>JAKZFA010000001.1:1200000-2400000 GCA_026122715.1 Cladosporium colombiae | reverse complement strand
GATGCGGATTTCGCGTCGTATCTGGCGCCGATTTCGGGCCACGGTCTGAACTTCCACTACTCTTCTGCTGGAGCGTTTGAGTTCATTCAGAAGTTCTTGGTTGGTCGTGGGCTATAGTGATGTGGGAGGATTTTATATATAGATGACTTTCGTAATGTTTTGGTAACGATATTTCTTTCTTATGATCATGTGGCTTCTCGCTGGTAAATTGAGCACTCATTGAAGAGCAAGCTCACACTATTGGTGTGAACAGCATGATATTGACCCGTAGAAGGCACAGCCTGACAGAGCAGAAGTTCGACTTGTTCTGCTGTACAATGCTTTTCACATCGTGTTTGATTATATCTCTTTCCAAAGAGCGCCTCGCAACGAACGCGCAAATGTGCATCTAGGCAGAAACTCAAGATGGACAGCATGCATCACGAGCTGAGGTTGTGTCCGCAAAGCATTTGCCTATCATGCGCCACCCCGAAGGATTCCAATGTGCTTCGAACCGAGCTGGAAAACACCAACAGTACCCATGCTAGCTTGATGATCGAAGGAGCTCAGCCGCACCGGTGCTATAGAAGTGCGCTGATGCCTGGGAACACGGCAGCTCACAACAACACAGCACTTCACAATCATGGACACTCTCGAACGCAAACAAGTTGCCGTTGAGGCGAACTTGAACTACACATACTACGCTTCAAAGCCAAAAGGCGACAAGCCGACACTGCTTCTGCTCCACGGTTGCCCAGACACAGCGTCGCTATGGTCAGAACTCATAAACACTCACCTCGTGCCCGCAGGCTACGGAATCGTCGCGCCTGACCTAATCGGCTACGGCGACACCGACAAACCCGCATCTCTTGAGCTCTACAGTCTGGCCTTGGTCAGCAGCCAAGTGCTCTCAATCCTCGACCACGAGAATTTGCGCACCGTCGTCGTCGTCGGCCACGACTTCGGCGCCGCACTCGCAAGCAAAATATACTCCTACCATCCTTCACGCGTAGCAGGCCTGATCACGCTCGGCACGGCTTTCATCCCGCCGTCGCCGTATCCTTTCGATTTCCAGCAGATCAAGGCAATGCAAGAGCAGTATCAAGGCTATTGCTCCATCTGGTACTTCCCGCTCTTCACTTCACGGGAAGGCGCGGCGAGTATTGATGCGCGTCTTGAGCGGATGTTCATGCTGTTGCATGGCGGAGGGCAGAGAATGAAGGACGTGTTGTGCGTCGAGGGAGGTATTGAGAGGTGGCTGGCCGGTACGGACGATGTCGAGGTGCTGCCGTATGCCCGAGAGCCGGGATTCCGAGAGGCGTGGATCGGTCGGTTGAAGAAAGATGGGTGGACGGCGCCTTTGAACTGGTACAAAGCTACCACTGCCAATTTGAGCCTTGATGAGGACAAGGCGGCTTTGGCTGCTGGGCGACATGTTGTAAAGGCGCCGTATCTGTTCCTAGGCGCGACGGAAGACCCGTTGGCGCCGACTGCGGCAGTTCAAGGGCTGCAGGCGCAAGGCCTGTTGGAAGATGTCACGGTGAAGGAGGTGGCAGCTGGGCATTGGTGCATGCTGGAGAAGCCGCGGGAGGTCGGAGAAGCAGTCGTTGCTTGGTTGGACGATGCCTTCAAAATCTGAATGAGGTACTACATCAAAGCAATTTCAAGCATCAGAAGGACAAATATGTAGTGTATCGCAATTAAGAGAAACATCGATTGATGAGCTTCGAACACGAAGGCGCGGAATCTCCGTCATCGTTGTTGGATCTGTATTCGTGAGAACGTCTGCATTCATACCAGCATGGGCGGACTGATGGAAACCCGACCTTCTCAGAAGGACGCACCATCTCAACCACAGTATCAACTGTTCAGACTGTCCTGATGCGCGTCTGAAATGGATTCATCACATTATGACAGTGACTGGGAGCCTCTATACAAAAGTCAGTGTTCCGCTTCTCGCTACCATGAAAAGGGCCACCTAGCGACTGGTTGCAGAGATTGGGCCACCGCGGAGCTGCAACGGCGTGACTGTCGACAACAAACTTGATCATCGTGATGCCAGCTGAGCACCGAAATAGATGATTATCTTCCGATCTAGTTGCGGCGGATAGAATGGCCACAGAGATTGGCTGCTGCAATCATACCTCCGCGGTGCACAGCACGATTTGGATGGCAGGCTGCAGACTCTGGTTTTCTACACAGCCTTGAGAAGGCGAAAGCGGTTTGTCACAATCCTGAACACCAAGAATCAGATTCACACCAGTAAGAGAAGAATACCCTATATCAAACAGCAAGATGTCACCCGAGCACTGCAAAGCCCGAGTGTGATCGTCATGATTTGTCGAGCGACTAAATATCGAAGCCGAATACCGCCTTAGCAATTCCGCCCGGCTTCCGAGCCTTGTTAGATCCATCGCGCCGCCAAGCTGGGTACTAAACTTGCACCGACCAGCATAAGACTATGCAAGGCTGAACGGACCCAGGCAGACGAATTGTAAACGGTTTCAAGCGTCAAGTCTTCATGCATCATGTGGTCAACTATTGCTCAATCCGCGGACTTGCTGTCGCGCATGGCCAATCGCGGCCCAATCTGCAACTTCACTGGCCTTGGTGGATCGATTCCTACCAGGCAACGTTGTAGTCTTTGGGCGGTGCCAAAAGATGTGTGTGGATCACCAAAGACCGTACATTGTAAGCCAATCTTTAACTACTACCCTCATGTGCACCCAGTCTCGAAAACCACACCTCCTGAGATGTCTTTACCAGCGCCTAGTGTACAAAATTTGAGTAAACCCAAGTTCCTCTCCGTCAATAACGCACCCTCGCGATGGGCTGGGAAATTCACGTGGCTCATGCTTCTGCTGGCCCTGTGCTTGTTCGCAACCCAATTTTTGGTATGATCGACTCATTATCAGATCCCATGGCCTGACGTATTATTCGGCTGACCATCAAGATTGCCCGAGAACCCGCTTCGTGGGCCTCTGACCGGAAGTCTCTCGCAAGCAGACATCATTCTGAAGGAGTGCCAGCGGGAGAAAGGAAGCTCGTCATCATCCTACCTGCTCAGAATCCCAGCCACAACTTATGCAAAGTGGTTGCCAGTGCTGTCGCGCTAGGCTATCCCGCTCCTGTAATAGTGAATTGGGCATTGAAGCAAGGGACAGACGCAACTAATAAATCATCACGATCACACTTGACTAAGATCTCGGGCGTGCTCGATTATCTGGAATGGGCTACGAGCGACGATGCACACGGGGTGTCCAGACTGAACGAATATGATCTGGTTCTGATGTTAGATGCTTACGACGTTTGGTTACAACTGCCACCCGAGGTGCTTGTGCGACGTTACTTCGCAGTAAACCAAAGAGCAGATGATGCCCTGGCCATGAAGCATGCCAATCTCGCCGATTTTGATTTGCCGCGACAGACAATCATCGCCTCTGCTCAGAAGCGTTGCTACGCACCCCAAAGCAAGATGACCGATCTTCACTGTGGCGAGCTTCCGGAGAGCACCTTATCCGCCAACGTCTTTGGTTTCTGGACGGATTCTACGTTCTTCAACTACCAGCATGCGAGACCACGGTACGTGAACAGTGGCAGTTTCATGGGTCCAGCTGGCGATCTACGGAGATATTTCCAGCGCGTCAACGATCGAATGGAAGAATATCTAGCCCAATCACCGACTAGCGAAGAGCTCTCTGGAGATCAAGGGACTTTTGCGGAAATTTTTGGCGAGCAAGAGGTGTGGCGGAACAGTCTCTACGCGCTGGATGCGGCTCAGCGTACTCAAAGAGGACAGTCCACGAGAAACAAGCTAGAATATCACGTCGGTCTCGACTATTCGCAAGAACTCTTTTACCCAACCTGCTACTCCGAGCACAGCGGGTCATTCCTCCGCCTGCAAGACTCGGATTCCGTTCGTCGCGAGTCAAGGGAAGCGGGCATCTCACCACCTCAAATACAGAAGCTACCCGCCGACCTAGCATCCGCTCCTAGTCCACTTGCACCGTTGCATAACGGTCCTGTTCAAATACAGGGCTGGGACTCTGTTCCACTGTACACCGATCTCTGGACGACTTCTATTCCCGTCGCTGTGCACCACAACGCATGGCGCAACGGACTAAAAGGTCGACTGGAAACGTGGTGGGATCGGACATGGTACTTTCCATATCTGCGAGAGCTGCTCGATCGACACACGGAATTGAATGACACCTCTACTGGGCCTATTGCTGAAATCAGAGCATCTGGTGTCAATCAGACCTTGACTTTGCGGCCGTATAGGACGGGAGCAGGGTCGTATGCGGCATTGGTATTTGGGAAAAATGAGACTGGCGTGCAGAGACTGGAGCCGGGTGATTGGGATACGGTTTGTGAGAGCGGGGACGCTGTCGCCGGGTTGGGTCGATATTGGTATGACGAAGTTTTTCGTGACGGGAAGGGTGGTTTGGCGTCTTCCTTATAGCCTCGCAATCGAGGAACAGCTACACGGATGAGGTTTCTGTGATCGTTGTATCAGCGTGATCGAATTTGGCTATGTCTATTGCCGTTGGCTGGCTGAGATCCCACCCGCGTGAATTTCTATTTCGTGGGGGACTGGACACGACGACGGCATCGCTGAGCACTTCCCTGCCATCGGCGTGTGGGTATCTGTAGTCGCTCCATAAACTCACGATGCTGTATGTCCAGCCTGTGGTTCGCTCGGTCGCCACAGTGCCTTGCGGCTCTCATAGCCGCGTTCCCCTCCTCCGTGGGCGGGGTATATGATCGAATCGACAACAACCACGCAACATGTCCGAAAACACATCGTTCCAGCCCATCAAAGCTCACATCGACTCAATCACTATATCTATCGGCCATGGCCTCTAAGACACTAGCAGATCTCAAGAACAAAGATCTTCTCCGGACCAAAGGCTACGTCGACCATGCATGGGTCGACGCAGCCAGTGGTGCAACCTTCGATGTAATCAACCCTGCTACCCTGGACAAGTTGGCCAAAGTCCCTGAGATGGGTGCTGAAGACGTCGACAAAGCCGTCGAAGCGGCGGCCATCGCTTTCCAATCTTACAAGAAGACAAGCGCAAGGCAGCGTGCTCGATGGTTGCGGAAATGGAGCGACCTTTGCCACGAGAACGTAGATGACCTGGCACTGATACTGACCCTCGAAAACGGCAAGACTCTGACTGAGGCTAAGGGAGAAGTCGTGTATGCGGCTTCGTTCTTGGAATGGTTTGCGGGCGAGGCGGAGCGGATTCATGGTGAGACTGTGCCTACTGCCAATCTCGCCCAGCGCATAGTCACTATCAAGCAGCCGCTGGGTGTCGCAGCTTGTCTGACTCCATGGAACTTTCCATATGCCAGTTGAGTCTGACTACCTCTCGAATGGTAGCGTGCGTGGCTAACACTCTGCCAGTGCTTGCACGAAAAGCAGGCGCAGCGTTGGCAGCCGGCTGCACGACAGTCTGGAAACCCGCCGGCGAGACACCGCTCAGTGCACTTGCCTATGCTGCGCTTGCAGAACAAGCCGGCTTCCCCAAAGGCACGATCAACGTTATCCTCACTCTCGAAAAGGTCGCTGAAGTCGGCGAAGCCCTATGCAAATCCAAGAGCGTCCGCAAACTAAGTTTCACCGGATCGACTCGCGTCGGCAAATTGCTAGCTCGACAATGCTCCAACAACCTGACGAAGCTCTCTCTTGAGCTAGGTGGAAACAGTCCATTCATTGTCTTTGACGATGCCAAGATCGAGACTGCCGTGGAAGCGTGCATCCTGGCTAAATTCCGTAACTCCGGACAGACTTGCGTCACGGCGAACCGGATATTTGTTCAAGATGGTATCTACGATCGCTTCGCAGAAGCCCTTGCCGACAAGGTAAAGACGTTGAAAGTTGGTAGTGGGCTCACCGATGGGGTGTTTATTGGACCGCTGACCCATGAACGCGCGGTGGAGAAGGCTTTGGGCCATATCGAGGGTGGGTGCAACAGTCTCTCGGGCGACGGTATCTGCTGACAGTCCTTCGTAGATGCAAAGTCTCATGGAGCTTCTCTCATACTCGGTGGCAAATCGTACCAGCCGGACAATCTCAACGGGTATTTCTTGCAGCCGACGATACTCTCCAACATGGCCAAGGAATCCTTGACAACACGAGAGGAGGTCTTTGCGCCGGTTGTAGCACTGTATAGCTTCAAGACCGAGGAGGAAGTCATCGACATCGCCAATGACTGCGATGTTGGTCTAGGCAGTTTTATCATTACTGAGAACATCTCGCGTAGCTGGCGGGTGGCTGAAGCTTTGGAGGTCGGGATGGTCGGAGTCAATCTTGGATTGCTATCGGCCTGCGAGAGTCCTTTCGGAGGTAAGTCTCTGAGAACGGATGAATGATGAGTTGTGTTTGTGCTGAATATGCCATACAGGCGTCAAAGAGTCTGGATATGGACGGGAAGGCGGACAACAGGGAATCGAGGAATATCTTTCAGTCAAGAGTATCCTGATCAACGTAGCGGGTTAGAGGCTACTCATGATCAACTACCTTTTACCATGTATGACAGCTCAATCGCACAACACAGAATAATCAACCTCGGGTAGATACTTCATAAGAGTCTTTGCATACGGAGAGTCAGAATTTTAAGCTATTTTTGGAAATGAAAACGACCGTAACGTGGTCTAACACCATTCGACCCTCAGTTGCGAAATTCACTGTGGTCCACCAAGGTAATCCCAAGCTGTCAAAGTATGCACCCTGATGATGTGCAGGAACTCTTCAATGCTGACTTTCTCATCTCTCTCTGCCATGCCACGAGGATGCGGACCATAAGCGTAAGCAGGAATTCCATGCGACCGGAAATGCTTACAGTCTGTTGCACCAAGCGAGCAAAGAGCCAGTGGTGTCTCTCCTCTCAAAGCTCTTGCATTGATTTGCAACAACCCGACCATCTCGTGCTTCGGGTCGCTGTAAGCAGCTTCATGGGAGTGGTTCTCACGGACGGTGTAGGACACGCCTTCAAATTCCTGAACGACATCGTCGATGTACTTAAGAACAGCTTTTGTCTCGACGCCGATGGGAATTCGAATGTCGGCAGTAGATGTGCATTCAGAGGGTACCATATTGATACTGGTGCCTCCCTGGATAGTACCAATGTTGACGGTCGGGAAGAGCATGGAGTTCGAGGCCCCCGGCCACATGATATCGTCTGCCAGCTTACGCACGTCCGGTTGTTGCATGTGCCTCCTGATGTTTTCGTCCATGCCCAAATCTAGCTTTTCCAGAGCCACTAGTCTCTCGATAAGGCGTGATGCGATGCGAATGGCACCTTCACTGCGATGTGTGTATGCCCCGTGGGCTCCAGGTGCAGTCACTTTGAAGTCGAGCCGTAAAGTGCCCTTCTCGCCGAAACGGACACTCTCGAGACTGGTCGGCTCTGCCACAAGGACACAATCTCCTTTCCACTCTTCCGCTCCATCGTCCTCAAGAAGATACCTGGTACCCCAACGACCTCCGGCTTCCTCATCCGAAACGATCTCGAGCGTACACCTTCCAGCAATGTGCGCTCGGAGCTGGTGGAGGTAGCCGTATACTATGATAGACGCCGCGGTCCCAGCTTTCATGTCGACTCCAGAGCGACCATACACGAACCCTCTTTCGACATCGCCAGAGTACGGGTCTCGCTCCCATTCAGTGGCATCGCTGACAGGGAACTGATCAATGTGTCCATTCAGGACGAGGCTACGACGGGGCTGTGCACCACTAGTACCCACCAGACCGTGCAGAACGCTCACCAGATTTGGAGATTCGGGTTTCGGGGAGACCAGTTTCGTAGAGATTCCAACGAGGTCCAGGTGCTTGCGGACTACATCGATCGCGTCTGCCGTACCACCAGGTGGGTTTGGTGAAGGAGTGCGTATCAAGGCTTGGAGAAAAGAGATATGCTTCGCTGTGTCTGCCTCGATAAGAGCTAGGAGTTCTGCTTTTCCAAACTGGGTTGTTGACATGTCTGGAAGCTTGATGATCTGGTCTGAGATTGGTATCAGAAAGGGTGGCAATGAAGTTACAGCAATGCAGACTACTGGATTTGAATTATTCCCATAGCAAGATCGCTTCGCTGAGGCATTCAGGATGGCCGGTCTTTGTATCTAGCTTGTTCCACTCAGCATCGCAGTTGGAAATGCAACTCCGTATCTTGTACGGTGTTCGAGCGAGCATGCCGGTGTTCGACCCAACTGACTGGAGGGGTCCTTAAGCGGGGATAGGATGGAGAGTACCCGAGCTGTGTAGATGGATAGAAAGAATCATGTGCATACAGAGGTATGTGGTCCCAGAATGTAGACATTGCAATACTGCAGATGAATACAATGTTTGTGTACTTGAACAGGATGCCTTTGCGAGACAATTAAGGGTTAGGGTTGACGATGAGCTCTTGCATGTGTCTCTAATGCTGTCAGAATTCTACATATGTATTGATAAGGCTTCCTACAGACAAATGTAGATCACTCGTCGAGCAGGTACCTCTACTTGGACGTGCGGACCGGGCGAAGGCTGTAATTACTTCACTTCGCTCCCTTGATCAGACAAGAACATCTTGGAAGCAAAGATTATGATGATGAGAGCTGCGCTGCCGGGTGCAGACTTGTGTGGAGGGCTTCAAGCAGCCGATGTCGCTGGGGTCGTAACTCCTTTGGAAATCCCGTGCTGGTACCTTACGTCCTATTCCAAAAATCTAACTTCGCCATTGACGTTGAGAGCGTCGACCTCGGGTGCTTGGTACTCGGGCGCCCAGAGATCCATTGAGAATCATGTCGGCCGTCTTCCAAACACAAATCCACGCCACATGCGCTCCATCACGGGATGGGAGGGGAATGTCCCATTGAGAAGCCAAATACTCTACCGAACTTCGTAGCTACCACGTTCGTAGCGTCCCACACATGTTGGGGTACATATACAGGCAAGATACAGATCGCGATGTACACGCTGGTTCCCGTGGCGCATCGTGTCGGCGATCACCGTCTCTCTTGTACCATCCACATCAAGCTTGGAGTGCCGCTGGAGATGAACGGGGTATATTCTACCGAGATCAGCTTGAACGCATGAGGGTCTCCTTAAGCAGGACACAGGCGCCATGTGCTAGATAGCCTAGCTCTGAGGGGCAAGCATCATGTTTCACCCCAACCATGGCTCTCAAAAAAAAAAACCCAGTACCAAGTCCGCCACTCTGAAACAGCTCCAACTGGCTTTTGACGCCCAGGTACAGATCTCAAATCGGAGCAGCGCTCTCTGACCAAGTTCACCGAGCAGCTCATGTCCTGCAACATGCACGCTTGGCTACCGTCCGCCAGCTCAGATCGAGCACTCGGTCTTTGCGTGCGATCAACGGGGGCAATCATGAGAGTGAATCTTCGCCTGAAGCTGTCCATCCGCCTGTAGCACCCGCAGTCAACCATGCCTTCAAGTCACAATACTAGCATTCGAATCTGCTACAAGTTTCCTTCGAACCTCATACGTTCGTGTTATCCTCGAAGCTTCAATCCTTCTCGCTTCACACATGGCTGTATCGTCGCGGTCTGCCTGGTGTTACTACTTTTCATTACGCTGGTCATCATCATCGCTCCGATCGTCCACACCACGCCCAAGGCACGCAGGGCAAGCACCGAGCTGCCCACTCCCGAGAAATTCTTGCAAGACAATGGGACCAAGTGGCACATCGATTATGTCGGTAACATTAAGTTCACTGGTCCGATGGGCAAAAAGGGACTCGGCGGCGACAAATGTCGCTCGAGTCTACTCGCTGGCAGAGACATGTGGAACTGTGGCGATATGCAGTGCGACTCAGACGCAAAAATTTGCGGTTTCGATATGGGACCTGCCTTTTATGGAACTCGTCACGTCTCAACCATTGACGCCTCTGCATACTCAGTGATCTCAGACTATGCGTTCGCTTTGCCATGGCCAGGAGACCCGAAGCCAGTCTCGCCCCAGACAACCTATGGCATGGACACTTCGAATATAGTTCCTATCAATGAAACCACTGGAATCGCCTACGTCTGGGAAATCACACGAGGAGCCCCTGATGTCCCTCATGTCGATCAAGGTGCTGGTGTTGTCGCTGTGACACTCGGTCCCACGAAACCCCTCGCTCACAGAGTCGGACCACTGCTCACAGGACCAGAGTCTGTGCAGCTGGGACTTCTAGCGATACTTGATGCTGGAGGATATATTTACAACTACAATCAACAAGGCCCGTTTGGTAACATCCTGGTAGGCCGAGTCAAAGCCGGCGAGGCTGCCTTCGATGCACAACAGTATCAGTACCTTGCGTTCCCTCCCGACTCTACAACAGACCCCGAGTGGGTTTCTGGTATACCTGAAGCGAAAGATGCTGAGACCTATGGAATGCGCACTTCAGAAACGACTGGTCGATTCACATGTACCCAATATGGTAGTGTGACCTGGAGCGAGTACTTCTCCAAGTACATGCTGATGTGCAATCTGTATCTAAACTTCACCTTCTTCTACCTCGCCGACAATCCTTGGGGCCCTTGGACTGGTGGATTCAAACTTCTCAGCGACAGTGGTTGGCTGGGCTATGGCGTGGACGCGCATCCACAATGGTCACCGCGTGGCAAGGAGAATGAGCTGTGCTTCTCACAAGGCCCTAACGGACCTTTCAATTTGTTCAAGGTCACGTTCCACTATTGAGTATTGAACCAGTAGCATGTATCAAAAGCCGATGTCTCAGATCAATCTACTTCCATCAAGTAACTGGAAAAGCCTCAGCATTGCAAATGCTGCCAGATATCGAGTTGACGAAGGTGGCGATTGCTAGCCCATGCAAACCTTGCGCCTTGCTGCAAGATCATGCCGATCTTGATCCCTGGCGGGAACTCACACTTATGCCGTCTGCGCTGTATCCAAACGAGTTAAGTTTGTCTTCAGCTCGTCTCCGCAGCCATGGATTTCAGCGATCGCAAAACGGCGGGAATGTCCGTAACGAAGCATGCATTTGGAACATACCTAGGTACCTTCTTGCATCAAATTAAAGTTCAGGCTTACAAGCCTCATACATAGATGCGAACCGGGGTACTGTATCGACGTAAAGTTTAAACGATGCGACTGTTAGCGGCACATCTTTCGGTTCATTCGGGCGTGTGGCGCTCGCGTGGCCGACAAGTTGCATCAGCTACACAGTAGAAGCTCAGGATGATGCACTTTTCGCATCTGACCGCCGGCTCGAGCGCGATTTACACTACCGAGCAGCCAGCATAGTCCCTTCCATATCACTACACTTCTACCATTCATCCTCAGAGGCAGCAGATACCCATCCTGTCCATCAAATATGTTGCTCAATCGTTCCCGTTCGGCCAAGCGTACTACACTGGGTGCTGTTTCCATCAGCCTCGGATCACTCATCTATTTTCTCTTCAAGATATTCACTGTTAGCTCTGTAGTCAGCCCGCTTTCAGGCCGTGGTTCGAACCGAGAAGTGGTGGAACAAGCACCACTGGAGATGACAAGGCCTCAAAGTCTCAACGATGGAGACGAAGTGGATGCTGATCCTACGGCCGCATACCACGAAGAGAATTATCGGGTCCTCGAATCACTGTATGCGGATGACTTCGTTGCCGAGGAGGGCGTTCAAAGCGCTCAACAACCTGGTGATGGCGTCGTCGAAGTCCAGCACGTATTGGAGGCCGAGAATGAGCACATAATCACTTCTAATGGTGCGGAGGAAGATTCCGAAGACGACGACGATGAAAATTACTCGCCTCTTCCTGATGGAATCGACTATCGGGAAATATTCTCGCTATCGACAGCAGACCGCAAATATATTCCCATCTTCACCGGGGGTGCTGCCATCTATAACCCCAACATCATCCCGCATCCGACTAATCACGATTTGTGGATCATTGTCGGACAGCATGAGCAAAGTGGACAAGAGAGCAGATATTCGGAGCAATTGACTTGCACCGCCGGCGTCATGAATGGAGCCATGATATGCACAGCCGAACCGGCCGTCCTACCTGTCGATCCTTCCATCAACGGTGTGTGCGAAGGGGAACTCGCCTATTTCAATTTCCGTCCCGGACCTCGCGATGCAAGAATGTTCCTGGGACCCGACGCACCTTACATTGTCTACGGCTCTCAATCGGCCTACACATGTCTTGGTATCTGGCTTGAAGATGTTCGCATGCTACTCCAAGACTATGAGCACGAGAGAGACGTACTTCCGAAATTGTTCACGCACGCCACTGAGGTCCAGCGTCCGCCTCCGATCAAAGCCATCGAGAAGAACTTTTTTCTCTTCTGGAACAGCGATGGCAAGGCTTATGTCCATCACGACATCTACCCTCAGAGAGTCTTCGCACAGCTCTCTTATGACGGATCTGTTGGTCCAGATCTCGCGCTCGAGTCTGCTAATAAGGACAACATGTGTCTCACGACATACATGCCGACTCTAACGCCTACAGAGGAGTCGATCCACCAAGCGTCCAACTCGCTCAGCATAACGATGTGTAAGCGCAAAGATCCCGGATGTGTTCCAGATGCAACGAACACTTTCATCTTCACCGTCTTCCATCACAAGTCATTCCACGACTGGCACGGCATCTACGAGCCCTATGTCATGCTATTCGAGCAGACTGCACCATTTGCAATCCATGCGATCTCTCAGCGGCCCTTATGGATTCACGGACGGACAACGCTTTCCAAAGACACTCATGCAATGCTGTATGAGAATGATCCGAACAAGGAGATCCCTGCTAATCACACTGAGATGTTCTATGTGACAAGTGTAAGTTGGAAGACTCATGGACAGAAGTATCACGGGTATCTCGACGATCCTTTGTTCCTAGGGTTTGGTATTGAAGACAGCCGTGCCGGAATAATGGACATCTTGGCCGAAGATTTGTTCCAAGATCTTGGCTTTTGTTCATGATGTATATATTGTTGGCTAGTCTTCCTAGACAGACACCGATAATGCTCGCGCGACTACGCTTCGCACCAAACGCGTGCTGTCGTATGTCATCGAACAATTTCTAATTGTCAGGTGTAGTCAGCTTGAGCGGATTGATCTGCCCCACTGTCTGTGAACAGGCCGAGCTACGACAATGGAGTAGATCGATTGATATGATTCACAGTTACGGGAACCAGACCATCACAACATCTCGAGGTAGCGAAGGTCAGATTACGCGATCAGCAGGGCGCGCGTCTCTCGTATTCGTGATGTTTGTAAACATAAACTTACGCCATGCGCACCATCAGACGCACTGATGATCTCCTTTCGCTACCACTCCGTCTGAACGATGCGACGATCAATCGGGCCGCAGATAATGCGCATACCCATATGCCATAGCCGGTTTTTGTCTTAACATAACCTTAAATTGTCTCTGCACATTATCGCATCAGGCTCCAGCAAAGGGACGGGAACAAAATTAAGTTATTGTGGTCGGTCATAGCCATTGGTGTAATGGAGTGGAAAGTACGTCAGATGCGAACGCCCTGAACATCCGTGATAACAGAAACAACACCACTGCCATGTGTGATGAAGGCACAAACACATACACATCCCCGGGTTCCCAAATCGGTGTCCACCGCAAAGATGGAGAAGGTATGGGGGAGGGTCAAGCCGCACGTGTCGCCTCCTCGGGGCTGGGAACGAAGTTGTGCCCCAAGACCGTGGTCGAGCTCTGAGACAACGGGAGGTTCAAAGGCTAATTTCATGTTCCTGCATGTTGTGTACCGGGCATAACGTCAAATCCCGGGCGATCTGCCCTAGAAGCTCTCGAAGCTATAGAAGGGCTTGTGGGGTTCCACATGCATCCAATTTATCATACAGCACTAATTGCAAATAGCGTGCCATGGAAGATGAAACTATGTTCAAGGATTGTGACGTATATAAACTCGAACTACTCTAGGAAAAGGCTATTTAGCTTACAATGGGCATCACAGAGAGAGGCCCGGGGTTAGGCCTTCTTCGAGGGGTGCTGGTGTGATTTCACTCTCTCGAGCTTCTAGCACCTGCAGATAGGAATCATCGACAGCGGCGGAAAGGTCTCCAGATTCAGGCGTAGGCGCCATTTCTGCCGATGCTTCTCCCATAGGCTCTTCCGACTGTGGATTGACGAAGTCTGTACCTTGGTCCATCCACTGCTCTTGTTGCGAATCCAAATCACCCTGCTCAGATGGCGGCATTGGTTCACTGTCGGCTTGCTCACCACCAACCTCATTTAGATTGTGAGTAGCCTCGCCATCAACCTGCTCTGGCGTACCGGCCATAAGCTCGGGGACAGGCTCGGCTTGGTTGCTGCCATCCTCGCCTGTAACATCGATAGGACCCATACCCATCGGAATCTGATCTGCTGGACCCATTGGAGGACTTGCGGCAAGCTCAGCTTTCTTCGCATCTTTCATCTCCTTGATGCCGACAATCTTGACTCGTTCTTCCTCGGGAAGCGAGTCGAAGAATGCGGTGTTGGCATCCCAGAGCTTGACACACTCCATGTTCCAATTGCACTTTTCCACCTCGCCGTAGACAGGGTGTTTGAAGCGGGGGTGATTCGTTGGCCACGAAGAGGCATGGAAGTGGTGTTTCACCATTGCGCCTTTGCCTCCATGGTTCCCAGAGTCGGAGTGACCAGTCCCAGCGGCGAACGCTTCGACTGTCAGCACCAATACGCCTCCGACTAGCTTACCCTCTGTGAGACCGGAGAATTGATCCCAGAGCACTGGCTCGCCGACGGTCTTTGACATTTCGGCAAGAATCGCAGCAGTGAAAGCCGAAGGACCTGTGCCACTCAAGACCTCATTGAAGTCGAGATAGAGCTCAGAGATCTGCTTCCCTTGCTTTAATGAGAGCTCATGAAGCCAGATCATGATGTTTTCGATCAATCTCAGCATGACTGGAAGCCTAGGCTTGCACATGAATGTCCATTGGCAGAAGGACTGTGCCTTGGATCCAAGGACAGGATGGGAAGCAAAGTCGGGCTCATCCACTTCAATGCCAATAACCATGTCGATTTCGGCCTCGTTGAATGTTTTTGGAATGAACTTCTTGATAGGCCTGATGGCTTCTACGTCGATGTCTGAGTAGACTCCGCCTTCAACGTACATGATGAGGTATCGAAGAAGGTCGGATTTGATGATCTTCGCATTCAGCGACTGGTAGACGTGGACGATATCAGGTCGGTTGAGACCCAATGGGCCGTAGTGATGTGCGACATATTCATCGGCGTTATCGTCTGTCAGCACCTCGTATCGGTATCTGGGATTCTTCATGGTCCATGTTCTTGCTCGCTGGTTGTCTCTGTGCTCGAATCTGGTGGGATCAACCTTCCATGATTGCCAGATTTTCTTCGGGAACTGGTCGGACTGCAAGAGCAGCTCAGGAGGCTGTTGTGTAAAGGTGTGAAAAGAAGCGAAAAGAACACCACAGATGATGCATAGAGCGATCAACTGCTGTATTTGCCTCATGAAGAAGACCCGTAGAGACGAGTTTCGAGAAGGCGAAAAGTCTCCCATGATTGTAGAATAGAGGGAATGATTGCAGAGAGGACAGGCTCCACTGGAGAAATTGGTCGTTTTATCCAGGAGTTCTGAAGATGCTTGAAGCTGCATCACGCTCGGCCCAATGCTTCCAATTCAACCGATGCTTGTAGAGAAAAGCAGTGGCCAAAGTTTCGTCACAGAACACTCCATGTGGCAGTCGGCAGTCGGCGGGGTAGCACTGGGGCATCTGAGACATCGTACCGCGCTACTGGAATATGATAGCTCGATAGCTGAGCCCCAAGCGTCCCGCATTAAAAGTACTGTAGAAGAAAGCTTGTCCGAACTCTCGCGGTCCATGGTATCGGAAAAGGTTATTAGGAATGTACCTTGATCGTGCCTGATCAATCAGGCACGCTCGTCCTGTGGCGTCCTTTTGACTCATTTTGGTTCGTGAACCGGATTTTGGCGTCTAACCTCATCGCCTTGATTCACGCTGGCTACATAGCGTCATTCAGATATCAACGCCGGGCCTGCGAGCCATTAGTATCTTCTTCCAGAGAGATGTACAACTATCTAGTGGAATAAGGCAGGCTAGGCAGCCGGATTCAGTGCTTCCACCCGGAGTGCAGTTCCACCAGCCGAACAAACGACATCAGTCCCGCTTAGCTTCACTTCCGTGCCATGCTCCAACTCGCTCCACAGCGCTAGGGTGTTTAAACACCGACGGCCTAAACTGACCGTCCGATCCAGCACGGTTTTACACTACGAAAGTCTATAGTAGTATAGCTCGTAGACGCTCTTTACGGCGTCTGCAGGTCTCACTCTGCAACATGGCGGATCGAAGATCGCTGAAGAGACCTGTACCGTGGGATCTGTAAAGCGACACTACCGTGGCACCAAGTCCCAGTGCGTCGGAGCTGTCAAGACGGCTGGAAGTTGTGAAGACGGGTAATCGGCTGCAAAAGAGTGCGAATAGGGCTTGCCAGAGCTTATGAGCAACGCATCAGTCTATCATTCAAGGTCTTGCTCATTCCCTCGTCTTTCTGCTCGTCGATTGCATCTCATCATCGACTAACATCGTCCACCACTACTTATCATGTCGAGATCCTCAACGAACTCCTTGTCTGCCGAAGACGAACTTCGGGCATTGGAAGCAATGCTTGCAAGCCCCAAAGTCGAGGCCAAGCCGACTTGGTTCGAACGCATTAAGTCCATTGCTCGACCCAAACAACCAAGCATTAGAGAAAAGTCACAAGAGTGCAGAGAGCGTGTCTTACACCGTACTGCGTATCTTGACGGCCTCCGAGGTTTCTCTGCACTCCTCGTCTTCAGCCTCCATCATCAAGTCTGGGGCCACTCTGGCGTTGGCGGAGAATACATTCTCGAGAATGCTTTCGGGTGGGATGGTAAATACTACGCCATCTGCTTCCCCGGCATTCGCATCTTGTTCTCGGGCGGTCACCTCGCGGTAGCTGTCTTCTTCGTCATCTCTGGCTATGTCTTGCCGGCAAAAGCCCTGACTCTCATGCAGTCGGGCGACATTGCGAAGATGGCTGAGAATTTGTCCTCTGCCTTGTTCCGACGATGGCTGCGACTGTACATTCCTGTTGCGGGAACAACATTCGCGTGGATGACCTGCTGGCATCTGTTCAAGATCCGATCCAGCAACCCCATCGCCCAGATGCCAGAGTCGACATACATTGCCGAGATCTGGAAGTGGTACTGCGACTTCAAGAACTACAGCTTTGTCTTCCAAGGTGAGCCGTGGAACGCGTACAACGACCACACTTGGTCTCTGCCAATGGAATTCAGAGGATCGCTTGTGGTTTACACGGCTACCATGGCGTTCGCTGGCTGTTCGAGGGATACCCGCCTTCTTTGCGAGGCCTTGCTCATCTACTACTTCCTCTACATCGTCGATGGATGGTACTGTGGGCTCTTCGTTGCTGGCATGCTGCTCTGCGACCTTGATCTGCTTGCGAGCCGGGGTCAGCTACCTCGAAGACTTCAGTCGGCCAGAAAGCACAAGACGTGGTTCGCCTACTTGCTATTCTTCCTGGCCCTCTATCTCGGCGGAGTTCCATCCATCACAAACGACCTTCCACACCTCAGACAGTCCCCAGGGTGGTACTACCTTTCATTCCTCAAGCCACAGGCATTCTGGGACTTCAGATGGTTCTATCGTTTCTGGGCAGCAATTTTCATCGTCTTCGCTGTACCACGCATCTCGTGGCTCAAGAGCTTTTTCGAGACCAGTTTCTGCCAGTATCTCGGAAGAGTCTCTTACGGGTTCTACCTTGTTCACGGCCCAGTGCTTTGGACTTTGGGCGATCGCTTATACGCAGCAAGCGGTCGCGTCCGCGAAGGACACATCGGGATTATTCCCGACTGGGTCAACCTGCTGCCTTTGCCAGCTGCTGGGCCATTTGGTCTTGAGATCAACTATCTCATCCCTCAGTTTGTCTCATTGGCGTTCACTCTGTGGCTTGCAGAGATAGTGACGAGATTGCTGGACCAGCCGAGCCTGGTCTTCTCGCAATGGGTGTACAGAAAGACTTTGGTCGAAAAGCCAGGCTTGGGAACGCGCTATCAATTCGATCGCTCGAAGAGTTGGGTGCAATAAGAGCTGAGCGATATATAACGGTTTCAGGAATGTTGTTATCGATTGTTATACGTTTCCATAGTTGTAGCATACGTCCAGATGCGCATCCTTACAACATTTCGTCCTGTCGATAGTCATGCTGTATCAGTCCGCTCAATTCTTCTCCCTCGAGGCCGGTACGCCTCGAGCGACTGCGGGAGCGATATCGGTCGTGCTCATTCGAGGCCATTCTCACTTTGACCATTGTTTCTGTAGATCGGCCGATGCCACGCGGGGCAAGATGTAGGGATGGGATTGAACTGGTGTGAAGACGATAATTGAGTTCGCATCGTGGAAGCTCTCCCTAGGGCGCCAGATTCCTGATAAACTTACACCATGTGTTTCACTTGCTATACTTGCCGATAGCCAGGAGTGAGAAAGTATCGAGGGACGGGTACCTGTCGCTCTATTGAAGTTTCCAGGACATCGTGGTAGACTAGCACAGGAGAGATGTGACCGCGTGCGTTGATGTGAGTCGGTACCTGCCATGGAATACCTCGGCCTGGTATTGGACTTCGGGCCAAGCTTCTCCGAGCAGCCGTACTGTGGGATTGTTCCAATGGAACGAGCTGGTATGTGAAGATTGTGGGAGATGTTGACGCGGAGGCGTCTTCAAACCCTGGTACCCTGTGATAGCTTGCAGTCCAGTCCAGGTGGTGAGGACCTCAACAATCGGTAACGCGTGAAAACCAGCTCGATGTCGGTTGAAATGCCGATGGCTCACCAGACGGCGCGAGACGAAGGTTGAGGTATGAGCATATGCCACGGATGTTGGTTGAGGCTGTGACGGACGAGTGGAGCTGCTCCAGGTCAGCGATAAGAGATGTGGAGGGACAATGCTCCTGATCTATATAGGTGATCAAGGACCTCATCTTACCCTCGACCCAGCTTGTCTGTCGTTATCATCAAAAAAATCTGCAAGGTCTCATCATGAGGTCGTCTCATATCTTAGCACTGGCTTGGGCACTGAGCTGCTCGGCTGCAACTCTGCCTGCTTGTGGAGTGAGTCGCCCATGTCTTCACACTTACCAGGGCTTCGATACTGACTCCATACCAGACAAGCTGTGTTGCCCGAGCGATCAAGAAGACAGGATGCGCACCGAACGACAGCCCATGCATCTGCAACTCCGAGCACTATGCAGGTTATCTGCAATACTGCTTCTCCAAGAAGTGCAGTGCCGGTGACGATGCTGGTAAGTTGTGATTCGAGACGCCTAGATGATGTTGTCAATCCACTTCGATGTCGAAAGATGCTGACTGACCTTAGACGCACTCAAGAGTGCCACGGAGATCTGTCACATAGTCTTTCACAAGGATGATGATGATGATGATTCCAAGTCGAAACCAGCCGACGAGCTCAAAAAACGTGATGTTCAACCTTGGGGTGGTTGGCGTCCCAGCAGTAGCAGCTCTGCTCAAACCAATGTACCCGGCAAAGGCCAAAACAACCGGCCACCGCCCCCTAAGCCTACTCCTCCACCTCCCAAGCCTACGCCTCCACCCCCGAAGCCCGCTCCACCGCCCCCGAAGCCTACACCACCTCCTCCAAAGCCAGCTCCTCCGCCCCCAAAACCCACTCCGCCACCACCAAAACCACCACCACCTCCTCCTCACCAAACCACAACCAAGTCCAAATATACCACCAAGCCCTGGATCGGCTACACCACCAAGACCAAGCCGACCATCACTCAACCCTGGCATCAAACAACTCCGCCCCATACTACCAAGACCAGCAAGACACAGTCGTGGTACACGCCCACGCAGAACCCAACCGTGTTGGCTGGTATCTTGCCTGGCCTCGTACCCGGCATTGTGCCTGACATAGTCGATGGAATTTTGGGCAACCTAGGAGTAGGTGTAAACATTGAGGTCTGAAGAAATGGGAGCGAGCGGGGTGTCATCGTTCCAGTAGAGCCACATCCTTTTTCTTTTTTTCATATCGCCGGAATTTCCTTTGGGGTTTTCTTATCCAGTCCGGTAGCTTCCTAGGCAGCAAGTCCAATATCAACATCTCCAGCTCTTAGTGATCTCATGGCACACTGCTGAGTGTGCTTGTCGCTCTCCCGATGGTGCCGTGTTGGCTGTCTGTGTTGCGTTGTGGCCCAAAAACTTCGCTCAAGGTTGCTTGAACATGGCTCAGGTCCAGTCACTGCAAGTAAAAAACGCTCATCTTGCCAGCGAACAAAGCAATGCTGGGCGCGCGTGCAGCTTCGAGGGTGCGTCCGGTAGCTCTTATATCAGGGCAGGGAAAGGAGTAAGTCCCAGCCACTTCACGCCGTCATGCAGTGCAACGTGGCGTTTGCTAATGGCGGGTGCAGTCAAACAACCAAAATCCGAACACAATAATATAACCCAAATATTATCGCTCTCCAGATAATACAAAATCCTGTTGTTCCTGTCTTCGAGGGTTTACATGCTGCATTGTCTGATCTTGTTAAAATCCAGGCTCTCGATCACGTGGTGCGACGTCTTGGATTTTGGAGTCTGTGGCGGGGGGCCGCGAACACTCTGAACAGCCACAACGAGAGTCTGGATTCCATCGAGACAGGTTCGTGACATGTGTTGGCTTTGATTTTGTGATGGTAGCAGGCAAAGTTGTCAGAAAAAGGGTTCATGCGGTAAGCTAAGAACTTCTCCAACGCAGTAAAGTCTTCGAGGCTACAACGGTCTCAAGATATCTAAGATAACAACCAAGACTAAGCAAAGAGACGAATGTGGAGGATGATCTCGATTCTTCAGGATTTCTGATGGATAACCTAGGAGTACAGCACGGCGCGGCGGCAATCATGGGACCAAAGAAAAAAAGACAAGCAAAACGAACCAGCAGAACGCCCACAATCCACCAGCAAAAGTAAGAATAAAAGCATATAATCACCTGATAGCATCCACCCGTTCGAGTAACAATTCATCATCAAGAATCGGACTCCCAAGGACGCTCCCGCCTCCATTCCCGCCATCGGTACTAGATCCCGACCAGACCTCATGAAACTTGATGCTCGCATCGCTCGTGGCAATGACAAGACTCCCTCCAAGCCCAGGATACTCGATGGCGTACAGTGCACGCTCCTCGCCCCACCACGGAATACCAACGATCATGCGACAGCTGGGCCACGCAAACACGGCGACACGATACGGGTGTTCTGGCTGCGCAAAGCCGAAAGTTGCGGCGATCTCGCGTTTGCGCGGGTTGAAGACTAGGCTGGTGACTTGGGCGTAGCAATCGATGGTGGCGAGTTTGGCGCCGGAGAGAGCGTGGAAGAAGTGTATACACCTGTCGTTGCTGCCACCTCCTGCGGCGATGAGCGAGGGCTGCCATGGTGCGAATGTGATGGCTTTGCAGGCGGCGTTGAGCGAGAAGGTGTGCTTTTGTCTTCCGGGCAGGATGGCGAAAACCCCGTCTCGCTCAGTCGGTTCTGTGGCAGGCGAACCACCCTCCGGGTCAACAGCTGGCGAGCTAGTATGAGACCGTAGATGATGAGGGCGAAGGATCTTCTCGGTCTCGAAAAGAAACAAGTTGTTGTCGTTGCCGCCAGTCGCGAAGAATTTGCCGTCCGGGCTCCAGGCAATGCCGCAGATCTGCTGAGTGTGATAACTGATTCTCGCCAGCAGTGTCACACTGCCATGCCAATCGAATAGATCCCGTTGGTCCTGGTCAGGCCACTCTACCGAGTAAAGGTAGACGTTCCCCGTTTCATCTCCAACCAAGAGCTCCTCTGTGTCAACGAAGGTATTGGCATCCCGTATAGAGCAGCGGCGCTGTGTGGTGGGCCGAAAGCAGACGTAGGAGATTGGTGCGGTCTGCTCACTGTCGAGACGAGGTGTGGGATCCTGTGGGCTCCAGAGTGTGATCCTACCATCGCCACGCCCGATGGCGAGGATAGCTGAGGCTCCGGCGACTGAGCTGAACGACACCGATGTGACATGAGACGATCCCCGTGGAGCAGTCAGCGAGTCTGGGATATTGTATTGTGCATTAGCGCGATCTTCAGACCAGAGATACACATGAGGTCCGAGGCCAACAGCGAGGCATTGGAGAGTGAATGAGTAAGCGAGCAGGGAACAGTAGTAATCGTCTCGCAAAGCTGGAGCATCGAGTACACGATAGGGGATTGTCGGGACCTTCCTCGGCTGCGTAGGCTTGCCTTTCGTTGGAGATGCGTCGAGAGGTCGCTTCCACGAGCAGTCTTGCCAGGAGACTGATACTGGACTGCTTGGAGTGCTGCTGCTGGCTGATATCGGAGATGAAGGAGGAGAGATCTGCTCCGCAACCCGCCCAGACTGGCTGATGTCCATCGCGTGAGCCAAGCGTCTTCCGTGCGTCAGTGTCTCGTCGTTCTGGGACTGGCGATGTAGGAACCCAGCCGCGTAGTGGGGTGCATTCGACCCACTGGTGACCCTGCCGCCTCTTCCATTGCTCGTGGATGCCACGCCTTCTGTCACCGCGGATCCACCAACCGTCCAGACCGCAGGTTGACTCACTGAGCGTTGTGTAGCTAGCCGTCCAGCTGTTCGAATACTCCGATTCAAAGCCGGTGAGAAAGGATCTGTAGGTTCATCACTCGCAGTATGCGCCAGCAAAAAAGACTCTTTCGTTGGAGGCGTAGCACGAACATAGCGCTCATCACATCCATCGAGCTCAAAATGGTGCGGAGCCGCCAGAAGCTGGACGCCCAGACGGACTGGGCTGTTCCTCGTACGGTGGCTCGACGCTCGAGGGATAGGCAGGGCGTTTGTCGGCTGAGGCGTCCAGGGCCTTTGCGGCCCACGCGTCTGCTGCCCGGACGAGCCACCTGGGTACGCGGTCTGATGGTGGCAGTGGAGGGCGTGTGAAGGCTGGGAGGGCCGTGTCCGGCGGAGGGTGAACCCAGGCAGCGGTGCCC
This sequence comes from Cladosporium colombiae, assembly GCA_026122715.1. Taxonomy (NCBI): domain Eukaryota; kingdom Fungi; phylum Ascomycota; class Dothideomycetes; order Cladosporiales; family Cladosporiaceae; genus Cladosporium; species Cladosporium colombiae. Next base: position 2,377,028 of record JAKZFA010000001.1, on the reverse strand, counting down.
CAGTCAGGCTGGGGGTATCTGAGGCCGAGGCGCCGACATCTTTCCTTCTCGCATCGCTCGCATGGGACGTCGAGAATGATCTTCTCGCCTGGCTTCCCGTGGACGAGGCGGCGGATGATGGCGAGGGCGCGGTTGGGACGGCCTTGACGGTGGCCGGAGGCGTCATCCTGCATCTGAGAATGTTGTTAGCACACTGAAACAAAAGTAGAGGGACAATTTACTCTTACGGTCGGGAGATTGAGGGAGGAGAGGTCGAAAGCGTATCTCAATGGATAATTGTACTTGGACTGGGAATGAAGCTAATGATATTAGCTTGAAAAATGCTGATGGATGGTGAGAGGAGAGAGGAAGAGAGGAGGTCGAAGTAGGACACGAGTCTTTTCTCAATGGCAAGCACATCTATGGTTGAGCCCAGGCAAGCATACCGCAGCGCATCATTGACAAGCGGCAGCCGCCACGGACGGTGCTTCTCACCTTCATTGATGCACTGTTATTACTCGAAGCAAATTCTCAATAAAGCGTGCACTGCCATTGAGAGAGATGTCATGAAGGGACGGCATCAACACCTTATGCGTACCTCTACGTTTCCCATATCAAAGCTTCATACTCCTCTCAATATCCCGCCACTTACCCTCTCTGAGCGGATCAAGCTTCTTCAACTCCTCCAACCAACCCGCCATCGCCTGTCTCGTATCCTCCTCATCCACATCTCCACCCAACTCCATTCGTCGCTTCGAGTACTCCAGCAGCGCCTGGTAAATATACTTGCAATCCTCCGCCCCATCAAGCATCTCCTTCACACTCTCAACCTCCTGCTCCAAATACCTCACCCTCTCCTCATCCGTCACCGGCTCCAAGAAAGCCGTCTTCCTTGTCTTCGTATACTCCGCCTGGTTGACAGGCGACCCTGGATCAAGCGTCGACATCAAATACTGATGATACGACCACAGACTCTGATCGTACGGGTCCGTGTACAGCGCCGTGGTAATCATCTCCAGCTCTTTGTCAAACAACTCCCTCCTGCCTTCGGCGCTCGCAGCTCTCTCCTCAAGCACCCGTGGGATCAACATGCTGCGATTGTGCCACGCCGAGAAATTGCTCAGATTGCTCTGGATCATCTTCTCGGTGTACGCAAACTCCTGCTCCACCAGACTCTTCTCGCCCAACCTCTCAATCTCCTCGACGATCCGGCGACGGTAGTCCCACGCGTGGAAATTGCGGCTGTCGAGCGCAAGCATCTTGCTATCGAGAGCGAGCTCGCCCTGCCAGAGCGCCAGCGCAGTTTGCGCGGGAAGGTGCAGTGTGGCGGTCGCGAGGAGCCAGGAGCGGTGGTTCCAGATCCAGTAGCATTTGGGGTATTGCTTTATGAGCGGAATGAGGAACTGCAGGTCTTCCTTGACGAGCATGGCGATTTCTTGCTGGGCGAGGGTCAAGGTGGGTTGCTGCTGTTGTTCTGCAGAGCCAGGCTGCGCGGTGGGAGTCTCGGAGACGGCATTGTTGCCTGACGCAAGCTCTTTGGTAAAGACGTCTAGGAGGAGCCGGCGGCGGTAGTTCCAAATGGTGTAGTACTCTGGGTTCTGCTGGAGGAGTGAGGAGATCTGTTGGAAAGTGGTGTTTGCGAAGTCGCCGGCTTTGATCTTTGGAGGGGTCCAGCGTCAGCGAGTGTCAATGAGCGTGAGCGATCAAGCGTTGGCAGCAGACAGCAGGATATCGCCCGTGTTGATTGAGAACGCAAAACAAGCATACCTTATCACCGACTTCTTTCTCCAGAGCTCTGTACTGCTCGATATGCTTGCGCTCTTTCTCCTTCGCGGCCTCGCTCTTGTCGAGCGCTGCCGCAGAGACGCGGGGAACTCCGTGCTGATGAGCAAAGTGTCAACCTCACTTCCTCGCATGTAATCGCCACGGCCGAGCCGAACTTACGCTTGCCATCGGGTGATAATAATTTGGGGCTCGAGGGCGAAATGGTTTAGCGGCCCGGCGTCGTTAACGCTTCTCAGTCGACAGGGTGGAAAGTGGGAGAGGTTGGAGAAAGAGAGATGCCAATCACATTTCCGATTTCTCAATTCCAATGTGATGCTTCGTCCACCAAGGCACCTTGCCGCATAAGTGTGTAAATATATTTCTTACTTTCCGAGATCACTTCACTTCCTGGGCCTAAGCACTTTTGTTGGCAAACATGTGTACATATTATCGATTCAATTTCTAACCCTGAGTAAAGCAAGGCACCAGCAGATTGCAACTGCAGTCGCTTTGCCGTAACAAAATCAGCGCGCGCAGAAACAAGTATATGAATGCGAAAAGCAATGCGAGCTCCCAAAGCAGAAAAATCAAAGCGCAAACAAAACAATCGCAACCCTCGGATCCGAACCGCGAACCACCGCCGAGAAACAAGCAGACCAGTAAACACGGAAGAAGCCACCCAGAGCCACCAGAAAGTAAAACCACTCCACCTACAGCTCCCCCATAAACTTGTCGAGCGGACGATATGCCCTCCCGTACTTCGTCTCCGCCAACCCGGTCCTAGTATCAAAGACAAGCCTCATCGGCTCTCCCGCCTGATCGAAAATCGGCTTCCCCTTCACGTCCAAAATATCAAAATTCTGCTTCCCATTAGCCAGAGTGACACCGTCGCTCAATTTTCGATGGAAAGCGCGTCCGTCGCCGGTGACAGCCGTCACGTACGGCCACTTGTCGTCGTAATATTGGCTGTCGTCGTAAAAGTCCCCGGCCGCCAGCATGCCGGAGTCGACGACGGCGCCGGTGGTCTGGTCGAAAGCGTGCTCGCGGAAGTAGTCCTCGCTCTCCTTCTCGAAAGCCTTACTGTACAGCCTGAGTTCGAAAGTGTAGCCGCGGATGGCGAGCGCAGCGTCAGCGCCGGTGCCTTGGAAGAATGTGGCTTCTTGGTTGTAGGGCATGCCGGCGCGCATACCAGTTGGGAAGGAGGAGCAGTTTGAGCGATATTCGAAGAACCAAGGGTTGGTCCACGGTTGGTGCGTGTAGCCTCCTTCCACGCCTTTGAGCGGCTCGGCTTCGGTGTCGGTCACCCACTGCACGAGACGTGGGCCATGTCTTTTATTCTGGCCCTCGAGATACCCGAAATACTCGGGATTCACCGCGTCCTTCTCGCGAATCATATCGGGCACTGGGAAGGAAGTGTTGGCAACGGCGTAGGCATGGTGTTGCCAGACCCAGTGTCCAGATTGGAATCCATCCTCCAAGGCCTCGCGGCGTGGAGGTGAGAGTCTGATCGGCGTATCAGTCTCATTCAAAACACGACTCCAAGGCTCGCGGGCGATTTCTGTGAAGTTTTGAACGTGATCTGAGGTGGTGTTCGGGTACAAGCGCTCGTGGTAGAGGAAGTGCGCGAATCCTTCGGGCCCAGAAGGTGCGGGCTCCTGGCTGATAGTGCTGTAGGCGACTTGCATGATTTTCTGCAATTCCTTGTCAAACTTCTCAAAGCCATCGTAGGGTGTGATGTCTGTCGCGAGGAAGTAGTCTTTGGTGGGAACCTGAGCCTCGCCAAGTTCCGTGTCGTGAGTTGTGTCCTCAGGATCGGCACCCCAGCCAGGAATGTAGGACAAGATCTTCCTCGCCATCACCCTGGTGATCTTCGGATGATGGAGCAAGGGGATCTCCGCAGTCCCGTTGTAGCGGAAGGCAGCCAGGTCGAGCTTCCTTACGCTTGCAGGATGCTGGACTGCCAGATATCCCTCAGTTTCGTTCGATGCATTTGCTTCCGCAGCATGAACTTTTTCAGCAAGGTTCCTGCCCTTGAGCTGACGGATCGCGCGATCCAGCTCAAGCACTCGTTGAGGTGACCAGCGGTTCCAGAAAGCGTCATTGCCGTAAAAGTGCTTCTGGCCAACCGCCATGGCGACAGCACCTGCTTGCCCGGCAGCAGTCCGAACAGTCTTGACCAGGCAATCCGCATCACAGTGAGAGCCAGTGTAGCCATCCGCGGGGGAGTTGGTGAAGTGCCCGTTCTTGTCATCGAGTCGATCCTTGAAAACCATTTGGGCGATCTCTTCGATGAAGGTCTGGACCGTTTCCATGCAATCTGCAGACGACCAGCATTGCTCCATGGTGTTGTAAACACCAAGTGCAAGGCGGAACCCCTCCTCGGCGCCTGTCACCACGAAAGGCTCGATCGATTTTTTGACGCAGTCTCGCAAACATTGTGGCTCTCCGCGGCGGCTGATGGGTGAGTTCAGGGCGTCTGAGGCCGCGAGCCCAGGTAGGAAGTTTTTGAGATGCATGATTGGATGCGGTGCGTGATGTTGGATATGGCTGTTGTATGCAAGTGGTTGTTGTCGGTATCTTGATAGCAGGTGGTTGATGTATGCCTTGTCGGATATCTTGTTGAATATGTTGAAAGAGAAAGGGAGCAGGAGACTCGGGCTGTCCATCATTCACATCCAAGAGCGGATGGTCAATGGAAATTCGAGAGGCAGCACTAAGGTTCCGCCATGTTTATGTCAATAGCATCATGGTTTGACTATGTTTGTGTCAGCAGCATCGTGCTTCCAAGGACTCGCTTTGGCGGTGCTATCAAGATCGTGACCGAGTTCACGTTTTGCTGTCACTGGCTGGCTGTCAAAGATGCCTAACCTTACTTGTGAGCTAAAGTCTATGGTGAATAAGCATTGCTGGGTGCCATAGGTCGGTCTGGTACCGATTATCCAAATGCTTATAGGCACGTCCCATCCCTGTTTGTGAGTGATTGCCAGTACACACGAGCTCTTCGCCTAAAGTGCAACAGGATTTCAGCACCGAGCATCCTCCAGAAGGCGAGACTCCGTGACCTCGAGGTTCTCCAGATCGCCGACAACATTGTCCCTGGAAGTCAAGCACAAGCGGCTTAGTGCGAGAACAGCAGGCGTGGCTTGACAGGCGCACGGTGCCAAGGGATAGCGTCGTCCTCAGAACTCGGCTGCACCTGTTTCTAATGACAATCGGGGTTGGAATGATACGCACGTAGGCTGGTGTCCCCACGGTCCAAGTTGGAAGTCTAGAGCATGTGCTTAGTCATCGTCCTGCTCGGATGAGGCGCCTTCCGAGGTGGGTGCAATTTGTGCAGATCCCAAGGAGGAAAGTGGGATGGTGGATGGTGAAGATCGGATAGAAGCGGGCAGGCAGCGACGGAAGCTCAGAAGCACAATGACGCAGACACCAGGCAAAGCAGTCGAGGCAGCCAGCCAGCCAGCCAGCCAGCCAGCCAGCACGGCGAGGCGAGGCGAGCGAGCCCTGAGAAGCGTGCAGCAGTGAGAGCAGCAACACAAAGCACATCACATGCCTCGGCGCAAACACCTATCGCGGGCAATCGTACGTGTGCTGTGCTGTGCCCAGGGTAGTAGTAGTAGTAGTTTCTAGCAACTCACCCTCGTCGCTTGCGCCGCCTCCCATCAAAGTCTCCGTCTGCGTAATCACACCATCCCTGCTGGTTCCCATGTTCATAGCACCACGCCTCTGCCACTCTGCCTCGAGGTCCTCTCTCCTTCGTACCTTGCCCTTTTCTGCCAAACACGCTTCCTCCGTCTTCTTCTCCACCACCACCACCACCACCACAACAACACGCGCCATGTCTTCCGCAACCACCTTCTACGACTTCAAGCCCAAAGATGACAAGGGCAACACCTTCGATCTCGCCAGCCTGAAGGGCAAGGTCGTCCTCGTCGTCAACACCGCCAGCAAGTGCGGCTTCACTCCTCAGCTTGACGATCTCGAGGCTCTCTACAAGGGTGCGCATTCCGAAACCCTCCCCGTCACCCATACGTACTCCTCATCCCACTGACACCCTCCATCCAGACCTCCGAACCAACCACAAAGACTTTGAAATCCTCGCCTTCCCCTGCAACCAATTCGGCGGCCAGGACCCGGGCTCCAACGAGGAAATCCAGAACTTCTGCGTCCTCGGCCACAAGGTCACCTACAAGGTGCTCGGCAAGACCGAGGTCAACGGCGACAGCCCGGAGCCCGTGTGGGAGTGGATGAAGAAGGAGAAGCCCGGGCTCATGGGCCTGCAGCGCATCAAGTGGAACTTTGAGAAGTTCCTCATCGGCAAGGACGGCAAGGTCAAGGGCCGCTGGGCCAGCACCACCAAGCCTGCTTCGATCAAGGGTGCTATTGAGGCCGAGCTGAAGGCTTAGAGAGTCTGGGGAAGGGTTATTATCTCGCGGGGGATGGGAGACTGTGAGAGGGAGATGAATTATGTTGATACCCAGCTCGATTTTTGAAATTGTCGCCTTTCGAAACATGCTGCCAGAACATCTCGGTCGTCAATCATCTGTGTACGTGTGCTAATCCCCCCAGCCATAGATACATCGGCGATGCGACTGCCACGGCGAAGAATCTGCCATGCAAACCCGCCAGGATCATTTCCGTGAAGAGTGCTGCGTGCTCTGCGTTGCCCAGAGACGCCGCGTGGAGGCTGAAGGAGAAACCACCCGCTGGTCCTATGAATAATCCTTATGATGACCTCGGCCAGTCTAGTCACTCTTCTGCTTAACAAGATCTCCCCTTCAGCCCGCACGCCTACCACCGGCGCCAGAACTATCTCCGACATGACCGTGGGAGTTCAGATTCGCGAACGACCTCCCGCCGGGGTTTGGCTTGTTTGAAACGCACTCACCTTGGTGTGAGGTAGGAAAGGTGTTGTCACGGAGCTCGAAACGACAAGGCACACTACGAATGCAAGCAAGCACCACTTTCCAAGCGATCAAATGTCACCGACATCGAGCATCTCACTCGTGAGCATGACGTAGCGGTAAGTGCTTTACTCAGCACTGTTCAGAGCACCAAAACATGCCATGAATCAGGAATGTGTATCAATCGTCCCAGATCGACCATTGATAAAACCTACGCACAGCTTTTCCGGTCACTTCCGTCGGAACGTGCATTCTAACAGCATTTGCGCAATGAGAACTGATAGGCAATCGAACGCAGGCAATGTGTCTTCGAGTCTCCACAACCTCTTTCTTTCTCCATTCGAAAGGATACTATAGACATTATTCAAGAAAACGTTTCCCGCACGCGAGCAGGGGAGAACAAGATCTAGTTTAGTGCTTTGGTGACGATTACTCGGAAACATGCGTGTATAAATGCAATGTCCGAAAAAAATGCCAGGCAAGAGGAATTTACTGGTTGAGCTGGACGTAGTTTCCTGTAAAATGAAAAAAGAAAGGGTCAGCAAATAGCACAATAGACTCTCCAAACAATCGACAAAAACTCACCAGGGAACTGCCCCTGCTTGCCCTGGATCTTTCCAATCCACCACTCATTCTCATTGGCCGTCCGCGTGACAATCTCAATGACATCGCCCGCGCTGAACGACAAATCGCCCTCGGCCTGCGCTTCATAGTCGTACAGCGCAGTCACAGTCTCGGCGGCAGGCAGAGCAGACAAGCGGCCAGGCTTGGGTTTAGGAGGCGGAGGCGCCGCTTTCGATTTTGCTGCCGAAGCCCAGTGGCTGCCGGTGCTGTGCGCGCGGCTGATATCAGTGGTTCCACTGGGAGAGTAAGGGGGCGGGCCAGTTCCGAGTGTATCAGTGGACTGCCGCCTGCTGACGCCTGCTGAGCCGTTCTCGAGCGCGAGTCGAGGCTTGGGACCCTCGAGCCTGTTGGCGCCGTACTTGGATAGAGGCTTGCGCGGGCCGCCGGTGGTCTTGAACTTGACGATGGACAGGGCTTCGGTCTGGGCCTGGATCTCGCCGCGCTTCTCCTGGAAGCCCTCTTCGATGTCGAGGGTCAGGTTGAAGTAGCCGATGTCGATGCTCTGCATGACCTCGTGCAGGGTGTAGAAGACGTTGAGCTGCATGTAGTAGAAGCTCTGGAACAGCGGCTGGATGAAGTCCTTCTCGAGCTGGAAGAGCACGGGCAGGTCTGCCTTGACGAGGTTGTTGAAGTATTCGTACTCTTGCGTCGCCATGTCGACGTCGTTCTCCGCTTTGTAGAGCGCCTTCTCGTCTTTCAAGCTCTTGTCCTTCTTCTCTTGCAGTTTCTTCAGCGTGGCCGTGTGTCGGTCGAAGTCTAGCTGCTTGTTGTCGCGCTTCTTGCAGGTTTTGCGCACCGCCTTGATGATCTCCATGAGCTCGTCGGCGGGCTTCACAATACGAGATTCAATCATCTCCAGCTCAGGCGACAGGCTGGCCTTCAATTCATTCACAATGTTCTCGTACTCCTCGCACGCGCGAATGCCCTCGGGGTTGCCGTCGACGACGTACGAGTCGGGATCGCTGGCGCGGCCGGAAATGGGCTTGTAGATTTCGGCGCAGGCCTTCGCGAAGCCGATCTGGTGGTCCAGCATGCCGAGGATGGCCTTGAAGTACTTCTCGCTCTCGTCGTGCAGCTTCTTGGTCTCGTTTTCTAGGTCGGCGAAGCGGCGCTCGGCGTCGATGTAGACGGCGTCTTTTGTGATTTCGCCCATGTTGAAGCGCTGCTTGAACATTTGGGGCGCCTGCGAGGGGTCGTCAGTCGGGGTGTCCTTTGTGTATGCAGGTCATATATGTAGTATCGCACCCTAGTGGCGCCCTTCTGGAATCCCTTCCAACTCATGGCTGTGGTAGTGGTGTTGTGATTGTGTTGTCCTCGCGGGGTCAAGAACGATACGAGTGTGCTATAGCCAGCCCCACGACGGAGAGAAGGTTGACAAAGCTCGCGTCGTGTTCGGTATTTGGCGCCCTGAGCAGCAGAAGTGGGTATATGGCGGGCACCCGTTTGGACTTTGCACCGTCACCACGGAATGACGGCACCGGTGGCTTAGCTGTCTTGGCCCAGGCGGCGATGTGTGTTCAGTTGTGAAGGCAGTGCACGGCGTGCGGAGGCTCCGAGATGAAGATGGAGCGTGCTGCTGTGGATGTGAAGATGCGTGGTATAAGGGCACTGGTATAGAAACAGATGCTGCTGCTGCTGCTGTTGTTGTTGTTGTTATTGCCTGTGCTTTCTCTGGTGAATCCCGTAGCATCATGCCCATGCCCGTACCCATGTGCTCGTCACGCTTGAGCGATTGGCAGGGAAGCAATCGGGATCTCGCATCCGGCTTCGGGTTCGCGTAGCAAGAGGCTACCGACGTCATCCTACCATTGATCCTCTTAACTGCATTCAATAGTGTTGCGTATTATAGGATCGATACGGTAAGGTAGGAGAGCAGCATATATACTGCTAGGGCGCTCGTGGGATCCTATCAGTATCTCAAAGGTGTACTGTTTTCTTTGTAGGGCTTGTACGAGGTGGTATTTGTTCGAGGTTGTGTGCTATATGTATACTTCTGACAACCCAAGATTCAAGCTATAGTATCTCGTGCTCACAGACCAAGCTCCCACTGTTAATGTCTGGGTAGGAAACTGCCGGATCACCGCATACGTTCACCACTATCCTGGCCAAGTGCATTCGATTTGGAGGAGTACATGCCTACCTGGCTCACGGATCAGATTCAAACTCCGTGCCTGCCTCTCAGCGGCAAGTGTAGTGATACGGGCTTTGAAGCCAGACCGCGAGCCTGGGAACCCTCGAGTATCGAATGCTTGGTTCAGTACAACTTGATGCTGCCTAACATGGTCGTTGCGAAGTCTTCCACATTCCCACGACCTGGTCAAGCTGCTATACCACTCGACTGCCATTCCCGTCGGATCACAAAAAGGCATGACTAGTGACTGGCAAAAGAAACGCTCGGTTGATGCATCGGCCGGGAATCGAACCCGGGGCTGGCCGAATCTTCTGAGATGCTAGATCTCATTGGCAACGGCCAATTTTACCACTAAACCACCAATGCCATTCAATGATGCGATCTGAAGTGGTTGAGGTTCTGTCACGTGGCAAAACCACACGTTTGGGAAGGCGCACTTGTGGAAGTGAAGGGCTTTCGGGCAATTGGTGGAGTAGATCATGGCAATCAGGCTAGCAGACAGCAGCATGATACAATAGTGTAGATAGGACTTATCGATCAGACGGGTCAAGACACAAGTCCAAGTCGAATATAGTGGTCATACAAAGCGGTTCACACACTGAAGCAAGGGTCCGCTCGCTGAATCAGCCAAAAGAGGCAAAAGCAGGGCGGGCTTGGCGCCGCATTACCGAGCGAGCTTTGTTTCCGCCGCCGCAAAGCAATCTTGACTTGCTCCCTTCTGGTTTCATCACCACATTTCCATTTTCATCCCATCACAATGTCAAGCACAACACCTGCGTTTGCGCGACAGGCGCTGCGACAGTGCTCAAGAAGGCTGTCGACGACGTCACAGCCCTTCGCGAAGCAGCTGCCACGCGCATGCATTGCCGCGAAAAGTCGTCGGAGCTATGTCTCTGAGTCGGCGCCCAAGAACGCCACTGTCAACATCGAGCAGACCATCAAGCAAGATCAGAAGGCCTTCCTCGCCGAGACCGGTCTGAAGCCCAAGGATGCCACGATGCCGACGACGGGCATGAGCGCTGATGCTATGATGAGCCCCGCCGCTGGCATCTTGAAGCAGGCGAGCGTCATGGACGCTGGCACCAGGCCTATCTACATGGACATGCAGGCCACCACACCCACAGACCCCCGAGTGCTTGACGCTATGCTTCCTTTCTTGACTGGTCTTTACGGTAACCCACATTCGCGCACTCACGCGTACGGTTGGGAAACAGATAACGGCGTGGAGCAGGCGAGAGCACATATCGCCAACCTGATCGGTGCCGACCCGAAAGAGATCATTTTCACATCAGGAGCCACAGAGAGTAACAACATGAGCATCAAGGGTGTCGCCAGATTCTTCAAGCGGTCCGGCAAGAAGAACCACATCATCACATGCCAGACAGAACACAAGTGCGTACTAGACAGCTGCAGGCATTTGCAAGATGAGGGCTTCGAGGTCACATACCTGCCTGTGCAGAGCAACGGTCTGATCAACATGGAGGACTTGGAGAAGGCCATTAGGCCGGAGACTTGCCTCGTGTCGATCATGGCCGTCAACAACGAAGTCGGTGTCCAACAACCTCTTGCGGATATCGGCAAGCTCTGCAGGAGCAAGAAGGTGTTCTTCCACACCGATGCAGCTCAGGCTGTTGGCAAGGTCCCTATGAACGTGAACGAGATGAACATCGACCTCATGTCCATCTCAGGACACAAGATCTATGGACCTATGGGTATCGGCGCATGCTACGTGCGCAGACGTCCCAGAGTCAGAATCGACCCCATCATTTCCGGTGGTGGTCAAGAGAGAGGTCTGCGGTCCGGCACCATTGCTCCGGCTTTGGTCATTGGCTTCGGTGAGGCCGCCCGCATTTGCAACGAAGAGATGAAAGTGAGTCAACACCACTCTTTGCTTTCCCCCTCCCTTGAATGATTATACGCTTTAACATGCATGGCTTTCTGAGTGCACCTTGACCGGTGATCTGTTTGCTGATACAGCTTACGTAACTGTTATGACCCTTCACCTTTTAATTCACTTTGCAATCGACCATTCCGTCGGAGCAACTCGCTGACAATATGAACAGTACGATACCAAACGCATCACTGAGCTGTCAAAGCGTCTCACCGATGGCCTCCTTGCCATGGAACACACCTCGCTCAACGGTGACCCCGAGAAGCGTTACGCTGGTTGCGTCAACGTCTCCTTTGCCTATGTTGAGGGTGAGTCCTTGTTGATGGCCCTCAAGGACATTGCTCTTTCTTCTGGTTCTGCTTGCACTTCCGCATCGCTCGAGCCATCATACGTTCTACGTGCCCTCGGCAGCAGTGACGAGAGCGCGCACTCCAGTATTCGCTTCGGCATTGGCCGCTTCACAACAGACGAGGAGATCGACTACGTGCTCAAGGCTGTCCAGGAGCGCGTGACCTTCCTTCGCGAGCTGAGCCCACTGTGGGAGCTTGTGCAGGAGGGTGTTGACCTCAACACCATCGAGTGGAGCCAGCACTAAGCGTGTCGCTACGGAACCAGAACCATTTACGGCCTTGTATTGTTTATAGTAATCATCCAAGCTTGACCTAGTCGGCAAGCGGCGTTTGGCGAGCCAGGCTCCGGCGTCTTGTAACATATACCTTCACAACAACGATGAGATGCCTTTCTTTCATGAACCATTGCTATATATTCATTTTCCCAATTATCCTCATTCCACATCCTCTCACAACCCATACCTCTTCACAATCCTCTCTCCAACTCCCTCTCCTGCCCAATACGCCCCCGTGCTCGTCCCCAGCGCCACAAACGGCGCCGTATGCTCCCCAGCGAACCACACGCCCCTCCCCGGCAATCCCTCCCTCAAAACCTCAACATCCCGATCCCCCTCCTCCAGCCCAACCTGGAAATTGCAATAGCTGCCATACCCCGCAAACTCGTCGTTCGCCCACGCTGTCGCCAACACACCACTCGGTTGGCACCGCGGCTCTGAAGCGTCGTAGTTCGGCAGGCGGGAGAAGTACGGTTCGAACCATTCTATGAGTTTGGAGTTGTGCTCCGAGGGGTTTGCGGAGGAGAGGAGAGAGGCGATGTGGGAGGCGCAGGGGCCGTAGATGTAGAAGAGGAGCGTTGGGTGTGCGGTTGAGGGGGGGAGGGCGGCGAGGTTGCCACCTTGTTGGTCCCAGGCTTGGGGGTTGAGGGGGGAGTAGGTTGGGGCGAGCCAGTGGGTGAAACCTGGGTGGTTTTTCTTGGTTGTGGTGGATGGGGGTTGGTGGAGGGGGAGGGTTGTTGCTGTTACGTTGGGGGTTTGGCGCGATGGGTCGAGGGGCGCCGTGGAGGAGGATGAAGTTGTTGTTGTTGGGATGGGCGTGTTCCAGAAGGCTTCGGGGAATGTGATGTAGACTTTGTCGAGGGTGCCGTAGCCGATGCTGGATATCGCCTGGGTGAGACGGGGCTCCAGTGGCGGTTCGAATGCGTCCGGGTTGCGTTTCAACCAGCCTAGAGGCATCGTGCATACTACCTCGTCGAATGTCAGGCGACCGCCGTCTGCCGTCTCTATGATCGGTTTTGCTTCACCGGCGTTGTTCTTTTCGCCAGACAGCACTTTAACGACCTTCGTCTCGAGTTTGATATCTGCCTTCTCGCGAGCAGTCTTCGCCACCGCGTTCAGAATCTTCTCATACGTTCCCGCGACGAACGGATTCTCGCCTTCGATACACTCTTCCAGCCAGAAGAACTTCAAGCTCTGCCGTTGAACTGGCGAACCAACATAAGCACCCCACATCTCACACGCCTGCAACAGTCCGAGACGCTTCCTCTTCGCTTCTTCGTCTGGCAAGTCTGTGAACAGCTCCTGAGCCTTCTCCTCGAAAAAGTCGTACAAGCTCCGGGACGCTGGTATGGACTTGCAGTTCTCGTTGCTGTACTTGAACGCCGCAGAGATGAGGCCGTCATCCCATAGCAAACAGCCATACTCAGCGGCTTCCGCTGGATCCATAGGTTTTCCGTTCGCGTCGATCACGCTCTGTTCTTCATCCCAAGCGTGCAGCTCAGTCTGGGTTTCTCGGGCGATTTGCATGATGGGATTGTCGTCCGTGCCATGAATCCAATTCGGACCTCTGCGCTTTATCAGCGAAACCATTCCCCCCAAAGATACCACGTGCATATACATCTCAGATCGAGAGCCACTTCGCAGACCTACAAATCAACAGCATGCCCCAACTTCCAACTCTGCCCAACCCTCCCACCAAGCCTGTTCCTCGCCTCGAGAATCGTAACCTTGACGCCACGCCGCAGCAAGACATCCGCACACCTCAGCCCGGCGAACCCAGCGCCCACAATACCCACGCTGACCACTTGCTTCGAAGTCGCCATCATAGCGCTCTTGAACATGTCCTCGGGATGCACCTTCTGGTCTGCGAAACGTTGCCGCGAGTGCAGGTCCTGCAAAATGCGAGAGGTGCCGGCGGGAGAGCAGTAGGTGTGGTTCTGGCTTGCCTCCATGGATCGAAACTGAGGACAGGGTCTGCGGGCGCCGCGGGCGGGTTATTATTGTTGGAAATTGATTATGCACGATTTACGTTGTATACTGTTTTGTCAACACTTCTGATGTATGTGACACGCATTGCGAGAGTCAAGGCATTCAATGGTATTGCCGGCAAACACTTCAGCACCCACAGGGATGTTGATTCTCGGCAGCTAATGGTGGCAACCAACTACTTTACAAGCAAACGTAAGCCGTTTCGGCAGAAGCAGCTAGCCGGTAATCCACATGGAAAATCATACAGTCCCCAACGCGCAGAGACGAGGAACACTTTATCCATACATCGCAACAGACTATCGTGGCCTTAACCTAGCGCAATTCATCATCAAAACTACAGGTTCAAAACGCTTGGACGCCCGGCCCAAGAAAGCCCGGACGTTGCGAGATTGGGCAATGCGGGAAATTGAGCCAATAATGTTACGGGCTGCAGCATGACGGCAGGCTTGCAAGACGTCTGAACTGTCGCTTCGCTTCCCTCATCCCTTGTTTTGTTCGAAAACCAACCTGTCGATTTTCTCCCCAATGTTTATTTACGACAAGCACTCTCGCATCACCATGCAATCTGGCAACACTTCTTCACGGCCATCTGCCCTGACTGAGCGAAAGCAAACCTTGCACACAATCTAACTCTTCTTCGCCAGAGATGCTGCTACTCTTCCGGTGGTCTCGCATGAACGCCACAAGCTCTGGGTCTTGGTCTGGATCCATCACTTTGTCTGTTGCGGCTCGCGGTCGCGGTGTCTGAGGAGGTCGCTTCGACGTTCGCCCTGCCTTGCTGTTGTTGCCGGCTGATCGACTTTCACCGAGCACAGCCCTGCCTTGCCGGCCGTGTTTCCCGCCGCCTGATCCCATCACAGGCTGTGATGATGGAAGCAATTGTCGTTCTGGTGACCAGTTTTCTTTGTCGGAGTCGTTGCCTGGGATGTGGATGGATGCTCCAGATTCGGAGTACTTGAGCTGCAAACCTGGCTTAGACGCGGAATCTATACCATGTTGTAGCCTGCCAGCTGATGTGCTTGACCGTCGCAACGATGCTTGCGGGTGGTCGAGCTTCGTTCGCTTTGCAGATGGCTGTCTCGCCACACTGGCGTTCCGTTTTGAGGGCAGAGGAGCCAGTACTCGTCGTCCTGAGTTGGCACGCATAAGGCCGATGGCGTCAGCTGCTGATCCACTGGCATCCTTCTCGGCTTGCTCCTCCGCATCATTCCTGGAGTCCTTGTCACACCAGAACTCCCACGCCCTCGAATCACGCGAACGTCCACTTGCAGATCGACGCAATGACGTCGACGCGTTCTCACGAGACACTCGAGTTAGGTCCAGAGACGACACTGGAGCTCCTTGGTTGCTGTTCACAGACTGTCTGAACTGTTGCGATGCGCGTGGTGGCGACGGCGATGGACTGTCGTTGGTGATGATCTTTGCAGCTCCTTCTGAAGTCATCGAAAGACGGACAAAGGAAGACGACTTTCTCAAACGACGATCGGAATCAATGACGGTGATGTGCTCACGACCAGGTAGGTATTCGGCTGGTTCGTGTTCCTCTTTGAAAGACGACGCTCGGCGTTTGTTTGCGAGATAACCGTAATTTGCAGAACTTGGGAGCGAGTGCCGGCCAGTGCCCCCAGATTGAAGAGCTTGGTATGCAGCTAGAGCGGAGTAACCAGCAGAAGGCGTTTCAGCATGGTGTCTCGATTGCGAACGGTGTGCATCGTCTGTGTCGGCACCACGAGGTGCTCTTGGTAGTGATGATGGAGGAGGTGGTGTGCTGTGGTGCTGGTTCTCGGATAAAGTCTCGTCGGGTATGGTGGCATTACTGTCGTCGCTGCCAAAGTTGGGAGGGTTGAATGGAGCAGCGAACGAAGGCGCAGCGCCCGCACGCGATGCCTGGTATTGCGCTACCTCGTGAGGCAGAAGTGGTCGGGCCTTCCGGCGCGAGCTCTGGCGACGGTTCTGGAACCAAATCTTTGGCGACGCGTGTTAGAGACGGTCAGGTCGACGCGACTAGACGTGTTTGTGCAAGAGCCTACCTGAACTTCTTTCTCGCCTAGGGCGACCTGCCTGACAAGCTCCAGACGCGCAGCCTTGTCGGGCTTTGGGTCGCGTTTGTATGCCTCTTCCAAGATCGCTTGATCCTCAGTGCTACAGCGCTCATTAGAGACAGTTCCAAGCGCTTTCATCTGTTTGCCAGAGTGTACCTCGTCCTCTTTCGTTTTTGTCTAACCAATGGTTTATCGTCGGCCTTGGGCGGGAGGTTGTTCGGGACGGTGGATGACGAGTGGTTGAGAAAGGCGTAGTTTCCAGGACTTGAGTTTGCAGCGGCGACAGGCTGATCGCCGTCATGGTACGTCGTCGGAAGCTCCATGGCGGCAGAGTATGTTTCGTGTGGGCGGAGGAGGGACTGCACACGAAGGTGAATAGAGAGGTCCAAGTCGCGTGTCGCGTCTCGATGATCCACTGGCGGCGGGTTCTAGCCGGCTTCCACAATCACGAGGTCCAAGCACCTTTGCACTGACAACAGCATTCCCAACCCCCAGAACACCTGCAGACGACTCTCGTTACCATAACACTATATCATACACTTGTCGACAACGAAAATGTACAGTCAAGTCCAGACATACGTGCTTATGTGCCATCCCACCGCCGCAGGAAGAGCATGCACCCTCTCTCACCACTCGCCAATGAGCGTGCATCTTCACGAAAACACCTCCAAGTCACGTGTGGGTGACGACAAGGTGAGACATGCTACGTCAGAGGGTTAGGGTTTTGGTACTGGCGACAAACGTTGTGGTGTAATGTACGTCCTCGTGCATGCTCTTGACAATATATGAGAAGCTCTGACCGTATGAACTATTAGTATGCCGCGTGACGGGAAATCTCGCAAGCTATTGATGACATGCCCACTTGGCACAAGGCTATCATGCTAACCGAATACGCACAACGCTGTAGTCAGCACGTTGGTCATCCACCAGCTCCGACGTCAGTGTCTTTCAGGACAACCACCATCTTCATTACTCTCCGGAGAAAGCCCCCACGCGCGGTACACTTGTCTCTGAATAGAAGTACGTCAGTGTTGACGAAACGACCATTTGTCAGATCAGGCAAAAACGACATCTCGGCATCGCCGGGCGGCTGAACGATTCTCACGCTTCAGCCCTGGAACGTTAACTTTTGGCCTGCAATGATTTGCGCACCACCACAACCCATGCAAGTGCTCACCGGTCGCGCGGCTGAGGCATCGAGATTGCCGACTCCATCAGGAATCTTCTTTGGACTTAATCGTCGAGGCCGTCCGAGCTAGCGCCTTGTGGCGGACGCGCCGTATGCATCCAGATACCCGGAGGCAGTTTGAGACCTTTCTCACACTGTCGGATGGCCATGTACTCTGGCTTGGCTCTCTGGTTCTACTAAGCGGACAACAAGCTTGAAGATTGCAATGGGCACTTCTTCGGTGGAGCCGCCAGCTTTGCGGCTTACGCTCTCACGATTGTCTTATGTCTTGCTTAAGTAGCTGGCCTAGGCGATGTCTCCGCCCGGTATGACATAGTAGCGCAGCCAGTTTCATATACTGTATCATGTTTTGCAGTTTGCGTCTGGCCGAGGCATGCGCCCTTCGCGCAATATGTCAATCAGGCAATGTCCGCATCGTAACCAACGACACAGTGCACACGGCATCGATGCGCTAGCATGGCTTGGGAACCACTCGATTGACTACAGCCGCACATGCGTTCGATCACACGTGTCGTCCACGTGCACAAGGCAATATGTCATTGCAGTCTACCCACGCTGACTGGCCGTGGAGTACAAGAACCTGGTTAGTAAGGCGGCAGCTCCTTGGCGAATCAATTGATTCGCTCTTATCCCAGGCTCCTGGTACGGCTTTGAATAAAGTTATGCTACCTCACTCGCCAATGCCCGGTGGCTGAAGTTTAAGCCGCAGAGACATGGATGACACTTTGATCCTGGTGATTCAATGCCTTAGCCTCACTCTTGGGCGATCATCGCTACAAACGCACCCGCTGTGCAGTTGGGTATCTTGACCCGAGGTCTTCTTCACGGTCGGTGTTTCCGGGTACAAGCCCGGATCAAGGTCATTCTTCTACCATTATCTATTCCTGTTGTTGTCCGGACACCGCATCTATTCTACTATAGTCCTGTTCTACCTGCATAGACCCAAAGATACCGAGGCTTTCAACCTTTATCTTCTAGGGGTCTACCGGTCCAGTTGTCCGAGTTCGAGACTTGACCGATGACTGAGCCGGCAGTTCTTGCTGTTGAGTTACGGAGCCATCTATTCGACAGCAGCCATCTGAGGGATTGTTGGCCGCGACTACAAGTTGCGTGCATCGGTCTAAGGCAACCATCACTACCGTTGGTTCCTCTTTGGGGACATTTGATCATAAATGCATATATTGGGCGATGCCGATTGTCCCAGTTCCTGATGCATCATCAGCCTCAAACCAATACTAGGACGACCTAACGATGTCAACTACGCGGATCGCGGTTGCTGGAACGGGCGGTCTGGCTTGTCTGATCGCACACTTCATCAGCGAGGAGACGACGCATGGTGTAGTGCTATTGTCTCGAGCAGTAAGTCTTTGGAGACCCAATCACTGGCTAAAAAGTGCTTTTCGACATCTGATGAAGACAGACAGCTGTGAATCGTATCTAACATTTGTCCAGGCCAAACCCGCACTCAGTCAACGCGGCCTCCAAATCACTGTTGTAGACTACAACGATGCCGACAACCTCAAGTACGCCCTCCGCGGCATCGACACCGTCATCTCCACCGTCACCGGGCCAAACCAAATACACTTGATCAAAGCAGCCGTATCTGCCCGAGTCCGACGCTTTGCACCAGCAGAATTCGAAGGACCACCACAACTTCGACCGACCAACGACCCTCTCGATCGGCAGCGGACGACAGCACTGAGCTGGCTGCGACATTACAAGAGCAACATCGAGCATACCATGTTTGTTTGTGGCATCTTCTACGAGCGCTTCCAGCCTGGCGGCCTGCCCAGAGCCTTGATCGCTCGCAATACGGGATACCACGGCGAGGGCAGCTACATCTTCGATGTTGCGAATATGACCGCCGAGTCACCGGCTCTCAGTCCTTCCAACCAGCCGGACGTGACTATTTGCATGACTTCTGTCCGAGGTATGTGACAGAAGCATAGCACACACGATACAGAAGAATGCCTCGCTGATCCGTCCACTCTCCAGACGTCGCCAGATTCGTCACCAAAGCCATCGACCTCCCAACCTGGCCTCCAGAGCTCCGAATGTGCGGCGAGCGCATCACCGTTCACAACCTCACCATCCTCGTCCAGCGAATCAAAAGTACATACACCAATAATTTCAATCAGTGTAGATCACCCTCGCTAACCAGACTACCCTCCCAACAGGAGAACGATTCCAGCCTTTCATCGTCCACAACGTCAACAGTCTCCGCTCAGAACTCGCCGCCGCTGCGGCGAAGGGCGATCGAGCTCGTGGGATCAAGTTGCAGATGCTCATTGCTACGGCCGAGGGACGCTACGATTTCACACAACGCAACCTGAACGCTGCGTTTCCGGGTTTGCAGGTTGAGCGGTTCGCGGGTTGGTTTGTGAAGAAGTGGGATTTGGAGCAGGGTGAGGAGTGAGAGGTTGGTTTGAGGGGTCTGAACTATCGTATGTCACAGGCAAGAGGCTGATATTTTGCAGATGATTGTTTGCACGATCACAGTATGTCGATACGAATTTGCAATTGGCATCTTTGGGACATGTTATCATTTGTTTCGGGTATGTAGTAGTTTGTAGTCTCAACTCAACACTTTATCATTCCAGCTGCGATGGTATAGCTTAGAGTGTACGTGAGACAAACGCAGGCTTCTATGCGAGGCTTCTCCGCCGCTGATACATGCGAAGCAACGAGTCACTAGCTTCGTCGTCACTTGCCAGTTGGCAAGTAGGAAATACAGCCTCGTGTTCGCATCTGTCGTGCAGGACCTTAGTCAGCGACTCTTTCGAATCCTGACTGGTCACAGGATATCTATTCCAATTCAAGACATCCCCGCAGTCGCAACTTGTTACTTGCAAGCTACGATCTTCAGCAAATATACTTTCTCGCTTCAACGGGTGGCTTGCATTTGCGCGTGTACACTTTCTGCAATAGAGTAGGACGCAACCAGTCGGAATGCGAGGAGAGTCAGGACCGTGCATCTGAGACTTTCGCTCTTTCGAGATGCAAGCTGCGACGATACCTCGTGATGGATAGCAGTTCTTGGACAGACGTGAAATACGATGACTCTTCTGCTGAGCTGGCAAGGCTGGAACGCGTTACGAGATCTGAGAAGGACTGTGCTCGACTAGACGGACATTCATCGTCATCACAGAGGGGCGTTGGGTAATCAGGCGCCGACGGCATTGCGGCTCCACGAACACCCACGGTCACATCAGCCTTCCGGCATCGAAAAGGTCAGACACGAGTCGCGGAGTATACCATTACATGTGTTACCAGACAATTCCATCTACGTGAGAACGAAAATTAACTCATGAGCCAATGGCGACGTCATGTTGATGTCGGAAATCGGTCCGAGTGTCTGTGAACGGATTCCACGAAGCGTCGAATTCGCGACGACAAGTCGACAACGGGCGATAGCGACAACACCAGCGGGGTCGATTTGATTGAACAGGCGAGATACTCGCGGTCCCGCCGGGGCTGACCGAGTATTAGCCCTTGTCATCCTGGTTCGTTCGTCTTCCATCGTGTGATGCTCAACGTTGGAACGTCACGGTTGCGTCAGTTGGTGGGCAGGCGGGGGATTGAGGTTTCGACATTTTCCCAAAGGTTCAAATATTAATGCTCGTGTGATCGCTCATTCAGAGACATTCTATCTGTACTCACACTCACAAAGATACCCTCACAACAATTCTTCAATCACCAACAACTTCTCCAACCACCGTAAGCCGCTGCTCGATCATCGACCACTCCAATGGCAAATTACTAACTTATCAACCCAGCTTCCACCAACCCACAAACACACATCCATCAACATGTCTGACAGCACTTTCCACATGACCAAGGAGGACGTCCGCAAGCCCGAGTCCAAGGCCTCCCAGTCCAACAGCGGCAATGTCCCTGCCGACTCCGACGCCGCCAAGGCCCAGTCCATCGTCGACTCCAACACCCAGAGCAAGGCCGAGCTGATCAACGAGCGCGTCGCCGGCCTCCCCTTGCCCGAGCAGCCTCCCGTCGCTTCTGACTTCAACTCCGCCGACGGCTCCATCGCCAAGGGCTCCGGCGCCATCAGCGGCACCACCGGCCAGACCGGCCCCGAGACCGCTGAGTCTTCCGTCCGTGTCGACGGCGATGCCCTCAAGACCAACACCGCTCCCGGTCCTGATGCCGCCCGCGGCACTCCCCTTCCCAACGACGCTGTTGCTCAGGGCTCCAAGAACAAGGCCGGCCTTGCCAACACCACCAACTAGATGTTGAGTTGGGGATATCATTCTTCTGATGCAAGATGTCAAACCAAGCTCAACCCATTGCCCTCCACCATTAGAGGGTTCTGAGAACTTCTGCTTGATCATGTTTTAAAATGAACATTTTTTGTGTGGCGCTGGAGCGATTCTGCAAAGGAGGTCCGCTCGCGCCTCACGCGTTACGATTCGACGAACATTAAAAGGTCTGAAAAGCGTCTTTTCGGCGCTTCAGGAAAAGCGTGGGAATTTTTTGGTGTTGAGGGCTATGACTATAGTAGATTATTGAATATACTGTCAAAAAGGTTCATACAACACTCTGCCGTCCAATCTCATTTCATTTATTCGTGTACGTACTGATATCTTGACTGTGCCCATTCGACGTGTAATTATTTCCATCAGCAGTTCGTACAGTACTCACGCTCTACTTTGTGTCCCACTCAAGCACTAGACAGTCTTCTCAGGAGCAATCTATGCTAGGACTGTAGGCTGTGGGAGGTATTCGGGAACACATTGGCCATTGAGATACTACTTAAGTCGCCTTTATGTCTTGAAAGCTACTGTGCTAGTCCTGTAGGCTGCGGGCGTATCTAGGAACATGTCAGCCACTGACATACGACCTAAGCCGTCTTTATATCTCAAAAGCCATTATGTTAGTACTCTGGGCTGCGGGAATATTTACAATATGTTAGCCGTTGAGATGTCATCTAAGTCGCCTTTGTATCTCAAAGGCTAGTGCGCTAGTACTACACGCTACAGGCGTTTTGAAAACATGTTGACCGTTGAGATAATACTTGAGTCGCCTTTGAGATACAAAGGCTAGTATGCTAGTACCATAGGCGGCGGGTGCACTCAGGAACATGTCGGCCGCTGAGACACTATTCAAGTCGCCTTTGTATCTCAAGGGCCAGTATGCTAGTACCATCTGTCTCAAATTTTTGACCACATTACTATGTACCATTGAGAGTTCGTACACAAACTTGAACGAAAGTCCTGTAGCACGACTACGAAGCCACACCAATCCGATCAATATCCGGCGCGTAGTTGCTCTGGCCATTGTACAAGCCACTGATCTCGATCGTGTTCTCTCCAGAAGTGCTGAACCCCTCCAACCGCACCGGATAGTTCCTAGTGATGTCCTTGTCCCAGTTGTATCCTATTGCAAATTGTCAGCGCAGCCCATATCGAATACCAGCCTACCAGCCATGCGACCTTACCTGTAAGCGGGAAGCTGACATTCTGAACAGCGCCTCCATTAACACTAATCCCCGCCAACCGCGCATTAGGCCCAATACCAGCGAAAGCGTATCCAATCTCACAGTTAACATAGTCGAACAGCACGTCCTGCGTCTCCTGCGAAGCATGGATGCCAGAGAGAGTGAGCGTCCCTTTACCCTCTTCGAGGAAACCGACTTTGCCGGTGTTCGAGCAGCCCGAGCAGCTCTGGGATTCAGCGCCGTTGCTGACAGTGCCGGATTCGGCTTCGATCCAGGTGATGTTGGCTTTTGCGGTATTCTTGAGCTTCTGGATGTTGCTTAGGCGTAGAGGGAGGGAGCCGTGGGCGTCGACTTGTTTGGAGTAGGAGGTTTCGTTGGCTAAGATGTCGCCGGTCCAGAGGTTTTTGACTGTGGCGGAGGCGATGCCGATGGAGGCAAGATCGAGGGATAGCGTTCTTGTGGTGTTGGAGTGGTCAAGGAGGAGAACGGCTTTGTCGCCGTTTGCGAGGTCGCCGGCGTAGACGTCTCTGTCGTTTGTGAAGCGTTGGACAAGGGTGACTGGCAGTCCTGCTTCGTCCTGGTTGATTGCAATGAGATCTCGGTTCTGCAGGATGGTGACAGTATCGCTATTGGCAGCAGGAATTGACGTAGAAATCATGAGAGTACTCTTGAACATCGCCCAGACGGCGAAATGGCTGGCCTGCTCAGTTACAGTCATGCCAGGGTTGCCAACTTCCATCATATCCATGTCTGACCAGTGTCCGGGGCCGGAGAGGTTCTTAGAATTGACGTGGATGCCCTGGTTCAAGATTCGGATGACGTTGGCCCACCCACGAGCGATGTCGTCTGAGACTCGGTAGGAGTTTGAAAGAGGAGGCGTCCAAGCTGATGGACCTTCGAGGCCGCCGCTTGGTGAAATATAAGGTGTACCCCATTGACAGATAGCAATGCCTTTAATTCCGACAGATTGGAGAGCATCGCTGATCGCTGTATATCTTGTCACAAAGTCCGTACGCGGATCCTTAGGGGCGTTGGCTGGTGGTTCACTATGTAAGGAGTAAGTATCGCGGATTCGGAGTGTCTTCCCAGACAAGAGACCTGCAACTTACACGTAACAATTATCAACCTGGAAGAAGGATATGTTAGCATCAGCATTACAACACATGCTCACGAGCAATGTCACGCTCCACTGAGAGACTCACCTTCATATACTCCACATTCCAAGCCGCCAGCTGTAACGCGTCCTCCTTCTCATGCCCCAAACTCCCCTGTCTAATAGCCGGCGTCTCCGTATCACAGCTATAGACACCCTGGTTCGTATACATACTCCACTTAAATCCCTTCTCAATAGCCGCCTTGCTCAGCGGCGCGATGCCATCCGGAAACTTCTCCAAATCGTACGTGATAGATCCATTAGCCTGGAGGTCGTATCCTTGCCATCCGCAGTCGACCTGGAAGAACTTGTAGCCTGCTTCGAGGAAGCCTTTCTCGACGAGCGCGTCCATGGTCTCGGAGACGTGGGTCTGGTTGGGAGAGCAGCCGACGGTGTTGTAGGTGTTGTAGCCCATTACTGGGGTTCGGCCGAAGCCATTATCTAGGGCATTGGTTCCTACTACGAGCAAAAAAGCACTGATGCTGTAGCGGAAGGCCATGGTGGTGGTGGTGAAGTGTTACGCTCCGGTCGATGAATATACATGGGCTCTTGTGAGCATTATATACAGCTTTGCGGCCATGCTCCGACCACATCGGTACAATGACGAGCGAGCAAAAGACTAGACTGCGAGCAATTTGCTTGATATGCGACCTTACCAAGACAATCATGTTTACCCACTACCAAACATGATGGGATCAGCACAGGACCAGTGAGGAGTATTGCCCAATGAGGTGTAGCACGCTGCAATACTGCGGAGAACTTCAGCAGCTGATCCGAGTACCGACAGGCATTTGGCAGTAAATTGCTGCTGAAGTTGCTTGTATAGTGATTGAATAACTTCACGGTCCGCTGTGATCGCCAGTGGAGCCGATGCGGAAGCGTCGAACTTTGCGTGCAATTATCCAGAAGCCTGTTCACGTGAGGGTTCCTGCAGTGTCGTGCATTATGAATTTGCATATCGGGGCGGAAGAATTACAGTCGTATATTGAGGATTAGATAGCATGATGGATGTTCAAAGCGACGTGAATTTGTTGATGATGAATGCAGGAGGTGAACGATGTTTGTACATGTACAGCTTTGTCCGAGGCCAAAGGAGTTTTACACCCAACCCTGGACCCCAAACTCCAAACCCTAAACCATCTCAATCGAGGTTCTGATCTTGGTAGCACGCATACACGTATGTATAGCACTGAACGTTGGACCATGATGACACCACCTTGATGGATATGCTCAGGATATAGATGTCGGCAGTAGCACACGACTCCAGCACGTATACGTGAAGGTATCACCTAGGACGTTGGGAATGAAAGCATATTCTATTCATCAACTTCGTCACATTTTCGCCAAGCAGCTATGTACACTCATCAGAACGCTTGGATTCGCCCGGGACATTATTTGCTAACAGCACCGCAGTTCAATGCACTTCATCATGTGAGATCACACTTAAAGCTTGCGCATGTCAACGACACAGCGAATGCACTCGCCAGAGTGCATGTCGTGGAAGGCCTGGTTAATGCCGCTGAGAGGCTGGCGGTGGGTGATGAACTCGTCAACCTTCAGCTTGCCGGTCATGTAGTCGTCGACCAGGTCGGGAAGCTGAGTGCGGCCCTTGACACCGCCGAAAGCGCAGCCCTTCCACACACGGCCGGTGACGAGCTGGAATGCTGCGAAGGGGTTAGTATTTGTACTGAAAACTCGCACTGACGTTTACTTCTCGGACAACACTTACGTCTGGTAGCAATCTCCTGGCCAGCAGCAGCGACACCGATGATGATGCTCTCACCCCAGCCCTTGTGGCAGGCCTCGAGCGCGCTGCGCATGACGTGCACGTTACCAGTGCAGTCGAAAGTGTAGTCGAGGCCGCCATCGGTCATGTCCACCAGCCTCGATTGGATTGTCTCGCCATCCTTAAGGTCCTTAGCAGGGTTGACGAAGTCGGTTGCACCGAACTTGGTTGCCCACTCCTTCTTTGCGTCGTTCACGTCGACGACGATGATCTTGCTTGCTTCGTTCTTGACAGCTCCCTGGATGACACTCAGGCCAACGCAGCCAGCGCCGAAGACAGCAACGGTGGCACCCTTCTCAATACCGCCTTTGCCGGCGGTGATCACCGCGGCACCGTAGCCAGTGGTGATACCGCAGCCGAGCAGACAGGTGCGGTCCATGGGAGCCTTCTCGGTGATGGCGACGACGGAGACGTCGGCGACAACGGTGTACTGAGAGAAAGTGGAGCAGCCCATGAAGTGCAAGAGGTCCTTGCCCTTGCACTTGAAACGAGAGGTGCCGTCAGGCATCACACCCTTGCCCTGCGTGGCACGAACGGCACCGCATAGGTTGGTCTTGCCAGACTTGCAGAACTTGCACTCCTTGCACTCAGCGGTGCTGTTAGAGAAATGTATTGTCAGCCATTGCCCGTCTGCATCCGATTATGACCCAGTGACCTCCCAGCTCTCACTCGGATGGCCACCAAGCAAAGCAGTAAACTCACTATAGCGCAACAACGTGGTCACCAGGCTTCACATTGGTGACGCCCTCACCCACACTCTCGACAATACCAGCACCCTCGTGGCCAGGGACAATAGGGAAGGCACCCTCGGGGTCCTTTCCGCTCATCATGTATGCATCTGTGTGGCAGACGCCAGTGTAGTAGATCTCAATGCGGACCTCGTGTGCTTTGGGCGGTGCGACCTCAATGTCCTCGATGACCAGGTCCTGCGCAGCATCCCAGGCAACGGCGGCCTTGCAAGTGATCGTCTTGCCCTCGGTGGAAGACATGGTTTGTCCTGTGTTGTTATGCTTTCTCTTGCAAATGGTCTTGTGTGTCTCGTGGACTGGGCGCTGCGTCTTCTTCTAACGGAAGAGCTTGTGTATGTGGATTTGTGTGAGGGAGAGGTGAATACAGAGGAGGGAATGACAGCGGAAAGCTTCGTCTCTTCTTACCAGTGGAATAATGACCGCGAGCGCCGTAACTCGGCAGATGATGTAGCTACAATCATTGGCGAAGTGGGGTCCAGACGAAAGGACCGCATGGTGGGGAAGCTGCGTCCGGCGCCCACGCTCGCTGTCGGGAATATTTGCT
Source organism: Cladosporium colombiae (assembly GCA_026122715.1). Classification (NCBI taxonomy): domain Eukaryota; kingdom Fungi; phylum Ascomycota; class Dothideomycetes; order Cladosporiales; family Cladosporiaceae; genus Cladosporium; species Cladosporium colombiae. Next base: position 2,350,206 of record JAKZFA010000001.1, on the reverse strand, counting down.
AAGAACGGTCATACTTCGCTGCGAATTGCCCTCCCAGGCGCTTCCAACTGCTGCATTGCATGGCCCAAAACTGTTATTTGTTAGACTATGCCGCGCACAACCTCTCACATATCTGCAACACCGCGCCATGTCGGGTGCAGCGGTGTCTGAAAGGACACAAAGCGGATTGTGTGCGGTTGTTGCGGGTCTGATACCCAACCCATGCCACTTCTGACTGCCGGATTCGAATAACCGATCGATAAGCGGACAGTCCGAAGTCATGTGACTGGGTATTCCATATCTACTTGTATCCCGCCGGATGGACATCCGATGACTGTCACATGCTGGTATACAAGTACATATCGACAAGCCCCATTACTGATGAGAAACGTACATACACACAGATGGTACCTAGTCTCTAAGCTCAAACGCCGGGTGCAATATACAACTACATGCCAAAGGAAAACACACGTTCTAACCTGTCGTCACTCGGACATGAAGCACGCGTGTGCATGACCACAGATGTTCCACCACTATTTCCACTTCCTACACCTCAACCCCCACAATTTTGTTGCTGCGCCTTGGGTATCGCTAGGCTTGTCGCGCATTTAGTACTTGGCGACTCGTCTAGCAAGTGGACTCGCTGGCGCGGGAGTTCATGAGCAGGGCAACGATCAAGCCGTAAAGACCTGCGATGTGAGATTAGCAACGAATTATGTCGACCGAAAGATGACGTAAGCGTCGGGACTTACCAAGGACTTCGGCGAAAATGAGGATGAGAATCATGCCGACGAAGAGTCTGGGCTGCTGGGCGGTACCACGGACACCGGCGTCGCCAACAATACCGATGGCGAAACCAGCGGCGAGACCAGCAAGACCGACGGAGAGACCGGCACCGAGCTGGATGAAACCAGTGAACAGAGAAGTCTTCTGGCCAAGCTGGTTGGAGATCAAGACGGAAACGACGAGACCGTAAATGGCAATGATACCAGCCATAATGACGGGAATAATGTCTGCAGATGCGTTAGTAGCTGCGCTGTGGCGTGGGGTGTGGATGAAGTCTGCGCTCGTCGCGTTGGGTTTCGCAAAGTAGTGCATATCCATCCATCCATCGTATATTGTGCGGCGATAGACGTACTCTTGACAATCAGGTCGGGCCTGAGCACACCCATGGCAGAGATACCGACACCAGCCTTAGCGGTACCGTAGGCAGCACCGAAGCAGGTGAAGACGATGGCGGCAGTGCAGCCCATCGCTCCGAAGAACGGCTGTTATGATGTGTTAGTGTATGTCGTCGTACATCTGCGCATTTTTTCATGTATGTTCTCGTCGCGCGGCGCAAAACATCTCGCCGAGATGTCGCCTCCTAGCAAGGACGTATAGTCGCGTCGCGCCGCGGAAAGGAGCTGGAGGCTGCCATGTTTTGGATGTTGGGATATGGCACTTACGGCATACACGGGGCTGGAACGCATGAAAGTCAGCACAAACTGCTCAAACCAGATGCCCCCGACCCAGCGGCGGTGCCCAGTCGCTTTCCAAAGCTTCCTTGACCGTGATGGTCCACCTCGCCTTCCACTTGGGCTCCCGAGGTCGTCTGCGGCGTGAACTCACCAGAGATCGGTAGACATGGCGGATGTGTGTGTGGGGTGTCTTTGGAGAGATAGAAAAGTCGACTGTTGCGTTTAACGAGACGACGTGATGCGGAAAAGGCTGATGAAGTCGTGTGGCGGATCGAATCAATGGTGACGGCGACAGCTGGAGAGCAGTGGTGACGGCCAGGCAGGAGCTGCTGTCTTTGCGGCTGGCTAGCGTGCCGGCGGGCGGACCGCAGCCGCGCATTAGCGCCGCGCCCGCTCTTCGTCAAGAAATTGCAGCTTTTGCGCCGCCGACTTTGCGACTCTCTGAGCATTTCATACAATAATCCCAAGGCCGTGAACCCGCGCGAATTATCTGGGCGAGCTTTGTCTATATACCCCTTCCACTTCACACACCACCAACAACCGACATCATGTCCGCCGAATCCGCCGCATGGCCCGTCGCCGACCAGGCCCTCTCCCAGGAGATCCTCGACCTTGTGCAGCAGGCCAGCCACTACCGCCAGCTCAAGAAGGGTGCCAACGAGGCCACCAAGACCCTCAACAGAGGTATCTCTGAGATTGTCATCCTCGCCGCCGACACTGCCCCTCTGGCCATCCTCCTCCACTTGCCGCTTCTTTGCGAGGACAAGAACACTCCTTACGTAAGTCGCCGGCGCATGCCTAAAAGAAGCGCAAGAAAACTTTTCTAACACTTTTGTCTTCCAGGTTTACGTCCCCAGCAAGATGGCTCTCGGCCGTGCCTGCGGTGTCAGCCGCGCTGTCATCAGCTGCAGCATCACCACCAACGAGGCCTCCGACCTCATGGGCCAGATCCGCACCCTCAAGGACAAGGTCGAGCGCCTCATGATCTAAGCGATCCTCGACAATTGGAAAGAGAAAATATTTGAGCGGCGCTTATGGTGGCTGTGACTTGGAGGTCGGCAAGGACTGTGTTTTGCGCCGGCGCAGATGAGGCATTTGTGAAAGAATTTCGATTCTGGAGCTGATTGTAAGATTCGAGTGGTTGGCGCATACATTTTTTTTCCGCCGATGTAGAATATCCAGGAAATGGACAAACATTTTGCGCAAGCAATTATCGTTCCCAGTACGTCGTATCATGTGACTTGCGAGTGGTCAAGTATGCGCACGTCGTGGTATCTTGATGCGCAAGCGAGTGATGTATGGCTATCATGATTTGAGGGACAGCGGCACTGATGCCCTTAACTTAGCACCTCTGCTCTTAACGTCAAAACGCCACAGTGCAGTACAATGTGTCCCGGAGCCTGGAGCATACTACAGCGAGATTCTCCAAGACTATGAAGTACCAAAATTCTCGCATACTCGACAAGAGACACAGCAATCGATCTATTGCAACCGTTCTGCGCGCAAATAATTGACAGAAACGTATCGACTGTCGTGCTGCTCCAGCCACTTCTTTCGAAGTATTTCAGTGGCTAGGCATAGCCAAATCGAATGCTGGATCTAACTGTATGAGCAGACCAGACGCTGAGACACGAACCCTAATTACGAAGTATCTCAATGGTGTCTCGTCTGTTCAGAATCTATGCCGGCGGATTCTACTTTAAGACCTATCGAGCCCGCTAAGCGTAAACTCATCAGCAGCGACTACATGAATTTGAGTTTCAAGAAGGTCGTTGACCATTGCGCATCGTTCAACAGATCGCGATATCAAACATACGAACACCATATGCGTCGACGAGCCGCGATCTCATTCTTGCGACGCCGAGATAGTCCTTCCTGGACATCGCAACACCGGACTAGGATAGTGATTTCATTGCTCTCCGTAGTTCAACGACGGCCGGTGCTCAGCAAAAGACACAGCAGCCTGTACTACATGGCTCAGTAGCGACAATTGCCCAGTTCACTCAACGTGGTTCAAACTCGCCTGTAGTTATTAAGGCAGAGAGCCATGGAATATGTGGTCAATTCTAGCAGTCCCGTTGCAATTTCATGGATGGGAAGAAGTTCGACAAGAAACACGCAAGCAAAGACAAGCACTCAATCCGAGCACGATTAGTGACTGGAATTGTAGAATTCTCTTCACGGCGCAGACGCCTAGATAAACATGCGGTTGCGTCCAGCCGCAATTCTAGAGCTCGACGTTAACAGGCAAACAGGACCATCACGAACGCCAGTCAGCCTTGAAAATAATTCAGAAGACGTTACGGGCGAGAAAAGTCATTTCAAGAGATCGACAATCTCCATTAAGTCCATCATATGCTATTTACATTTAGGGTCATTCCTTAGTAGGCGTCTATCCTCGTCCAGGCGACATCAAATTACCCAACGTCACCGCCCATCGTCATCATCAAAATTCATGTTCATGATAAGTAACACAGCTCTACTCCTTGTAAAGCCAAATGAGCAAGCTCTGGTGATCACCAGTCTCAAAGTCCAAGTTCAGACCCGAGTTCATCAGCGTCTTGCCGCTGTAAGTACCGTTGAACACATTGCTCGAGTACCTAGCGTCGCCGTCGAGACCCTGCATCTTAAGTGGTGGCGGCGCGGGCTTGATGGAAGCGTGCTGCTGGAAAGCGAGGACGAAGGACTTGTCTTCCTCCTTGCTGACGAACTGCACGGCGGGCCAGTTGGAGTCGTCGGGCAGGCGCAGGCGGTAGAAGCTGCCGGTTATGACGATGGGGTTGACTTCCTTCCAGGTGGCGAGGATGCCGGGGATGGCGGCGGCTTCTTCGGGGGTGAGGTCTGAGGGCTTGAGTTCGAAGCCGAAGGAGCCGCACTGGGAAGGAGGTGTTAGCTTCTTGTGTGTGTGTGTGTGTGTGTGTGTGTGTGTGTGTGTGTGTGTGTGTGTGTGTGGAAGGGAAGCGATGGAGGGTCTTACCATGAGAGCAACGTGGGCGCGGTACTCGATTGAGACGTTGCGGGCAGTCAGGTGGTTGGGAACAACGGAGACGTGGCATCCCATAGCCGAAGGTGGGTATGCAAGAGAGGTACCGAGCTGTATGGTCAGACGGTCTGAAGCGTCAGTGTTGTCGGAAGTCCAGTGCTGAGGCCAGTAGTGGAGGAGGCCAGGATCGAAGCGGCCGCCACCAGAGGCACAACCTTCCCAGAGGACGTCAGGGTACTTGGTCGTCAAAGTATCGATCACGTGGTAGATGCCAAGCATGTAGTTGTAGTTGTCAGAAGGAGCAGACATCTCGTGCATGCCACGGTTGTTGTCCCACTTGATGTAAGTGACATCAGCAGTGTCGAGGATCTTAGAGACCGAGTCGATGATGTACTCCTGCACCTCAGGCAAGCCAAGGTTGAGCACAAGCTCATTGCGCGTCAGAGTCCTTGCGTGCTTGCCAGCGTGCAACACCCAGTCAGGGTGCTCCTGGTAAAGGCTAGAGTTCGGGTTGACCATTTCTGAGTAGGAACGTTAGCGACTGTCATCAGTAAAAAAACATCATTCAGAAGACAACTTACCAGGCTCAAACCAAAGACCGAACTTCAGCTTCTCGGTAGAGTTCAGAACATCCAAGTTTGTGACATTGGAAACATAGTTGCCGAAGCCGTTGGGGAAACGAGCCTCATTTGGGGACCAGTCACCAAGACCAGCAGTGTCATTGACACGAGCATACGGCTCCTGTCCGAACCAGCCATCATCGTTGACAAAGAGTGAGATTCCGAGGTCCGCAGTCTCCTGGGCAAGTACCTCGAGCGAACTGGCGTTGAAGTCAAAGTAAACACCTTCCCAAGAGTTGAGGAGAATAGGTCTGGTCTCCGAAGTGAACTTGGAGCGAGAGAGGTGGTTGCGGTACAGGTCGTGGAAGGATCTCGACATGCCACCAAGACCCTGGGCAGAGTAGACAGCTACGGCTTCGGGCGATTGGAAGCTGTCACCAGGCTTCACTGGGATGCTGGCGTGCAACGAATTCAGTCCCAGAAGGACACGGACAAATCCGTTACTGAAGCGCTCAGCAGTCGCTTCGAAGGAACCAGAGTAGACGAGGTTGAATCCCCAAGCCTCACCCTGAGTCTCAGTTGTGGATGGAGACGTGAGGGCGAAGAAAGGGTTATGAATGTGGGAAGCGTAGCCGACGCTGCTGCGGAAGCTGGTCTCACCATATTGCACAGGGCGCTTGACCTTGTTCATCTCGTGAGACCAGTCTCCCTGAAGCTCGATCATGTCGAGCTCGATGTTAGGCAGATCGACAGAGAATGCAGCCGCTCTCTCGATAGAGATGTCTTCGGTTCCGTTGTTGGTGATCTTGAAGCTCCTCGCCACGGCGTTGTACTTGGGGAACATGGAGTAAGACAGGGCAGCAGCGACGTCGGAGACATTGTCGTAAAGACGAACAATGATAGTGGAGACATCGCTGTCGTTGCCATAGGTCGCTGGAAGGCCAGGAATCTCTGGCTTGCCTTCAACAATCTCATGGGACTGGTAGGTGAATGCCGTGACAGTGTTGCCATCGGCGTGTGAAATGTGGATGGCGGGAAGGCGCATGTCACTACGTCCAATATCGGGGAACTCGCGACGAAGGTTGCCCAAGCCGTCGACCCATCCAGAAGGGTTGATTGGAGGAGGGTCCACGAATTCATCGACGACGCCTCCAAAGTGGTTGCTCACAAGATCGCCCTGCTTGCCGACCTGGAACAGGTACGACGAATCATCGCCAGTCAACGTAAAGTTGTTGCCATTGGCAGTGACGGCTGTTCGATAGTTAGCACTTGTGGCATTTTCAAGCTTTGGTGGCGTCTGTGAAGAAGCATCGATACGTACCGGCGTTGGCCAATGTCGCAGCACCGGCGAGAGAGAGGCCGAGAAGTGCTCGTGAGGCTGTCATGGTGGCGAGGTGGCTTGCTTGTCTCAATCATCCAGACACAGTGCCACCGTCTGGCTTCTTATACCGCTCTGCTGGCGGACATGGCAGGGGCGGGGTTACAATGCATTTACAGGCGATTCCTTGACTCGGGCTGAGTGATCATCCCGATGTTCTTGGCCGCACCAAAAAGTGTACTGTCCCGTACGCTGGGAGGCGTACGCGGGTCAGGCGTGCGGAGAACTGTGGGTTGGAAAGGCTGGGGTCGGCAAGTGGGCGCCAGGCCAGCGGAAAGTGCCTCGAAAGTGCCTCGAAAGTGCCTCGGGATGGTCTCACTTCACGCTATACTCACACAGCATTGATTTCGCCGCCCAAACTCTATTACGTGAGGATACTCTGCCAGAGAGCTGTAGATCGGCCGCATTGGATCGATCGCTAAGCATGCAGCGTCGCTTCTAGCCACCCGAAGCCTGTGCACAATGTGTACCTTGTTATCTAATGCGCACAGCTGACGCCCAGGTCGGCAATACAGCTCAATCCAGTCACGGACTGCCGCATCCGTAGCTATTCCATAGTGTTCGAGACGAGAAAAATCATGTGACCATCGGGAGCCCTCCACCTGCCGCCTCCAGCCGTCTCCGTCACAAGAAAATCCCCATCAAAAGTAGCGCAACCAGATACTATGCGAGGCCGTATAGTTTACCGCAAAGGTTTCCCGCCAGGGCATGAGGGAGTTTTCCGCCCCCACCACATGGCGGGAGCATACAGTTCACGTGGAGAAGAAGCCTATTTTGTGGTCCGATGATCGGAAAGAGGCTTAGAGTGTACAGAAGAACTTTACTTTTGTCTGATGAAGCTGACAGAAGTCTACTCGACTCACATGGCCCACGCTTCGTAGCGGTCCCACGAAAACTTGCTGCAGGCGGGGCTTCGTGCCATTATAATATTCATCGCAATCTCCGCGGCATTAATACCAGAGTAGACATGCAGCTACTGGCAATTCGTTATCGTTAAATCAAAGGGGCCAGTGAGATACTTACAGCGTCTCACTGGTGCGGCCGCCGAACATGGCTGCACAGAGATTGATATCCTATCACAAGCAAAATCGAGGAACTTGTTGCAAAAAATCATTCTGGCATGTATATATATAAAGTCAAACTCCACGTCTAGCGATCCTCCTCTCCCTTCCATCAATCGACGATAGCGCGATCTTCCATTCTCACATTTATCCCCATCTGCGGGCGATTTCCAGCAACTCAACGGTTGCGTGCGCATTCCTATCTCATCTCATCACCCACACACGATCTTCGTGCTAGCTACGCTTACTTGGCATGCCTCGAAGCTATGGCCACGGAAGAAGTCCAGGCGACCACACTCCTATGACAGGGCGGTGATGAGACGCCCGTGTCTAGCCGGGAGGCCTTGCTGACGCAGCAGCAGTTCCACGTCGTAATTCAACACATCACGAGTAGGCAGTTGTCCCAGTCACCTTGGCAATAGGTGTATCCGTCCAACGGGCCAAAGTCCACAGGGGCAAAGTCCGGCAGAATCCATCAGGGGCTAGCCAGCATACGGGATGCATGTGTAGCTCCAGGGTCTCCATTTTTCAGTAGGGATATAGGCGCAGTCTTGATGCATCAGTCAGGCTTGTTCATTTGTCTTGTGCATGGAGCACGATCCTCACGAGCACTTCAGCCATGGTGGAGCTCTTGGAAGTTCTGGTCAAAGAGGTCCTGGGGGCTCTGGACGAAGTCAAAGTTCCTGGAAGCCATAGTCCTCTGGTCGGTCCACTGTGAATAGCGGTCATTCCTAGGAAGTTCCTGGGTCCTGGGCACTGTGTATTGCAAGTTCTGGGATGCGGTGGGCCACTGGTAACCTGAGGAAGCATACAAGTGAGAGTCTGGCTGGGCTGGCGCCTGCAGAACGTCCTGGTGTGGCAGAAGGGGACCTTGGACTGGGGTGTGTTGTGAAGCCACCTGGGGAGTAGTCTTGCGCTTCTGCATCACAGGATCCGAGGAAGTTGACGACGGGGCCTTGCGCTTGCGGCTTGCGGTCTTCTTGTGGATTGCTGAGTCCGCGTTGGCGGTCTCCGGGCTCGGAAGGCCAGTGCTGGTATCCTCACGGTGATCGTGTACCCTCTTCATGTGGTCAAACAGGTTGTATCTCCTCGGGAAACCATTGCCAGGGAGTCCGCGCTCGCAGCCAGTGTAGAAGCAAAGGTGCGGTCGGTCACCGTGGCCGTGCATGCCATGAGCCTCTCGCTCATGGCGGAGGAGGCAAGCAGTGGAAGAGAATTCCTGCTTGGCGCAAGCTTCTTGCCTGCAACGGAAGGGCTTGAGGTGTGAATCGACGAACTTGCTGTAAGGGAAAGATGGTTAGGGATGAATCTTCAGGTTGCGGGGAGAGGTAAAGTTTGTGTTCTTACTCGTAGTTGCACTTCAGCTTGGTGGGATTGTGTGGGCAGTTCTCCTTGGCCTTGAAGGGACAGCGGAACAGTCCGTCAGCATCCGGACCTTTCGCGTACAGCGGGTGGCTCCTGTGGCGGCCCTCGTCCGCTTCGGCAAGCGGTGCAGCAGCAGGCTTGGGAGAGACCTTGATGGGCTTCGCATCGACTTCAACCTTGGCATGCACCGGTCCAGTTGTCTCCTGAGACGAGCCAGTTGCTTGCACTGAGGCTGTGCCAGTGGCGTAGCTACATGGGAAATCAGTATGGTAAGAATCTACATGTCGTTTCGAGGGATCTGACCTCGATGTTCCGGTCACTGTGGATGGTTCGTCCTGGTCATACTGGATAAAAGCAGTAAACTCCTCCGCGGCAGGATCCGTGATGACCGAGAAAGAATCCTGGGTGTAGCTCCGGGGCAAGCCATGGGACTGCGGCAGAGCCTGGAAATGGTCCATGGCCAAGCCTGATGACATCTTGGCATCTCCAGAAGTGACAGGCCTGGGGGCAATGTATGACGCGGATGTGGTCCTTGGGCTCTCATGTACGGCATATCCATGGTTACTTACATTTTGCGACGACCTGCGAGAGCTCGTACCACCTTGAGTAGAAGGTTGGTATTGCCTGTGCAAGGAGGTTTGGGCAAAAGCTGGTGTGGTAGCAGCCAAAGAGCCCTCAGTCCGTGGAAGCAATGTCCTTGGGGCGGCAACGGCCGGAGAGCGTGCCGTGAGACGGGCAGTCTGGCCATCCTGGGGGTAGAACACTGCCTGGGGGGAGTATCCAATGAAATCCAAAGGCCATTGGGTTGAGGCTTCATCCATGCAGTTTCCAAGAGGCATCTCATCCATGGAAGGAACAAAGGCATTTCCTGGCAGCTGGCGCTGCATGGAAGGGTTATCGCGGCACATCATTGATCCAGTAGGGTTCCATGTGGGCTCAAAAGTGAAAGACAGATCCAAGCCGGATGGCAGCTCCGCTTCGGAGAATGAGTTGAGTGTATGAGAGCTCTGGCTTTCATGACTCAAAACAGGGGACAAGCCCGCGTCTACAGATCCATGCGAGGTGTGGTTCCAGTGGAAGGCATCCAGGGACTGGAAGTCCTGAGCAGACGACAGCAAGGTCTGCGTGTCCCACTCACTGCTGGAAGACTGCACGTAAGTACTGTTGTCCTGTGCAGATACTGTGAACCACGAGTCCTCTGGCAGAGAAGTATGGTTCCATTTGGCACTCATGTCCGGCTCAGAATCGGTGTCCGGGGGGGTCAATGGCAATGTAGGTCCTCCTGGGAGAGATTGGCACCAGTGATCCACAACACCTGGCTCAGAGAAAAGAAAAGATCCTGGACAGTTCAGAGTGGAAAGTTCCTCGCTGGAAAAAAACTACTCGTCAGTCTGACTTCACGTCATGGCATGATGCAAAACCCCAAACAACAAAAGAAAAGTAAACATGGTTAGATGGTTGGCACTCCACACGAGAACAGGTAGGAAATGTAGTCGACCGGAGTGCAGCGGATCCACTGTGTCCAAATATAGTCGATAGTAATCCGGAAATCAGGCATGACCAGCAGCAATAATGAGTCCCGTGGGTAGATCGTGAATGTCGAGCTAGAGTGGATTCCAGCAGATGGGTCCAGCGCATGTAGATGAACAGCGAGTTCGATGCCGACTTTGCTTCGCCAACGTATGTGTACGAGCCGTCAAGGCGATCGATGACTCGAAGTCATGATGCTACAGTTGCAATGCAACTACTACAGATATCAAGGAGAAGACGGCTCCAATGCCTGTGGCAGGCAGTCCAAATCCGGGTACAATGGGCATCAGAGCGAGAGACACGGGCAAAGATCAATTCTCCAGGGGTCTTGTCGATCCAAGGACGGATGTCCTGTACGCAACTCTAGGCACGAGATGTGTCTGAATCACGGAGTATGGAAAGTCACAGATCGGATGATCTTGACATAGCTCCCAATCCAGGCTGTCCAGTACGTTCCAGAGTGGTCTCAGTCTCAAGTGACCTCAATATCCGAGACGCTCCTTTGGGTGGCCTGAATCCAAGAGCTAGAAATGAATCAAAACAGACACAGCGGTCAAAAGCAAAGCGGAACCACAAAACGCCGGAAAACAAAAACAAAAAAAGCACTAGCAAATGGTAAGTACCTGAAGGCCAAGGTCTGCTCGCGGTTGCGAGTTGTCATCCTGGAAATGATTTTGGGTCGAGTCCGAATGTCCAGCGAAAGGGGTGAGGGATCTCAACAGCAACGGCAGAAGCAGCGAGATGTATGTAACGAGTAGCAGGTGCCACTTGAAGCGCAGTAGTGGTGGTAGTTGAAGAGTATGAGCTGCAACGATTGTACAGTGGGCTGGTTGATCTGGATAGCCACGCCGGGTCAGGATCACAGAGCAGCAAGCACACAGTAGTAGGTTGGGCAGCAAGTAGACAAAACGGATGCAGAAACAGACGGGCGCGCCTGGGGGCGGCGATGCAGTTGATATGGAAGAGGAGCACGCGCACCAGCAGCCATGCGCTGGAGCGGGGCGCGTACAAGGCGGCGTGCAGGAGGTGAGCAAGGCGGGAGGTTGGCCTCAGACCGCTTTGGGGTTCGCGCGGTGATGAATGGCAGCGACGTGCTTCATCGACAAGGGTAAGGCTACTCGGGATTTGCTGCAGCGCCGGGGGCCACGATTCAAGATGCGCTAGAGTGTGATTTGGCGTGCACTACCATGCCTTGGCAGTGCTGCCACGTCAGAGAACGACTGCAAGTCAGACCTCTCTTCGCCAATCGCGGCAGCACCTGGGCGAGCTGCTTGGTGTCGGTGAGTGTCTGGTGAGCGTGGTGGTGGATTTCAGACATCGTTGGCGAGGCCAGCTGCAGCGGTAAGGCGACGCACAATGATGTGTGAGAACGAGCGCCCCGGGCGTCATCTTTGCTTGTCAAACCTGCAAAGAAGGCAAAGTGAAGGCTGCAGTGCAACCGAGCAGAGTGTCGCAGGATCACGTGAAGATCTTTGGGAACTGCGGCTCTGGCTGGCTCGAGCAATATCTGACGTGGTTGTACGACTGCACATCCAACCTCACCACTGCCCTCCGAGGCTGGGGATGACAACCTGGCCGGTGATCGACCCGGAGCTGCGAACACTCCTCAACCCTATCCGGTGATCGTCGTGAACTGCTCGACAATCACCTACCCGCCTCACGAGTCCCTGCAGCAGATTTACGTCTTGCATGAAGATATCTCTAGATCATACTCGGTATTATCGTACTCGCTTCAACAGAGATTCAGTATCGTGTTACAAAGTCGGCCACAGATTTACAGGCCGTGTCTAGATCTCCCAACTGACGCGGATGGCGCTGCAAGTCTGTGGGTGTCCAGGCTGTGTGTTTGCTACTACAGGCATGTCGCTTGTTGACTGGCAGTTTTGTCGGCGAGATTGACTGCTAGCATCAGGCCCTGGCGGTAAAACTACAAACTCGACCAAGTGCATGATCGGAACCGTCTATTTGGGTCTGAAGGCGACGGCTTCGTGGTGAGAAGCAGGCCGCGAAAGATTAGAGATTCACAAGCGAGCACATCGTATGATCACCGTAGCGATATTGCCTTGTGCAGTGTCACAGCAACATAGTGTTTGCTATCTCGGACGGTCTATGAGAGTCTCGAGCGCGAGATGTACTATGTTTGCTACCTCGGACGGACTCTGAGACTCGAACGCGAAATATGCATACACAAACTCGTCTGGCAAACAGTCCCGCAGAGCCTCCGTGCCGGAAGTATCGCGGGCTGGTATGCAGGATCCTACGCGAATGTATCGAAAGATCAGAATTGAGCCGAATGTGTAACATAGATGCATTCCATCTGGCAAGCATGTGCTCAACCGCTAATTCAATATCCTCGTATATGTCAAAGATGTTGCAGTTGCACCAGAGCTGCGAACAGAGCTCCAGAGTCGACCTCCTCAAGAGGCTGTGCACAAGCAATTCCGCGTGGCGGAGGCGATGCGACCAGGCGTGTGTAGAATGACGTCGATCTGTACTACACTAGCCAGCCTCATTTTCTTGTGAGCTAATCATTGATATCAACCCAATGTTACGGAGGTCGACGATGATCGCCTTGCTACCATCTGTCGAACAGTAGAGGCATCAGTGCAAAATGCGAACACGAGCATCCAGTTCAGCTCATGGAAAGTCGACGATCTCTCTGGCAGACTCACAGTATCCCACCATCGGGGTGTATCAGCAGCCAATCCGACACCGACTTCAACCCACGAAGCTTGGAAGAATTCATACAGGGCCAAAACCCAAAACGCCGGCGAATCTTCGGATGGCGACGTCCTGAGAGACTCAATCAAAAGACTCGATCAGATAAGATGATCGGTATCAATTCCGCGATGCACAGATCGTCCCAACGACAGCCCTTTTCGGCCATCGTTCGGCAGCGATGCTGTGGCGGTGGTATACCGCGATACATACCGCAACCATGTCGCATGATCGGAGGCAGGGCGGATTGATCACGGCACTCTTGCAAAAATGAGCCCATCCTCTGATACAGTCTTTCGTTCTGAGAATGGTGATAACGAATCTTTATATAAGTGGTGGCCCAGGTAGGTGTTACACCATCTCTGTTTGACTGGTACCTCTATTGGACATTTCTCTTGGTCTGGAAGCCTCTACACAGTTCGGATCTGCTTCCCATTACTCGTCATGGCCACAGAAAACGTTGTGATGCCTACAGGCTCACAAGCTCATCAACAACACACCGCGGACCCTACCTCAAGCAGCAGCAGCTCCATCTCCTCAGTATCGATCGAAAAGGAATCCCACCATGGCAAAACACCGATGGAAGGCATCGAAGCCGACGCTCTCGACACACTCAATCTCCCCTACCGCACCTTGACATCAGAAGCCAACATGCGAGCCTACACCACCGAGACTCCCTCAGGCAACATCCTCCGCGAAGTCCAATCGAACCGCACCGGCCGGACAGAGCGCTATGAACTTGTCACATTCACCGTCAACGACCCAGAGAACCCCAAGAACTGGTCTAAGGCTTTCAAGTGGTGGTGTACCATGGTCGTCGCTTGCACATGCTTCACAGTCGCATTTAACAGTGCAGTCATCACTGCAAACATGGCAGCACCCGCGGAAGAGTTCGGCGTTAGCGAAGAGGTATCTCTGTTGGCGATCACCATGTTCGTTATTGGATTCGGTATTGGACCTATGGCTTTCGCGCCCATGTCGGAGATTCTGGGTCGCAGGATCATCTACGGAACGACCCTGTTTATCGCGGTTATCTTCATCATCCCATGCGCAGTGGCCAAGAACGCAGCAACGCTCGTCGTATGCCGCTTGATCGATGGCATTGCTTTCAGCGCGCCGATGACACTCGTCGGCGGTACGCTAGCTGATCTCTGGAGGGCGGAAGAAAGAGGTGTGCCGATGGCAGCGTTCAGCGCAGCGCCATTCATTGGACCTGCTATCGGTCCTCTGGTAGGTGGCTTCATTTCCGACAACGCTGGATGGAGATGGCTGTACTGGATCCAATTGATCCTTTCAACGATCATCTGGGTGGTCATGACCTTCACGGTCCCTGAGACTTACGCCCCTACGATCCTCGGCCGCCGTGCTAAGAAGATGCGCGCGGACTCTGGCGACGACAAGTTTGTGACCGAACAAGATCTGGACCTCAGACCCTTCAGCGAGCGCCTACGCGTCTTCCTCGTTCGCCCCTTCCAGCTGCTCTTCCTCGAGCCGATCGTTCTGTTCATCTCCCTCTACATGTCTGTCCTCTATGGCCTGTTGTACATGTTCTTCGTCGCATACCCGATCGTCTACCAAGAAGGCAAAGGCTACAGCGCCTCCACAACAGGCCTCATGTTTATTCCCATTGCAGTTGGTGTCCTGCTCTCCGCTGCCTGTGCTCCCTTAGTCAACAAGCACTATCTCACTCTCGTCGCCAAGCACAACGGCAAACCACCAGCCGAAGCTCGCCTCATTCCCATGATGCTTTCCTGCTGGTTTATCCCCATCGGACTCTTCATCTTCGCCTGGACCTCCTACCCCGAACTCTCATGGGCCGGCCCCGCTCTCGGCGGCGCGCCCGTCGGTTTCGGATTCATCTTCCTGTACAACAGCGCCAACAACTACCTCGTCGACAGCTACCAACACCTAGCGGCTTCCGCGCTCGCGGCTAAGACTTGCATTCGTTCATTCTGGGGAGCGTGTGTGGTGCTGTTCACCACGCAGATGTACCACCGCCTTGGGTACCAGTGGGCTAGCTCGCTGTTGGCGTTCATTGCGCTGGCTTGCTGCGCGATTCCGTTCGTGTTCTACTTCAAGGGAGAGGCGATCAGGAGGAGGAGTAAGTACGCTTACGCTGGTGATGAGGAGAAGAGCGAGAAGGGGCCGCAGTGAGAGGTTTGCATTCGTTACATTTGGAGTGCGTGATTGGATGTACCGGGCCTGTGATAGTGCCCGTTGTTGTCAAAATCTAGGTTTTTAGTGTAATTTTGATACCACATTAATCGTTTCGTTTTACCGTACAAACTCGTTCTATGCTATTGTTTGTATTTGACACTTGTGCTCGTATCCATCCCATCATTGCGCCGCGTACGCGGCGTACCAACTGTGTCAACTGTCAAACGTTGATGTGGCGGTCGGGCGAATTTACCATGATACAGCTCGAAAGAGGCTCCAAGCATCTGAAGGGAAACCAACGAGACTTATCGGCAATCGTAAACCAGTCTCACAACATCCTACAATAAGCGCAGTCATGCATATCTTCGTTTGCATCGATTTGAAGCATGGAGTGTGTTCTCATAGTCATACCCTAATAAACCCAACCCTGAATGAACGCATCTGCGCCATGATCGTACATGTATCACGACAGAGTTGAATGTTCGATCTTGTTACAGAGCCGTCAAGATCCAGATCGTTTCGAGGGCCGTCTTTAACGATGGTAGCACACTATATGTTGAGATGTGAAGCAAGGTCTAGCAGTATCTCAAGGTTAGCCTGAGCCGTGCAACAAACTAGACCAGTCGATACCATACTAGTTGCCAGCAAGATGTGATATACCCGCGCGATAGAACTCAAGCATGGAAAAGCTATACCTGCCATGGAGAAGCTACTTACGCTTCGACCATATCTTAGCAGAATACACTAGAACCCAGATGGACGAGCGTTTGCACCTGACACTGAGATGATAGCTTTCGGTCTCCTCGTGTTGCCCCGGCGGGTATGTTGTTGGCAAATCGGCGCGGTCGATGGATCAAGCGATCAAACCGGTCCGAACCTCATGTCCATGTCTGTGTGCTGTCGAGGGTAGCCTATATCAGCTGTACAGTAGCATTTTTGAGAATATCACTGGATGTGTGTTTACAGAGCAAGCACACACCCTTGACAATGCAGGCAGGTAGCATGCGACAGTCCGCCGAGGCCTGAGCGCCAATGCGAAGTTGTGAGTAAATGGTATGGGTCTCCACCAAGCAAGATATCACCTACATACCCAGAAGCAACGGGATACATCCACGCCAATTCTCCTCTCCAGACGTACGATAAGGGGAAGACTCGCCCCTTGCTATATCCTCCTCCCGCGACCCGGGCTCCCAATCTTTACGACCCGGTCAGGGAGTTGGAACCTGTCCAGTTCAATGTCGGTTATGTCGAGGAGGGACTAAAAAACCACCCTCCACCCATCGACCGCACTCTCGCGGACCTGCTTCCAGCGCGTACAATAACGAGTTTCAAACTTCCGCCTCCTGGCCTTCGGCCTGGCAAGACGAAGGCTCCCGCCAGGCAACCCGCGCCTCGGCGTGTCAACCCGTTCGACGCTCTGCACGAAGAGGATGCTTTGAAGGCCAGCAGCGGATATGTCGGGAAGGGAAAATCTGATGAGCAGCTGGAAGACGCTCAATCTTGCTCGGCCGAGAGCGAGGTGTTCAACACGTGGGAGCATTACCTCCAGGATCTCAAGCCCGCATGGAATGGAAACAGGCGTCTGGCCATCGACGTTTCCGGAGATGGTATGGACTTCCGCCGCGCCGAGGATTCGTTTTGGGTCAACGAAGCGGAGGTACGACTCGTATGCGACCTAGTGAAAGGAGCCGTCGATGCAGAGGTACCCGCGAATGGTGTAGCTCTTACCTGCGCCAACTTCCTGGGTGTGGTTGTCCATCAAGCCCCCGGAGGCGTGAACGCCGAAAAGTTGTTCAGGTTCTACATCAACAAGCCTGGCAAGCGTGTCATGGTGGAGCATACCAGTGCTATCGAAAATGTGGAAGGCGACATTGTGTTGTTGTGTTTCGCGCGCAAAATCCCGGACCAACCATTTGATGTGACCCTTTCTCACGCAAAACAGTCCACGGTAGTGATTGGAAACATCCGCGCCTGGTGTCAGAAGAGAATTGATGAGAACAGACGAAACACTGCCTTCGGCGAAAAGGCCGAGCTAGACCACTTCGACTCTTACGTCCAGAACATCATCGAAGAAAATGACGGCATCTCATATGGTGACGTCCAGCGCTTCCTCAACGGCGAAGTCATCTTGGAAGCCGACTTTCCTCAGCTCTTCAAACCCAAGCATTCCTTCGCTCGCCTCGAGCAAGATTCAGGTGACGAGAGGAAGGTAGAGAAGAAGACGAAGAAGACACGCCGTACCAAATCCAGGGGTGCTAACAGCCGAAAGAAGCAGGATTGGTTCCGCAAGTTCAGTGCTCATGGTGGTACCGCTGCTGGCGACTCGACCGCAATGAACCGCATCCCTATGCGTCTCCCCCAAGAGGACGAGGAGGAATACGCTCCCGTTCAATCCACACCAGGCAGTTCTGCGAATAGAATCCCTCGACTCTGTTACTCGATCGATACGCTCAAGAAGTTGAACCCTCTCCAGACCAATTGGACCGATGGCGACCTCCTCGGCCAGAACCTGTCGGATCACACGGTGCACCCAATCGACCGTGACGCATTCCTCTATGATGCACAGACTTCAGAGCTGCGCTCCAAGCATGGTGCATCCACCAAGGTACTCCCTGTCGGTGACATTCCAGACGACCTGAAATTCAGAGAGCTGGCCAAGGGCAAGGAATATGATGAGGCTTTCGACACCATCACCAAGCGCTACGGCGGGATTGACGGACTCAGTAAGGAGGAGGCCACTCACCCGAAAGACAAGAAGCGGTATATTACCACGCAATGCGCTACCATCATATCCTTTGACAGTGAGGCCAGAGCGGCCACCGGCACTTCTCCTGCTACACACGGTCCGTACTTCGGGGATGGTTTGAAGGGCAGGCAAGTCGTGACCAAACCCTGGATCAAGCTCGAGTACGTCATGCACTCGCAGCACCCAGCAATCGCACTTTTTCTCCAGGAGGAAGGACAGAACGACGTGACCTGCTACTTCTACGCGAACAGCATCCAGCGTGACCTTGAGAAGGGCGAGGTCAAGTTCCAGATCCATAGCAGCAATGAGGCTGGCAGTCGGCACGAACACATCAGAGAGGTCGCGGATCTACGCATGAGCGGCGGTCTTGTTCAGGTTGACGTGTTCCCATGGGGTCCTGATGAGGTCATGCTGAACGACAATGGCGTCCAGCCCGCCAAAGCTGCCTTCACAGGCATTACCAATACTCGTATCAGTGAGCTCGTCCAGTTCGCTAATGGCAATCATCCCGCGGAATGGGAGGCTATGTCTGAAAGGGGTAGGGTGATCGTCTTTCTCCATCACTCTCGACACTTTAGTGTTTTCCGTTACTGGCCGTCTGGAGGTGATGCTCCTCTGGACAGCCTTCGTGAGTGGATGAGAACCGCGATGTTGGCTACCGCGATGCACGGATTCCACTGGGTTTACCAGGTGCAATCTGATATTCACGTCGATGCCACCCGTTTCCCGCTAGAAAATACCACTGTTCCCCGTTGGCTTGCAAAAACCATGATCATTGAGTTCGATCGTGATGGCAAGCTTGTAACGATGCGGCCACATGAGTGGAATCCGTTATCCACCGCGAACGAACGCGTTTCTCCGACAGCTATGGCCGGTGCTTTTGCCCTTCGCTTAGCCATCGTTCGTGCCGGGAATGCCGATTAATAGTTATCAAGAAGGACGAAAGGACCACCATACGCCTGTCAGCCGGTACTTCGCAAATGTCGAACAAGAGCGTACGGGCGGCTTGGGCATTGCAGCACTGATGCAGAACTCTCTCGCAGTTGAGCTCGTGCCCGGAGGCCCGAAGAAGTTGAAGAAGTTACGCCATAGCAAGAAGAATCAGAGCGCTAAGGACGAGAGGAGGCAGAATCGTTTCAGCGGCTATGGCAAATGCAGTGATGCCGCTGGTGGCTCGACCGCCCGAACCTAGGCTGTTGGCTGAGCATTCGTTAGCTGTGGACTGCACAGGTAATCAGATGGATGAAAATCTGACAGATGCACCTTGATTGTGCCGTGTTCACCATCGTAGAGAATCATGTTTGATCGATTGGAAGTTCATGTTTCACTTCAACGTTCCGAAGATAGAACTACTTTCAAAAGTCGGTTCGCGAAACGCGGGCGAAAAGCGGACAGGTTCATCGTCCTCTATGCAACTACCCTTAAACACAGGCATACATAGGAAAGTATCAGCCGCTGAGATGCTGGTGACAGCCCCTGTCAATCCCTAAAGCTGGGATGCTAGTACTAATGACCATAGGGATGAGGCGAGCTTTACTCACCGTTGAAAGTACGCACGTGAACCTGAGTATGAGATCTGCGCTGTCGCTGGCATGTTGCGTACGATAGCGAGCTTAACGATACGAGGCACAGCAACACCAACTTCGTGCTGTACCGTTATTGCCAGCGATTGCATTAGACATAGTCGCACGTGTCGTCCAGGGGGAAACACGAAAGCAGGAATGTGTCACCAGGATTAGACAGCGCGGCTGGGTCTGGAGTGCACTGAGCATGTTTCTTGTGTAAATTCCGCGTGAAACCAAGAAGCATGCATGCTGAGATCCTGTCGCAAGAGTGCAAAGTGTTAAAAATGGGCCTAAAGTGAGTGAGAGCATGTTTCCCGTCATGTATGTCCATGCCGCATGAAACCATGAAAGGTCCATGCTGAGAAACTGCCGGACGTACATGAGCACAGTGAGCGGTACCTCACACAGGATCAGAGCACGGTTACTAAGAGATCTCTGCCAATAGTGCCTAATCTTGACAATGCGCAAACGCTAGCCAGGGAGGCTTGCTTTCCTCAATAGATTAAAAGTGGCGCGAAAAGACCACTGTAAACTCACACGCAACCGCGCGCTCAAGATGCAGTGCCGCGCGTGATAAGTGCCAGGGTGCAAGTGATTATGGAGAAGGGACAAGGGTCCAGGGAGGAGGAGTTGTAGATTAGCGACTGGAGCAGTGACCGCGCAGAAGCCCGAAATGGCAAGGCTGTTGACAATCAGGGAGATAGAAGGACGTGGCTCCGTTGCGAGCCACTCTTGACTTCTCGTCTCGTCTCATCTCGCAGAGAGGTGTTTTACTGGGTGCCACACAGCTCGGAAATCGAGGTGTTGATTGATGAAGCAACGCAGGTGCGTTGTGGGGGTTCCAGAGCTTTGGAGCGGTCACGTGGGCTGTTCGGGTGATTTCTGAAGGATCTGAATGTCTGATGAGAGGAGGCCGTGACGAAGAAAATTGGATGTCAGACCAGGCCGGCGTGTCTCGTCGACTCGTTCAAGATGCAGACAGCAGACATGTCAGGGCAACGACCCCTTCATCCCGGCAACAGTCGACACGCAGGAGGAGGAGGCGGGTGTGTCCGCCGCAGGGTCTCACTGCCCTCAAGCCTTGTCTGGAAACACCAGCGACGCCTCAGACAAGACATGTTTGCGCGCATTGTCGTCGTCCAGGGAGAGCAAAGCACGCAATCAAGCCTCGAGTAGAGTGCCGAAGACGACGACGCCGCTTGTGCGACGCATCGTCGTCAGCTGTTGACGCTGCTTCTCCCTGCGGGATGCAATGGAGAAAAGGCGGGCGCGAGATAAGTAGTTGGTATGTGCTTGTTGATCTTTCGCAGACGGCGACGTGTGTTTGGCTTGCCAGTCGTCTGGGGGTGGAGACGGTGCGGGTGCAAGTCATTCGCTGGACGCGCGACTTGAGGGGTCCCCTTGTGCGCCTTCGGAGCATTCTTTGTTTGCTGTAGGCGGCGGCGGCAGATTGCTGTGCAGGTTTCGTCTCGGAGGACAGACTGCGCAGTTGAGAAGACAACGTGTTCCGGCAATACAATTAGCAACAACAACAACAACCGCTGGGGCGGCGTTGCGAAACGTTTGCATCTCACTCTCGTGCAAAGACCCTGATGAGCAAGATGCGTGCTGATCATTGGAAAGAGACTTTTACGAAGCTCGTGTTTGCTGGAATTACTGCGCGGTTAGCCCGGATCTGCTTCTCGTTCCTGCTCCTGCCGCGACTTGCCAGGCACATGCTCCTAAGTTTTCGTACACATACAACACACGGCACGCCATGCACGACCATGACAATAACCTCTCCTTGCATGTGGCGATGATTATGCATATCGCAGCGTACCTATTACTGTCGATGAAATGGAGATAGCGCGCGGATTGTGGCTGCGAGCACACGCAAAACGACAACGGCTAACGGACCTCGCAAGGTGCTTGGACGGGGCTGATCAAAAGACTGGGTGGGTCTACCCTTAGTTGGAGCTTGGAGCAGGGGTACCCGTTCAATCTGCGGAGCGATTGCGAGCTTTTCTTGCGGTTTCAAGTTTTGAGTGCACCGTCGGCGTGAGCCTAATTGATTTCCGGCCCCAAGCCACGAGCGACGACTCGAGACTCTGTGCTGTCTGGACGCGTCTGAACTCACCTGGCGGCACGGCAACGCGACTCCAGCTTGCATGCGTGCGAACGCAATATGCAGCACTCGCTCTGCAGATGCGTCTTCGATGCCGCCAGTCCATGCATGCCGTGCAACGTCTAGTAGTTGCTGCAAGCGCGGGCATGGTTTGGGAAGCGCAGCAGCGTGTTCGCCGAGCGAGTGGAGATGAGGAATCAAAACCCCGCCCTCATATTTGTGCCAACGGCAAGGAGCGCGGAGCTTGGGCAGAGGAGGCTGCTTAGCGACTGTGGCTGTGGGCCTATGAACCTGTCAATCTGCCCTGTCTGCCCTTCGGCGAGCGTGTGAATTGTGGCGCGAGGCGTGCGAGGCAAGAAAGCAAGCAAGCAAGCAAGCAACGAGCTATATGCACTGGCGTACGTGCAGCAAGCGCAAGAGGTAAGTCGCAGGCTATCGAAATGCAAAGCTCAAGCCGTCGTGTTGCGACTCGTGAGAGACGCTGTACCGAACCATCGTAACGGCATAAGCGAAGGCGTTTGTCTGGGCCGGGCTCGCCGGATGTGGTGGTGGTTGGTTGGCAAGACTGGAAGAGGTATCGTCGCGTATGCTACTGCAGCACTCTATCGTCAAACAGCGACACTCGATTTATAGTGCACATGTGGCTAGAGAATGATAAGGCATAAAGGACAGCGTCATGCCGGGCAATCGTGGTGGAGGAGCAAATCTAATGATGCGTCTAGGACAAGCGTGTGTGCTATACTACTACCTAAGCACACTTGGCTCTGGCAGTTCGGCATCGACGTGCACTACTTCAGCTTTGCTTCTACTACATACAGTCACCACTACGTCGTTCTGGCACGTGTGTAGTGGGAACGAGGTAAGCGATACACGAATAGCTCGGGTAGGGTGGCTGAGGCGGTTCGTAGGGCTCGCGGATATGATGATATGTGGCAGGGACAGCAATACCAGTAGCGCACTGGGCACCGCGATTATTGCCAATGTGCCTCTGTGCCAAATGCCAACTGCTCGCACGGTCGGTGCTCAGGCTCGTCAGCCTCGTTCTCGCGCCAAATGGGAGGGCGGCTACCGTTGTGGGACCCCAGTAGCGTGTGCTAGGAGGTAATCTCGTTCGCTTTGCAAGGATACCCTGCTTCGAAGCACCCGTGCACCGGATCCACCCTTTAGCTTCCTCGTCTCCCTCACCAAGATCCATTCTTCGTTGCGTTGCCTACGCCTATCGTTAATCCATCACCACCACGACCGCTGCGATACCACCTCCCAGGCACATCTACCCGCTCTAGTTGCTGCCGTCCGTTCCTTTGTGCTGCCTGTTGTTTTGCTTAGAGCCTGCATTCACACGCCCGTCCACCCTCCTCCTTCGTCCGCCCGCCGCCTGTGCTCTACGCTCTGTGAAGGCTCAGCGTCCGCCCTCTATCTCCGACGCTTCGGCCCTCTACTGCTTGTGCTGGCCTGGACTTCCTGCCACCATCCTCCATCTGTCGCCTATTTGCATGTTTTGAAGCGTTCCTGTCCCGCGTTTCCAGCGAGCCGTACCAGACACCAGTCCCACGTGCACACCTGCACCACGCGACTTTACTCCTCACTTCGACAATACCCTGGACTCGGAGCGAACAAGACTATACTTTCGACAGTACGCATACGCGCTCGCAACATTAGGTCTTTGGGAGGAGCGTTTGACTTTCCGGCTTCTTTCTCTCGATACACTCTTGTAACTCCGAGCTAGCCTCACCACCGCGACCATGGCCGAGGTCGTGCTACCTGGACGATCGCGCCACCACAGACAAGCCAGCAGCATCTCAAATATCATGCCCGGACATGTCGCCCTCACCGAGCCAAAGTTCGAGATGGTGCCCAATCCCAACTTTTCGTTCCCGATGCAGCCTCGAACGCCCAGCCCTTCGAACCTACAGATCGGACCAGCGCCTTCACGGCGGCGACCAACGTCGATGCATCTGGGTGTGCCCGGTGCGCAGCCAGTCAGCAACAACGCCGGCAGCATCAACTCCCACAGAAGGACTACTTCGGCGCTTCCAAGCTTTTCCTTCAATGCCGACAACACTTCGGGACTGCAAGAGACATCAATCGAACCTGCAGCAGACGCACCGATACCATTGACGCCGCGAAGAGGACACAGGAGAGGGACAAGCGAATTCGTGGGTGGCGACTCGAGATTTGGATTCTCCAATGCTCTTAGCACGAGCCCGACCAGGCCAACCGCGTTGGAAGTTTCAGAAACCAGCAATGCTCTGCCCGTTCCTGGAAATGGCGGAAGACGTGGACATGCGCACCGCCGTTCGGCTGCACTTTCGAGCCACGACGTTAAGAGTATAATGGTACCCTCAGACGAACCTCAACCCAGACTCAGCACGAGTTTGCCAAATACACCATTGGGCCACCCAGCAGAAGAACAGGCTACTGCACCACCACTAGATCGCTCAGCATCAGAACTGGACACGAAGACAAGCTCACGGGATTCATCTCCTATCAGACCAGGATCGCGCCGCTGCGTTGGTTTCTCTGAGAATGTGGAAATCATCCCAAGACCACTTTCTGTAATATCATCGGAGGGATCATTCAACACAAGCAGGAACCATTCTGTGAATAACAGCATCTCTTCCGTGATCAGCATGGGCTCGCCTCCTGTGCGAACCTCACAACGCTCGTTGAGTGCAGGCAACATGGCTGCAATCGTAGAGCAGGCGCCAAGAAAGCGATCTTCCATTGAGATCGGCAAACGTGTTGAGAGAGAGGGCGCCTGGTTGAAGCTCTCAAACTCCTCTCCAGATATCTCTGCCCCATCCCCAACACTCTCCTTTGCAGAAGATGAACCTCAACCACAGACAAGAACGAACCGCAAGACAAGAAATTCCCTTGGACGCAATCTTGGTTTCGACCGGAGAAAGAGTGAACCTTCCATTGCGACATGTGCCATCGAGCCATCCAGGCTCTCGGAAATTTCACTGCAGGATGGCGAACAGCTCCAAGCTCAGGACGCTCAAGTCGACCGCAGATCCTCGTCGAAGAGGATCAAGGAGTGGGCAACTTCAAAGCTGCATCGCAAATCAAGGGATTTCAACAAAGCCTATCCGACCGCCGCACCTGTTGCCCGGACCACGAATATCAGACCTAAGAGTGAAGGATATTTCGATGTTCCTGCCAAGGTGCCAATGTCAGACCCAGCGCCAACAGTACCTGCAGCTGCAGAGACTGACTTGGATGCCGTCTTCGGTGGACTTGGAGATTCTGGAAATGGAGATAACGAAGAGGTGTCTACTCCGAGAGTGCAGTTCAACACCCCTACCTTCACACATCCTAGTACATTCCGCCCGGCAGACGACGACACTCAACTTGTGGATCTGGACGACGCGATCAGTCTGTCAACGCCACCTCTGGGCTCGACATACAGGAAACAGCTTCACAGCGCTGCAAGATCGAGCAATGCGCCAAATGCGTACATGCACAGGCGGACAGAGAGCGCGCCTGTCATGATGCCTTTCGACTTCTCACGTACAGGAACGCCACAGTCTTCGATGGCGGATGTCTTCGAGGAGGAGGAAGAGGATGAATTGTTGAGCCCGAAGTCTGTTCGCCCTCACACAAGCCATGGCCCAGCGCGTGACGAGACTGCCGGTATCGGAATCTCTATTGTGGACGCCGACAGCTCTGCTTTGAACTTTGGTGCCGATGATGTATCGCACACCAGACGTAACGAGTGGGAGCCCGAAAGTCTGGCTTCCTCATATGGCCCAACGACCATGAGCTCTCGTCTTAGCACCCCTCTCACCGAGCGACGTGGCTCATACATTATGGAGGAGACCATCATGGAAGAGGTGAGCCCTGTCGAGGCTCCGAGCGTTGGTGTTGAGATTGTATCAGACCATGAGGAGCCACGAGCGCCGTCGCTCACGAAGTCGTCAGACTCAAGCGACACACCTACCCTGCTCGCCTCACAGCGAGAGGGAATGTTCTACCCGGACATGGCACCGCCAATGATGACGCCTGAGACTTACCAGACCTCCACGTTCTCATCCTCTTCTCCTGGCCGACCTCGTTCGTTCGACACACCTCGTCTCGGGACGTCAGCTTCTTCATTCAACGACAACCGCACAGTCTCGTCCAGCACCACCAGCGAACAGCCGCCCGATGTCCGCATCTCGGTCGACGACGTTCCCTCGCTGACCAGCAGCCGCTCGACCATGTTCAGCACCGCCCACGCCAACAGCTCCCACCGTGACTTCAGCGGTGCCAGCAGCGGCTACGTCGGTCAACGCAACTCTTCCGGCGCATCCAGCACGCTCGACCCGAACATGGTAGCTGAGCAGCGCCGCAAGCGATCTAGCATCCAGAGCTTGTCCCAGCTGATGGGCACCTCCTTCGGACCAAAGGCGAAAGCCAGCGAAGACTTCCGTCCCCAGACTGCCTCTGCAGCAACCTCCTCCTCCTCCGCCAAGCCCAAGAAAGAGCACAGGCTAAAGAAACTCATGTTCTGGCGCTCGAAGCAGTCCGACGCACGAGTATCTTGGGGCGCTCCGCCAACTGGAGAGCCATCCGGCTGAACCAGCCAACAAACAAACGAAAAAACAACGCAACACGCAGGACCCACCTTTGGGACTACGAACGCCCTACTCTTCTTGATTAACATGGTACATCGCGCGCGGTTTTTTCTTGAATCATGCAACAATTATTGCCAGAGGGACGGATCAAAACCCGCCCCATTTTTTGGATCGCTTTTTTTTTGTGTTTCTTGCTTTGCTAAATGAGCGCGAAAAGAAGGAACTATTGTTTTTTTTCTCGTTACGGCGCCGATCTTTCCGGCGCGTAGGGATACAAAACCGGCGTTTCATTTTTCATAAATTTGTTCTAATGATTACCAAGGGAAAAGAAAGAAAGCATTTATTTCCTTTTTTTTTGCATTGCAAGAGGAGATGGCGGTGGTGTGGGAAATGGTGTGAATGAGAGGCAAATCTTTTGTTGATGCTGTTGTTTGTTGTTTTTTTGCATTGGGATTGGGTCTTTTTCCGGGTTTTGGGTTGGCTCGCTGGGGGATATGGCGATTTGCCTGGAATGGGACATGGACGTTGGCATTGGGTGTTTGGGTTGGGGGTTTGGGGATTGGGAGGGTCGGTTTATCGTAGATAGGAACAGAACTATGTATGAGGACAATTCTCGAAATCAGCTGAATTTGAGGTGACTGCCATACATGTCACTGGCCTTCTTGGGTGATGGTTTCTAGGGGATGGATGGTGGTCTTGAGGTCAGGTTTGATGTTCGTTGCTTCTTAGCACTTTTACTAAAAAGTTGCCGAGTCGCAACACGGTAAATGCCCCTCACAGTTAGTTGCCCTGTTCTGGCAAGAAGATACACAAACTCGATGCACCCCCATCCTCTACTCAAAGGCTGCTATATGAGTCCTGGTACGTCAAATCGGATTCAGGTCGAACGTTTCCTTTCCTACTGTCAGCTACAAGATAACTCCTGTAAGTCAACCTTCCTGGAGGCCAAGGGCTACTTGTGAAACTCAATCTTGATCAAGAGATGTTGTCCTCACGCCCTCTTTCGACTGGATCAAGTCGGATGACCCATGCTCGGTGAGCCCCGATACATTGTGCATGAGGTTACTGACTCCAAGAGGTGGTGTACAACGAGTTGCTATGATGAAGGAACCTATGGGCACTTTCACGTCCAGCAAGTTAGACACTTCTCGGCCTCTCTTCGCATACAAGGTCAGAGCAAGCACAGGCGAGGATTCGTCCAAACAAAAACGGGCCGACGGCTTCTTGTTGGTCGCTTGGTTTGTGGTAACGACTTTGAGGCTACAGTGTGAGCACGCAGAGAGTGAGACGAGGTATGTTGCGTACTTGACGCCTGTAGATGATCAGGAACGTTTCACGCGTCTTGTCGACTTCCGCTTTGTTGTTGGGACATGCTATGACGAGCTGAAACGATCAAGAGGCTTGACAGGATACTATCTGCTGAGATCAATAGCGAAGGATGTCGTCTTGCCGGTCAAGGGGCCGCTTGTACAGCAGCGAGAGGATCTGGGAAATCCGCTTTGTGCAGTCCTGGCTGAGCTGGAGAAGACAATGGACACCATCAAGGAGGATCTCAACGAAGAACTCAAAGTCACGATTGGGGCCGTACAGGTGCACGAGGCTCAACTCACAAGAAAACAAACAAGAGTAACGGCGCGCCAGACGACGTGGACAGTAGCACTCACCGTACTCGCAGCCGTTGCTCGCCAATGACCCTTGTCACGGGAATCTTCGGCATGAACATCACGGAGATCAATTCAGAAGCAACCACGCCGAACGCGTCGTAGGCTGTTGGTGCGTGGGTGGTGATGACAGGTCTCATAGTGGCTGGCATATTGTCATACGTGGCGATCAGTAAGCTGAGGAGGGCCAGGAAGAGGAAGTCAGACCTCGAGGCAAATGACGAGGGCGAGACCAACAATGACAAGAAAAAGTCAAAAGTCGGCAGATGGGATTCGGTGATTGAAGCAGAAGGCGAAGATGAGCTTGGGCAGACGTCCTGCATAACAATGCAGCCAATTCAAATCCACCTGCGAGAAAAATCCCTGGTCTGCGGGTCTTTCACGATGGAAATCGTGTTGTCGAAACGGTTCATCGGCCTCAACTTCTTCCGAAGAGAACCAAATGGTCCATTTCATGATCCTCCAGCTGGCTGTGCGATTTCTGTCGTTGGAGTACATTCGCTCGAATCAATCTCATTGCTGAGCAGAAATCGGCATCCCCAGTGGTGGCGAAGTGGTTTCATAACAGCTGGAGATGGTTATATCCAATGACATTCGCGATGCCTCAGTATTATAACACGCTGCGATCAAGACTGAAGTCCAGAGAAAGCCCGGTTTGCCAACTGTGCGAACCTTGCCAATTATTTAGTGTGCTTGTCGTTTTCTCTTGACTGAGAGCCAAGATGTAAGGCTGAGCTTGACATGTCTGCTGAGAGGAATTTTCCCTCTCTTTCCTCTCTTCTTCCTACCACATCTTGTCATGCTGGACGTGGACACCCTCACCTTGATTGTGATGTCCTTCATGCCATCATCAATGTCTTGCAGTCGGCCGGCGGAGAGAAACCGTCGCTCCGTCACAGTGGCCTGAGTGGCAGTTGGCCCGCTATTCCTAGAGCAGATCGTGGGGTGGACGGGCAGTTCAGGGGACGTGCTTGCATGGCGCCGCGCGTACCCAGGAGGCTTCGCCCTCTTCGCTCAACCGTCGCCAGACTTGGCCCGGGGACTCAAGCAATTATTGCGAACTGCTTATGCCGAGATGCACGTGAAGATCGTTAAACGAGATCATCAAATGTCTGCCGGTATCAAATGATACATGCATGTATGCATGCAAGCGAGGTGAGCGACAGCTGTGGCTACGTGCGGCTGCAATCATGTCGAAATAAATGCTGAAGAAAGGCTTCGCCCAGCATTCCTTGTAGAGTGGGTAGATGTAGCAGGTTTGCGATCTACGAGGCATGCGCACATCGTTATTTGGGGATGTCGCTGGTGTGGCACGTTTGTCTGGTGCTGGCGGCGAGATGGAGCGTTTCATAGTGACACGGCGGATTTCGCACGGGCGAGCGCGCAGAGGGCCTGTCTCGTATTGTGATGAGAAGAGTGGGCCGGGGCGGGCATGCAGGTCGCGTGTTCATTGGTGGGTGATTGGTATGGCTGCACTGGTGGCTGATCCCGCAATAGGGAGCTGGGTTGAGCGAGAGAGTTGGGACTGGGACTGGCGGTGCTGGGTGCGCGATCTAGAGATCTAGAGGCTTGCCTTCTGCTTGCTTGACTTCTTCCTTCCTCCAACCTTCTTGCCCTGCGCAACCACCAGCACCTTCGTTTTCTTCCCGTTGTAACTTCTTCTAATTGCCACTTCATCGTCACTCTCTCACCACTTTCGCTTTGGATACGCCAATCCACAACAAATCCGCCACCCAGGAGATTCTACATTGCCTGGCCTTTTACCCACTTCAATCGCCAACAGAGCACCCATATTCTCCCTTTCCACAACCATGAAGAGCGCTATTGCTATCGCCGCGGCTTCTGCTGCCCTCGCCAACGCCGCCGCCACTCCCGTCCAGGTCGCGGCCAGAGCTGAGACCAGCTCGACCAGCTCCGGCAGCGTACCCCAGGTCACCGTCAAGGGCAATGGTACGCGATTTTGCGCTGAATGACACTTGCAATACACCATGCTAACTCACAATCACAGCCTTCTGGGCCGGTGACAAGCGTTTCTACATCCGCGGCGTTGACTACCAGCCCGGCGGCGCCTCTGATGCTAAGGACCCCATTGCCGACGTCGATGGCTGCAAGCGCGATGTTGAGGAGTTCAAGAAGTTGGGCATCAACACTGTTCGCGTGTACACCGTCGACAACACCGCCGACCACGACGAGTGCATGGGTCTGCTTGCCGACGCCGGCATCTACCTCGCTCTCGATGTGAACACCCCCAAGTACTCCATCAACCGCGGTGACCCCGCCCCTTCATACAACAAGGTCTACCTTCAGAGCTTGTTCGCCACCGTCGACGCGTTCGCCAACTACGACAACACCCTTCTCTTCTTCTCCGGCAACGAAGTCATTAACGATGACGAGACCAGCAACTGCGCGCCCTACGTCAAGGCCGTCACTCGTGACTTGAGGCAGTACATTGGCAGCCGTGGCTACCGCAAGATTCCCGTTGGTTACTCCGCCGCCGACGTCGAGAGCAACCGCTTCGAGATGGCCCAGTACATGAACTGCGGTACCGACGACCAGCGCAGTGACTTCTACGCTTTCAACGACTACTCTTGGTGTGACCCGTCTTCCTTCACCAAGTCCGGCTGGGACCAGAAGGTCAAGCAGTACGGCAACTACAGCATTCCTCTCTTGTAAGTTGAAACCATATGTACGGATTACAGCAAGCCCTCATACTAACTCGATTCCAGCCTCTCCGAGTACGGCTGCAACACCAACACCCGTACCTTTGGCGCCGTCAAGTCCCTCTACGACGACGACATGACCTCCGTCTACTCCGGTGGTCTCGTCTACGAGTACTCCCAGGAAGAATCCAAGTACGGCCTCGGCTCCATCGACGGCAACACCTACACCGAGAACGACGACTTCAAGAACCTCATGCAGCAGTTCAAGGACAACCCTGCCCCCGAGGGCGACGGCGGCTACAAGTCCGACGGCCAGCCCAGCGAGTGCCCCGCCGAGAGCGACTCCTGGAACGTCAAGGACTTCAAGGCCGGCGAGCTTCCCGCCATCCCTGACGGCGCCGACCAGTACATGAAGGACGGCGCCGGCAAGGGCCCCGGTCTCAAGGGCGACGGTAGCCAGAACGCCGGCGGCGAGTCTACCGCCACTGCTCAGGCCGGTTCCGGCAGTGTCACCGCTGTTGCTTCCAACGCTTCTTCTGGTGCTTCCAAGACTGGCTCTGCTTCTGCTGCTTCTTCCAGCGCTGCTGCCAACTCTCTCCTTGTCGGCGACATGGGCAAGGCTCCTGTTGTTTGCGCCGCTGTTGTGCTCATCAGCACTCTTTTCGGTGCCAGCCTCTTGTAGAGTGGTGATGATATAGAAGGAGTAAAAGGAAGAGTGAAGAGAGAAGGCAGAATAGAATCGTTGTAACGCTGTTTTTCCTTTTTGTAGAGAGATATGCATTTCAGGAGTTTTCCTTTTTTCTCTATGTTACATTCAATTTGCTGTCCTGTCTAGTTGAGTGGGATTTGTTCGATCCGATTGACTGAGAGTTCGAGAAATGTTAGAGTGTATCACCGTGGTTGCTCTCCTCAGACAGACTCGGTTGAAAGTACCTCAATACTGGTAATAATGCGGAGGGTTACTGTATTAGTTGGATTGCTCCAGTCACTCTCAGCCTACTCCTCTGTGCCCCGGGCTATCGCAGTGGCTGCCCAAACTCTCCATCGTCCCTCTTTCCATGTTCTTCAAAGGCAGCATGGTAGATTCTTCCATCGTGTACCATCAGCAAGGATGATGATGCCTTCCAGATGGTCTGCCGCAGCGGTGTGGTTCATGCGCCGTGCGTGCTCATCATCGCTAGCAGGACCAGTGACAATTCACCGTTCATGCCTCTCATGGTGAAGGATATCTCCGGAGAGCGCATATCCAATGGGCGGCAATCGAATACCCTGCATTCCGGATTCCATCCTGCAGGTTGGTGATTGCAGGACCGTTGCCGGTCCAGCTTTGTCTTCCTCCGTCCGTCACGCCAGCCTGGACGAGTTCAGCCGCGGCATAGCTTGCAAGCCAGCATACAGTTGTTGGAAGCTCCGCGAGGCCACCACCTCGAAATTCATTCATCGTCCACCAAGGGGCCGAGTCTATCAAGGAGCTCGTCTCAAAAAAAAAAAAAAAAAAAAACTCGTCCACAGGGCCTCTTCTTTGAGATCTCCTGATGTTGTCGTGCTTGTATGTCCTCCACGCGGGTCATGTTGTTCTACCCAGCAATGTTCCTGATGTTCGGCGCTTCATAGACTTCCAACTGCTTCTGGCCTTTGCGCAATAGGAATTCGATTGTGCTGAAATCTTTCCTGTCGAGCTTGAGGTTCCGCGCGAACTCGCGGCGGGTGAAGGCCTCGAAGTTGGGCCTGTTTGCGACTGGTTTGAGGCGAGCAGCGCGCAGACAGCGGCGATAGAGGGCGAGGACGTCGCGCTGAAGACCGGAGAGGCGGGCCATTGTGGATGGTGGCGAATTTCGCGGCTTGCTGGTAGAAGTTGTTTGATGATAGTGTGTCATGGAATGTCAAGTAATTAAATGTCTGGGAAGCTTCACCCTTGCCTCGATCTCGAAAGGTGACGACAACGTGCTTGGCGGATCGTGGGACAGCCAGCCAGCCCTCAAGCTTCTCCACAGCGAGGCAGGCATGCTCCAGGCGGCGGCGACTACGCAGCAGCTGGACCGACGACGGACTGCACCACTGCCCATGCTGCTGCACCGATAATTGCATACGAACTCGCCGCGCTCTCTCTGCCTCCCTACCTTTCCTCCTCGTCGCCCCCTGCTCCCCGACACACACATACACCATGGCAGAAACACCCATCGGTACCGCCATGCCCGCCCAATCGCCAATGCCAGCTTGCTAACTCCCCGCCATAGTCCTCGACGGAGGTACCGGTTTCCTCAAGGCTGGTTTCGCCGGCACGGTATGCCTGCAAGAAGGACAACCAACTCCATGCGCACGTTGCTGAGACAATCGCCCAGAACTTCCCCGACCACCAATACCCCTCCATAATCGGCCGACCCATCCTCCGAACAGAAGAGCAGTCCTCTGGCGATGTTGTGCTCAAGGATATCATGTGTGGTGACGAGGCCGCCGCCGCGAGATCGATGCTGCAGATCACCTACCCGGTATGCGATCATTTGGATATGCGGGAGGACGGCAAGAGCAGCACAGCTAACTTGGAATCTGCGCATATGTAGATGGAGAACGGCATAGTAAAGCGCTGGGACGACATGCAACATCTCTGGGACTACACTTTCTACGAGAAGATGAAGATCGACCCGACCGGCCGCAAGATCCTCCTCACCGAGCCTCCCATGAACCCGCTCAAGAACCGCGAGCACATGTGCGAGGTCATGTTCGAGCGCTACAACTTCGGCGGCGTCTACGTCGCTATCCAAGCCGTGCTTGCCCTCTATGCGCAGGGTCTGTCATCTGGTGTCGTCGTCGACTCTGGAGATGGTGTTACCCACATTGTACCTGTGTACGAATCCACCGTCCTGAACCATCTCACTCGACGACTCGACGTTGCTGGTCGCGACGTCACCCGCAACCTGATCTCCCTCCTGCTGCGTCGCGGCTACGCCCTCAACCGTACCGCCGATTTCGAAACCGTGCGCGCAATCAAAGAGAAGCTCTGCTACGTCAGCTACGACCTCGCCCTCGACCAGAAGCTCAGCGAAGACACCACCACACTCGTTGAAAACTACACTCTTCCGGACGGCCGCGTCATCCGCGTCGGCAGCGAACGCTTCGAAGCCCCCGAGTGTCTCTTCCAACCGCACCTCGTCGACGTCGAGCAGCCCGGTATCGCCGAATTCCTCTTCAACACAATCCAGTCCGCCGACGTCGACATCCGCTCTTCACTCTACCGCGCCATCGTCCTCTCCGGCGGCAGCAGCATGTACCCTGGTCTGCCCTCGCGCATGGAGAAGGAGATCAAACAGCTATGGCTGCACAAGGTCCTCGGTGGCAACCCGGAGCGCCTGGAGAAGTTCAAGGTGCGCATCGAGGACCCGCCTCGTCGTCGCCACATGGTTTTCCTTGGAGGTGCAGTGCTCGCGAACATCATGGCCGAGCGCGACAACATGTGGGTCAGCAAGGCCGAGTGGGAAGAGCAAGGCGTGCGCGCGCTGGAGAAGTTGGGCGCCAGGTAGAAAGGGCAGAGATAAAAGAAGAATTGTTCCCAAAGTCACAATATGCAGTCATGAAAGCAAACATTTTGTTCGTTCTAACTACCCGAGCGGAAGAAGTAAATAAGGAAATAGACCACCTCGGAATCAAAGCCCGCGAAGGGCGCTGTTCCAACAAAAGTGAGGCCAACCTATCACTCAGAATGAGACATCACGAGGCCAAGGGCACTGGCGACATTGTCCGTTCCCAAGCGATGTAAACAGGCAAGGCATTCAAAGATGCATTCATGATCGTATCCGGAGAAAATGCTATCTGTGGAAATGGAAGGCCCCCGGTGATCCCCACCCTCTTCCATGGCGAGAACAGTCACTCATCCGGAAGGCAGGAGAGGAATGCCTGTCTGGATTGATCACTTGCTCTGCTCGAGGGCTTGAGATTCTTGTATCCGAAAATCCCAAAACCTAAGCGTTCCACTTCAAGACTTTCCTTCCCTCGACGGGTACATGTGTGTTTCTATGGCTGCTGTGACTGGATAGCCGCCCATTCACTCCGTCAGGTTTGGGTGGGACGTGAGGGTTTCGGGTCGCATCGCGTCTCTTGTAGTCGAGCGGTATCGCATTGCACACGCCATTGAGATCGCATGTAAACCAAGCAGAAGAAGCGGTATGGTCAGGTTCATTCATTATTCTGTCAAAAGAACCTGAGTACAGGAAAAGCCATTGAAGTACATACATATAGTCCGACCTGGCTTGTCAACGTGCCAGCAGCCCGAATCATTCCGAAGGCAAAGGTTTTCCCAAAGCCCAATCATTGTTTTGCAAGAGATGAGAGGAGGTTTGGATCACTCGAACGGATAT
This sequence comes from Cladosporium colombiae, assembly GCA_026122715.1. Classification (NCBI taxonomy): domain Eukaryota; kingdom Fungi; phylum Ascomycota; class Dothideomycetes; order Cladosporiales; family Cladosporiaceae; genus Cladosporium; species Cladosporium colombiae. The sequence goes on along the minus strand of JAKZFA010000001.1, from coordinate 2,315,371 downwards.
ACACTCAAGGGCAAGGTTTCGCTAACAACTTCTACCATGCTCGATGGCGTACAAGGTGCTTACAGTTAAGAGATGTCTGTACCGACATGCAGCACTTGCAACAATCTGTCCAGCCCGGCAGATGATACTGTACATAGCACACACCAATGCCCGACACGCCGACAGGCAAGCGCACTCATCAAGTTTCAAAACGAGACGACCCAAGGAGGCTTCGCTCCGGCCCCAAGTTACACCGACCCCATAAGGCGTTCAACAAAGACTCACATGAACATATCATAGACCTCGTCAAGCGAGTCGCTCAATCGAGGAGTGTGGAACAAACACGGATATGGTGCATTGACGGCCATGACGGGCAAGCGACTTAGCCTAGGGGAGAGTTTTCTCTCTGACACACGTATACGAGTCGCCGGCACAGGATAGCCGTGGGCCCTAGACTAATAGATGGAAAGCGACAAGCATGGGCTTTCTGCGCTCCGCTTTCAAATGGCTCAGGCGGTCAGGTGGACTGACTGAGATGCATGTACTGCTCAGCGGATATATTGGTATGCCATTGGCTGCAAAAGCATCCAAGTATTTGGACAAGACTTTGCTGTTTTCCCATAGACATGACACGAAGCAAGCGTTGCCTCACAGGTGGTTGCACTCTCACGAACAATCTCAGAAAAAGAACAGGTAGCATTAATCAAAGGACATTATGTACAATCAAGCGAGCGTGCACCACTCACATAATTTCCGACAGAAGTTCCCAGGCTCTGCTCCAAGGAGACATGGCGTTGTAGCAATTACTTGCTGCCAGCAAAAAAGAGTAGTGCGCCGCCTCTTCAGAGCCCGCCTGGTGGAGATTTGCTGTCAAGAAACGAGAAGCATCGACAGCGTATGAACCCTGGATCGAGCCTCCCCCAGAAACGCTATGCACAGATCTTCCCATCCACCTTTGTGTCTCGTTCATCAAACGACATAATGAGAAGAAAGAAACGAGAGGGAAGAAAGAGGAAAGCAACTGACGGAACGGAACAAGAAAAGTTTTGCCTCGCGGAACCAGCAGAGTGGCTCATACGAGGTTTTCAGAGTAATAGCAAAGTTCAACCGTGCTGTTGTCCCTGTCGACGAAAATGAGGCTAGGTATTGGATACAGGTTGCGTGCTGTCGTCTACTCAGGGCCGGCCGAGAGACTAATATCAAAAGGCACTTGTCGCGGCGAGATGGCAAACATGTACATAAGCCGATAGAGTGCCTACAGGGCCGGCCGGAGATTCTTGAGGATGTGGGTAGACGCACGCCTGGTGCCTGTTGAGAATGCATTGGCAAGTTGTGACCACTTGCTTGAATTCTGATATGATCGCGTCTAGTCGGAGAAGACGAAAGTGGCAGTGCCAGAGCCGACAGAGACCTGTATAAATTGTCAGTATTATTCCGTTAATTGCAGATCATGGTAGACTTACAGTGCAGCCAGTAGTGGAGCTGCAGCCGTTCTGCGAGCAGTACTGGCCGTTGGAGTACTTGCATGTGCCGCTCATGTCATCACCACCCTTGATCTCAACAGTGAACTCAAGCTTGGCATCAGTGGTGGGTGCGTTCTGGAAGATAGACAACCAGGCGCGACCGTTGCTGTAGCCAACACCAAGGTTCATGGGAGCGAAGTTGCCCCAGGGGTTGGCAGCAGAGCCCCACTGGCAAGCATCCGACATGGAGACACCAGCCGGGTTGACGTAGTACTGAGCGCTGGTCTTTCCACCCTGCCAGTTGTAGTAGTTGTCGGCGTTGGGGCAGGTCAGGGGGTAGGTCTTGCCGGGCTTGGTGTTGAGAGGGACAGTCTCGCCCTCGGTACCAGGGTAATCGGTACGGCAGACAGCAACGTTCTTGCTAAGCTTGTTCTCAACCTTGATTTCCACCTCAGTGGCGCCAGTCATGCAAAGCTTCTTGGACATGGAAGGGTTGGTCAGGTAGAGCTTGCCGCCATCGCACTTGATGCCACCAACGGACTGGCCAGTGGCGCCCTGAGTAGTAGGCCACTGCGATTTTTGGTAGCCAGCGGGGCAGGCGTAAGAGCAGTAAGCACCGTCAGTGCAGCCGTCGCCGTGAAGAGCGGTCCTGATGTTGCCGTAGCCGCCCAAGGTGCTGCCAGGGTGCTGGATACCAGTCCAGCCGCCGAGACCCATCCAGTCCACGGGAATGGCGCCGTATTGGTCGGGGAAGTCGCTGCAGTCGAGCTTGCCATCGGGGAAGTCCTCGTCGAGACCGTTGCCAGGGTGGTTGTCGTCATCGTCGTCATCACTGCCGGAGCTGTAAGATGAAGGAGCAGCCTTGGCGGATGAAGTGGACGACGCCTCGGCGTACGAAGACGGAGCAACGTATGCGCTGGAAGAAGTGGCCTCGCTCCAAGAAGACGAGGAGGACCAGGAGGAGGCAACAGACGCAACCTCGATCGCGGCTTCTGAGGAGCTGCTGCTAGAGCTGGGTGCAACGTAGGGAGCCTGGGTCGAGGAAGCAACGGAGCTGGGAGCAGCAGACGAGAGCTGGCCGTCGTTGGCTAGCACAAGGGATCCGTTCTTGAGACCCTGCTGCACCTCGTCGTCGGTGATGAAGGAACCGTTGAGCTCGTAGACAACGACGGTGGGGCCAGGCGCGTACTCGGTGGCGACCTTCTCAGGCTCGTCACGCCTGGCGTGGTGAACATGCTGGTGGCCGTGGTTGTGCGGCTTGGCGGCAGAGACGGCGACAGCGCCGACGAGGGCAATGATTGCGTGCTTCATTGTGGGTTGCTGGTGCTAACGAGGCGAGTCGAAAGGATGCTGACAGGAGGAATCACGAGCAGATCCTCCAGGAATAATCGCGTGGCGAAGAGGCTGGGTAAGGCGTGCAAGTCTTGTTGATGTTGATGTTTGTTGTAGGGACTGAACGTTCCAAAGAGTGAATTGGAGGCAAAGGCTCCAGGTGGATACGACGGTGGTGGTAGGGAAGAGAAGGACACGGCGCTCACAGCATCAAGCCAGGATTGAGAGGCAGAGTGGGTTGTTGTAAGTGACGGGGAGTCCTGGGCGAGGGCACCGGGCAAACATGGGGGAGGCGCGACAGGAGGTCGCAATCTCGCTCAACGGGCTAGCGCGGGGTCTGTGCTTTGATGCCAATGTGTCTCGAACGCCACGCTCCATTCAACCCTTGGCCGTAGCTTTGTGCTGGCTATTCATCAATCCTGCACTCTGCTACAGTCTACAGGCACTTTGTTCGTCGCCCGCCGACAATCTCGTGGTCGACCGCTGAAACCTCCTTGTCGTGCGCCCGCAGTGCAATATCGCAGAGCAGGCAGCATACCAGCCACCTACGAGTCTAGACCTGGACGTTTACTCACGACCCACCGCAATCACACAAGCCTTTCTGCACTGTCTTACCGTTCTGCGGTTGTGAGCGTTGTTTGGTGAGGCAGACGCATGTCTCAAGCTGCCCCCCAACCACGTGGATGCCGCTTTTCCCACGCCGTCTGTCCGATTTTCTTCTTCGTCTCAGCGTCTGTCGGCGATACGCCTTGAAGTATCCAAGTATCTTCCAGCGATTCACCATGCATGTCGGACCATAAAACCTTCGCGTTAAAGCTCAACGTCCGAGACTCAAGCGCAGCTTTGGCCTTCGCCCATCCCTGCCATTTCTGCGCGGCCCCATCCGTGTTCCTTGCATTAGCGGAAGCAGCCCTCAATGGCGTGAATCGTTCGACAGCACTTCCATGCATTCCTGAGAATCCAAGAAATGGATAAACAAAACAAATACATGTCAGCATTGCGATTGTGTCCAGATCACAGATCTCGACGCTGGTTGCCACCCTCTTGCTACTGCGATTGCACGATGGGCAAAGTCATGCGGCATGCAGTGCTGGTCACGGGCGATCGCCTCCGTGAAATGAAATTACACGGCCCAACGGCCGCCGTATAGGACGTCCATCTTTGGCATGCTGCTGTGTTCTCGCCGCGCACATCACAAGACCACCGGACCCTTGGTATCACAAAGCCACGCTGTCGATGCCATTGGCGAGCGTTGCCAATCCTTCGTGTCTTCACGTATTACTGCACTTGTAGGACCACTTCCTGTCTTGCAAAACCGCGGAGCGGTTTCCTACTGTGTTGAGGGCTCACTATAGCGGTTGTATAGCTTCTTGTGGTTGCTCAGCTGTTCTCGACGCGCGTCAATCCGTCTCTCATGCACAATCTCTCAAACTCGGCATCTCAACCTTATACTCCATCACATAGCACAGGGCGGGGTTGATTGCGCGAATCCTGGTGATTACGTACAGTGTATCGACCAAAAAACCCGTATCATCGGAGTTCGGGTGCATTTGAGTTGGCATCCCCAGGAGTTACACTTCCGCTCATATGGCGATCTGCTTCGCTAGTCTATATAAGGCTCACAGTTCTCCGCAGCTTTGCATATCACAGATGTGACCTAGCGTAAGTGATACTTCTATTCTGTGCAGCGGATCTTTGGGACGGCAATCATGGATTGATTGTCAGTTGAGCCAGGTACCATACCTCTCAAATTGATGCAAGCGAAGTGAGTATCCTGAGTTGCACTTGCGTCACCTTCGGGTCACGCTTCTTCTCAAAGGGAGGTCACATCTACATGAAAGCACGGTCAGAGTGTCCCGTTTTGCAATGTACTCGTAAATATACATTCAATCATCATGCTCGGTCGCATGGAAAGGCTCTGTACACATTCGTATGTGACGAGCACATAGGGTTGGGGTTCTTAGGGTAATCAGCTTCTATCATCCGGTATAACCCCGGCAAAATTTGACCCTCGGTCCTCTAAGAATTTATGGAAAGTCTGCAAGGCAACATGAATATTTCGCCTGCAGTAAATACACAAACAGCCCCACTGCCGCAACCATGTCTTCCATGCGCAATGCCGTCCAACGGCGCAATCACAAAGAGCGCGCCCAACCGCTCGAGCGTCAAAAATGGGGCCTGCTCGAGAAGCACAAGGACTACTCCAAGCGAGCCAAAGACCACAACGAGAAGAAGCGCAAACTCGGTCTGCTCAAGGCTAAAGCCGCCGATCGCAACGAGGATGAGTTCTACTTCGGGATGATGAACAGCACCAGCAAGGGTGGTATCAAGGTTGCGAAGAGAGGCGCGGATAATGCTGGTGGAGGAGGGAAGAGTTTAAACATGGATGTGGTCAAGTTGATGAAGACGCAAGATGTGGCGTATTTGAGGACGGTGCTGCAGAGCACGAAGAAAGAGATTGCGAGGTTGGAGCAGGAAGTTGTTGCTGGGGATAAGGGCGTGAATGTGGATGTCAGTGCAAAGCGCAAGACCGTGTTCGCTGAGGAAGGAGAATCAGAGCCGGAGATGATGTCTGAGGACGACGACATGGACGATTTCAACGATCTGGCAGGATTTGAAGGATTCCGAGAAATGGGTGCCATGGACGGTCTTGACGACGGATCCGACGACGACGCCATGTCAGATGCGCCAGCTGAGAAGACCGACTCCAAGCCTTTGACCAAAGAAGAGAAAGCGGCAAGAACACTCGCAAAGCGCAAGCGCCACTTTATGGAGACTCGCCGCAACAAGCTCGAGGCGCTCAAAGATCGCGAGGAGAATCTTGCGACTGCGCTACGAGAGCTGGAAGACCAGAGGGTGCAGATGAACGGCAAGGCTGGTGGCGTCAACAAGAACGGAACCAAGTTCAAGGTCAGGCAACGCGTGAGATGAGCGTGTATGCTGCACGGTAGCATTACAGTGGCGTACGTGGAAGCGTTCACGAAACGATATTCTGGTCGCCATTCCAGTCACCAGATTCGCTGGCTCTACATGCACATGAAGCTTGGTTTCTCTGGGTACAGGGCACTCTAAAACTCCAGAGTGGCTCCCACGCTTGCTGGAATCTCTTGCACCAGCTATACGAACACAAGTCATAATTTACAACTCCAGCGCGGAGCCTGGACAGAGTACCACTCGCGCAAGATGTCTGGTATACGTTCGGGAGGAAACAAACAGACTATGGGCCTATTTTGATACGGTCACATCTCACATCCTGGCTTTGGCGTTCTGCACATCTTTCTCGTCCGGGAAATCTCTAAGCCAGTCTCGCATCCGGTCAATAGGCATTGTCAGCAGTCCCACAATCGACTCTGCATAGAATTCGGTCGGTGCAGCAGGATGGCTCCGCGTGGGAATGATGCCCTTGGTCCGCTGGAAACTCCTCGCGATCGCCTCGCTTTCTTGACGCGAGATCAAGCCTTCCAAGCGTGGCATGTCCTCGTTCTTCTCATGCTCGATATGGTGGTGGAGGTTGTCCATGAGGGTGTCCAACAAAGGCCCGAATCGAGAATCCAGAGGTGTCATATCCTGCAACTCATACAAAGTGTTCTTGACCTGGCATAGTCGTTAGCGCACGGATAACAGTTTTCTCAAATAAATGTAAAACATACACCCTGGTGTTGCTCCTTGTCCGTCTTTGTCAATCTCACGCCCTCGTCGCCGAGGTGCTTCTCCATGGCAGGGTATAAGGTGAGCTCTTCTGAAAGCGCATGCCTCGCCACGGTCCATGTGAGCTTGTTGCGCCAACGCACTTTCTCAGCGTCGTCGGTAGCAGTCCTCAAGTAGTCTGCATATTCGTCAAACGAAGCGTGATCGGCAGCAATGGCCTCTGAGATAGTTTCGCCCATGTTCGCGTTTATCTAGATTTGATGTGAAGAACGTATATTCTTGTGGAGGTTGTTCGAGCTCAGAATGATTCTCGAAGTTGTTTGTGGTCCAATTCCCTCCGTTGCAAACCATTAATATGTGAATACCTGTTTCCACTGAGGTGTCCCCACCCAATAACGATCCATATGAAAGTCCATTACGCATGAGTCTGGGGAGATCACCAGCGCTAGACGTAACCGTATCCGCCACATCGAGTGGAAGCACCGTGAAGTTGCAGGACGATGTCGTGAGGATGTCGTCACCAAACACGGCAGGCGAACCTGGACATTGTAGGTCATATCTCCAGCTCTCAAGCGGAGAACAACCATTCGTGTCGGAGGAATGCAGTCCGTTCGCACAAACAGCAACATCATTAGTGTGCTGGTATCGGAAGCTTTGAGCAGATCAGGACAACTATGGCTGCCAATGAGATACTGGTGAAGACTCGTAGCTGTCTCAAAAACGAGTGAGCCATTATAGTCAAGCACAGAGACAACGAGAGCTTTACTTCCCGTTGGAAATTGTCCATTGGACTCACCAGCAGCAACTTATTTGTGTGCTAGTATCGGATGCCGTGAGAACACACATCAATTGTGCCTGCCAGTGAGATGCTGAGGATTACTCCTAGTATTCTCAAAAACGAGTTTGGCATTGTAATCGAGCGTGAAAATCACAAGAGTCGTACTTACCATTGAAACCTTCCATGGGCCGCACCAGCAGCAATCTCACTAGTGTGCTGTTACCGGAAGACATATGTAAAGAAACAAGCATGCCTTCCAGTAAGATATCGTTGGTATCTCCGTTACGCATGTGCTCCCGTAACCGTTAAATACCATCATAACAACATGAAGACCAGTGAGATGTCATCGCCAACTTAGCCATTTCAGTTGTATATCTCCGTTGCGTACGTGCTACTTTAGCTGGGAAGTGAAACTAGAAAGACACACGTACCACTGAGATGCTGACAAGGTCTTAAAGCAGCCTCAAGAACAAGTTTGCTATTGTAATCAACCATGGAAACCAAAAGAGTCTTTCTTGCCGTTGAGAACGTCGTTGTCGTATGCAACGACCCTAGTACTTGAAATTACACAAAGAAGCCTCCATATTTCAAGCTCAGAGTGGATCAGTCCGCTGTCCATACCCCAATTCCACTTCCCAAAAGTCCTTGCTATCCATATTCTCGTCTAAAGCACAATGAAACGCATGCCCACCACGAACTGCTGCTCCTCGAACTCTCCACCGCGGGCTTTGGTCGCCTGACGCTGCTTGAGACCATCAGCGTAGCCGACGGTACTCTTTTTGAAGACATCAGGAATCTGGAACCTTGTGACCGCATGATCAGGTAACGCCTCTCTGGCGAGGGCCTTCTTACTCTTCTGTGAGGAAGCGGAAGCTGGCTGCGGCGTAAATGGCAAACCTGTGTGGAGTGAGGCCAAGCCGAATGTCGGCTGATCGTCGACGAAGGGATCCGCCAGCTCCATCATGGGATCGTACTTGTGGTGCGAGTGGTGATACTTGAACGGTGTCAGGCCGGCAGGAGGTACGGCTGAATTGAAGTCGAGGAAGTCAAAGTTGCCTTCCGATGCCATAGTTTGGTGGGGCGGAGGGTATGAACTGAAGATGCCACCCTGAAGCAAAGATGAATTTGTCTCAGGGAGAGCAAGACTGAACGGATCCACAGTGTCGGCGAACGTCTGAGCAAAGGATGTGTCGTCCGGCTTGTAAACTGGATCGACGGTAAGACTTAGCGGATCGGCAGTAGTGGCGAAAGTCTGAGTGTGGAATGCATTGTGAGCTGGAGCAACAAAATCACCGACGCTGAAACCAACTTTCTTCGGCTCGGAGCGCGCTGGCTCTGGGTCGTCAGCGTCGAAGGCTGCCATGACGGCGCCCATGGTGTCCTCGTCAAGCTCCTCTTTCAATCGGTTCAAGACTTCTTGCTGCTTCCTCGGCGACATTTTCGACATGTCACCGACGCGCTGCCTAAGCGTGCGCGCGCCTTTGACGCGTCCCTTTGAGTTCTCGTACTTCGAGAGAGTCTGCTTCATAGGCGTTGTGTTCAGAGCCTCCCTGAGTCTCTGAGAAGTCTTCATGTCCATCGTCTTCGGTGTACGCGGAGTCACTGGGGTGCGAGTCTGCCCTGAGGGCATTCTAAACATATCTCCCGACAACCCCGAGGGCTGGAAGCTTGTGGAGTCCATGGGACCAGCACCGAACTTTTGGCTGTCATTCGGCAACATAACGTCGCCATCTTGGTGAAGAAGTGGCCCCGAGTCGTAAGTCGTTGGAGCGAACCCAGCGAACTTTTTGTCGGCCAGGCGGGTTGGTTCAGCGAGGTAGACTGTATCAGGCCCAAATTTCCTGCCTTTTCCGGCGGTAACGACCAGATCAACGACGGCGAAATGCTGGCTCTTGTTTTTGATGCCTTTAGGGGGCTTGGAACGAGCTAGAGCTGCAAGGAATTGCGCGGATATGGGGAGCTGACCCCAAATATCTGTGCCTCGCATGTTGGCTTCTTGCGCCAATGACTCGCTGATGTTGTCCCAACGCTGATCAACTGTGATGTCGGTATCATCTGACGCGATTGCTGCTGATGGCACATAGACCCATGGCTTTTCGGCCTAAGGAACGCGTGTTGTATTAGTATCCTGGTCGTGATGTGAAATGCGTTGCTCCGAGCAGACTTACCTGGCGATGGAATCTTGTTCCACTGTACCGAATGACGCCCGTACGCTTGTACGGGCGCGAGTTTTCGTAGGTTGCCTCCATCAATTGGCCGTTGATGAAGACTTCGAGCTTCAGGTCTTTGCCGTTGAGGAGCGGCGCAGCTACCTTGTCTTTCGCGTAGAATTCGGTGAAGTCTACTTTGAGGCACAGTGCAAGCTCTTTGGCGGGGGTTTGCTGTTGACGGTGGCTCACTGAGCGCTTTCGGGTATTACTGGATTGTGCTGCAGGTGCTGCGATGTGGTCAAAAGATGTGGTTGACGACTCTGTCAATTGCTCACCGCGGTTGCCGCCCTTCGAGTCTGTACGCGGAGTTTTGGCTGCACGCTGATTTTTGGCGATGCGATTGCTTCTCTTGCGCCCTGACGTGATTTGCGTAGGCGTCGAGTGAGGTGGCGTGGTATCGTCCGTTGATGTGGGCACTGCATTAGTAGTCTCAGGGCGTTCGCCCTCAACCTCATCACTGTCTCTGCCAATTCCCTCATCATCTCCCTGCTCGTCGCTTGCTGCTACCACCAAAAGTACCATGTCCTCGTCTTCGCCTAACAACTGAAAAATGCCTACCTCGGAGCTTGTTGGGCCGGTTGGATACTCTCGCAAGGCGCGACCATTGGAAAGCTGATCTTGGATGCGCTTGGTGTCCTTCTGGAGGCTCTTGCCCATGCGAAGGTTGATTTCATCGGATAGAGTCTGGTCAAGATTGGTCACCAGTAATGAGGCGGAAAACCCCAACGAATTGTACGTCGGCATGGCGGACGGAGGCGGTGGGTACGGTTCCGCGAACCTGTTGAAGGTAGACGAAAAGAGGCCGTGTGCAAGAGAGTGGGAACGAAGGAGGTGGTTCTGGTCTGAGAAGACGGCGTCGCACTTTGTTTTGTTCGGCTTGTTTGTGTATCTGAGCTTGAAGACGCGCTTCCGCGACAACAATCAGCCGACGAGGCATAATTCGTGGTGCGGTACGGCGGAGCATTTCTACAGTTAGACCATTTCCAGTGCCCAATACCAATGCATATGCATCCTTTACCGTGCACGCACGAGCGTCTTTATCGACCTTACGTCGCTCGGGAGGGAAACACACACTGTTTCTCTATAGTAACCCAGTCGACAGGCAGGGATTTCAAGCGATAGCAGACTGGCAACCAGGCCATACAACTCCCATCCCCGTCTTACTTCGGTGTGTCCAATGCCGCAAGGGCGACGGTGAACTAGCGAACTCGCGGTATCGAAGGACCCATCGCCCTCGAAGGCAGTCTCGAGCGGGCAAAATTCGCAGGTGCTTGAGCCATGGAAACGTAGAGCAGCTGTAGCTGCTGCTGCTGCTGCTGCTGCTGGATGAAAGATGATCTCCATCCACGGGAATTGAAGGAATGGTGAGCATGGTGACGGCAATCCAACTTGGCCAGCCTCATCCCTCGGTGATGATGCCTATGTTTGGTGTCTCAAGGCTGTCTCCCAGTTCGACCATTGTGCGATCATATACCCTTGCAATCTGCATTTCCCAGGACTCTTCTTCCTGTCCTGGAGCATACGGTCCATCGCCTTCCAATATGAGCTCGCCTTCGAGACCGTCTTCGCCATCCACATCCATCTTCTCACCGTTATCGTTATCTTCCTCATCCGACTCATATGCTTCGTCCAGCTCTCCAGACTTCAGACTTTCCATGACACTTCTTCTTGTCCTCTCGATCAGGCTTCTAATCCGCACCTTCTCTGTTCCGCTCACGCCTCTTCTGTTCTCGAATCCTGGCAGTCTCTCCCCACTGTCCACATCTTTGCCTTGCAGCAGGCTCGCGAACGCATGATCCAGTTTGGCCAGCACTCTGAACAGTTGCTTCGGGTTGGCAGGCATACCAGCGATGATCGTCGTCAAAAGAAGCGCCAAGCTGATCAAGTATGGGATCTGAAGGCCTGGCGTTCCACTCACCCACACTACGCCCAGAAGATCTTCGAGGTCCTTACATGCTTCGCGCATGCTTTTGTACCCTTGTACACTGTCCCATATCGCAGCGGCATCTTTCTCTGCGTCATCGCCGTTGATGGATGGTGTTTCACGCTTGGCGAAGCGCCTCTGGATCTTCAGAAGACGGTCATCCACGTACCGGATGAACGCGCTTTCTTTGCTTCCACCGGGCTTCAAAGGAGTGGAACGAGGATGCGGTAGTTCCGAATTCGCGTTTGTGATTGCAGATGTCACTGACGAGGGCGGAGGCGAGAGAATGAAGCCGCCTGACTGAGCTGGCGGCGTAGACATGGTTGTGCTGATGTGTGGTACACAGAACAGTTTGGGGAGCCAGAAGTCAACTTACGACAAGGCTCGGACTCAAATTGGTAGGCAGTGAGCTTGCGGGAACGCAGTCCGCTTCGCATTAAATTGTTAGTGCGCGCGTGGACTTCTTTCATGTGATGCCACTCGAGATGAGATGAAGTCGAGAGCTGGGCTTGGCACATGCTCGTCTCCCGATCTTCAGCTGCGACACTCTGCGTCGACGCCTTTGAGACCGCGATGCTGGCACCGTTATCTATTGCTAAGTTTATCGGAAGCTTAATTAGTCTGACAAGCGTCTTGAACCATGGCAGGCTTGTCAGGATAATGCACGATTGGCTACTCGCGGACCACACGTTCGAGACGGACCAAGACACAGGAATCAAGACATATGAAATATTGATTCGCAATCATCGGGCACCTATTAGCGATTCGGCAAACGTACGGTGTGGCTCTCGTATGGCTGTGCGATATTGTGCTACTACTTGTGCCAGCTCCAGAACTATCATGATGGCAGGTCAGCGTGTGACAAGATTTGGCTTGCAGATATTGCGAGCTTACAAGCAGCTAATCACACAGTATGTGATTAATGTCAGGTTTCGCCTCTTCCATGTGGGCAATGACTGTGAATATGGACCGGCGAACTACCACTTTTCACTCCAGCATCTTAGCCTACCTCTCAGTGTTGCGACATCAACCAGCCAGATTCACTTTGACACATTTCCGGTAAGGTAGTCCATCCTCTGCCCTCAAACCTTGAAAGGCTCGCCGTGACAAATCATCCATACCACTTCCTACATTCAAGATGCGCTTACAGATTGCCATGATGGTCCGTCCTACTTGCCAGTTCAAGTGCCATGGCCTGGCCAGGAAATTCATCCAAAACCACCAACGTCGACATCAACGACCCATCGGTCCCAAAGGACGCCTCGAACGCCGCACAAGCCTTGGACAGGCTGTTTGGTGGCTCAGGAAGGCTGGATCCAGTGCTCGCTTCTACTACCTCGCTGCCGACCGACGACAATATTCCGCCGAAGCTCGGAGATGGCTCGAGAGTATTACCAGTGTACAAAGTCCTCGTAACGCTCATTTGTGTCTTTATAGGAGCAATCCCTGAAGCCCTTCTCCGCTACGGGGGCGCAAGTATCCTGCAAAGCTGGGCGGGTAATAGATTTACGAGCTGCGTGTGAGCCTTGGGAGTGGACGGTGGTGGCAAGCTAGCTATCATGGCAGTGAACAACATAAAGTCGTTGTTAGTATTTACGACCCTGATGCAATACTCCCCACAACGATCGAAACCTGAGTGACGCAAGTGCGAGCACGATATCATGAGTCTCACGTCGTGAGCGATAGCCGCTCGAACACGGCAGCGACTTTCCGAAACAGTGCTTTGACATCCGCCGGCCTCATGATGCCATATCCGGACGCAACACCATTCCTACCATCCATATGGCTCCAGAGATCTTCAACCTGCTCGGTAAAAAGCAGGCCTTTCCCTCCACCACCTTCCACCCCCAATCCAAGAACACTCTCCAGGCTCTCCAGAAGCCCAAACACCACATCGCAAAACAGCAAACCCTGATCGCACGGCCTGGCCAGAGGTTTCCTGTTAAGCGTAAGACCAGGAACTGGAGCGACTGGATTCGTGGAAATGCGCTCGATCCGACTTGTCAGGTGTTCCAGGAAGAGTTCGTAGAAGGAGATGAGTTGTGAGAAGATGCTCAAGATGGTGTAGGCCAGAGCGGGAGGTAAGCGCTCTGGCGATGCAACGGTGGCGGCATTGCATGAAGGGCTCGAATTCCACTTCCTGCTCGCTTGGAGTCGGGTCAAGACATGCAGGAAATCCTGAGAAGCGCTGATGAGAAATTCACTCAGAGTGTAGTTGTCGATGAAGAGCGGACTCTGTCTGTAGATCAGAGTGTCTAGACTCAGCACGGACTTGTTGCGCCTGATGATGGTACGCCGGAGGGACATGTCCTTTCCGATTGTTGACAATGTGTCCACAATGTCTGGTAGATCGCTGTGGCTTGTGGTTTCGCGGGGCAAAGGTGTACGTTCGTTCGTCACGGTGCGAAGCCTAGTGTCGAAGTACAGAGCTCCTGTAGCCTTTGGGCTACGGTATCGGGTTCCATCACCAGGTGGCGACAGCCAAGCAAGCGAGCTTGTGTGCATGAATGCAGGAGTGATTGCAATGTCTGGCCATTCTGTTTCGCGGTCGGAAGCGTCGTCTGGGCTCAATGAAATCGAAGGCATGATCGTAGAAACGTATTGCTCCGTTGAACTAGTTCCGTCGTACGTGTCAATACGGACTTGCTCATTGGGAGTCCACGCTTGTGACTGCCAACTTGCTGGTTCAGTCAAAAGACTGAGCTGAGTAGGAGCTCGGATGTACGTCGACGGATCCGGTGTGATGGGTAGATAACTCGTTCGTGGAGTTGAGAGCATTGGGGTGTAACCACCATCGCTTCCTTTCGAAGAGATGATACTCCTGCGTCCAACAGGCGGCTGACGGCATTTCTTGTCCGCTTTTCTCGATCTCACGTCAGAGGATATTGGTATCGACTTAAGTGCCTCCTGCTGCAAGCTGCGTTCCGACTGCTTCGGCCTGCCGACTTTCTTCTGACTGCCGGCATGACACTCAACGCCTAGCATCGTACATCGCGAGCACTTCGGATCAGTCTGTTGCAAGCGCTGGCATTTCGCCTTATGTTTCTTGCAGACCTCACAAGCAAAGCGTCGTTGCGATGGATGGATGTTCATGGTCCACAATGCTCACGCTGTCACCTGGCGGCGTGTGAGAAGATAATCTCGACGTCGCAAGATCTCCATATCGCAAGGTAGAATCATAGGGGGCACGTCTGGGCCGTGGTGAAGCAAAAGAACGATGTGTCGCTGATTACTGATCGAGAGGGCGAAAGACCAAGGGACCCACAAGTTGAAAGTCTAATTTGAGCCGTCTCCTACGGCCGTGAAGTGACAGATCTCGGACATCTCGGATGTGATAAACCCTCCGCGGAGGGTTCCAAGGCCATCGAGACGGACAACGCTAATCTTTGGCCAAACAGATGCCTAATGAATGACAAAAGCGCGACAAGTCCTCAGCGCTCTACATGAGTAGTAAATCAAAGTCAATGACAGGGCAGGGACACAAATTGCGCAAGTAAAGTAACAAGAAAACCAACTTTCATAGAATTCGTAGGCTAAAAGCGAAAACAATACAGAGACCCATTCCCAAATCCGCGCCACTTTCTCATGCAATTTATGCCGTCTAATGTGTAAAAGCCCACAAGAGTGAGTATGACCCCTCTAGGAAAGAGACCAAAGTTCCCGTCCGAGCCGTTCGCAGGAAGACGTCTTTCCTTCTAGGTTTGTAGTTGTACGCATGCGTATCTTGTCACCCCCTTCTCACTTCTTCTCGTTCGTACCATCGTTGGTCGCGGCGATCTCCTCGCTGAACTCGTTGCTCTCGTTGGTCTTAAGACGCTGCAGCTGCTCCTGGACGTACTTGGTGATGTGGTCATCGTTGCTCTCCTTGAGTCCCCTCTCGGAAGGATCCTCCTTGTAGATGCTGTATTGGCGCTCGGGCCTCTCGCGACCAGCACCAGCCTCATCATCACCGTCTTCGTCGTCGGCTCCGTTGGTAGAAGCAGCACCAGGAGTCTTGTCGCCGCCGTTGGTCCAGTCGCTTCTAGCGCCTATGGAGCGGGTGCGGGTCAGGCTGCGCGCAAGGCTATTGCGGCGGGTGCCCGAGAGGGACTTGCGGCGTTGGCGGGTGAAGACATCGTCGAAGTAGTGGGAGGCGGCTGCTGCGGGTGTGCGAGGGGTTTGGGGGAGACGACAGTTCATACTAAGTAGATTGTCAGCAATTTGATATCGATGCGATCAGTACGATTCACTTACCCTGTGTCGTGAATCATCTTGGCGATCAGACCGGTCCAACCACACTGGTGCGAAGCGCCGAGACCGCGGCCAGTGTCACCATCGAAGAACTCGTAAAAGTGAGGGGTGTCCTTCCAGTGCTCATCGAAGTCAAGCATATCGTTGCCATCGTTGATCGCCCTGCGACCGTTGTCGCCTCTGGCCATCAGATGTGTCAGGCGGTGCTGGATCTCTTCGGCAACGTGACCCAAGTGCATCTCGTCGCCAGAACCCGTGGGGCATTCGACCTTGAACGTGTTGCCGTAGAACATGTAGAAACGGAGGCAAGATTCTACGAGCAAGAAGTTGGGCGCCATCCAGATGGGACCACGCCAGTTGCTGTTGCCACCGAAGAGACCGCTGTCAGAGTCACCGGGGAGATATTCGACCTTGTAGTTCTGGCCGTTCACGTCCATCTCCACAGGGTTGTCCTTGTGGAACTTGGACAGCGATCGGATACCGTTCGGTGCCAAGAACTCATCCTCGGAAAGCATGTAGTGCAAGATAGAGCCCAAGCGTTTCTTGTCGACCAAAGAAAGCAACAGGCGATCGTCCTTGCCGCGGACCTTCATGCTGGCGATGTTGCGACCGGCAACGTCATGACGGTTCTTGATGAACCACTCCAGGCGCCTCTTGAAGTCGGGCAGCCTGTTAATGATTTCCGGCTCAAGAGTGCAGGTTGCGAATAGAGGAATCAGACCGACCAGCGAGCGGCACTTCATCTGGTGAGTCCATGGGCCACCCCATGAGATAGCGTCATAGTAGAAGCCGTCCTCGTCGTTCCAGAGAGACTTTGCCTCGTCACCCTTGCGGTAGGACATGGCGTCAGAAATGAGGACGAAGTGCTCAAAGAATTTGGATGCCATGTCCTCGTAAATGCGACGGTGCTTGGCCAACTCCAAGCAAATGTTCAACATGCTGAGGCAGTAGAAGCCCATCCAGCCGGTCGCGTCGGCCTGTTCGAGGGTACCGCCGGTAGGCAGAGGGTCGGAACGGTTGAACAAGCCAATGTTGTCCAGACCCAAGAAACCACCCTCAAACACGTTCTTGCCCTCGGAGTCCTTACGGTTGCACCACCAAGTGAAGTTGAGCAAGAGCTTCTGGAAAACGCGCTCGAGGAAGTCCAAGTCTTCGGTGCCGTACATCTTGCGCTCGATCTTGAAAGTACGGAAGACTGCCCAGGCATGAACAGGTGGGTTGACGTCACCAAAGTTCCATTCGTAGGCCGCGACCTGTCCGTTGGGGTGCATGCACCACTCGCGAGTGAAGAGGTCAAGCTGCTTCTTGGCAAAAGCGGGATCGATCATGGCGAGAGGGACACAATGGAAAGCAGTATCCCAGGCAGCAAAGAAGGGATACTCCCAAGAGTCAGGCATGGAGAGAATATCATCCAAATGCATGTGCTTCCACTGGGAGTTGCGGATAGCCTTTCTCCCAGGAGGAGGCGGAGGCATGCCAGGGTCGCCGTTGGCCCACTCGTCCCAAACAAAGTTGTAGTATTGTTTGCACCACATCATGCCAGCCAGAGCCTGGCGCTGAATGTTACGCAGATCATCGGCCATGGGCATGGGGTTGATCTTCCAGTAGAACTCGTCGGCTTCAGCCAGACGCTGGTCCATGACGTTGTCAAACTCTTCCTCATCAAGGTAGCCCTCGACCTTGTTCTTGGAGATGCGGAAACGCACGACGGCACACCCACCAGGCGGGACACCCTCACCCTGGTTGAAGGCGTACCACGCGCAGCTCTTGGTACCAGTCTTCTCCGGGTTGCAAGCCTGCTTGTCGCCCTTCACGATACGCTTGTGGAAGGCATCCTTGACGTAAGGAGTCTGGTTCTTGGTTCCCCAAAGCTCTTTGAAGTTTGTGTCGTTGTCGGTGAAGAGGAATTCGGGCTCGATGTCCTCATCGTTGCCGCAGCTGTTGGGCGAAGGTGAACATTGGAAATAGCGCTCCCCAAGCTCCCTGTGGCTGATGTGTGAGGTGAGGTTGTCAACCTGCTTGATGTTGGGCCTGTATGAATCGTAGCCCCAGGCCCAAGTGTTGCGGAACCAGACTTGAGGGATGACGTGCAGCTTCGCAGCCTCGGGACCACGGTTGTAGCAAGTGACGCGGAACAACAGCTCATCTGGATCATCAGCCTCCTTCGCAGTCTCGATGTTGCAATCCCAGTAACGGCTCTCGTCAAAAATGCCGGTGTCAATGAGGTTGTACTCGCGCTCCTTTCTCGAGCGCTTTGCGTTCTCTTCGATGATGTTCTTGTAGGGAAACTCCTTCTGAGGCAACTTGTAGAGGTACTTCATGTAAGAGTGGGTTGGCGTGTTGTCGAGGTGGAAGTGGGCTTCCTTGATACTCTCGCCGTGGTTGCCCTGAGGATTTGACAGACCGAAGAGACGCTCCTTGATGTGGCCGCTGTGATGTTGTCAGCTGCAGCTCAATCGAGCAAAGAGGAAGCAGGAAAACGCACTCCTTTTCGTTCCAGAAGGAAAAGGCAATGTTCATGCGGCCGTGGGTGTCAGAAACACCAGCAATGCCGTCCTCGCCCCAACGGAAAGCTCTCGAGCGAGCCATGTCGTAGGTGAAGTGACTCCACGCGTCTCCATTGTCGCTGTGCTTTGTCAGTAAAGTGGCTCTCGTGGATTTCGAGATAGAGGGAGCTTACGAGTAGTCCTCACGGACAGTGGCCCATTGCCTCTCGGCAACGTAGGGACCGAATTTCTTCCAGTACTTGGTGCGGTCATTGTCCTCCTTAAGCCTGCGCTCCTCGACGCTGGGCACGTTGTGCTTGTCAATGACGACCATGGTGGAAGGTGGGCAAGTCTCGCGCGTTTAGTCTAGGTTGGGAGATGGTGCGCGAGGGCACGTCTTGTCGAAGCGATGGGATCAGAGGACCAGAGATGGGTCAATGGATGCGGTGAGGGAGAACGCAACGAGCGGTAGGCGAAGGGCGAGATGTCTGGTGGGATAGGCTATGTTTCCGGCAGAGCAACAGGATGGTGCAGCGGTAAGACTGCCGTAGAAGCAATGTGGCCCTGGTGGATGTTCACGGTAGAGAGGAGGAGGAGGAAGCAGGTGTGGATGGAGGAGGAGGAAACAGACGCGGGCAAACAAGGCAAGAGTCGCTTAAGGCAAGGTATCTATTCTTCTGGCAGGCGTGTCACGTCAGAGCGTGCCTGAAAAGCCGAGCAGCAGCAGCAGCAGCAGCGGCAGCAGCATCAAATGGCTCTCAGCACTACTACAATGCGTGTAGTAGCTAGCTCTAGCGCAGGCTTATCGCGCTGTCTTTTGCGCCTCAACCCGGCCCAGATCGCCGTGGGCATACCGAATCGAGGCCAACGCGACCGGGAGCCCCGCCGCGTCTCACAACCATTTGTTCCACGAGGGCAGCAAGATGTTTGGTAGACTCCCGCCAACCACGGCTTCATGGCTTGCTTGCATCCGAAGCCACGACTCTCGCTTGCCGCAACAAAGCAGAGCCGCAACAACGTGCCCGCTGGACATCCCGGTCTCTGCATGTGCATGGCAAGCGAAGGAAAAAAAAGTGACCTTCACGCATCATGCCATGCCATGCCATCCCATCCCAACCCGCCCGCTCTCCAGTAGTCTCCAGACTCCAGTCTCCATCCCACTTCGCGCTTGGTTGACCCGGCCCACTCTACGTTGACTCCGTTGAGCTCTCCATATTGTTCCCGCCGCCTCCACGTGACGCTCGAGGCTCTCCGTGCGCTGAGCGGACACGCGCTGCGGGTGCAGAGTGCGCGGGACACCCGACCACGACGTCATACCCGCCCTGTCTAGAATCTTTGCGACCTTCCGACTCCTCTTGGCGTTGTGGTATCGGCCGATGAGGTGTGTCCGCCCAAGTGTGACGAGGTGCTTGAGTTTTGGGTCACCTTGTGCGAGGCACCTACGTACATCTTTTCGCAGCACTGGTGAAGGACCTGATGCTTATTGCCATGTCTAGCGTACCTTCGTGTGTGAATAGTCATCAATGACATCTCGATGACACGCTTACTTACCCGAATCTGAAACCTGTGCCAGCGGTAACAACAAACAATCTCAATCCTCGTAGCTGGTGAGACATCCAAAGTCCTAAGACACAAGACTGGTGCACAGAAATCGGAGGCGGGCCTGACCAGATGCGAATTCCCGAAAATTCACTGCATTTGTTCCATCTAATAAAAGTCTGGTCGCATCGGAATCTCGGTGTGTGCTGCTTCACGCTCATGATTCTCCATGCGGATCGATGTCTGCATTGGGCCCCGGAATCATCTCGCTTGACTTCACTGCAGAGCTGGCGCTTGCTTGACTGTTCAAGTTGAACCGCCTGGTGAACAGTATCTCGCACGTCAAGCAAGCTCGTCCACACACCCAAAACCCAGCGGTGCTTCGGCACAAACGCGGAGGCACGGATCTGGCTCTGGTGGTGTCAACGATAAATTGCACTTAGGCGTCCACATGCACATGGCACGAACTGTAAACGTGATAAGCTTATTTCTCATCGTGTAGAAGTCTCTCGTATGCATGATGACTAAGATCGCAAGCCGGACTACGATATTGCTTCTGTGGAAATCGCTCTTCTCTTCGCCAGAGAGAGGACAAGCTTGTAGCCCCAAGAACCGAACGCCAAAACCCCCAATACTGCATCCCTGATCCATGAACCCATAAGGTCGCCACAACAGCATGAACAAACGCCACCGCACGTCAAAAGCAATTCTCCATTAATCGCTCCTCAGCATGCTCTCCACCAGTTCTCCAAGTGGTCCATACCACTCGCTCCTCTTGCCACCGCGACCCTCGTCGGCCAGTCCAAATTCCTCGACAAACAGCACATAGTGCTTGAAGCCAGTGTTCAGATGTGGCTCCAGACCCAAGCCGCGCACCACAGTGTAGTGGTGGCAGTAGATGTGTGCATAAATCCGATACAGGCGCTTGAAGATCTGGCGCACGTTCTTCTCGAAGTCGGCGGGGAAGGGCACGCCTGGTGCGGTTGGGAAGAGCTGTGCGTTGGACAGGTGGTTGCTGGTCCATGTGAGGAGGTGGGAGATGTAGGTTGGCGCCGGGAGGCGAGTGGGTTTGGGGAAGGACGGTGGGTCGTGCCAGAGGTATTCGAACTCGTCGGTGGCTTTCATTTCGGGGCAGGAGGTGGGCGAGCAGAACTCGGTGATGCTGCCGTAGAGGAGGTTGACTTGGTTATAGAAGTCGACGACTGGGAAGGGACATGTTAGCTACGGTTGTCGCTAATGGGCGGTCAGTTGCTTAGAAGAAGGATTCTCATACCATTTACCGCCAGCCACTCGCTGCGGTCTTCGCCCTCAGGCAGTTGTACGCATTTCCTCAAACTGTTTCCCCCCAGCGTCGCATCAGCGAACTGCTTCAGCTGCCATGTGCTCGTGCCCTTAGCACGCTTCTGACTCTGGAACGTCTGTCTGTTGCGAGCATTGGAGTTGCTGCGCGCAAAAATGTCAGCCTGGTTCGCTATCTGCGTGAATCCATAGCCCAAGCCTCCCTGTGCCTCGTGTTGTTTTGCTTCCTGCCGTCGTGTCGGAGAGGGAGGGTACTGCGAGCCCAGACTAGTGATCGATGTGTTGTCGGAGGAGAACAGCGTCTGTAGCTGCTTATGTAGAGGGCTCTGATACACTGAGTCTGGGCTGCTGGGCAGTGGCAGGTGGAGGTACGACTCCGACTCGACGAGCACGTTGCTTTGGATGGCCGGCAGAGGCCTGGGCGAGTGTGGATATTGCGGAGGGGAAGACTGCACGAACATTGTCTGAATGAAGGAGGTCATGGTGGCCTCGCGTAGCGGGTTTGTGCCTTATGTTGATGGCGGTGGACAGGCAGAGGGGTGTCCCTGGAGCATTCCGAGCGGTCAGCATAGCGACGGGAATGTAGAAAGCAGGGAAGATACCTTCGGCAGTATAGAGCCTTGAGCGGAGGGGAAAATTTCTCGTGTATTCAATGGCGTGAAAAAGAGTGTACGAAGTAGATGTTGGTGTGGATGGGCGATATGTTTGTCGGCCGTTGTGATCTTGCAGGTGCTCTTGCCCATATCGCGCGCTAAGCCATCAACAATGACGTCCCCGGAGGCTATTCGTTGCTGAGCCAGAACTTTCAGCCTCACCTCATCTCATTTACAGGGTATAGTGCTGTATGGTGCTGTATAAGAAATTTGAATCCATATACCGAAGCGAAAATAAAATTCTGCATTTGTGTAAAGACCAAAAGTGTCCCATGTCATGATATTATCTTCTCGTGTGTCGCTGACCGAGACTGCTCTTCCAACACACATACAAACAAACCTCTAATGCCTTCAAAACGCCGGCAATGGTCGCCACGAATATATATTGTGTTATAACATTCTCATCGCTTCAAGTTTACTTACCTGTTTCTCGGCTAACCGGTCATGTCTGATGATCAACCGTGTATAGGCATCATCGCAGTCGCACACAAAGACACCATGATGACTTTCGAGACATCCTCGTAATGAGCAATCTTGGCGCGCCCAAAGACAAGGCGTCTCATGTTGCGAGCATGTACACTGTCCAGTTACTGAAGGCGCATTCGTAGCCACAAACGAACAAATGGAGTCGAAGGTGAAAAAGTTTAGAGTTATTAACGACTAACTGCCGCTGTCATTCTTGCAATTACATATATTATTAGTGTAAACATCGCTCCTTGCCACCATCCAATCCCAGTTTCATATCGACTTCGTTTCGAAGTGCTATTTTACAGGTGGCATTATAGTGGTATCTTATTCATTAACCCTCGTTGTGAAACAAACAGAAAGAAAGGCAGCTGGCCAGTGTTGTAGGACGAGCTGTCAGCAGACTCAAAAGTCTTGTCGTGGATCGTGTTGACTTGGTACGCGCAATGATCTAAGCGGCGCCACGGTAGACAGGGTTATTTTCGCGAAGCATAGTGTGCTGACCCTGATCGGCAGTCTCCATGGTGTACGGGTTTGCGGTTCCCTGAGGAGCTCCGTAGTAAGCGCCGTGTGAGCCGTGAGCAGCGTGGCCATGGTGAGCCTGAGTGGCGTATCCGTTAGCACCGTCGACCTTGTCGTACCGGTCGCCTGGGGCAGCGACAGTGCTTCCAGTGTAGGCGGTATCGTGCGACGGGCGGATGTCGGTGGCGTGACCGGTGGTAAGAGTGCCAGTTGCAGCGGGAGCGATGACATCCTTCTCGGCATCCCTGTCGGTGGTCTTCTTCTTGCGGTTCCAGAAGTTGCGCTTGGCGGGGCCGCTGGTGTAGTTGTTGGACGGGCCAGGACCGAAACGCTTCTCCTTCTTGTGCTTGCGGACAAGGAAAACTTGGAAGAGAGCAGTCATGAGGAACAGGAAAATGGCAACGATAGACACAGCGAACACGGCAGTGTTCATGCGGCAAGCGTTGCGAGGAGAGACAGAGTAAGTGAGGTTCTCGCCTCGTCCAGTGCCGAGACCATTGCTGCCAAAGCCCTCAGAATTGTTGACATCAGCATTGCCGATGCCAAGAGGGGTGTTGACAATGCCAGTGCAGGAGGAGGCACCGTGGCGGGTCAGGACAGCAATTGCGATGAAACCACCGACGAAGAGGATGTCGAGGACGATCGCGGTGAAGGCGAAGAAGCTGATGCCACCAAGGCAGCACGTCAGGACCACGGCAGCGATGGTGTACAGGACGGCGACGCCGGAGATGCCCTCAACAGCCTTCTGCCATCTGGGGATGCCCTGGTCGCGGTCGGCTTGTACCGCGAGGAAGTAAGAGTAGATGCCTGGTGTGATGTTAGCTATGTGCTTTGGCGTGTCATGGCAAACTAGTGCATACCGAGGGTAATGCCGGCGCAACAGAAGCAGAGGGCATAGAGCAGGGTTTGCACCAGGCGCAAGAAGCCGCCCTTGATGAGACCCATGGTGGATGTCTTATGGAGAGATAGATCTGCGTGAGAGATGTTTGTATGGACAATGTAGAGGCAAAGCAAAGATGGACCTCTCTTGCGCGCCGGCAGTGATATGAAGGATTCGGTTTCTGCAAGGCTGATGGGGAGGAGGCGTTGGATTTAATCTCCTTTGTCTGGGAAGATCGCCGTGTGACGTAGGGCAAGCATAGCTTTGAGGCCCAGTGAGGCTGTGGCTGCACGCGCGTGTTGAGCCACGAATTCCTCCAGTGATCGCTGCACCGCACAGCCACTCTCCTGGCATCACCCAGACCGTTCCACATCTTCTACGACACCACAACAAGGTTAGAACGGCCAAGGTAATACCCAGGAGATACAGTGTACACCGCGGGCTGCTCGACGCCATCGCGGTCATTCTCAGAGCATACTCGGCCTTGTACATACGCACTGTACCTGATTTCCTCCTAAAGCAGCAGCAGCAGTCCCTTGCCAGCGTGCCTCGGGCGATGACGAAAGCCACACCAACCCTGATTTCCACCTGATTAACTCATAATTAACTTTGGGCCGCCTCGATTGCTCTGCCAGGTCCATTGGGACACTTTCATCATCGGAAGATCTTTGGTCGTTGACGTCGACATCATTGCCGCCAACTCTCTCTTCCAAGTTAACACTGGAGTCAATACACCTGGGGCGTGCGCACGCTATGGAAGATCGCGACCACTGGGTCGCGACGAAGTGTAATCCACGAATTATACTGACGAACGGGTCGTTTTCCAGTGGTGTGAAGTCATGTACAGTACACCTGCCTATTTGGAGTGCCCCTTTTTCGAATGCATGCAGCGCCGCCTACGTGCACTGCTCTCACACCGCTCCTGAACCTGTGCGCACCAAGATCTTGACTTGCTTGTCCTTGTCCTTGACCAGTGCCCTGAAGCCTTGTTCAACGACCTCATCAAGTCCGATCTTCTTCGTGATCATCTGCTCTACATTTGTCATGCGCCCCGACGATATCGCAGCTAACACCTCTTGGAAGTCGCCCTTTTGGTAGGTTGCGACACCAATCCATTTGCGCTCGCGGAAAATCATGTCGTTTGGCTGTAGCTGGAATGGCTTCTCCCAGATGGCAATGTTGATAACAGTGCCGCGTGCTCGAATTGCTTTGACGGCCTGGTTGAGCGCCGCCTGGACGCCCGCTGCGTCGAAGACCATGTGAGCGCCTTTGCCGTCGCAGAGCTCACGGCATCGTGCAACAATGTCATCCTTGGTCGGGTCCAGTACGTGATGTGCGCCAAAGTCAGACGCGTACTGCTTGCGCATCGAGCTCACCTCGGAGACGATAATCTTCTCGCAGCCGCGGGCTTTGAGTGCTTGGATGACAGAAAGGCCGATGGGACCACCACCCAGCACCAAGGCCGAGTCGCCTGCCTGGTACGGGGAGATGTTCACAGCATGCCAGCCGACAGATAGAGGTTCTACCAAAGCTGCAAGAAGTGGTCAGCGACTGCATCAATATGTGCCAGATAGCTCTTGATCAACTCACCTGCCACATCAAGAGGAACGTTGTCTGGGATCTTCACGACGCAGTACTCTGGCACAACCACAAAATCTGACAGACCTCCTCCCCAGCCTAGGTGACTTTAGCATGTGCTCGTAACTGATCACTGGAGGAGGGTAAGCTTACCGCTCAGGCCGACGAAACCATTGTTATCACAGCAGTTCACAAGTCCTTCTTCGCAAGAGCCACACGTGCCGTCATAGATGATGGGCTGTACTACCACGCGATCTCCAACAGAGAAATTGTCAGCGACACCTTCTCCCACCTCTTCGATTGTGCCTGAGAACTCATGGCCAAATGTCAACGGCACCGTCTCTTTCGTGATCGGGTGTGGTGTTGTCGGGCACAGCGATGGGCCTCCAAGGAACTCATGTAGATCACAAGAAGGGTGTTAGCGAGCTTGCGTGGTCTTGTACTTAGATTTGGCTAGCTACGAACTGCATAATCAAGTCAGCCCCTCGATCGTACTATTCATGTGTCCATGTTGTACGCACCCTTCCGCAGATACCACACCACGCAGGTTTGATCTTGACTTGCCCTTTCCCGCACTCAGGTTCGGGGATCTGTTCAAAGCGCAGGTCTTCCTGGCCGTGGAAACGCACGGCGTTCATGAGTTTTCCGGAAGACATGGCGTGTTGCAGGTCTCGGCCGTAGATTCTCGAGTTCTTGTTGCGGACTCGCTGGCGGTGCTGATCCGTCACAAACACGTGGAGAAGTACAAAAGACCGCAGAACGATGTCCTCGACCTACAAGTATGCAATCAACAAGGACAGCAAAGAGCCACGACTCCTCACGCGGTGTTGCCGCTCCCCGCTCTTACTCGCATCAGAACCACGAATGCCATGCTCTCTACCGAACAGCCATGAGCAGAGCTGTCTAGGCCGGATGCCTCGAATGGGCCATGCGAAGGTTACGTGCCCGCTACCGCGCCTCGCCTACTACGCGGATGGGCATGTGCCCATGAAGCGTGATACTTTCAATGGGAGGGTTATGTGCGGGGTCTCCAGAGGCCAAGGTTCTTGTGGCGTTTTTTGTCTTGCTTTTGAATGGATCCTTCGGGATTACTTTTATGGTAATGGAACGGACGGGGTGGGGGTTTCGTGGTGATAGAATGACTGTTTCCTTTCTGTCAAGATATAGATCTGTGTGTTGGAGATGGATGGTGATGGTAATTCACGGATCGGAGGTGATGTCCGACAGCAATTGGATCTCTATCTCAATGGTAGTTACTTGGCGCTTCCGGCAACTGCGTTCCTTTTGTTGGCATTTGATATTTCCATTCAGATAGTGATTCTGTTATAGGATGTTGGTTCCCATGGTTGTAACTCAGAGGTTCCGTAACATCAGCATGGGATTGAGTTCAGGGGCGTGGAACGATGAACACCACCTCTCTTTTCCAGAGCTGTTTCCAATGTCAACCCAGAGTTCTCGTTGCTGAATACAGCAACGTCCAAATATATGCATCACCAAGGCCAAAGCACGCAAATTGAAGGCATACAGCGATGCCCGACGGTATTAATCTGATATCTGACACTTAAGTCCATACCATTACCATAGAAATACATGAAAACTCACACAAATAATCGTACATTGACCTTGCATATCGACCACAACCCCAACCCTAAGGATCAAGATTGTCTTTCCCGAGACTTTTGTGTGTATGATTGATTCGTTGTACCATACGAAACGTTTGGAAGTAATATAATCTCCAATGTTACAGCGATTGCGATCTCAGTGGTCGTGATTGGAGCAAAGTGCAAAATAAAGCGCCTAGTTATAAAACAAAAAGTACGTGACTACTGTCTGAACAGAATGAAAAACACAAATCGGTTCCAACGAGCCGTCAAACGAGTTCAACACAGGTAAGCTCCGAAAATCGCATCGATACTTGAACGGTGTAGCTCAAGGCGTCCTCACTTATCGCAACAAAAGGCGTTCCAGCTTGTCGCTATACGAACAGACCAAGATCGACTACGCAACTCATGCGACCACTTTTTTTTATACTAAGGATCCAAGTATATGACGAAGATCACGACTATCCACTTGTCGATCTTTGATCGGGCAAGGCACATCATGGCAACCTGTGACCGCTAGGTATGAGCCTAGGGCTGAGAACTACCAGCGTTGATGTGAACCTTTCACGGCGTCCGTCACGGTAACTCCTCCCACTGGCCCACGTCTTCAGGCATGCACAGCATGAACAACGCACCGTATAATTATACTAATAACCCGTAGCTCTTCTAGATATTGCTGATCCCAACCAGACGGATAACATGGCAATTAGATATAGACTGATTGCTCTGAAGACTCTTAGTTGGGTTGAAGATCACCGGTGACCGATACCAAAGCGGACTGTTGCGAGCTGCAACAAGTTGAGTCCAGAACGCGAAATTGCCAACATATCAGCTTACTCAGAAGACCTTTCTCACGGGGGCGTTGCCTGCAGCTCACGACGTGCTGTCAACAACCCGCTGGCTAAGAGTCGTGCGTCTTCTGCCATCAACGGTGATCTGCAACGGCATGGAAGCGGCCCACAACAAGCGCCCACGAATCGATTTCCAGTCGCACACACGGAACCCGATCGACATCTGACAGCATGATTATGCGACCCGAAAGGCTGTGCTACAGAGCTGATCGCTTCAGGCGGCCACTCTAGAAACACCGATGCCACCGTACGCCGAGCACCGCGTGCACGACATGAGTTGTCTGAACAGTCGTCGGCCTTCGTGCCTTACTCATGAGACTCAACAACTCGAGTACGAGGCTTGGGCTTAGCAGTGCCATGAGTGCCTACGTGTGCGAGGTCCGCCCTCAACACTCGGACAAAGAAGTGCGTCTCCACTTTGTTGATTGCTCAGCCCGCATGAGACGTCAGCCCGACGTGTACAGTCTTGCTCCCTGCGCTGCATCGGATGTACTGCCGCGCCGTACTCGTGTGCTGTTGACATGTGAACGTTAGGCATACCGCAGGAACAGCCTGTCGCTTGCACAGCACCAGTTGATGCGGGTGGCTTCTCATCCAGCTCCTTGTCACAAGCCCACTGCGACATGTGCCGCTGCTGCACGAAAACTCGAAACAAGAATGCGCACCAATAGGATCGCAGCAGTTGTTCCCCAACAAGGCAGGGGGCTTTTCCGAACTGCTGGAAGTTGCTCCGTGTAGTGACGTTTGACGATCGCCCAGTCTCTCGATCCGAGAACGGCTGCCGGTTCTAGACTTTGCAGCAATTTCAGCATCTTTGCCTGTCTCCATATCTTCCTCGGACGGACAGCGATCAACCAAATAGCCTGTAGAGGCCACCCTACAGCAATTCGCGCCGTCTCGTGGCCACGTGGAGACGGTGCGCTGCAGTGACAGCACTACGCTTGGCTCTGCAACGGGCCGGCGGTCTCGACCATAAGAAAAAAACCGACAAGCTGAGCAGTCACAAATCACAATCGACTCAACCGGCGCGATGCATGCTCTACCGCAGCGGTGGGCCACGCGCCCTGCCGACGTGTGCGTAGCCGTGCGTTTCAACCTAAATCGGCAACCGTTCGTAGGCATCCGGAAGACTTAGAATTGGGGCTGAAGGTTTAGTCCCCTGCAGAAAAGAAATCCCATCAGCCGCCTCTTCGCCCAATCATGGCTGCACAATGTGTCGTCCCTGGGCCGAAGACTGCGGACGGCGTCAGGAACGGCTACATCTCGTCGAGTTCTCGCTCGCCCACCCCTGTTTGACCGCTGCAACGGCGGCATAGGGCTGCGCTGTGATTGACCCGGCAGGTTCCTGCGGTGCCTGGTCTAGCTGTGAACGGCTTGGTCTCCCGAGCACGCGACAGCAACGACAGTTCTCCGCTGCGGGCGGGTCTGCTCTTCTGTGTGTTGGTGGGCAGAGGTGCGTCTTGTGGCTGTCGCAATAGTCGTAGAATAAGTAGGCCCGCCTGTCGTCGCACTGCCATTTTTTAAACTTGACCATTATCGACCTTTCTATCGTACTTTGCTCTGGAAAACATCCTGCTGTGCAGTTCACTCTTTTTACTGCTCGCTATCACTCACTACTCAGTGCAACCAACCAGTCCTCACTCTCTTGGACTTTACCCAACAACGTCGCAACGACACTTGCCAATCACTCTCTAACCAATCGATCCTACGCGATTGCAACTATCAAAGCAAAAATGATCTCCAACATGATCGCCGCTACCGCCATCTTGGCCAGCGCTCCCTTCGCCAACGCCCTTGGTAAGGCTATTGTCAAGAATGCTTGCAACTACGAAATCAAGATGTGCAACGTCCCCGCCGCCAACGGTGGATACGAGCAAATCGACAAGTGGCTCCAGCCTAACGAGACCTACACTCAGGAGTACACTGAGCTCTCCAACGGCAACGGCTGGTCCATCAAGCTTTCTGACACCGAGTCTCTGGAGCACATCCTCCAGTACGAGTACACCACTCACAACGACGGCATTATCTGGTACGACCTGAGCCAGGTCGACGGCAACCCCTGGTACGGCAACTGGCAGATCACCACCGACTCCAAGAACTGCAACCCCAAGCAGCAGGCCTACCGTTACGCCAACGACGATGCCTACGGCATGCAGTCTTGCCCTGACGACTCCGACATCATGGTTACCCTTTGCTCTGGCGAGGGCTACAACGACGAGCTCGCCGCTGAGGCTTCTGCCTCCGTCGCCTCCGCAAGCCAGGCCAACACCGTTGCCTGGGGTGCTGGTGCTGGCACCGGTGGCTACGAGACCTCTTCCTCTGCCGCTGCTTCCTCCTCTGCCACTGCCTCCTCTGCGCCTGCTTCTTACGGAAACTGGGGCTACAACAAGGGCGTCGAGCAGCCCACCACCCTCGCCACCAAGGCATCTGCCGCTCCCACTGACAACGTTGTCTACCGCACCGTCTACAAGACCATCTACGCCCGCGAGGCCGCTCCCACCCAGCGTGCCCACCGCCGTCACGGTCACTAAGCGTATCGCTCAGCGCCACTTTCTGGCCCTCTTCTTTCCTCTTGCAACGCCGCGACGTTCTTGTTGAACAAGCTGGCGACCTCGAGGCCCTTTGATCTTTCTCTGGCAAGTCACCTCGATCATGCCGAGGATTATCAGCTTCCCCTTTTCTTCTCTCACGACCAAACACGACACAACACACAACCAGAAAAACCAGCGCTGGATCGTTCCACTCACGAATCTCCGAACAACAAAACACTCTCGGCAAAGCCGCCATGGGCAAAAGGGTAGAGCGCGTCTGTGCCGCTTGCTCACCCCCAATCTACATGTAGATCCCATGGCTGAACGCTCCTTTCATCATTGCTTTGCCAGCAAAAGTTAAAACCTTTCTGTCGCTTGTTTCGATTGTATCGAACGCGCGGAAAGGACGCGAGACTTTGAGACGCTTACGATTACCACGATCAACAATACCCCACGCGACATTATGGGCCGGCAACAAAAATCCTCCTTGTTTTTACTCGGTGTATATGGTGGACTTTGACGTTTTCTGCTTCTTGGACTTTTCTTTTTCTTCGATGTTTTCGAGTAATGGTTAGGGTTTTTCGATGCGGAAAGTCCTGTCTTGGGCACAATGCTTGGACAACCTTTCCC
This sequence comes from Cladosporium colombiae, assembly GCA_026122715.1. Taxonomy (NCBI): domain Eukaryota; kingdom Fungi; phylum Ascomycota; class Dothideomycetes; order Cladosporiales; family Cladosporiaceae; genus Cladosporium; species Cladosporium colombiae. The sequence continues at coordinate 2,284,772 of JAKZFA010000001.1, read as the reverse complement.
ATCATCGAAAACATAACACTCGTTTTTCATTGCAGATAGATTAACCCCCCCCCTTGGTATCAATTGGATCGCTTCCGAGCAATTCCACGCTTCTTCACAAGTCTCAACTCCCACATTCCCAAGTCTCTTCGATCTTGACCGTGATGCGCCATTACTCGAAATTGACCCTGTAATTGATCCAAATCGGCAGAAGCATCTGCCTAAACATGCACCGATAGGCGCACTCATGCAGACGCCCTCTTTCCCAAAAACCCACACAATGCCGAAATTCGCCTTCCCACGAGGCGCCGAAGAAAACCTTGTTTTTGACTCTTGACAACGCCTTGACCACCGATGTCGCTTTGGATCGGAAACTTACGGTGTTGCAACTTGCAAACAGCCTTCAGTGGAAATCGGATCGCGACCCAGCAGGACATATAACCAAGTTGGCGAACGTAGCCGAAAAGGTCCCTCTCTTGTCTTTCTGTGCCGATGGTTTGCCGTTGCTGTTGCCGACTGAATAGCCGATGGGCTTTTGCACGCTTTGCTGGCTTACCGTTGGGGTTTAACGCTGTTTGTAGTTCTAGAACAATGTGACATGTAGGATGACGACATGGGATTTCTCTTTGTTGAGAGAGTTGTGAGGCAGGTTACTCGACTCTGCGCTATGAAGTCGCTTGAGTCGTAGTGACTTGTTGTGGTAGCTTCCATCGTCAACATTATAACATACTTCGGGAGGCATCGAAATATGTCTGTGCAGACTGTGTTGATTTTCGCGGCCAACCATTCGACATCAGATTCATTTGACCATTGCATGTGCGAAGAGATGCAAGCCGAACTTACTCCGACGGTGTTCCTTCCATTGGGTGCTGGCTCGCAGGACTCGCGGATCTGGCAAAGCTTGGGTTGAGGTCACTGCAGATGTTGGGCCGAGAAGTAGACGTCACATTGCTGCTGCGGAAATGCTACTGTATAGTAATTTGGCAGCTGGATCTGTCTATGAGCGTATTCCTTTGAGGTGAGCCGTTCTTCGGCGCTATGCAGTATCTCGATATGTCACGTGACGCGAACATGGAGTCGTTGTTGCTCTTGCGTTCATGTCAATGAGTTTTGTGACATGGTACATGTGATGTCGCTATGTTTTGTTTGCGTGTACTTGCTTCATGCAACTTTTGTGAATGATCGATGTGTGTGTAATGTATCGCTGTATCGCAAGCAGCTGATGACTGAGAGGATGTGTATAGGTCTGACGGAACGATGATCGTATGTCTTTGCAGTTCGTCTTCGCGGGCAATGGTCTCATACCGGTGCACATGAGGTCGAGCCCAGCCCACGACACACCGTCTCGTGGACATCACGGACAGACGATGGTGAGCCCTACGAACAGCGGAAATCATTCTGCCGTACGCCATAGTGACGTGTCGAGGAGTCTATCACTGGCGCTCATGCACGTGAAGTTCCTCAAAGGAGCTTCAGATGTCCGGTGACCTCGTCGATTTTGCTCTTGGGCGCGGGTCCGATGCCCAAAACAGTGGCAGAACCACTGGCGATCTGCGTACGACCTGCGTCGTGAATGACCTGCGCGCAAAGACCTAGGCTGATAGCCTGCGCCTGCAGCATGAGCATATCATCCTCGCTATCGATCTTGAGAGCGACCTTGGCTTGACCAAGTCTCTCCCAGCGCTTCAACACTGGGTGGGAAGGGTCCGCACGAACGAGTGTCTTATAACAGGCGAGTGTAGCATGACCGCACTGTGCAGCGATCTTGCCTGTATCGACTTGTCAGCGTGTGTAACATGAGCGGAGGTCGCCTGACCGAGCTGTGGCAATTTGCTATCAGCTGGTCAAAAGCGGGCGGGCAGCGTTGCAGAAAACGTAATAGATAAATGCGCTTGCGAGCGAAGAGAATCATAGATAGGAACAGGAAAAAATTACCCTTAGTCATTCCTGCGGATGTGTTAGCGTGGTTCTGAAGTACATTCGAGCAGGGCAGCCTGTTTACCGAGATCACTTCGGACAACAAGCACGAGCTTGCATTCCTCGCTGTTTCCTGGGAATGTTTGAAGTTCGCCCAGGTCCTGCACGTCGTCTTCGTCATCTTCTTCGGCGGCATCATCGTCGTCAGAAGACTCTGTTTCAGAAGCGTCTGGCTTGGCTTGGCCCTCACGACCGCTGAGACGGGCTTTGGGTGCTCGCGTGTCGTTTCTCCCGAACAGGCCTATACTGCTGGCCTGTCCGATAAAGTAGCCAGTAAGACCAGCGACGATTGCAGTGCCTATCGCTATAGCGGCGGCGGACGGTGGGCCGCGGTCCTGGACGTTGGCCATGATAAGCGTGGGCGGTGTAGTGGTGCTGATACGAATAGGTGGGCTGCAGACGTATGTGACGCGGTTTGGTCGTCGTGTCTCGTCTCGTCTAGGCTTGCTGTCGACGTGGAACTATCGACCGGGCCTATCGGATCGCAAGTAGACAGGTGTCCGTGAGCCACGGGAGATTGGCAGGAGGAATAATGGCGTGGCGAGGGGCGGAACCTGAGGTCACGTGTGCACAGACTCCGCGAAGGCGCCAAAAGTTTTCAGCTTTTGTCGCACGAAGCCTGCAGAACCTCGCGTAAGATCTGTCGCACCTAGGCAAAGGCAAACGGGAGGTTGCGCGATTCTCGCATGCGACTACCACAACTTTCAAACTCAGCAAGAAACATGCCGAGTTCAGGATCGAGTTCAAAATTTGTAGGGAGATCTATAAATTAAGGCACTACAAAATGGATCGAAACGTACAATTTGGATCAAGGGGACCTGCATGCCCCGACTGCACCCCGCATGGAGGGAAGGCGCACGGCCGTGTGTCAATCGCGTGCTCAGGGTGTATTCTTTCACCATAAAGAGCATCGACCGACTTTTGGTAGCAATTTAGCAGTGTAAGCCAGGCCACCGTGGCGGTGACGGCGAGACTCTGGTTCATTATTCGATTTAGTTTCGCTTGCGTGCTCATCTTCTCCGTGCTTCCTCCACCACCGCGCATCACCTAATACGTACTCTTCTTCCCGTCTCAAATACATCACCGCTGCCAGCGCCATTACTTCAGACCGAACATTATTCTCAAACTCTCTCCTGCCTCCTCACCTCCTCCTCCACCTCCTCATACCATCACATCATCGCCGACATGGCCGACCCCGCTGAGCGTGTCCGCAGGCAAGCCCCAGCAACTCCTCCAGAGTCGCCTCCAGTGGGCTTCGCCGGCCAGAATGGCTTCAGCACTCCTCTCTTTCCGTCTAAGCCTAACATCTTGTACATCATGGCCGACCAGCTTGCCGCACCGCAGCTGAAGATTTACAACGAGAAATCTCAAATCAAGACCCCCAACATCGACAAGTTGGCCGAGCAATCCGTCGTCTTCGAATCCGCCTACTGCAACTCGCCTCTTTGTGCTCCCAGTCGTATGGCTATGATCACTGGTCAGCTTCCTTCCAAGATTGGTGCTTACGATAACGCTTCTCCCATCCCGGAGGATACTCCCACTTACGCCCACTATCTCCGTAACGAGGGTTACGAATGTATCCTCGGTGGCAAGATGCACTTCATTGGCGAGCAGCTTCACGGTTACGAACGCAGGTTGACGGCAGACATCTATCCTGGTGATCTCGGCTGGTCAGTGAACTGGGACGACCCTGATACCAAACTCGAGTGGTATCACAACAGCTCTTCGATCTACCAGGCCGGTCCATGCGTTCGTAGCAACCAACTCGACTATGACGAAGAGGTCATGTACAAGGCCAAGCAGTACTTGTACGATCACGTGCGCCAGCCGGCTGACAAGCGTCCTTTCTGCTTGACTGTTTCGCTCACACACCCGCATGACCCGTACACCATCGAGCACAAGTACTGGGACATGTACGAGGATGTCGATGTCAACATGCCAGAGGTCGAGATTCCCAAAGACCAGCAAGACCCCCACAGCAAGCGTCTGCAGCACGTCGTAGACCTTGAGGACCACGAGTTCACCCCGGAGCAGATCAAGAGGGCCAAGCGTGCCTACTACGGAGCAGTCAGCTATGTTGACGACAACATCGGAAAACTGCTCGAGACCTTGAAGCAGTGCGGTCTTGATGACAACACTATTGTCATTTTCTCCGGCGACCACGGCGACATGCTGGGCGAGCGTGGTCTCTGGTACAAGATGTCTTACTACGAGTCATCAGTCCGCGTTCCCATGCTGTTCAGCTACCCCAAGCAGTGGGCACCTCACCGTGTTTCTCAAAATGTCAGCACACTTGACATTCTCCCCACGCTCGTCGAGATCGTCGGCAGCAAGCTCGTTCCTGGCCTTCCAATGGACGGCGTGTCGATCGTGCCTCATCTCAAGGGCAGAGACACTCACGACACCGTCTTCGCCGAGTACATGGGCGAGGGCACCATCGCTCCCATGATGATGATCCGTCGTGGCGCATGGAAGTACATTACCTGCCCGGCAGACCCAGATCTGCTTTACAATCTCGCCGAAGACCCCAAGGAGCTCGTCAACCTGACATCCAGCACCGTGCCAGAGACCCAAGAAATTCTCAAGGCCTTCCAAGCAGAGGCTTTGGCCAAGTGGAACATGGACGCCATCACCGAGGATTGTGTCAAGCGTCAGCGCCAGCGCCGTCTTTGCCACAAAGCTCTCCAGAAGGGCCAGTGGACCAGCTGGGACTACCACGTTGAAGACGATAGCCGCAACAAGTACATCCGCAGCCACATGGACTTGGATGACTTGGAGCGCCGCGCACGTTACCCCATCGTGGACGCTCGTGGAAACGAGAAGGTCTTGGGTGCGCTTGGCGAGAAGGGCGTTTTGAAGGTCCCTCACCAGGCTGGTGCCCTCGGCCAGTAGATTCGCGGTGTTTGTGCCCGCGTCGCGAAGACTGAGACCGCCATGTTCCAAGCCTGCCGGCGACGGGAGCAACGAGATGACATGAGAAGAGAGAGAAATGACACTTACGACCCTTGCATTGAGTAGGCGGTGGCACCGGTCAGGTCGCAACAAGCAAGCCAACCGTCACCGCCACCTTGCTACTTTCTGCATTTACTGTTTTTGCTAGCCTGCTGCGAGTTCAAGCCGGCGTTGTTTGCTTTGACCAATTTTTTGTTTGATGGGGACATGGGGTCCCCTTTTGTTCTGCAAGTGCAGACAGCTCGCATGGCGCAAGGAGGTCATACTTGCTTGGTGTAGCATACTACAACAGCTGAGAGCAAGACCTGGTTGACCACAGGTGTCACAGCGCGGCGCAAGGGACAAGGCGTCGTTTAGTTTTCGGTTGCTGGGAGAGGGCAGAGAGGCGCCTGCAGGCGTTCGCGAATCGAAGCAACAAGGATGGCGAACTCGGAAACTTGCTTTGTGCTTGTGCAACTTTCACAAAAAAAAAATTGATGATCGGATCCTTTACGTATAAGTTTAATCCAAGATTTGATAATGAAATGCGAAAGAGAAACCTGCGAGGGACTTATATGCAGCTCACTCTTCCTTTTGTCTGCCCTGGATGCCCTGCCTGCGATTCGAAAGTGCTACTCGAGCAGAATGGAGGCCGGAGCTATGGACAAGGGTAGCTGTGGCGAATCCATGCATGCTTTTCCTCACCTTTACCCTTTGCTGCCCTCGTGTTTACCGAAGAGACCCCACTCTCGCGATACGAATCCTGACCATCTAAATATCCAACCACCCAACCAACCATCAGTTTTTTCTGTTCCTGCGACTTACAGGTGGCCTTGCAGAAGCCTTGCCACTTGAACTTCCCCGCTTTGGAGCAAGCAAGCAGAGTCGCTGTAGTGAGGGCTTTGGAGGCAAGAAAGCGAACGCCGGCGCCTCGAGCCGGCTTAGGCAGGTTGGGAAGCTTGGGATGAAGAAGTGTCAAGCCCTTGGTGGTGCAGGCTACTTTCCCTCTTTCGAACTCTATCGAGCGATTGTTTATTATTTGCCGTCTACCCGCGGCCGTTTGGGTGGCAAATGGATCCCCAAGCGCAATGATCAAGGCGATTGCCGATTACGAACACAGTTCTGGTTGATCTGCTACTTTAGCTCATATTGAAAGACAGAGTCACGCGATCGAATTTGGAAGGGAGGAAGACTACTGGAAGAAGAAGATTGAGCGTTGGAGAAAGGCGAATCTATGGTTTTCGGCATGCAGTAGCTTGCGCAAAAGTAATGGGACGAGTCAATCACAGTCAATTGGCTTTTTGGGAGATGTACGTAAACTCTACCGGTGCTTCTTCTACCGGAGAGTGTGTTCCCGCTGTATCCTTCTGTGAGCGCAACGCGCAACGCACGATTTCCCAGTGCGGTAAGGTTTTTGATATTCACGCATGTTGAGAAGCCTATGGGGGATTAGGGTTTTCCCTTTCTCTCTCCCTCGGGTCTGTCTTCTCCACTCTTGCGATGGAATGAGAGGTTGCGACATCAGCACACGTACGTTACACAGCTTGCGCAAGCGAGCTACCTTGCAAGCTATGCTTGCTTGCTTCTGCTGCTACCTCCTACTGTTGTTACTGCACTGCTACTGCTCGTACCCGCCAGCCTCTAGGATTAGGGTCTCAGCCAGCCGTGCCAACCTGGTAGAAGATCGCTTTGTGCGGGATCGACGGGCGTCAACGGCTAGAGCAGGTCAGCGCGAGCAAAGCGACCTGCGGCGTGCATAGCCCGGGGTGATTGGTGTAATTGCGCGACTAATGGGGGAATTCTTCCATCGTAAAATCAAATGTGCACAAGATCGTGGCGAGGGCAGAGCGGACAGTGGTGGACTAGCGGGATGCATTATTGAGGGCCCGAGTACTGGACACGTGTGTCGTGTGTCGCTCTGTCTAGGCCGATCCACCTAGATGTCCCTTCCTTCATTCGCTTGCCACGGCAACGAGAGTCGATGATTTCGACATCGCTGAGGGCAGTTCCGTTGGAGCAAGCGAGCGAGCGTTGACTTAGCGAAGCGAAGCAATCCTTGGCCTGGAGGAGGCGTTGTGGGGTAGATCTGGGAGACGTGAGAGCCGTTGAAGAACAACATTGAGATTGTGGGATCAATCCACAAGCCGAGTCTCGTGAGCATCTTGGGCCGCTCGTGGGGCCACGGGGCGCTCTGAGGGCAACGGTCCTGCGGTGTCCTTGACTTACGACGTCGACGATCATACCAAGTGAAATCTACCGTCGTCGACCAGTCGATCAAGGAACGACAGAACATGAACTGTCATCCCCGCGTAAGCACTGACTGGGATCTGTTTGCTAGCGGTGGATCTCTACTGTTTTGCGCTTGGCCCGGGCGCGTACCCGCACCACACCTCGTCGCCGTGCACAGTCGTGCAGACAGACAGACTGCAGACGCAGGTCGGTTGGGCGGTGTAGCGCGAGCGAACTTCATGCATGCAGCATCCAACTCTCCCGCCCCGGCTGTATGGGCGTTTTGAAGAGAGATGGCTGGGCAGGTGGACGCCGCCATGGTCACATTACGCAGAGGGCGATGTCATGCTGGCATAAGGGAAAGCTTGGGAACGACGGAAAATCATGATTCATCGTTGAGCGCTGCTGCACTGCTATTCTTGGAGCAGGCGGTAGTTGTGTCTTTTGAGTTCAGATACAGGACGCGGCTACCCACTGCGCTTGACACATGGTGGTAACGCAGACCTCCGATCTAGATACACGGCGCCTTGGCTCGCGGAGCCGCATGGGGCATGGTATGGCCTGCCGGAGAGGAGATGGTCCCAGGCGGCTTCCCCAGGATGCACGGTTGGTGTCGCCAGAGCGATGGATGAGATCACTCTCCAACAGTCCGTCCGTCAGCCTATTTGTCTGCACATTGGGGATGCTCTCTGTTTCAGAGGCGAGGGTGTGGTACGGGTGAGACATGCCGTTGCGGGTTGTCAGGCCAGAGACGCTCCCCACAGGCTGGATGATGATGCTGAGGCATAACGAGCACACGCGTTGCCCGGCGCTCCCAGCAGAACCAGCCGTCGATCAACGGTTAGCTCGAGGCTCCGTGATAGGCGCGAGCGGGGAGTGATGGGCGATCGAGTGCGCATGCGAGGGCAGAAAGTGTGGGAAGGACATGGGCGGAGAGGGCCTAGTTTGTGGCTAGCGCGCCTGCATGCGTACCTACACCTCACTGCTGAACCGCGCCGCCCAGCCACTTTTGCGGCTTGCTTGCCTGACCCCTTGGACTGCCATTGCTGGAAGTGAAAGGCGAATGCGGTAGGGTGCAGTTAGCTGGTTGCGTGCAGTCTGCCGGTCACTCAGTCAGTCACTAGGGCGACAATCGCTTGGCCAATGCGCCGCCAGAGACACTCCCCGTTGACCCCTCCCGTGCAGTCAATGTCCCGGCGCTGATTGCATACATAAGACAACATTCCTCACCGGCTGAGTCTCACCTTCTCATAACAACCACTCTCACACACATCCGCTTGCAGCTTCAAATACCTTCGATCGCAGCCGCTCCATCACATCGATCCATCCACACATCCATCCATTCGCTTCACCTTCGCTTAAGCATCTTCGCACTACAGCAAGCAAGCACACCACTGTCGCTACCCGAGTTCATCGTACATATTCGATCGCTCAAGTACTAATTAATCAACAACCATCACATATCAACCAACAACCGCCAATATGCGTTACGCCGTCGCTTCCTCTATCGCCTTCGCGGCCGCTGTTGTCGCCACTCCCGTCGCCCAGGGTGTCACTGAGCAGATCAAGCCCGACACTTCTGCTCCCTCTGGCTGCTCTCCCAGCTACGACGGCGACTTCGAGATCCAGGTCGTCAACGTCACCCAGTCCGCCTCCAAGCGCTCCCTGAACAAGGTTCGTTTCCAGAATGCACCCTACAATCATCGTCACATGCTAACAATCACAAACAGAGGCAGCAGGCCGACGCCGAGAAGCTTGAGATCGCCCTCAAGGATGGTGTTCTCACCGACTCCAAGGACCGCACTGGTTACATCGCCGCCAACCACCAGTTCCAATTCGACGGCCCTGCCCAGACTGGTGCCATCTACACTGCTGGCTGGTCTGCTTGCAGCAACGGCTCCCTCGCCCTCGGCGACACCACTGTCTTCTTCCAGTGCTTGAGCGGCGACTTCTACAACCTCTACGACGAGTCCACTGGCGAGCAGTGCAACGAGGTTCACATCAACATTGTCAAGGGTGGTGCTTCCGGTGCCTCTCAGGCTCCCGACGGACAGCCCCAGGAGACCCCCGCCGTCAGCGCTCCGTAAGTTGATACGCCAACATCGTTCTCATCGATCGATACTAACTATCAAGCAGTGTCTCCCAGATTGGCGATGGACAGGTTCAGGCTAGCACATCCGGTGCTCCCGTTTCCCAGATCTCCGACGGACAGGTTCAGGCCAGCACCGCCGCTGCCACTGGCGCTCCCGTCTCCCAGATCCCCGACGGTCAGATTCAGGCCAGCACTTCCGGCGCTGCTGTCTCTCAGATCCCCGACGGCCAGGTCCAGGCTGCACCCACTGTCAGCCCTGTCGCCCAGATCCCCGACGGTCAGATCCAGGCTCCCTACAGCAACGGCACCACCACCAAGCCCGCCACTCCCTCTGGCACTGGTGTTGGTGAGCAGCCCGCTCCCTTCGAGGGTGCCGCCACCAAGGCCTACACCGCCGGCGCTGCCGCCGTCGTCGCCCTCTTCGGCCTCGTCGTTGCCCTTTAAGCGCATCGTCCGCCAATTTCAACATGAGTCTCTACTCATCACCGGCGGCCCACCACTCCTTGACGACATATCAATGGCGACGAACGGGGGTTGGGCAGGCGGCGTTCTTTTTCTCACTTTCACACTTTTCTTTTAGCAGCTTTGCTGTACATGATTTCTTTACTTCTTGGACAACCCAAGAAATAATGTCTCTATCCCTGCGCGATGGTGGATTCGCGCAGCAGAACACGGTAATGGCAGGGCGGGATGAATTGCAAAAATCATTGGGATTGGTTGTATCCCAAGCACTTTCCTTTTGGCATAGCCTGGCGGGAGTGCAGCATTCCAGAAGGGTAATTAGGGTAGCTTTTTGCAAAACCAAAATCATTCCTGAAACAGCATCAACCGTTGTTCACTCCCTCACATTCCTGTCTACCGTTGCTTGACATCGCTTTCCAGCGTTCATTTCTGAATACATTGTGACGTTCCAAAAAAGGTACAAAGGTACAAGACTACCACCTCAGCGGTTCCTGAAACGAACGCCACATCGCAGTGCATTGCATTTGCATTGCATTGCAGCTCGACGGAGAGGTGTGGTAGTGAATGGCGTGGGGCGGCCGTCGTTGGCTTGCGACGCGCGGCCCACTCACCCGTTGGATTCCTTGGATTCATGCCGACGTGCCGATGTGGACTATAGGGTACGGTACATAAGCGAGGACGGAAAGCCTGGCGAATAGAGTAGACCGCGGCTCGTGGCTAATGGTCGACAGGAGTGGAGTAAAGGCACGCGTTGTGTCTGTCTTTTTGGCCTGCCGCTTCCGGGCCGATACTACCTCCCATCGCCTGTGAGCCTGCTCTGCATGGAGCTCGTATTCCATCGAGGATTTGGATCGGTCGTTTGGTTGGTTGGAGGTGGCGAGGATGTGTGGTTTCGAGTGTTAGACCACTTGTTGCCTTTCACAATATGTACCTTGGTACCGAATCGCACGGGGAGAAAGTAGCGAGCTGCACAACTTCACATGTCGTTGACTGAGTACTGCGGCCTTTATTTCTCACCTGACGGAATATGATGATGGCTTGCTCCATCGTGAAACAGAGAATGTGCATTCTTTTGGGAGCTCTAACCATTAATTATACTGCCGATACTACTGAGGCACAAACGTTCCATTGGCACACTCGAAGCCCAAAGCAGGGTTCTGCTCCGCGCCAGCATTGAAACAAATGACGCTGGGAGCCTCCTGCTTCTGAGGGTAGAGGTTGATGCCGTAAGTCTCAAAGCCGCTGCATGATGTGTTCGTGTTGCACTCAATGATCATTGCTTCTGTTTGGGTGAGGTTCGGGAGGCCTTGATCGTACCAGCATGGCTGTTTGAGGCGGAGGGGTTAGTATGATCTTTGTATGATGGACGGAATCTGTTGGGGCTTACGTCGGTGCGGCAGGAGCCGTCGCCAGGGTTGAAGCTATTGATATCGCCAGTGAAGTTACCGAATGTGAAGTCGCGGAGCTCGACGCTGGAGTTGTTTGGTCGTTCGGCGCTGCCAGCGTTGCCTTGGTCGACGTATGTCTGGTTGTTGGTTAGTCATTGCTTGCCTATAGACGTTTTGATCTTGAGGGTGGCTTACTTGGGTGATGAAGACAGGGAATGTGACGTTGTGGACCTTGATGTTGGTCCAGGAAACGTTGCTCACGAGACCTTGTCCGCCGACCCACGACTTCAGACGAGCAGCGTACAAGCCGCCAGCGACGGTGATGCGGTCGAAGTGGATGTTGGAGACGTTGGCGAATTTGCCCTGGCTCTTGCCGAGCGAACCAATCGATAGACCTGGAGAGGGGTGTTAGCAAATCTTGTATCTCAGTGGTCTGCATAAGCATGGATGCTGCAACTCACCATGCGTTTGGTAACCGATAGTTGAGTCTGAAACGTAGAGGTTGTGAGCACCGTCGTTAACAGCTACTGCATCGTCGCCGTTGTAGGCCACGAGGTTCGTGATGCGGACATTAGAGGCACCAATGTCAAAGGCATCTGTGTTGAATGGGAAGCTCTCCCATTTGTCAGAGACAGCATCGACGATGGAATCCGAGATGTCGATATCGCGGCCCTTGATCTGGACATTCCAAGCAATGGGCTTGCGAGACTTGAGACGAGCGATGCTTCCGCCTTGGACGTTGAACATCATCAGGTGTGGGCGCCCAGTGATACCGGTTGTGTTCGAAGGGTTAGCATCCCACCATTGCTGTCCGTAGGAGTTGATCCAGCCGTGGTTTGGGTCTTTGCTGCCGGTATAGTGGATGTTCGAGCCACGGAAGTCAAACCACCAGATGGTTTGTGAACTCGCCAGGATGAGCTTGCGAGTGGATTCGATGTCCTGCGGGAGATGCAAGTTGCCAAGTACTTGGATAGATACATCGGTCAGGTTGTCTGCGAGAATGGGCTTGAAAACGTTGTAGTTTACGCCTTTGAACGGTCAGGCTTGTGGTCAAGTACGATGTCTGACGTACGACTGACCTTCGGAGAACACCACGGTGCCGCCACTTGCACAATCCGCGAACGCTGAAGCAATCGCTGGCGAGTCATCGGCAGTACCGTTGGAGGACGTGTATTTGGAAGGGATAGTACATGTCTTGCCAACAGTCGAGTTTTGCGCAAGGACAGCGGAGGCCCCCAAGCCAACCGAAAGAAGTAGAGAAAGCATATTGACAGTCACGCAGGGAGCGGTAGTGGACGAGACCATTTCGAGAAGGGAGATAGAATATCCTTATACAAACCCCTGAATTGCCACAACTCCATCGAGTCGTTGTATAGTCCTACCGCACGATGGCGAGGCGCAAACCAATCTATATGGATGGAAACAATTTGTCCGTCGGCGATTTAGGTTGGGGCCGAGAACAACTGTAATGAAAAGTAGAGTGTTTGCCCGTCTAAAGACAACAGGGCTGATGCAGGTCGGTGGGGACAGACCCACCACTCCAGTGCCGAAAACCCGTAAGGTTGCCAAGGGGATGGTTAGTTTGATCGCGTGTCACAAGTTCACATGCAAGTGTGTCCTTGACAAAAAATGCTTCTCGCGATACCACTCTGTCTGCGTTCATCATATCGCTAGAGTCCACGATGCGCGGCCGTACTCTACAGTAACAAAGTGAACAGCCATACGATCGTCGCGAGTGGGTGATAATCTGATGCGTGGTGGGAACGTTGTGACAGAGCTATACTCAAACTTATGTGCAGAAATTAGACGCCACCTGTGGTCCAAAAGCTTGGACTGGTCATCAAACGCCATCAATCTCGACGAATGGGTCCTTCGAATTTGCAGCTGCTCTTGCATGCATGTAGTTGCGTCTCGTGGCAGGCAGGCTCTATTAATTGTCCGCCCTATCCGCTCACAAGGCCGCCAGAGCCATACAGCACAGCACCAAGACGGATGCGTGGCTTGTCGACAGATGCTCTTGGAAGGCCCAGACCAGCTACTTGCGAGTGGTTAGATGTCGGATGTCGCGCAGCTTTGTTCAAGTGATCACTTACAAGTACACACAGCTCCCCTGGCTACACCCGTTGCTCAAGCCCGTCCGCAGTCCGCTTAAAGGCCTTCGACCAAAGCCAAGAACACCAGAATGTTGTTTCTGCGGCAGCAGCAATACCCAGAGCACTGGAGACGACTATACGGACTGTTCGTGTAGCTCCAAGTTTCTTCAGATTGATTGGATCGCTCCGGTCAGCGTCCGAAATGTTCGGGCGACGAGGTGTTTGGTCCGCAAATCCTCTCGTCACAACAGTCTTTGGCATGCCTAGCATACTCCTACGAGATATGAAGCGTGCTGCGAAGTTTTGAGAGACGTGTGTGGCGCTCATGGCTATTTGTACTTTTTGGAACCGAGTTTGTCCGGTGTGGGTTGTTATCGAGGCAATCTTTGGGCTTGGAAGAAGCCGCCTTGGAGAGACCACGTTCATTCTCGACGGCTTTGTGCGTCAGGCTCTTTTATGTTATGCTCACCGAGCACGTATGGTGGTGCACGCGAAACCGGCTCAAGCGTAGACGACGATGCGAAAGCGGCCTGACCGCGAGGAACAACCGCCGCAAAATTATCTACGGTCCTTTCTCCGCCCGCCTCTGCCACTTGGCAGCTGACCATCCCATTCGGAAAACGCGATCGATGCAATGCAGACCTTGCGTGCATGCGTTCGTATTATCCACAGACCGAAGCCACGCACTTCCCAAGCCTAAGCAATCCACAGCCAAACCTTATGCAGCCAGTTCTTGGGAACAGGCTCTGTATAGGATGCGGAAAGCTCGTCCATTTCCTTCTTGCCTGTCATGATGTCGATCTCACTGACCTTGATAGCAAATGGCGTGCGCCTCACAGCTTTGTGCCCAACGTACAGCGCAAGGAAGATGGGCAGCGTAATGTAAGCTGCGAGGAAATTGGCGGCTGACCAGTTCTTCGGGAAGAAGACGTGGAATCCATTGGTAAGCGTCAGGATGACGAGGACAAAGAGTGCGACCCAGGTAGCGTACGGCTGCAACGGTGTCTTGAACGGCAGAGTATCATATGCGTCGTTGTACAAGATCGCCTTACGGAAGCGAAGGTAGGTGATCAAGCATACTATCCATGCAATGAATCCGGAGATGGTTGAGATATTGACAAACCAAGTAAAGACCTGAGCACCAGAGTTGGAAACGTTGAGATACGCAAGCAGTCCGAATGCCCAAGTGGCGAGAATGGCTGCCCATGGCACACCATATCGGTTGGTCTGACCGAAAATCCTCGGAGCCTGCCCTGTCAACGCCATTCCATATAGGGTGCGACTCCCACTGAAGAGGAAGGCGTTGCCAGCGCTCCACGCAGATGTCAGGATAGCAGCGTTGATGATATGGTTGAGAACTGGAATGCCTGCATTTTGAATGCCAATGACGAACGGTGATGCGCTAGCATTGGAATCTGGTGATAGGAGTCTCGGATCATCTGAAGGCACGATGACGCCGATGATCAATGAAGCGACGCCGTAAAAGATGGCCAAACGCCATATGAATCGCCTTGCCGCTTTTGGGATGTTGCGACGGGGCGCTATGGTTTCACCAGCAGCCAATGCTATCAGCTCCGGTGATGTGATGAAGGCGAATCCAGCTCTGACGAATGCAGTCCAGTAGCCCAGGAACCTGCCTGTATCTCCAGGGACAAGGTACGGTGTGAATGCACCAGGAGTGTTCCAATATCGGAACCCGAGTCGACTAGTCTGATCTGGGCCTCCGCCAAAGAACAAGACTATTCCAATGATAATGAGCCCCATGATGGTGATCAGTTTGATGCTGGCGAACCAGAACTCAGCTTCCCCGAAGAATGGTACGGCGATGATGTTGAGAAGCAGAATCGTGATTAAGATGATGGTAATCCAGACGGCTGGGCTCATGCCTTCATCCTGCAAAAGCGAAAACAATCAGCCCAACTTCGAGTGTAGTTAACAGACGGAGTCAACATACCCAATAGCTTAGCAATATGCTCCCAGCTGTAGCTTCTGCGGCGACAAGTATGGCATACGCATACCAATAATTCCAACCCGTTGCGAACGCGAGCGAACGATCGACGAACCTTCCGACAAAGTACGGGACCGTTATGCCACCCATGGGCAGGTAAGTTACCATCTCTGCAAGGACGTTCATGACGACGTAAACAATTGCCATCATGCTGAGGTAGCCCATAAACAGAGGTGCAGGTCCAACGAGACTGAGGATGGCGCCGGATCCCACGAACAGACCTGTACCGATAGCACCACCGAGTGCACTGCAGGGGTGATCTGTGTCAGTCGAATGGCAAGAATAGGGAGCAGAGATACTCAAGCACAGCAACATAACTTACAGGAATTGTATATGGCGACTCTTCAAGCCGCGTTTGGTCTCACCACCCTCACCAGCGATGGCGCCTTCGCGGTACACATGGTTGGCCTTTTCGTGCCCAAGTTTTTCGATGTCGCGCTCACCACCTTCACTCGTCGCGGTCGCCATCGCGACTTGCGTCGGCTGATCGGGCAAGTTTTGTTGTTGTTGTTGTTGTTGTTGTTGTTGCGCGCAGTATGTTCACGTTTCTGGTATACAAAGACGGCTGTATTGGCAAAACGGCGTTTGATACGAAGTCAAGGCCAACGATGTTTATTGGAAGAAGCTGTTTCTGGATCGGAGGCGACAACGGTGTGAATTGTGCGTAGAGTTACAACGATAACAAGCACCTCGACTAGTCAATTGTTGTGCTTGGGGAGCTTGTTGACGGACAAGGATGCATAAGCTTGAAGAAGACGGAGATGCCGCTCCTTCGTGACACACAGCTGCAGGGTGAGCGTCACTCCTGCAGGCCAAGTGAAGCTGTGAGCAAGTGACCGACTCTCAACGCGCCTTGCATCGGTTTTCGTCGGCACATGCACTAAGGCTGACTCAGACGTGTAGCACAAGGATTTGATGTGACAGAAGAATTGTAGAGCATGATCACACTCTATCGTAAGGTGTATATGTTAGCACGATTCCAAGTTGCATTGACTAAGGCGTTGTTGAACTCCTCGGCAGATACAGCTCTTCATTCTTGAGCGAAAATCGGCAAGCAACTGACTACTTAGTAGAGCTGTACAGCCTGGTTCAGATCGTATGAGAATCAAGAACATCCTGCCAGACATGAAATAGCTTTGCGGGAATTTGAAGGCTGTTGCCGCTCACCGAGTTGAAATATAACGTTCTCGTCAAAACCAGCATCGATGCTGATGCGTCTTACAGTGAGGTCGATGTATGATGTTCCGAGAGGTGTGTCTAACGTTCAGATGTTTACATCATGCCCTCTAGTTACATGTCATTTTGCCAAGCGCTTGCTTATTGGTCCTTGGTCACTTGTGGTCCGGATGTGTCAATGCCAACTTGGGCTTGATGGAGCGATCGCTGGGGCGGACGGCAAGATGCCAACGACTTGATGGCTATACTTGGCATGCAAGACAACGTGGGAGTGAATTGATATTCAGTTGCAATGGCAGCGTGTGTTCCGGCATGGTCTTTGATCAACACATCTTTCACTTCTGCATGCACGTGCCAATCTGTGAAAAGCACACTCCTCTGAGCGCACATGCCAACGATGTGCAAGCAGCATGCTCATGCTTGCATGTGGAAATTTTACTTCACGTGCTAATGCCAGAGACTCGGACATATAAGGACGCCTCCCGGCCCCTCTGTTCGATCAATCGATTCGTGCTCGACGATAACACACCATCCATACCTACAGCCACCACCGTCGCCTGGACAACAGAGTAACCCGCCATGGCCAACTACATGAGCGACCCACCAATGTCATCGAATCCTACCTCGCCAACTCCTGCACCGCTCCTCCAATTCCTAAAAACGCCACGCAACAACGTCTTCCTCAAGCACCGTAAGCCAGGCATCAAAGGCTACAACGACCAATGGGCCGACGCACAGCATTAGCAAGCAGCCCTCATCGCTGCACAGCAAGATACCCAGAACGTAAACACCACCGACCCAATAACCCTACAATGGACCACGGCCGCAACAACCCACTTCGACGACCGCAAGTACTCAGCACGCCTCATCACCGACCTAAAGCGGATGGTGGCAATCCCGATCTTCCGCTACGGCAGCGTTCCCGCAGACCTTTATACGATGCTCATAAACATGCTGCCGAAGGGCTGCGTCAACGGCAGCAACTACAAGGGCATCCGCGCAAAGCTCACCGCGCACCAGACTCAGGCAAAAGCCAAAGTCCAGTCCTTCCTCCACCTGAGCATGAAGCAACTCCTGATCGAAGTCCCCGAGTTCCGCAACGCCACCGACCAGGCTCGCAGGTCGTTGCTCGCCCGCATGTTCGACCGAGCCAAGATCGTCATCAGCGAGAACCTGTTCTTACGTCGAGGCGCGGTCCGTCGACATCGCCAACATCTTCCGGTCGGACGACGACGTCCGCCGTAAATGGCAGGCACTGCTGCGCGCTAGGTTCGTCAATCTGGCCATGAAAGCTTACGACACCCGGGTCCTCGACGAGCGTGATTCCAAAGGCTCCAGAGACAAGCTGGGACACTACATCGACAGCCACATGTCTGCTGCGAGCATTGTTAGTCTTGGCCTGGGATCGTACAAGGACGTGCCTACCACGGCTCATCGGAGCATCATCAACAAGCGCCACATGGCTAAACTCGTTGTCGACGACGACGACGCTTGAGTGAAGAGGTATGTTTGTGTCGTGCGCTTCCTGTCAGAGAAGGTAATAACTGACGTCAGCACGGCAGCTAGACTGTCGTTTCGACACCCGATACGGTCTGCCGGCGCATGGAGATCCCGATTCAAAGTATGGATGTCCGGAGAATGCCATGACATCGAAGAAGGAAAGAAGGATCGGTCCACAACCCATAGATGTATGCATGTATATGTCTACAAGACCCCCCTCTTCGCTCAGAAATATGCCGTGCCAATGCAAATGACCGTATCATCTCGCTAAATCATACACCAATGTCAACCTTCGCACTCGCCTCCCCAACGCCGTCCACAGGCACAACGTTGCCTACATTCACCTCGCCAGCCTCCTCCTGCTGCTCTTCCCAGTGCAAGCGCTCTGCCTGCTCGATGCAGCGCATGTTCGCCGCAGCCTTGTTGATCGTCTCCTCGTACTCGTCGCTCTCATCGCTGTCGAATACGATTCCGCCGCCGGCTTGCAGGTACGCCACGCTGTCTTTGACGACCATCGTGCGCAGTGCTATGCATGTGTCCATGGCACCTTCGTCCTCCGTACCGAACTCGGGTGCGCCAGCGACACTATTGACGGACGGGTAGCCGAAGTAGCCCACGGCACCGGCGTAGACGCCACGCTTCTCGCGCTCAAGCTCGGCGATGAGTTCCATTGCGCGGACCTTGGGAGCACCACTGACGGTGCCGGCGGGGAAGATGGCGCGGAAAGCGTCGAAGCGGGTCTTGCCTTCGCGCAGGAGGCCGGAGACTTCGGAGACGAGGTGCTGGACGTGGGAGAACTTTTGCACCATCATGAGTTTGTCGACGCGCGTGGTGAGGGGCGAGCAGACACGGTTGACGTCGTTGCGAGCCAGGTCGACAAGCATGACGTGCTCGGCGCGGTCTTTGAGGGAAGCGCGGAGAGTGGCGGCCAGGGCTTCATCTTCGGCTGGTGTGGCGCCGCGTTTGATGGTGCCGGCGATGGGGTGGTTGATGATGCGCTTGGTGGTGGGATCCTTCTGGACGAGAAGCTCGGGACTTGCGCCGACGATGTGGAAGTCGGCGCACGAGATGTAGAAAAGGTAAGGGGAGGGATTGACAGTGCGCAGGTGTCGGTAGATGTTGAAGGGGTGGAGAGTGGTCGGGCGTGCGATACGCTGGCTGGGTACGGCTTGGATGATGTCGCCGGTGACGATGTGCTTCTTGAGCTCTGTGACGTGGGACTCGTAGCCTGCACGACCAATGTTGGAGGTGTATTCCTGGTCGAGCTTGACGGGCGGCTGAGGAGGAAGAGGCAGGTCCTTGGACTTGAGAACCTTGAGCATGCTCGAGATGGTGGCACGGCCTGCCTCGTAGGCGTCATGCAAGGCAGATGCAGGCGCATCGGCAGCAGGGACATGCAGGTAGGTAATGACCATGACCTTCTGGAAGAAGTGATCCAGGGCAATGATGGTATCGAATAGTCCGAACCAGCTCTCAGGGACCTCAAGCACGTCTTTTATATCATCCCTGCGGGTCTTGGGCTCGAAGTAGCGCACGCAGTCATACCCAACGTATCCAATTGCGCCGCCAGTCATGGCAGGCAGTCGTAGGCCGGGGATCTCAGCCACGCGAGATTGGGAGAGCTCATCTTCGAGACGAGGCAGAGGGTCGGCTTCGAGGCCATGCTTGGGGCCGGATGCGAGGATCTTGCGCGGGTCGGTGCCGACAAAGCTGTAGCGGCCGATGGTGCCAGTGGTTGCGGCGGACTCGAGCAGGAAGGAGTAGTTTGACTTTGACTTGGAGCTGGCCGAGACCTTGAGGTAGATGGACGAGGGTGTGAGGAACTCGGATGGGACGGACGCGCAGAGAGGGACGAGGTTTGGCGGGTTGGGCAGGCTGCGGGTGTTGTCGATGATGCTGGAGACGTCTTCGAAGGAAGGCTGGATGTTGGTCTGGGTGGGAGGTCAGCTGCTATTGCTGCTCTGCTGTACTGCCTGCCTGCTCACGTGCAAGCTTACGCAGGCAGATATGAGTCGAGATGCACTTACTTGGAGAGCCATGTTTGCGGGATGTATGTTAGGGCACGGGTCGCGGGGAGGTGAGGAAGACGAATCCGCTCACCGAATGCAGCATGTGTATACTGCAGAAGAGGAGGATGGAGGGTATGGATGATGGTGCTACAGCCAGCTGACTCTACCACGCCGCGGTCCAATGCCCAAGGCCTGTCACTCCAGAATTTCAGATGCGTCAGATACCCTGCTGCTGGATGGGGATTAGCGTCTTCGGCATGTCGCAGCGGGCCGAGTGCTAGCGCCATCTGATATGCCACGGGCGGACTCGAGGATGGAGAATTGGCGGTGATGTGCGGTGATGGGCTTTCTGCAGGCAGGCAGGCAGGCAGGCAGGCAGGCGGGAAGATGCCGAGCGTCTCCCAGCCCCTCCGCCAGCAAAGTCAGCCAGCACAGCACAGCCAGCACAGCCAGCACAGCACAGCCAGCAGCCGTGCCAGGCCCGGGGCGCGCAGCTTGAAGTCTTAGACTTTCTGCGACAACCCACACCAGCTCCCGTTACTGGTGCCAGGCGTGGCATCATCGTCATCCGACCTCTGTGTGTGTGTGTGTGTCCCACTTCCGAGGGTGCTTACAGACGAGAGACACGCATTTACTCCCACTGCAAGTGAGTGCGCGCGCCTGCCTGCCGCAGCAGCAGTGAGGCAGCAAGCATGCCCTCCTCCCTCTACCAGGCGCAGCAGTCGCCCTGTCCCTCGCCGTCGCCGTCGCCCTCGCCCTCGATCCCTCTGCGCGACTCGGTCTCGCCCTCCTCCTCTGCCCACCAGTCGCCCTCGCAGATTCCCCTGTGGTTCGTCCCAGGGCCCAGCTCGCGCTTCAACCAGAGAGAGCGCAACCGTCCGGTCCACACGCGCGTTCAGTCCAACTACACCCCCAAGGGTCCTGTTCTGAGCACCGAGGCTCGCGCCCACCAACGCGCGCAGAGCTATGCTGGCAAAGGTTTGTTCGGCGTGTCGAGTCCCACCCCGAACGCGACCGCCAGCGAATGTGGCCGGAGCCCTCTGGGTCGCATGTCTTCCTTCCCGGGCGACATCGACGCACCGGTCAACAGGTTGTCCCGCAGCACTGCCTCCTACGATGCGCCGCCCATGACTCCGGCAAAGGCCACCATGCACCGTCGGCACAGCTCCATCCTGCAAGACTCGCCCTTCAGCGACTACTTCACCGACGACGCTCGTTCGCTCGAGTCGCAGACCACACCAACTTCGGAGACACAGCACCTGCTCGTGCGGCTGAACAAATTGCAGTCGCAGCTTATGCGCGGAGACAATGCGCCTGAAATGCTGAACATCGTTGGTCGGCGCATTGACGACATCGAGCACGAGGTGGAAGGCCTACACCCGGATGACTGCCTGCCTGAGGAAAACGAGGACATGGAAGACGCAATCGAGGAGGAATTCTTCACCGAGCGTGAGAGAGACGTTCTGCTGTCGTCTAGACCTGGTTCGAAACGACATGATCAACGCTTCAATCCACTGGGTATCGACGGGGTAACTGAGAACGGTGACGAGGCTGCCAATTGGGATAAGGAACGCCAGGAGAAGCTCTTGAACGAAGCACAGACGGCATTGCACTTCCTCACCAAGGCCCAGGAGCAGTTGAAGCAACGACACCAGGAATTGGTCAACCTGAACGAAGAGCATTCGCTCGACATGGAGGAGAAGGAAATGGAGGTGGAACGTCTCCGCAGTGAGAACGAGTCGTTGAAGTCAGATCTCGGGTTCGATCATTCGGAGCTTCTGTTCTTGGAGCTGCAGTTGAAGAGTCTGGAAGTGGAGTGCGAAGATTCCATGTACCACCCGAAGTTGGAACGGCTTCAGAGGCAGATGGAGAACTGGCGTGATGACTGGCGCGACGTGGAAGCTCGTTTCAAGAAGCGAAGAGCTCGTTATGGTGTCACTTCGCATAACGACAAGACCGAGAGCGATACTGTCACTGGTGCAGAACGCGAACAAGACGACCAAGAGTGGAAGGTCGACATCCAGAAGCAAGGCACGAGGCGCGTGAACAGCCTTACCATTAGACGCGTGAGCAAAGACAGCGAGACCGAAGAGCAAGAACGAAGAGAAAGGGCAAAGGAAGAGGCATCCACGCCTACCAAACCGCTTACCGTGGACATGGAGTCTACGCCCAAACCTCGACCAATCGAGGAGCAGCAGGCGAAGAACACCTCTGCCAGCCCAACAAACTACACCTCGCAAGCAACCCAAACCACACCTCCACCCTCGCCGACCCTTGCGCCGGTTCCTCTCGCCGAAGCGCTCGGTCTGAAAGGTGCCTTCAGCCCTGGCGTCGATGAGTGCGCCATCACAACCTCTCCTTCCTCAGTCGCAGACAGTGACGAGGAAGATGAGGTCGAAGAGGAAGATCAAAGCCAAGCCAAGACACCCGTCCGCGACACCAGATCCGAGCAGAAGCGCACTGCTCTCCGCGAGCTTTGGAGCGGTCTGACCGACTGGGCCGGCATGGGCGACGATGACGAATGGTAAGAAAACCCCGACGAGGTTTCACGAAACCCAAAACAACGTGGCAAAAACGCCATCATTGCATAATCCACAGGAAGCGCCGGATCGTTTCTCCTGCCGAGACTCTGAGAAAGTGGAGATGCTTGCGCACGAACAAGCGCAGAAGCGAATATGATACAAGAAAAGAACGAGAAAGAGAGAGAGAGAGAGAGAGAGCGCGAAAGAAGAAGAACGCGCCACATACCCCCTTTTGATCTATTCCCTTGCATCGTCCTATTTTCCTTAATCCCTGTTTCTTTCCTTTCCTTTCCCTTTACTTTCGTATGGCTGGCGTAATCTGCCGCCCGGGACCATCGTTGGATACAAAATCCCGTTTCGTACAGGATAATCCCTGACCCGAACTCCCTATTTCGAAACAATTATTTCCCTTTTTTTTTTGTCGAAATTACTAAATTGCACATAGGACATGATTGCTCCTGACCGAAAATATCCCCTTTATATATAATTTTTAACTTCCCCAACCTGAAAAAAAAAGGACTTCCCAATCTTCATATAGAATCAGCTATGTTCATTGGAAAGCCTTTCCGTCCTGATGTGCATCCCCCCCGGCCCGGCCCCTACTTGGGAACTCGCGGTCTGCTCACGGTCTGCTGTGTTCTCCTGCAAACCATGCCCTTTGGGTCTCTGCCCCCTAGCCAGGGAACCCTCCCTTTCCTTCAGGTCTGTCTGTGGAAACCTCATGGGACGTTGACTTTGCCAATGCGCACACGCGCACGTGACCGGCTACGGTTCTACCCCCTATCCCAAGAGCCCTCTGTGCTGTTTATTACTGCAGGGCCTCGGGCGTATCCGAGCCGTTGAGATACTACCCGAAAGTTCCCTTTGTACATCCTCAAAAGTGCTGGTGTGCTGGTACTGTCTTGTGGTCTTCGAAAATTCGATGACATTACCCATTTACCATTGGAGAGTTCTCACGCGGAATCGAGCGCTAGTGCTGTTTGCACCGGCAAAGGATCGCCACGGACGAGCTAACGGCAACAGGAGGAAGAGTGGGTTGTGCGATAGTGGCCGCTGCATGCTCGATCCCGATGTAATGGGACTTGTCGCGAAGGGAGACAATGGACGAGGTTACGGCGCGGGACAATCATGCGGCGAGTCTACGATGAAGGCAATAAGGAAGCGCATTGTCTGAGGGTATGGTTTTTTCGGTGAGTTTTTTCAAGTGTTCTGTCTGCAGAGTGTTCTGTCTGCCACCTAAGAGTGTGGTGAGAAGCCGATAAAGAGTGGAGATTTTGATGGGCCAAGGACTCCGAGCCTTGCGAGCCACCGATCATGGTCGCACGCGCCAGTGTCAAGGCCCGATCTGTCCACTGAGTGAAAGAAAAGTAGAAAAGAAAAACAGAACACGAACATGAACAAATGGGCAAATGAGAGCTGTGTAGGTTGGATGCTCCGAAGAGGTCAGCCTCGCACAGCTCTCAAGAGGCGAGCATGAAGCTCTACGACAAACGGGATTCCCAGAAGGATGGATGTGCATGGATCGAGGGCCGTTCAGTCTCAAAGCCGGAGACCGAAATTGTTCAGGCGCCCATGATCAACAGTACCTTAATCGGATTCAGGGTCGGAGACCTCCACGTCGTTGGCCTTCTTTGCGGCCTCGTGTCTCATGTCCTTGTGCTGCTCACGGACAGCGTCCATGTCGACGACAGTGCGACCCTTCTTGATCTTCGCAAAGGTACTGCCGGACCTGGCGGTGGATCCGCTGGCCTCGCTGCCGATTGGCGAGCGACGCCTCGGGGAACCGTAGGCGTTCGGGTTGAAGGCGGGATGCCTGCCGGTGATGGCGGCACCCGAAGATGCAACACTCGGACTCGGAGCGTACCTGACACTACTGGACGACTGGGTGTTGAGGCTCGGCGCGACTGAAGCAGAGGTGGTAGCTGCACGACTGGAGCCCATGTTGGAAGCGCTGCCGGCGTAGATGGTGCCACCGCCAGTGCTGGGGGTCTTGTGGCTGCTCAAAGCAACTCCACCAGAAGGATTGTCGCGGCCGCTGAAACCATTGCTCTCGTAAGCAGAAGTACTGCCGGAGGTGGTCGAGCGAGTCTGCAAGTCGTTGGTAGATGGTCGTGACTGTACATGGACAATTCCAACTTGTACTCACATCAAGGTCTTGGAACTGGTTGGTGACAAAGGTCGTGCCACTGTCATCGCTGCCGGAGTAGCTCCCACCGTCGTCCTCGTCACTGCTGAGAGTGTCGTTCTGCTCACGCTGAGAGCAGTTCCAGCAGAGCTAAAGAAGAACACTCATCAGTCAAAGATCTCAAAGGTCTGGGATGAAAGAAAAGACATACGGCCTCGTCCTTCCTGTTCTTGAGCATGCTCTTAGAGAAGTACTTGTCGTTTCTCGGGTAGGTGACCTCGCAGTGGTAGCACTCATGCTCAACCTTCGGGCCGCCGACGCAGAGAGAGCAGCGAATAAAGCCTTCAGACTTGGGGTCGAAGGCTCGGTTGTTCTTCTTGGCTGCGATGATCTGCTTCTGCAGGTCGGCGAGACGGTTGGCGGAGTACTGATCCTGCTTTTTCTGAATCTGGCAGCCGTTGCAGGGGATGCTAGAGACTGTTAGCTTGCTCTGTGGGCGGGTGAGAGGCTTTGCGGCGTACGTGAGTGGGAGCGGGACGCTGTTGAACTGCCTGAGCTCTTTGCGTGAGGCCATTGCGGCTGATTTCGGGTGTGTTGTTGATTGGGGTGTGTTGTGCTGCAACGGACAAGGCGCTGGTGCGAGCTGATGGAAGAGGTTAATTTGGTGGAGGAAGAAGTGTGGGAGTGGATGGGTGGTGTTTTTGTGGTTGAAAAAGGTTGAGGCGTTTGCACTGTTGATTAGGAAAGCGCGTGAGAGCCACGTGCGTAGTTGCCGTAAAGAAGGAAGGAGCGAGTGACTCCGTTTGCCAGACTTCACATGTCTCGAAGTGAGGCAAGAAATCTGACATCGTCCAAACAGGCATTGGGCAGATGTGAATTGACTCTACAGGACCACCAGCTTGATTGATCATCGACATTCCGAATGCGCACAAGCATCGTGAGTGAAATGAAAGAACATGAGTGGTCTTCATTTGGAGAAACCTTTCTGCCAATTAGCTTGCAGATTCGCTCTTCAGTAAGCACAAGAAGTTCCGTAGATCACTACCAGACTTGTATCACAAATGTAAAGTAGAGCCCTTGGGTTCTTGATATAAGCATCCTGCATGACTTAAGCGCATTTGTCACGTCCTTCAGCGACAATCAATAGAAATATCGTCAAGCCTTGCCGATATACGGCGTCAACGAAGACAATCATGGATGTGATCCGCGATCGCGTGAGATAGCAGGTAACACGTGAATTGAACGCGGAGGCCTGGACACCCCTAAAGATCAAAAAATGGGAGTGAAGAGATCTCTCGTACATACATGACTCTCGCTAAGCCTGGCAGAATCAAATTCCTCCATATGCAGGGATGGTAGTCTTGAATGAAGATAGAAGGTACAAAAAGTGTAGTATTTGCGTACAGTGCAAGGAAAGAATCATGAGCCCGCCGTCATCTGGTTGTTACCCCAGAATGCATCTTGCAAGGCGTCTTCCCTCGCCGTGTCTCGCATGGTCTATGGTTGGTATCGATGGTATAGTGTTACAGGTGGGTCGAGCGTTGATGATGATTAGGTCGTGGGTAGCGGTTTTGAGGTCGTTGTAAAGCTGACATGATGAGGCAGCATTTACTTGGTCTCGTTCTTGAGGAAAGTGATAAGGTCTGTTGTGTAATGATCAGCAAAGTGTTCGGAGTGATGTATATGATTTCCTGGTTTGCTTACCGTTCCTGTCCTTAGCCTTCTTGAGGCCACCGAAGGCCATCTTGGTGCCAGGAATGTACTTCTTGGGGTTCTCGAGGTACTCGAAGAGAGTGTTCTCGTCCCAGTGGACGGCACGCTCCTTGTTGGCGTCGGTGTAGGAGAAGCCGGGGACCTGGCCGGACTGGCGGCCGAAGAGACCGTGAAGCTCAGGGCCGATCTTGTTGCCCTCGCCCTCCTTGAGGGTGTGGCACTGTGCGCAACGGGTCTTGAAGAGACCAGCGCCCTTCTTGGCGTCACCTGAGATGTAAATGTTAGCCTGTGATCTCAGTGATGATGCGCCGAAGATGTAGGAGGCTCCAGTGGACTGCGGAACGAGACGGCTGGCAATTGAGATGCTGAGCTTGATGGAGGCGATGAACGCAAGGTCGTGGCCATCTCCTGCATCTCAATGCGCCTGGTCTCGTGTCGCGCCTCCCCTGCGATCCTCGTGCTTCCGAACGCGCTGGATGAGAATGAGAAGCATACCGGGTGCGAAGCTGTCCTTGCCCATTGTGATAGATGTGATGAGTTCTGGTGAACTGTGGTATGTGGTGATGAATTAAAGTGCCGGTGAGAAGTGGATGAGAGTGTGGATGGAGAATGCACAGATGGCGATGTCGAGGAGGCGAGCACTACAAAAATGTTCCCAGCAAGCCGCTCGCAGCAGAATGGTCCATGCTCGGTTTCCGTGATCTCCTTTCATCAGCGAGCCACGCCGAGCCAATCGCAGTGACTCTTTGCATTTCTGCTGACCGGATTCCGTCTTTCGCCGATGCCTCTCCGCCACACGCCGTCGCCGCAATAGCCCCAACGGTTGTTTGAGCGCGATTCTGCTCGGCTCATCCGTTGCCATGACCCGCTGGCCCATATTGCATTACCCAGGCCATCATGGCAACGGCAACGGGACGCTGTATAGACATCACTTCCCGGCATGCTGACGGCAAGAGCACCAAACTCTACTGTCATCTTGACCCTCGCATCTGCGAAGAGATGACGCCGCAGATCTATCATCGTGGCGTGCAGAAAAGTGTGGCTCAAAAAGTTAATCTGTTTCTTCTGCTGTGACGTACTCGATGCAGTTCGGATGATCTGGTCTTCTGGTTCTAGGTTAAAGCAGGGCAGCTCCGGTGGCTCCGTTGGCTCGCTGGAACCGCGCTCGCCGCTGTCACAACCTGTTCCTGGGTCAAAACCCGTCCTCGGTGATAATCGTGACATCAGACAAGATGTCTAGCGATCTTGCTCTGTCACATGACTTTGAACCAGGCGACGGATGAATAGCATTGTGGTGGTATTTTGCCGCCAGTTTTTGCCACGCTATCTATTCTTGCGCTTCACTGGACAAAGTCGGCGGGAGCACGCGCTGGATCTTGGTACAACCTAGGTCAGGATATGCCATCTCTTCCTCATACTCATCTCGATATTCACCAAGTTTATCGTCAAAAGGGACCCTTCATTAAAGATGGTCACTGCCAGAATACTACCAGAAGCTTCGCAGCACAGAGTCGACGCACTGATATTGTGTTCCGTAGTTGAACACTACCTTGGGTTGATTCACAGAAGCTTCGACAGCAATGAAAAACATTGCTAACACATCATGAGCACGGACGCGATTCAGACAATTGATACAACGAACGACATCATTCGTATGCATAACAGGGGATAAGGTGCATCTTCTTTCTCTCGACGAGATGTACAACCATGTCCGCAATGAACTCCAGGCGTCCTACAAGTCCTCATCTGCGACAGGCCTCCTAGATGGCAACTTCCCAGTTTTCCGCACATGAACCTTGTCATCCCACTCTTCTAAGAGCACACCACTCCAAGCATTCTCCAAGACCTGCTGCAACTTCCACTTGCCGTCGGCATCCACCGAGCCATGCCTGTCAAAACCTGGCGATGTCTGTTTCTGCTGAGTATGCACCGCATCGTCCCACTCTTCAATGGGGATTTCACGGAAAACATTTTCTCCAACTTGCTGCCACTTCCACGTCCGCCCTCGGAAGTACTGTGCATCACCGTGCCGGATCCCACAATATCCGTGAGGTGGGTAGCTCCCGTCTTCGTCCACGTCGACGAGCTCGAAGGATTGCAAGACTGGGTGGCGCCTAGAGGTGTTGAGAGATTGGAAGTTTCTGCCTCCTCGCGTAGCCGGCATCTGTGAGATCAGGTGGTTGCTGCCGCAGTGCGCGAAGCAGTCGGTAGAGCGGTAGAATCGCACTGCTTTGTTTTGTGATATATCAGATGCGGTTTGGTTGGTAGTAATACCTAACACCTTGTAGCCTGGGAAGTCGGTATAGCAGCCGGTCGTGGTGTCTAGCATGATGGCTGCTAGCGGCGGTTCTTTGCATTGTGTGTCAGAGCAGAGCGTCACTTCTACTTGCGCAGACACGAATGCTAGAAGAGCAGCCAAGGCGAATTGGAGAAGCATGATAAGATACATCTATTCCAGTCTTAACTATAGCGCAGGAGTGAGTAAGAGGTTTTAAGTGATTCTTATGTACGTGATATCTCATGGGAATCCTCCCCGCGGCCTGATCTCCTAGTGTGTCATCTGATCGGCCCTGTCTTGTACTGCGCCTTGCTGGGCAGCCGCCAAGTTAGAACCCTGTCGTATTATCGATCTGTTATTCGATGGCTCTGCATGCCATGCATTGAAGTCACCTTGATTGGAGAGTTGGCGTTGAACTTGTTACCTCAGTCCATGGAAGCGGCGTAGCGTACTTGTTCCCTGCGATTCAAACTCATCGCCAAAGGAATGTTGTATTGTTCCAAAACTCGCCACAATAGGTAGTCAGCCATTTGTGACAGCTTCGGCGCGGATTAGGGTGCTTCTCCGGTGTATACGATGGCGATTGCTTGACGTCGCGTGGGGACCGGAGTCTCGACCGTACACTGTCCCGACTGTAAGCACACCATTCCAGCCATACTGCACGGTCTGCTACCACTTGAGCTTGTCGTGTCTCGCGATGCCTGTTGGCAAGATCAGCCATCCTCGTGCGAGCCTCCATGTTCTTGTGCACATCGAATCTGGCTCGATTGGTGAGGTTACATGGGTTTTTGAAGATCCCTCACTTCCATCGAACCAAGCAAATGGTTCCAGGGGATATGGTCTAGTGGTATGACATCTTCTTAGCATCGTGCTTCTCAGCACTTGTTAAGTGGAGAAGGTTCTGGGTTCGATTCCCAGTTTCTCCATCTCTCATCGTTCAGACGAGTTATTCTTTTGCTCAACTTCGATGAGCATCTATTTTTACGCCTCCGACGAAAGGCATACCAATCCACGGCCTCGGAGCCGCATGGCGTGTGGATTGTGTATGAACGCCGACCTTCACCGAGAAAAGAAAGCGTAAGCTCGTCGGATATGATATGCTACAGAGAAATATTGTCTACTGACAATGGGCAATGGGGCAAAGTGACCCAGGGAGTGCAGCAAAGGACGATCGCTTTCGATGATGCGAGGTTGAAGCAGAGATTTGATTGAAAGAATATGGTCCGGCCAGTAAGTGTCCCTAATCTTTGCCCTCAATACCTTCCAACAGTTGCTATATGGCATGGTGCTTGGTAAGCCGCTGTAAGTTTGCGCAGGACAGTGACAGTGTCTTCGCGGCAAGCATACGTGTTTCAGACTTCCTGCAAATTGGCCCACGCATGACTGTACAGAGATCTCACAATTAAATCTGGCAGTAGAGTCATCAGCTATGCGCAAGCAATGTATAAATGTCACTGGACCAAACGCCCTAGACGGCACCTTGCTCAACGCTTCTCGCACACTCTATGTCCAGGGTCGCATACCAGCCATCTCTCGATATCTGATGATGGGAAACCTAGTCGCTCTTTGAGCCGTTGTACATGAAGTTATTTCTCTGCCGAGCTCGAACGCAGTTGATGCATCCCGGAGACGATGTTAGAAAGCAAACATCTCGAAAGATCTTTGCAGTCCTTAACGTCCATATCAGCCACTGTTGTAGACCCCGAAGCTTTCGCTAGTACCTGTATAGACACAAACAGTACACCTCATTGACGGCCTAGGAGATAGCACCAGAGTACTATTTATAAATCGAACCCTTGCAACAGACACTCCACTTCTGGCACCACACTTCAATTGCACTCACTGGTCAATCGAAAATCCAATCAAACATCACTCCAACGAATACCAACCAAATCACTCCGGCAAAACATCATCATGTCTGCGCCGAGAATTCCCAGGCTCGAAACGCCCCACCATGAAACCCATGAACATGGTCCCTTTCCTTGGCCTGCAAGACTTCTCGGAGAGGCACCCTGGCCGTCAAATCGCGCGTCGACCGCCAGTTTGCAGACATTAGCTCGACCCACCAATAGGCCTTGGTGGAAAAACAAGGTCTTTTACCAGGTTTGGCCACGATCGTTCAAAGATTCCAACACGACCAATGCCAAGGGTCATGGCGACATCAGAGGTGTCATAGAGAAACTTGGCTACCTGCAGTCTCTCGGTGTCGATGTCGTTTGGCTATGTCCTGTCTACCAGAGCCCACAAAAGGACTTTGGCTACGACATCTCTGATTACGAAGCCATTGACCCAGACTTTGGAACGATGGAAGATATGGATGAACTGATTGCGGAAGTTCAACGTCGCGGTATGCGCATCATCCTTGATTTGGTCATTAATCACACGTCCGATGAGCATGCTTGGTTTGTTGAAAGCTCGAGCAGCAGAGACAACCCAAAGGCTGACTGGTATATTTGGCGAGATGCAAAGGATGACGGCTCTGGGGTGCCCAAGGAGCCCACTAATTGGCGCGCCTGCCTCATTCATGGTAGCGCCTGGACTTGGTGCGAGGCTCGACAGCAATACTATTTGCACTGTTTTCTTCAGTGCCAGCCGGACCTGAACTGGGAGAACGAAGACTGTCGCAAAGCTATATATGAATCCGCTATCAAGTTCTGGATGAGGAAAGGAGTTTCAGGCTTCCGGTCAGTGTTCACAAATGTGTAGCAATATGACTTTGGCATTGACACAAAATGACAGAGTCGACACCGCAAACCGCATGTCGAAGGACATGGCCTTTACCGATGCCCGCGTGACGAAGCATGACTACGACTTCCAGGATATGAGCGAGCACTGTCTGAATGGTGAGCGCATGCATGAGTATCTGCAAGAGTTGCGCAGTGTTGCACTGGATGAGTTTGACCGTGAAGCCATACTCGTCGGCGAGCTACCCGGTACAGATCCGGAGACACTAAAGCAGTATGTGCTACAGCATCGCCGGGAGTTGAGTATGACCTTCGATTTTGACATGATGGTAAGTCGCAGCCAACACAAACGTGACTGAGTCGGAGGGGTCGAACTCGCACCTTGCTGTAGATACTAACACCCGACAGGAGCTTGGTGGCAACGATCACCCAGACGAAGTTGACAAGCACATGGTGAGGAACATCGGAGAAGGCTACCTCCTCCCAGAAATGAAGGACTGTGTCACCAAAGTCCAGAACCTTGTCACAGAAACAGACGGCGAAGGATGGGCTACCGCCTTCGCCGAGGTGAGCTGCTCTGTCTTATACGAGCAAACTTTCAGGTCGTGCTGACATCGTCAAAGAATCATGATCAGCTTCGAAGCATCCGGAGAT
Organism: Cladosporium colombiae; assembly: GCA_026122715.1. Taxonomy (NCBI): domain Eukaryota; kingdom Fungi; phylum Ascomycota; class Dothideomycetes; order Cladosporiales; family Cladosporiaceae; genus Cladosporium; species Cladosporium colombiae. The sequence continues at coordinate 2,252,952 of JAKZFA010000001.1, read as the reverse complement.
GGGTCACTGACAACCCGCCTTACTGGAATCGCGCGTGCAAGTTGATCTGTATCATGCTCACAACGCTATCCGGCACCCTGTTCGTTTTCCAAGGCCAAGCATGTTCTTTCAAGGAAGACCCAATCCCATGTATTAGTTGCTGACCATTGGATCAAGGAGATTGGCATGCACAATATGCCTGAACATTTCGGACCAGACCAATTCCGTGACATCGACGCTGAGCTTTGGGTCGAGCGTAAGAGTGAAGATGACCCCGACGATCCTTACATGTTGCAGAAAGCCATCGATGGTGTTCTCAACGTCGGCCGAGACAATACTCGCCTGCCAATGCAATGGGACGACTCCCTCCACGCCGGCTTCACCAAGCGGGAAGAAGGTCCCTGGATCCCATGCCACGATGATCACACTCGCATCAATGTTGCAAACCAGTTGCGTGACAATGATAGCCCTCTGAGCTTCTGGAAGACCATGATCAAGTATCGCAAGCGGCACGAGGAGCTATTTGTGCATGGCAAGTACGAGGTCTTCGACAGAGACAACGAGAAGATGTTCATGTATTCGAAAGAAGCGTGGAACGGCTTCAAGGCCCTTGTCGTCCTCAATTTCTCCACCGACAGAATCCCTTTCACGATCCCGAGAAAGGTCCTCAGGTGGAAGACAGATGCCAATGGCAGGAACGAGTTGGCCAGGCCGCCCCACGTGCTAATCGACAACTACAGCAAGCACACACGTGAGGAGAAGGCCTTGCAGGCTTGGGAGGCCAGAGTATACCTGCTCTGAGCTGTGAGCTAAGACATGCCACTGCCGGGCTAACCGATGTCTTGAGGATAGGCGTTTGCTTGTAATTGTGTAGGGTTGAATACGCACCAATGAAATACCACCTGCTGTGATCTGCGAAACCAACCCCTCAAAACTGGGGACTCCGCAGAGGGCCAAGACGGGGAAACCCCATCTAAAGGTTCACCGCGATCGGCCATTACCGAGAGAATTATTCCGTCGTTTCATCAAATATCAATCTAAGTCTAAAGTAATGGCAGGATCATGTTGTATAATAAGGCGTGCTGTCGCCGTGATGATGGGTTTGGAAAGGTAGGCTTTCCAGCTTCCATACGTCTCTACTATATCCATTCTTCCTCTCGTCTTGTGGTTGGAACTTCTTCTCCTCCATTAAGACTTCCACACCTCTGTGAATCAAGTCAAGCATTCCAAGCTTACGGCCAAGATGAGAGGCTTTTTGCTTGCGTTGTCTGCCACCTTGGCCTCAGCTGCCAGCATAGCTCGCGATACGTTGCCCGCTGGTGCTGCCATCATACCCGCCACGAATTTAGAGCCCCGTGGCTCTGGCAAACATGGCCATAAGGACAAGTGGGGTTGCAACAAGCCTGAATACCGCCATAAGGTCACCATTCGTGCTTCAAAGAATGAGACCGACGATATATCCGCTGACCTGCTTTGGGCCTTCCACAAGGCCAACCGAGGAGGCACCGTGTACCTGAAAGAGGGTTCCACGTATGTGATTGGCAAGAAGCTCGATTTGAGCTTTTTGAACGACGTGCACCTACAGCTCGATGGTGAACTCAAGTTCACGGATGACATTGAGTACTGGCAAGCCAACAACTTCTACTATGACTTCCAAAAGTCTATCACTTGGGTTGTCTGGGGTGGCGAAAAGATCAAGATATATACGAAAACTGGAACCGGTGTGCTCAACGGCAACGGGCAAGCATGGTGAGTACAGTCGCCTCTGAGATATAGTATAGCGACTAACTAAGCGACCCAGGTACAACGGATTCGCGGGTCGCGAGATTCTCGACGCTTCCAACACCTACTACCGCCCCATCCTCTTCCTTACCGATAATGCGACCCAAGTGGATGTCAGTGGTATCAAGATGCTCAACTCACCCTGCTGGACGAACTTCATGGTCAGAACCAACGACATTTCATTCGACAGCATAGATATCGAGGCAACATCAAACAACGCCTCAGCACTCCCCAAGAACACCGATGGCTGGGATACTTTGAACGTCAAAGGAATCTCTGTGACTAACAGCCGCGTGAACATCGGCGACGATTGCTTCTCCCCGAAACCCAACACCAGCGACATTTACGTGAAAGATCTCTGGTGCAATGGCACTCACGGTGTAAGCATGGGCTCGATCGGACAGTATCCCGGTGTCTTGGACTACATTGAGAACGCATACATCGAGAACGTCACCATGCTCAATGCAGAGAACGGCGCACGTCTCAAGTCCTGGGCTGGTCCTAACGTTGGCTACGGCTACATCAACAACATAACTTACGATGGCATGTACATCGAGAACGTCGACTGGCCAATCGTCCTCGACGCTTGCTACTTCAACATCAACGAGACGGTCTGCGCAGCCCAACCCTCAAAGGTCAACATTACCAACATCCTCTTCAAGAACATCCACGGCGTAAGCAGCGGTAAGAAAGGCGTCGATGTGGCAAAATTAGTGTGCAGCCCTGCTGCAGTTTGCGAGAACATCAGACTCGAGGACATCGATCTCAAGAGCCCGACGAACCCTGACGAGCAGGGTGTTGTACTATGCGAAGGCATCGCCGATGGTGTTGGTGTGCCTTGCTCCGCTAACAGCACAACGAAGGCTTAGTGGTTCTTTTTTGTAGTTAAGACACTCAATGACATTTTGTACACATGCATTGGCTTAATTTCCTGTCCTGCGATATTGCTGGTTGACTTCCTACCTTGTGCCTCAAATGGCGATGGCAGTTCATGTAAAGAGTGAAAAGCAAAAGAGAAAAGTGGCAACCATTAATGCGCATCTATCAGTCATGCGAACTGGAAAGTCGTACGCAACACACTAACATACTCCGGCCGGCCAACTTAATCCTGTAAAGTCTGGTTCCACAGACTCTGTACCGTAACCTCGTCCACCCATTTACCACCGGTCGTATCGTTCTTGATCTTGAAAGACACTTCCCTCGCCTCGTTCCGGCCTAACCAGAAAGCATTGGAGTCGAAGTGACCTAGGACACCCGGCCCATGCTCGAGCCACACCCAAGCTGCTACACCGGTAGTCGCACGGACAGTGAAATTATGCGTGGTCTCGGAGTATTCGAGCTCCAGACCAGGATCGACCAGCGCGGCGTCTTTCAATGCTGTTGGGTGGAACCAAGACTCATGTTTGAAAGTCCGGGTGATGTTGGAGTTGGGAGTATTGCCCTCTGCGGTGACGGACATTTTCAAAATAGCATCTCGAGGGTTTTGATCTTGCAGCAACTCCTTCGTGAATGTCTGCAAGACTTGAGTGCTATTGATTGCGCCCAAAGAGAAACCTTTTGAGGAAGTAGTGTTAATGTCAAGGCTCTTGCCGCTCCAGTTATACCATTCGAATGAAGCGGTGCCTTGGATCGGATCCCAGAGATCAGATGTCACCCAAACACTGAGGTTGCCAGTTGTGATGTTGTAGTAAGGCGCAATAATAATCGGCTCGTAGACGTCCTTGGCCGCGTAGTGGAGGATCTTCCAACGACCATCATACTCAACGCTTGACCAAGTGGGAGCCACCCAAATGTCTTCTAGCTGCCAGTATAAGGAGCCCTGTGTTACCGATCAGCAAAGATGGCCCCGATGATGGCTTAAGAACTACATACAAGCTGACGGTTCGGCAAACCCGAGCCTCGGCGATAGAACTGGATTTGGCTGACATAAAGATCTGCTTGGAAGATTTGGGTTGCGTGACACCACGCAGAGAAGTTTGCGATGGCATCCGTCTTGTTCGGAACTGGATACCAGAGCTCAACACCCTCGGTCATCTGGGCTTGTCCGATGCTGGCATTGGCATAATTGCTCGAGTTCAGACCACCGGGCGGAGGATGGTGGTCCCTTAACATTACCACGCTCGAGTTAAAAGAGAGGTATTCTTCTGAAACTTGCTGGCGCCATGAATGGATGCTAGGCATGCTGTGGAATCCAAATTCGTTTGAGAAGCCTGGATTAACGTTAGTATTAATTCTGGAAAAGTAGATAGAGATGCTTACGCCCAACAGGGTATGCGGAGTCGTTGTATAGTACGGAAACGTCGTAGTTGTAGAAACTTTGGAATCGTCAGCTGAACTATTCCTCAATGGCATATGTATCAGCCATACTCAGTCTCCCCATATACTGAACCTGACGTCAAGTTATTATAGCGCTGAGTGATCGGAATAGGTTTGTTGAAGTCCAGAGATTGCCAACCGTTTGAGGTACTGCTCGGAGTGTAGCTGATACTTCTGCTGTTCTCGAACACGGCCGGTACCAGCGTGTCCAAGAATAGAGTCTCGTACTCTTTGCGGTATCGCTCCAGTTCCTCCGGTGCCGATCTGTTCACTAAAGGCAATTCCAGCGACTCGAGCTCGTTGCCGCCCGCCCACAGGGCAAGGGAAGCTGTGTATAGTCAGCACCGTACCAATATGGCGGCTCGGTACATTGATAATGCGATCTCGCTACAGTGTATCACGAGGAGCAGTACTTACGATGATGATTGACCCGTCTCACGTTGTACTCGGCTTCCTCGCGCACATTTTCCAAGAAAGCTTCATCAACAGGATAGAGTGCGTCTCCGAACTCGAACTCGCTCCAGAGTAGTATACCTCGTTCATCCGCAAGATCATAAAGAAAGTCCGGACTATAAGCACCAGACGCCCAGACTCTCAGCATCTGCTGATTGCCGTCTACCACGCTGTCGAATAGCTGGCTCATCTTCTCGGCCGTGACTCTCGGCCAGAAAGCGTCGGGTGGAATGAAGTTGGAGCCTTTCGCATACATCTCGTGTCCATTGATTTCAAAGTGCCAATTGCTTCCCGGAGCGATGCCCTGATCCAGCTGTGCTTGGGTGACCGGGAACTCGTTGAGCACGATAGTCCTGAAACCGGTACGTTTGACGATCGTTGCCAATGAGACGTTGTCTTGGGACTCGATGCTGACGGTCAAGTAATACAAATTTTGTGGACCGAGCCCGTTGGGCCACCAGAGCTCGACAGCGTCGGACGGCACGATTACTGAGCCTGTTACCGCTCCGCGTGTGTAGTTAACATTTGTGAGCAATCCTTGCATGATCGTTGCGTTGTTTGGATCTTCGAGGATGTAACTGAGTTTCGCGTCTTGCGGGAGATGTCCAATATAGTCGAGACTGGCATTTACCACCCAGTCTTTGCTCTGATCTGGTAGCATGAGATTTAGCTGGCCCTCGCGGTAGATGTCGATGTCGGAGTTTCTGATGTGAACTTGGTCTGAGCCCAATTCGACCACAAAGGCTGGCTGCCATGGACCGGCGGGTGCCATCGCTGGTCCCCAGTCCCATCCGAAATCGCTTTGTTCTTTTCTGTGGTGGTGCAAGCATGTCAGCTGTTGGAGCTTGTCTGGAGAAAGAGAGCGTTCTCAGCATTTACCTCATGAACCAGCGGTTGGTAAACTCGAACACCTGCTGTCTATCGCATCATAAAGTCAGCCTCGTCGTCTTAGACATTAAGAAAGAGAAAAGTTTCTGAGATGCATCATCTGCACTTACACCCCATACGGCCAAGTCTCAGCACCTCGCTCTTCAGCAATCCCATTCGCAATAATCGGCGCCGACCCAAACTCCAGCCCCAACGTAAGCTCCTCCTCACCACAACCCCTCACAATCTCCGAAACATCAAACCACCACTGCCGAAACTGGTTATTCGTGCTCGCAACATGGCACCCACAAAGCGAAATATCCGCAAAAGTGTCCAGACCATTGAACTGCAGCCACGTGCTCCTACCGCTCGAAGAATTCTCCCGGGAGGAAAGTCCGCTCAGCACAGCCGAGTACGTCCAATTGTGCCAGACGACCCAGCGGAGATTGAAGTCATTGAGGTCGTGATACGGATCACCTATGACGCCCGCGGCGAAGAGGTCGAGGTGTACTTGGCTTGGCAGGCTGCCTGGAACGGAGATATTGAGAGCATCGTTGGAGAGCGTCCAGGCGGTTTCGGAGAGGTTGGTTATGTGTTTGGCTGATGCGAGGGCGAGCGGTAGGGCGAGCAGATATGATGCCCTCATAGTCGTCAGGGCCTGAGGTTCGGGAGAGGGCTAAGCTTCTGGGCAAGCACGGCCAAGCGTTCACAAGGCTTTTTTATATGGGACAACCTCAGGACAAGGTGGGCATGGTTTGACCAGACGGCATTTTAGCATTCACAAACTCTCCCAACCTAGCGAACCTTACCTTCGGTGAACCGTTTATGGCAATTGAATCACCTGCGGCGAAGTGAACGCCGGACGATCATTCGAAGCACGTGTATCAACTAAATCCTCCGATCGCTCAATCGAGATCAGACACGATTATCCGGCCGAGGAGACCCCTCAAGGACCTTCAAATGGATGTTCTGCCCCATCGATGATCTCCCTGTGTCGAAGGATCGAGTCTTGACATCGTCACTAATGGGCATACCAAAGGAGAGGTGCAGTGCAACCCCGCGATCGAACGCAAGACTGTGACGCAGTCGGCATCGTTGCATCGACCCCGCCTCCTTCTCCACCTTCGATACCACGAGGTTGCATACCTGGTGCTGCCATGACGTGGCGGGCCTGAAGGATCCAGTGGATCGTCCTTCGCTTTGCAAGCATAGAGTCAACGCGAAAGGTGTAGCGTGAAGCTAATCCAGTGATCCGGTGTCAACAGCAGAAGAATTAACCGGAAAAATTTATCGCTATGCACTGTAAGAGTCGCTATGCGTACACTCTGATGTAAGTAGAAAAAAATATATACCATTCATCCATCATAATCCAACCAGCTCTGGACCTCTCATTCATTGTTGCATTCACTCACCGAAACCCAAATTCGGCCCCAGCATGACATAACATGCCAAGAAAATATTCTTGTTTTGACCACCAACTCCAACTCCATCGCCAGAAGTACAAAGACGTATGATGAGAACGCTAACACTCGCGCTGATTCTCTATTCTGTTCCAACCTCAGGAGGGCCTTGCTCCTGCTCCACTAACCACTCCATGATACTTTCGTAGCAAAGGACAAACTGACGCAAGCTCTGAACCATGCTGAGGCGCTGATGGCGGAAATCCTCGACTGTCTTTTCGATAAGATCGACATCGTCTCGGTGAACCCAGGAGCCGTCCACGGTATCGTACGATGCGTCGCTGTTTTTGCTGTCCGTTTCATTCTTCGAGAGCGATGAGAAAGAGTCAAAGAAGTCTTTACCACCACTGCTCTGATTTTGACCACCCGAAGAGACTTTGTTGCCAGGCTGTTTTGCAGGCGTATTGCCGGAACTGTCCATTGCAGAAGTGTGACTTCGCGACAGGGTGGCCGGAGTTTCACCAACAACTGAGCCGAGTCGACTAATCCGCTGACGCTTGAGCATGTCGATGACTGAGCTCACAGTGCAGAAAGTACCTGTGCGACCACAACCAGCGGAACAGTGAACGAGGACTGGGCGGCTCTCAGCAGATTCAGGCTCCCTAGAAGAAGTTTTGTTGGCGACACAGACCACGGCTTCGGTTTGTTCCACCAGGCCCAGCAAATGTGATGGATGCGCAGGAGCGCCGAAGTCTGGCCAAGAGTCGAACTGCAGTTGTGTGATCTCGCGCATGCGATCGAATGGGCGATCCTTGTGACTGAGTGTGAATTTGCGGACAGTAACAAAAGGTGAATCGTTGCTGGATTTATCATCTTTTCCAGTCTGAGGCGCAAGCGGCACGTTGGCTGGGTTGGTGGATGAGCGACGACCAGCAGCTGGGCGATTCTTGGATCGGTGTATTTTCGCAGGATCCAAAGAAGCCTTCTTTTCTGACAAGAATTCCAGTTGCAAGGAACCATATTGTCTTTGGTCCCAGTAATTGTGTGCCTTGACTTGAGCACCTTCCTGCTCCGCCGTGAGCATGACGATGACGCGGACGTCTTGCTGCCAAACAACATTCCAGAAGTCGTTGAACGTAGCCGGGATAGGTGCCTGAGTAGAGATATATCGTTTATGACTTAGCGAGGCTTTGACGTAATTGGCGTTGAAATAGTCGCAGTCATTCCTCGTAACCCCTTCGAGCTTGACTCGAGAGTGTTCAAACGGCCAGATGTTGTTGTAGCGGTTCTTGTTACCCATACCCAACCCAGCTATTTTCACACCATCCGCTGGGAAGTTTGGTGCCTTCTGCGATTCGGACGCTCCGCCTTCGAATGTGACTTGTCCCGACAGCGCGTCTTCCATACGCTTCTTCTCTCTCCTCTCGATTTGTTCAAAGCGCTTCGACACTCTCTTTCCCTGATCTGTCTCTTCAGAAGCCGTTTTGAGCCATTGTGGGAAAGCGTTCTGCTCTGTGTTGCGTGTTGCACGCTTTGGGTGTTTGATCGGGAATTGACCAACACCACCAATGAGGTCCATGTTTTGTCGGATATTGCCAAAGAAAGGGTTGGCAGGCTTGTCGGCCGAAGGCATTGGACAACCTCCAATTACTGGCGCAACCTTCGGACCGTCTGCGCCTGTGGCTGTCGTCGAGTTGCTGACCTTTTGCGAATCCACTCCAGCTTCAACGTATGAGGAGAAGCGCTGCGAGAACTCCGACATACCACCTCTGATGATGTATGTGATTCCTTCATATCCTTCGGCCTGGAATTTCTTGACCATGTTCATGCAGATCGTGGCATCTTTCAACTGTGTGGAGTTGTTGTCGTAGACAATGATGTATTTGCTACTCCGCCAGTTGCCGAATCTAGCACGCTGTTCGTCGTCCTTGAACGTCTCTGCTAGCTTCTGGACATTGAAAGAGGGTCGTTTTAAAAGGGTGGTTGGGATGCAGAGGTTGAGGGCATCTCTGATATGCGACTGCGCGTATTGGGTCGACACGCGCAGATCCAAGATCAAAGTCTGCTCGTCGGCTGATGTGATGAGGTTCACGACGTGTTGTGGAGTGGTGAAAAGCTGTGATTCCGGGTCCTCCTTTGAGGGGAGTGTCTCGGCACGGTGCTTAGCCATCCCAGAGGATCCGGCGAAAGATTTGTCCAGTGGTAACTTCACGCGGGGGTGCCTGTCGGGCGGCGAGCCGTCTCTATGATGTTTGCCTGTTGCATGGTCGCTGGCGATAAGGGTAGCTGGCGAACCTCTACGTGTCAGCTCAGGGTACGTCAATGAGCCAGGGGACAGCATTCGCTTCGGTGACTGAGACATCTCGGCGGCCGCTGGGTGGAGCATTTCCCTACTTCGTGAAGACGGTGGCGCACTGTCTCGGGTGGCCGTGCTGGGGCCCTTTGATATGGGCATAGGACTCGCTGATAGTCGAGGAGCAGGCGCATTCATTTTGAAAGAACCACCACTGCCTCCATTGAAATCGCCCAGTTGGAATGAGTTGTTCTGGGAGTGTCTCATGAAAGCCTCGTATTCCGGGTTCTGGTCGTGTGGGATGACGGCAGGCGATGCCGCTGCAGTCGAGTGGATGGCGGAAGAGGGAGGGTTCCAGTTCTGGGTGGAGTGCTGCGGTCCATCGTTCATGTAGCCACCGGCATCATGTGACTGCAGGCCGAAGTAATTGGGACTGGGTGTTTTGGCGCTCTGAGCCTGTGCGGCGCTGGGAGTGGGCAGGCGTGGCGATGAGAAAAAGGGAGGCATGGTGGAGGACTGTGCGGAGGAGGTGTGATAGGAGCGCGTCGAGGGCGAGGTCACGGCGGATCTGGTGGATGAGTGCTGGGCGGTATAGAGGGGCGAAGTGGCAGTCTGCGACATGGCGCTTTCCAGCCGCGGGTGTGTGTCGAATGTGTGCGAGTAAGGGCGGCGGGCGTGTGGCAAAGCGTGGCGACGTGGAGGCTGCGTCTAGAAAGCAGGGCGCGAGCAGGCGAGGAGGCTCTCAGGCGTGCTGTCGGGTGCCATGATGGTGATATTTTTATCGAGAGGCCTGGTGGAATGGCGCCGGTGCAAGACTGGAGACGAAGACTGATGTGGGAGAGTGCATGCTGTGTGTGGAGGGACTGGCAGCGCCGGAAATGCTCGAATACGTCATCGGTGGCGTCGACTTGAGGCTGACGGGAAGGGATGGGAAGGGATGGGAAGCGCACAGTGCGCAGTCTTGCAGCCCTGCCGCGCACGCACACAGCCGCCACACCATTGCTGTGGAAAGAGCGCATCAGAGACACTCGCCTGGCAAACAATCTTGACACCCTGCCGCCTAGTTCGACCTCACTTCACCAGCAATCATTACTGTATCAATCCTCCCGAGCTGCGAGCTGCTACAGACTCTGGCCCTGCTTCTTCGCTCTCCCGCCCTGGACCCTGCGCGCCAATGCTCGCGTGCTCGTCATGACAGTTGAGCGCACCCACCGCGCCCGCCAGCCCAGGCAAAGGCTACCGTCCAACATTTCTGCACCACGTTTCAACTCTCAACCGTTGCCAGTCAACGAGCCACCGTCGCTTCATTTTCTTCTGCGCCTTCTGCGCTCCTCCTCCCGAGGCGCCTGTGTTTCGTCTCCCGTGAGAACATGTGCATCCTCACGCGTGCTATTTTGGTGCAGCCAGGTTCCTTCGAGGTACCGCGGTACGTCCATGTACGATCGCTCACTAATGCCGTCCTTATCGCTTATCGCTGCTCTCCCACCATTTCGCATTCCGCTTCTCTTCCGCGTTCTAGACCAAGGGACCACCACTGAGAAAGGGTACATAGGTACCTTGGTGCAACAGCATGCTTGCCGATCACAGTCCCCTCAGTCGCCGGTCACGAGACTCTGCACATCATGTATACCAAAAGTCGCCGCGGCAGCTAGCTTGCGTGCACACGATTGACATCTTGCAGGCCAAATCCCAGAATATCGCGGTGGCGTCTCTTCAGACGACTGCGGTCCGCGCGTACAGCTAAGATGCCCATGTACAATCTTCCGTTTGAGAAAAGCCTGTGCTTGCTTCCTGGCCGTAAATCCACGTGCAATCGATTCATCATCCGCGCACGGCTGATGGAAATTCTTGATACAAATGGAATCAGCCTTGTTTTCTCGCATCGCAAAGTCTAATTACCCATGGTGGAATCCTCCGGCATAGTGCGACGCCTGTCATGTCACCCGCGGAGACGGCTGGCGTGGAGCGCATGCTTGCCCATGCTTTCGACACCACGCACACTGTACACGTCCGAGGAGATTAGCATGCAAAGAAAGATTGGATGTGGGAGATGGCAGATTTGACCGGGTCGCGTATCACGCCAATTTGAGGAGAAGCTGTATACACTGTAATCATTACTATTGTCATTTCCCGTGAGACATATTTAGCTACATACAAGCCGCCCCCGGTCCACCTGTCTCTACTCATTAGACTAGTAGGTATACCTGAAACCCTCGAGACCAGCAATGATCTTGCCACCAGCAGCCGCACGCTTGTTCGCCCGCTTGAACTTCAACTCGAGCAAGCACGAAATAACAATCACCAGTGCGCTCGCAAGCATGGTCGTGTACATGCCGGGCTTGTAGCCAGTCGCCTTATCCTGCTCTCTGAAGACGGTGCTGCCGACGATGCCACCAATACCGCCAGCGCCGACGAGGGTTGCCGATGCCAGAGCGCGCTTCCACTGGCCGCGGATGTTGTTCGCCTGCCAGGTGAGCACGCAAGGGACGTTGGCGTTGGCGGATGAAGTGGCGAGGAAAGCGCCGACGTAGCGTGCAGCTGGGTTCTTGAGGAAGCCGAGCATACCCAGGCCTACGATACCGTACGCAGCGTTGAAGATGACGAATGGACCACGGAGGTGGTACTTGTCACCGGCCCATGCACAGCCGTACATCACAATGGCGGCGAGCACGTAGGGAGGTGCTGTGAGACGTTAGCTTGGGTTCTACAAGTTTTCTGCCTTTGAGAGAATACGTACCGATCAAGCACTGAGAAGCACCAACAGAGAAGCCCATGCCCACGTTGAGGATGATGGGCAAGAAGTACGCAATAGCGTAAGTGACGGTGGTGGTCAATCCGAACAAGAATCCAAAGGCAAGGATCTTCAGGTCCAAGATGCCGCGCATGTACTTGCCCAGGTTGAAAGGCTCAGCAACGACATCGTGGCGATCCTTCTCGATCCTGGCGCAGATGAAAGCAGCCTCCTTCTCGTTCAGGAACGGCAGAGTCGTCTTGGATTTCTTCGCCGCGAGTTCGGGGAAGTCGACGATGGTGATGCCACCGATGAAGCCGACGACGACAGTGATGATGCCTTGCATGATGAAGATCCATCGCCATCCTGCAATGCCGGACATGATGCCACTGGGCGCTGTCGGGTTAGCCTTGGTCGGTCCGTAGCGCTGGCCATAGTCTGAACCAAGGTCACCAAGGCCGTTCATCTGCCAGAAGCCGTACGCCAGGATTCCAGAGAATGCTGAGCTCATGCTGCCGATGAGGTAAAACACTGCGTTACGCTTCTGGAGCTCGTATCGAGGGTACCAGCAAGACAGAAGATATGCGCATCCCTTGGAATGTCGTTAGTGCGAGTTGCATGAATAGGGTTAGTGCTGAGGGTAACATACAGGGAAGAATCCAGCCTCGAAGATTCCGAGAATGATACGCAGGGGGATCAACTCGTACCACTGCTTGACAAAGCCGAAGCAGATCATGGTTATGCCCCAGAGGATGGTGATCGATGGGAGGAATGTGCGCGGGCCCAACTTCCGCAGTACGACCGTGGCAGGAGGCTGAAGAAGCACGTATGAGATGAAGAAGATAAGGACGATGACCGAGTAACGGTCTCCAATGAGCTTCAAATCGACGCCCATGCCTGCGACGACGGCGATACCCTTAAAACGTGTCAGCCATCGAGAACACAGTCATGATCGCTGTCGACTTCGCTTACGGTGTTGGTGCGGTCCATCAACGAAACACAGTACATGCCACCGAGAGTCAAGACGAGACGTCTGTCAACTCTCCTGATAACTTTCTTCTGCTCCTCTGGTGTGAGGGCATCGATGTGGGCGTTGTTCACGGCATTGGAGTCTTCAGACAGCGTGCGCTCAAGGTGTTCGACGCCAGCATTCTTCTCAATCTCAGGCGCATCGGAGTTGGCGACTGGGGCCGGCATGGTTAGGAATATAGAAAAGGCTCTCGCCTGATGATTTTACTCGGACAAGTGTTGGACGAGCTGTGACTGATGGAGGAGCTGAGAGACTGGGGGATTCGATGTCTACTTGTAAGGATTCTGCTGTTGTGGTTACACACCCCCCATTGTGACCACTTACAGCCACAGGCAGACTGGTCGAAACTCTAGCAGCGCCGCATTCGACGGCAAGTGCCACCGCCGCAGCACCCGATACGTTCCAAGTATACCACCGTCGGGCAGACAAGAGGGCGAACTTGAAAATAAGAAAGACAGAGTGGAGCCTTCCGAGCCTTCCCCCGCGTGTCTCCACGCGCTACTCCAGATTTTCGATGATTTTCGGTTAGCCGAGAATGAGATTGGGGAGAAGGGAACCTTGGACCCGCCTAGACTCGCCTGTTTGCATGCGTGCCACGCGCGAGCTGTCATCGATAGTCGAGGCGGACTCCGATCCAACGTGCTGGATGTGCTGGAGGGGCCGCCGAAATGGTTACCGCCAAGCACGCCGCCCGCTCTCTATGCTCGAAGCGTTCGAAGCGCCGACGAAGTTTGACTAAAATCAGCCTGGGCTTTGGGTCAAGAGTTCGGTTCTGTATAGACTACGGCGCCCCCGCAAAATGGAGGGCTGCTACAAGTGCTATTTCTTCCTCCTTGATCCTTAGTGGTCCTTGGTCGCAACTCGCGAGTGCAAAAGCATGCGGGGAAGAGTGACCAAGCCCTTGTAGCTCTACGCTTGAGTGTGCATGAGGATCCTTGGCCATGCATCTGCTGATCACTCTCACTGGTATCTGGCCTTGACCTTGCACACTAGGCCAGTCTGGCGGACGAACCAAGAGTCGTGCAAGATCCAGTCCTTCGTCGGCGACATCTCGAAATCGAGATGCCGCAGAATCTGAGGAACCAGTTTGCTGATCTCTAGAAGCGAGATGTTTTTCCCAAGGCATGTGCGTGTGCCTGCTCCGAACTACGAAACATCACGTCAGCAATTGTTGCATGCATCACCACAGAGATGGTCCAACTAGCCACCCGGAGACTCACGGCTAGGAAGTTTCGCTCCATGGCTTTCAATCCATGCTCGTCCGCATCCAACCACCTCTCGGGCCTGAAAATCCCCGAGTCTTCGCCATAAACTTCCTCATCCCTGGCCGCCACCCAAGGGTTAACGCCCACAACTGTACCGCCATCAAGCCTCACGCCGCCTACCTCGGTGCCGCCGCGTGGGACCACGCGCTCGAGGAGCAGGCCTACGGCAGGATGCATTCTTAACGCCTCTTTCACGACAGCCTGGAAGTATTTGAGCTCTTGGGCCTCGGCAAATGTTATGGGATCGGACAGCTTTCCACCTCGGATGGCTTCGTCGAGTTCGTCGAGGACTTTCTTGTGGGCCGAGGGGGTGCGACAGAGGTAGTAGAATATTGCACGCAATGAGGCCGCGGTGGTATCGCTCCCAGCGAAGATGTTGCTCACCGCGTGTGAGAGCAGTTCTGAGTCGCTCATGACTTGCTCGCCGTCTTTGAAGCGCTTGAAGCGGTCCAGCATGTCCGGAAGCTGACCGGAGCTAGAGTCTTTTCCCTGATAGCGCTGCAGCTGCTGAGCCGCGAACGATACGATATACTTTGACTTGTTCAAGGCCGCCACGGCTGGTATCGCATTTGTCAGGTAGGACACCAGCGGGTTGCCGAAGAGATACCTGTGCATCCAAGGCGCTTGGCCGACGATGCTGTTGTACACCAACCTTCCCTCGATCGCCTCGATGATATTCCCGACATCTTTCTCCTGCTCCATGAAGTCTAGCCGGTTCGAAAAGGTGATGGATGTGATTACGTCGAAAGCATACCAATGAAGCCACTTCCCGAGATCAACCTCCTGACCTACGCGCTCTCGCAGTTTTCTCAACAAGATTTCGGAGCATTCATCGTTCATCGGCTCAAGGTCTCGCATGGTGCTCATCGAGAAAGCGTTTGCAACAGGACGCTTCTTGGCCGTGTGGATCGTCTCCTCCTTGACGCTGAATATCGTCGACGCTGCGCCAGCAGGAGTCTTGATATCGAACATGGTGTAAAAGTCGCTTTTGTAGAACTTCGTGCTGATGCTGTATAGCTGTTGTATCGCATTTCCATCAGAAATCGAGACGTGGTTGGGTCCTACACGCACAAGACGACCATATTTCTCGTGCAGCGAGAGATGGTAATCCATCTGGTTTCCCTTGGCGCAGGACCATATTCGGTCGAGGTTGGTGAATGATGCCAGAAAAGGTCCGGGGATTGTGCGGAGGTCATGGCGATATTTCGTTGTGGTCAAGCGGAAGAGGAGTACGATAATGGAAGCAGCTGCCAGAAGCCATGGCCATGTTGAGTACATCTTATAGGTGTGACTCGCTGGGGTTGATCAGCGGTATGGTGCCACGGTTATGTTGCGATGATTAGTGAACAACTAGGTAGGAAGCTTTGCAGCACAGAGCGATCCCTCTTTCGAGTACTGGCGAAGGGATTGTGTCGCCACTCCTTGAAGTCCTCTTTCTTTGGGCGTTTCGCAGTCTATTCATGTATGTTTCAATATGTCTTGGTCGGTGGAATGGCCATCGAAGATGATCACAACCGCGAGTTGGCTTCGTAAGTCTTAAGAGAGAATGACTGGGCGGTAGGGTTAACCAAAGTAGCAAAATTATATTGATCGTCTGATCACAGGGTAAAACGGAAATGCTTCTACGCTTCTTATAACGTCTAGCCTTCACATTCTAACGATCAACCAACGACAGCGGGGTGTTTGTGCCGCACACCCGACCGTTCCCCGGCACATCGAACTTACAACACGCTTTCGGGAGCCTTTCGCAGAACCATAAGATACGACTGTGAGCATTACCGGTCTATCTTTGGCTCAGGGGATAGTCTCTTCGATGCGTACGAACCTTTGGTGACTTCCATTATTGCCGCTTGGGTCAGCACGGCTTTCCAAAAAGAGCTAGTAGAAGGGTTTGCGTGTCGTTCTGTATACCGCTCTTGTCGTCCCGATGATCGGGGATGTGAGCGTTCTCAGCTCAGGCGTACCATCTTATGGTACTGTATACCATCGAGACGTCAAGATGGAAGGCCAGCTAGAACCCTGGATGGCACCATGAATATTGCAGAGTCAGTCCTCTCCTGCCGTGAGGGAGGAGGAATACGCGCCAAAGGGGCTATTTCGTATGTGAACCTGTGACCACAATTCACGGCAATTCAGCTTGATGGTATATGTGTCCATACGCTGATAAAAGGTAAACAACGTCTCTTGGGCGTTACTTCGGGTAGGCTGTCGATATCTTGCCATATGACTCGTCATTCTATGAGCTATGTAAATACTTTCTTGTTTTGGCGACAAGCACAATATTCGTCTCTTCGATTTGATGTTCACAAGACTCTCCTTCCACCCAAGTGTCCAGAAAAAGCGGATGCGGGAGCGACCGAGCGGGATTGACGGGTAGCACACGCTTGGCAGGCGCACCCCGAATCTGCTTAAGCCCACACTTTTCGCGGAAGTTGGTATTTGGACCTCAGCACAGCGGATCGACCACGCTTCTCACGCCCAACGACAATCTATACCCGGTGAAAGTACGTCAATCGGTATGTCTCGAACCCATTATCGCGATCACAGCACGACAAACACCACAAACACGACTCTGAGCCTGCGCATCTCGAGAAACTGCGCGACCGAAAGAATCTTCGCTGACATTTGTGCCTTTGCAGTAACCTTCACCAACAGCAAATATGGGGTACAGTTCACACGAGAAAGAGATGATCGCTACATAGAATACTTCGCTGACACATACGCAGTATCTCTCGTGACTCCCGTCACAAGCGCAGCGCCTCTGGTGCTAAGCGCGCATACTACCGCAAGAAGAGGTATGCATAACCCGATCGCAATGAATGCCATTCATGAACGCAAGTTCCTGACCAGCAAACAGAGCTTTCGAGAAGGGCCGTCAGCCCGCCAACACCAGAATCGGCCCCAAGCGCATCCACCTCGTCCGCACCCGTGGTGGTAACCGCAAGTTCCGTGGTCTCCGTCTCGAATCCGGCAACTTCTCCTGGGGCAGCGAGGGTATCTCCCGCAAGGTCCGCATCGTCGGTGTCGCCTTCCACCCCTCCAACAACGAGCTCGTCCGCACCAACACTTTGACCCGCTCCGCCGTCGTCCAGGTCGATGCCACCCCCTTCCGTCAGTGGTACGAGGCCCACTACGGTCAGCCCCTTGGCCGCAGACGCCAGGCCAAGACCGAGGAGGAGGTCAAGCTCAGCAAGTCTGTTGAGAGCAAGCAGCACGACCGTTTCGTCGCTTCCGGCAAGGCCGCCGCCGCGCTCGAGAGGCAGTTCGAGGCCGGTCGTCTCTACGCCGTCATCTCTTCCCGCCCCGGCCAGTCCGGTCGCTGCGATGGTTACATCCTCGAGGGTGAGGAGCTCGCCTTCTACCAGCGTGCCATCAGGAAGTAGAGAACTACTTTGGATTGGCGTTCCGGTACGGAAAAAGCTGTGCTACGCTGGCGTTCAGCTTGCGGAAGAGGGAAAGTTCAACATGGGTAGCTCCTTATACCATACGACAGGAATGCCTATATGAGAGTTCAAGCCTAAGTCTACTTGTGTAGCATAGCGTCACAAATTACAAAAGATGATGCCCTCCCCAAGATTCGGGAATGTTGGTGGTGGATGTAAGGTCTACACCAGCACACAAGATACCCCATTATCTCTACACAATGAAGAGATATTGAACACCCCAAAAATTCTACGATCGCGCCCCCATGTGATGCCCGCTAGCTACCTATAATTGAAGACCATTTCCCATGCCCAACAAAGATGGCCACGCTTATACACTGCGCATGATTGAATACTTGAACCGTCCTTCCAAGATAGGAAAATTCTTAGATCTGTTAGAGCAATGACCATCGAGTACCCGATCTAGTTCCACTATACTAGGCCACTCGATCTATTCCTCTCTGAGGGCTCATGCAGCTGAGGTCGGTGCATCTTCTAAGCGGGCAACTGCGACCAGTTGGCCCCGCTAGACGTCGGCTTTCCACCACAATCGCTCCCAGAATCTCTTACACGAACTGGACTATGTGAGTATCAAACAACATTTCCTCAACTACTCATAACTGAAGAACCCCGTATTATCTTTGTGGACCTGTTGTATTTTCACCTGCTACCATGCCGTCAACAGTCACGACCAGAGTTCTTATCATCAGCGACACACATAATGCGCCCTTGAGCACTAAAGACGATGCACCGCATCCGAAGGCTCCCTTCAAATCGCCATTACCCTCCGCAGATCTCCTGATACACTGCGGCGATTTGACTATGACTGGGAAATTTGAAGAGTACCACAAGACGCTTGACATGCTCGCCGAGATAGATGCACCGGTGTAAGTTCCGATGGCAGGCAATATGACACGCAAAATGGCTGTCCGCCTGCTGAACACCGATTTCTAGCAAGCTGGTGATAGCCGGAAACCACGATCTCTCCCTGGACCGCGACTTTGTATTCGCTCATCGTGAGAAGGACCCTCAACGCCGTCAGCCCTCCGGTCTCAGCAGTGAACAAGCCGACGCTCGTGTTAACGCCGCGCGAGACCTCTGGACATCTTCTAACGGCCGAGCGAAAACCGAAGGCGTGACATATCTGGACGAAGGCGTTCACCAGATATCCCTGCCAAACGGCGCAGTGGCGAACATCTATGCCAGCCCATACACGCCCGAATTCTGGGACTGGGCTTTCCCATATCAACTGGACGAAGACCGCTTCAACGGACCCGGCACATGCCTCTCCGACGCAACAAGTATTGCGCCTTACCCCATGCCCACCAGGTCGAAAGTCAGGAATCCAATCGATATCGTGATGACTCACGGCCCACCTTGGATGAGGCTGGATCCGACCGCGAGAGTCGAAGCAGTCGGATGTCCGCACCTGCTGAGAGCGTTGATGAGGGCGCGGCCGGCATTGTGCTGCTTCGGCCATATCCACGAGGGATGGGGAGCAGAGCGCTTGACGTGGGCCGATGATGCCGAGAACCTTCCTGCAAAGGCTTGCTCGATTGCAGATTGGAAGAAGGGTGCCTGGAAGGAAGGCGTCAAGAGCGCATCGCCCGTACAGGCGGACATGGATGCCGCAAGAGAGAACCATGCTGTGTTCGTCGATGTTTCTGAGAAGGGTGGAGATGCTATCCAAGCAGGGAAGGAGACTTTGTTTGTGAATGCAGCAATCATGGATGTCAGCTATCGTCCGATAAATGCTCCTTGGGTGGTGGATTTAGATCTTCCAAAGAAGGAGGGTTCGATACTGTAGTGAATATCCATCGGTTCGCCGAATTAACGTCAGCACCAAGAACGCACCACATCCACGCGGTGTCATCGATTACAAACGATTTATTATGACATGATTTTTTTCGGTAGAACTTGCACATGAATTTTGCGCGATGGCGATCAGATCATATGTAAAAGTATGGGTAAGCTACTAAACTCTACAACGAAACAACTTCATTCAAAAAAATAAATATACAAGCTCTCGAGGGCATAGGGTATCAAAGCCTCAACAAAGCACAAGGACTTTCCAAGAAAGAACGAGAACCCCGTGCGCATCAACATCACCGACCGTTTGTGTTGGATGTCGCCTGACTCCAGCTTCCACCATTAGAAAGGAAACTTATTCTCTTCTTCAATGTAGGGTTATTGTTTCCTGCTGCGCTGCCCGGTCTACTGTCCATACTCGGTCGACGCTCGAAGAGGCTTAGCCGGGGGCGACTCTGGCTTCTGTTTCTGGCGTGGCTCTCCTGTCGAGACTGGCGGCCGCTGTCGTCTGCAGTACCATTCACTGACTGGCCTTGCTCGTTCAGGCGACCGCGTATAGAGCTGATGGAGCCACGCTTGAGGAACGAGAGTGAGCGCCTGCGTCCGCGTTTGAAGGCAGATTCGTGTTGCTGGCCGTCTTCAACAATGGCAGACTCGTCTGTAGCAGCACCATCAACAGCTTTTCCGCCGTTCCGGTGGTGGTCGTCCGCGTCAGGTGAAGGAGAATGTGTGAAGTCCATGATGTTCTGTCGACCAGGGAAGAGCAGTGCAAGCTCTCGTTCAAAGCTTGCTTCAAATCTGGGCACCAATTCTGCGCGAGTGGCGGCGTGTGCAGAGCGATTGTAGAGGGAGAGACATCTGCGAATGACGAGAGCATGGTCTAGCAGTGCGGTGTGAAGTGCAGACTGAAGGACATCCATTGCTGGCTTCTCCGCAGCATCAAAGTCAACGGCGTTGGGGTCGACTTCTTCAGACACGTTGTCGTCTATTGTTGCTGCGGGAAGTAGGCTGCGGTAGCGTGCGACGCTACTATCAGAGTTGGGATCCACTGATAGAAGGATAGCTTCTGACAATTGGCTCATAGCCGCGCTGTCAGCGTTGATCACGCGCTTCTCCAGGGCAATCATCTCTTGTGTCTTCCTTGCCGTCCGTTCTACTGCCGCCTCGACAGGCGAGAGTATGGATGTCTCTATCTTGATGATCTCAGTGCGCCGCAGAATGGTCGGGAAAGCCTCGACAGTGGTGTAGACGATCTTCTCCACTGGCTGCTCGGTGATCGGAATATCGCGGACTGGCTGCCTCGAGGTTGTAGAGAACCTTTGAGGGCTGGACATCAAGTAGTAGTCTCGAATTGTCTGGGCGACTTTCGTGCGCTGATAGATAGTATGGTTCAAATCCTTGTGCACGCTCACGGCAAAAACCTGTAAGTACTGGCCTTCGAGTTCTGGCTCGACATCCGTTCGCAGGAGTTGTGCAGCGGGATGGAGCTGCTTCATACGGTCCTCAAATGTTGCAAGTCGATCAGTTGCATGGCCTTCAAATATGAACTCCTTGTCACGCAAGCTGACAGGGAAGCCATGGCCCTTGTAAACGACTCTGAAATACCTTGGGATGGAACGCTCGTTCTTCGCAATCTTCTCGTGAACACTTGCCATGGCGCGCTGTGCCCTTGCAAGTTTGGCAAAGTCGAAGACGTTGGTCTCGTATTGGTGGGCCAATTCCTTGTAGACAGACAGGACTTTCTGCCAGCATTGCCCGAGCTCGAAGTGTTGGACCATATGGACATACAATGCTTCTTTGCGCTCGAATGCGTTTTGGAATGGTAGTTCCAGCTCCTTTAGCTCGCTGACCTGCGCTGTTGTGTCCCATTGGTAACGATCTGCATGCAATTGTAGTGCCAATCCAGCTTCAGTGTGATTTCCAGCGTTCGATTGCATGTTAGCAAGCTGATGCACATAGCGAACGTATGCCTCTTCGCTCTGCACATTGTGTAGGAATTCCATGAGTCGAAGAGTGTTCACAATCTGAGTAGGCTCGTTCGAAACTCTATCGCCAGAGTGAACGTTCCCTAGCATGCCAAGGAGGTCTTCAATCTTGCTGAACATAATTATAACAGCCTTGTACAAGCTTTCTTCCACAGAGCCTTTCAACGGAGCAAATTGTGTCATCATCTCCGCGATGAAGGTCTTGTGCAACAATGCTTCACTGACATTCTGCTTGCGGCATAGCTTGTCGAGACAGTCAATCATAGCAGTCTGAATGATGCTCAGGTCCTGGTCGAGCTCCCAAGCGCTGACAATCATGCTTCTCAAAATCTCAGTCGCAACGGATCTAAGACTAGCGTGCACACTCAGACATAATTCCACGATCGGTCCGACAAGATCCGGTACAAATTGGACTTGATAGCCGCCCATGCGTTCGAAGCCATGAAGTTCCCGGCTGTCCTCGTCAGTTTCCCAGCCGATAGCTTCCCAAGTGCGCTTGAGCAGCTGGGCACCCTGTTCTCTCACATCGCCGGCAATCTTCCAGATGGCTCTACGTTTCTGTTCAGGGAATGTTTCCATGGCTAGCGCAGGACTATTGACAGCCGCAAACAATGTCTCGAAGAATTGCCGCCAGATGTTCGTGTCAAACTCGAAGGCCTCGTCGGCGTTTGGGGCATAAATGTCAGGAATCCATTCCAGTAGAATCTCCGAAATTCTCTGTAGGGAACCGATAGAGAATCGATGATGGCTCACGTGCAAGCTCACCCAGCTGCGTGGGAAAGCCTCACAGTCAAGTATGCTCCGGCTGACCTTGAGCGCCTGAAGGAGAACGCCAGGCACGTCGACTACACTAGCATCGAAATACAATCTCTTCTCCGTCGACAGAGCTGCTGCGAGGAGAGCGGACATCTCGAGCATACCTTCATCGATGCTCGTTTCGGAGGGCGTTTTCCTTTCCGGGAAGGGGAAGCTTGTTGGGAACAGCATGCTGAATGTCCGCTTCGGCGTGCGTTCAAGTTTGTGCAAAGCATCGTATGACTCCACCAATTTCGGAACGTATTGACAGCTCTCCTCGCCAAGCTGAAACATCTGCGTTGCAACGACAGAGCAACAAAGACGAACTTGAGTTCGCCATTGAGCGGTAACCTCCGTTGTGGCGCCCCAATATGGTGCTAGCCAGCGATACGTGTTTCCAACGAATGTCTCCCTGATTTCTGGCTGTTTGAATACCTCGAGCTGGCTGAAATTGATAATAAGCACCAGTCGATGGAAGACGAGTTTGCCCTGTGCATGAGCACATGCGTCAAGTAAGTTTGTGGCAATCTCCAATATCTCCGTTGGGCTCATGAATGACGCTAGTTCAGGCAGCCAAGAGTGGAAGTGTTGAATGACAAGAGTCTGCGTGCCGAGAAGAACAGGCATGGGGTTTCGCATCAAGGCCATCAATGCCACGAATAGATCCTGCAAGTCCTGTACAAACGTTGGGTGGCGTGCAGTTGCATCCTCTATGCCTGCATCATTTTCTGCCGAGGGCGGTATCCTGGTTTCGACAATCAAGCGCAACAATTGGTCACCCACTTTGAGTGCCGCTCTAAGCTTCCTCGAGGATTCCATGTCCATAGGGTTGGTGAGCAGACGGTGGAATGCGCGTATTAGACTTTGGCTTGCGTTCGGCCAGTCATGTCGGGTAGTAGCGTACTCCTCAATCACGTTCTTCATGTCGAAGCGACGATCGCGTGCCACCAAGAAGAGCACCACGAAGTTGGAGAATATCAGATCCTCGTACACATCGGTGTTGTTGTATTCGTCCAGGATCTCAAACAACGCTTGGAAGACTTTTCCAAACAGTTTGACAATCTCGATCTCAGGCACGAAGGAAAACTTGTCAAGGATCTCAATGAGTCTTTCTCCATGGAAGTCCCGCCAATTCAGCAAGCCTAGAAGGTTGGGGTCTTGGGAGTATTCGGTACTGCAGAGATACGTCCGTAGCGAGACCATAGTGGCTGATTGGTGAGTGAAGTCGGCCTTCTTTGCCCACGGTGGCAGCGCCAGGTAAGCACCTTTGCCGCCGATCAAGCTAGAGCTGTACTCGTCGTAGACGTATAAGGACACATGGTGCTCGCCATCTCGTACGAAAGCGCCATTCTCCCAAAGCGGGACCCAAGCAAGTGCAAATGGAAAGTTTGGACTGTCTGCAATACTCATGACGACGTGGCACCCAGGTACGTCTTCGGTGGGTACAGAAAGTCTGATGGTCTGGTTCCAAGCCTCGCCACGTTCGACGCCAGTAGTACGCCACGCGATATGTCCCTGATGGTTCGATGATGTGAAGATGCAATCCTCTACCCGCTCACCGCCGCCCTTTCGCACCTCCAGTGTAAGCTGCAAATTAGCCAGTGAACTCTGACAGCGTTGGCTCAGTGGCACGTTGCCAAATTTGGAATGAGCCAATTGCGCATTCTTGGGTACCAACGGTTCTGTAATGGTAAGATATATATCGCTGCGTTGTTTGGAAGGGACACCGGAGAAGCCCAATTTTTGAGTGGTGTGTACATTGTGTAAGAGTGTAGGTGTGGTGCGAATGAGAGAATCTAGATCCAAAGACGGGAGTGTAGTTGTGAAGACATCGAAGCGCTTGATCGAAGAAACTTTTGTGTAACCACCTGTGGGACTGCGGCCGAGTTCGCGAATAATATCGTCCCAATCGGCGCCTTCGTCATCGGGGGCCTCTGGCGGTGTTGAAGGAACCCACATCACAACAGTAGTCCGGAGCTCTGACTGTCCACGCGCAACGCTTCCGATATCGATCGCGCCGACACCGACCGTACGTTTGACAGTCTTGTCTTGAACAGAGGGGTGTTCAGATAGAGACGAGCTTGATCGACCGGTCCGAGGTCGTTCTGAGTTAGCCGTGCCAGGGCGGCCTTCCTGCTTCCTCTGACTTCCGAACATGCTGCGCCTACTCTTGAGGCTGGTGCGTGCTTTTGGTATCGAAGACACGGAGGGCTGAGTGGCTAATTCGGGCGGCGCTGGCTGATTGGACAAAGTTTGCCGCACAGGCTCGTCGCGCAGCAGTTTGAATACCACATACAACGAAACTGCTTCTTGTCCAACGCCCAAGTCTGCTGCTGTCAGGTTTGCAAAGAGCGTCTTAGGTTCGTCTTCCGAAGGTTTCGAGTCCGCATCTATGACCGGCACAGATATTGAGTAGTTCTCTGTCAAAGGTTTTGGTTTCTCACCGGGCAGTTTTGAGCAAAGATACATTTGCAGTGTTGCAGGCTGGTCAGATGAAGACACAAAATTAGTGACATCGACAAGAACGTGGTAGAGCATGTGTACGTCTGCTGGAGGATTCGGCGGCCGGTCCAATATGCTCATATTCGCTTGGTCTTTGGTCATCTCGATTACGGAGTCGTCAGCAGTCAAAATGCGACCCTTCTCTACGCAGCTGCGGACTACAACCTCATCACTGAGAAGTTTGTTGCCAGCCACGAGGTCCCATACGGTGTCTTCGCGGAGTTTCTTCAGCTCTTTCGTGGTCATGACATCGTGCATTAGCTGTTGCCGGCTCATTCCCAGGCGCTTGATCAGCTCTTGCACTTGGTGCAGCTGGTCGTAGCCGCGAGCCAGTAGCAATTCGTGAAGTCGAGCATCGTGCCATTCGCGTAGACAGGATGCGATCTCGTCTACCAGAGGCTCTTCGGCGGACTGAACTGTCTCGTCGCCCACTCGGAGCAGAGGCACGGGTGCAAGTGGCTTTGGCGCATTGGGAGCTCGCGGCAACGGGTTGTGTTGCAGATCAACTCCTTGCGCCTTTGCTTTCTCTCGAATATTCGATTGACTTCTCTTTCGACTGTGAGCCCGACTTAAGCGCCTTGCTAATATCTTCTGGCTCTTTCTCCTCTCCCTTATGTTGTCTTCGTCTGTGTTCCCCGACGAAACTAGGCTTAGAGCACTAGCCGTAGTACCATTGCTCTTGTTCTCGCCAAGGAACTCCCTGACTTCTACGCAGTTCCGAGGGAAGATACCAGAGAAGACACGGTGCTCAAGCTGTTGGCCGCGGTTTCCAGTGAGGCCGGCAAGCAGCGACGGAGCTGCTACAAGATATCCGCGGTACCATTGCTGATTCTTTCCGCCTTGCTCGATGATATATATGTGGTCGCCGACTTGGAGTGGGAGGTCCTGGGCCTGAGTGGCATTGAAGGGGTATGTGCAGATGGCAAAGGCGACTGCGGGCAGCGGCTGCCAGGGCATTGTGGTGGTGGCGGCGCTTTTGCTTGCGCAATGGATCGCGGTGTGTTATACTCTGGGCGGGGGTGCGAGTAATGCGTCGCAGTGCTTCAAGACGACATTGCGCTCGGCTGGCAAAGGAGGCGGGTATCGAGGGGTGCCGGACGGGTTAGAGTGGTGGGTGTTGGTGGATGATGTTGAGGGTCCTGAGCCTCGTCTCGTGGCGGTCAAAGAGTGATGCGCTGTTCACTCTTCACAGGTGAGTAAGTGAAGCAGCAGAGATGTATGTCTCACTGCACGCAAACGCTGTAGCTCGTGATGATTGGTGTCGAGCGCATGGACACCGCGAGACAAGAAGGTTGCACGCGCGGACCAGTTTTGGTTGTAGCAATTTAACTAAGGCGCTCGCCGTGATCGCTTATGGATCTTTCGCTTGTGCCTCGCTACACTGTCGTCGCAGGTGGATGCTTGAGGTGCGATGCTCGTAGGACAGCATACAGTATGTGGTTTCAATGACCTCCTATCACGTACATACTCGCAGGCGTCCGGCACGCATCACCAACGGTCGCGACAAGCTAGCACCACCACGAATCGCAAGACGCGAGACCAGGATATTTAGTTCGCGCTAGCAAGGATGCGGGCTGATCAGGGTTATGGCGGGTCCCGTTTGTCGGGTCAGGAGCTGCCGCAAAGAGAGTCTGTATGCCATGTTCTTCTTCACGAGTGATCTGATTGCAAACATGTGACTATCATCGAACGTCCACCAAACGAGTGCTATTCAGCTGACTAAAAACATCTAATGCAGGCATGTCCATCCGCTAAGACATCATAACAGTCGTCGAGGATTCAAAATCGTCCCCTCATGGCTTATCGATCCATCTGGGTGACAAGCCTGCGTGCAATCCTCCAGTCACCAAGAAGTCTGATCCTGTGGTGAAAGTACTCGCGTCTGACAGCAGATAGCATACGAGAGGAGTGAGGTCAGATGGCTGCCCGATTCGTCTGACAGGCGGTGCGTTGTGGTACATATCCGTCAGCCTTGGAAACATCGTTGCGTTGTCTCTGGTCATCTGCGAATCAATGACTCCTGGTGAAATACTATTCACGCGGATACCAACTTCCCCCAGCTCGACAGCAAGCGGGCCGACAAGACCTTTGACTGCTGCTTTCGACATATTGTAGATCGACAGACTCTGCATTGGAACAATGATACCCTGCGCAGCGACTGAGGCGATCAGTACGAGGCTGCCACCTCCGCCACGAGCTCGCAAGTGATCTGCGACCAGTTTTGCAGTCCAGAAGGTGCCCATAACGTTGACTTTCAGCAGTCTCTGCGATTCGTCCCATGTATGCTCTGCAAACGGTCTTTCGAGAGTGATGCCAGCTGCTGTCACACAGCCTTGGATGCCACCAGTCTTTTCAATGACGTTTTCAAAGCCACGTTCCAGTGACGACTGTACTGTCACATCAACTCTCTCGTACATCGCTTCGACGCCATAATCATTGCTCAGGGCATGGAACTCTTTTGATGGTTGTGGAAGTGCATCCAGTACGGCGATGTTGCCACCGAGCTGGGCAATCGCTTTGCAGATTGCCAGGCCGATACCACGTCCACCACCAGTGACCAAGACAGTCTTGCCCTTCATGCTGAAGCGGTCTGTGACCTTGACTTCAGCGGCAGAGTCTCTAGGGTGCACAGTAGATGTAAAGCTTCGCTGTATTGTCGTTGGTAGGCACCGAATCGATAGCATTGCGCCTGCTCTCGCTCCAAAATTCGGAATCTTCGAACGCATGAACGGCATCGCAATTCGATCTAAAAAGGCTGTTGTCCAGTGTATAGGCTTCTCACGTTCTTGGAATATGTATATCAAGCTATTTCGTACAAGCAAAAGCTTCCCACCCGCTACATGTACTGACCCCGCCTCTCTCTCCATTGATGCCGATGATCGTCATCTGGTATCACAACCTCGGGCCATCGTTTCCTTCGTACACTGACTACAATCAGTGTTGAACAAGTCGTTATTCATATCGTCACTGCATGGTAATTTACTACCTGGTCCTAGAATGTTAGACAAAATTGACGGCTGAGTTACGCATGTTGTTTATGAAGTACCGCTACCTGTGCTAACAGCTACAGCCATATTTCAATGATCTTGAAGTTTCTATTGACAACAGTATATCGAAAATACTGGATCATGTTGATTAATGCACTACGGAGTCGAGTCATTCTAGTCTGCTGGAGCATTGGCAAAAAGGAATCATATTCAGATCAAATTCCAATGATGTCATTGCACACTTCAGCCAGGAGCAAAGCCCGAATGGCCCAGTGGTAAGGCGTGTCACTCGTATACTCGTTATGACAAGATCCCTGGTTCAATTCCGGGTTTGGGCATCATTTTGTCGAATTTCACGATTTTTTAGGGACATTCCGGCTTCATTTGAGTATAAACAAATTGAGGTGTGAAACACTTCAAGTGAACAAATCCAGTCTTTGTTGAAATCCAAGGAAATCCTCTGCTCTTCTACCAGATGATGAGTGATACGACTTCCCTTATGGCTGGTTCCATGTCAATGCTCAAACATGTGATCCCGACAAGGTTTCCCCGCACACTGCCATGCTCCACCCCCAAAGATAGCATAGTCCACATACGCCATCACCTTACCACTGCATGCTGACATCCAGGAACGAGTCTCTGGACTCCTCCATAGCATTTGCCTACAATGGACAGCCCTCCCTATGAGCTTTCTCCAGACAATGGAAGCAGTCGTGGCCGAAGCAAGGGACACCACAAGAAACGGGTCAGGGTGTGGACCGAAGACGATCGAGCAAAGCACCGAGTGTTCGAGAAAGGTCGCAGAGAGGCGTTCAGTGACAGCCTATTGGTAAGGGGTGAAACAATCCATTGCGGCTGCTCATACTGATGCGACATCTAGACTCTTGCACGCTTCTTGCCTAATCTGACTTCCGTCAAGGAGAGTAAACTCTCAAAGCATACCATCGTAGACGAGAGTCTGAAGTACCACGAGGTCCAGAAGGCGAAACTGGAAGATCTTCAGAAGACTGTTGATGCATTGAAGGCGGAAAAGGAAGCACTTCTTATCGAACTCTCTGGCTGGCGAGAATGTCTCGATGCAACGTCAGTGCAGGCCGCACCAGCTGAGGTTCCTGAAGCCAATGCTCTGCAAAGCGATGCAGTCCAGGTCGGCAGTCAAGATCCCATACCGATGTATGATGCTATCGTAATACCTGGACCTATTATGACCCATGAGGTACCCCCGATGGCACCCGTTAATTACGGCGCACAATCTGGTTCTATCGTGAACCCGATGCCAGACGCGCAGTTGCTGGACAACTACACACTCCAAACCTCCGCAGTAATGCCTGCAGGTGAACCTGACTTTCACAATTTACCAAGAACATCGCAGTACCACCTTGCACAAGTTGGCACTCGCGATGAGACTCTTCAGCATGCCCTTTGGTCAGCACCGCAAGGTTCACACATACAACAACCAACATGGACACAGCAGGCTTACCAGGAGTTTCCTCTCGACTTCCAGCGCCGTCAATTTCCAATTCAAGGGTACGATCTAAACACCGCATGACAGTATAATGCTGTTAAATGAATGTGTGCTTGGCCTATCTAGTGATCTATACCAACGCCGGTGTCTGACCCGATGATCAGACCTCCTGGAACCAACCCTCAATCTTGGCCTTACTCTCCATCAGCCCACCAGTAAAAAGTGTCAGAGCATCATCAAGCCTCTGCGAAGTAATAGGATCCGCCTTGATTGCCTTCTGCAGCTCTTCGCCATTGTTGGCAAGATAATCAATGTCGGTGGATGCGAGTTTGCCATCAATATTGGCTGCCTGAAGAGGGTCGATCTTCGAGACTTTGAGGAGTCGCTCTGGCGTCTTGTATCCGGCGTACACATTCGCTGGCTTCGGCTTGCCTTCGCCGGGCTGCTGCATACCATCGTACTGGAGCTTGGCTAGCTCGTTGAGGACCTCCGGAGAAATTGTAGCGCTATGGCAACCATGCTCGCCTGCCGCCATCGCCTCCTTGGCTGTGATGAAGCTGCGCATGACTGTTAGCAATGTTGCCTGGCTCTTTTCCTGCGGTCACACATACCTGGCTTGTTTCAGGAGTGGTTGGTCTTTGCCTGTCTCTTTATAGAGACGCGCATAAGTCTCCAGTATCTGCAGAGTACGTGCCGACATGGTGTGTTGCGTAGCAGGATCTTCGACATCAGGCCAGAGCTTTGGGTCATCGTGTGCTTTGACCTCGTTGAAGTACGGGCTGATGTACAGGCACCCGGCTTGGCTTGCGGCAATGGCTTGTGGCAAGCCAAAGAGAGCGGTACCCAAGGTCGCAATTCCTTCCTTCTTGAGCTGGGGACAGGCGTTGAGCGCCGGGCCAGTGCTCGGGATCTTGATGCAGTATCGATCTTGTGGAATACCGGCACGCTCGAATTCTTTGGCGTACGCACGTGCGGAATCGAGTACGGCTTGTGTGTTATAAGCCTCGTTCGGGTAGACTTGGAGCAACACACGACCCTTGATGTTGTCGATGTTGTTCTTGCACATGTTGACAGCCTGCGGTGGTCACTCGGTCATCAGCACCGCACGCTTGTTCTTGTCGGCACAACTTACGATACGGGTGTACGCTGCCTTCCAGCCTTCAGACTTCAAGTCCTTGCAGACTTGCAGCACCATGTCCTTGTTCTCAGGATGGGACATCTGCTGGTTGACCCATAGGTTGTTACTTGTCTGGTCATTCGGCTTGATCGGAAGGTTCTTGGAGTATGTTGGGTCCATCCAGTCGACATCGACATTCACTGTGTCTACTATCAGCTGATGTGAGCGTGCGACATTCTGTCTTACGACATACATTGCTCTTCCAGCTTCTCGAGCCATGTTTGCGGAGCGGCACGGGTCATTTTCGATTGTTTGGACGAGGGACAGGTTGCGTGTATTGGTCAATAGACTGTAAAGTAGACGGGAAACTCTTGGTTTGTGCAGAATTTAGACTCTGGCTCCAATGCTCTCCCTCTATATACCTACGATCCCACATGTTGTGGAACACCCCGCTCGTGTTGTCGACGTTGACACACGCAGGGCATGAGGACCAAGGCTGGTCTAACGTTGCATTTGTAACCCTCACCTGTGCAGGGTATTCGGCAGATTTCTGTCCGAAGCTGTGGTCGCACACAGGGCACCCGGTTCTGTTTCCCCTTCTCACCACGCGACAGGTCCAAATGCACGGACATTGACACTAAAGGATCACACTTTGTTGGAGAACATGGGGGTTTGCGGGGAATCCCCATCCCTACCTCGTAGTCCTTCCAGTCTTCATGCTCTTTCTCCATTATTCCTGATACGACTCTGCCAACATGAGCCGGCAGTATCTCGATGCTAATGCGCAATCGTCATCCGCACTCATGATTTCAGGACACTACGTGACCGCTGAGACGATGCTTAA
The DNA here is from genome assembly GCA_026122715.1 of Cladosporium colombiae. Taxonomy (NCBI): domain Eukaryota; kingdom Fungi; phylum Ascomycota; class Dothideomycetes; order Cladosporiales; family Cladosporiaceae; genus Cladosporium; species Cladosporium colombiae. The sequence continues at coordinate 2,221,910 of JAKZFA010000001.1, read as the reverse complement.
AGCTTTTGCATTACCTCGGTGGCACGATAGATTCCATCTGATGATTACGTGGGCATACCAGCTACACGTCCTGGCAATGGTCGTATGCAGAGTCATGGAGGGAAGATTATAACAAGACCCAACGATCACATCCTTGTCGCCTTAACCAAGGCCACGTAAATCCTACCATTTCTTTCCCTCTCTAAGCCTGTGCAGGTACCAGCTTCCCCCACCAGTATTGGCCACGACAGCAACACCCGCCGGTACGCCATGCGATTTAGACTTTGCCCACCATGTCCAGCTGACGCCTTCTCGATCTCTGTCGGCGTGCGGCACATCTACATTTCCATTTTATCCTGTGCAGGGCCATTGAAGGCGTTTAGGGCTGCCGAGTCAAATGTATTGTAGCTACCGAGGCCAAGATGTGGTAGAATACTTGGTGGGCAGCCATTTCCAAAACCAGTACGTGTTCCACGCAAGTATATGTATCTCCCAATCGTCCCATATCTATCCACTGGACATCTCAAACTTCTCAACATCAATTTGTATCTCTCATTGGAACATCAGGTCGCAACAGCACATAGCCACGTCCATCATGGCCGATGAAGCAAAGGGCAAGGTTCCGACCATCGAGTACCTAGAGAATGGCGTCAAAAGACAACTCTCGCAAAAGGTGGACATCCAGCACAACAATCCACTATCCGGCCTATCCCCTGAAGAACTTCATGACCAGGTTGAAGCATTCTGCGTCAAGTATGGATTCGAGGACAAAGCGGATACATTCCATAAGGCTTCTATGGTGGCGCAAAGACCGCATGACTTTGAGTCGATTCAAGAGCTTTCCGACGATGACAAGCATTGGCTTCGACGCGAGATCACCAGTAGGTACACTTCCTCAAGCCAGCAAGACTCGTAGGCATTGACATGTGTCGCAGACAAGTGGGATCTGCCCTGGACCATGTATACGTGCATGTAAGTGTGGCACACCCAGGGCTTGATACTCGCTATACCTTCAAAATCATACTTACGATTGTCTCAAACAGCACGATCGTCTCAATTGGGTCTGCAATCCAGTAAGTCTCTCGCCTCTCGTTGGCCATTCATATTACCGCCATCTGCTAACGCCCCGGGCAGAGGCTGGGATAACACTGGAGCGAATGGTGCCAATCTTTCATTCCCACAAGAGTTCGGTATTGCCCATCGACACTGGCTAGTGGGAGTCATCAATGCAGCTCCTGCTCTTTTCGGACTGCTCAGCGCATGGGCAGCTGATCCCGTCAACCAGCTTCTCGGCCGCCGCGGAACTATTTTCGCAACAAACCTGTTCGTGGTATTCCCAGTCCTTGCCCAAGGATTTGCTAAGAACTGGGTCGATCTCATGATCTGTCGTTTGTTCATGGGTATTGGCATGGGCATCAAGATTTCGACGATCCCGGTCTACAGCGCCGAAGTCTCGCCAGCATCAATTCGAGGCGCCATCGTTACAAGCTTTCAGCTCTATGTTGCCTTTGGCATCCTTGTGGGCTTCAGCAGCAACTTGATCTTCATGAACATCGGTAGATTGGCATGGCGCTTCCAATTGGCAGCCGCTTTCGTGCCAGCTGTACCACTGATGGCTCTGATCTGGCTCTGTCCAGAGAGTCCACGCTGGCTCATGAAGAAGGGAAGATATCAGCAAGCGTATCGAGCTTTCAACCGTATCAGGAACACGGAGCTCATCTCTGCTCGAGAGCTCTTCTACGCCCATTGCCAGATCGTGGCTGAGACTGAGATCTTCGGTGGCAAGTCGCTCGGCAGAAGAGTATTGGAGCTGTTCACAGTACCACGAATCAGACGTGCGACGGTCTCTTCCTCGATTATCGTTATCGCTCAGCAGTTCTCTGGTAAGCTGCCGGATAGAGGTGGATCCCACGATTCATACTAATTATTGCCCAGGAATCAACATCATGGCATTTTACAGCTCAACCATCTTCCAGGAAGCAGGGTATAGCGTGCAGCAGTCGCTATTGGCATCTTTTGGCTTTGTGTGTTGATGGATATCGATTAATATTTGAGAGCTACAGCTAATACGTCAACCAGGGGCTCGTCACGTTCGTCTTCGCATTTCCCGCAATCTGGACAATGGACAGGTTCGGCAGGCGCGCACTTCTACTCAGCACATTCCCTCAGATGGCTTGGTGTCTGTTGGCAGCCGGATTCTGCTTTTTGATGCCAAAGGAGAACTCGGCGAAAGTGCCACTAATCGCATTCTTCGTTTACTTATTCGGCGCATTCTATGGTCCAGGCAAGTCATGTCGTCTAACGTTAATCGCCAATCCCCTTTACTAACACCATGAAGGCATCGGACCCATCCCATCCATCTATTTCTCAGAAGCTTTCCCTCTGTCGCACCGCGAGATCGGTGCTGCTTTCACCATCTGCGTCAACAACGCAGTGAGCAGCGCTCTCGGTCTCACCTTCCCTTCGCTATTGGCCAAGGTCACGCCGACAGGCGCATTTTGTCTGTATGCAGGCCTCAACATGTTGTCATTCTTGGTAATCTTCTTTGTGGTACCGGAGACCAAGCAGCGGACCCTCGAGGAACTTGACGTTGTCTTCAGTGTCTCAACGACCCGACATGCATCATACCAGAGCAAGGTCTGGCTCCCGTATTGGGTCAAGCGCAACGTATTCATGCAGCGGACAGCGACTTTGGATAGGGAGTTGATTGAGTGAGGAGCGAGGTTTCTGTCCTTTTTTTTCCTGCTTGTATGATGCTTAGATTGTATATGTAGTTGCATGTTCACAGTGTGAAAAATGTTATATTCCTGGATTTTAGGGCAAACTGTCCTGCCGCAACAATAAGAATACTCCGCGGGTAGGGGAGCCACAGATATTATCTCAGTGGAGACCTTCGTGTCTGATCTGGAGAGCATCGAGTATGTCAGCACGATGAAATATGAGGTTTACCTCACCGGGCAATCATTCGTTTTCTCGACGGAGACCGATTCTATTGTTATTCAACGAAAGTCTAAGCAATCATGTCGACAAGGAGACCGTTGGAACGCTGTATCGTATGGCTTTCGTCTATCGATTTAGTAACAATGCGACAGTGAACCTTTTTGACACAGTGTCTGACGTTGCACGGCATTGCGTGGTTGTCAGTTTGCAGCAAACAGTGCATCACTGGTTTACATTCGTTCTTAAAGACCTACACAAGGCAGTAACACTCAGAACAACTTGCGATGATAAATCAAGAGTCAACGATGTCGTCCAAGAGCACAATGGGCGTATAATGATGGTTGCCGATGAGTATGGACACGGCAGTCCGGATGACCTTCGGGTAAGTAGGGTTAGAGTTGCGACGGATCACAAAACGGTTTTCTGAACAAGCTAACCATATCACACGAACAACGGGGCACAAACCAGATGTGTTCCTAAACTGTTCTCTGATGGATAGAGTGCACCGCCTTGCTTGTCGTTAATTGCTGAATGGTCGAACGAATCACCGAATGATACAAGAGGACAAAGACGAACCATCAAGGTGCCCTTGAAACGCGGGGACGAGTGTCGCATGGCAACAGCACTCTTGGCCACCACGGACCTCACTCCAGCAGGCGGGAGCTGTGCAACCTGCTCACTGCAGTCTTCGTGCATCTCAAAAACGCCGCACCCCATTCAATTGGCCATTGGGAGAACAGAACACTGATGTTTTGACGAACAGCGCGTCAAAGCCAGACTAGCAAACACATCAGCCAGCACAGCGCATTGGGGAGCCATCCTGACATCGCTTGTACCCCAGCGCGTTGGAGACACATCGATCGAAGCAGCTACTTCTACACTTAGTTCATCAACTATGTCTCTAGGCCTAAACGTCACGATGGACGACTTGTCTATCTCCGACTTCTCCGACTTCGAGGAGATTCTGACGCCCGACGAGGCAGAGAGCATTGAATGGAACCCACAATCGCCATCGGGCCCATCGGCAGCGCAACCTCCAGTCACGCATCGAGAGAGGCGCCACCCACCATGGAGTGGGCACCGTGACCGACTTGTTGGTATTGTAGACATGGGAAGGTGTGTTATGAACCATTGGCTTCCGCTGGTACTTCCCAGCCATCGAAAAGCTTGCTGACAACGTCATCTAGCAACGGCATACGATTCTCCATCTCGGATCTTTCGGAGCCCATGACGCGCATAATGCCTGCCGTCATGGTGTACCGTTCATCTATCTCTTTGTACGATGCTCAATTTGACGACAAAACGGGCGAACAGATACCCGTTCCCAAGAATGTCATCGATGGCGTGTGCCACGCTATACGACGCTTCCAGATCATTTGCACCGACTTCAAGGTTGAGCAGGACCAGATTCACATTCTCGCCACCGAGGCCACTCGTGTTGCCAAGAATTCAGCTCAATTGCTAAGCTCCATCAAAGCGACCACCGGCCTTGACGTGAAGCTTCTCGATAAGGAGGAAGAAGGTAACATCGGCGCCCTCGGTATCGCAAGTGGCTTCATGGAGATGGAGGGTCTGGTAATGGATCTCGGCGGTGGTTCAACGCAGATCAGCTGGATTGTCAGCAAGGATGGCTCCATCCGTACTAGCCCTCGTGGCAGTTTCAGCTTCCCTTACGGCGCAGCTGCCCTCACCAAGAAACTTGCAGAGCTCAGAGATGGCAAGGAGAAAGATGAAGCTAAAGAAGCTGTGAAGGAGTTCCGCAAAGAGATGATTGGTAACTTCAGACATGCTTACGAGAACCTCGACATCCCGGATGTGCTCAGAGACGAAGCAAAGAGAAAAGGCGGTTTCTCAATTTACCTCTCGGGCGGAGGCTTCCGTGGATGGGGTTACCTCCTCCTTTACCTGGACCAGACCGGCAAGCACCGATATCCTATCTCGATCATCAACGGCTACAAAGTCGGCCGCGATGTCTTCCAGGACACTGAGAAGGTCAAGGAGATCGCAAAGGCTGCCGACGAAGTCTTCCGTGTATCTGACCGGCGCAGAGCGCAGGTTCCAGCGGTGGCCTTCCTGGTATCAGCACTCGCGGAAGCCATTCCTCTGGGGATCAAAGAGGCGCACTTCTGCCAGGGTGGAGTGCGTGAAGGATACCTCTTCCGCCAGCTTCCTGTCTCCGTCCGACGCCAGGCACCCTTGGAAGTTGCCACTCGCAATTACGTCCCGGGTGATAGGAAACACATTCAGCGTCTTCTAGAGAGCGCCATCCCAGAGAACTCTCATGACGGCACCAGACGCTTCCCTCACGACTTCGGTCACCATGTCATCGACGCCTTCGCAAATATCATGTACGTCCACATGTTCATGTCGAAAGAGACTGCTTCAACAACAGCTCTGTATAGTACTTCCACAGGGATGATGTCAAGCACTCATGGTGTCAGTCATCAGGACAGGGCTAGACTCGCGTTGATGCTTCAAGCACGCTATCGCGGTGAGCTCCCGCCACGGGAAGTCGATTTCCGTGAAGCGCTGCGAGACATCCTGTCGCCCCGTGACGTGTGGTGGGCACAGTACCTTGGCCGTGTGGGCTATTTGATCACTTGTCTCTATCCCACTGGTCGTGTGCACTCTTCGCGTCCTAAGGTCCTTTTCTCTGCTGAGTGGACCTGGGATGCCAGGAAGAAGAAAGACAAGCTCGGACTTGTTTTAACCATCTCGTTGCAGAAGGTGTCGCACGACCCCTCGCGGTTCAAGAAGACGATCGAAGATAACGTGAAGAAGATCGAGAAAGCGGGCAAAAAGAAGAACTGGTCAGGCGATCCAGCTTGGGGCCTAAAGGTTGAGGTCAACGTGGCAGAGGAGGGCATTATCTGACGTCCTTGATGAAGCAGAATTGTCTGGCTAGTAAAAGTCTTTCATTAATTGTACGCCAGCACACAGACACATGTATTTCGATAGTCGTACCTTGTACATTTCCCAGTAACGATTCGTGTTACACAACGGGTCTCGACACTGGTGCGGGCATCAACTACGCCAGTTGCCAACGAGAAGAGGTGGCAAGCAAGACGAATACTGCTGTTATGTTACAGCATCGACGCTATCGATTTGGATATCACTTATGCAGTGACCGTGCGAGGCTGCGGAAGAGTAAATACTACTTACGAACTCTGCACTGGTGAAGTGCCGAGTGCAAATGGCATGCGCCAGGTCATGCGAAGAGCTGGCGGCGGGCAAGGGTAAATCAAAGTTGGGTTGAAAATGGAGCTGTCGCTTTACCCATCGTCATGCGCCCGGGCGCGTGCGCACAGCCCCAGCTCAAGCTCGCTCGCCAGCCTCCCCTAAATTCCAGTAGGTCACAGCTCCCCCCTCCTTCAAATCGTCGGCATTTCTTAACTGTCGCAAACTGTCTCTTAATCAATCTGCGCCCACCACCTGTTTTTCCTACACCACCCACCACACCCCGCCTGATTATACACAAATATAATCAACAATGGCGAACGACAGCTCCCTCACCAAGAGGAAAATCACCGTCGATGTTGCCGAGTTCGTGCGCACCAGAGATGCGGTATGTCGAGTCCTGTCGTTCACGCGACGCGCCGCGCAACAATGCGACGAAAACGAGAAAAAAGTTCAAATGACTGATATACCGCCCAGCTCACCTCGGCATACATGTCCTTGTCGTCCTCTGTCGACCGCGCAGTCAAGGCATACATCGACCACACCAATGTCATCCTCGCCGGCGACGCCTCGCTCGCCTCCCTCGATGTCTCCATGCTCCAGCAGCCTTTCAACGACTTGGCCGCGCCCCAACTCGCACAACTAGCCCTTGCCTACCAGCAGAACGACTCCGCCGCTGCTCCCGCCGCCGAAGTCGATGGCAAGAAGAAGCGCAATTACAAGCCTCGCGACCCTAACGCGCCCAAGAGGCCCTTGACCGCCTACTTCCGCTACCTGCAGGAACAGCGCGGTCCTGCTGCTGAGGAGATGGCGAAGAGCGGCAATGGTCCTGGCAAGCCGGGCGACATCAGCAAGGCCGTCACTGAGCGCTGGAAGGCCATGACTGAAGAAGAGCAGCTGCCGTACAAGGAAGCTTACCAGCGCGCGCTCAAGGACTACGAGCGTGAGGTCAGCGTCTACAAGGCCACTGGCGAGGCTGATGCTGAGATTGAGCCTGAGGAGCAGGCCAACGGCGCAGCAGAGAACACTGCAGGCAGCGAATCGGAGAGTGAATCGTCGACCGATGAAGAAGAAGTCGCCATGCCGCCTCCACCACCTAAGGTTGCCAGCCCAGAAGTCAAGAAGACCCCTAAGACTCCCAAGTCGGCAATGAAGAAGAAGAAGGCGGTCGAGGATGTCCCCGCGACGCCTCAATTCAGCAGCATCAACCCCAGCGTCCCCATCCCTTCGTCGCAGCGCAAAAGCTCCAGCCCTGAGCTCAAGCGCAAAGCCGCTGCCGATGCTAGCGAGGACGGTACCAAGAAGAAGCGCGGTCGCAAGACCAACAAGCAGAAGGAGGCTGAGGCAGCTGAGGCCGCAGAGATCGCTGCCACTCCTACTGTTCCGGCGTCAGATGCTAGCGGCGATAAGCCCAAGAAGAACAAGAAGAAGAGAAAGTCTGAGGTTGCTGCTTAATCTGGCCCTGTGGAGATCGTCAGTAAGAAGCAGATGTCTCTCTGGGAAGTACGATTCAAAATTGAGAGCCGGAGTAATTGACGGCACCCCATGAATCCGTTTTGTGCGAGAATTGTTGCGCGCCTGTAATTCGCTTGTTACATGGCGTGTCGGAGTCGCAATCGGTCGACTTTCTCGGTTTGTAGCTTATAGGAATATGTGTATCCCAATCGTCTGTATATGATATTTGAACTGCGCGCGGACTTTAACGCGTCGCACTTATGAGTTGCCATCGAACATCGAGCAGCAAGTCGTCCCCCGTCCGAAAGCTCACAGTGATACATGTATATCTTGATTGAGCGTGAGGTAATACAACGACTATGTTGATTTCTTATCTTTGACCTTATCGGCGAGCCCCGCTCGACTCCAGAAACAAAAGCAAATGCCGAGACACCTCTCCATCAAGGAACGTCTTCAGCCGTTTCTCTAACGTAAGAGCCGTCTCTCAAGTAACCATGCAGTTAGCACCGAAGGAGGTACAACACCAATCCCCTCTATCCACCTTCTCAACCTCAAAATTCCACATACTCATCATGAACCACAGATCGACAAGCTCCTCATCACACAAACCGGCACCCTTGCCCAACGCCGACTTGCCCGCGGTGTACGCCTGAACCACACCGAAGCCCTTGCTCTTATCGCCAGCGTTCTTCATGAACTCATCCGCGATGGCGCCCATACGGTCGCTGACCTCATGACACTGGGAACAACACTGCTCGGCCGAAGACACGTCCTACCCTCAGTACCAGCGTCCCTGACGGAGCTGCAAGTAGAAGGCAATTTTGTCAACGGAACGTACTTAGTCACGGTACACAACCCGATCGCAAGCGACGATGGAGACCTGGAGCGCGCTCTGTACGGGAGCTTCTTCCCAGTGCCGTCGCAAGATAAGTTCCCGTGGCCGTTGGAGGATATGAGCGTCTATGAGCCCGAGCGACAACCGGGCGCGATCGTGGTTGTGAAAGGAAAGAAGGGGGACATTGTTCTGAATCCTGGGCGGGAGAGGATAAGCTTGAAAGTCACGAGTAAAGGCGACAGACCGATTCAGGTGGGCAGCCATTACCATTTCGTGGAGGTGAACCCGCTGTTGCAGTTCGATCGTGTCAGAGCGAGAGGGTTCAGGCTGGACATCGCTGGTGGAACCAGTGTGAGGTTTGAGCCGGGTGACACTAAGACAGTGACGCTGGTCAAGATTGCTGGGAACCAGGTGATCAAGGGAGGAAATGGGCTGGCGACTGGACACATACACGACAAATCAATCACAGCTACTATGCTGGAGCGGATGCAAGCAGGCGGCTTCTTGCATGTGCCAGAGCCGGCTACTGATCGAGTGCTGGACCCATTCACCATGTCAAGGTCAGACTATATTGCGATCTACGGACCTACTGTTGGCGATCGGGTCCGACTGGGAGCCACAGACCTATGGATCAAGGTGGAGAAAGATCTCACTTCGTACGGCGACGAATGTACCTTCGGCGGTGGCAAAACTATTCGTGATGGCATGGGACAGGCGGCTGGTTGGCCAGACAAGGACTGCCTCGATGTTGTGGTTACAAATGCGCTCATCGTCGACTGGTCCGGAATTTACAAAGCCGATATTGGCATTAAAAACGGGTTCATCTGTGGCATTGGCAAGGCAGGTAACCCCGACGTGATGGAGGGCGTCCATCCCGACATGGTGGTTGGAAGCAATACGGATGTCATCGCTGCCGAACACGACATCGTCACAGCTGGCGGTTTCGACACTCACATTCATCTCATCTGCCCACAGCAAGCACATGATGCGATCGCATCAGGAATTACATCCTTCCTAGGTGGTGGTACAGGGCCGAGTACCGGATCCAACGCCACGACTTGCACACCCAGTGGTCATCTCATCAAACAGATCCTACAGACATTGGACGACTTCCCCTTGAACTATGGAATCACAGGCAAAGGCAACGATTGCGAACCCGGGCCTCTGCGAGAACAAGTCGAAGCCGGTGTCTGTGGCCTGAAGCTTCATGAGGATTGGGGGTCCACACCCACAGCGATTGATACGTGTCTCTCTGTAGCGGACGAGCACGATATACAAGTTCTGATTCACACCGACACCCTGAACGAGAGTGGTTTCGTTGAAACAACCGTCGCAGCTTTCAAGGACCGCACAATCCACACCTACCACACTGAAGGCGCTGGCGGTGGCCACGCTCCTGACATTATCTCTGTCGTCGAGCACGACAACGTCCTACCATCCTCCACGAACCCAACTCGTCCCTTCACCAATAACACCCTCGATGAACATCTCGACATGCTCATGGTCTGTCACCACTTGTCACGCAACATCCCCGAAGACGTTGCGTTTGCCGAATCGCGTATCCGCGCCGAGACGATCGCCGCCGAAGACGTACTGCACGACCTCGGCGCCATCAGTATGATGTCTTCAGACTCACAAGCCATGGGCCGCTGTGGCGAAGTGATTCTACGAACCTGGCACACAGCTCACAAAAACAAAGTGCAGCGCGGCTTCCTACCCGAAGACGAGGGCACCGATGCCGACAACTTCCGCGTGAAGCGCTACGTGAGCAAGTACACCATCAACCCTGCTATCGCGCAGGGCATGTCGCATCTCATGGGCTCGATCGAAGTCGGCAAGATTGCCGATTTGGTGCTCTGGAACCCTCGCAATTTCGGCACGAAGCCAACGCAAGTCATCAAGGGCGGTATGGTCGCGTGGGCGCAAATGGGTGACCCAAACGCTAGTATTCCGACTGTCGAGCCAACGATCATGAGACCCATGTTTGGCGCTCACCAGCCTGCTTTGTCGATTACGTGGGTCAGCAAGGCGGCTGCTGAAGGTAAGGTAAAGGAGTATGGATTGAAGAAGAGGGTGGAGCCTGTGAAGGGCTGCAGAACTGTCAGGAAAAGTGATATGAAGTTCAACGATAAGAGACCGAAGATGAAAGTTGACCCGGAGAGATATGTAAGTCATCCGCCCGTTTTTCCTATGCGGGGAGCGCAAGTCCAGAAATTGGTATCCTATTTCGCGGCCTGTTTGAATTACGCTGACTTTGGCTTCTTAGACTGTCGAGGCCGATGGCGAGATCTGCACGGCACAGCCATCGGATACACTGCCCTTGGCCCAAGCGTACTTCCTTTTCTAGGGTTGCTAGTATCGATTGGATTGACAGAAACGACTCATGGCCGGTGTGTTAATGGAAAGAGCGCTAAGTACAAAGAAAAATTACCTGCTACCCCCGTCGCTACTCCCGTACTGCACGCTTATGTCATGCCTGACTGTGATCTGGGTTTCGTCTTTCCCAACATCGGCCGAGAGTGGATCAGGGCTTCCGCCCAACTCCGCCTGTACATGCGCCGATGTGCGTTTCTGTTGACCTGGATGCTTGTTGTATCCATCCCAGAGTTCAATCTCGTCTTCTTCTTTAGGCTCCCTGCTCGCATCGCCCTTAGGTGGGAATTTGGCGGCTTTGTTCTCGCTCCAGGGGTTGATCTTATTGCTCTTGTGTGTAGAGACGCCTTTGCTTCGTCGGCCGAATGACGCGAATTTCGTGCCGTTGGAAGACGCAATCTTGTGGCTCAAGTTGCGCAGAAAAGGGCGGAATGTAGGAATACAGGCTGTGATGACGCCGAGGTTGATCTCGACGATTGACCACTCGATGATAGGCTGCGAGTCGGTGTAGGTTGACAGAGCGGATATGGTCTGGATGCGGATGCATTGGATAATGGTTACGAAGAACCCGAGGGCGAAAAGCAAAGTTAGGGCAACCTGGCAGGTTTGGTCAGTACTGTCATCTACGATTGATACAAAGATATGCGTCTGACTAACCTTGCTACGCGTGTCGAGTTGCAGGCGCCTGAGGATTGGGAAGGGCATGATTATAATGAGTACATCCCATGCCAGACTGGTGCCTCCAAGTGCGAAGTACATCGGCAATGCGTTGATGCATTTGCCTTCTAGGCTGGGGTCCCACTCTATATTGACAATTAGTCAGTAGTGTCATGATACAGAATGCGACGACAGACTTACGCTTGGCGATTGGTGAGCATGAAGCTATATGAAATCCCGTAAAGATCAATTGGCTGATCGTGACCAGTGCGATGCACACGTACAATGCAATGGCGTACGTGCGATTGAAGCCGGCGACTCGAAGGTAGGATGCAAGAAGAGACACTTTGAACCCGAGGATTGCGAGGCAGTATTGTGGACCTTCACTCTGTGAGTATACACCCGGTGTGGCTCCTGGTAATTCAATGGCAAACGTACCACCAGTATACTGAATCAAGGAGTAGCGTGTAATGTTCTCCTTAGGGAAGTGCTCCTTGTCGAGTCCGAGACCCCATCTAGTTTCTGAAGCAGTGTCAGCTCTGCACGCAGTTTGACGACCTCTGAGACTTACGATAGATCGTGCCCGCACTGTACCCGATTCCAAGAATCTATGAGAGGCATCGATCAGCATCCAGTATCCGAGAAGAAGCTTCTGTGAATCACATACAGCGCTAGCAGCGATCGCCCAATCATCATACTGTGATGTTGTCAGTTGCGGCCCAGTACTGATCGTCTCGTATACTCACGCCTATTGTATGGATCGTTTTCCATCTTATCGCCAGCCTCAGTGCGACAAAAGAGCAGGCAGCTATGGAGAGCGTCAGGGCCAAGGCGATGATTCGACCAGCTTCGGTGCTCTCTGGAATGTCTTCAAGATTGTAAACCCAACCACGGGTGAACCGTGGAGCCGACATAGGGTGTTGGAGGAGGGTGCTGAGTAACCAGCGTACGTAAGGATGAGAGGAATACCACTCGCATGGTAGGATCCAAGCCTATGGATGCGGGTTTTCTTTATCTACATATGCTATATACTGAGGGCAGACTTGTTCTCTTACTCAATCTCTGACCAAACCTCCTCAGGAAAGTTTGCTGGCCCAGCACAACGGAGCTAGAAGGTATGAGGGCGCTTGAGTACAAGGCTAGTGACTCAGAAGGTGCCCGTGTGGCGGGCTCAGAGACTCTGATACAGAGTTCCAGCAATGACAAGGCTGATGCACTAGGCAGGCTACTGACACTGTAATAGAGCACCTGGCCTTGGCCGCCTCGTCCATATGTTTGTAGCCTATCGAAACACCAGCCTTCCCAAGCAACCTTGTCACTCCCTCCGAAGTATCTCTAGCAGAGCTCAGTGTTGGATCTGTGCAGACTGGAGGCCATATACGCATTCTTCCGGCCCGATCCCGGGTCGAGTTACTTCGAAGATGAGTACTACAGAATATGTTCCACCAATATCCAATGCACTCGTGTTAGAAACATTTCGTACTGCCACAATGGCACACGCGAGATCTCAATGGACGGAAAGCCGTAATAGGCATGCGAGCTTGATGGCATGAATGTGTCATCGATCGAGACGATAACGAAATTACCTCAGTGTCTCATGGGCTACGTGATCTTGCGCAATGTGGTGTTCCTATAGCCAACTCGCTCATGAGCTTCAAGCAAGATTGCATGCAGACATGATAACCACCGTCGGATAAAAAGCAGGGCTTAGACCTCATTCGAAAGAATGTCGGCCGACTAGTGTAAACGAGGGTTGAAACATGGATGAACTTAGCTTTATTTCATTCCATCTAAGCCCTGTTGTCACGAGTCTGCGCCACACCGCCGCAGGGCTACGTGAAGACCGGCTGTACCATACCCTCACTCCCCATATTAAATACAGGACAGATCGGCGGTGGGGCCGACTGCATACTTGCTAGGAGACAGTGATTACACGCTATCTCCTAATCCTTGGTTTCGAGCCTTTTTACATCTCAGCGGAAGCATCTTTTAGGTTGGTACAAGACACGCGAGTTGCTCGTGTGCATTTGCCCCTCAACTCCAACTTTGCTCGTGGAACAAAACGGCCGTTTTACTTCCTTCCATTCCTTCGCATGCTTTCGCAATCATGAATCCGGTGTTTTGCCTTGAAGTTCCACATTTCGTCCGGCACGTGCAAGCAAGGAGCCGCCTGTGCCGCGACCGCCTGAATCCTTCGCTTCCTTCGGGCGTCACTGGGCGCGTCCGAGATACCCTTGTGGGTTTGTACCCTGCATGTTGTCAACATTCGCTGGAGACGGCCGTTAATGCCGCTCTCCAATACACTGATACTGTAAACCCACGAACCCATCCTTTAGGGTCCGGAGGTCGCTTAGAAGCGGTACATATGTCAATGACTGCTATCCATGAGCACTACCACATCGATCGCCCAGAAGACAAGCGGTCCATAGGCTGAAATAGTGTCGTTGACATGCGGAGAGTGTCCAGATCTGCTATGTTGTTGCTCTTGATCTTCAAGAAATAGCATATCAAGAGATTTGACCCTGGTCTTTAGAGTTTATTAGTGTTGTTAGGGGGGTTGCGTTAACTCCCACGTCGCTCGAGACACTCGACGCAATCTAGCTTAGATTGCCGGATAATGCACATGTGCACTACTCGTGGCCCAACACCACCTCTGCCGACATGTGCCCAGCTCGAATGCCCTGACTCTCCTCTTGGCCACTGGGATCGCTTAGCTCGCTCGGAAACATCTCTCCAAGAGGCAGGTGGCTTCCTTCCACGCGATCTAGAATATGGCTTAAAACACCAATGAGATGGGATCGCACGCGAGACGGCCCACCTTGGATAGATCGAACCCGGGTGATCTCACCGATTCGACGTCCTGTAGTTGGTCCCTTGGATTCCAAGATCTCTTAAAGACCCAAAAGTTATTTCCCACGGTGTGTCTGGCGTCCTGCAGTCAAGTTTCAAGAGCCTGTCCGGATCACGATGGCTCCTTCCACCATGCTCAAGCAGTCTCTGTGCCTTTTGGCCATCGCTTTCGCCGCGCAGTCTGCCCCTACCGACAAGGCGAATGGTCTCAATGCCTGTAGATTCATGCCTAACGATCCTCAGTGGCCCTCCGCCAAGACGTGGGATGCTCTGAACAAGACAGTGCATGGTCAGTTGATCGCGACAGTCCCAATCGCTGCCCCCTGCCATGACAGCACTGCGCCCAAGGGAGGGTTGAGTAGGGATTGGCCGAAGTACGACGAGCAGAAGTGCGCCGATTTACAGGAACGCTGGCTCGAGCCCGAACTACAGTATGTGATACAACACATCAGCATCCATTACATCCCAGCTGACGATCATAGCGATGCCGATCCCACTTCAATTATGGCACCGTTCTTTCTCTCCAACACGACCTGCAATCCCTTCCAGCCTCGTGCTGTTGCGTGCAAGATTGGTGTCTACTCGCAATACACCATCAACGTTACCTCTTCAGCTGATGTAGCCGCTGGATTGAAGTTTGCCGAAGACAACAACATCCGCCTGGTCATCCACAACACTGGCCATGACTTTGCTGGCAAGAGCTCCGGTGCAGGTTCTCTGTCTCTCTGGATGCACAACTTGAAAGACATCGAGTTCATCCACTGGGGTGATGAGCACTACACTGGCAAGGCGGTCAGGATCGGCGCCGGTGTTCAAGGCTTCGAAGTCAATGCCGCTGCACACGACCAGGGCCTCCAGGTCGTCACTGGCGAGTGCCCAACGGTCGGTGTCGCTGGTGGCTACACTCAGGGTGGCGGCCACTCCGCTCTGAGCTCACGTCATGGTATGGCTGCAGACCAAGCGCTCCAGTACGAAGTCGTTGTGCCCTCGGGCGAGGTACTGATTGCTAACCGCCAGCGAAACTCCGACCTCTACTGGGCTCTCTCTGGTGGTGGAGGTGGGACCTACGGCGTTGTGCTTTCCCTCACGTCTAAGGCTCACGCCGACGTTCCTACCTCTGGCGCCAACCTGACGTTCACGAGTGACAACATCGACCAAGATGTCTACTACGCTGCCATCGAGACATTCCTATCTTCTCTACCGGCTTCCGCAGATGCTGGCGTCATGTCAGTGTTCTATTTCACCGCAGAGAGCTTCATGATCGCTCCTCTCACTGGACCCAATGTCAAGGCATCCCAGTTGAAAGAGTTCCTCTCTCCCCTTATGAAGAAGCTCGAGGCGTCCAATATCACTTACACCAGCCACTTCGAAGACTTTGGCAGCTACCTTGAGTTCTACGAGACGATGTTCGCTCCTATTCCCGTCGTAGGTTTGCCCCATTCGCAGAGAGACCATGTCCATATTTACTGACTTCACACCCACCAGGGCGTCACTCTCTACGGCGGAGCCTTCATCCCCAGAGATGTCGCCGTGAACCGGCCCGACGATCTCATCTCCGCCTTCCGCGACGTGAACAAACTGGGCGCCCAAGTCATCGGCGTCGGCCTCAACGCCTCCCTCGCCACCGGCGGAAACCCTTACAATTCCGTCAACGCAGGCTGGCGCGACGCCATCATGGCCGCGGCAATCACCGTCCCCTGGTCCTTCAAGGTGCCTTTCCAAGAGATGGCCGACTCCCAGGATCTCCTCACCGAAAAGGTCATGCCGCGCATCAAGCAGATTCTGCCTGGCGGCGGACACGCGTACATGAACGAGGGCGATTTCCAGGATCCGGATTGGAAGCGCGTGTTCTATGGTGATAACTATGCGAAGCTTGAGAAGATCAAGGACAAGTATGATCCGAAGCACTTGTTCTACGCTCTGACTGCTGTCGGGTCCGATAAGTGGGTGCCGCAGTCTGATGGACGTCTTTGCAAGGCAAAATAGTGTGACGACGTTTAGAACGAGGATGATACAGAAATGAGTGGGACGAAATACGCAGAACGAGGTGCGTGGGGGGTTGAGCATCATCGTCAGCCATGACTCTATGACCTGCATTTAATGTATGTTAGCGATTATGAGGGGTCGTCAGTTCAAGCTTATACACTCCTCTCAAACTAAAGTACAGACAATACAACACCTTCTTCTGTCAGCGATGATTCAAAAATGGAATAGAACAAAGCGTGTTTAGCGCTCGCCGCACTATCGTTGGCTCTGTCTCTATCATTTCCATGCCATGTATGTTGGCAATGCTAAAGGGTCGTTATCTCATCTCACTTGCTATTCCCGACTAGAGGACGTCAAGCACTTCCTCCGTCTGTCCCGGCTCTACAATCACAGTCTCAATAAGTTGCAGCGTCGCCCGTAAAGGCAAGCCCACAACATTATCGAACGTGCCATCAATCTTCTCCACCAGAATACTGCCAATGCCCTGGATGCCATACCCGCCCGCCTTGTCCGCGCCCTCCCTAGTCTTCACATAGCTCGTGATCAGCTCGTCCGTCACGCTCTGATCGAACTTGACCGCCGTCTCCTCAACATGGTGCTCCATCGCATATCCCGGCGCAACAGCGCTGTCCAGCGGTGCCATTGCCACGACTGCCGTGTATACTTTATGCCAGCCGTTGTTGCCGTCGCGCAGCATTTTCAGAGTCGCGATGTGCTCGCGCTCGCTGCGCGGCTTCTCAAGGATCTGGCCCAGGTGGGTGGACACGACGGTGTCGGCGGCAAGGACGAGGGCCGGCTCGTTGTTGGGCGTG
Organism: Cladosporium colombiae; assembly: GCA_026122715.1. Classification (NCBI taxonomy): domain Eukaryota; kingdom Fungi; phylum Ascomycota; class Dothideomycetes; order Cladosporiales; family Cladosporiaceae; genus Cladosporium; species Cladosporium colombiae. Next base: position 2,204,846 of record JAKZFA010000001.1, on the reverse strand, counting down.
TCGATGGTGGCGGCGTAAACGTTTTGGGCTTTTGCTGTGGCGGTTGCGAGGACGTATTCGAAAGGTGGCAGGGAGTGGGACTGGTCTTCAGGGACTGTGGAGGGGATAATTTCAAGGTCTGTGAGGCCGATCTGGGGGTTGGTGTTAGTGGTCTGAGGCGGTGGTACTTGAATCGTGGGACTTTGTCAAGGACTGCAACGCGCCTTACCTGTGCTAGTAATTGCCTTCTTCTAGGCGAGGCGGATGCGAGAATCACACGCTTGCCACGGATCATGTTCAAGGCGGGCAGATCCAGAGGAAACGGTGGGCGAGGGCCCCGCGGTTGTCCTCCTGTGCCATTGGATTTCTCTGGTATGGGAACAGGGTTGTCGGTGTATGGAGGAGGGTCGATGGGTACTTTCTCGTCTGACATGTCGGCGATGTGAGATGGTCGTGCAGGATAAACGGTGCCCAGGGTTGACGACTGGAAGCAGACTGTTCGAACAAGGTACCCAAGTCCGTTGCTGGACTCAACGACACGCGGAGCTAGGTATGACGAAACTGCAGACACGGGGTTTGACAGCACAGCCAGCGTGGACTATCTTTACCACATGGGAGATGTAGGTATTGTATCGAGGGCCGACTTGCATTCGTCCTTTGCGTCCAACATGGCGGCTATAGCACATGCCAGAGCATCTTCAGGAAAGGCTCATCGCGAGCATGCCAGATCTCCTGCGCAGGCAGCTTGTCCATCCTGCTCGCCGGACGTCACTCCATCTTTGTGCAGGCACCTCGGACGATGGACAGCAATGGGAAGTTGGAGCAGAGACATCACGGAGGGATCGCCTGTACGGTGATGGCGGCCGCTCTTGCTTATGCAACACAGCCGACTTCCAGGTTACATGCACGCTTTGTGGTTTTGCACTACAACAACAATACTGTGCACAGTCAATCGCTGCGCGCAAATCTGGGAGAGATTGCGGAAGGAATCAATCGCCCATGCAGCCCTCGATCCCAAGGATCCCCATGTGTGTACGGCCGTTGTTCGGGAACAACGCGCGTAAGTCGGCCGAGGCTCAATTGCGAGACGCTTTTTTTGTTTGGGATGACATAACCGGGACCCTCTTTCGTCGCTCTACCGCGTGGAAGAACATCGACAAATGCTCTGCTAGCGGCCACGGCCTTCCACGCTCGTGCACTGCTCCGTTGCCTTGCGCCGCGTTCGAAGATGCGCTTCCAACGCACATTTCTAAGCATGACTTGGGACCCTCCTGCCGAGGCACTGCCCGTTGGTATATGAATCCTATATAGTCGTCTAGTCTGTTGCCTTTCTGTATATTCCTCAATCTGCTTCATCCCACTTGCTCTTACAACACACTGAGATACCCCCCATCCACCCTCCTCATAATCCTCATACACAACACACACCGCAACCATGGTGCAGAACAAGACCCTCACATACCTCGCTCACCCCAGCGAGAAGATCATCCCCGGCGAGCACATTGGCATCAAGAACAACACCTTCGACGTCGACCAGGCCCCTCCCGCCGGCGGCATCACCGTCAAGATCCACTATGTCTCCTTCGACCCCTACCAGCGTGGTCGCATGCGCCCTAGCCACATCAAGTCCTACAGCCCTGCCTTCGAGCTGAACAGCGCCATCACCAACGGTAGCATTGCCACCGTTCTCAAGAGCGACAACGAGAAGTTCAAGGCCGGCGACCAGATCGTTTCCCTCTTCGCCACTCCCACAGCCGAGTACGCCGCTCTCCCCAAGGCGATCGCCGACGGCGCCAGAGTTATCCAGAACCCCTACAACCTCGACACCAAGCTCTTCCTTGGTCCCCTTGGTATGCCCGGTCTTACCGCCTACTCTTCCTTCTACGACATTGGCCTCCCCAAGAAGGGCGAGACCATCTTCATTTCCTCCGCCGCTGGTCCCGTTGGCCAGCTCGTCGGCCAGCTCGCTAAGCACGAGGGCTTGACCGTCATCGGCTCCGTTGGTGAGGACAAGAAGCTCGACTTCATCATCAAGGAGCTCGGCTTCGACGGCGGCTTCAACTACAAGAAGGAGAAGCCCATCGACGCCCTCAAGCGCCTCGCACCCAACGGCATCGACATCTACTACGAGAACGTCGGCGGCGAGCAGCTCGAGGCCGCCATCACCTGCATGAACGACTTCGGCCGCATCGTCGCCTGCGGCATGATCAGCCAGTACAACCTCAAGCCCGAGAACCAGTACCCCATCAAGAACCTCATGCAGGTCGTCGCCAAGCGTCTGACCATGCGCGGCTTCATCGTCGGTGACGCCAACATGGGTCCCAGGTACGCTGTTGAGCACCAGCAGAAGGTGCAGAAGTGGCTCAGCGAGGGCACTTTCAAGGCTGCCATGGATGTCACCGAGGGCATCGACAACGCCAGCGAGGGCCTTGTCGGTCTGTTCGAGGGCAAGAACTTCGGCAAGGCCGTGTTGGAGGTTAGCAAGTTGTAAATAATACCACGCTCGGGATGGTGATGGATACACTGCCGAAGCTATGAAATGAGACATGTCTATTTTCAGTTATATGACTGTTCCGAGTGCTCCATGATCGATGTCCACGTGCAGTACAACTACATTAATGCCTTTAGATTCACGACAAATGAGCACCTATGTTGTAGCTGTAGCTTTCCGTTTCGAGCTGCACGTTTGACGATTTCGTGACAGGCCGCATTTGATGACTACAGTGGCAGTACCCTGCACGGGAGCGAGTGCTTCTTAGCAAGCACTCCAAGAGGAAACATGCGCAACGCATCAATGCCGTGACAGGTTTGTGACAATGTCACATCCTAAGCTCTAAAATGGTGACAATTTTTACATGGCATCAACAAATCGGGTATACAGCGACCCAGCATGCAAAGTACAAAGGTGTGCAGCAGGTAATTCTTTCAAAAGAGTGGCCCAGACAGGTTGCAAGCGCGAGTGAGGACCAAACAACCGACTGAAAGCGCTGTGAGGCGTCAACGCATTATGTATATACCTAGTCCTCAGTGAGGATCGCGAATTGTTAGCAGTATCCTTGAACCCGCTCATGTCGCGAAAGTAGTCCACAACTTACCTGGGGAGAAAAAGAAGATGAAGCGCCGCCCTCACAAGAGTGATCAGAATCGAATTATACTCTTCGCTCCCTCCGCCGTCTCTCGCGAGACAGGCAAAAAGGGAGCGTCAAATACGCTGCGTATTGCACTAAAGTGATCGTACCTCAGCGTTTCACGGCCGAGGCACACACGATCTTCGCACCGGCTCCCATAGCCACAACCAGACACTCCCCATCCGGAGACAGAGAGGCTGGCGGGCTGAGCTTTCTGATGCCAAGTGCAACCATGGGTGGAATCATGGCAGGCCCTTACGGGCAGTGGCCAGAGCTCGAACCAGAAGAAGGAACGAGATGGCGAAAAGTTGAAGATTACTCCGAATTTCTCATTTGCCAAGTGGAAGACAGAGCGCGAGGCTCGTCTGTGTGTGAGCAAAGAAACGCAGCTTTAGTGAGGGCGACGCTTGGGGAGAAGGGAAGAAGTGAGTGCGTGAGGCTCGCGAAAGTTTTGGGTGATAGCTCCAGTGCGGGAGCGGGAGTGGGAGTGCCGCTGCCGCTAGTGGTGTGCGTTATGCTGCCCAGATCTTGTTTGTCGATCAGGACGAGCGTAGATTCTCAGCTTCACTTACAACAACGCATCATGTGGACAATATTATACCTTTAAGTAGTAATGTACTAAGCTCTTGACAATCTTTCGTCAATGCTGGAACGAAATGCAGAGACTTCCTGTAGTGAAGTGGTGGTTATTCATCCTCAAATTCAGATTCAAAGTCGAATTCGTACGCTGGTTTCTTCGCACGGCCAGGCATTATAACATGCTCCGCCGCTGAAGGATTGCCTTTTGCCTTCTACCAGTGGATTGGAGTTGTGTTGACATGTGCTTGTTTGGTAGCTTGCTATCTTACCTATCGTCAGTGTAAAACACATACGTCGACCACTAAGAGCATAGCCAACTTTGTGCTTGTAATCAAGCCCCATGCCTTGCAAGTTCCTCCGTTGTTTGACAAACACCGAAGGACGACAGACGACCCCTCCTCTGAAACGCGGTGACGCATGTTCTTCTTGGCGATTGTTTGGAGGGGCGTTCGAGGGTCCTCCCTGAGATCTAAGCCACCTGAGCTTCTTCAACCACAACATCACAATCTTTATTCACCGCTCCTCACGAAACTCGCGGTGAACTGCGCACATAATACTATACTCACACTTCTGTGGTGAATCACACACCGATCATGTCAAATATGGCTCTTAAGCCCACCGTCCTCTTCCCCATCCTCCTCGTTGCCCTCATTTTCCTCGCTCGTCCCACCTACGCTTTCGGCGCTGGTAACATTGCTGGAACGAGCAAGATCGAGGGTCAGAACTGGCGTCATGGCGATATCGAAGACACCCTTCTTACTCTCCTGACTGCTCGCGTTATTGGCCGCAACAAGAAGTTCTCCAAGCTTGATGTCAAGCGCGTCTACTTTGGCAACTGGCTCCGTGATTACTCCCAGGCTATCGATGTTGGCACTGTCAAGTATGTCAGTGCCGACGCTATCAGGCTTCTGCTCTGGGTGCTTGGATTCATGAGCTTTGGTTATGGTAAGAGATGACATTCCAGCTTCATACACAGCAGAGGCTAACACGACCTCATTAGGTACCGGCGAATTCGAAGTCACAAGCGAGAGACTTGGATGCTACCGCCCCGAAGAACATATCGACAACCCCAAAGACTACGCCGACAACATCGATGCCAGGCAGTACCACAGGGCTCTCCGTGGTCCGGTCGACGAGAGGAGGGAGCTCGCTATTGACGAGCGCAACGGCATGAAAAACTACATCGCCTCCGAAGATCTTGGCATCACAACCTCCTCTGGCCTTGTCAGGAATCTCTTTGGCAAAGCCATCGATTTGGGGCGGAAGTACAAGCACTCCAAGGACGACAAAGACTTCTTCGAAGCGCTGCGTCTGCTTGGTACAGGATGCCACTGTCTGGAAGATTTCTCTGCACACAGCAACTACACAGAGCTTGCTCTAATCGAGATGGGCGAGCGTGATATCTTCCCGCATGTCGGTCGCCGCACCCAGATGCAGATCCGTGGCGCCCGTAACCCCGTGTTCCCCATTGTCACTGGAACGTTCGGTGGCGTCGACTTCCTCCACTCTGTGATGGGCGAGTTCAGCGACAAGGCCACCCAGTCTGAGCTTGAGGAGCTCGAAGGTGCTATCAGCCATGCTAAGAACTCGGATACATCTTTGCTCAAGGACGTCCTCAAGAAGATCCCCCCGGGTGTCTTTGGCAGTGGCAGCGACGACCCAGCTGGCAAGGCGGACGAGCTTCAGTCCAATTCAAACGCTGCGCACATGGAGAACATGCACATCAGTCCCAAGGAGCCGGAGGCCTTCACAAGGCAGGTCAACGATATCATGAAGCAGATCTACCCGATTATCGAATTCCACGACAACATCATGAAGGGTATCTCGTCTGCCATTGACAAGATCCCAATCCTGCCCGATCTCATTGAGCAACTTCAGGACCAGGTCAACCTCTTTGTTTTCTCACTGCTGGCCCCCTACATCATGCCTATCATCTCGCAGGTCAAGAATGAGCTGCACACCGGTTCAAGTGAGGTCATTAAGAGCAGCCAAGAGCACCAGATGGCTGTTTTCTCTAACGACAACGACACCGATCCCACGCACAGCATGCTCTCAAAGGACCACTTCTCGAACGTCCTCAACGAGCCTGCTGGCAAGGTCGCCAGCGCTGTCCTGAAATGGGTCGTCCCACAAATCGTGGAGTGCTGGGATGACGATAATGCCGATATTGCCCGCACTCTCGATCGCATTGTCAATGGTGTTCTTCACCACCCAGCTCTTCGTGAGTACGGCGATGATGGCGCTCGCGACGGACGCGGACTCATGTTCCGTGAGGTTGAGAAGTGGTGGAATGACATGGGCGACCGCGAGCGTGACAGCTTGCGCCGCTCCCTGAGCAGGGAAGGCGTCCAGCACTTCAAGAACCATAAGGCGGGTGTCAAGGATAAGGGCCACGGTTGCGGCAAGCCGCTGGGCCTCCCAACAAGGGATACCTACGAGTCGTCTGGTGCCACCGGGGGTAAGAGCTCCGATGCAGGAGACTTGCTCGGAGGAATTGCCAACGCACTTGGCAACTCTTCTGGTAGTTCTGGCACCTCCGGTGGTGGCTTCAACTCCAAACAACAAGAGCAGATCAGCGATAAGGTCAGCGAAGCAGTCGGTGGCGGCGCCATCGGCTCCATTGTTGGCGGCTTTGCAAGCAACATTCTTGGCAATGCCGCGAAGAATGCAGAGAAGAAGTCAAGCAGCAGCCACGAGAACGGGAGCACTTACAACCCGAGCCACCAGAGTGGCAACTCCTACAGCTCGAACCAACAGAGCAGTGGTTATGGCCAGGGTAGTTCGTACAATTCGGGCTCCCAGGGCGGCGGCTCGTACGGCTCGAACCAACAGAGCAGTGGATACGGCCGAGATGACTCTTACGGATCCAAGCAACAAAGCAGTGGGTACGGCCGAGACAACTCTCACGGCTCGGGCAACCAGAGCAGTGGATACGGTAGGGACAACTCTTCCAGCTCGTACCAAAGCGGGGGATATAACCAAACCGCTTCGCACAGCTCTGGTGGATACCAGACATCGCAACACCAAAGCAGCCACTCCGCTCAGGCGGATCGGTACGGATCTAGTGGACGCCGCGACGAGTACGGTCAGGAAAGCCATCCTGGTCGCACTGGATATGGTTCATCGGCTCACGAGGGACGCTACGATCAAGCATCTGAGCGCCGCCACGAGAGCAACGACCTCCTGCAGAATACAGACTTTGGCGGCCGCACAAGCGACCACCGCCAAACAAAGCACAACTCATCCCGCCGGGATGATTCAGACGATGACGACAGCGACGATGATGACGATTATGAGAAGAAACAGCGCAAGCGTGAGAAGAAGGAGCAGAAGAGGCTTAAGAAGCAGCGCGAGGAGGAGGAGAAGAAATCCTCATACGGAGGTTCCTCACGTTGCGACGATTACGGGAGCTCCTCACGACGCGATGACGACTACCCAGCTCGCCAGCCTGAGTACGGCCAGGAGCAGAACTACTCCAGTGGGTACGGTCGCCAGAACGAATCGTCCTATAGCCAAAGCAGCCGCTACGAACAATCCTCTGGAAGCAGTCGTTACGAGCAGTCCTCGAGCTCCAACAGATATGAATCATCCACTCCGAGCTACGGTGGTAGCTCCCACTCCAGCTCACAATACCCTGGCAGCCATGGCCGCACTGCAGGTGGTTACGGATCATCTGGATATGGAGATGATTCCCGAGGCAGCTCTGGATACGGCAACACGCAGTCCAGCTCGGCTGAGTACGGATCCTCGGGCTATGGCAACGAGTCCAGACACCATGGCTCATCTGAGCGCAGGGAGGGCCACAGCAGGCATGACGAATACGGCGACAGTGGTTCCGCTGACATGCCTGGTTCGTTCGGAGGTGACGAGTCGTTCGGTGAGAGCCGCAGGAGGAATGATGGCGATGGATATGGCAATTCGGGATATGGAAACTCTGGGTATGGTGGAAGCAGCGGAGGATATGGCTCTAGGTACTAGTGATGTCTTGCAGTGAACGAAGTATGATGAGATGTAGAATAGGGCAAGTGAGTCCAGTAGGTAGTTCTGTACCCAACTTTCCACTGCCATTGATTTCAGCACCAAGACAATGAGGTTTAGATTTTGACAAACTGTCTTTTGAGGCGCCAATACACCACAATGCTATATGAATCTATCGAAAAAGTCACTCACATTGGTACGCAGTTTAGTGGACATTAGCCAGATGAATGTGAAGTGTTGTTGAACTAATGCCGTTTCCCAATGGTCGTGATGACAAATGTACACATGGTGTCACACGCACACAGCATAAGCTGACGACTATCGATAGTAAGCAAGCTTGTACAACAGTGGAGGGTACAACACTGCTCCTCTTGTAATACATTTAGCCTGCATGCTTTAGCCTGCATGCTTGATTAATGTTCATCCCAAACTCCGATTTCTAAGAGGCTCGGCCCCATGGGAAGCCGATGGAAACTGTGGTGCTGATCAATCCCTGGCGAAACTTTGTCCCACGCCCCCAACACGCCATCGCAACTCAATGGAGCGCGAACCCACAAAAAGAGGCGGTTACACGTTTGCCCGTTGACTAAACATGAGTGGGACCTGCATGTGATCTCGTTCTTGGCGCTGACGTCAACCAAGTACATAGTGGCGATTGTTATCAATGTTTTGACTTCACAACGGGTCTTTAGGTTTAGACTCCTACCGCTTCACTTTGTGTTTCAGTTCCCGACATCCTCAACCTACTGCCGACCATGACTACCATCCAGAAAGGAGATACCGTTCTTGTGACCGGCGCGACCGGATACATCGGCAACCATGTTGTCGAGGAGCTCGTCGCAGCTGGCTATCACGTCCGCGGTACTTCTCGCAATGCTAGCAAGGCTCAATTTCTCGTCGACTACATTGAGAAGAAGTATGGCAAAGGCCACCTCGAGATTGTCGACGTCCCTGACATGATCGACGAACACGCCTACGACGAAGCGGTCAAGGGCGTGAGCGGCATTGTCCACCTCGCATCAGTCCTCACCTTCTCAAATGTCCCCGACGAGGTCATCCCTCCCAGTGTGAAGGGCACTTTGAACATCCTCAAAGCCGCCACCACTGAGCCCAAAGTCAAGAGCCTTGTCGTCACATCCTCCAGCACCGCTGCTCTCATCCCCGTTCCCAACGAGAAAGTCGTCATCACCAAAGACTCCTGGAACGAGAAAGTTCTCGAGGCCATTCGCACCAACCCTTCACCTAGCCCATACGAAGTCTACGCTGCTAGCAAGACCGAGGCCGAAAAAGCTCTCTGGCAGGCAGTAAAGGCAACCAACCCGCCCTTCCAAGTCGCCACCGTCCTTCCCAACGCCAACTTCGGCCACCGCGTCCGCGCTACCGGCAACAGCACCGGCGACTGGCTTTTCGACGTCTACAACGGCAAGGAATCCATGCTCAGCGCCTCGCCGCCGCAGTACTTCATCAATGTCCGCGACGACGCAAAGCTGCACGTCATTGCCCTGACCGACCCGGGCTGCAACGGCGACAGGATCTTCGGCTTTGCTGATACATTCTCTCTCAACAAGATTCTCGCTATCCTCCGCAAGCTGGACCCCAGCAGGCAGTATGTCGAGGACAAGGACATGGGCGAGGACCTCACCGAGGTGCCGAACGCCGAGGCGGAGGCGCTTCTGAAGAAGCACTACGGACATGGATTCGTCGGTCTGGAGGAGACGATCAAGGAAGGCATTGCGCCTGCTGCGTCGGAATTGTAGATTGTGAAGCATGACGGGCAAGACTCATATGGGAAACACGACAGGCCTTTAAATAATGACATGGTATAGAGATTGCATTGATGGTTTACATGTATTGATTGTGATTGGAGTAAGGCTGCAGTTATAGAGGCTTTCGTGTGCCTGACGTGAGCCCAATGTATCTGCACTTCAGCATTATTGGAGCTGCAAAGGGCCATCAGGCGCGTTCATATCTGAGGACAATCTGCAGCCAACCGTTAGTGCTCGCAAGTCAAGGGCGAATGAGCGAGCTTGCTCTCGCCCTCTTATCTTATCGCGCTTCGGCGTTTGGCGTGAGAGCGTCACTGAACCCTCACCTGCAACAGCTCCAGCTAAACATCAAGGCAACAACACTCACACATCAACCTCACCACCAACATCAGCTACACCACCCTCACAATGGAGCAATCTCGCGCCCTCAATGCGCTCGCGCCATTCCTAGCACTCGCCAAATCCGCCACATCTCCCCGCGCCGCCTCCGACCTCGTCACACAAGCAACCTCAGCACCAAACACATATGTCTTCGCTGAGCTGCTCCAGCAGCCCAACATCCGCAAGCTCGCCGCAGATGAGCAGTACGCCAGCTACCTTACTCTCCTCGAGACCTTTGCCTGGGGCACATGGGAGTCCTACAAAGCCAGCAGCACAACCCTGCCCGCCCTCTCCGATTCCCAGGCCCGCAAACTACGCCTGCTAAGCCTACTCACTATCGCCGCCGAGAAGACAAACGCAACAGCACAACACAATCTGAGCTACCCGTCCCTCTGCTCACGCCTCGATCTGGAATCTCCACGTGACCTCGAGCAGCTGGTCACTGCAGCCATCTACGAAAACCTCATCAGCGCCACCCTCAACCCTGCCGCTCAAACCGTCGTCGTCACCTCCGTGGCCCCTCTTCGGGATCTCGCGCCAGGCAGCATCTCACAGCTTCTCGGCGAGCTCTCGGCCTGGAGCGGCCGCTGCGACGCCGTGCTGGCGGATTTGCAAGCCGAAGTTTCGAGGATCGAGGCCAATGCCGTGAAGCGCGCGGCTCGCGAGCAGAGCAAAGAGAAGCAGATTAGAGCCGCGACCGAGGTCTCCGAAAAGACTGGCACGGTCGGTGGGCTGCGGAGCATGGGAAGCAGGCAGAGTTCTAAGATCGAGGAGGACGATGACGCGATGGAGGTGGACGGCATGGGATCGAATGGGAGTAGGAAGAGAAGTGCGGCTGGAAAGTCTGGCGGAAAGCTGGGACGTTGAGCATGAGTGGTCTTGGGATGATGATAGAATACGACAAAATCGCATCTCTGTAAACTGCGGCTGCCAGCCTGCTTACGACAGGAGAGATCAGGAAGGTTATAGCTTACCAGGGCCCCACGCCTGCCAGACAGCACAGGAGGATTGCAGGACCTGATCGCCACAGCCTATGGGCTGGAAGACTTCTCATCCACGTGAAGAATACACAACCTTGAGATGAAAAGCGAAAACGATACGACATGAATGACACAATCAAAATGAACAAGTACAAAACATCATTTGTATACGTCCTCGATGTGCTAAAAACGGGTATCAAAGAAAGAAACGCCGTAAACTTGTCGCTCTGTGCAAGCCAAATCCACAGTAAAAATTCCAACCCCCTACTTCTTCTGCTGGAAATCCTGGTAAGTCGGAGGTGCCGCATCACCATAACCGGTAGGGTTGTAATTTCCACTCGTAGGCGCGAAACCAGAGTTGCTAGGAGGGAGAGCACCACTAGCGCTCGGTCCCGACTGCTGCTGCTGCTGTAGCTTTTCTTGCTGCGCCTGCAACCTCTTCTTGTCTTCCTCCGGGAACTCGCCTCCGTCGCCGCCACCGACGACGACTTCGCCACCGCCCTTAACCTTGCCCACGACCATGCCCTTAGCGACACTCTTGATGATAGCGCGCCGCGAAACACCCGTGACGTCAATGTAGACGAGACCGACGTTCTTGACACCACCTGCCAGCTCAGCGGCGATGGAACCGGCTTCTTGGCCGTAGCGGTGGCCAACCATAGTGCTTGCTGCGCCTCCAGATGAAGTGAGTAGGTTCTTGCCCGAGTACGCGATGCCATCTGCGACGGTCGAGAAAGCGATCATAGACCTGTTGAGTAGGCCGGGCTTGTACTCTTCTTGCGGTAGTGGGTTGCCCTTGACATCGTAGCCCTTGTGTGCACGATCCTTCTTGTGTCCGGACATGGAAGCAGCGAAGTTTTGGGCGTAGCCAGACAGCTGGCCGACGGTCTTGGCGGAGAGGCCCGCGGCGCTCTGAGTGAAAGCGTTGATCTTGCGCACGCGGTCGTGTGTGGCGGCGTTGAACTCCATCGGCTTTGCGACGGGCTTGGTCTTCTGCGTGAAAGTGTTGGCGCCATTGCTCATGGCGTTTCCGAGGTAGCCGGAGGTTGTGACGATCAGTCGGGATGCAGCAGCGGCGTTCTGGACGAGGCCGGAGTTTTTGTAGGCCGGGTGGCGAGCCATGCGCAGGTACTCTTCAGAGACCGGACGGACATCGACTCTCTTGCCGTCGGCGGAGACTTCGACCTCGACGGGGTTCTTCGAGCCGACCTTGAGGCTGGGGTCTTCGTAGATGCGAGCGTCGCCGCCGAGCTCACCAACGACGGAGCCGTTGTCTTCATCAATGAGGACGATCTCACCGTGTCCGCCCTTCTCGTTGCCTGAAGCGTATTTGCCGCCTGGAGCGTAGTCGGCAGGGTTGTACTTCTTCTCGTCGCTGAAGCCACCCTTCTGGCTCGGCCTGCGAGGCAGAGGAGGCTGCGCGCGTTCCATGAAGGCGGTGCATTGTGCGAGTATAGTCTCAAAGGTATCCAGATCTTCCTGACTGACGTCGTAGCCAATAGGCGGGAACTCGATGCGCGTGAAAGCGCCAGAGTCGGGGCCTAGGTCCCATCGTGGAATGAGGTATGAGTTTGGTGGCTGGTGGTAGATCTGAGTTGTAGCGGGGAGCGGGAGGTCGAGCTCGGGGGGGAGGTTGAGGTGTAGGTAGAAGTCTTCGTCGATCTGGTTTTGGGGTGCGGTCGAAGGAATTTCTGAGAAGGCAGAGTTGGTCGGGACCATGAGGAGGCTAAGAGTCTGCGGGCCGGAGGGTGTGAGGCTTTGCTCGTCGCCATCCTGGATGTGGTAAGCCTTGATGCCGTTGATGGCGTAGAGGAGCTTGGGGTCGTGGTGGTTAGCCATTCTGGGGGATGAGGCTAGTTGGTAGAAGGAAAAAAGGAAGCGAAACCGAAGACAAATGGGGCTGTATGCGGCGCTGCAAAGGGTCAAGAGAGGAGTTGTATGCAGCTAGGGGGTGATATAGGATGTTCCAAGCGCGGCGGCAAGAAGGTAGCATGCACAGCCTCGTTGGTATAGAATGGTGAGGAGCCTAGGGGAAGTGTGGATGCTCCGTCTCCCTGGTGGTTGCTCGCCGTCCCCGTCCCTGCTTGTTGACCGTTGACCGACCCTCTGGCCCATCAAGCCAGCATCATCATCATCACCAGCGGGGCATGAATACGTCAATCGTGGCTGAGCATGCTTCGTGCGCCACATCCCCCAAGACATCGAGACCAAATGTGGCGTCGTGACATCTCCAGAGTCCTGCATGTCGCCATTCCTTCCATCCTGCCGTTTTGACCGTCGCTCCTTCCCAAAGAAGATGGCAACATCTGCAAGGGAATGGAAAGTGAACAGTTGCCAGTTCCAAATACTTCGTCATTGAGGCAAGCCTTGTTTCTCGATTCTCTCAATCGTATGTATAGTATTGGTTAGATGTGGCTGAGTGGGCACGCCGACGAGGTCGACATGCCACGAGAGACTGTGTTCAAAGCTCTCAGCGGTCAGTAGTATGCCAATAACGCCCAGCATTGTCGGAACAGATGAGCTTGATATGGAAGTGTGACATACGCGTGTGCTGCTTACAGGCAATATCGCCCTGGACGCTGGAGTCGGTGAGATGCCCTGTCGCTTGCAGCAGTCTAACAAACTTTCGGCTCTCGTCTGCCAGCCAGAATTCCTTTACCGCACTTTACTCTCAGACTTCTTCCTTCACGTACTTCTCAACAAACACGCGAACCCATTTCTCGTCCAGCAACTCGCCTTCGCACCGATACCGCCTCGCCGACGTCGACGACTCAACGCACAACTTCAGCAGTCGCTAAATGATTTTCTGACATAACTAACTCCCAAACTATGAACCTTTCGTCAAATCAACGTGCTCCAGCTCCCAGAAAGAAAAGCCGCATACGCGATCCTTAGACGAGAGGCCTCCCAAGTCCAAATATTCAAAACAACTTCAAAAACATTCTTATCAAACCATTCAATGGCTCTTCCGGGGCCTCTCGTTCCGGCATGGCGACAGATCCGTCGCTGGCTGCCACCGTGTAACTTCATCACGCTACACTATGCTTACTTCATAGTGACCTGCATGATCGCGTCGGTAATTTTCTGGGGAGCAAGCACTCCAACAAAAAGTGTCAGATACATAGACGCGCTATTCCTGTGTGTGAGCGCAATGACACTCTCCGGTCTCGGTTCAATCAACCTCAGCGTCATCAACACCTTTCAGCAGATCATGCTTTTCGTCTTGATCATGATAGGATCCGCTATCTTCGTCAGTGCGTTCGTGGTCCATCTACGCAAACGTGCTTTCGAGAAGAAGTTCCGCATCGTCGTCGGAAAGAAGCGCCTGAAGGACGGGACTAGAAGGCGAACCACGTCTTTGCATAGGACCTCTGTGCATGAACTTGGTGCTCTTCGCAGATCTTCCGCAGCGTCTGACTCCAAGGATGTTCGATCCACTGGTGAGGGCTCGCAAAGCTTTTCGCCTTTCCCAGCGATAGACACCTCTTCGACTGCAAATGGAAAAGATAAGTCGCAATTCGAGAGTGCTATCGTGGACGGCGATGCAGACGATTTGGGGGACCAGCCACACCTCACCTTCAGCCAAGACACGCGTTTCAGAGCCAGCAACACATCGACTCGTCGCCGATCTCGTTTGAGTTTCGGAACGCTAGGGGTCGGCGCCAGACCTGGTGCATCTATGGACATTACCAGTGTGGATGATCTTTCCACTGCCCGGAGCACCAATCACAATGGAGCACTGGATGCCAGTGACAAAGATGACGTGGATCACTATTTCGACGCTGCCGAGGGCTGGACTTCTAGGAACAGTCAGTTCCACGGGCTGAACGACAAGGAGCGAGAACGCCTCGGCGGCTACGAATACCGTGCTGTGGCTCTTCTCGCATGGCTCGTCCCTGTATACTATGTTCTCTTCCAGCTCCTCGGGTGTCTCGGTTGTGCTGCCTGGGTGGCTTACAACCGCCCAAGTACAGCACGAGGCAATGGACTTGATGCTTGGTGGTTGGGCGCCTTCAATGCTGTCTCCGCTTTCAGTAAGTGAATATCATTCTTGCACATACAGGCAGTCGAGCTAACATCGCGCAGATAATTCTGGCATGTCTCTACTCGACGCCAACATGACGGCCTTTCAGACTGGCTACTATCTCCTCATCACCATGGGTTTCCTCATTCTTGCGGGAAACACCTGTTATCCGATTTTCCTCCGCTTGATAGTGTGGACCATGCTGAAGATCATCGAGCGTCTCGATGGTGAAGTATGGGGCGAGCGCGCTGCTACTCTCCGATTCCTGCTTGATCATCCTCGACGCTGCTACACCAACCTCTTCCCCAGCCAGCACACCTGGTGGCTTCTGCTTATGGTCATCACTCTAAACGGAATCGACTGGGCTGCCTTCGAGATTCTCAACATCGGCAATCCAAAGATCGACGGCGTACTGCCTGTCAATGTTCGGGTGATTGACGGCCTCTTCCAAGCCTTCGCTGTACGCTCCGGAGGCTTCTTCGTGGTCACAATTTCAGACCTCCGAATCAGTCTGCAAGTTCTATACGTTGTTATGATGTATATTTCGGTGTATCCCGTCGTTATTACGATGCGCAACTCGAACGTATACGAAGAACGCTCCCTGGGAATCTACGCGGAAGACGCGATCTCCGAGCTCGACAAGCCTTGCACACCAATGCCACAATCCGACGACGACACTCAACGCAGCTGGTTCTCCCGCGCACGCTTCATGGCCTCGAACCTCAATCACGCCAGACCACAAGAGTCCAACACGACCTTCGTCCGCCACCAACTTCGCGCTCAACTCGCTCACGACGCCTGGATCATCATTCTCGCCCTCTTCTTGATCATGATCATCGAATCACGCAAATTCAGCGAGGATCCTACCGTTTTCAGCGTCTTCAACTTCCTGTTCGAAATCGTGAGTGGTTATGGGTGTGTTGGAATCTCGATTGGAGTGCCTTGGGACATGTACAGCTTCTGCGGTAGTTGGCAGACGTTGAGCAAATTGATCTTGTGTGCGGTCATGATCAAGGGAAGGCATCGAGGTTTGCCGGTGGCGATTGATAAGGCAGTGCTTTTGCCTGGAGAGGAGGATGGAAGGGTTGAAGAGGAAGACGGCAGGATTCGTTTGGCGAGGGTGGGAAGCAGGGAGACTGGACGTGTTTGAAAGGTGAAGAGGGGCAGTGTAGGAGGTAGTGAAGCTGGCGGACGGTGGCCGTCCCGTGACTAGTAATTAATGGTGGTTGAGCATATGTCATCTCGACCGACGCAATGCCTTCTTAAACTTCTGCTATGATACATGTGATCTTGTGCGTAAGCACAAGGCAGACGATTCGTACGTCGGTGGTCCCTTCCACTGCCAACAGCTTTGTGTGCTTGTGAAACATCAAATTGCAACGCGTAGAGCAGGGTTTCCCATTTGATACCGCACAGCGAACGATGGTAAGATGTATTCGACATCATCGACACCCAGAAGCGCCAGACCATCTCGTTCTACGTGAAAGCAACCCACATCACCATGACCACCCACGATCAACGGATAACGAGAATTGATCAAGTTCTGACCACCGAAACCGATGGCTGGTTCACGTTCTCGCCGCTTCTGACGGCGCGCAGGCAAGATTCAAGACCTGCACAGTCATCTCTGCCACTCTGACTGTGATTAGTTCTGCCGAAGACGCAAGTGTGTCTAGCATGCTGTCTATGATCACAGCAGCCATGCCTTCCGACTTGCACCATCCCTTCCTTCAATCTGACGGTTATGCTGGCTACTCCTTTGTCAACGAGCTGATACATGAGTTCAACAGCGAGGTATACCCGTCTTGGTTAGCCCAATTGCCAGAGACGGTACAGACGTACTTCCTAACGCGCTGCATTGGTGCGGTCTTGGATTCGACAGACTTATTGGGATCATACTCCACCGTCGTGACGGCCTCGGTGCTCACAAAGGGCCCCGGTGGCGTTGCATCGACAGTGGCTGGACGCGCAACTTTCGCGTGCGTACACCGAAGAATTCTTCATTCTTGCGGCTCTCGCTAACGCGAAGGGACAGTAAATCGCAGTCGTGGCACTACATGAGCATTCTGAACGAGAATGTCCCTGCCGCCGTGCAGATCTTGACCAATGACCAGTCCGCAGACTTTGCCACGGCCGTGTACAGACAGTTCACTTCTGGGACAGCTCCGCCCCGGTTCAAATCAATGCCTACAGATGTTCAGAGTTTTTTCGTGCTGGACTACCTTCCAAACTTGCTTAGCGAGCCGATGACACTCGATCTGCGGGCCAGTCCTGCTGCCGGACCGACAAATAGCACTGGGCCAACTGGTACTGCTGGGCCAACAGCAACCATCAAACTTACACCATCACCAATGGACCGTTCTTCCAAAAGAGGCACGATTGTCGCGGCCATCCTCATACCTTTGTTTATCCTAGCTCTCGCACTCGGCTTCGCAATCTTCTTCATTCGATATTGGCGAAAGAGACGAGCGAGGAGCTTGGCAGGCAGTCTTCTTCCTCTCGATCCCGAGCAGGCTATGAGGCGATGGTCGGAGACGACGTTCAACACAGCTGTGTCGCCGCAAGAATCGCGACATCAGAGCAGCTTTTTGCCACTAATGAATCTGATTGGGTCGCCTGCACGTAGTTCTCGTGCTCTACGACGTGCGTTGTCTGAAAGTGATCTGGGACAAGTGGCCAATCCGGAACTAAAATCAAAGGATCTCGAAGATGTGGAAACTAAAAGTGATCGTGCAGAGCTCGAAGCCCGAATTGCGCCATTGGTCAGGTGTTAGAGTGGGACACTTGAGGTTGAATCGGTGGGCTCGGAATATCTTGTGGGAGCCTTGCTGTTGTCTAACATGCGCTTTCATGAAATCTTTTGTTTAGTAGGATCACTTCTCAGCAGTGAGTGGCGCTGTAATTCTGTCTGCAGGTAACGGTACTACTATGTCGGCCACAGTATGTAGCGGTGAGATGATCACAGCCTCTCAATGGCAAGTGCGGCACATCAGATGCCAGCGTTTGTAACACAGCGCATTGGTGTTTATGTATAAGCCATTGGGTTACTCGTCCATGACAAGCTCCTCTTTTACATCGTCTTCCTTCTTCTCCGTAGCCCTTTCCATTCTTCTGGCTTTTACCCACTCCCCGAATGGTTTCCAAATGGCTTCTTTCTCGTGTGGCTTAGTACTTGCACTGAGCCCACTCGTGCTTGACGCCACAAAAACCCTCGCGCCTTCCCAGCCCTTACACTTGCCCATCCTCTCTCTATCATCTTGCCATCCATAGTGAAACTCTTCTTTCTTAATCTGTCGATTGTACCGCCATCTCCAGATAGCTTCCCAAATGCCTTTGCCCACAATGCAGACTGCTTCCGGACGATACTTCCGGAACTTCTCTTCGAGCACAGGTGTTCCCGCATTCATCTCCGCTTTGCTGAGCTCTGCAGCGTCTTTCGATGGTCGCTCGACGATGTTTGTGTTGCCCATACTATACAATCGCGGGAGATCGACATCTTGTTCTGGCTTCAATCGCTCGTCTGTGCATCCAGATGAGTGCAAGAGTTTCCAGAACATGTTGCTAGGATGTGCGTAGGCATGACCGGAAGTCGCGGTTCGAATGCCAGGATTGGTCCCAACAAAGACGCAGATCAAGTTTGGTTCGAGGACATCGACTAGTGTGGGTAGGTGAGCGTATTTGGATGGAGGGGCGTATTTGCTTGTTTGGCGGCGTCGTTTAGCCGGTGAAGGTGAAGTGGCAGCAGGACTTGACTCTTCATTTTTGACGATTGATTTTAAGGGACGCTTACGTCCTTGCTTATAATCTTGAGGTTGTTCACTTTCAGGTTGGTGGTTCTCTGTGTCTGTGTGGCGAAAACGCTCCAGTGAAGCCTTGAACGCTACTGGGTCTGCTGTGGCGACTTTCGTATCTGGAACTTTTTGTTGGGACATATTTTCATCGTTACTTGACGATTCGGCTTCGGCATAGCCCGCGGCGCTATTTCTCGTGCTTCTAGTATTCACCATGTTCAAAATCGCTGTTGTCTGCCGGTAGTTGTCGTGATGGACAAGCAGAAGCCACAGGTGACGCCTTGCTTGGCGTGGTTTGCCCTGCCGCCTTTGACGACACCACCGAAAGACGAGAACCCGAACTCTTTTCACAGCTGCGCCATCACTTCCCATCGCTTCTAGGATAATCTGACAAGCCCGGATATTTTTTTCTTCATTTCACCTGCATCACTTTGTGTCTATCTGCTGATCGTCCTGATTCTCACACGCTAACTAACGCGGCATTGAAGATCGCAGAGGCCGCTGTAGAGGGAAATCAATTCTTGGCAGCACCTCTTCCTTGCAACACTAATATGCAATGAATGGAGAGTGCCCTACTTTCGCGGCACACACAGCCTCAAGCTGTCGGTTGGATGACACGCGTGTTCTTTGGATCGGATCTCCGAGTTTCGAGGCGTTTCATAAATCCTTTCCGCGTGAGCCGGACTTGCGATGACAGGAGTTTCTTTGCCCTTGCCCTGGCGCATTCTTCAAAGGGCTTTACATACGGGCCCACCAATGTCGACTCAACCAAGAGAGCTTTTTACTCGTGTATGCTCAGATCTTACTCAAAATGCGGAATGAGCGTTGAGCAATATTGAAGATGGGTGGACCGATCAATTTTCATGACGGAACGTCGGCCGTGAGCCAAAATTCTAGACCAAGCCGGCTAAGTTGATGGACTGTCAATCTGTAACAACTCCTTGAACACAAGTCCCGAGCCTTCGTCATCACCAAGACCTCTTCAACGACCTACGTCGATGACGACCCACACGGCTTGGTCTTCCCTGGCGGTGCATCTGCTCATCTCCAGCCACGTGGGGATACAAGCTTGTTGGAGAGTATCACCTATATGAAAATATGGAGCATGGATTGCCGATTAGCCTTGCAATTGTGTATGTCTGCGACAATAACCGTGAATCTAATCTTTTAATGTCGCTGGGGTAAACGGCTTATATACAACAGAACATCTCACTATCAGTCCTACCTTGTCTGCTCTCTATTCACAAAGCTTGCTTCTGGCAAAACATCCCGTTCGATATACAACAGATTACACAATTCGTCATGTCTTCTTCGATCAAGAGCCTTGCATTCCTCGCTCTGGCCTCCGGCCTTGCCTCAGTCTCTAGCGCCCAGTCCACCTCTGGCTCTGGAACTACCACTCGCTACTGGTAAAGAAAACGGTGCCCTAACCCGGCGAGATGGCATTAACAATTCTCCAGGGATTGCTGCAAGGGATCGTGCTCGTGGCCCGACAAGGCTGATGTCTCGAGCCCAGTAGCTATCTGCGACAAGAACGACTCTCCCTTGACCGACTTCAACGCCGCATCCTCCTGCGACGGCGGTGATGCTCACATGTGCTCTGACCAGTCACCATGGGTTGTCTCCGACGATCTCGCCTACGGCTTCGCTGCTGTTTCCGCTGGTGGCAGTGAATCGGACACCTGCTGCTCTTGCTATCAGTATGTTTCTCGTGGGGAGGCATAGTAAACGCGTTGTTCTGACCGGATTATAGGCTTACTTTCACTTCTACGTCCATTGCCGGCAAAAAGATGATTGTGCAGGCCACCGTAAGCCTTTATCCATGATTGGAGAACATCATATCTTTCCAGATGCATACTGACATGACAAGAACGTTGGCACAGACGTTGGAGAGGGTCAATTTGACCTCGCGATCCCTGGCGGTGGTGTTGGTCTCTTCAATGCTTGTACTAAGCAATGGGGTGAGTGAAAAACACGACGGATACAGCCCAATTTGATATGATAGACACTGACTAAACCCCTTTGCTTTGCAGGTGCTCCATCTTCTGGCTGGGGCGCACAGTACGGCGGTCTGAGCAGCGATACTTGCTCTGAGCTGCCCAAGGCTCTGCAGTCTGGCTGCGAGTTCCGCTTCGGAGATTGGTTCGAGGGCGCCGACAACCCTAAGGTCGACTGGGAGAAGGTCACTTGCCCGAAGGCTCTCACGGACAAGACCGGTTGCATCAGATCCGGAGAGACGCCCACTTCCGTAAAGTCATGATATTCTTCTACAGCCCTTTCTGACTTCGCTAACATCGTTACAGTGATGATGATGCACCTTCATCCGCAGCTGCTTCTTCCGTCGAGGCGTCCTCAGCTGCATCTTCTTCCGCTCCGTCTTCGTCACCATCGGTGCAGGCATCGTCGTCCGCCTCTTACGTTGTAAGCTCGGCCACTGGTGTGACTTCTGTGCCTTCCGCCCAGTCTTCTGCCGCTGCGCCCATTGATGAATCTGATGACGACGACGAAGAAGATTGCGAGGTTCAATACGTTTACGAAAACTGAAATCATGTCTCTCGTTCATACAGGGCTCAAATTCAATCATAGATAGGCCAACAATGTCACTTAGAAAGAATATTGGAACACAGCACTTCCTAGACTGCAAGGATTCATTGTCAAATGGAGTTTACGGGAGTTTTGCATCATTGTTTCATACAATTTTCATATCAGCTGCCGATCATTCATCTCGCGTTTCTTGGGCTAAGCCCAGATCATGACCTTGTACTCAGCAGAGCGACAAGTATCTAGTAAGTCTGATGCTTCTTGACCTTCTCCCAGAGCTCAGAGTCCTGCTCAACGCGGACCTGCTCGGTGGTGTCGAGCTCGTTGAGGCGGCGGAGGTCCATGTCCTTGGCGAGCAAGGGAATGACGTACTTGTCGAAAGTCTGCCAGTACGGGTTCTCAAGGTGGTACCTGTGGCGCGGTGTTAGTATCATGATCCTTCATAAAAGATCGCGTGTGCGTGGGACACGTTGTGTGCACTCACTTCTGGCTGCCCTCGTTCTCGTAACGCTCGACAATGGTGAAGGCGCGCGGGTCCTTGTGGTCCTGCATCACAAACCTGGCTATCGTATTAGCCTTGGTTCGCATTACTGTGTCGCCATTGAGAAAGATTCTCACCAGCCAAGGGTCTCCTTGTCGTTGCTGTAGACCTGGCTCGCCTCTTGGAGCTTGGTGACGAGCTTGCTGATGGACTCGGCATCATCCTTGGCGTAGAGGTGAACGACGAGAGTGTAGACCATGTTTGCGGCTTGGAGGTAGTGTGATTTGGGAGAAGTGGCGAGAGTCGAATGTTTACAAGATGATGTTCGTAGAGCTCTTGAGGTGATGTAGTTAGAGTTCAGAGACTGGAAGCTGATGCGTTGTTTGACCGCGGTTGCGCCGTCGTGGGTTGAATTGACTTGCGTCACTCTGGGTCAAGCAAGACGCGCTTTCTCGCGCAAACAGTGGAGCGCTGGGGAGAGCTTGGAGATGGGAATAAACTACCTCTACGATTTTTGGAATCAGATATGCCTAACCGCAGGCGAAAGTTGCACGAAACATGTATGAATCTCCCGCACACAATTTCGACGATGCATGGAGCTGAATACAGGCACAGCTCCTTTGCATCAAGCTGCATGTGCATTTCAAGTGGGGTACATCCATGGCGTGTGCTTTGATTTTGAGATCGCCATTGAGATAGTTGGAGCCCGACTCAATTGGCTTGTCAGCGGGTGAAGCTGATACTACCGACCGTTTGAGAAGCAACATTTAACCCATCCTGCTCAGATGAAGACATCCCCTTTACGGACTGCAAGGTTCTGCCCTCAGCGAGACCTGATCTGAGAAGCATGCATACACAGAAAGATTTGCGGGCATAGTACTATCTAGCCCAAAGTTCGATGTGCTCAAGCAATTATGGCTTGATTGCATGTCTCGACTTGCTTCTAATCCAAGGTCCGTACTTGTAAAACACAAACGGCAAAGGTGCCATCAAAGAACTCAGACAAGCCATGATGGTCAGGGTGTAAGGCACACCCATGTTCTTGTAGAATGGAGTAGCGACAATCACCATTCCACCCGAAGCAACGTAGCGGATCATCGTCGCCGACGCAAGTGCGCTGGCTGCGTATATCTCGTAGGAATCGATAATGTATTGGTAACTGGAAATCTGTTAGTCGCCAATCACGCAACGGTGGATTCGAAAGAAGCATACCTCGTAATGAAGATACACAGAATACCGTAGCCGAATAAGACGCTAGCACCCAGCGGGCTCCAGATTGAAATGTCCGGGCGAGACGTCCACGCCATCCAGAACAGGCTGACAGGAATGGCGATGGAGCCTCCAAGCATGGAGAACCATAAGCGAAACTCGGGCGCGATCTTGGAATGTCCTTGCTCTTCCATCTTCACCATCTCCTTCTTTGCCCATGAGTAGATCAATGGCACGAGAGCCAAAGAGGTGAACAGACCGATTATTATGCCCAGGAAACAAAGCCCTGTGATACCTTCTGATGTTCCATGAATATCTGCAAAGATGTAGTTGTAGCCCTCAAGGAAGGTGAAGAGCACTGCGTCTGTGGTCAGTGAATGTGAAAGGGGCTGGAATTTCGCTCATGCTTACCAATGTAGACGACCGTAAGATATAATGCGATAAGGATGATGATAGGCTCTGTGGCCGTGAGCAGGAACGGCCGATACAAAGCTGTCCCAAGACGCTGCACGAAAGTCTCCGATCGAATCTCAATCTCTGCGCGGTACCGCTCGTCGCCGGTCAACTCCCTTAGATGCTGAGCCTTCCATTTCAGCAAGATCGGTGGAAAAGTCTCGGGTTGAAGGAACATGATGATACCCAGTACCAAAGCAGAGATTATTAAAGTCATCCAATCAACCCAACGCCATGAGAGATAAGGACTCTGTACGATGAAACCGCCGATTACTGGGCCATGTAAGTAGATGAGCACGAGAACTGCGCACACCGTCACCGTGCTGGGTGGCATGCCTTTTTCAACTTACCTGGACCGAACAGAGGTCCTGCGAAAGCAGCAACTGCAAAGATAGGAAAAGCATAAACTCTTTCCATGGGAGTCCAGAGATCGCTTATTGTGCCGCCTGCACACACAAGTGGTGTCGCAGCAAAGCAACCTCCGATGAGTCTGAATGCTAGTTGCGCCCCGATATTGGGTGACAGTGCTGCTGCCATGACAAAGATCATGTAGAGGGCCAGGGTGACAATGTACACCGGGTTTCTTCCAAGTGTCTCACTGAAAGGACCAGCGAACAGAGCTCCAGCTCCAAAGCCGATAAGAAAGAGGCCGGTCGCCATGCTTTCCACGACCTCAGATACTCCAAACTCTGCAGAAGCTTCCCGAACAGCACTAGAGTCGATCGAAGATGCAAGACCAACCACGCAGCCTATGCTTGCTACCGAAAATGTGATGGCGAAGCGCTTGGTGCGTGACCAAGTCTTTGGATTCATGGGGTCCTTTGGTCCTTCGAATCCTACGACGAAAACATTTCCTTCTCCACCCTCATGTGTTTTGCGCCTCCGTACTTCGACACCAGTAAGCGCCCTTCCGAGAGCCGTACCTTCGCTTCGTTGGGTTGAGAATCGAGACAGGTGATTCTCCGGTATATTCTCCGGTATGCCTTCGTGCTCTTCCTTCTCTGACATGCGTTCGTCAAGTTCCTCTGGCGGTTCCTGTTTCTCCTCTTCTTTCCCTTCGCTATCTTCTGTGATATCTCTTAAGACATGACCTCGCTCCGTGTCCGTCTGCTCCGAGGTCGTTTCGCTCGCTGCTGCAGGCAAGGACCATGGTTTGTGGCCGATGTCTTCTTCACGCGGTAGAGTTTGTTCGGCTCGTTCGTCGTTTCTTGCAAGTTGTGCCATAAGAGTGGCACGAAAGCGCCGGTATTGAAGAACCGACTGCATTTGAACAGGTCAAGAAAGTAGCAACTTGTTGGCGATCGATTCAAACCACCAATGTATGAAAGAAGGTATTGCAATAGAGCGACGAAGACAGATGAGATGCAAAGAGAAAACCAATGTACCTACCAAGCAGTATTCTTGCAGCGAGCCTTCACTAAGTCGCCATTATATCTCCCGAAGAAGACAACCGCGAATGGTTTTGCCGTCTGAGCCGTGATAGAGAGAGTTCTAGGGTAGCGATCAGCATCATCGGATCATCACGCTGAAATCTGACCTAATCTGTGTTAAGCTCGGTCCTCTTGTGGAGCTCGGATCAACGGCGATCTATGGAGTTTGCAGTCGTCAGGCATAAGTTTGTGTCAAAACAGCAACGATCTCATCAACCTTGCGTATTGTTATCGGTCGAACCAGAATACCCAAACGATCGTTTCGACCACGGAGATGGCCTAGCTGTCTCAAGAGCTAGCAGACAAGCGTGATCTATGATAGGATTAGACGTGACTAGATGTACTGGGGAGATACTATTCACAAACTTTTGGGCAGAACTCCTACTTCCTACGGACGGCAGACGGATGGCAGAGGGAGATGCCGGTGGATGTCAGTCGCTTTAAGGATCTTTGCGACTGCATGTCCATGTATCGTTCCACCGGAAATCTCGCCACCTCAAAGCACCGAAACTCGTCCTGGCCACAGCCAATAGTTCACGGACGTGGACATGGACTTTCGCTCTAACGCCGTTTTTTCGACGACCTCTTCATTCGACCGCTCCCTCATCGGCGCCAGCATTTAGATCTCGTTCTTATCAGCCCAAGCGCGAGCCATGCCGATCCCATTTTTCAACATGTCTTAAGCCTTGATGTCATCTGACTCCATCTCTTAGGCCGAACACTCTCCCATCTCGGCCAGGTTGCCCACCTGCTGCTGGATCCGGTGGTGTTCTTCCTCTTTAGAGGGACTAATAGCTTCGGTTAAGGTCTTCTCATCTGCTAGGGCCTTCGCTTGATCGGCTTTTGCTTTTGCTAGAAGTTTTCCTTTACTGTCTAGTTGAGCTCATGTAGGCTTCCGACCTGGATTTGTGTACATGTTCTCGTAAAGTCCTGTCGAAGCACACGTCTCCGTGGTGAGCACAATCATACGGGGAACTGAAATAATGATATCAGCATACTGATATACAAGGAACGAGCTAATCTCTAGCGGCAACTCAGTGGCAAGTACGTCTGCATCTAGCTCCAGGCCTAATGGTGCAAGCACACTGATTGTTAAGATGACTAGTGATCGTTGAGAGTGTCTCGGTGAAACACAAGACCTCATTGATTTTTAAAGCTGATGGTGTCAGCGTCTAAGCCCTTACAAGCAGCAAGAATTGTCGGTAACAGCTCAACGGTAGGCTTAATTGGGTTGACACTACACCTTTTGATACACTTGACTGGAACATAGTTCTGATATAGTAAACATTGGGTTGCTTGACTGTATATAATTTACATCTCTTTCTATGCATTTACAACAAATCTCAACATCTAGAACTTGAAGACCTGGTCCTTGCTGTAACCGAGCTCGGCGAGGTAGCCGCTAAGCTCACCCTGGTCAGAGGGGCTGTTCTTGTTGCCAGAGATAGCCTTGTACAGGCCGGGAGGACCGCACACGAAGACCTTGACGTCCTTTTCGTTGGGCGCAGGGATGACAGTCTTGAGGAGCTCCTTGGTGATGAAGCCCTTGCCCTGAGGCCAATCCTTGGGAGGCTGGTCGAGGACGTAGAAGGCGCGGAAACGGTTGGGGAACTTGTTCTCGAGCTCCTCGAATTCGGACTTGAGCAGGATATCATCGGCGGTGACGTTACCGAAGACGAGCGTGACCTTGGTCTTGTCCTCGGGGTTCTTGAAGATGGCGCGGGCGAGCTGGTACATGGGAGTGATACCGGTGCCACCAGCGATCAAGGCGATGTGGTCGTGCTTGTTGGCCTCCCAAGGGTACTTGGGGATGGGGCCCTTCATCTCAAGTGACTGGCCGGGAGTCATGCTGTGCATGTGCTCGGACATGATGCCGCCAGGGTACTTCTTGACGATGAAGTCGATGTAACCGGGAGTGTCCTCGTCGGAAACGGGGGTGTAGGGACGGATGGCAGGCTTCTTCATCTCGGGGCCCTTGTACTTGGTGATGAGCGCGCTGGCGACGTTGAGACCGGAAACAGCATCCTCCTCGTTCAACTTGAAGCGCAGCTTCTTGGTGTTGTGGTTGATGACCTCCACAGAGTCGAGGGGCAGCTTGATGAAGCCCTGGTCGCCTCCGGTGAAGCACTTGACTGCGCGGTCGCCAGCCTGCGCCGGGACGTTCTTAAGCTCTTGGCTTGAAGGAGGAGCGTCGGCCTGAGGTGTGCGTCCAGCAGAGTACCAGTAACCAGCTCCAAGCGCAGCAACACCGGCAGTGCCGTAGATCAAGCCATTGTTGCCAGCAGCCTTGGGTGCCTCGGAGGCGTAGTGTCGGACGTGCTGAAAGGTGGTCAGTCAGCAAACGAGTATCGTATGTTGACGTGCGAGCCATTGGCTATGCACACGGGGCGGGTAGTACGTACCTTGGACAGCTGCTGCGCCGGGCGGAAGAGTTTTGAGGAAAACATGATTGGAGATGTGATATGTTATTGATGGGAGAATCACGGTTGAGCAAGTGAACTCATCAAAGTCTACACATGTACCTGCGATTGCGGCTGGGGAACAACGCGAAGACGTCATCCAAGCTCCCCGAAAGCCCGCCGACCGCGCGATCACATCAGGACATCAGCGAGCGAGCGAGAAGAGCACGGACAGCGAGCTCCTCTCGGTTGAGTCCAGAGGTCTAGATACATTAATTACCTTACCTCAATGGTCTCCAACCCGTGCTTGGAGATACTCTGTCGAGACACTTGTTCCAATTGAATCTGTACTATCGCAAGCTTTCTTAGGTGTGAATTCAACTATATCGACTGTGTTCGACGAGAACAGCGAGACGAGCCAAGGCGTAGTCATATGTAAAATATGGTTGCGGCTGTGTTTGAAGGCTTGTAAGATTTCGCGATGAAGTGCAGATGCGCAACAATACAAACTACTCATGGAGAAAGAAGATGAGTTATTCTGTTTCATTGCGGCATTTGGCACCTTTGATGTGCGCATGATGCTTTTCCCCATATTGTGACCTCGAGTGCCTGATGCTTCCGACATTCCTTTTACACCCAACCAGCGAAGCAGCCACAACATTTCGAGCGATCCATACGATTTCACACACTAATGAGCAGTCGTTGCAGCCACCTTTTTTACTTCACACCAGGCATGTGCCTGAGGCTACACCGAGAGCAAGAGACGGAGGCCCTCGCCAGTGAAGGCCTTGAAAGCAGCATCGTGCGACTTTCCACGTTGGAATGCTTTGCTGGCCTCTTTCGGAGCTTGCAACTCCTTCAACCGTTCCTTAAGATCCGCTTCAAAAGAAGGCAATTTGTCGTCGCCGAGGTTTGGCTGGCGAGTGGTGTCCAAGTGCCATTGGCCGTCGGTTTTAGCTCTCAGCGTGACGGACACAGGCATCTCTCGCAAGCTCATTACCACCTTGAATTTGCGGATGTGCGCAATGAACTCGTTAGGCAGCCAGTCGAGTGAGCGCCAGATCCGAGGGTGCTCGTGGACGTTCATGACGAAGTCTTTCTGCCAATAGACAATGGAGGCGCAGGCGAAAGTGTTCTTACACTCCTCGAGGACTCGACGGCTGCAGGAAGCGAAGAACATAGATCAACATCGGATCGGCATTGAATTCAGTCGTCGCCACTCACCACGTGAGGATGAGCGCAGCCGAGTGGGGATTGTCGACATCATCACCGTAAAACATCGCGGCGACATCGACCGGAAGCGGGTTGCTTTGGTAGACCATGTCGTAAATTCTGGTGCGAAGCTCGCTCGGGATCTTGAACAGGCGGCTTTCGAGCTGCTGGTTAACTTCCACTTTGGCATGACTTTGACATTGGATTCTGGCGTCGGAAATGGCTGTTCAGTGTATTTGACCCGCCTGCGTGAGCGGATGCAGCGGATGGCGGCCGACATCTCTGAGCAGTGAGCGCGTCAGTGAGGGGCATCATTGCGTGTGGGCGAGGACCGTACTGTTTGAGTCTCGCGATGACGGAATCAGCGTGTGAATCTGTGCGAAGGCATGAGCCTGCCGGTTTCGAAGAGATTTGCCAGTTGGTGGCTGGAAATGTGCGGAGATCGGTATCGGTGAGGAAGGAAGATGAGCTTGGAATGAGGGAAGGAACGACCGCCTAGCCTCAACCGCACGCGATGCCTCAGCCATCCATTCAATGATAATGTATGGACCTTTCCCTCATCTACCGCCAGTCAATATATGAGACTTCATGTCGACCTTCCAAATAACAGGTGGACAAGTTAACAACATTGCAAAATTGCAAGCGCTCTTGTACCCTCCTCTCACATGTGCGTCATTTTGAGTAACAACTGCATCCCCGTGTGCTAGTACCTCAGACTCTGAACGACGCGCCCAAATGACGCCGCTTGGACTTGAAGCACTACGAGATGCGCCTGTAAAGACTGTGATGCGGCTCAGCTGCCGAGGGTACGCTTTACAGGAAATTCCGAGTATCTGTGTCGCAAGCGACCAGACTCGTATGCACTGGTTCACACCTCAATAATTGCCCTGCATCCACATGCGGTTATGGTCACACCCTTCCAGACCCGGGCAATATCTGGAAAACAACCAGCCGTGTGGCGTGACCACCCTGCGAAGACCATGAGGTTGACACCGGAGGATCTGCCTGTCAATACATGAAACAGGCGGCTGTTCGGAGGATCTCAGACCCGACCCTAGAATCAAGGTCAATGAGTGCGATGACCTATAAAGCCGCTGCTGCTATGGTGAGATCTCAGCGGCTCTGTGGTGTTCTCGAAGACCGCTGTGCGTGTACAGAGACTACGGCCAGATAACATTTCAAAGACGCACTCGTCTCAGAACTGGCAAGGGTCGTGATCAATCAAGTCCACCTCAATACATTAGAGGCTATCAATATACGTGTCGGGCCGCCACGGCTCAAGCAAGGTATTCGGCTTGCATGCTGCAACGGTAATAGTAGTAGGAATCATTCGTTATCGTAAGCCTTAGATGAAGAGTCTTCGAGCATCCTTGGGCGAGCATTCCACTGGGCAGTAGGGGCATTTCATCCTCCTATACAAAGGTCAGTAACAGATCGATCAGAAAATATGGCATCGACAAACTCACGATTTGCCCCTCGCATGCAACTCCAAGCTTTCTTTTGCAAGCGCATGCCCACATGGCAGCATCATCGGCCAGTTTGTGTCTGTTCCTTGTTCCTTGCTGACTGGGCAAACAAAAATCGAGTGGAATCTGAAAGCAGGAGGCAGCGGTGTCTCAACAGGAAGCTCGTTGACACTGGTCCATTGTCCCCTAGTCTGGGCCATGACACGCTCGACCTTCTCGAGAACAGGCAGAGCAATTCCGCCAGCAGTGACGGCTGTGTACAGTGGTGAGTTCTCTGACAAGCCGAGCAAGCCGCAGAACTCTCGCGTGAAAGACGTGCTTGCCTCCTCCCAAGCAGTTTGGTTGTAGAATAGTGCTTCGTATGGAGACCCCTCGAGATTCGCAGAGAATGCAAGCGAGCCGAGCAAGTTGGATGTCTCGCGTACATATCTTGAGCTGAAGGTTGGGAACATTGCTCGCGCATACTCTAGAGCCCGCGTTGGCCCTGCCCACTGGTCATCCGACATGATATCCTCATTCGTGAAGAGTTCCACGAACTTTAGACGACCAAGCTCGAATTCCAGGTTGCTGCCTCGCTGCTCGAGCTCACGGCTGTGTATCCGCGCCCATTCGATGGCCGGTCCAAGATCGTGTTGATTCCGCAGGGCTTCCAGAATGTGGTACATCTCTGTGAATTTCCTCTGCAGCCACCCTCTCTCTGGTCCGGCGAATGCGCCCATCTCCATTCCGCCTTCTTCCTCCCATGCCTCGGGGTGTGCAAGCTCTTGGACCCAGCTCTTGATTGCGTCGCCCACGTTGCTTATAGGTCGCGGTCGCCTTTCTGACAGTCGTTCGTCTTCGTTTGCGCGCGCTTCTTTCAGCTGCGAGACGAGTGTGTTTGCTACTTCGAACTTGCCCTCGCGTAAGAGGTGCATGACGATCGCTCGGTTGATCAGATCTGGTTGTTCCGCGAGCGGCATCGTCGAAGCAGTGGGTAGGGTGTTCTTCTTGAATTTCTTATCGAGCGCTTTGGAGTACTGGTTTAGTCCCTTGTTCACTTCTTTAAGGTCGTCGTCGAGCTTGTCGAATGATTGCTTGACGGGTTGTTTCAGTTTGGCCATGGTGAGAGCCGCTGTGTCTGGGTCACTTGCAACTGAATCTCTAGCGGCCTGCAAGAGATCGATGGTCTTCTGTACATCCTGGATAGTCTTTGCCAGGTTGCCTCGCTTCTCGAGCTGCTCGTGTGCCGCCAGTATGCCTTCCATGACGGGCAGTTGTGCTGTTGTGTCGAGTGGTTTAGTGTGGGCAGGATGTTGTGAGGCCAGCTCAGGGTCCTAATAGTTTGATAAGATCCGGAAGTTCCATAGCACCGTTCGCGATCGTGAATACAGTTGGAGTGGGTGTGAGATGTCCAGCGATAGCGACGGTTGGCTGGCCCGTGATCTGAAGCTCGTCACCAGAGCGGTCGAATCCCGCCATCAAGCAATCAGCCGAGCCGACGAAGCGAATGCCGACCTCAAGAAAACGAAACAAGCAAGAGGGAGCATCATGTTGCAGACAAGAAAGAATATTAATCGCCACGCCGCTCCCTACACGCATGCACTCTGGACTGAAGCGCCTCTATCATAGAGTCCCTGTGTCGAAATACCTCCTCACACACAGACTTGCGCGCATCACTGGTAACATCGTAGCACACGATTTCTCGTAGAACGATTGCGAACCCTTGGGTTGGTACCAAGAGATGCGGTTTCTGATCTGATTAGGGAGACCATGGCAATACTACTAGAGCGTGCCTGGCATCTCAAGATCTAATACGACAATACCAGCGTATTCAGATCTAGGAATTAGTTTGCTTGCCACTGAGTCGCTTCCGTTCGGCGAGCTGCGCAAGGACCATACCATACTGTACAGAAGGCTAAGCATACCTTCGCTCGCAATTCAGAAGGCATCAGAATGGAATGAACATTCACCAAGTGCGATTCACAATTGAGCCTGCGCAACGAGATGGTCCACGTCCGATCGGCGCCGAGAGGGCATCCCCACTTCTGAAGACAACCTTATAACGTCACCTCGACGAATGCTTACATATCTCATTGGCGGCATACCCGCTTCAAGCTATGCCGCTCTTCGCCACCTTTTGTTCAATGCTCTGATACCTCTAACTTTTGTAATCAATTAGACTACCCCATCAGTGCCACAAGAAGGGAGCAACCACACTTGTAAGATTGAAAGCTCATCTTCAACCGTTCTATTCACAAGCAAGCCAAACCGCCCAACAATGTCAACCGGAACTGGCAAGAACGTCTTCATCGTGGGCGCTGGCCTCATCGGCTGGACCGTCCTCGACCTCCTCGTAGCAGAAGGCTACAAAGTCACAGGCCTCGTCCGCCGCCAGGAGCACGCAGACGGCCTCAAGCAATCCGGCGCCGAAGCAGTCATTGGCGACCTACACGATGCCAAACTCATCGCCGAGAACGTGGCAAAGAATGACATTGTCTTCCACACCGCCACCGCCGATGACCTGCCTAGCGTGCAAGCAGTCCTGCAAGGCGTGCAACAGAAAGCTGATCGCGGCGAGCCCGTCATCTACATCCATACGTCTGGCACGTCTCTGCTCGACGATAATGCCCACGGATCCTTCAAGTCCGACAAAATATACCACGACAACATCCAGGCCGAGATAGACTCCCTCTCCGACTCCGCCCCCCACCGACAAATCGACCTAACCATCCTCAATGCCCGCAAAACCCTCGGCAACAAAGCCCAAATCGCCATCATGATTCCGCCCCTCATCTATGGCACCTCCCACGGTCGTCTAACCATCCAACTCCCCACCCTCGCCCGCTGGGCCCTCAAGCACGGCTATCCCGCACACGTCGGCGCGGGAAAGTCCGTCTGGTCAAACATTCACGTGGCAGATCTGGCGCGCGGCTTCGTCACGGTCTTGCACCACCTCGAGTCTAAGCCTTCGGACGAGAATCCTTACTTCTTCTGCGAGAACTCCGGCGACAATGAGCCGAGCTGGGGCGAGATGGTAGCTGCGATTGGAGAGGTGTTGCATGCTGAGGGGAAAATTAAGGATGATACGCCGAAGGAGATGCCCGTGGAAACTTATGGCGATGTTTTCGGGCCTGAGTTTACGGGGCCTGTGGTCGGTATGAACAGCCGTAGTCGGGCCGTGCGATTGAGGGAGTTGGGGTGGAAGCCACGGGAGAAGAGCTGGAAGGAAAGTTTGGTCGAGGATGAACTGCCAATTTTGTTGAAGGAGGACCACTCCAGCTATCGAGGCTACGCAGGTGCAGTAGCGTCATAGGCTTTTCATAACGTATTTAGCACTGATCTTGGCGGCGTGTGTGAAACTTCCCATGTATATGGCTCATGGTAATATCGTACAGAATCTTTAGAATACAAGCTGGTGCACATGAAGGGTTAATATGAAGGCCGTAGACGAAGCCAATATCCATGTTCTGTGGTATAATCTGTTGATCTCGTAATTATGCCGTCAATTCGTCGTGCTATGCTCCTCTCAATTCTGGTCTGTGTCCGACTTTACTGACCACATCACTGCCACGAGCACGTTGATGCAGTCTAGTTAGACATCGGTATTGATACAATAGAAGGAAAAAGTAGACTCAAACAACATGTTCGGGTCGTAGGCACAGACGCATGGTTGCTGCATCAGCAGCTTTGATGATGCAGCGTTCATTACCGCGAGAATGAGCTCAGACGGCACTAACGTCGATTCATGCCAGAAGCCAAACGATGGAGCATGGCCACGCTCTTCATCGTCATCTCGTACGAGAGCTGGGCGCTGTGGGCGGCTGCAAAGTAGAATAGTCAGTCGCCGTCATTGAGTGAATATGAATCCTGGAGCTTACCTGTCTGCGCAGTTTCGGCGCTGATCTGGGCTTCGCGAGCACTAATTAGAGAATCGTTCAGGACCTGAATGGCTGGTCAGCAATGACACACCAGCACAAGGGATAGAAATGAGCTTTACCTTTGCGAAACTAAGGAGGCGCTCTTTCTTCGCCGGATCGCCCTCTTTCAGTGCGCGTCCAAGAATCTTTTCGGACAGGCCTTGCAGCGATCGCCTCCCATCAAAGTCCACGTTGCTGCCGGCAGTGACCGTGCTGGGAGTCACAGACATTGATGGAGGAGCACCGCGTAGTGCAGGATGGACTTCATCGACAGTATGAGAGATGGTGGGCATCTTTGTCAGAGGTGGGACCCTGGCATCCTTCAGCGAAGGACTGCCCAGCGAGTTGATGCGCACCTCCTTCGATGCGGGGTTTAGTCTCTCATGATCAAGACTGTCCTTGACTGGAGGGACCGGTGGCAGCTGGCTGTTGCATTTGTCGCGACGGCCTGAGAAGAAGCCATTGAGTTTGTCGAAAACGTAGCGGCTCTTCGAACGAGAACGAGGGAGCTAATCAAACATGTTAGCATATCAGTGTATAGAACATGATGTTGCAATTACCTTTGTAGAACTAGCGCAGCCCGGCTTTTTTGCATACGACAGACGTCCCCTCGGAGCGTCCTCTGACAACTTAATGACTTTGGTGTTCGAAGTGGACAGTTTCTCCACTTTGGTTGTGCTTGCCTTGTTCACGCGACTGCCCGCAGCATTACGTGCTTTCTCTCGTGCAGCACGAACTGATCCAGGAACCTTGGTGCCCAGTGTAGGAGAGGACTCTCGACGAGTAGCTGTTTTGTGGGGTCGGTTGTCCTGCTCATCAGTACCAAGCAGGCGGTGTGCTTTTCCTGCTGTGCGCGAAGGGTAGCCTATAGATCTGGGCTTGCCATTGGCCAGATGTTTGGGTGGCAGCGTCGGTGGGATGTCGCCAAATTCCATTCCAAAGGTATTTGGTCGCGATTTGCTCGAGAAAGGCAGTGGGTGCTCTTTGGCAGATGCGGTGCTTGATGACCATTTGCTGACCACGGTCTTACTTCTCGAGAGCTGAGACGCTGCATCATCGTCCCTGTAAGCAGCAGGTGGCGTCGCGAAGGTTCCATGCGTGTTGTCAGGGGAGTGAACAACGGAGGCTTCACTCTCAACACTCTCTCGTCTCGCTAAGAAGCGCTCTGCAACAGTGGCGTCTTCAACAAATGCGGCGCTTTTGGGTGCTTTCTCGAACCCTGTCTTCAAGCGTCCGAACATACGAGATAGATGATCGAGGTTGACAGTCGTTTCTGTTGGTCCACATCTACCTTCGAGCATACCGAGTGTGCTTGTGATCTCTGCTTTTGTTTCCGCATCGAGACCTCTAGCTCCGCACTGGCTGATCAAAGCGTCCTCGTGCTCGGCTTCGCGAAGGAGCTCGACAAGTTCGGATTTGGTCTCACTACCAATCAGACTCGTCCGATTATGTCTGTCGGCAGCGAACAGATCGCGTAAGTCCTCAAGCACGGACAGACGTTGTGCAAAGGCCGAAAATTCCGTGGGCTTGATGACAACCTTGGGTTGGGAGTCCTGCTCCAAGCTGCCACGACCGGAGATTGCCTGGAGTGGGAGTGTAGACTGCGAAGGAATGGTTTCAAGAGGACCAGTGAAGGGATTGTTAGAAGGAGGAGGTCTACCCAACACAACCTCCGCCTCGTCGTATACTTTCAGGGTTGCTCCAGCATAGTGACTACCGGAGGCTCGGCTCACGTGTTTCGGCTTGTATCCATGTTTGACAAAGTGTGTCGGCTTGTCCGACGGAGTGATGATTTCTTCCTCTTCTTCTGATGTGGATCCAATCGTACTTTCTGGCGTGTTTGCCTTGCTGCGATCGACTGGAGGTGTGTTGGTTCCAAGCAGTCTCGTGGGTACAGTGCTGGCAGTCGAGCTACTGCCGCCTGTGTTTGCTCTTTGGAGCTGGCGACGCTTGATGCCATGATCGAGAACTTTCAAAGGATCGGGCGAATCGATACGTCGTCCGCCAAAGCTGAGCCCTCTTTCAAACTTTGGCACAGGGATGCCCGAGA
Organism: Cladosporium colombiae; assembly: GCA_026122715.1. Lineage (NCBI taxonomy): Eukaryota > Fungi > Ascomycota > Dothideomycetes > Cladosporiales > Cladosporiaceae > Cladosporium > Cladosporium colombiae. Next base: position 2,169,103 of record JAKZFA010000001.1, on the reverse strand, counting down.
TCCTGCGTGTCTTGATATCGACCAGAGTCGCTTTCTTCTGATCCGGTAACGGAATGCATGAAGCTGTCTTCTGGGGTTTGGCAAGTGTCACTTCCATCGGTGCCGCAGGCGGTGACATGACGCTGGCGATCTGCGAGAAGCTGGTCGGCCGTGGTCGCGAGAAGCTTGCGGGGGACGGACTGTGTGGCCGAGAGGCTTCGAAGATGTCTCTCGCGAAGGTCGAGGACCCAGAGATTTCAGTACCAGTGCTCTGCGACCTTTCAACTGATGGAGGAATGCTGTGAGGTGTTGTGAGAGAACTCTTGCGTGGGAGATGGAGAAGGCTCGTGCTGTCAGAAGCACCCATATTCGGCGTCTGGCACTGCGTTTCCTGCCAAGATTTATCTGGCGACTCGGCTTCGAAGGCGACTTCTGACGTGGTGATGCAAGAAATTATAGAAGATCGCGACAACTCCAGATCGCCAGAGTGGATGTCTTTGTCGTTGTCTGCCTGTGGGTCAATAGCCTCTGGCAGGGGAGGAAAAGAGGAAGAACTGGCAGATAGTCGTGCCAAGTTATGCTCCACATCAGCCATTCCGTATGGTGATGAGAGTAAGGGAGTTGATCGAGAACTTGGCACTAAAGTGGGCCAGTCGCGCTCAGACCCAGCAACGGAAAGTCGTAGAGGTCTTTCACTTGCATCAAGCAAGCTACGGCTGTCACGCGAAGGGCTTGGCGCATGGGCAAGCGATGCGATGGGTCGAGATGGCAAAGGTTTCTCGAAACGAGCACGGTGGTGCGTGGATGTGGAAAACTCGCGGGCGATCTGTTTGACATGTGAGCATGCATGTGATTTGGCAAAGAAGCCAGGCAATTTTACGTACCAGTGACCGGTCATCTGCAGCGTCGCGAGAGCTCGGAGGATAAGGCGAAGTGGTCGGAGTATTGTTGAGCCTCCCTGAGCGTGAACACAAGTTGGTGGCGGAGGACAAGTTCCATTTACTGATAGGCGGATCGAGTGCGGGTTTCGACGTAGGCGTGGCAAGGTTGCGACGAGGAATTTTCGAGCTCTGCGGTTGACAGTGGGGAGTGTTCCTGCCGGAGTGAAGTTGCGCTCGAGGTTGAGTGATAGCTGGCGATGGGGTGTTCTTTGCGGCGGAAGCCTTGGTGGGCGTCAAAAAGCGCTGCTGGCGAGTGGGAGTCTCGTGTGCGCGTGCGATGGCGAGTGATGGGACAGCGTTCTCGTCGGCCACGGATGCGGCGGTATGCAAGCGTTTGCCGCGTGTGTGAGGTCGCTGGCGCTGCGTGTTCACGTCACGTTCGGCGAGCGGCATCGTGGCGGCGAGAGGTGAGGTTTGGGGTGGTGCAATGCCGTGCAATGCCTCGGCCACGCCTGGAGGGCTGCGTTGCTGGTGTCGAATTGAGGCGGACGTGCGATGGAAAGAAACGAATAGCGTCGATGCGAGGAGTGGAGAGGGAAGATTGATGTATTGGTGGTGGCGAGGGAAAAGATGCGTGGTCAAGACGTGGACAGGGTTGGCCGCACGCTACTTACCCTCACCTCGTCCATGGAAAGAGCGTGTCAATATACAAACGGCAAGAGCGAACGAACGCGCGCGATGGCAGATGTGCATCGTTCTCTTCCCACCTCAACAGCAGTCCTCGTTTGCTCTCTTCGCTGCACAAATCACGTGGTGATTGACACCTAGCATTGAGGCTGCTACATCACCCTCAGCAAGATGCCATGTGCTTCTGCTCACTTACAGCTCATCTTGCGTGGCCGTGGCCAACAACATCGACACGTCTTTCTCCTACCAGCAGCACTCACTCTTACAAACAATAACAACATCTACCCCACATGAATGGCGCCTTTGGTAGCACGCACAATGCAGCATGCCGTCTCGACCATGGCACAAGTCTCCGTGTTCGATGTGGCCACTGCAGGTGCCGTGCTGCCGAGCCGCAGTGGGATGCAGTATCGTCGCACTGCAGACGGCGGGTGAGCGAGGACGAGGACGAGGACAAACGCAACAAGGTGAGGTCGGCTGGCTCCTCCACGTCCAATCTCCAACCTCCAATCTCTCTCGGCTCGCGGCAAGGCTGTTGCTGACCAAACCTCCTCCATACGCCAATGCTCTCCGAGATTTCCCCACCCAGCTGTTGAGCCAGCTTCTCCTGGCTTCTGCGAGCGCGCGTTGGCCACGGGGCCGGATGAAAAAGCCGCAGACCGCAAATCTTCCTGGCCTGCCTTCCTCTTGTCGCAAGTTGCACAACAATTAAACCGTCGACACTCGCCAAAATGACGCCAGACTACAAGGCGGAGAAAAAGTCCTCCGTCACCGACCTGCAGGGCGGTGGCATCTGGGAGATCAACATCCTGACCTTCTTGGCTCCGGTATGCTCGCCTACCCATGCCCGCAGCCGCAATATAGCGTCTAACAACTGCCCATAGATTGCCGTGTTCGTCTGGAGTGTCCTGCAGAAGAAACAGAGTTTCTTCAAGCCGTACGGTGCCCAGGCTTTTTTCGTGGATTTCCTCTTGCAATGCTGCACAATCCTCTGTGCAACCACTGTCTACGCCGATTCGCCTCAGACTCTTACTGGTCTTCTTCTTCTGCCGGCGATTGCTGCCTTTTTGCAACCCGGAACTCAACTGGAAAGCGATGAGGTACTTGCAAAGCAGGACCAGAACGCCGATGAGAAGGCCAAGGAGGATGACAAGCCCAAGGAGAGGGATCCTCTCCCCGTCAAGCCTTTCATCACCAGCTACCGTGGTGCCATGATGATTATCACTTGCTGCAGCATTCTTGCCGTCGACTTCCCCGTTTTCCCTCGTCGCTTCGGTAAGACTGAAGCTTTCGGAACGTCTCTCATGGATCTCGGCGTTGGCTCCTTCGTCTTTGCTGCTGGTGTTGTTGCCGTTCGTCAACAGCTCAAGGAAGACTTCGCTCAGGTCAAGAAGTCCATTGGCACCCGCATGAAGACTGCTCTCCGCCACTCTTTCCCGCTCGCTGTTCTTGGATTTATTCGTCTTGCCACCGTCAAGGGCCTCGATTACACCGAGCACGAAAGCGAGTACGGCGTTCACTGGAACTTCTTCTTCACTTTGTCCCTGCTGTCGCCGGTGTTTGCTCTCCTCCAGCCCATCCTGCGCTGGCTTCCATCTTACAGCGGTATCGCTTTCGGCATTGCAGTCTCGTACGAGATTCTCCTCTACATGACTCCTCTCAAGCACTACATCATCCTCTCCGAGCGTATTCCTGGCGACTTCTTGTCTCAGAACCGCGAGGGTGTCTACTCTTTCATCGGCTACTTTGCCATCTTCATGGCTGGTATGGGTGCTGGTGAGGGTATCTTGCCCCGAGACGACGAGCCCGCAGAGGACCCCATCCAAGCCGCCCGCGAGGCCCGAGACACCATGGACGATGACGCCGACTGGCTCGCGTCCGTGATCGGCTCTGATGAACAGAAAGAAGAGCAGGTCGAGAAGGTTATTGCCGCGGAGAAGGAGAAGCCCAAGGACTGGCGTCCTGAAGAGGCGATGGCCAACTTCAACGCCCTGCCCAAGCTCGCCGTCATCCATCTCTTCAAGTGGTCCGGTATCTGGTTCATCTTCTCCGTGTGGTGCCTTTGGAACTATGGCCCTCACCTGTTCGTCTCCCGCCGCATGGCCAACTGCGCCTACGTCTGCTGGGTCTGCGCTTTCAACTTCGCCCAGCTTTTGCTCTTCTGCGGTATCGAGATGCTCATGTTCCCCAAATTGTACCGCTCCAAGAGCAAGGAGGTCGAGAAGACCAGGATCGCCAACGCGACCAGCAAGGTCCTGCACGCTTTCAACCGCAACGGTCTCGCGCTGTTCCTTCTCGCCAACGTTCTTACTGGTGCTGTCAACCTCACCCTCGAGACATGGCACATGAGCGACACCGGCGCCATGACCATTCTCGTCGGTTACATTGCCACCCTCGCCACTGTTGGCGTTGCGCTGGATCACTTCGATATCTCCATCAAGTTGTGAAGGTGATGCGTTAGATATACTGTGAAAATGGGATAGACGAAAACATCAGCATGTCGTTGGAAAGGTTCACGACGAAAATGTAATCATAGAATATTGTATATAAGAAACCATTTGGTTGTTCAAATCAGAAAGTCAAGTTCACTTCGTATTTCAGGTAACTTAGGTCCTCTTGAGGCTTGTATCGAAGCAAAATAGAACTGTTAAGTAACAGTGACTTAGGCTAGTGACTGTATCCACTCCGCTATGCACGACAGAAAAAGGAGGAGCAAAGAGAGTCGTCCGTAGACATATATCCATCCATCATTCACCCCCCACAACCAATGAAAAGCGAACCAAACGCCAAATGACAACGCCGCTGCCAGGCATGCCGCATGAATACCACACCCAATGCCCAAAACAAATAAATCCCAGTTGCACAATGCAACAGCTCTAAGGCGTGAGATCCCACCCTGCTTCGTAGGGCGTGTATTCTTCTTCTTCTTCTTCTTCTTCTTCTTCTTCTTCTTCTTCTTCTTCTTCTTCAGAGCTTCGGTATCTACTGGTCGCCTCAGTTGTCCTCAAGCTCGCTCGGCTCGACGTGACGCGCCAGCACTTTGCGCTTGAAGTCTTCCTGGTTGCTGTCCCAGAGCAGAGCTGCTTCACCATTCAAAGGAGAGGCGCTGTTAAAATAAAGCGTCAGCATTTTGCCCTGCCTTCCACCACATTCCGATTTGCTCTTCACTTACTTGTTCGGCTCGCCCAACAACGACTGAATACTCAACAACACGCTCTCGGTGTTCAGCGCCGCGCTCCACGCGCCCTCCTTGCCCTGCCCACCCGGCTTCAGGATGTCGAGGCAAATGCGGCCGCTCATGTCGACGTTCGGGTGGTAGATGGGCGTCTTGAAGAGGACTTCTGGCGGGGCGTAGGGGTAGTTCGCCGGGAAGGCGAGGGTGAGTTTGAAGGAGAGGGAGGCGTAGGGAGTGTCGGCGGGGCCGAGCAGGGTTGCGTTCCAGTGGGTGAGGTCGGCGGTGGGGAAGGCGGAGATGCCGGGGGTGGGAGAGGTCATGAGGCCCATGAGCTCGGATTGGAGACTGGGAGTGTGAGCTGTTCGGTCTGGTCTGGGAAGGTGGTGGAGGTGAGGATGTACCGTTTGATCACATTGCCGTTGGCGGGAGCGGCGGGCTTGGAGCCTTGTGCTGTTGAGGGAGCGGCGGAGGTGGCCATTGTGAAGATTTGTAGGTATTATTTGAAGAGTAAGACTGGGTTTCGAGACAAGCGAATGTCGCCGTGTAACGTTCTTGGACTGTGAAGTGATTGAGAGCTGGCGGGGCTTTGCTCGTGAGGAGAGAGTCGGGGAGGGACGGGCGTGGGTTGATATTTGCTGTAGAATATCGATGGACCTGGTGAGTAGATTGGATGGGATACTGTGCTTGTGCTCGATGTGGGAGTGGGCAAGGCTGGCTCAGGTGGTGTGGGTTTCTTGTTCTTCTTCACGGCTCGAAATGGTGCATGGCAACCAAGGGTCCAGCGTAAACAAACGTCGCGCCTCGCGAAACCGCGCGCGTAAAGAGGCTGACCAGCACACAACACTTTTGAAACAATTGCTAAAAATATGGTTACGAATGATTCGAACAACACTTCGATATACATGTATGGCACTTGCTACATCGACTGTTCGTGCTAAAAAAAATAAAAAATTGGACGTCTGTGGTCTGCCGGCACGACAGTACCATCTGGTATTGCAAACATTGAAGACACACCATCAAAATTTGCTTCAAGACACCACACGCCGACTCGGGATCAGCAAAATCTACTAATATGTTGCTTAATAAACCGATCTATCTCTATAAGCCTTCCCAATGTGAAGTCTCCAATTACCATTCTTTTAACCAAGTCTCGTGCATTCTCTCTCTCCCCAAAAAGCAATACAGCCCTGCATCAGTGCCTCAACAACCTCATGAACTTGCTCTTTGTTTTCTTCGGCAACTTCTGCCCTTCGACAACCTGTGTCACCTTTTCGCATTTGGCCTCAGCAGGTCTTTCCACCACAACAGTCTTGTCACTGCTCCCCGTCTCACTACCAGTGGCACTTGCATCTCGTACACTCTGCGTCCTCCTCAGCCCGGCGCTGCTGGTTGGGCGGCCTTCTGCAGCAGCGAGCAATGGGCTGAAAGGTCTTTCCATCGTCAAAGTGAATGCTCGGAAGGCACTTCCCTTGCCTCGCGATGGGAATTGATCTTGTAGCTCAAAATCTGCTGGGAGTAGATCTGCCAAAGGCAAGCGAGCTGGCTGCGGCTTCGTGTACCCATGCCTAGACTTGGAGCTGTGATGTCCGCTTCCACTGCTGCTACTGGTACTTCTCGGGGGATACGGGTAGCGTGGCAAGGGTGGAATGTCTTCTTTGCCGCTTCGAGATCCTGCGATGGATGTGTTTGAGGCGGAACGCTTGGACGAGGAGAAGTTGGATGTGATGCTGGCCATGCTGAATTTGCGCATGACATGGTTCGCAGAGCCACGGATTTGCTCCGACCGTCCAACTGTCATGCCTGGATACGGTAGGAGATGTTTTGTCCAGACGTCGCTTAACAGTGCTTCTAGTCTGCCACGATCGGCCCTCCTCGGTGCCAGCGTCTGAACGTGGCTTGGTGTTGCCACAGACTGCGAGCGTGGGATCTGCAATGTACTGGCTGAAGAGTTGCTGCTCGACATTTCGAGAGTTTCCTTGACTGCCTGAGTATTCTTGATGATAACCTGGTTGAGATCTGTTGTCGGACCGACCGTCGCCGTGCGGTGTACGCTCATCCTTTTCACGAAACTCCCTGGCTTCCCAAAGGCTTTGCCGATGCTTCTCATCTCGTTCAGAAGAGGTGAGTGGAGTTCGAAGACATTGTGGAGTCCTTGAGCGACAGCTTGCATCTGTGTTTCGATGCGGCTAGACAGGTGGTCACGCCAGACCTGTGCCTCTACAATCGAGCAACCCGTGAGGATCATCTCGTACATGCGGGCAGAGTGCTCAAACACCAGCTTCCAAGAGTGGGGTGCGGTGTGACACTGCAGGCCTTTCCCGTTGTCGGCTTCCTGGAGCGTGGCACTGGCAAGCGATATTCCAACAAGCACAGCGTAATTCTCGGTCTCTTCGTCCACCGTGGCGAGCAGCAACGTTGTCTCGAAGAGCACACACATTACATACTTGCCCTTGATGCATCCGCGACTCCGGTATGCGATGTGCAGACAGCCGCACATCTCCACTGACCCAAGCAGTTGCAAGAAAACTGAGCGAGGTACCTGATCGGAGAACGTAAGACGGTCGCCCAGGACCCAAGTGGTCTTCAACATTCGCGTGCGTATAGGATTGTCTTTGGCCATGTTCATGTTGTTGCATGTCGTGTTGAGTTGCGAAAGAAGATCCTGGATCAAGGCGTGTGCTTCGAGGTCGTCACAAACTGGAGTCAGCTTGCATAAGTCGCTGAACAGGAGTTCGTATCTGGGCAATCGCTGGATTGGCTTTGGGAACCGTCAGCACTTGAGTCTGTGTATGCTAGCATGCGACTGACCTTAATCAGTAGGTCTTTCACGCTCAACGCCTTTCTGTAATTGTCCTCCCTGGTCCGCACGGGGTTGACCGTCGCGCTCAGGTGCTCAATGGCACGATCAAAGTCCGACCAGGCCGAGATTTGCTGCTGAGTCTCCTTGATATCGCGAACGACAAATTCATAGTTCGCGCCGTAGTCGGCATAGACCTGGAATTGTTGCATCTGTTACAAAGAAGAGAGTTCAGCGGGGTCCGACAATGCAACGTCAACTCACACCACTCGTACGTATGATTTGAACAAGTTTGCCACTGCGGCGATAACTTGAGGTGCACAGCGCAGCACAGCATTTTCTCCCTCATCGCTGCGGCTTATGTTGAGCGACCTTCTTGATTGGCGAACGGCGGTGACAAGCGTTCCGCGCTGAGGCGATATTACACCGGGATGTCCAGGCACTATATCCACACTGTGCCATCTTGTATGCAGAGGCTTCCTTGCTGGTCCGCGTTGAGAGCCTTTCGCAATTTGTTGGTCGTACTCTGCGAAGGGGACGACTCGGTAGAGGGCACCTAGCAGCTCGTCGTGGAGGTACAGCATCTTGGCAATGGTCGCTTGAGCAGCAGGGCGAGCGAAACGCAGGGTAGAAGTGGGATGATGGTGGCCGAGTAGAGTGAAATAGGCCTGGATTGTCAGCAGAAGTCGCAGAAGAGAGACACAATACGTACGTTCGACAATGCTTTGAGGTCCGCAATGTAACTCTCTTCCGTCCTGATGAGCTCTTCTAGCTTTTCTCTTCTCTTCCTGCTTCGTAGCTTGCCGGCTTCGTCAAGAATCGAGCGCTGGGTATTAACCGAAGGTCTTGGGTCTGAAGCAGACAGAATACTGCTGCGGTTGTGCGTGCGGTGCCACTTGCTAGCTCTTCTTGACAAAGGTGCAATGCTGACACTGGCCAATGTGACCGTGGCAGACTTGACACCCGCAATAATGCCAATTGAGGAGGTCCCGGAGTCGGATCTGGCGTGTGGAGAGCGTGGTGGTAGTACAGCAGGATCAAAGTCGTCCAAGCACCATCGCTCACTCCGTGATGTGACTAGAGGTACTCGTTTGCTGTCTCTTCCGTCGACGAAGAGTGCTGACCCAACGCTGGAAGGGCTTCTGCGGTTCTTCGTCGCTTGTTGCGTCTTCTCCTAGCAAGTTTGCGTGTAGTTCGCTGTTGTGGATGACGCTACGGAATGAAGCTGCGCTGCTTGGTCTGGGGGAAGATATTGAAGACATGGCGCCCACGACACCAAAGTGGTGTACAAGTTCGTGAAGAGATGCTTGTTGAGCCGGCGGATCATTCTGTTTACATAGCTGTTGAGAGTGTAGCAAGCGCTGAGTGTCGACCACGTGGCCGAGCTGGAAGGTACGTTGTCGAGTCCATACAGCTTTTCAGTAGAGTGCCTACATTTGTTATAGCAACATTCGACACTCTAATCAGCGTCCTGCTGGAAGTCATAATCGAATGCTTAAAGTTCTCTGAGCATAGCCAGAGTAAGATTCGTGTCTTACATACAAATAGACAAGATGTGCATCTCCTTTCGAGGTCCAAGCATCCCAACAGGACATAGTGTAGCAAGTTAGAAAACCCCTATCGGTTCAAGGATGTTGCTCCAACGTACATGTACACACCCTGCCTGATTATCGTACATGATCTGCATAGAGCCACGCGTGTCCAGTAGAAAGACGAGCACACGTGCAAATCACAGTGCGCCTCATCGCGTGGATCCTGCTTTTCCCACGCGCCGCGCTGTCGTTTGTCTGGTGATGACGTCGCCGGGCGCAGCACCCTTGTCGATGGTCAACACTGCAGCGCGAGAACCCCACTACTAACTACTACAAGACTGATCCATGTATGTCCAGTCCTGGTCATTCTGTAGACACAGGTTTATGTAAGTCAACGACCGGTTCTGCTTACTCGCCGCCATACTCGATTTCGCATTTCCCACGGACCCCACCTGCACACTGCCCTCGAACTTGTAGCTCTACAGGCAAAGCAGGTCTGCGAGATACCTAATAGCTACGCCTAGCCGTGGGTGTGAACGTACCTGGAAGAAGAAAGAAGCAACAAGGACATACACAGCATGGCTTCTGGCAAGCAACCGCAGCGCGATACCCAAGAGATAGAGCTTCAGGGCGATGTGCCCAGGGTAATGGTCCAGCAGGCCGAAGCGGCAGCAACAAACGATGGAGGGCCCTCGAACAAATCAGCAAGCCATCATGCTGGCCGTGATGTGCCTGCGTTGTCCCATCATGATTCCATGGACACCACTGCCTCAGAACTGAACGTACCTCCACCGGCGTACGGCGAGGTGTATGGCTTCATCCAGGATGAATCAGGCTCTGGCACCAAGGCTACCATGGGCGAGGATGGCCGTGTCAATATCCGCATTGATCAGAACGCACGCAACCTTTCACATCTGCTTGTGCCGGCGCTTCGACACCAGCAGGAGACGCTCAGTAACCAGGGGCCGCTTCCTCCTGCCTACATTCCACCGGGTCTGGGTGGAGAACCAGGTGTACCGCCACCGCCGCCTATGAATGTGGTCATTCACGTAGTAGGATCCCGTGGCGATGTACAGCCATTTGTTGCATTGGGCAAAGTGTTGAAAGACACATATGGCCACAGAGTGAGGCTCGCAACGCATCCTGTCTTCCACAAGTTTGTGGAGGAGAATGGCTTGGAGTTCTTTAGCATTGGTGGCGACCCTTCCGAGCTCATGGCATTCATGGTCAAGAATCCAGGTCTTATGCCCGGGTTCGACACGATGAGAAACGGAGATGTTGGAAAGCGGAGGAAAGAAATCTCGACAATGATTAGGGGATGCTGGAGGAGTTGCTTCGAGACCGGAAATGGCACAGGTCCTGCCGCCTCGGACCAGACTACAGAGTCCTACTCCAATGACGGCTCTGCTCAAGCCGAGAACGCTGAGAAGCCTTTCGTTGCAGACGCCATCATTGCAAACCCGCCTAGTTTCGCCCACGTGCACGTGGCTGAGAAGTTGGGCATTCCGTTGCATGTCATGTTCACGATGCCATACTCTCCTACACAAGCGTTCCCACATCCGCTAGCGAACATCCAATCATCAAATGCGGACAAGAACTTGACAAACTACATCTCGTATGTGCTGGTCGAGATGCTGACATGGCAGGGTCTGGGCGATCTAATCAACAGATTCCGCAACAAGGAACTTGGTCTGGAAGATATCAACATGCTGCGAGCGCCTGGCATGCTCCAACGCATGCGCATTCCACATACATACTGCTGGTCTCCTGCTCTCATCCCTAAGCCTAAAGACTGGGGTCAGCACATCTCCATCTCAGGATTCTACTTTCTCAATCTGGCGACGGACTACACGCCTGACCCGGAACTCAAAGCCTTCCTCGCAGCCGGACCACCACCCGTGTACATCGGCTTCGGATCGATCGTTCTCGACGATCCCAATGCGATGACGAAGACTCTGTTTGAGGCGGTCGAAAAAACAGGCCAGCGTGCGCTGATATCGAAAGGATGGGGAGGTATGGGTGCGGACGAGCTGGGCAAACCCGACAACGTGTTCATGCTGGGCAACTGTCCTCACGATTGGCTGTTCAAACAAGTGTCGGCCGTGGTCCATCACGGTGGTGCTGGTACGACTGCTGCAGGCATTACTGCTGGTAGGCCTACACTGGTGGTACCATTCTTTGGTGATCAGCCTTTCTGGGGAGCCATGGTCCACCGAGCTGGTGCCGGGCCCGAGCCCATCCCTCACAAGCAACTTACTGCAGACAATCTCGCTGAAGGTATCGAGGTCTGCCTCAAGCCTGAGAGTCAAAGCAAAGCCAAAGAACTTGCCGCGAAAATTGCCAAAGAACGTGGTTCAGACGAGGGAGCTCAAAGCTTCCATCAGTTCCTTGATGTTGACAGTTTGCGATGCTCACTTGCGCCTTCGCGTGCGGCTGTATGGAGTATCAAGAAGACCGATGTGCGGCTTAGCGCTATGGCTGCCTGCACACTGGCGAACGAGAACCTGCTCGATTTCAAGGAGCTGAAACTCTTCCGAGGTCGGGAGTATGAGGTCGATGACGGCCCATTGGACCCAATCACTGGTGGTGCGACCTCGATCATCGGCACTGCAAGTACGATGATGATGGGCTTCGCAGACATGCCGATTGAGACGTTAAAGGCTCTCAAGATTCATCCTGATGCTACGAAGAAGAAGCCGAAGCCTGCCAAGGGATCAGAACAATCTAGTGACAGCGCAAGCGACAAGCCTCCCATGGAAAGAACGGATTCTTCCAATGATGCGTCTACCCCTGGCAAGGATCTTACACCCTCGACCAGTCGCAGTGGCTCTACGTTCAATTTTCAGGAGTCCCTGGCAAAGATCCAATCGCCATCGTCTCCCGGTAGTAGATCAGGATCATTGGCCCCTAGTCAGAACGAGGGACGCAAGCCTGACGATCCGAAGGCCTCAAAGGATCCTCGCAAGTACATGGAAACTGCCATGGGCAGTGCGGAGGGTGTGCAGCGTATTGTAGGCGCCGGCTTCAAATCACCAATGGACTTTACGATGAACCTTTCGAAGGGCTTCCGCAACGCACCGAAACTTTACGGCGATGACTCGGTGCGCAAGCCCGAGAAGGTGACCGACTTCAAGAGTGGCATTCGAGCTGCAGGGCGAGAGTTTGGCTTTGGCATGTACGATGGCATTACGGGACTGGTCACTCAGCCCATGAAGGGCGCGCAGAAGGAGGGCGCAGCAGGCTTCATCAAGGGTATCGGCAAGGGCATCGGCGGCATCGCGCTGAAGCCCGGCGCGGCGGTCTTTGGTATCCCCGGATACACTATGCAAGGTGTGTACAAGGAGATGCAGAAGCAGATGGGCTCGAGCGTTCAGAACTACATCATCGCTGCGCGAACTGCTCAGGGTTACGAAGAGTGGAGTGGCGCATCCCACGAGGAAAGGTCAGACATTGTCAGGAGATGGCACCTTCTAGAGCAGCAGCTAAGGAAGAAGCGAAACACCGATGATGTCGTCAAAGAGATCTTTGAAGAAGCCCGACGTAAAAGGATGGAGGGCTTGCCTCAGGGTGGCCGTTCGGCCGGCGCTGGCACTCAAGCCGCAGGCACAAACACACAGCAGGCTCCCGACTCAAACGCACTCGAGGCGGCTATCCGCGAGTCGATCAGGCAAACATCAAGAGGCAACCCGGAGGAAGATGCCGCCATCGAACGTGCCATCCGCGTCTCGATGTCTGAACTGGCACGCAACAGCGGAGCCGCAAGGCCTCAGGATGACGACGACGAAGCTCTGCGCAAGGCTATGGAGGCGAGCGTGCAACAGAGTAGCCAACAAGATGGTCAAGAGACTGAGCGTGATGAGGAGCTCGAGCGGGCGCTGGCGAACAGTCTCAAGGAACAACGACGCCAATACGATGACGACGACGATGAAAACGACGAGGATTACCAGAGAGCGTTGCAAGAATCTCAACGCTCAGCATCGAACGCCGGGGAAGGAAGCAGTTCGGCGCCATCCTACGATCAGGGCCATCTCGGTGGCGTGACCAAAGAGCAGTATGAGCAATCGAATGCTGGCAAGGGAGAGAAGAGCCAGCAGGAGAAGGATGAGGAGAGAATCGTGATGGAGTATGTGAAGAAGCAGAGTATGCTTGAGCAGCAGCACCAGAGTGGCAAGAAGGGTGAGGCTTCAGCTGGCGCTGGCGCTGGCGGTAAAGTCTCACACGAGGATGACGATGATGATGACGATGAGGAATTGAGGAGAGCTATGGAGGAGAGTTTGAAGGATCAAAGGCGTGCTTAGAAACACTGATGATAGCGATTTCTTGTTGCTGGAACTTTCGTTGTTGACATTAGATGAAATGCGAGATACCCCCAAACAGACCGTACCCTCACATCGTCTTTGAAAACATGCGCATCGACGAACGGCTGAAGCACGTTTACGATGACATTCAATTTGTGTACACATGTATTTGTTGTTGTCGGCACATCCATCCGAACCCTTCCAACCCCTGCGCGAAGTCGACAGAGCAAAGTTTAGAACGCTTGTCTGTCCAATGCAGCAGAAGGCACCGTTTTAAACTTCCCCTCCCCGATCAGCCCGAGCGATCAAACGCCGTCATGAGCTGCCCTTGTGCCTCCTCCACAACTTTCCCAAACGCTCAGCAACATAACTCTTTATACTCTCTCTTGCGCCGGACGAGCCACCGACGGCAGCATGTTGTCAAGCGAGCAGATCCTGGAAGACGCCGCTCGCGACGGCTCTATCGACATGTTTGTACCACTAGTTGCTCACCATTTTGCATCCAACTAACCTGCGACAGCGCCGAATGGCCTCGCGTGCTGGAGATTGTGCTCCAGAGGCTGCACCATGTGTGTCTCGTCTCCCCTTGCGTGCCAGTCGCGTACTTCATGGAGCAAAGCAGCAGCTCGCTGACGGCGCGCGCAGATTGTCCACACCGAATTCCCTCTACCGAAACTGCCGCTGCCATCTCCTCTGCCGCCCTCAGCCATCGATCCGGAAGTCGTCGCCTCCACTCCACCGCAACCCGCGAGCGAGCCTGAGAAGCGCGACATCGACATCTCCTTGCCCGACGCAGACAGCGCTCCGCTTGGAAGCCAGAGCAGTACCAAGGAGAACGATGCGCCGCTCGACCCTGCCGCTGCCGCCAAACCGCCGGTGCCAAAGTTCGACCAGCAACCGTCATCCCAGTCCGCCCAACAGCAGCCGGACAGCATAGAAACACAACCTGGCACTCTGCCGCCTGATCTCTTGAGCTCCTACCAGTTCTCGACAAATCTTCTGCAGAGCGCCTTCGCGCACAGCCCGCCGTACACCATACAGCGTCTGGCAGAGCTCGTGCTATACCCGCGCAGACACTACCGCTTTCTTCCAGCTTACCTGCGAGCGCTCGATCGCATCGTCTCTGTCAGCTCACCTGTATCCGACTTCCCTCTGCCCACTGGCTTGGTTGGCGCAAACACCGGCTTCCTCACTAACGGCGATGCACCCGGAAATGGCGCTCAAGAGAGGGACGGGCTTGGAAGCGACGAAAGCTTGGGAGGCGCGCTTCTCACACCCATCCCTTGGCTCAGGAACAGCAACGGTCTGAGTTCAAATGGTAGTCAGGGAGATGGTGAACTGCACACCGAGGGCACAGAAACTATACAAGGTCCGAACGGCGCAGGCAGCATTGAGACTGTTAGTGTCACTGTCAATGGCGTGCCTTCAGCTAGCAGCGCTTTCCACACATCACCCAACACGAGTACGCCCGCCTCGCCAACGCTTAGTGAGCAGTCAGATGCGAGCACAGGCTCTTCGACCGGGTCCATAGATCAGCAGTTGCGCGAGCAGGGCGCGGTGACACAAGGCGAATTACTGCGTCAAGAGCAGGAAGCTGGTGTGATTCCAGTAGCACAGACGCACCCTGGCCGTTCGCTAGTCTCTGCTGGCGCTTTGGCAGTCGGCCGGGAAGGCCTGGGTGGAGAGCACCCAGCACAAGGGAATGTCGAAGCAATGGAAGATCGCCCCGAGGAACAGCCCCACGCTCGCGGACCAGAAATCATCGGCATGGAGGACATGGGTCCGCAACAGCACCATGCAGGAGGAATCGACATGGAGGCCGCTGTAGGCCGACACCACTCACCACAGCCAGCTGCAGAGGCAAGCGCACCCGAGGCGAAGTCTACCTTCGAAATCGCCACCAAAGACGATGCAGGCAACCCAGCGAAAGACCCACAGGATCTTGAGAAAGACGCCAAGAAGGTGAAGGAGACCGTCGACGAATCTAAAGAGCAGGCTGCAAAAGACTCGGAAGGAGACATCGTTGTTGCCGACGCCGATGGTCAGCCTGCTGATGAGGCTGACAAATCCGAGGACATAGGCAAGCACACTGGGCCTGATGCTGTTGATACAACAATGCCGTAGAGACTTCCGACAGCTACGAAAAATACATGATTGATGATAACCAGCCAGTATGCTGACGGCTTTGCGTATCAAGAACACTGATAGCCTTCAGTTCCGTCATACGTGTTGTTCGATTGTGAATCGCAAGCACGAGTTTCAGTCGCCATTGAAGGCCTCTGTTACGCTGAAGAGGCGTTCGGGTCACATTTGAATGAATGTCACAACCAGTACTGACATGAAAGTTCGTGGCATCGAGGCAGCCTTGAGCTTGAGAGATGCGTCTATGTATTGTCTCAAGCTACCAATAGCTAAGCCAAAAGAAAGATTAAAAGCAATACAAATACGGACAGGTCAAGGTATATACGCTGAAACATTCCCTTTATCCCTAACACGCTCAAACATATTCAAACACATGGTGAGACCGCATACCCGTCGAGCACTCAAGTCACCACGACCGTACTCACACTAGTCGTCGCCGAGACCGCCCCCGCCGTCGCCTGGTCTCTCATCGCCTTCTGCCAAATGCACAAAGCAGTCATGACAGCCATGACAGCGAAGCGCTGGCCCAACTCTCCACTGGCGCCGCTACCAAGGAAGGCAAACTCGCCAACATCGTGCAAGCTAGTCCAGCATCCCGTCTTCGCCCACACAGCTACAATCTCATCCTCTCCGCTCTCCTCGCTGCCATGCGCACTGTCTGCCCGTCCGTGCTTCTCGTCCTCGCTGCTGTACCTAGGCAAAGACTCGTCGTCTTTCTCATGGTACTGAGCAGCATGGTGCTGCTCGCAACCGCCACTCCCCATGCGCACCAGCTTCCATCCTCGCCATGAGGCGCCGAGCTGCTTGATCTCAGCCCCGCGCGAGCGCCTCCACTCGAAAACCTCAACATCGCCATCGATGCCCACGGGAAGCGCGAACGACCACTTGTTCTTCCTCGACTGGCGTCTCAACCCTTCCGCCACAATAGAGCCCGGCAGAAGCACGTCATAGCCGCGGCGGCCTTCTGGCGATGCTCGCGCCAGAGGCGCTGCGGACTTGGAAGCGTAGTCGAGGATGAGGCTGCCGTAGAAACCGCCTGGCAGAGAGACTTTGAGGGTTTCTTGGGACTGGTTCGCGGGGTACGATGGCGATGGCGAGAGGTGGATGGTTTTGGAGCTGGAGCAGAGGAGTTTGGACCAGGAGCTGTTGTAGGAGGCTTTGAGGGCTGTGGGGATACTCGGGGTGGATGCGTCTGAGGTGTATGTGGTGGTTTGGTTCTTGGAATAAGAAGACATCGTGGTTGAGGTCAGGGTGTTTTTGTCGGACACTTTGTTGTCAAGTTGAGTTGTCGATCAGTATTTGGTTTGATTCGATTGGTTTGTCGTCGAATTGATTCGATTGATTTGTCGTTGGATTGATTGTGATTGATAGTCAAAATGACTCGAAGGAGTTGAGTTGGTGGAGAATGCTTGTTGGAATTGATCGTTTGAAACATAGCACAATGCTCTGTACTTATCTTTATCTCGAGATCTGCAATCTTTCATGTTGTCTCAAGATGGTGTATAGCGTCATAAGGCTGGTGGTGGCATTGTTGCACTTCGCAGCGGCGCATTGAACTTCAACGGGCAATGATCGTCTTGTGGGCTGAACTGCGCAGCACATGGGTTGAAAGGGTCCCACACCTTCTGGCAATCGACACAGCCACACATCGCAGCACGAGCTCAAGATCGGCCCAACCATCTGCCAAAGTAAACGACAAAATCACGTGCAACACAGTGTAGGATTGCTGCTAATGTGTCTATACCACATCTGGCCGCACGCGCCGCTGGATACGTGAAACCTTCTCAGGCTCTATTGCGGTGTCACCGACCTGAGCCTTGTTCACTCACGGACTGCCATCGTCATAGCGCAGTTGTGTATTTACACTGCCGTTGTGATGTTGACGATGCTTGGGAGCCAGCGATACACAGAACCTAATCAGGTAAGTGGTTCTTGGATGCATCCGTTGTTTTGAAGGCATTCTACGGAGGTACATAAGAGGGGGCACTTCTGCTCCAGATTGCAAGAAAACAACACTCTTCAATTCACAACTCATACCTTGCCAAATACGATTCGATTTCTGTCCACGCATGATGTTGCTTACCATGCTTATTTTCTCTGTTTTGGCTGCCATCAACACCCAAGTTCTCGCAGCTGCCCGCCCAACAGAAAACTGCCCGAATCTTGGGCCAGCTTTTGTTCATGACTTTGACCTGAAGAACACCAAAGCATTCCGATCTGCAGAATCCGCCTTCCCAGACGTTCTTGAGACTTTGTTCTCCACTGGGGCAATCAGCAAGAACACGACCACGTTCTCCATCGACATCTTCTCGACAACAACCAACGAGTCTGTGTTTAGCTACCATCACATTGCACCCGACAACAATGCTACACTACCAGCAGAAAGAGTAGACGATGGATCTATCTACCGCATTGGCAGTGTGTCCAAGTTGTACACTGCATATGCGATCCTAGCTGCTGCCGGCATCAAAGTCATGGACCGACCGGTGACCGATTTTGTCCCTGAGCTTCTCGGTGGCTCAGGTCCAAACACTATCGATTGGGAAGAGATCACGATTGGTGCACTTATGTCGCAGCAGGGAGGAACTGGCGGGATGCGTAGGTGTCGCCCCAAAGATTTGCTGGCTAACGCGGATACTAACTTATCACGAAGCCACCGATGCAACGACTTGCTTCTTACAGCCGACTCCCGACTGCTCCATACAGAATCTTCAAGGTATGACCTGGCTATGACTTGTATATACTATGCAGCTCCATAAACATGGCTGACCAACCTTCAAGACTTCCTCAAAGTGATGCGTGATCAAGCACGACCGGTCACCCTCCCTTTCGCCAACCCACTGTACTCAGATGCCGGCTGGGGCGTTCTTGGTGTGGTCCTGGAGCGTCTGTCTGGTCTCTCCTACAATGACGCACTCCACAAGCTGCTTGGGAAACCACTGAATCTGAACGGCACATCGTCAATAGTGCCACCAGACGAAGCCTTGAACGCAGTGATCCTTCCAGCGGGGCCATCGCTTCCAAGTGGCTGGGGACTTGACAATCCAATTACTGCAGGGTAAGTCTCTGTTAATGCAGCATTTGTAGGTGAAAGAAAATGGTTGACAAAGCTCCAGATCCGGTGGCGTGTACTCCAACAATGCTGACTTGCGCGCCATTGGACTTTCGATCCTGCAGTCCAGTCTACTTTCGCCAGCCGCAACTCGAGAATGGATGAAACCCCGTGGCAACACCGGTACTTTGACAGCGCAAGTTGGCGCTCCTTGGGAGATCAATCGTCTCTCGTTGAAGATTGCTCCAAACTCAACTCGTACACGCGTCTCTGACCTTTACACCAAGCTTGGCGGGAACCCTCAATATGCTGGTGTATTCGCTCTGTCTCCAGACCATGGTCTAGGGTATTCTATCCTCCTCGGAGGACCTCCTGCCATAGCAGACCGCGTCCCTCTCCGCGACGCCGTTGCCGAGGTTTTTGTCACTGCTGCCGAACACGCCGCTCTTGAGAACGCCGAGAAGAAGTTTGCTGGGAGCTACGTCGACGAGGTTGCCCAGGGCGCCAACATTACTCTGTCAGTGGACCAGAATCGACCCGGCCTGGGCTTGAAGGAGCTCTACATCAATGGCACAAACTTGCTCCCTTTGCTTCTCGGCTCGCCCGACATCCCGCCTGCGAATGTGAGCGTTCGCTTGTATCCTATGGGCGTACAGTGGCGCGATCCTGGGGCTAGCAATGCGACGGTTTACTCCTCCTACCGTGCCTTTGCACAGATTATTCCTAGGAACCTGAGAGCAGACGTCGAAGGCGGTGCGGGTCTGTTCGACCACTGTGAGAACTGGCAAGGCGTTGGCTTCGCTTCACAAGTCGGCATCGCCACTGATGAGTTTGTGTTCGGTATTCTGGACGGAGAGTTACAGAGCGTGAGCTCTCCTCTCACCAATAATACCTTCTTGAAGGTCAGATAGGAGCAGGCGATGGGCTACAACGACGAGGCGATTTCCCTTGCAGGAGACGCAGTCTTGGCCAAAGAAGCTGCGCAGATCTTCAGACAAGTCACTGGTCGGGCCATTCTGTCGACATTCGGCATCTTCAGGTCTTTGCTGGAGTTTGTGAAGAAGGAAGAGGTTGGCAGGATGTTCAACTGGTTCAGAGATGACGGCAACGATGCAGATGTCTCAGGATGACTTTAGACAGTGGCTTGCAGAAGAGAGCGCGTGGAAGAGGTCATAAGATTGTCGTTGGGCACTGAATTAATAGACAGCACAATTTATAAGGGTTATTTGCTTCGAATACATTCATTCATTGGAGGGGGGGTATCAAGCATTTGTCCTTATTAGAATATCCATTCGGAGAATCCTTCCTCAATTAGCCATCAAGCCTTGGCCTTCTTCCTCTGGACATCCAACACTCTGCGCTCCTTGTGCATCTTCGCACTTCGCCATCTGACATAGAGCATGACCGCGTCCTTGAGCACAACAAACAAGCATCCACCGACCAAACTGCGGCCCCATTTCTCTTGCAGCAGGCCACGACTAGTGCGAAAAGCAGTTGGGCCAGAAAACGTCCTCAATCCCAACGCACCGAGCAAGCCACCAGCAGCCACACTCGTTCCTGAAATCGATGCCTCTGACATCGTCCATGCTGATGGAAGAGCAAGGCGAAGGACTTCGCCTGATAGTTCCGCGATTGTAGGGAATGCAAGAGCGCCAAGAACAGTTTCAGCTACTGTCGTGGTGGAGAAGGAAAGGCGTCGTTCACCTTGTTGTGCTTGGGGTTGTGCCTGTGCTTGTACGCCTACAGGCTGAGCGGGGCGGTTGTTGGCAACTTCAGGAGGTGGAGCAGCGGCAGCATCTCTCTGGCCTTGGGGCAGGTTGTCATCATTGTTGGGTGCAGCAGGTGCTTGTACTTCAGCAGGGATGTTGTCGTTGCCGTTGTTTCCTTCCCAGTCTTCCCAAATACCGCCGTCTATGCGCACCTCGAAAATGTTGTCCTCGTCAGCAGGCGCCGCCGGTTGGCCGGCATCCTCGTCTGCTTGATCGCCCGTGTCATCCTGTGATTCAGCACGAGGTTGGATCTCACGTATCCACTGCTTCTCCTTCTTTGCCCACACGCGCTCGAAATAGGCGTTGTACGCAGACCTAAGGTACGGCAGAACTGCAAAAGCCATGCTAGCACTAGGTGGCCATGCTGTAAAGTCCAGTACCTCGCCGGAGGAATGTGCCTGAGTTGCGAGGAACAGAACAGGTAGCGCCGGAAGGACTGAGTCCGCGAGAGAGGTTCGCGACAGAACCAGGAGCGGCGTAATAAGCGGTACACCAACGTATAAACGCCAGTGTCTGGCGTGCTGTGCGAACTTGTAGAGTACGCTGGCCGCAATTAGTCTGGGCGGTAGGTCGAAGTCGAGAGGTGGCGTGACCATTTGCTGCAAGAGCGGCTGCAAGATCCGGTAGCCATCCTGCGCTCCAAAAATGCGATATATGGTGTGCACGCCTAGAGCGAAGTTGCCTTGTACAATGAGCCCTCCCAGCAGTGAGAGCGCGCTCGGCCACACCAGTTTTGAACCCAGTCTCTCCAAGCCTTTTACAACATCCACAATGTAGTTCCTAGGCCGTGCCAACTTGATCTCACTCTTACATTGCGGGCAGGTAATCTGCGGCGGGCCAAAAGAGCGATTCCTCGTGTTCTTTGTGTTTTCAGCGTCGGCAATCCAGTCAAGCAGGCACTCCTCATGCGCAACCAGCGCACAAGGACAAGGATCGCGCCATGGCGAAGTTTCGGGGGTGTCTTCGTTGGAGTCGGAGAAGCAGATCCAGCACTTCTTTATGTCGGAGTCGGGATCGTCAGCAGAAGGTATTGTCGGCTTGAGCAGTGGAGCTTGCTGTTGCAGTTGCGGTTGTTCGTCGGTAGAGGCCGATTCATTGTGATCGAGAATGACGACTTGTGAGTCTTCGGAGTTGGCAGAGCGCGTGAGGACAGGCGATTGTGGTTGGGAAGAAGATGTTTCGTCAGACGAGCTCTGGTGCTGAGGCGGCTGCCTCTGGGGCATCGACGCCATAGTTGTTTGTTGGAGTGAGCTTGTGCTGGTGGATAAGGGTGGGATGTTTTGAAATAGGCACTACCCGTTCGACCTCCAGGCCAGTAGAGTCTATCGATGTTGCGTGTAACTGCTTTGTCTGAAGAGGAAGAGCGCGTGGTGCGCCTCGGCTGCGTTTGGCGTCTGGTTTCACTTTCGATGCCGACGTTCAGCAAACATTGCGTCATGAGCGTGAGAGCGTCGGACAAGCACGTGTTTGTCCAAAAGTTTGTGTAGGAGCCGAGCAGTATTACGTATAGCTATAGCTTTATAACTACTCTTATCAATAGCTGTCCTGAAGTGTAGACATATCTAAGCATATGACCGCCGTTGAGGCATCATTTGTAACACCGATCATTCAGCACTGTCAACTACAGAGGTTCGATAACCTTAAGTACCACTGAGTGTACCTACCCCAACTTGAGCGCAGGGACTGGGGTGTGCTGCAATGCTCTTGATTCACATAGCATACTATGGTGACCATAGTATGCTTCGATCCAGATGTGTCTAGACAACCTAGCGCTCAATCCTGTATCGTTCAAATGCCCTTGACCGGCACAACACACTATTCCCTTCAGATCACGCATGCTTGAGAAGTAGACTGTTGAATGCAATCTGGACAAGACCAGAGGAAGTAGTCGCAACGTTGAATAGTGTTCGTGGTTCAAATCTAGCTTAGGTCTTATGATTTACGGTTAAGGACAATGGTCCAAGGTCCGGAACGAACGCAACGAGGTCATCAAGCACTGGGCAACTTAGCTTTATTCAGTAGTTCGCCTGGCAATGCGGTACACCATTGGTCACAATCTATCAAAGCTCGACAGCCTTGCCTTTACCCTTGTCTTGTGGTTGTAATTCGGCAGGGATTTCTGCGATAGGTGCACGATCGTCGTCCTGCGCATCTTCATCCTCGTCTTCCGGCATGTCGTCGTCGTCCTCATCCCAGCCAAAGAATGTTCGACTCTCAGCGGGTTTGCTAGGACCAGCTTGTTCTTGCCCTGAGCTCGAATTTCCTTGCTCGTCGCTATCACTGCCCTCATCACGATCTTCGACAGAACTCTCACTGCCGGTCCTCTCATCCATAAGCATTTGGTCGCGCATGGCCTTCTGTACAGCCTCGCGGATCTTCTCCTCCGCAGCCTCTTTGCTCTCCACATATTCAGCATCCAGTCTTCCTTGGTTGCTGCCCATCTTGCCAGACCTGATCTTTGCTTCTGTAGCTTCGGCAGCATCGATCACGGCCTCCCAGCGCTTTCGGCGCTCTTCTTTCTCCTTCTTCTCCATTTCCGGCTTAGTGGCCAGATACTCCGCAAGCCTCTTCGCCTCGTCCACCGTGCGCAGTCTTCGGCCGTCCAGGTTTCTGTTGCTGCCATTCTGGTCCTGCCTGTCGCGGTTCTTCTTGCTGCTCATGCGGCCACCGGCAGCACGCAGTTGAGAGCCGAAACCACCTTTACCACCGCATAGTCGTGCGCTGATGCGGAGCGGTAAAAATTTCGCGGCGTTGCCGGGGAGAAGTGTGCTGATAGGAACCTCATCGGATGCGCGTAGCAGTTTGTTGGATGTGGTGGAGATGACCAAGTTCGAGTCGACATTCTGAGGGAGGCGCGCATAAATGGCGCGTAGAACATCGCATATGCGCGTGTTGGCAAGTACCGGGATGTTGAGTGTCCGAGGAAGTCCCAGGCCTGGGAAGGATGTGATGAGCAGATTGAGGCCTTGCGCGTGGTCGTCCAGCGGCGCCAAAGCGACGGGCGCAACAGGTGTCGTGGCGATTGCAGCCATGGTGTGGTCGGAGATTATAGTCTGACTTGTCTGGTACAGTGGAGGTGCGATCGTGCCTGTGTCGTGGTGATATGCTTGTTCAAGAAGGAGTGGTGGCGCAATAGAAGAGAGATGCGCTCAAAGCAACAGCCACTCGACTGTCCTCTGACCTCGAGCGCTCGGCTCGCTCGCAGACCCTAACCCTTGAGATCATGTCCCGCGCTAGTGGGCTGGCCCGCACATCGGCGCACAACGATTTTCCGAGCACCGACGGCCGCCGCACTTGAAAGTTATACTTGCGCTGCCGACGATTGAACGACCACGACCTTGTCAAGCCCTCCAACCAGCCAAACTAACCAACAGTCAACGCTGCCAAAATGTGAGGAACACCCGCAAAATATCGCCAAAATCGAGGCATCACTGACAATGCGCCCAGGCTGATTCCCAAGGCCGACCGCAAGGCGATCCACGAGTACCTCTTCCGCGAGGGTGTGCTCGTCGCCAAGAAGGACTTCAACCAGCCCAAGCACGGTGACATTGACACCAAGAACCTCTACGTATGTGATGCGCCTCGAAGAAACATATCAGAATCATGCGGAATGCTGACAATTCCACCCCAGGTCATCAAGGCTTGCCAGTCCCTGACTTCCCGCGGCTACCTCAAGACCCAGTTCTCCTGGCAGTGGTACTACTACACCCTCACCCCCGAGGGTCTTGACTACCTCCGCGAGTGGCTGCACCTTCCCGCTGAGATCGTTCCTCAGACCCACGTCAAGCAGCAGCGCTCTCACGCTCCCCCGCGTGGCATGCTCGGTGGTGACGGCGAGCGCCGTGGTGGTGGACGTGGTGGCCCCCGCGGTGACCGCGAGGGTGGCTACCGCCGCCGTGAGGATGGCGAGAAGAAGGAGGGCGGTGCCCCTGGCAACTTCAACCCTGAGTTCTCCCGTGGTGGCTTCGGCCGTGGCCGTGGTGCCGCCCCTTCGTCTTAGGAGGACAATGGTGGTTGGTAGTGCCGTACATGGTCGCGGTTTGATCGGATCTGCGTGATTCGAGACAATCAATTGCTTTTTACGGCATGATCAAACAACACAAAAAGAATGGAGATAGCTCGAGAGAGGAACAGACGGGCTTCAGGCTCTGAATAAGCGAGATAATCCCAGTCGGCCTCACACGCGTGCCCATGTGCCGCTTTCTTATTGTTATGTGTCGTGCTTTGTTGTGTTCCTGCTTGTGCTTGTGCCCGTAAATCCTGTAGTATATGTTGAAATCGTGTAAAGCTCTAGCACGTCTAGCATAAGAAAATATCTGGTAAGACTTCAAAAACATTGTGGAGATCATAGTAGGCAGTGTTCTGCCACAGTATGAAGCGAACGCAAGACTTAACATCTCTTTCTCTGTGATACTTGAGAGAAATTTCACACTTTTGGTAGCAACAGGCTTGCAATCAGACGGGACGATGATCATCGAGATTACTTCCAGGTTAACTTGACGCTTGAAGACTGACTACTGAGCCTTCAATGCTCTCATGCGATCAAACCTCAGAACAGAACCCAACAACATCTGCGCGCCGTTCGCACAATCCTCCGGACTCGAGTACTCGAGCGGATTGTGACTGACCCCATCTCTACAAGGAACGAAAATCATGCTCGCAGGCACTCGCTTATTCGCATAGACACTATCATGGCCTGCGCCGCTCGTCATCATCTTGCCCCAAGAACCAAGGTTGCCATCCTTCAGCTCAGCATCACCAAACAGATCCTTGCCCGTCTCTGTCACGCACTTGATGCAGTCTTCGTGGAAGTTCGTGGCGGGCGATACAAAGTCTGTGTTCCATTCGACACTGCAGTATCGGTCTGAGGGCGCACATCCAGCATTGACGCCTTCGACGTCCTCTCCTGCCGCGATGGCGGCGAATGCAGCCTTGCATTCTTTCTCGACGGCTTCGACTGTCTCGTCTTTGGGAGAGCGGACGTCGAGACTGAACTGTACCCATCCGGGAGTAGTGTTGGTTGATCCAGGTCTGAGGTTCAGGATTCCAGTCGAGGCCAGAGCACCGTGTCTGTGTGCAATGCGGTGGCTAGCGAGGATCATCTTGCTGGCCGTCAACAAAGCATCCGCGCGGTGCTGGAAAGACGTTGCGCCAGTGTGGCTGTCGCGTCCGGAGACGGTGAGTGTGAACCACTTGTAAGCCTGTACACCTCTGACGATGCCGACCTTGCGTTGTTCGGCTTCGAGTATCGGGCCTTGCTCGATGTGCAACTCGAAGTGCGCGGCGATTGGCATAGCCTCCCACGAGCAGGGAGTAGAGCCTAGATAGCCAATCCGCTCAAGCTCGGAGCGCATGGTACTTGTGTCGTTCGCCGGAATCACGGATTTGAGGTCGTGGGCTGCTTTTAGTGGAATCGAACCAGCCCAGACACCAGAAGCGACCATTGACATTGGGAAACGTGCGCCCTCCTCGTTCGTCCAGTTGATCACGCCAACGGGATAGGTGGTCTCGACCCAGTTGTCGTTGAGAGCGCGGAGCATCTCTATACCAGCAGTCACACCAAGAATACCATCGTAGCGGCCGCCGTTCGGCTGGGTATCGAGGTGACTTCCGGCACACGTTGCAGGGCCATCTTGGAGACCAGGTCTGATTGCAAATTGGTTTCCCATGGCATCTGTCGTGACCTTGCAACCAAGGGCCTCTGTAGTCGTGGCAAACCAGTCGCGTGCCTGTTTGTCGGTGTCCGATAGCGATAGGCGGGACATTCCTGTCTCTGTCGGATGGCTTGGGAGAGTTGTCAGCGTGGCTTCCTATAGTCGATATAGCCTACTTGTGACGCAGCGATGTGATCTCTCAGGATGTGAGGAGCAACACAGCGTGATGATAAGAGGCACAAAGACTTACTCGCCCCATCTCTCGCCCTTGCCCCATTCACACGTGCTGTGAATGTCCGCCATGAGCCTATCCTGTTTGACCTTCAAGCTCTTAAAATCATTATCGGTCATCTCTGCAACGGCAATTGATCTGCATGTTGAGACCGAAAATTGACGGCCATAGCGAATTGCATGGTTCTTGGGAAGCGTTTGTTGATAAAGGCGAGTCGATCGTGCGACGCTGGGGATACAGCGGCGGATGGCAGTGGTATTCATGTTGAGTATTGGGAATGCAATTGTGTTTCTCATACGTGAAGTATGTGAGGTGAAGTGCACATTGAAGGACCTTCCTTTCCGGGCAATGATCGTATCTTATAGGATCCACAAGTCTGCCGTGGTCAAGGCCAGAGAAGCAAGCATTGGAGATGTTGCCGGAGGGCGCAGAGCGGGGCAGATACCGAGGGCGTATCTGATAGCAGCGCAACACATTGATAACACATTCGTGGTCCTGTACGATGAGTAAGAGCGTCTCAAGGCGGTGTTGCTGCACTCTTGCACTGGCTATCACGACGGACATGAAATCCGAAGTCAAATGAGTCGAAGTGTAAAGACTAGCCTGGCATTCTGAACTAGAAAGCGTCTGGGTATCACATCAAGAACGCACAAGTCATAGGATAAGTAGAGAGTATGATGATAGCAGGCGGAGTACATGCGGACTGCAATTCACATGACCTTTTAATTGTGGCAAGTGCAAACGCAAGGCATACACAAGCTGGAAACATGGATACATGTATCCCCTAAGTCCACTTCGGGGTTGTTAGGGTTGGGGCCTTCGAACCAGAATACCCTCACATCAACGCATCCTACCTCCTACTGTGAATGCAGAGTGTAGCACTGTCGAAGTACATGATGATAGACACTTCATTTGCCATCTGTGCTCGTAAGCCTTGACGTGAATGTTCGTGTAGTTCAACGTGCTGCTTTTTCGTCACACAGAATTCGAATTGGGAGTACATGTACCTAAACTGCTAGCATCAGGTTCAGGTATAAGAACGTCTAAATCATCGGAATGAACAACGACCTCACTCAAATACTAACCGAGATCTGCTGTGACTACCTCACGTGTGACAGACGCGTAGCTTCATCGTCGGTTGGAAAGAGGTCAGCCTTATGCTCTCCCTTGACACGTGACTCTCTGTGTCACTAAAGTTCCTTCATCGAATCGGATGTCAGAGGGTAGATAGGAAACGTGGTCCGGCGAGAGCTGTCCTAACTGGCCTACATCCTCCACAGGAACCGTACGCAAATCCTAAAGTTGACAATTATGTGCATCGAAACTCAATATGCCATGTGGAGCCAAGTGATGCGGTCCCCTCCAGAACGCCTCGAACACCACCAGTCAGATTGGCGTTCAGGCGTGCTGCATACAGTTCAGTATCGATGTGCAAGAACCATGTCACGAAAGGGTGGCACGAGTCAAGAGCAAAACGCGCAGAGTGTCTGCCAGTGCAGGATGTCCGGTACCAAATGTGTCATTGTCGAACAATCAAAATCAAAGTTGCCGAACAATTGCTTCACACAACCGTTTGCCTCACTATCTTTGAGAAATGTCCAAACGTCGCGCACGAACCGCAGTACTGTAATCTCAGAAAAACCGCGGTAGCTAACATCGACACTATCTGCAAGGCGCAAGCGATAGCGCAAGCACCTTGGCCGATCGCCCAAATAACGCACGACGCTAGATGCAAACGAGCGCATCACAACAAGGAGAAAAAGGGAGCAGCAGCAGGCGTCGTCCTCGCTAACAGCACCACTCGTTCGAATCCCAAAAGCCACCCACCCTGGAGGGCTGTATGCGGACACGCGCCGCGGACGGTGAGCAAGCCCGCAACGCCTCTGCCCTGAAGTGGGACACTCATTTGCCAGCCCATGTGTCGTGGCTTGAAGCTTGGCCTGAAGCCGAGAAGCAACCCTCCCACGCACGTCGACGACGCTCTCCCGCGCTGCCTGCTGAACTGTAACTCCTTCCCGACGTTGCGCGCTTCTCTCCCTCCCTCCCTGCTCGGTTCCCTCTCGGCGGCCTGCCAAGCGCTGTTTCGGGAGACGGGCAACGGGCGCAAATGAGATGGGGCGAACGGGCGCGTGCGCAGCGAAGCAGCTTGTGCGTGCAAGGCTAAATCTGGACCACTGCTACTGAAGATCATGGGCGTAAGAAGAGAGCGCCAAGGTTCTGAGGCCAGGTCACCAGGCTTGCGCTCACCGGGCACAGGGAAGGAGGGCTCAAGGAACTACGACCGGGGATATTGTTGTGGACAGACATTGACACATGTACTGTACATAAGTACCCGTAGCGCTTCCGATGCTTGCAGCAACAATGAAGGCCTGATCGCCCATGGAAGCAACGGCGGAGGCGCGGCCAAGAGAAAGGATGTTGCTGCCCGCAGTTTGGCGGGTGTTTGTCCAGAATGGTCGGATAGGGAGTGCCGTCATATGTAACGGGGGTTGGATGCGCGTGCAAGCGTGGGTGGAGCCCTTGGACGGAGCGAAGAAAAAGAGGGCCTCGAAAAGCTTGACAGGTAATTCATCATAAGCCAACGCCCCGACTCCCCAGCCTCTTCGTCGTGCGTGTGGTGCTCGGGCGCACACACCCGTCCCGTCGTTGCAGATGCATATGTGGGTACGCTTGTCAGTGGTCCCGTCGCGCGCCGCACCCGGAGCTGATCTAGGAGGTGCATATCTCATCTGCTCAATGACAAGCGTGGCAGGGAGGAGGGCTGGCGGCATGGCGTTGGTTGGCTTGAGAGTTTCCTGCTGCAGTCAGGACGTCTAGTAGAGTTGGTCCGCCGAGATGTCGTTCGCTGGCCTCGTCCCCACTCCTCTGACCTCTGAGGCGACTGTTGTGCAACCTGGGGCGTGTCTCAGTCAGCTGCTCCGGTACGGCGGCAGCCTTGTGGCACGGGTTGGCTTGAGCATGTATGATGATGAGCCTGAACCTACAGTATCGATGTTGAGCGCAGGAGGCACCTCTGTGCCGTGCGAGGCCACATGTCCATGTGCAATACTGCCATAATAGACGATGTTGCTCGACACCCTCTTGCACATGCTCCGCGGTTAGAGTGCTGACCATCCGTGACATGCTGTCTCACGTCCGCCGCCGCGGTCACCTCACCTTGCGCGGCGTTACCATATCGGTGGGTGGAAGGCTTGTCACCCTGGCACTTGCATCGCTCGTGTCACGGCAGGGCTTTCGCAGCAGCCAGCCGCGCACATGAGGGGAGCGGGGAGGTACATGCAAATAGCCGGTGTCGTGCAGGACATCGTGAACAAGAATGCGCGCTCCCATCGTGTGTAGCGCGGCCGTGGATTAAAAATACTGTAGGAGCAATTGACAGATCTAGATGGATGGGATGTGCTCAGGCATCACGGACGCACGTGATCGCCAGGGATCGCGGGCTAGTAGGAGACAGATCCGAAGACGTACGAACGCAACAACAGATGGATACACACGACGATAGACGAGATGAGACGCTTGCCTTTGTGTGGGAATTCTGGATTAGGGTTCGCGGGCATGCCGTTGAGGTGTTGCTGTTCATGCTCCTGCGGCATCGCCCCTGACGGGCTGGCTGGCTGGCTGGCGGGTTCTGCCTGTCGCGACGCACGTCGAGGTAGGCTGACGGCAGCAGGTTCGGGCGGGCGCTGGTATGAAGATTGCAGCGTGAGCACAAACCTTCCGCACCACTGGTAGCGGGCAGCGGTAGGTTCCAGAGAGAGGCAAAGCCGTTTGCCGATGAGTGTCTCAGACTCAGCGGCGCAGGGCGCTGCCGAGCGGAGGAGGAGGAAGGAGAAGTGTATGTATGGAGATTGTTAAGGCGGCGACGACGCACGAGGCGCCTTGTACGCTGCAATTGGACGGACACACGGCCAGGGTGCGGCATGGCGCGTGCGATGGCAGCGGTGCACGGTGGGCGGGCTCACGGTTAATCAGCCGGCACTGGCATCGGAGGGCCGTTTTAGACGAGGCGCCAGAGCAGGCGCCAGAGCAGGCGCCGGCGATCGGTGTACGGTAGACTGTAGCGGCAGCGGTGCTCGAGTGTGGAGAAGGCTCAGCATGCGGCGTGGCGCGAGCGGCGCTCCCATGCTCGCGTGCTTGGACATGCATCTAGGGCGGTAGGGTTCTGAGTTCTGTGGTGGCTAGCGCGCAAGTGCGGACAAGGATCTCTCCACTCTGCCTCCGAAGGCAGAGCCACGATGAATCGCCCGTCGCAAACCCTTACCCAGATGCACGGAGAGGCCCAGCATCGTCTGCTCTGCCGCCCGCCCTGCCTGTTTCGCCGTCTCCTCGCTCGCATACCATCCTCTTCCTCGCCCTCTCCCACACCTCTCTCCCTCTGCCAGCGCTGCCATCATTGCTCGCGCGGGCGCCGCATCCCATCCTCCCTGCTCCGCCTCCTCCTCCACCACCACCATCACCACCTTCCTTGCTCGCCTCTCCCTCCGCATCAGCTTGCGCTTTCCTCATTCGGCGATCTGCCGTGCGCGAACCAGCTAGGTGAGTCGCGAAGGCTATGCGATCGATCGCTGCCATCTCCAACAACCACCATCACCCGCAGAGTCTGCTGCTAATCCACCGCAGTCTGTACAGTGCTTAGCTTGTGATCGTACCTGTTCCACCATGGCCACCCAGCAGTCGCCTACTGGCCCGCTGGTTCACCAGCAGCACTACCCGCCGCGTCCCCAGCCCAACGGAGGCATGCCCATGCCTCCGCAACAGCAGGGCCCGGCGCAACAAAAGACCGCCGCGCAGTACCTTGCTGCGAGCAACGAAGCAGTATGGCTACAGCTTGGCGCGTTGTCGGAGATGATGGGCGAGCTCGATGGCGCGACGCAGTCTTACGAGCGCGCGATGACCTTCAACCAACGCTCCGTCCCTGCCATGCTTGCCATTTCATGCATCCTGCGCGCCAAGGACCAGTTCACGGCTGCCGTCGAGTACCTCAGAAACATCCTCATCGTCGAGCCCACGAACGGAGAGGTCTGGAGCAGCCTGGGCCACTGTTACCTCATGATGGACGATCTGCAGCAGGCCTACTCTGCCTACCAGCAGGCCTTGTATCACCTGCCTGATCCCAAAGAGCCGAAGCTCTGGTATGGCATTGGTATCTTGTACGATCGCTACGGCTCATTGGAGCACGCCGAGGAGGCCTTCTCGCAGGTCATGCGCATGGAGCCCAACTTCGAGAAGGCGAACGAGATCTACTTCAGACTCGGTATAATTTACAAGCAACAGCAGAAGTTCCAGCAAAGCCTCGAGGTGAGTCGAACGCGTCTTGTAATACTTCGCGTCGACGGTTGGCTAACATGATCACAGTGCTTCCGCTACATTGTCACCGACCCTCCTAAGCCCCTCAGCGAGGAAGACATTTGGTTCCAGATTGGTCACGTGCACGAGCAACAAAAAGACGTAAGTTGCGAAACGTCAAATTGTTGTCTTCAATCAGCTAACATTTCGTGAAGTACGACTCCGCCAAGTCTGCATACACACGCGTTCTCGAACGCGACCCCAATCACGCCAAGGTTCTCCAGCAGCTAGGCTGGCTTCATCACCAGCAGAGCACCAGCTTCAGCAGCCAAGAGCAGGCCATTGAATATCTGGAGAAATCTGTTGCCTCAGGTACGTTGTCGATCATTTGGAATTCCTGTTTGAATCACTTTACTGACCAATGCCAGATCAAAATGACGCCCAGAGTTGGTACCTTCTCGGCCGTTGCTACATGTCGCAACAGAAGTACCCCAAGGCCTACGAAGCCTACCAGCAAGCAGTTTATCGTGACGGTCGCAACCCGACGTTCTGGTGCTCGATCGGTGTCCTCTACTACCAGATCAACCAGTACCGCGACGCGCTTGACGCGTACTCTCGCGCCATTCGCCTCAACCCTAACATTTCTGAGGTTTGGTATGATCTCGGCACGCTGTACGAGTCCTGCAACAATCAGACAAGCGATGCGCTCGACGCATACACCAGAGCTGCTGATCTCGATCCCACCAACGTCCACATCAAGGCGCGTCTTGCGTTGCTTAAGGGACAGCCCACAAACGGTCTTCCTAACCAAGCCGGTGCCCCTCTTCCCCAGGATGTTCACCCTCAGGCTTACCAGCCAGGTGCACTTGGTGGACCTCCAGGTCAACCATGGGGTGGACAGGCGCACAATGGCCCTCCTGCCGGACCAGCACCGCCACCCCTTGCCACTGGTGGCAACTGGGGAGGCAACAGGATTGCAGAGCTGCAGAACCCTCCACCACCGCCGCCTCCTCTCAATCAGTATGACAACAGAGATCGCATGCCGCAGCCGCAGCCTCCCATGGCATCCCGTGGACCCAGTCCACCTCGCCAGGATACCCTTAGACCGTACCAGGAGCCTCAGCGCCCACCACCACCCGCTCACCGTGGCCTCTCTCCTTCTCCTAAGAACCAGCAGTCCACTCCTTATCAGCCAGCGCCTGCAAACCTCCCACCCCAGCATCCTGCATTCGGAACACCGCAGCAGGGTCCTCCCCAACCGCCGCCGCAGCAGCAGCTCCAGGGTCAAGGTCCACCACCACTTTTCGGCCAAGGTGGTGCGCCGCCGCCGCCTCCTTCAAACGGCATTCAGCCGCCAACGAGCCACACTCCAGTCCCAGGCTTCAACCGCCCACCTAGTCCTCGCACTGAAATCAGGCCTATTGTCAACAATCCTGCGCCTTCGCCTGGTGGTGGATTCCCAAGGATCCCCTACGAGCACCACCCGAACACGAGCATGCCGCAGATTGCCAGCGGAGCGCCGCCACCTTCTAACGCGCAGTTCGCCGCTGACGCTGCCGCGCGTGAAAGGGAAGAGAGGCCCAGCAGCACTGCCCCAAAGCGCATCCGTGAGTGGGAAGATGACCAGAGCGTCAAGAGGCCCGCGACCGAGGAGTCACGTACAAGGCTTGACGAGATCAAGATGCAACGCTCATCTCCTCAGCCTACGAAGGTCTCAACACCGCCCAATCGTAGTCCTTCTGAGATGAGGAGATTGGACGAGCAGCGCCCTTCTTCTACATACCACCCATCTGAGGCTGCACACCACCCGCCTGCTCCTCCCGCACCTCAGAGTCTGCCATCCATGCAAACCATCAGCCAGCCTTCCCCGCCACGCATGTCTGCGCCTCCCAGGGAAGAGGAACAGCGTGCGCCACCACCTCAGCCCGCACCAGTGTACGAGCCGGCAGCGCGGAAGATGGATATCGATGACAATTATGACGACAGCGGCGACGATGACAAGCGTTCTACTAAACAGGAAAGCCGTCGCAGCAGTCCCAAGACTGTGAATGGCGGCCCTGCGGCACCGTCGAGCGGCGCTGTTGAGCAGCAGTCTTAGGCATCTGCACTTCATCGCCGTGATGTGAAAAACTTCACTGGCTCGCTGACGATTATGACGCGTATGTCTGCATTGGAAGAACGGCGTTCCGTGTTGGAAGTAACCCCGTAATTGCGTGGGTACAATTGGGGGCATTTCATTGGCTTTTTTTTTTTTGTATCTATTGTAACACTTTTCACGCTATAAAAGGTGATTGGTGTGGTATACAGCTGAGTCCATCTCGAATCAAGAGTAATCTCTTTATTCCTCACTTGTGTTCTCAGTGAAGCTGTTTCACGCTTAGTGTTATGAACAGTTCTTGGTCTCAAGCTAACGACATCCCTGTTGGTCGAACTTGTGTGACCGCTGGCACAGGGTCTTATCTCTTGAAGTCGCGGCTCCTTCAACGCACCCGTGTCACTCTACCACGACACACCATATGGTAGGATTGTTCATCTCGTAGGCAGTGTTGCTTTCGCTCCGCTCCTTGTCACTCGCTTGCTCTCGCCCGCTGCTTTCACACTCCCCGATTTCCTCTTCCCTTTCCCCCTCACACTGCTCTTGGAAGCTGGCCTCGCCAGGCCCGCGCCTGCGCCTTCGCCTGAGAGAGCAGCACCGTCGGCGAAACTGTCCTCTTCGCCGGCTCGCATTTTGGCCTCTGCTTCTGCCTTTGCCTTTTCCCTCGCCACCTGCGCTTGTTTGCACGGGCCGCAGACTCCTGGACGCTTCTGCAGGAGTTCTCGCTGTGGTTTGGGGCATTTCTCGCCGGTGCGGGTGGCGGCTGCGCAGAGGTCGAGAGGGCCTGTGGTGATTTGGGGGCAGCGGCAGTTGGGGAAGAGGTAGGGTATGAAGGTGCACATGCTTGCTGAGGTGGTTGTTCAGTTGTCGCTGGAGGGTTGTGTTTTTTTTTGCACTGAGATCAACTTCTTCTTCTTCTTCTTGTTTTTGTTGTTGTTTTCAGAGAGTGGTGATATTCGAGGACGGAAGGTGGCGTGTTGCCGAGAGAGGTTGGTCGAGTTGATGTGCCGAGTCACTTGTGGCTTTGGAGCATAGGGAGTGAAATGTAGTCGTAATAATGCCTCGTGCCTGACCTCGTGCCACTCACGCGAGCTTTGAGCCTCGGAGCTATCAAGTGAAGGCTTGCAGTGTCACAGGATCTTGCTGATGAAGCGTCCACTAGAGGCACGAAAGCGATGGTGATTTGAGAGGAACCGCTGCTCGCAGACAGTTCAGTGCTTGTACATGATCTTGTATACAGCTTGAGTCGCTTCAATGGCTCTATCTCAACGACGAGCATTGCCACACCTAGATGTAGTTCAATCATGAAAGCATGCAAGAAGGTGAGATCCAATTAACGCTTTAGTTGTATCTCAATGGTAGTCCTATCTCGATTGTCCAACATACCTGTTGATATTAGCTTGGTACGTAGTGAAAACACTGTGCTTA
The DNA here is from genome assembly GCA_026122715.1 of Cladosporium colombiae. Classification (NCBI taxonomy): domain Eukaryota; kingdom Fungi; phylum Ascomycota; class Dothideomycetes; order Cladosporiales; family Cladosporiaceae; genus Cladosporium; species Cladosporium colombiae. The sequence goes on along the minus strand of JAKZFA010000001.1, from coordinate 2,134,096 downwards.
GACACATATGTATTGATAGTGAATCTTCCCTATAAGAGTTTCACCTTTGCTCACATCTTTCGCTCCATTGAAATTGTCCAAGATATGTTTCCCTTTGCTTGCACTCGGTGATTTTGGAAAATGGTGGACGATTCAGCGATGATGCTCAAACCTACCAAAGCAGCCCTGTTGTTTTCTGCGTTCCAACATATCACGTCGATACCGAGATGCGTGCACATGCCGTCGAGATCCAATCGACACGACTGTGGGAATCTTCGAATGGCCAGCATGTAGTCTCGATCAGCCCATTATTGCTCTCAAACTGTGTGCAGTTAGGCATCCGTCTGTTTTTCAAAGCTTTGGCGTTTACCAAAGTTGACCATGGTTCAGGCCAGCATAGCTGATCTCCTAAGCCGAAGTCGTGCATATACGACTCCTTTGAAGGAAGATACTCGATTGGTCCATCGTGATTGCGTGAGACAAGGAGTCCACACATTTCCGTCCTTTCGGTCTTGGTCGAATAGGTGTCCGTTGCTCTCGATCTAGATATTTCTCCTCCAATGAGCAATGTAGCACTTGTGTGACATCCTTCGAATAGTGCGACCCGAGCAAGGTACCTATGTACATATCAGGTATCCTGACCCGGAAACCCCCGACGGTCTGCGGTCCTGCTCGCGTGCCTCTCCGCCCAATAAAGCATAACGCATTATTGTCTGGGGTAAGTGGAAGCCGCGGATGGGCCTCCGTTGGTTTGCTTCTTCTCTGGTGCGTTCGGCAATGATGGACATGCGATAAACCACGCGCAGGAGGAGACGTTGGGATGACAGAAACGTGATGGAAAAACATACAGTGCCATTGAGTTGCTGTTGTTGCCAGCACAGGCGGTTCACGCCCAGCGCACGGCTACAAGCGTGAACTCTGATAAGACTCTGCTTTCGCCGCAGAGACTCGTGAGGCTTCGAAGCATATGATGACTGGATGCGGCCTAGAGCAGCTAGAGCCTCGGCCGAGCGGCTTCTGCGTGCTGAGCGCGGGCAGAGCTTCCTACTGACGTCTGGCTATTCGACTACTTTCCGAGTCACGAGAGCCGGCCCATTGTCGACTCTCTCTCTCTCTCTCTCTCTTATACTTACGCCTGTTTCGCTCTATCGCTGTTCTCATTGCCCACTCCGCATCCATTCCTGTCCGTCTTGTCGTCCGCGACCGTGTCTCCTGCCAACTTCGCGGCGTGGAAGGCCTATAACTGCACCCACTCAATCCACCCAGGCTAAGGCCTTCGGGCCTTGGACCCCCTTCTCGCCAGCAAAATGGCCTGGAAAGCGACAGCGGAGCTGTCCAACATGATCAAGCACTATGCGAACTTCCCTGCTACCGGTGTGTCGCTAAGACAAATGTACGAGCCATTTGGATGAGGAAATGCTATTGCGAGCGCCGATGTCGGGCTAAAGACGTCTCTCGTACTGACCGCGAGAATTACAGGGTGCAATTTGGCAGCAATCCATCAACGGGTAAGTCGGCATATTCTCTGGCATTGAGCACGGCAGAGTGTGGCTGACAGGAAGCGCTCTAGGCACATTGTTCCGCGCCTCACAATTCCTCTCTGAGGAACTGCCAATCCGATTGGCGCACCGTGTAGAAGAGCTGGCAGATCTACCGGACGGCTTAAATGAAATGCCAAGTATTAAGAGGGTACAAGAGTGGTATGCGCAGTCATTCGAGGTAAGAATAAACGACGTAAGGCATATCTGGGTTTGGAGACTCACATCTGCAGGAAATCACAACACTACCAAAGCCTAGTCTGACGGCAGAGGTCAAAGAACGTCTGTCAAGACCCATCAAAAATCCCAGAGCCGCCAAAGCTTTGAGCGAAACCTCCGAAAACCCAAGCGTTAAACCTGGCCAATATCGGTCACAACCTGCGAAGCAAGCAGAGAAAGAGAACGGGCACAGCGAGTCGAGAGTGAATGGTCTACGGAAGTACTACACAGGCACTGCAGAAGACAATGGCCACTGGCCGCCGGAGCTTGCGGATTACAACAACAAGTTCGCGGCAACTCTTGAGAAAATTAAGCGGAGACACGACCCTGTTGTAACCACCGTTGCACAGGGCATCTTGGAGTACAAACGAAAACGACAACGGATGCAGATAGACCACAATATCCAGGCTTTCTTGGACCGCTTCTACATGAGCCGTATAGGAATACGCATGCTCATTGGACAACACATCGCTCTGACTGATCAACGGACACATACAGACCCCAACTATGTCGGCATAATTTGCACAAATACCAACGTGCGGGACTTGGCGCAGGAAGCCATCGAAAACGCACGTTTCGTTTGCGAGGACCACTATGGTCTGTTCGATGCGCCGAAAGTCCGTCTGGTCTGCCCGCCTGACCTCAACTTTATGTACGTGCCTGGCCATCTCTCACATATGCTTTTCGAGACCCTCAAGAACAGCTTGCGAGCTGTCGTTGAGACCCACGGCGCGGACAAGGAGGAGTTCCCTGTTACTCAAGTCATCGTAAGCGAGGGACGCGAAGATATCACCATCAAGATTAGCGACGAAGGTGGAGGGATTCCTCGCAGTAGCATACCGCTAGTCTGGACATACATGTACACCACCGTCGACCAAACACCCAACTTGGACCCGGACTTCAACAAATCCGATTTCAAGGCGCCCATGGCTGGCTTCGGTTACGGTCTACCCATCTCTCGCTTGTACGCACGATACTTCGGCGGCGATCTGAAGCTCATCAGCATGGAAGGCTATGGTACCGATGTCTACTTACACTTGAACCGCCTATCGTCAAGTTCCGAGCCGCTGCAGTGACAGCGACCAGTCATGAGGGATGAATGGATGAACGGGTCCACGCAGAGTCGCGGTAGCGGCTTTGCTGGAAGCTCCGGGATGGCAACCTCCCGTTCATCCCAGGGATTGACGCGCGTCGGAAGACAACAGAGGGAAATGCCAAGCTTGACACTCTCAAGCATGGCAATGAAGCTGAAGAGCAGAGCTGGCAGCGGCGGAGGAGATTTAAGCAAGGGCCGCGAAGTCAGTGCGAGGCGCCAGGTCGGTGATGCGGAGAGTATGGTCAACGCAACTACTGAAACTCCTTGGTGGAGACAGGTCGGCATGGAAGAAGGCATATGAAACGGCAGGAGATGGAACGAAGCAGTGGAAAATGGTGCGCGTAGCAAAGATCTACGCCTGTCACAGCTACGATTTTCTTTTTCTTTCAGAACGGAGTCTAGAGCACGGTTTCGAGACGAGACGGACGTCGGCTCTGGCACTCCGGATCCAGTACGTAACAGCGGTCCGTCACTTGTAGAATCAACTTCCTCATGCCTGTGGTTATCGACCATATTTGCTGACCATCATTCCGACTCAGATCGCGCCCTGTTGTAGCCCATTGTTTCACAACAATGGCAGTCTAAGCGCTTTGGGAGAAGCATCAAAGAGGTCCACGCAAAATCAGACTGCACTCGAGCGGAAAGTCAAATACGAGATTCATTATTCATAATTCCTGGTCGAGTCTAATCCATGCCATGATGAGAAAAATCCACACCTGTCAGCACATGTACATCAGTGTCCTGCAGCGCCCGTGTGTGCACCCAACAGCACGCTTCCCGCGAACGTTCCAATCAACACCGAGACGAAGTACCCAGTGTTCATCGTCATCACAGCCAGCATCCTGTCCGCAATCAGCTAAGGTCTCAGAGAGCACGACATTGATCTACGACTCACAACAGATAACTGACTATCGCCAGCGACGTGTCCAAAAGGGCTCTCAGCAGTATCTCCCATACTTTGCTTCGATTATCCTGGCTGCCAGACGCCAGCTCACAGCGGAAAGTCTTCTGCAATCCGTCTTCTTCAGCGCAGCAGGATACTTCTTCCGGGATATTCTTCTTCGGTGGAATGAAAGCCAACAGCCATGACATGTTGCCCCGTGCTGCTAGCAGGCTTCGAAAAATAATGCAAAGAAACACAAGGAAGAGGCATGTCATGGCGTATTGTGCTGGTGTCTTGGGCGTCCATGCGGAAGTATACAAAGGCGTGGTGGTCGATGTGAAGAACGTCATGGGCATTTCTGCCGTCGTCGTGGGCATGTGGTGGTGGTTCATGTTGGAGTGGTCCATGACTGTGAAACGAAGGGGCTCAGGTGGTGGAACCCGGTTGAGAGTGGGTCCGTTTGGAGTGGATTGTGGGCAGGTATGTAGTTGGAGATTTCCAGCAGTTGCTGTACGGATCGGGACGTTTCCAACAAACTTGGGATTGTTGGAGAATAGGACTGGCAAGCGATCGCTCGCAGGCTCTATGCCCAAGTACTATATGCTTTGAGCATGAGGATGTAACGCCCACATGACAACGCGAACCATTACACAAGCGAGACAAGCGCACCACGCAATCACAACCACTCAAACGTGCGCACTTTAATGTACGACAGACCGCCTACCGACCTCGCCAGCCGATGTGCGATCGTGTTAAGCAGGAAGTTGAGCGCAACGGTTCCATACTAGAGCGGGCTTTTACCACGCAAACTTGCTCACGACGCCTTGGCGGTCTGTCATTGCTACCTTAATGTTGACCCTCCCGCTAGTCGCTTGATTATGTTGAGAAAGATCTTCGGAGACCACTCGTGATTGTTCATCACGCATATTGCAGTAAGAGGTGCACCATTATACACCGTGGCTCTCATTTCTGAATTTCTTTTGTAGAGTTGGCATTATGGCATTAATCTATGGAACCCAAAGCGAAAGAATTGGTCTATATGGATATCAGCATGCACAATCGACGAATCAGTCCCATCAAACACCAACGCTCGCACCCCGGAAAACTCGGTTTGAAAAAGGTCAAGAACTAATCGCTTCCATCGCTCCGCTCAATGCAAGATACTTAAAAAAAGACGTTCCCAAGAACAATGAAATCTAGAAACTGAACAAACCGCTCCTCTTCTTTCCGAATGGATAGACAACAATCGCGCTCAAGAACAAGCCGACCGTGATGCCGATCGCAACCTGAATAACGGAGTAGCCAACATTAAAAGCAATCGAGTTGAGACCTCCACCTGCCGTGATTGCCGCGGCATCCAGGGTAGAAGAGCCATTAGTGGCGTTACCAGTAATTTGGTCTGCAGAAGCGATACCAGAGACCAACGAACCAGAGACAGCAAGGCCGGAGGGCACCTGCACGAAAATGGCAGGCAGCATAGCGGCAGCGGCAAGACCATAACCGACGCGACGGGTCTGACGGACGAACATGGACTCAGCGTCACTACCAGTGAGACCTTCCTCGAGTTTACTGGGCTGAGTCGCAGGATCCTTCTTCGACTTGATGCGTAGGACCGTTCTCTTGAAAGACTTCCATCGAGGTCTCAAAGTATCTTCCCAGAGATCGAGCAGTCGATTCTCAATGCGAGATCCAACGCGTGAGTATGTGTTTGCGATCACGCCAATAGCCAAAGCTCCAAGAGTATTGGAAACCTGGCTATTGCCGCTGAAGCGCACCGAGGAGAAGAAGTTGACGATGTAACCAGCGAATGCGATGATCATCATCATCGGAGCTTGTTTCCATTTGGCCTGGTTGATGATGATGAGGCACATTGTGAATCCCGGCACAAAGAAGAAGAACCAGTGTTTCGGCATCTCGTTCTTGCAAGTCGTCGACGAAACCGCGTTCCGGTCCATTATACCATAAACGGCAGTACCGATAGTGATACCGAATCCGAGGAAAAGCGAATAGATGATTGCGTACACCATGCGCACACTTCCGGCGACAATACTGCGACTTTGTAGTTCGAGCGATGCACACAGTACGATGTAGCCGGGTAGGATGAGCGCGATCGAAGATTGTGCCAAAGCACTGAAGCAGAACAAGTTGCCTCCGTTGATGCTGCCGAAAGCTCGGGCAAGGAAGGAAGTGACGACGGCGGCACCAATTTCGAAAACGTTGGCGTACAGGTCCGAGCGAGGAGCGACAACAAGCTGGAGGATGCCGACAATGCAGCCGAGGATGAACGCAATGGGCAAGTCGATCAATCTCGCACCAAAGGCGAATGGTCCAACACATACAGATGCAAGGCCGTAAATAGGTATTCTGACCCACACACTATGCTTAGGCTTGCGAGAAGTGACTTCCTTAAGCCTCGTCGTGGCCTCTTCGACTCCGATTCTATCGTGTACGACTTCCTTGTAAACTTCGTGGACGTCTCTGAGTTTTCCAAGATCCAAACCTTGCGCGACCTTGACCAGCTTGACCTCAGTAGTATGTGTGTTGGGATCATCAAAGGACATAATCATGGATCCGGGAATGTAGAGAAATTGAGCCTCAATTTCCAGAACCCGAGCGGACATGGACATGTACTCCTCCAGACGATGTGTTGGTGCTCCGTACTGCATTAGAGCGCGGCACAATTTCATCAGATACTTCTGCCTTGCGATCGTCTCTGCAATGTGGACAGTGATCCTAATCTCCTCGGCGATTTTCGGTCGGCTCTTCTTGTACAGCGCATTGATGGCACTGGAGCTGCGCGATTTCTTTCCAAGAGCCTTGCGTTTCTCTTCCTCCCTTTGCTGTTCCTTCAGGCGCTGTTGCACCTGTTCACCAAGACCCGTCACACTAGGAGAGCCAAGAGAAGCCGAAGATCCAACGAGGTGCGCGAGTGAGTTGTTCGATGGGCTTCTGCCTTTCGGCGAGTACCAATGGCGGGAGGAGGACCGGCGATGATCTGGCGTTGAAGTACCTGATCTGGGCGGCGAATTGTTTGGTGTAGGGTCCGCACTGTAGATTGCGGTGTCACCACTGTTTGACCGGAGAAGAGCCTTGGGCAAATTGCTTGAGCTTCGGCGATGGTGGTCCTCGTGCGGCTGATTGTATAATTTCAGGAGCGCTCCAAGAACGCCGCCACGATACTGCTGTGGTCGTGGAGCATAGTCTTCTATGAAATGTGACTCCTCGTTGGGCGTTGTAGCACCTGAGCGGTAGCCTGTGCTCGATTCACCATTCAGAACTTGCTGGCGAAGTGTGTGGGTTCGTACCAGTTTGTGCGCTTCGGTTGTATCCAGATTTGTTCGACCGTGAAGAGCAGGTGGCGAGATGTCGAAGTCATCATCGTCGTCTACGATAGCACTCTCGTTCCTGTGGCGCTTGAGCTCTTGCATAGGGATGTTGTCCATGCGCAGCTCGGGAAGCCGTAACTTTCCAGACCTTGGATACGATCGGTCCGGTGAGGTATTTCGGGAACTTGGCTCTGATGCTGCACGTTCGGAGTGCTCTAGGCGCTTGCCTCGCTCGAATGCCTCTCGGGCTTTCTTGCGTCGCAATTTACCCTGCTCGTCGCCGCTTTCGCCATCTTCTTCGGTGATGACTGGGGGTGTGCCGTTGTCTGACGGCGTTCTTCTGATGGCAGGCCTTGGTCGTGGCAGCGAATTAGGGTCAAAAGCCTTGTGTATCTGTGCTGTTTGCTGGGGCGTCAAGTCGGGCAAGAGTGACCTGTCTCTCTCGTCCCGGGGCGTCAACAGATCCTTGTTCTTAGGCGGTTGCCAAAGACCGCCACCAACTGGTGTCACCTTGCCGCTGTTTCCAGGCGATTCTACTGCACCCGATGGCGGCGGTGATGCTCTTCGTGGCAAAGGGAGGTCGATGTAGCTGTTACGTGCGCTCCTACCACGAGGGTCCTCGCCGAAGCCTACACGCTTCTTCTTGGGCTTGTCGAGGCCCTGACTTTGCGGTCGACTGTCGTCAGCACTGGACATGTTACCGCTTTTTGGTTTGGGAGATCCCAGTGGGGGCGATGTAGGAACACTGGCAGCTGCATAATCGCCGAATGGATCCCCGTATTCCTCGACGGGAGTAGACATCTTCGAAGAAAGAAATTCGATGTGCTTTTGGCAGCGATTGCAACAAAGGATCCCGGCAGCCACCCGGTCCTTGTTTTGATGCGTTTGACACTTCCAGAAATTATGCGTCCGATGGGATTATCCAGACAAAGAATGTTGTAGCGAAAGAGAATTAGAGACGTGCAGCCAGTGGTCCGAAAATTGCGAGGTATGGCAGATGATGTGTACGAAGAAATAAAAGCAGTCTGCCACCTTCAGGTCGTCAAGGGCTGTCGCCAGAAATTATTGCCAGGAGCTGTCGTCAAGAGGCACCCGGGAATCCAAAGATAGCAGGAAGCTTCGATCTGTGAAACGAAGCGACGATGTTCGGATGTCGGAGTTGCACGACAAATTCCAACAGCCAGTCACCTCGCTACTGCCGCAATTGATGCACAGTAGATCCAAATGTCGGAGCGATTTAAAACAAGAAGAGTCGAGCAAGTACAGTCGAACACGACGCTGACTGTGCTCAACGAAACGCCGTGCACGCCTTTGCTGTGTATGAAACGAGAGGCATCAGAAGATTCAGCAAGATAAGAGAGGAAGCAACCATCGAAAGACAAGGTTGTGTGGCGGTATAAGCTTTGAGCCACAGACATGGCGTGCACTGCAAGGAACCCACATGTTCTACGGTAGGGCCAGCGGATCCCTGGCGGCAAGCCAGCACAGAGGACCTCGTCCGCCCAAGACATGACAAGAACCTAAGATAGGAGCAGAAAAAACAGGATCCGCACATGGCGGCCAGAGCGAGACGTTGCGGACTGGGCGAATTTTCTTGCCCCACCCACTGCGCTTAGATAATGCAACCCGCGGTGGGCTTTCTCGAGGGTTTGACTGCTGGAATGGAATAACAGCCGACTTGGCTCTGATAGCACAGTATCTGGTCGGGACCCGAAAGGGTCGCTGTGTTAGCCTCGTGCTCCTCGGTAAACGCTCCATTGGAAGAGATGGAGCAAAATAGTGGACATGAACATGACCTTGTGGGTCGCGATTGAGCTGGCGGATGCGCGAGCTCAGTCCAGGCGATTATGCGATCTTCGCCGGCACGGGCGCCCGCGCACGACGTGCGGTAGGTTATCTCGGCAGGCACATGCAAATGCCACGCAGGAGTTTGACGCGGCACGAGTCGTCACGTTGCTCAAGTATGCCAAACGCTTGGAACCGGCCGTTGTTGATGAGGACTCGCAAAACACCCTGCAGGTGGTGGTGAAGAGTTGAGCCCCCAACGAGCGCCGCTGCTGACTTGAAGAAGGCGGCAACCCGGCGGCTCGGCAGAGGCACCCGCGGATGCATAGTGCCACAGTCGAGAGAGTTTGCAGGGCTCATGATTATTCAAGCACCTCAGGCTGGCTCGAAATAGATCCGGTATGATTGCGTTCCCTCCTGAATAACCAAAGACGTTGACGCCGCATGTGGGTATGCCAGCCTTGAAACAGCCACGACGACCATGACGACAACGTCGTTGCGACCTCACACGAATGAACGCCTCGCTCCGTGCACAGCATGCGATGCAATCTTGCAGCATATCCCTGCCGGGCGATCACGATACCCAAGGAGTTCGAAGCTATATCACAATCGCCATTCGCACCGAATTCATAACATCGTCATCACTCCTCGCGTCCAGTGGCTGCGCATCCTCCCAACACTAAATCCCGTCACGCAGGAGACATGACTGCTCATTGTACGCGCCATCGTCATTCACGATCCCTATCACACGTAGGCCTGATGTCCAAGAGAGCAAATGCATCTAGAACTTACTACGGAGGCACCCATCCCAAAGACCCACCATAGCGGCTTCGCACGGATCGCGTTCAAAGGCAAACGTTGGCACCCTCATCCCTCTCCGCGCCCGCCTCCAAACGACAGATCAAAATGCACAAGTGTGACGTAGCGCGAGATCTTAGCGTGCCTCGCCGTTCATCGTGTGTACGCAATTGCTGCTCAAGTACTACCTGCGAAGCGAAGGCAACCTAGTCGACAGAGCGACAGGCATTCATAAATCGTGTCACCGGTACGCCATCTTAAGTCCGTTTCCGACCTCACTGCCAGCTCCGCCGTACCCGCTATCCTTTGCGCTCACCGCTTCGTCCTCTTCGAAATCAATATCGAAGCCGGACTCCTCTTCACCGTTGCTATTCATCCTCGGTCCATCGTAACCCTCTTCACCGCCATCTCTCTCCCAGCCCTTCTGCTCCGCAGCTCTGGTGTTCCACCTCAATGTGCGGCTGATACTATCAAACCACTCAAGCGGCTGGCCCATCACGGTAGGGAATGGATATTGAGATGCGCGTACAACAACTTCGTCTCCCCGTCCCAGCTCAACGCGACCTTTGCCATCAAATGAGACAAAGGCACCACCGCGTCCAGTAACGGGAAGGGCAACCTTCAATGCCATGTCATCGTTCAACAACATGGGTCGGAACGAAAGTGTATGCGGGCAGATTGGCGTAAGCAATATTGCAGGAATGTCGGGATGGACTAGTGAGCCACCCGCAGAAAGTGAATATGCGGTGCTGCCGGTAGGTGTGCTGAGGATGATGCCATCAGCGCTAATGCGTGTGAGGAGGCTGTCGTTGGCATATAGATCAAGGCTTGAGATATATGAACTAGGGCCACGGTCGATGACAAGCTCGTTGAGAACCTCGTGTGTCTCTCCTTCGATCTTTGCTGATTGTGAGTCGGTCACAAGCGGTGGAAGAGTTGTGCTGCTGGTGGCGGTCGACAGACTGGTTGTTGATGTAGATGTAGATGTAGATGCAGCGACTGAGTTTGTAGACGTTGAAGCCGCAGAGCGATAGACTGTGCATGTGAAGCGCATACGCATGTTGACACGCATGCCTGATTCGCCCATGATCTTGTTGAGCTGCTCCTTGTAGTTCTCAAACTGGAAATTGGTCAAGAATCCCAATGAACCAAGCGAGAACGACAATACGGGCGGCACGATCCTCTGGAACAACCAGGAAGTGAACAGTACAGTGCCATCGCCTCCAAGAGTAATGACCAGATCGAACAACTCAGGTCTCTCTAAACAAAGTGGAGGCGTCCAGAATCGCAACATATCGTTGAACCTCTCGTCTTCTTGCACGATGCTCTCCATGCCAAATCTCCGACTCTTTTTAAGCTTCGAATCGACGTAAACATTGACGCCAACATCTTTTCCATATCGCGGGGTATTCAACAACCAGATAGTCAACTCCCTGGTCAGGCTAACCAATGTGTTATCCCTCGCTTTCGTGATGATCATGATATTCCGTACCGCCCTCTTCAGCGGCTTCTTCTGCAACTGTCTCGAGACCTCTCGAACACCAGCCGCAGTCTGCATAAGTCGCGAGTGCGACAGTTGGTCGTCTCCCTGGATTTCTTCCAGCACTTTCTGAATGTTCACCGCGTCTCCAAATCTTTTGTGAAAGTAGCACGGGCTCGTCAGCGCTGCCAGCCGCGCGATAGACGGCGTAGATGCGCACATATCGAAGCGCGCAGCTGCTGCTGAGCGATGACCTTGATCCTTAGGGGTGCATGACCCCGACCCTTTGAATTCCCAGTCTCCATCATGATGTACCGGAGCGCTGGGCTGCAACGAGCTGGGCATGGGCATGAGCTCAGCGCCAGTAGAGAAGCGTCGAGGCGTCGAGTCGAAGAGACCAGTGTCGCGGTCAAAGGAGCTGCGGCGGACGGGCGCGCGCGCGAGCGCATCGCCAAGGATCGACCTTCCGCGACGGTCGGGCGTGGAGTTCCCACTGCGATTGTCCATAGTAATGTGTGTCTGTGTCTCTACGCGTGTGCCCAGCTGAAGGCGACACGCTGGATGGCGAAACCGAAATATGCGAGTAAGATGTGGTTCGTGATTACGCTATCCAAAGGCCGGCCTTAAGAAGCGGAGTTGAGGAAAGTAAGACAGCGGTGGAGTCGAGTCGTGACTAGACTATCGCAAGAGGAGGGAGTCGGTGCTGCTGCTGGACGGCGACATTGTCAGGTTGATGGTGGGGGGGGAGCAGAGCAGAGGTCTGGGAGGGTGTATGATGCTGATGCGAGGGCTCGTCTCACGCGCGCCGTAGCGTTGATAGGTAATAATGAATTGGAGCGGCATTTGACTTGCACAGCCAAGCCCGAAGCCTCCTTCGGGGGCGGATGAATTCATCCTGGTTCTCCGAAGCGAATGACAGAGGTCGTTAGGTACCTTGCATGGTACATCTATGGTTTTATTAACCCGACAGACCTTGCCGCCCTCAATCCTAGTTAGGCAAATGCTACTCGTTCGTCGTGCTGCCTACCCGGAGAAGGCCATCCGTTGCATCGGGTACTGTCACTGCAGGTCGTTCGGCAGGCTGCATAGCCGTTGGAATATACGCCGCAGTCTCGCATCCGGAATGGGAAGTGTAATATGTGCCGCCATGTTCGCTGAGTATGTGTACGTTCACTTGGTTTTAGCATTTAGTATGGAAGGCTTCTATTATGCCTGTGGACATTCGGGACTTTGCTTGGATGCAACGCGACTACGCTGTTAGCTAGTCGAGACTCAGGGTAAAGGAGTCTGATTCGGATGTCACACCTATCATATCAGATCGGTCGCACACGGATCAATGGTTCATCATGCATTATGTCGTAGGTCTCCTCAATTATTCGACCGCGCTCAATCTCGCAATCAACAAACTAAAATATGGGTATCATGATGCTGCCTCCTGATGCACAAGCTTACTGAGCCTCGGCCTTCTTGGTGACCTCGCTCTCAACGCCTCTCTGCAGAGTCTTGCCCTGATCGTGCTGAAGCTCCCTGCGCTTCTTCTCGGCCTCGTCGCCGGTAAGACCAGCGAAAGCGCCGCCGACGGCGCCGCTGACACGGTCGCTGATGCCCTTGCCCAAGTCGCTGACCTGGCCTTGAGCCTCCTGGGCCTTTCCATCAGCGTTCTGCTGCTCGCCAGCCTTGCGCATACCCTCGAGTCCCAACGCGCCACCGAGAGCCTCCTTGCCAGCGCCGACGGTCTGGTTCCAAGAGCCGGCGTTGCGGTTAGGGTCGTTCTCGGCAACACCCTGTGCGCTGACAGAGTAGCCGCCGATGTTGGCACCAGCGTGAGAGATGTCCTTGCGGGCTTCTGCCTCTGCCTTCTTCTGCTCGGCTTGGTTCTGGCAACTCGTCAGTAGTGTTTCGGCAGTCGCTTTGTGGGATCAAGGTATCTTACCTTGTCGGCTTGGCTTCCGGTGACTGATCCGAGAGCAGACTGGGCGAGGCCAGTTGCCTGTACAGTGATGTCAGCTTAGGATCGTTGGCAAGTTGGATCACTCGGACTACAACATACCTGGTCGACGTAGGACTGAAGGGTGGAGGTTTGCTTGTCGGTCATCTTGATTTTTGTTCGTTGATAAGACTAGGTAGAGTTGATCTCGATCGGCTTCTTAGTTTGAAGTATCGCTTGGAGTAGTAAAAGTGTGTTGGTAAGGTAAAACTCTCAAGCAAAGTCAAGAAAATATATAACTCACCCTCAAGCCATGTCAAATGTTTGTTCGAGCTGGGAGGACAGGAGCACCAGATCAATGATGTCATCGCCCAAAGCGGCAAAAGCCATGTGACGTCCTTGGCCTTGGTTGTTGCTGCAGAAAGGAAAGCGCGAGAACATGCCATCCTATGGCCAGCGCACGAGCTTCAGACTGCCACCGACAAGACAACCGGAAGACGCCAGTGGCGTCGCCAGCTTGCGTAGACATCCTTCGTACAGATGCATGTGATGTGGCTGTGGTGTTGAGCTGAAAAGGCCCGATCCCCAATGCAGAGGTACTTGTAGCGATGAGGCAGGCTCACTGTGGCATGAGTCTAGGGTGGTCGACGTGGGCACAGCACTCACGAGCAGGAATACCAGACCAAGTAATGTAAAAATATTCTTTTCTCGTATGTGTACGGACTATACAAGCTATGTTCAAAAGCGTACAAGGCAATAAACCCAAAACAAAATACAAAGTACGCATCACAGTCTCTCAGAGTCTTCATTTCGGATCCAAGAAGAGGTATCATAGTAAGTCCGCAAAAACGCCAGAAATGTCATGTCGTGTCCTCGCAACTTGCGATGGAAGTTCGTCTTCTTCGTGCGGCAACAGAGGCTTCAAGCACCAACGTCTCCCCATTCATTGAAAGGGAAGTTCATGTCTTCGCCCACTACGCCCAGGTCTGGTAGTACGATACCAGGAAAGTTATCGATGGGCTCGGGCATTCCGCTGGTGTCGCTGCTGCCTGCGCTCCAGTTCGCCGCAGCAGCTGTGAGGTCTTCTGTGCTGACTGTGCCCTCGTCGGTCGAGTACGACCATATGCTGCCTTTGTGACCGGCACGTTCCGATACAGCAGAGGGCGCAGAGGTGTTAGCATTCGCCTGCCACGGGTTCCAGAAGTCTGCATTCCAGTCCACAGCGCTGGGGTTGTGGCTGTTGAGGGCCGTGGTTGAGTGGCGATGGGTGATTGGCGGGTTGTAGTTCGAGCCGAGGAGTGCTTCGATTGGCTGGCCACCATAGCAGGCATCATATATGTTGGTCTGGCCATTGTCCAGGCTGCCTAGCAACTTCTCCCAGTCTGTAGCCTGGGGTTCGGTCTTGATAGGAGGTACCGCATATACAGGCTGTTGTGTTACGGGGTCGGTGCCGAAAGAGAGGTAGTCCAGGTTTGTCAGGTTTGCATGAGGCGAACGCTTCCTTGGTTTGGCAACAGGATGTTGCGGTACCGCTGTCGGCCGTGCTGCGGCCAAAGCGGGTTGGTTGTATATCGTACTGGGGCTCAGTGCAGGCTCGGAACGAGAGATGTTGATCGACTCCAAGGTTTGTGGTGGTGATAACGAAGGCTGGCTCTGGGTCTGTGGTGCTTGTGGGTGTAGACAGATGGTAGGCACTGTCGCGCGACGGTCACTGTTGCCCATGTCCGGCGCCTTGGGGGCCGGCAAAGGAGAGAAGCGGGAAGCAAGAGCCTTGAGCTGCTTCTTAGTCGAAGCTTGCAAGCTGTTAGGGCGAGATGATGGAGGCGAAATCTCTGAGCTTTGGCGGGTGCTTTTACTTTTCGGCTGGCTTTGGCTGGTAGAGGGTTTGGTTGCAGCTGCACTCTCAGCTGTCGGTAGGAACGGTTTCGCAAGTTTGGTGAACTCGGGCGCACACGGAGCTTCGCTCTTTGTCAGGATATCGACAACTGCTGCGACCATCTTTGAGCTTTCCTTTAAGATCTTGGAATTGGGGTCAAGTGTCAGCCGTTGGAATAGAAGACCGAAGCCTGACAAGACCAGGACTTCATCTTTGTTGAGGCAGAACGAGAAGCTCAGACCACGCTCCTGGAGAAGCTGGACGACCTGCACCATCGACCTGCATGAGCTGGCAAGAGCAAGCATTGCAGATGATGATTTGGATCCAAGCGAGGCGCAGACAGCTGGGCGTTGAATCAAAGCACGAATGTAGTGGTAGGTCATTGAAAGAATCGGAGACCTGCTGCTGATGGTGCCAACTGTAGGCTTGTCCTGAGCGAATGGAAGTCGAAGGTGCTGTGGAAGCGCACTATGCCAGTTGTCAAGCTCGTCAGAAAGATCGGCAAGCATCTTTAAGGACAAGTCGTAGGACGCCTTTGCAGGGTAGACTTCTTCAAGAACCTTGGAGAGGATGCGCGATGCTCTGAACAGGGCTAGGGCGCTGGACAGCTTGGTAGACTCGCCAGGCAGAGTTGGTTGGAAGCCACGCTCGGTGACATACTCGTCGTCGGCATCGACAGGGTACTCGCAGTGGACGTCATCATCCTTGATGTTCTTCGGTAGTCCAAGCACAACAGAAGAGAAGCTGGAAGTAAGGTTAGCATATTTATTCTTCGTGCATCGATCATCTAAACCTACCAGTCAACAGTGTACAGGGTCCAGAAAACCTTCTTACGGGTTTCGCATGTCAATGTACCCAGAGCAAAGCGCTTTTGTGATTGGTGTAGACCCAGTCTCGCAGATAGTGTAGTTGAAAGTCCCTTGTAAGTAAGCAATCTGGTGAGCTCGCCGCGCTGGATGCAGAAGATCTGAGCCAATATCAACACTTGAAGTGTGGCCATGGTGTTCTCAGTCAGAATCGTGTCGGCGGCCGCCTTCCATTGCGATTCAAAGCTTTCGAGGTCTTCAGACGACCTAGCGCCACCCGAAATAGCTGCAATACCGAAGACGAGGTTCAGCTGTGCAATCTCGGCTTTGTCGCAGACAGCATCAGAATCTGCTGTGTATCGCTCATAGAGTTTCAAAAATGTCGGTCGGTGCAGGATGGGGAACATAGGCGCCCATTCTTGGAAGAAGATGTTGACGAGCTGATCAGAAACCATTCGTGAGGGAGTCTTGAACACGACAGTACTCGTAGGGGTTGGTGGCGAGTCCTCTGTCTTTTGAATCGCCAGTAGTCGATCAGTATTGATGTCTGTCGTCGATTTGCCGCCTTCCTGGACCTTTCGTTTATAAGCTTCGATGAAGGTTCGTGCGCTCGATGTTCCTGCGAAGTAGGAATCCGTGCCTTCGCCCTGCAGTGATGGTGACTGTAGAACCTTGAAACTGTCGTTCGGATCATGTTCGTCCCTGTTATCCGGTTGTACCGATGGTCTCCGTGGTGAGGGTAGTGTGATTGAGTGCGGCGATTGTGAGTGGATCCGCGATAGCACGTCGATCTTTTCGTCTTTCTCGTCCAACAGCTCCTTCAGCTCTCTTACTTCCGTCTCCAGAGCGCGGACGCGCTCTTCCAGGCTTTCTGTGTAGCCTCTGGGGAAGGCCCGACGGCTGAGCTTGTCGCTGGTTTTACATTCGAATCCGACATTAGCGCACTGCGAACAGCATGGTCGTACACCGTCGCAGCGTATCTTCTTGCTTCGGCATCTGCGAGCTCATGTCAGTCATTGATATCGTCTGGAATGACGTCGCATGGCTTGATCGGAACAGCCGGTAATGTGTAACATACCTGTCGCAGGCCTGTGCGATTCTCGACTGTGCAGCTGAGCCCACCTTGATCACTTTCATAGGAAGTATGCCCGGCATGATGTGTGGTGGGGGCCCAGCAGTGCCGGCTTGGTGGGGCTGCGTTGCTATACTGCGGAAAGCCAAGGTATCGATCGAGTCGAGAGTGTTGATGCCAGCTCAACGAAGAAGCTACGATTACAAGGAGTGTTTGGAGTGTCGCACTGGGAAATTGTCGAAGAGGAGGCGAGGCGGTAAAATAGGGCTGTGGGATGTAAAGAGGACGGGATGAGGCGAGGATGGATCAAGGTTATCAAGCAAGCTATTTGGGGAGTGGGGCCAGGTGTGTTTCGGAGCAGGACGTGCCAGGCCAAAAGACGAGCGAGCGATCACCGCCAGCAGCAGCACATCATAAGATATCACAACGGAGGGCCAGGACGAACTGGGAAACGAGAGGGAAACGAACGGAGAACGGACAGCGAGCGAGGCAGACAGAGTTCGTACCGAGCCACAGAATCTGGGGCGCGGGAGCGAAAAGGAAATGGCTGCACGCTAGATCACCGCCCGGGGCACACGATCACATTGCGGAGGGGCCCTCCTCACGCTCCAAGCCTGGGGGTGGGCATTGCCTGCTCGCTATTGGGTGCGGTATTACAGGATCCCAGAATGTTGCCGGTCGAAGTGCTGGGCCCTCGTTGCTTGCGTACGCTGTACAGCGAATCACACTGTGCGCTCCAGGCTCATCCGGCTGTGCGAGCGAGGCACTCCGACTTGCGAGGACCAGCAGTGAGGAGCATTCTGGCTGACGGACAGCGACGATGCCCTGCCCTACCCTGCCCTGACATGTGTGTGTATGTGTGCTGGTCGACGACATGACTAGAAACCAGTGTCGCCTTGTGGGGAGGTCGTTGATCGACCTGGCGTGCTCAGGCGGGCAGCAGAAAGTCGGCATGATTGCGGAAAGTGGCAAAGCGTGCAGTACTTACACTCGGTCGCAAACGTTATCGAGAAATGTGAAGAGTCAGGGCGCCGACTGTCGTCCGTCGTCGACATGTGGGACTACTTCCTCACCATGGCGGTAGTATATGCGGGGTCGCTATGAACGCTATGGGGGCGAGCAGCCTAGGAGGTGGGTGAGACGCAGCCATACGGCGCGTCTAATTTGTCAAGCCGTCGCGATGCTTCGGGGCTGGGCTCTACCACTGTATACGCCAGAGCAAGCCGGTGAGCCATCAATCTGGAGAGCAAGACTGGGCGCCTTGAGTGAAGCCTTGGGGCATGATCTCATCTGACAGTAAATAAAGGCAGGAGTCGGGCCCGCTCGGATTGGCGCCCTGAATCATTGTAAGGTGTGTACTACTTGCTACTGCTGTAGCAGGTACCGCCAGCATGGCAAAAAGACTCAGGCTCGTCAAGGCTCGTCAGCCAACGTCTTCGCGCAACGCGATCTGCAGCAGCGACAAGCGGGAGGAATGGCGTCCGACTTGGTGAGGATCAGCATGACCAAAGCATACGTGTAACAAGTGCCGACCTGCGAGGATGCGAGGATTCTCCCCACGACCACGAACCGTCCCGCCTGTCTGGCCCACCGTACCTTAATCGGCAATTGTTGGGCAGGTCAGTCATGGCGGGATCGCGTGCAGATGTTTCCGTTCCGACAGCAGTTGTACGTACGAAGTGCAGTCCAGTCACCGTGCAGTCATCAACTTCTCCGGATTTCGAGGTCTTCTCGTCACACCGTCCATCCCACACACTCGACTAGCTGCGTCGGAACCGCGTCCAGAGGCTCCTCACAGCTGGGTCAGTGCACGGTATAGGACGAACCTCGCACATTGGTAGGACCTGTTTCGGCTTGCTTACTACATACAGTCAGACTCACGAAGGTTCTGCTTATGTGTGTACACGTCTCAACATAACGGGGAGTCTGTTTCACTGTTAAAAATTTCCAGCGGCATGATTTCCCTGAGGAGGAGCATAACTATGCAACAGATGATGTAAAACGCTCTCGGCGATGGCTCGCATGAAGCCATTAATCGTGCTGATCTGCACAATTGTCTCACTTGAGGAGTGAGAACCGTGCCTCGGCATCCTTGCCGTAAACTCTACACTCCATAACCTTATACTTGAAGCTGCGAGCAATAATCGATAGCATGTATTCGCCCCAGGGCCCTCGTGACGTTCAAGTAGTTCAAACGGCCCCGTCCTCTGACTCTTGATACTCCATAGTCTTTCTCCGCCACGCTTCCGCGGCATGCAAGACTAGACAAGCAATTGTCCCGGTCTGCTCTTGCACGTGTCTTTGATTGCGTGCTGCTCGGTAGATGGCCTCGATTGCCATTCAGGAGAAGTCTTCGTCATCCTCGCCACGATTTTCACTGCTAGCTTGCATCGCGGCCAGGTACCGCTGGACGGTGTCGGTCTGCGAGAGTTCGAGTTTCTATGCGACGTGTCAGCAAGGCGTAAGGCTAGATAATGACACGGCTGCGTCACTAGGGTGCCATCGGCGGTCTCGGCCTATGAGCTTGTTCGAGAGCTCGAGAAAAGGCTGGAGAGCTATGGATGGCCACTTCAAGCCACCAAGACACTGCAGGGCTGACGGATCGCCGCTGATCCGACGTCTATCGAAAGCTCCAAGCTGCCGTGTGAGAGTGTACACACGGATTGGGAAGGAAAGCATACCTGCTTCTCAAAGTCTTCGTAAGCTCTCTCCATGAGCTCGAACTCCAGGCGTCTGAGCTTCATTGCTTGGTCGTATACCTGCTGCCTCACCTCTGTACCGTCACCATGAGGCACTTCTTCCATGTCCTCCTGGGATGCATACAGGACCTGCATTTGGTCAAATACACGCTGCTGCAATATAGTGACCGCGCGCAGCCTGTACACATCGTACATGTCGCTTTGGCCTAGGAGCCTGTAGAGCTCTGCTGCTCCGCCCGACAGCTCGTGCTCTCCGAAGAAGGCGTGTATCTCCTCCTCTCCGTCCGTCGTTCTTGCGACGTCAAAGTGCAATCCGTCCTCTTTTCCTACACAGAGAAGCCAGACAAACTCTCCTTTCCAGTCGACCTCCCCGTCTCCCGCGTCGATTAATTTGAAACCCGGTGCACATTCGGCCGCTTGCATCTTCGCAACGCGCATCACGTCTCCCTCAGGCAGTGCCAGGCTGAGGAATAGAGTCTCGGCCGTTTCCATACCGTCGTCCAAGAACCCATACGAGAACAACATCTCACAGGCACCCTTCTCGTCGCCGTACGAAATAGTCACCTCGTCGCCTTCCTTCAGCGATTTGCCATCGCGCAGCACAAGAACCGCATTTCCTGATGCGTCTGTCTCGTAGATAGCAATAGTAGACTCGTGAGGCGCGTGGTTCGCCAAATCAACACAAGGCACCATGCAGTGACCGATGAGCGGGTAATCTAGCGCGCGCGAGCGATACATGGCGTCTACTTGCAGCCAGTCATCAAAGTCTAGCCGCGAGCCAACAGTACGATACCATCGTGTGTTGGGAGCAGACTCGCAGACGAGGTCCCATTCGCGACGCAATGACCTAAGCTTCGAGGCAGTTGCGGGTGCAAGTGTCGTTCCAATCAATAGTTGTAATTCGGAAGGACTCCAGAAGGTTGGAAGCAGCTCCAAGGGAAGCGCTTTCACATAGCTACTCGTGTTCTTAGTTTACTGCTGTCTCAGGCTAGAAC
The DNA here is from genome assembly GCA_026122715.1 of Cladosporium colombiae. Taxonomy (NCBI): domain Eukaryota; kingdom Fungi; phylum Ascomycota; class Dothideomycetes; order Cladosporiales; family Cladosporiaceae; genus Cladosporium; species Cladosporium colombiae. The sequence goes on along the minus strand of JAKZFA010000001.1, from coordinate 2,113,617 downwards.
TGATAGAGGGCATACTCGGAGAAAGGACCATGCACGCCAACTCGTTCTGGTAGGTCAGGGCAAGCGATGGATGCTTGGAAGAGAAGGAAACATAGGATAGCGCCTCGAGGGGTCTGCAACGCATCTCATATCAGCTTGTGCTACTGATATGATCACGCATGTGAATATTTTTTTAGATGGAAATGGAAAGTGCTGAAGCGGAGTATGCTATACTTGATGGCCCATCAGATTGCACTACTCGCGAACATTACTACTGGTGTGGTCGAGAAAAACGGTTCGAACATGATAATGACCTACTCTTCCAAAGTCGCCTAGGCTCTCGAGGACTTCTCTGAAATCGCGATCTACTTTCGCTTGCTCCAGGATTTGCTCTAGTGACAAGATCAAGTCTTTGGGGACGGTGAGCAAGCATTCTGCACCATGGGCCGAGTTTGTGACAGCCTTGGACGCAATCAACGCAGAGCCTCTGCCTGCGATGTGGCCTGGCTTCACTTCGTGAAAGTGCACACCATTGAGATGGGCCCAAGGAGTAAAAGCTTGAGGCGGCAGCGACAGCCAGCCCTGCGATTTGCCTTGACGTAGCATTGTCTGCAGCGCAATGCGATGTGATGCGATGGGTGGTGCGATGCGGCGATGGTCGTCTCCAGGTTATGGGCGCAAGATCGCTCGATGAAAAGTGTGTGTACCGCTCAAAGTGACGTCTGTATTCGGTAGTGGGAAAGCGTAGTGCGGGATCAAAATGGATTTCACGATGCCGATTGCTGGGGTCGGAGGATTGCATCAGCATGTCTCTCTGCCTGTGCTTTTGCGATCGCCTCCCGCGGCTGTCGAGCGCAGCAGCACACTTCAATGCTAGGACGTTTGAGACGGCTTCCAGAGCGTCGACAGAGCCCACATAGCAGAGTCCGCTTGTTTACCGCCCTGCTGCAAATTGGCGCCGCGGCCAGGCTAGTGTTGCTTCTTGTTGTTCTGTTGTCAACGCATCTGACATCTCAGGTCACGTGGACAGCAACCGTAATTCCAGCCAGCCAGTGTTTACTACTGCTGTGCTCACCTGCATGTTCTGTATCCACGGGTGCGCATCGTCACCAGCAAAGCAGTGACAATGATCGGGGACGTGTAGCAGCTGTGCTCATATAATTCATGTGCCATATACCGTCCCAGCGCACACCTCACGCCTTGTCTGGCCAGTGCTAGCTGCAGCAGCAGGCTCAGAGCTGGCAGGCGTTGCAAGGCGCAACCGGCAAGCCGGCGGGAAGCGAAGGGTCCGCGTGGAGATGTTTAACCAAACAACAACAAGCTTGGGCCACGAGAGCCATCCAGGCTGCTTCATATCCAGGCGTGCTGTCAATCGCTACACCAACAACACCACCACCACCACCACCACAACTCCATCTCTTCGTTCTTCGCCTGCGCGCCGCAGCGTCGTACTAACCCGCCCTCCTCAACAGCACCAGGCCATTGTATTCTTTGCGCGCACTCGAGCCGCGTCTCTTCGCCGCATCCTTCGCCGAACGCATATTTCTTCAGCATCACTTTGATCGCACGAGCATCGCAGCTGTTACGCACTATACAAGGCTCTTCGCGCTTTCAATTGAAGGCAATTCCGAGGTCCAATGCCTCACCACTCGCAGCTGGCGGAGGCGCCCTCAGCCACTAGCTATGGACAAGTGATCGAATACATCGCTGGTGAGCCACCACTACCACGGAACTCTGGCAGCGTGGCGACATCAGTTTCTACTGGTTGCGCCGTGCTGCAGTCTTCCGCTATTGACGTCTCCGGACAGCCCATTTCTGACATGACTATTCTCCACGTGAAAGACCGCCTGTACCTCGCTTCATACACCCACCAGCCCGACGAGAACACACCTTTCCCATACCCGGCCGCAAAGCAATCCAGGTCGCCCAGCAAGAGATCTGCCAGAGCGCAGCAGGGAGCACAGGCAGTCTCGAATGAGAAGCCGCAGCCCATATACTTCACAATCGACAACAGCCTGCTCTACAATGCATTCCACGCAGACTTCGGCCCACTGCACATTGGACACCTTTACCGCTTCGCCGTGATGCTCCACGATGTTCTTGCGCAGCAGGACAGCGACAGCAGGCCCGTTGTGTTCTGGAGCCACGCAGATTCGCGCAGTAAGTAGTTGCTGCTGATTTTTCACACAGACGCGACCATGTAACTAACCACGTAACAGGTCGCGCAAACGCTGCCTGCATTCTGGCCGTCTACATGGTTCTCATCCAGTCGTGGCCTCCACACCTTGCACTTGCGCCCATCGCGCAGATGGACCCGCCTTGCATGCCTTTCCGCGATGCTGGCTACAGCCAGGCCGACTACTCGCTCACCATCCAGGATGTCGTCTACGGTGTGTGGAAGGCCAAAGAGGAAGCCCTTGTAGGCTTGAAGGAATTCAGCCTTGAGGAATACGAGCGATTCGAGAGAGTCGACCAGGGTGACTTCAACTGGATCACACCTGATTTCCTCGCATTCGCCAGCCCACAACACAGGCCGACAACTGTGATCAAACCCTCCGACCCGCTCTACGCCACACTTCCAACCACGCTATCACAACTTCACAAGGACAAGACCTTGCCCTCACCATTCAAGAATGTGCTTAAACACTTCGTCGAGCGCGATATAGGCCTTGTGGTCAGATTGAACTCCGAATTGTACTCGCCCACACACTTCACAGCGCTGGGCATCAAGCACCTTGACATGATCTTCGACGACGGTACTTGCCCTCCACTCAGCCTCGTCCGCAAGTTCGTAAACCTCGCACATGTCATGATCAACGAGAAGAAGAAGGGCATCGCCGTGCACTGCAAGGCTGGTCTGGGCCGTACAGGATGCTTGATCGGCGCATACCTCATTTACCGCCATGGCTTCACCGCCAATGAAATGATCGCCTTCATGCGTTTCATGCGACCCGGAATGGTCGTTGGACCGCAGCAGCACTGGCTGCATCTGAACCAGGGTACCTTCCGCGAGTGGTGGTACGAGGACACCATGAAGGAGAAGATCATGGCATCTATGCAGGTCCAGCCCTCGACACCCAGCCGCGTTTCACAATCCAACAGGAGGCTTGCGAGCAACGGCCAGACTTTCACACCTCCCAACGCCGACCGCCAACAGAATAGCCCTCGTCGTGCCGCACTAGGCGAAATTACCAACAACGAGCAGGCTGGCGTTCACCAGTACACAGAAGACGTCAAGCACTCGCGCGTCGCAGATGAGAACCTCCCAGCGCCGACTCCTGGTCAGCCCCGCAAGACCAGCAAGCTCTACAGCACACGCAAGATGATGGCTGAGAACCAGCCATTCGATGTCAAGCCCGAGTCAGAAATTATCACGATGCAGCGCTCAGTTGGTCCCATCGACAACAACAGCGAGAGCGAGGAGGAACAGACCCTACGCGCACTCGCCGCACGCAAATCATCACAATCACCACAACACACTGCTCTCACCCGTAGTGGAAAGCGTCGCGCGATCTCATGCACGACCACAACCACCACGACCACCAAGTGGGACGGCCTCACAGACACGAGCGATGGCGAGAACGTTCACCCAACCTCAATCGACGAGCTCGAGTTGCCTGTGGAGGAGCGCATGGCATCGCCCACGCGTGCACCCAAGACACCTGGTGGCGGTGCCCGTTGCGGTAGCGGTGTTGGCACGCTCAGCGTTGGCAAGCGATCCTCGCCCAGCAGACGCAGTACCGAGGGCAAGACCAGCGTGCGCAAGACTAGCGGCCGCGTCGGCAGCATGGGCACACAATCGCTGAGCCGCAGCACACGGGGTCTCTGAATGTGTGCTTGAATCCACATTGGAACTTTTTTCCATGTGCTGAACGATTGATGACATGCGAGCGGACTGGCTGGTAGGCGTGAATCGGCAAATTTCGTACTTTTTTGGGTGTGCAGGTTCTCCTCTGGTATGGGTTTCTGGCGCAAAAATTGGACAAACGGGGTGTTTTGTCCTGGGGTTGAGCAGTGGTCTGCTCTGGTTGTTTCCTCCGGCGTTTTGTCTTGGTTTCTTTTCCCGCCTTGCGATGTGCAGACTTCTCTCGAGAGCTGTGGGCGGGAGTGCATGGTGCAGCATCGATGGCGTTGCATATCCGCGGATATTGCTCGCGGTCGTCGGTTTCTTCTTTTTTCTCTCTTCACACTTGTTATATGTACAGTGCCTGCGTCATGGCGATTGCATTGTGAGCGAGTTCAATGGCAAGTCTATCTGAAAGTCATTCGTCTCATCCAAACCTTCGATTTGAGGTCTGGAGCATTAGCACTTTTGTATTGCGATGTCGTATTGCTGCTCTCGGCGCGTTGGCCTGAGCTAAACAGTTGTGTTTTCGTCTCACCATCACATATGCACGTTTCTGATATTGTTGATCGATCTCGGTGACAAGAGCATGCAGCACTCACGCACGGAGTATCATGCATATCCAAGTACAATCTCGTAGAAGATCGGAAGATCGTGGAATGCTCACATGCGAGGAGCGCATATGTCTAGGGTTAGAGTTTGGGTTGTGATGTCGTACGCAGAATGCTCTCGGGGGTGACTTGGTGGCAATAGCATGCACTGCTTCACGTCTTTCGTATATCGCAGCCATGAACTTGGACGTAATGCGTTATGATATGTGGTTCGTGGATGCTTGGGGCGCTGTGGGGACTGACATTCGGTATTTGTGCATTGAGTTCAATCGATCTCAGTGGTTAGAGATGGATCGTTGTGACCTGTTGGTCTTGTATTTGCTTGACTACTTCACCAAGAGCAGTACGTCTTTTTTCTTGGCGTTGCTGAGAAGAACACAGGATCCTTTGCTGAGCAAACTTATCATACATTCCCAAGCAGAGACGCAGGAAGGCAAGAGCTCACGAGCGATCACTGACTCACGTGACAAAAGTCAGAGGTTTACACACGGGCTTGCCTGGCTAACAAACGAATTTCGTATGTAAACTTGAGCAAATGTGGCTGCACCGCAGGGCACACCACAACGACGATGGCTCGAGCGAACCGCTGTTTCGGTCATCACTCAAATTCATATTCTCAGAACCGCATGCTTCTGCTAAACTGCCGGAGGGTTATTGCGGTTCTCAAGATGTATACATGTTGGATGCCCTGCTCCCAGCTGCACTGCACACAATTTACCAACGACAAATGAGAGAGACGACTTCCAGCCTTCCCATACCATCGTCAACCTCCGCATACCATTCATTATCAGCGGAAAAACTATACAAGGAACGTAGCCGCGCCCTGACACACACGTCGTTCGTGGCATCTCACGCGGCTGTCGTGCTCAACGGGCTCTGCTCTGAAGCTGTGGCGCTTATCGGCGAAGTAGTGGCTGTTCGGTGGTATTTTCTCCGTGACGTACTGTGTCCGACGGCGGATGTGTGCGGGAAAGGGCAAAAGACCTGTCTCGTCGGCAACGGTGGACATGTATGCTTTTCGAAGTGCAGATAAGCATAGCCCTATGAGATCCGTACTGGACCGAAGATAGGTCATCTGCCTGGAGGCTAGACATAAATAATATCAACATGACTTCCATGATCACCGGCAGAAGCGTCACGTTTCGCTCACGGTTTCTGGAGGTGGGGCGCTTCATGTCGGTTTGACGTGGGGCACAGCAGTCTAGTCATCGAGGTCTTCGGATGCCCCTCCACGCCTACCAGATACCCAAAAAAATAGAGGACCTGACAAGGCGCAAGAGCCGCAAAGGAGGCGAGCCCGGCGACGCAGGGTCGGTGCCGTAGGCGAGACTCTGTTTGCACGCCAGACATCCAATGTAATAATGCGGCTTACAAAATTGTTGCTCATGACTTTGTCAGCGATTAGAAGAGACCGAGCTGCAGCCGCCGGTGTCATTATGAAGAAGCCGGGTCCACCGCTGGGAAGCACCACGTTGCTAGGCTGTTGTTGCTTGAATTGCAATCGAGGATAATTCATATCATTTCGAGTGCTCGTTGGCATACCAGTCGCGGCAAAAATCGAAAGAGGCTTCGTGCATCCGGATAACTACCCTCACACCGCGTTCGAGGCTCGTCCGTAGCAGACGTCCTCCACTTGCTCCCGAGGCGTCGGGCAGAGGCATTGAATCGATTGCACTGACTGCTCGCTGCATTTAGCCGCGCAGACACCGAACGAGCGACGTCGCAGGAGACAGCACAGCACAGCACAGCCAGGCGCACAGGCACCCTGGGAGCAGGCTCGTGTTGGGAATTGCCATAACGACGACGATACAGGCAAAAGCCGCGGACTGGCGGACTTGTTGTGCGCACGCGGCATCTGCCTGTCTGCCACGCGAAGGCCGAAGCCAGTGGAAACGCAGGGCATCGCTGATTGACTGAGTGCGTTGCTCTCGGCGGCACCTCTGAGAGCGCCCGCTACTGCATCGCCATCCCACCCAAAACACTCCCTGCCCCACCAAAGCGATACGTCAGGAGTGGTCCGAACTTTTCACCGCGCCGACTCGACTCCACGCCACCTTTGTTGTCTGCTTCTGCCGTGCTGCTTCTCTCACTTACTCTCCCCTCCAACACCTCACTGCCCTTCACGACAGATCCATCTGAAAACACCGCAAAGATGGGCTACGACAAGATTGACACCCTCGCCATCAACACCATCCGCACTCTTGCGGTAAGTTTGTTGAGATGCCCCAATGGAGGGGCTCGATCTGCTGTGCTGTCTCTACACACGCAGCAGCGCCAGAGCTCCTCCAGCACCACCACCACCATCAATACACATGCTGACATTCCTCCCAGGTGGACACCACCTTCAAGTCCAACTCTGGCCACCCCGGTGCGCCCATGGGCATGGCCCCGGTCGTAAGCTCTCAATGCCGTATCCATCCATCCACCTCCACCGCCCGCTGACCTCCCACCTCCACAGTCCCATGTGCTATTCAACAAGTTCATGAGGTTCAACCCCAAGAACCCCAAGTGGCTCAACCGTGACCGCTTCGTCCTCTCCAACGGCCACGGCTGTGTTCTGCAGTACACCCTGCTCCACCTGTTCGGCTATGACCTCTCCATGGACGACCTCAAGAACTTCCGTCAGGTCGACAGCAAGACCCCTGGTCACCCCGAGTCCCACGACACCCCCGGCATTGAGGTCACCACTGGTCCTCTCGGTCAGGGTTTCGCCAACGCCGTCGGTCTTGCCATGGCTGAGCGTCATACCGCTGCCACCTTCAACAAGCCCGGCTACGAGCTTATCAACAACTACACCTACTGCTTCTTCGGCGATGGCTGCGCCATGGAGGGTGTTGCCTCTGAGGCTGCCTCCACTGCTGGTCACCTCCAGCTCGGCAACCTGATCACTTTCTACGACGACAACCACATTTCCATTGGTAAGCACCCTTGAGTACTCAAGTCCATCCTGGCCAAAGCTGACCGAAACAGACGGTGACACCAAGTGCGCCTTCACTGAGGACGTCACCAAGCGCTTCGAGGCCTATGGCTGGCACGTTGTGTGGGTCAAGGACGGCGACAACGACCTCGAGGGCATCGAGAAGGCCATCAAGGAGTGCCAGGCCGTCAAGGACAAGCCCTCCATGATCAGGCTCACCACCACCATCGGCTACGGCTCCAAGCTCCAGGGCACTGGCGGTGTCCACGGTAACCCCCTCAAGGAGGATGACCGTGCCTCCGTCAAGGAGAAGTTCGGCTTCGACCCCTCCAAGAGCTTCGTTGTTCCCCAGGAGGTCTACGACCTTTACCACAAGCACGCCGACGAGGGCGCTGCTGCTGAGCAGGAGTGGAACCAGCTTCTCGAGAAGTACGCTGGCGAGTACAAGACCGAGGCCGCTGACCTCAAGCGTCGTCTGACTGGCGAGCTCCCCGAGGGCTGGCAGGAGAAGCTCCCGACCTACAAGGTCTCCGACCCTGCCATTGCTTCCCGTAAGCTCTCCGAGACTGTCATCGAGAAGATCTACGATGTCATTCCTGAGTTCGTTTCCGGCTCTGCCGATCTTACTGGCTCCAACAACACCCGCTGGAAGTCCGCTGTTGACTTCCAGCCTCCTAACACTGGCATTGGCGAGTGGTCTGGTCGCTACATGCGTTACGGTGTCCGTGAGCACTCCATGGCCGCCATCATGAACGGTCTTGAGGCCTACGGTACCCTCATCCCCGCCGGTGGCACTTTCCTCAACTTCGTCTCTTACGCCGCCGGTGCCGTCCGTCTCTCAGCCCTCTCCCAGCAGCGTGTCATCTACGTCGCCACCCACGACTCCATCGGTCTTGGTGAGGACGGTCCCACTCACCAGCCTATTGAGACTCTTGCTCACTTCCGTGCCCTGCCCAACATGATGGTCTGGCGCCCGGCTGATGGCAACGAGACCTCCGCCGCTTACTACGTTGCCCTCACCTCCAAGCACACCCCCTCCATCCTGGCCCTCACCCGCCAGAACCTTCCCCAGCTTGAGGGCTCCACCATCGAGAAGGCCATCAAGGGTGGTTACGTCGCTCTGGAGGACAAGGAGGCCGACATCACCCTTGTCTCCACTGGTTCTGAGGTCAGCATCTGTCTTGAGGCCGTCAAGACCCTCAAGGAGAAGAACCTCAAGGCTCGTGTTGTCTCCATGCCCTGCACTGAGATCTTCGACGCCCAGTCCAAGGACTACAAGCTCTCCGTCATCCCTGACGGTATCCCCGCCCTTTCCGTTGAGGTCATGTCCACTCTCGGCTGGGAGAAGTACACCCACGAGCAGTTCGGTCTCAACCGCTTCGGTGCCTCCGGCCCCTACAAGGAGGTCTACGCCGTAAGTAACAATCTCTCGATAAGCCTAACAATCTCCATAACAAGCATGCTAATGACTTATCTTGCAGAAATTCGAGTTCACCCCCGAGGGCATCGCCAAGCGCGCCTCCGCCACCATCGACTTCTGGAAGGAGGTCAAGCCCCTCCGCTCTCCCCTCAACCGCGCTTTCCAGCAGCTCATCTAAGCTTGTGGCAGCAAAGTGTTAATGACGTGAGACGAGGATATAATCATGAATGGAACAGAAAAAGGACTCGGACATCAAAGATATGTTTGAGGTTTCAAAGGCTAGATAGATCATCAGGCTTATATGGGAATACGAATGTTTTGAATTTTATTGTACGCGATGTCTTCCCCTTGCGGGTTGCCCTACCCGCTGCCGTTGACAGGAGCGCTCGCATTCTTTTTTCAGTGCTTTGGTGATTTACGAAACATTAAAAGAGATTATGGTACACGAATCGATCTCAACTCTCACACGGTACATGTTACCGCTTGGCGTACGTTTACCAAACGTGCGCAAACAGGAATGCAGCAGCTCCGATCCACTCAATGCCTGGTACCTGTCGTGACCGATCGGTGCCCGACGACATATCAGTGCTGCTGCTGGCCTCTCCACCCGATGCCGCTGGAACTCCGCCTCCTCCGCCCTCAAAAGTAGGTTCGCCAACAACAGAGGGAAGCTCGCTGCCGCTACCATAACTCGCCTGAACACTTGGCAGACTCTGTGAATTGGTCGCAGCAATTGTGCTGTCAATCAGAGGCGCGACGAGACTTCCATCCTGCACGAGTCCGCTCGAAGCAGCGCTCAACGTGTGGCCTTCTGTAACGAGTGCGCTGGAGCCTGGGACAAGAGTGTGAGAGTCTACCACAATGGCGCCGGAAGAAGAAGCCTGGTGTGCTGTGAGGAGCGTTGAGTCTAGAGTCAGAACTGTTGGATGCTGGGTGGTGGGCGTTGGTTTGGTGAAGGTTGCTGTTGTTCCGTCGAAGATGATGGCATTTGGTGCTGTGGATAGGGTGTGGCTGCCGATCATGATTGTTGTCGAAGACTCGTTATCGATTATTTGGCTGCCGATTTGTAACGTGCCGCTTGCATACTGCGTGGCGGTGATTGTAGTTGAGCCGAGGTCAAGAACGGCTTCAGGAAGAGTGGACTGCGCGGATGAAGAGGGCGATGCCAGGTCGCCCTGTGAAGCCAAAGGGGTTCTGGTCGGGTTGATCGTCTCGCCCCAACCCTCGTCGAATGGAACAGTCGGATGCGCCGTCACAGTACCCAGTGCCTCACTCAAGACCTCATACGCGTTGGTAGGACTGTGTGTGATCGAAGGTGCTGGTACATCGCTGACAATGAGCAGTGCATCGCCGGAGACAGCGCTGTACACCACACCTTCGACAGTAATTGCATCTCCACCTGCTGTGATCGTGGTGTGCGCGATCGCAAGCCCACCGCCAGGCGCTTTGGAAATTATCTGGTCCAGTGTACTCATCACTGCTTGAGATTCTTCGCCTGTGTATGGTGGCGAATTTATGATTGTGCTCGTGTCAGATAGTGGGCCAGGAAGAGGTTCTGTCGAAAGCCCATCACTCTCGCCACCACCCACAGGGGGTTGATAGTGCGCGTCCGATGTCGAAGTGATGTCCGACAACACGATGCCGCTTGGCACAGGCCGAGGGTCGATCTGAAGTATGGTAGTGACCTGTATTACCGACGAAGCAGTGACCTCCCCATCGGAGTGCTGATTCCATGTGCGCGTAGATCCAGGGTGACCCTCATCGGGTGGCAAAGCGGGCGAGTAGGTGAACAAGGGATTTGTATCTCCGGATGTTGTGTACGGTGGCCCTGGAGTAACTTGCGAAGCATCACTCGACTCGACTGGTCTAGATGTCATCGCCGCAGGATTGCTGATAGTAGATTTAGGCGAAGCTGGTTCAGTAGAAGTCACCTCACTTGGCTTCGTTGGTACGGCGATAGCATCGGCTTGAGATAACGCGATGGGAGGATCCCAAGCGCCGCGCCAGTCCAAGGCGCAACTCGCCCAGGCAGGATCCATACTTCTGACTTGAGGCGGCAATGCAAGTTGCGGATGATAATCTGGGTATATTGTGTAGCAACCAGAAGCCAAGCAGCTGGGTTGATGGGTGTAAGCGGAGGGTGGCACCGGACCATTGAAGTCGTTATAATCGAATGGAGCAGATTGGTAGAATGTAGTTCGTATACTGCCACTTGATGCTTCGAAGTAGTCAAGACCCGCGCGCATGGTGAAAAGCGATTGGGGATCCATGGGAAGCAAAGCGCCAGGCATGGCTTTGCCAACTGTTTGACCACAGTCGTTGAGGGCGTATGCTGTTTGAAAGGAGATGTAGACCGAAGGGGACGTCAAAGTATGCGTGCCAAACATAGCGGTCACAAGAGGCTGTGACATGTTGTCCCGGGGATGTATTGAGCTATCGGAGAAACCCCGAGACGGGACTGCCTTTGTTTCGTTGGTATCAATTTTACTCGCCGGAGGCCAAAAGAGTACTTCCACGGTACCTCCCTGAACAGTACAGGCACGACAATCTGGTCCTTTAGTACATTTCAACCAGGCCGATGGGGTACAGGTTGGAGGCGACTCAGTCCATCGTGTGACTATACGATCCATGGAATAAAAAGTCTTGACACTTGTGGTGGTCAAAATAGGTTTGCCGACCGGTGAAGCGTATTCGAAGGTGATGTGAGCTTTCCCCTCAAGCACAACGGAGGTAGAATAAGAGTAGCTCTGTGACGTGATTGTTGTTGTCGAAAACGAAGTGGGTGACTGGGTGAAGGTAAGGTAGCTGTTCCTTGAAGTCCACTGGAACCATTTAGAACCGCATGCAGTGGCCATGTCAGTACATTTTGCATAACATTTGGGGTCGTTGTATGCACAGCTAGTTGCAAAGGTCGTGTTCTCATATACGCCATGGCCGTGCGGAAGAGTCGAAGTTGCATCGATACGGGTTGGCATTGCAGATGCTGAACACAAATATTAGCTGATGCGTACCAATGATGAATGCGGCTGCCATACTCGCTAGACTTGGGCAGATGGTAGAATCTGTTCGTGTAATGACAGTTGGTCCCGGCCAGAATGTAGCAAATGCTAGAACATAGCTGCATCCAGACTGTGAAGCTGAGAGTTGACTTGAGGCTGTTAGATTATGTGATGTGCTGAGTCCTGTTGGAACGACTGCTTTAAAGTCTCGTGCATCCCCAGTGACGGAGGAATAGTGACCAAACGAGCCTGTTGGTGTAGCCGTACCGTTGCCCGGATATGAAGGATACGATGAGCACGAGATCGCCCAAAGCCCAAGTGTTACTAGCAGGTTCGTCGAAGCAGAGCACGATCGATATGCCATGACCGCGCGCAAATTGTATGGGTGAGGCCTTGAATCTCGACCTCGAAAGCAGTGGGCAGACTGCAAATGCAGCGAGGATTTAGTGTATCTCACATGGCATAGACGCTGAGTGTGATACCGTGCACACGTACTGCTGGTTGAAGTCGGCGCTTCTTATTTGCTAGTTCTGGTCTATTGGTGGCTGTTCAAGCAGCTAAGCGCCCATCAAACTTGGAAGGCAGGCCCTACAAACAGCCATATGGAATATCATCTCGTGCTGGGATATACTTCCAACAACGACGTTGTATAGTTTGTGCATGCAAACACGAGGCGCTGTAAGGTTGCCTGGCAGTCCGATGAGTGATGAATGGCAATCGACCCAAATATCGGTAGCTGGCGTATTGATGCCATGCAAGTTGGACCAGCCTTTACTTTGCACTGTATCGTATGTAGGGCGATGATCATTGTCGAAGAGGACTGCAGCTACCGTCGCCTTGACAGCCGCCTTCATAACCAAATTGTACAAGACCTCTGTCTCATCGTGATCCGATGCTGTTGACCAGTCGCCCGGATGTGAAATGATAGTCGGCTTCCAAGATCCGCGCGGTTGTGGCGTTTAGGTCCGCGCCACGTTTCATATGGAATCTTACCGCACTTGTCCCTGCAGAATGTAATGACGCTCTGCAGGTCTCGACGCTTTGTGAAAAGTTAATCAGCGAATGCGAAGTACCTCCGCAGCATATACGCAGCTGCATTCATGTTGATAGCAGTTCGGACCGATCGGCCATGAATTAAAAGGATCTCAGGAGGGTGGCCAATATGCATCCCAAGCAGAATAGGGCTGGAAAGATCGACCTCTACCGCCGCTTAGCGAATCGTAGACCGTGCGCTGGCGTCTTGCCGCTCGCTTCACTTCTCTCCTTCTGTGCCTCGTGTGCTTGTCTTCCTCAGCAGCCGAAAAATGCATGGCGGCCCCACGCATCTTGGGCAGATCATTGGTCCAGAACAACGCGTGTAGACGGCAGACGGCTCTTATGCCCACTGCAATTTCTTTATGCAAGCCATTCGCTGGATCGGGAGTCTAGGACTCAAGCCTCTGTGTAGTAAGCATGCAGAGACGACACTGCGGCGCTTGTTCGAACCGTGATGATAGATGAAAACAGCTGATATGTGGCTCAGGTACCTCTGAGCCAATACTACCACACAAGGCCCACATGTAGATTCGGTACAGTGTGAAATAGCTGGCTCACACAAGGCCACGAATGCGTTCTCAGGAGACAGCTGATAACGGGCCACGCGGGCGTCCCGTCTGCGCTCGTTCACTGCAGTGGCGCTCTTTAAAGTGGGTCAAAGTACCTAACGCACTTGTCTCCCAAGCAAGACATCCTTGAGACTACCGAACGCCTGGCTGGGGCTCGGTGCGTCAAGAGACGAACTTGTGGGAAGGAAGAAGGTTTGGTGGCTCCGATGCTGGGCTAGCATTCGGTCACACTGAGAGGTCCGGATATATATTCTGGTTCGCCCTTCTGTTTGAACAGTTTACGGAATTGATCACCTCTCTCTTTCTCGTCTCATCCCAGGGTCTGCTGCTGGTTCACGCGACCCACCACATTCATTTCAGCAATAGGATTTGATTCCCATCCGGACGTTCTATCTACCGCATCGACTACTCCGTCTCCTTTGAGACGCACTTGTAAGAATGTCAGCCAAAACTTTCGTCGCACTCGCAGCCTTTGCTGGTGCTGCCAATGCTTTCTGGCGTATGCCATGTAGCGGCCGCCTTCTTCTCGAGCGTGCTGATCCGATCGTTTCCCCTGGCAAGGTGGCTGGCCACGTCCACACCATCTCTGGAGGTAACGGCTTTGGATTTGAAATGGATTACGATCAAGCGAATGCATCGACCTGCTCATCGTGCCCGATCAAGAAGGATCTCTCCAACTACTGGACGCCGAAATTGTACTACATGGCCCAAGATGGCACTTTCGAAGATGTGCCACAAGCCGGCGAAGGCAATGGCAGGACAGGTGGCATGACCGTCTATTACCAGCAGCGCCCTGGCCCAAAGAATGACAAGTTGAAAGCATTCCCGAATGACTTCCGCATGCTCGCTGGCGATCCTTTCCAGCGCAACCAGACAGGAGCAGAAGCCGCTCCTGGCAAGGCTGTCAATTTTGTCTGCCTCGACTACAGTGGAAAGTCGCCTCAGTTTGACTCGATTCCGAACATGAACTGCCCAGACGGTCTTCGTGCTCAAATCTATTTCCCATCATGCTGGGACGGAGTGAACTATGACTCCCCGGACCACAGATCGCACATGCACTATCCAATTGGTCAACACGACAACGGACGTTGTCCTGATTCGCACCCCGTTCATTTGGTCTCGATTTTCTACGAGGTCATTTACTCCATCGACCAATTTGCCGATAGATGGTACGGCTCTGAACATCCCTTTGTGTTTGCTCAGGGCGACCGTACTGGCTATGGCTTCCACGGTGATTTCGTCAATGGCTGGCACAATGAGACGCTGCAAAAAGCCATCGACACTTGCACCAACGACAGTGGCACTCTAGAAGATTGTCACGTCTTCGACAATGACCTCTTCAGCACTGACGATCAGCAAGCCTGCCGCGCCCCTCCGTCGGTCGACGAGGAAACTACTGGTGTCCTTGATAAGCTGCCAGGCTGCAACACACCCACGGCTGGCCCAGAATATGCCCCTCCCCAAACTAACTGTGCCGCAGGAGTCATCGGCAAAGTGGCAACGTACTACACTGACATGACATCTGAGGGCTGGGCGTATGCTGGATGTGCTACTGACGACTACTTCACTCGCACTCTCACCGGTCCGTCTACATCATCAGACAACATGACTGTCAAGACCTGCGTCGACTTCTGCGAGTCCAAGGGCCACGTCCTGGCCGGTCTGGAATATGCCAAAGAATGCTACTGCGGCGACGAATACAGCAACAACGACCGTGCGCCCAAGACTGGTGTACTGGGTGCCTGCACTCAAGCTTGTTCGGGTGATGAGAAAGAGATTTGCGGTGCGGCTGGCGCGTTGAGCATGTACAAGAAGTGTTCAGGAGGTGATTGCCAGAACGCGGCCTACGGAATTTCTAAATCGTCTGGCACGACCAAGTACAGGAGGCATCTGGCTCAGCACAAGCATGGAAATCAGCACTGAGAGGTTTGAGCGCCAGGTTGTGAGCACAAGCGATGCCTGAAAAGATGTTCATGTTCATGACGGTGTTGAGTTCCTTTGATATTACATTCTTCTCACTGTTTAGATAGCAGCCTTACTTTTCGCAACTCTTTCTGACCGCCAGGTGGAGGGGTACCCTGTATGTCAGAATACATAGATACAACATCAAACCCCAAGCTTCCCTTGCTTCCGACGCGCTCTCTTCTCCTTCTTGGATTGAGCCCAATCCCTCATCGACCAATTCTCCCGAAACGATGAAATGGGGTGCCAAAACGAAAAGTCAGCTGGAAACTGAAACCACAGCATGCAAAGTAGACAAGTGCCAAACGTCAAGGGTGCGACGACAGCCCAAAACTTCCAGAAACATTGCGCAACCCGCAGCGGTGTTGAGTCTAGATCGAAATCGACATTGAAGAATGGACTAGAGAAGACCGTGGCAACGCCAGTGACGGGAAGAAAGATTAATGTCAGCACGGCGATGAACTTCATGGCGTGCGAGTCGGCTTGAGTGATTAGAGCTTGATAGACCTGGATGATGCTCTGTGCGCGTTTCTCGAGGCTGTATACTCGCAGCACTGTGGATTTGAAGGTGCGTTGGCGGTAAGCGATGGCGCGTTCGGTCGACTTTCGTAGGCGGAGAGATGTCGGTGGCGGCGAGTCTTTCAAACTCGCTTGCATGGCATCGAGCATTGACATGATGGCTTCGGCAGTCTCGATCATGAATGTACAGTTCCTACGCAGCGATTATTAGCTTGCCCACTGGACAGGTCAGATGTAGACAGTGCATACTTTTGAGCTCCATGCATCAAGGACCACTGCTGAGGCGCGCGTGCCTGTTTGATTGCCGTCTCCTCCACTTTACGAATCGCAACAGCGAGCACCTTGCTAAGCCCATCGAACATCTCATGCAGTTCATCGAATATAATCGCAAAGAGCAGATACGGCTCGTGAATCACGTCCTCCCAGAATCTATTCTCGCGAAGCTTCTCAAAGCGTTGAACAACACCTTTCGGTGCGCCAAAGCAAAGCAGAGTGACCGCTTTGTCCTTTGCAACATGGAGGAAGAAATCGCACGTGATCCACAAGCTTAATGCGCCCGAGCTCTGGTTCTGGCCTCCCTGGTCGTTTCGCAAGTATGTGAAAGCCTGCCTGCTAGATCCCTCGACTTGCCTGCAAAGGAAGTGGAACCATGCAATTTCAGCATCCGTCCCAATGGCTGTGGCAGATCCGAATGAATGATTGACGCTGCGCATACGTTCAGTGAGCACTTCTGAAGGTACGGAATAGTGCTTGTGAAGTTCCATGAACTCCTTGAGGTCCGGGCCACTGGTTTTCTGGGAGCAATTCGTGAGGAGCACCACTCGTAGACGATTCGGCTGTGCTGTGTCGATCAACTCTTTCGCAGAGTGGAGGTCAATGTCTCGCTCGCCATCTTGTATGTTGCTGGCCCATTGCAGACACCGAATAAAAGGCGATTTCTCATCTCGAGGCTCACCGAATATGCCTTTGGGATAGTCTGCGACTTTGCGGTCATCTTCGCAGAATCCTGACATCGTGGACGATGCTTAACTTTGGGTCTCTGAGGACGAAAACGATCAGAGACCCAGCTTGGGTATATGGGCACCCGTAATGGGCGATCATCTCAGCCGCACCAAAAGCCTGATAGATATCTGGTGATGTGGCGTGCATGTCGGCTGCAGGAGGGTAGACCAGATAGCGCCTCCGCCCAGGTCTAGGACTGTGGATATGTCTCCGTGCGCTGGCGAGGGGCATTGGCAAGGGTACCGGGGGTACGGAGCTTCCTACAGCTACTGTGCTCAAGTCTGCGTACGCAGTCTATATAGTAAGCCAGACTACATGTACCCAGTTCCTGTTTTCAACAATGGGAGATCGCTGTGCCTTCAAATATCAAGAAGCACTTGCGCGTTATTTCGATAATCTGCATGCTTCTTGACGCGCATGCAGGCAATGTTACGAGCACATAGGCACAGTAGAAGTGGAGTTGCTGCTTGATTTTTTACACAAAACTTGTGCGTACAGTGTACTTGACGACACAAAAACAGAGCCTATAGACAACCAAGCATGAGAAGGTTAAGGATACCTCAGGCACAAACATTTGCCTCAGGCCAGAAGAGAGACTTCACTTCACTTGTCTTCATAGAGATGCATGCCGTATTGATCTAGCCATGAGGGGAAAACACAATCTTCGTAACAAAGCAAGATGAATACATGCCGCCAATCCCTCTATTCGACAGATAATGAAGTTGGGTATTCGAAACAGCGAAAACGCCTGTCCACACTTCGCAATGGAGAAGCCAGCAAAAGCCACCAAAACATCAAACGTATGTCCATGATGAGAAGACACACTGAACGCCAGATCCCGTTGCTCACAACCGTCCCGACATCGCACATACACCGCCTATGGTCCTGGTCCGTGGACTTGCTGCATCACCACCTCTGCAGCACTCCCGTTGAAGTCGGGATATGTGCCCATGTTCGCCTGCTCAGGCATTCTTTGCTGCAGTGTCTGAGGAGTCAGTGACGCGAGTTTGTCTTCCAAGGACTTCATGCGCGCCTCCCTCGCTGCGTCGTTTTCTTCCATCCGGCGGATCCGCTCGTCCTTCTCCAAATTGTCTGCTTTCAGTCGTTGGATTTCGAGTTCGAGGTCGTCGGTGCTGCTGCGTGGGCTGGCGCCCATCTCTAGTCTTCTTCTCTTAGTGTTTGCCAGATCCGGATAAGCAGTAGTCGCCGTAGTAAAGTCGTCAACATCGGCCGTATCTGAGAAGCGCGACGCTGGTGTTTCCATCAAGTCAGCACCAGGAGCGGCATCGACGGCGATTTGTCGAAGCTGCGACGCATCGCTTGTGGTAGTGATGCCGTGCACGCGACGAAGATGCTCGTTGAGGTTTTCCTTGCGGGTGAAACCTTTGCCGGCGTGCCTCTTGCAATCAGGCACTGTGCATCGCAGTTGCTCCTTTGGGCCACCATGCTTGCCGTGAACTTCTCGCTCGTGTCGCAACAAACCACCGGAATAGGTGAAGCCTTGAAGCTTTGCGCACTGAGGTTGTGGACAACGGTATGGCCGATCGTGTTTGTCCATGTGTTTGCTACAAAAAAGTCAGTATTTGTCGTTTGGTCATGCGGGATTGATGTTTGGCTTACCTCCACTCGCATTTGCGGTCGAAATACTGATCAGCGCATTCGGTAGAAAAGTTACAGTAGTATTTGCCGTCGTGGGCTTGAGGCGGATCACCTCGCTTGATCATACGTTGCACTTTGTGCCCTGATTCTTCCATACCGCCAGGAGAGGTCTCGTATGCTGACGGCTGGGGACTTTGGTGATCCGGGGGCATCATGTGCATTTGAGGCGGAGGAGGCGGTGGCTGCTGCTGCGACATCTCGGAGAAAGAGCGCTTTCTGACATTTGGGTCCATCTGCACATTAGAGGGAGACATAGGTCTGCTCAGAGCTGGATTGTCGCTGATGGGCGATGCGATGCCACCTTGAGGTGCTATTTGATTGACTTGGCCAACTTGAGGGGGCGGCCCTTGAATTTGAACCTCCGTCGACATGGTGCCGAAATTCGCGTCGGGGTAGAATGGGGTATTGTGATCAATATACGGAGCGTTGGCGTAGGTATAGGGCGCGTGCAGAGATGTCGCTGAAGTGTGGTGAGAGTCCTGAGGCTGCGCTTGGGATTCTGGTGTATATGGCCGCTCAGTCGTGACTCGAATGGTAGGCGTCAACGCCTGACTTGACGACCGCGGCCGAGGTGGCAAACTCTGCGTCTGGACTGCCAGATTGACGTTGCCACGAGTGTGCGCTGGCGGTTGCGGGTACTGACGCGACGTGTGATTCTGCTGTTGCCACCGCCAGGTATCTTCCTGTTCAAGGTACGGCGAGAGGTGAAAATTCGCGTCCTGAGGCAGCCAAGAGGCTTCAGCCACGGGGCCGGCGTGCGCCGCGGCCGCAGGGTAAGCTGTATTTGAGCCGGTCTGCTGTGCTCGGCCGGGGTAAGACGATGCTGGCGCCTGATCTTGCCCAACTGCCTCGGTGTTAGCCTTACAATCCGACAGGCAGAAAGGAGCGCGCCATGACTCACCGAATGCGTGCTGTCTACGCGCAGAGGACTGGGACTGGCGCGGCTGGGTCACTTGGGTGTCGAGAGGCCTGCGCGTTTGTGGCTGAGTGAGGTGCATCATCGCGTTCGCCGGTAGCGGGACCCGCGGATAAGCGGGAGCGCTAAGGTGTGCTGGCGGGTAGGCAGCAGAATGGCGATATAGCACGCTGCCTGCGCTCGACATTTGGTCCGGGATATTGTTGTATGTGTTGGCGACGCTGTGCTGTGGGAGGTACTGTTGCGAAACGCTATCGATCATGGAAGCCTGGTCCGACAGACGCCAGTGGTCAAGTTCGCGGCGCGAGACTTGGATGTTACCTTGCAAGTTGAGCAGGTTACCTTGGTTGTCCCAGAAGAATGGCCAATAGAACATCCAACAGACACCCCAAAGAACGGCAAGTGAAGGCTTAATAGCCCAGGGCCATGTCTAAGAGCGAAGGGCTCAAGTCAGCAAAGTATCTCAGACATTATATGGGCTCGTGATCTGGCTTCAAAGTCCGTACTGCTCTCCATGCCATTGAGGGAGGAGCTCAGACTCTGGACCTACACCACGAGGTTGAGTTGTACCCTTCGTTCAACGTACCGTGGAGAGTGGAGGCCGCCCGTCGGGGAATTCAAAGAACCACTCCTCGCGCCAGCGTCTGCGAAGCTTCTGACACTCGGCGATGTGGTCGCGGACGAGCTCGATGCAGAAATGAATGAGCTGACAGAGTAGTTGCGATAGCAAGCACAGGAGGAGATGATGGAGGTTGGCGATGTGGGTGAGGTCAAGAAGCTGCTTGCTTGCGTATGTTAATGGGTGGGTGCACGCGCTGGAGTCAAGCGTTAAGGTGGAAGGGTCAAGAAGATCCTTCACATCAACAATGAGCTGCTGAAGCTCTTTGATGTTCGGTTGCTTCACAGAGAAGTCGGTCTTGCGCAAGAGGAAGTGCTTGTTGTTGGTGGCGAGGGTTATCAGCGTTCGGGCCTTCAGGCCGGCAGCGCGCTCAATGTTCTCCAGTGACCTATTGTCGTGTTAGCCATTGTTGATATTGTGCACTTCAATTGACTTTCAAGACGGCAGTTCACACACCTGCTAGCGTTGGGTCTTTCACGTGAAGGAGCCCTATCAACCCTAGCCACACCGTCTTGCACAGCAACTACTTTCTTCACTCCTTCCCTAGCCTTCCCAGCGTTGTTGTGCCTGGACTTCCGACCAAGGTAACGATCGATCTCGAGGTATGCTTCCCGCTCGATATCTCGGCAGAATGATGCGTCGTCAGCTCTTCTGCGCGTAGTGTGCGAGCGTCGGTCCACCCGCTTTCGCAACGCGTTCACAAGAGACCTGATCCTGACGGCCAAGTATAACGATGACTTTGGCGACTGCGACAGCGACGACAGTGGTTGGAGAACGGAGGATTTGAGTTCCGGCGAACCAAACGAAAACAAATTGTCGGACACTGGCATGAGTCGGAGTGGAGTGGTGGGTTCTAAAGATACATGGCGGATGGTTTGCGAACTGGGCTGCGCCATGGTGACGAGAGCGAGCACGCGAACTATGATAGAATTTACGAAGAACGAACAAAACACCAGCAGTAGTGCTCGGTCTTTGAAGGCTGTGCACCTCAAATTGCTCTGCTCCCATCATCATGCCTCGCGCCGGTGAGCAGACCTCAGGCGCATCCCCACCGGTGAAGCAGGCGGGCTGAGCTGCCTTTCTGCCTGGAGATGTCGCGCTAAATATCTAGAGAGACTGCTCGAAGGGGAGCTGAGGCATGAGATACCTGCCTTGTGTGGCGAAGAGGTGGCGCTCCCAATGTAATGTCGAGTGCTGCGGCCGACAGTGCTGCATCACATGGCCTACTCTGCCGTCGCACAAGGCGTTGGTGAGGGGCGAAGTGCATTGTTGTGCATGTGGCTTGCTGCTGCGGCTGAGCAGCAATCGGCTCCAGCGAGGCTGTACAATTCAGCCCGTTTTCGCATCCCGCCGTTGCATTTGTTCGAGCATTGGTGATGTATGCTCTCAAATGCGAGATCGGTAGATATGTACAAGCACCTGGGGCGAAGCATCGTGCACTTTTGTACATGGACCAGTACAAGCCAGCGAAAGTTTGTGGCGCAACACAGGTGCACGGTCGAGATCATTACACATTACAGTCATATCTAAGCACCAATCTCGCGGTTCATGTCCTTCTCGCCGCCATATCCCTCAGCCTTCCTGCTTTGCACGGCATCGGCAGTGTCAGACGCCTTATCCTGCTGTTTGCCATAGCCTTCCTGAGCCACGCTTCCAGAGCTGGTCGTTGTGAAACCACCAACGCCCGTCTCTGAGATGCTTTGACCGTATCGGATGTTCTCTGCAGTCTTTTCACCCCTCTGCGCCTTCTCCTTTGCTGCAGCTTCGGGCTGGACGTCGACTGCGGTTTCGGGTTGGCCTAGCTGGCCACCGGACTTCTTCTGAGGAATCACGTCGTTGTGCTCGCTCTCATACCTGCAGGGTGCATTGCGTTAAAAAAGACACTGTTTTGCAAAATTGGTATTGCTCTTACTGGGTCTGCTCGCCGCCCTTCTCGGTTTCCATCAAGCCTGAAGACATGATCGTTGTGTTGATTTGTTTATAGTCGATGCTGCGAGATGATGCTCCTGACTTGTGACTCCTGGAAAGTGTTTTCGGTGTGTGAGAATTTATGGTAGTCACAATGTTTCAATTGAGTGTTTAGCAGATCTGAAGAGATCGAGCAACAGAACCTATGTTTGCAGTTCAATTCATCTCTGAAGCTCCATCGATCGTCAAGCACCAACGGGCGATGATGTAATAATTGTGGAAAGCTCCAGTTGATCGGCACGTGCAAGGACGTCAGAGTTTCAACGATTTCGCCGCTTCTGCAAACAAGCACTGTTCAACCGTGCGATACCCTTGCACGGAACGTTCTCAACTACAGCTCGCTACCATCACATGTAGTCCTCTGTGTCCTTGACATGCTGATATCCAATCGGACACTGGTTGAGATGCATCCGTCCGAGCATTGATTCAATGTCATTTGTACTGTTGGATGGGGCAAATGCGTGCATCGGTTCACCGCAAATTACATGTGCCTGTTTGTATGAACGCAAGGCTCGCATATGGCGAAATGCCATTCATTTTCCCACCTAACGCCTCGCTAATCATCACAGGGTCCAGCGATTTTGACTACATGATCATACTGCTCCAATTCCATCTAATCGTCGAAGTCCAGATCCATTCCCATGAGGTTTCTGTGCTTTCAGTCAGTCATGATCATTAAGAAAGAATAGCGTAGTTTGCTTACCCTTCGTAGAGCCTCATGAATTTTGCAACAAAGGCCTCAAGATGGAAAATAACTTTCTGCGTGTGGATTAGTTTCATCCCAGGCTTGTAGAGACAGACTTGTCACTTACACTTCCGTTCCTAATCCTGTGCTCGTAGAACGCGCTCCATTTAACCACGTCTGCTTTGAGGACATCGTCAATCTTCGGCATGAGCTTGAAAGTGAGAGTCTGCACAAGCTAGTCAGCAACATGTTTGTTCGACTGATATCATGGGGTTCACATACCTTCAGGATTGTCGTAGCAGGAATACAGTGCGTGAGCAGATCGTAAAGCTTCGCCCTCACTTGCAGAATCCTCGCAGGAGAGCGCTCCTCGATCATTTCTTTTGCAATGACTTCAATCAAAGCTTCCCAGTCCGGCGGCGGTATTGGTGTCTTCTCTGTAATTTGATCGCTGTGAAATGACCAGTCAGCCTCAGGTTTCTTTCTTGCCCTCCTCGTTCCAGGTATCCTCACTTTTGCGCATGCACTGCCTCGTACATCAAGAGTGCTCGCCTAAGGTTCCTTCCACACTCCTTTGCTACCCTCTGTTCTAGTCCAGCATCGGCCTTCAAGCCCTCTTTCTCTCCAACACCCTTCAATACGGTCTCAATTTCTTGTACGCTCGGCGCCGCAACTCTGACAAGCAAACATCTACTCCTGATTGGCGCAATGATGTTGCTTGTGCTATTGGCAAGCAGGATCAAGCGAAGGTTCGGACTGTATTTCTCCATGGTGCGACGGAGGGCGGCCTGCGCATCGCGAGTGAGGTGGTCGGCCTCATTGATGACAACAACCTTGAAGCGCTGCTTGGCTGCCAGATCGACTTGCTGTGTCTGCGCAACTTCTTTGAGGAGGTCCTGGATGACGACGCGATCATAGTTGCCGACATCTGAGGGTGTGATTTCGAGGTGGTAGTTGGAGGAGACGAGGGTGAACTCTAGCTTGCGATTGCTGTAGGGGCATATAGTCAGTGGCATAATTCTGTATCCAATGCCGCCCTGCTCGTAAGACATGCTTTCGTCCAGTACGTGCCCCCGATGGACGTAGGTCTTAACTCACCTTGTCGTCTGGAACACTCTGGCATCAATCTTGATCTTCTCAACACCAGGTCCAAACAGCGCCTTCAGCGTCGCGGAGATTCTCGTCTTCTTGCCGGCACCTGAAGGTCCATAGATGAGTAAATGTGGGAAGTCTCCGCTAGCTGCCTAAAACCCGGACATGTAAGCATTGCGACTCAAAAGTCTTTGCTTGAGGTGGGCCTACCAGTGCCTTTAGGCGGTCTGAAAGCTCAGGGTGGTATGAGAGGGCGTCAAGAGCGCGTGGGCGGTGTTTATCGACTAGCAGGGCCATTGTCGATGTGGATGATGTTTGTATGTATCTGCGTATTCCAGTGTTGGCTTGAGCGATTGTTAAAGTGAGTGACGCGTTTCGCGCACGCGTCTAAAGTGCAGGCGAGCCTCGGCCGAAGCTAGGCCAGTGTCCTTGAGCTCACACTGCCAACATAAATGTAAAGTATTGTCTTTAATAAAATGTACATATATTTATCAATTATCAATATATCGGAAGTTATAAGGCAGCTTGAAATTTCTTTACTCTTTTTAACTAACGATGAACATGTTCAGACCGGCATAATGCAAGATTCCGGATTCGCAAGCTATTGGGAATCATCACGACAGCTTCGTGTATGAATTCAGACAACGCACGAACTTCGATTGATTGGTACAGCTATACAACTAATAGTGGAAGAGGCAAGCATATATTGGCTGGCCCAGGAGAGCTATGTGATCTTTTCGCTCCCCTGCTTCACTGCCTGCACGGCACGAGAACTACGTACCAGTAAGAGCACTGCCCGAGAAAGGCAAAGGACCTGTTGTAAAGGACAGGATAGCAGAAGGGACAGGCAGAAAAGGGTATCTCCATTTGACTTGTGAAAAATGACAATATTCGCGTCATGTCAAAACAATGTCTTATGCTCGCACGCATTGAAGGGATCGAGGGGGTATATTGTGTATGCAAGACGAAAAGAATGAGCTAGCAATTGACTGAACGAGAGTCCGAAGGGAACTGCCATAATGCAGTGTCAATCCTGGTATCCGAGGAGCTTCATGATATTACAGCATCTGATGAATCGTGTGTGTCGTCTCACGTGTCGTGATTTCATTGCTCGTCGCGATCATAGCTTGCTTGTGTTGAGCGCTTCGTAGGTTATTAACGCTACTGCTGGGTCTTGCGTGTCGTGGTTACGCGAGGTTGTGTGGCATCATTGTCCACAGGATAAGGCCGGCGTGGCCTCTCGCTCGGTGGCAGATCGTGATGAGCCTCTTTGTGCGTGGATGCGCCACCTTGGGGACTAACATTGCTGCGACACTCCTAGTGCTGCATGCCAGCGTTTCCATAGCCTGGTTGAGTGGGATACATGCCTGAAATTCCGTTGCCGTTTGCGTACGAGCCCCAACCGTCGGAGCCACCAGAATCACCGCCAGGGGTCATGCTTGGAGGCGCGCCGTACATGCTTCGGCGATCGTAATTGCGAGCGCGAGGGCCAGGGTATGATCCAGTACTTGCAGATCCGCATGGCGATTCAAAGTCATTCCCTCCCCCTGGTTGTGGTACCTGACCTCCCCAGTTCGGCGTCGATCTGGCTCTCTCATCTTCAAACCCACTGTTCGGAGGATTCGAGCCATGCCGGTAAGAATGATACCCCGAAGCTTCCTGATCTCGATCAAAGTGTCCTTGTGGTCTTGGAGCGTGCATGTTTGAGGCGTATTGCGACGCTGGGATATCGCCAATGTTGACGGGGTCACTTCTGACGTAAGATCCTGTGGGTGGTGGTGACCTCCTTCCCTTGAAATAGCCAGTGTTGGATACTTGGCCAGTGGGAGGCATACCGGGCCCAACGGAGCTGCGATGTTTCCTGGATGGAGGTGCAGCTCGGGGATCAGAAGGACCACCATTAGCGAAGTTGTAGTCATATCGCGCTGGCCGTGATGGACGCGAGTTTGCAGGATCGGCAGGGCGAGGGTAGTTCGCGCTGGCTGATTCATCACGCGTACCTTCGGGCGCGAAGATCTTTCCAGAGCCCTCTTTGGCAGAGTAAGGCTTACGCTCGCGCTCAATTGTCACTGAGGGCACGAAGTCATCTGCGTAATCATCGTTTGTTTCAGCCGAAAAGGTAGACTGCGAGTATGGTTTCCTTTCACGCTCTAGGAAGGCTGATTGTTGTGGAGGAGCGGATGATGGTGGTGGCGGCATCGCATTGCTATTTCTGAGTTGAAGGAGATTGGCTTCGTGGGCCATGCTCGCGACAATGCACTGCTCCGCGATCGGGTTAGGCTGAGCAGGAAGTAGACGCCTGGACAATTCCTTTGGAAAGCGCTCGGTCTTGTAATCCGCGTTTGAGATTGGCATATTCCTGACAGCGTGAGATAGCCTCTCGAACTCAAGATCAGGGTGCGCTTGAATCAGGCAAGCCAAGAAAGTCTCAAACCCTGTTGGAGTCAGGGCCGGTACGTTTGGAACTTCGTGTAGTTGCGTCTGGACGAGGTGGTGCTCGCACTTCAACCGACGAAACATCACACTGATTGATGCGCTGACCATTCCGCCGCCAAAGATGAGATGCCACGGATATAGCTCGTCATCGATCCTTGTCTGCTCGAAGAATCGTAGCATTTTGGGCGGTGTGATGATCAAGCTACCTTTCGGTTCGTAGTCTTCTATAATGTGAAGTGCGATGCCTCTCAGAAATTGACTAAGTCGGACGGTAGGTACGCCGTTATCGAACAGAGGCTGCCAGATCCTTTCCAAGGTTGTCACTTCAGCAAGTGGACTCGGCACGCGTGGTGGATGTGCATGATTTTTGCTTGCATCAGGTATGGAGCCAACAGAATCGCGACTGCCACGTCTGTTTGGTGTTGCATCAGAAGCCCGACCCTCTTCTACTCGGGAAAGTTCTTCCGCGTTACCAAACACAGGCTTTGGCGTGTCGTCGTCTCGTTCATATGATCTGGCATCGCCCTTGCTGGCAGCCTTGTCGAGGCCAGAGAAGACCGGGGCAGGGGAACTAGAAGTACGACTCTTGGACTCTGGGTACTCGTTTCCTCGTTGTGACGAGGGCGAAGCGGCACAGGGAGGTAGCGAAGCAGTACTCGAAAGCAGCGGTGATTGTGGCACCGAATGGACAGATGGCGGTGGAGGGTACTGCGCCGTCTGCGGAGCGGCAGGAGTACGTTGGCCCAAATTTGCGCTTTGAAGGTTCTTGACGACTGCTTCAGTTACTTGAGCAATAAATGCCGGGTCAAGCGTATTTGGTGGGTGTGATTGATCAAACGCTCTGTCAACAGCATCGCGAATAGGCTGAGGTTGCGGTTGGTGCAGGACGGGTCTGTTGATCGAGCCAGCACGGGAACGCGATGTCGTCGCACGTCGTGGCTCAGACTCCCGTGGAGTTTGCAGCGGCGACGATTGTGCGACGAGGGGTTCCTGGAATGGCTGGAGCTTCGGTTGCGGTTGCGACGCTTCCGCAAGGTCGCGATCAGGCGCGAGCTCTGGCAAATGCGAATTCGAGTCTTCCATTGCGCATTTGGTCGGATTCTGGAAGTAAGGATGTGTGGATAGATTACTGTTGGACCAAGTGTAGTCGAAGTGAATTGCGTGTGCCAGACGTCGACAGGCCAGCGAGTCAGAGCAGCGGTATGCCTGCTGTCAATCTTTAGCGGTAAATGATTTGATGTCTCAGACCCGCGTCAGTGCTAATGCAGTGCAGACGTCGAGTGAAGTCGCGCTGTAGCAGATCGGTGATGGTCGTGCGTGAGTGAGCGTGAAGATGGGGGGTTGGCAGGCTGCACGGTACTGTCTGCAGTACTTATATGAGTTGGGAAGCTATATAGCGCCGGTCAAGGTCAAGCAGTCGGGAGGTGGTGCAACAGAGACTGCAGGCTTTGGGTAGTGGTTGCAGTCACACGGTGAGATTATTGTCCAGCACGAGGCAGGGACGGGGCGTAGCAATACCAGACAGAACAAACTACTGGGACCAAGAAGGTGAGCGAGTTTGCGCTACGTCATCTGCGACCAGGATCATCCATCGCCTTGAAATACCACCCTTGCGCCCGCGCCAACACGATTTTGACGCCCCCGATCATCGCTCGCTTCGATTCCGAAGCCATGACTGCCGACAGTAGAAGATGCAGGACCAGACGGAGTGGCCTTGACTTTCGACCGCTTGCCAAAACTTCCGACTGCTAATCCTCACGTGAAAGAATATAACAAGCGTGCGTGCAGTGTTCGCAACAAGGTGGTAAAGCAAGGCTGAGAATGTCTCCGCACTTTCAGAGATAGGCATCGGCTGATAACCTCGCCTACATACGACACAAGCCGTGTTAGCACATGTCGAGAGACATGGGAAGCTGTACAAAGTTGCATCTTTGACCGGTCGGTCGCTTGCGCTGCCTGGCTACCTTAATCTTACTCGCTTGTATGCCTGGGCATTCTCAGATGTATACATACCGATGGACCGTTCAACAGTCATTCGCATGCCAGACAACCTCAAAGAAGAATACAAGTCTGATAGCCATCGCTCAAAGTGGCTGGCTGTGGGCTTGCCAACAGTACAGTTTGAGAGGTTCTCTCAGCATCTCAAAGGAGGTAGTAGATACGAGTCAAGATTGCAATGGGCACACTCGCCAGGGATATGCTGTTGCTGTGGGATGGCTATTTCGATCTGTCTTTCCCACGCCATGCTTGTTTCTACACGTGGTTCTATGGTTTGCGCCAGAGGCTTTGCGTAAGCACTGCCCCATGCTGCCAATGCCATTTTGACTCGCGCCAGACACGATGGAATTGTGACATTGGCATGGATAGGAATGGACTTCAATGTTACCTGTGCGATTCATGAACACTGCGTTCAACAACTCCGTCCATGCATAGCTGCTTACTAGGGTTGTCTGCGACGGATTGTCATCCCTATGGACAGCATTCGCGTGCGATCCTCACAGGGCGGGCGAATTCAGCGCGCTCGGGTCGGCAGAGCCTCATCATCTTCCAAGACGATCAAGGCTGAAAGCACTCAGGATGTACGGTTTTTGCAGGCGAGACCGAAAAGCCTCTATGTCTGACACACGGCACAGAAATGTCAATTCGAATGTCGTAGCCATCTCATGTGTCTGTAGCGATGTATCATGTCTCCAATCCCGGTCACTTTGTAGGCAAGAGGCGTCATCCACCAGTCAGTGCGCCCCATTTTGATGTTGCAGCTCCTCCAATACCCTGGTCTTCGTATCTCTATTTGTAGATGCGGGTTTTACACGCACAAATGATATAAGCGTTGCTCTAGCCCAGCATCAGTCCGAGACATATCCATACCTGATCGGTCGGACTGAGGATGATCTATTGCGTCAAATTGGCGATCTGAGGTGAAGATTGGCTTGGATATCATGATTCAGAACGGGCGACTCGTGCAGGAAGACTCGCTTCGTCTGCCGCTCGATGTCTCTGTCGCGCGGTGCTAGGCAGCCCTAGGAAGTAGAAATGCAGATGACACTGCTCTGATTGGCAGCAGACGCTGGCAGAAGCGGCAGGTTCCAATTCGTAGTTCAGGGCTCTCTCGCATGCTCGAGGCTAAAGAGTGGGACGCAGCAGCACCTGAAACGTCTACCCGGTGCCGGTGCAGATCATTTTACTGGCCGCCGAGTCGCTTTGGCGCCAGCGTGAAGTGAAAAGACGGATAGATATAGATCACGCAACGTGCGACGAGGGCGAGGACGAAGGGGACGAGTGGCCGGCGCTGTTTAGATGGGTAACGCCTGTAAACAACAAGTGGTTCACAACATCGTTCTCCTCCTCCAGCCGTGTCAGCTCACCGCTATCGCACCAGCGGAGCCCATCCCTCCTCACTACATCCTCCTAGCGCTGTGCCTCCTAGCACGGCCCTCGCAAAGCGTGTTTCGAGTTCAGTGTCTGTGTGTGTCTCCGCCGTCAGACCTTCGACTCCAGCGGACGTGGACGCCACGCCGTGTGCGCGCCGCCCATCCTCCGGCTTGTCTCGTCTCGCTGTCTCTCACACTCTCTCCGCCTCCAGCATCGCCCCTGCTGCTCTGCTCGACTCAGCGTGGCACCGTCTGCTGCTGCACCGTGAGCCTGGTGCTGCTGTCGTAGCCGTTGTCGTCGTCCTGCCCTCGACTCGCACTACACACCTATACACACGCATACAGAACACACGCCACGAGGGTAGCTACTGTACACACCAAGCAAGCACGCAGCACATCGACACATACACGGCTCCGCTCGCAGACCAGAAGCAGTACTGCAATGCGCTTTTGATCCAGGCTTGTCTCGCACACTGGCCCACGTTCTTTGTCCAAGCGGTTCGACATATCCCGCGTCCTGCTGGCTGGCTCGGCAGACTAAGAAAGAACGATACACCCGCCCGCACACGACCTACTGAGTGGCGGCACTTCCCTCTCGCACTCCCATCTGCACACTCAACGACACTTGCCATGACTTCGCTCGCTTCACGACAGCCATATCCAGCCGCGCTGGGCTCTGCAGGCATGGCGCCCTCCGCCACACATTATCGCGTGCCGCCATCGGCCACCTCAGCCGCCAGCGGCGCAAACCACAATCTCTTCACGTCACCTACAGAATCCGAGTTCTCCGAATCATATCGTGATAATGCTGCTGAGTCGGTACAAGACTGGGATGAGGCTCGTGTGGGAGAGTGGCTGCAAAGTATTGGTTGCGGACAATACGTGGACGTCTTCCGGAGGAACAACATCAATGGAGAGAACTTAATGGACATGGACCAGCAGATGCTGAAGGAAATGGGGATCAAGAAGATTGGCGACCGTGTAAGAATTGGTGCGCAAGCGAAGGTGTTTCGCAATAATGTATACAAGAAGGCGAGCAAGAAGAGCATCAACAGGGTAAGGAGTATCCAGGGGCTCAGAAGCTGTCGAATCACACTGACAAACGGTAGCACTCTCTAGCAACACTTGACGGCCACACTCAACTCACACCACCATCATCGGCCTCCCCGCGGCCATTGCACTCTTCACGCCAACCAGGAGCAACGCTTGCCGAGAAACGTACGTCAAGACAAATTTACACTCAAGATCCATCGAATTACGGGCCACATCTTGCTCCGAAAGCAATGTCCCGCCCAACCTCGCCTGCCATAGGCCAGGAAAACAACCGACCTCGCATGCAACGCAACCACGTCCCTACTCCCATGGATACAGCAGCACGGAACGAACAGAACAGCAGCTACTTTAATCAACCAACAAGCAATTCGAGCAGATATGCTAGCAGTCGGGGCACGCCTCTTGAGACGCCCCAAACAGCCCGGTTCCAGGGTCACGTCAAGCAGGCACCTTCAATCGACGGCCTCAACTCTACAATCGTTGCAGGTTTCTTGCCCTCGCATAAGCCACTTATCAGGGTTGTGTACGAGACTGGCAGGTCTTCAGTCGTCAACATCGAGGGTTTCCGCACTGCGGAGGACATCGTTCGCATCACTTTGAAAAAGGGGGCTCTGAACGAAAACCATTGCAGATCTTACTGCTTCTACGTGCTTGACGGCACAGATCCAAACCCGACCTTTTGTCGTAAGATCGGCGAAACTGAGCTCGTCAAGCTTTGCAACGATCGCATCCGCAGTGAGAGAGGACGGTTGATTCTGAGAAAGATTCACGCTGGTGAGCCGGAAGGTGAGCAGCTAAGAGCCGCCGCCAGGATCGCCGAGCAGCAAATACCATCACCTCCTGCGATCGAGGTCCAACAGCCACAGAAGTCCAGGAGTCAACTCAAGATCGAGAAGCTCACCGGCGAGCCGCTGGCAGCTGTCAGTTATCCGATGTCTCCCGCCAGTCAAGCAGAACGCAACAACTACTTTGATTCGCAACAGGGCGATAATACCTTGTCTCGTAATGTGAGCACAAGCACAACCGCCTCCATTCGCGCACGCAAATTGAAGGACTTCTATGGGGCTCGTCCCCCGACCGAGTTAATTACACAAGATCTGCAGTCCTACTTCCCTGAAGTTAAGAAGGAGGAGATGGATCGTACAGTGCGCATGTCAATCCGCCGCTCGAATCGTATGAGCAAGGCAATGAGCAGATTGAGCATGGCCAGCAGCTTCAGCGTGGCCAGCGTGGCCAAAGATGCACCACCAATTCCCTCGATTGCCGATCAGTGGCTCACACAAGGCGGTGCTGGTTTCGGCGGGGAGAAGCCAAAGGCTGGCGCAAGGCCACTTAGTGTCGTCAGGCTGGGACTGCCGAGCACAACATTCCGAGACTCAGTCGCTAGCAGCATGCTCGAGCCATTGGATGAAGAGTCGCCTCTTGAACCGAACAGGCGGAGCTATGTGTCTTTTGGTGAAGACAGCAGCTCCGAAGGCACGCGTACAAACAACCTTTCGATCACAGACCCTGAAGGCCACACAGTCATGCAGTCATACTTTGACGACACAGCCAGTTCGCCTGCAGTCACCGAAACCGGCAGCGGAAGCTTCAATTCGCGCATCTCCCAGTACATCGCCGAAGATGGCGAAGAGCCAGACGAGGAGCTCATGCAGCATCTGGAGAAGGACAGCTGGGATGACCTGAAATACATGAAGGGTGCCATGATTGGTCAAGGCTCATTCGGCACCGTCTTCCTGGCGTTGCACGCTGTGACTGCGGAACTTATGGCTGTCAAGCAGGTCGACATGCCTTCTGATACTGGCATTGCTCTCTCAGCCAAGAAGAACAGCATGATCGAGGCCCTAAAGCACGAGATTTCTCTACTTCGGGAGCTCCGTCACCCGAACATTGTACAGTACCTTGGGTCGAACAGCGACGAAGAGCACCTCAACATTTTCCTCGAGTATGTTGCTGGTGGGTCTGTTGCCAGTATGCTTGTGAACTACGGCTCGCTCCCCGAGCCCCTCTGCGCGAACTTCGTTCGCCAGATTCTGCAAGGTCTGTGCTATTTGCACTCCAAGGACATCATCCACCGTGACATCAAGGGTGCCAACATTCTCGTGGACAACAAAGGAACCGTCAAGATCTCCGATTTCGGTATTTCGAAGCGTGTTGAGGCAAGCACTTTGCTCAAAGACTCTTCGACTCCTCATCTCAAGCGTGGAGGTCCACGTGTCTCCCTGCAAGGCTCTGTCTTCTGGATGGCCCCTGAGGTCGTTCGCCAGACAGCATACACTAAGAAGGCTGACATCTGGTCCCTCGGCTGTCTGATCGTGGAGATGATGACTGGCAGCCACCCACACCCCAACTGCACGCAGTTGCAGGCGATCTTCAAGATTGGCGGCAGTGGTGCCGGGAGCACCACTAACGCCCGTCCGGATCTGCCAGACGGCTGCAGCCCCGAAGCGAAGGAGTTCCTGGAGCGCACCTTCGAAATCGAACACGAGAAGCGGCCGACAGCTGCCGAGTTGCTGGTCAGCGCGTTCTGCAACCAGAAGAGCTGAACAGGCCAAGAGGGCACACAGACTACAACCTAATGTGAAAAGGAATCGATGATACATTGCGAGCTGCTAGAGAATTGGCCAGAAGTTTACACGAAGTGCTTCGCGAGAGAAGACAGGGGCTTCAGACCATCCAGATGTTTTACTTGTTGTAACGAGGGATCGGGGGCGGATATGGCTAGACACAGCACCATATAGCTTTTTCCCCCCATTAACCGTGGATGCCGTACGCGTCGCGGCATATATGCACAGACAAGTCTAAACTTGTCGTCGTGTTCACGTTCAAGTTTCAAGTCTTTCATGCATCGTGATGTATTGGTTTTGAAAAGGTCTAGGCTACAACGTCCCTCCAATCACGCGTGAGTCGTGGATATAACATGCTCATCGAGAAAAATGCATAGTACAATTTTGTGCGTTCAGCGTTGCCCCAAATCCTTCGAACCGAAACCTCTCAAGGCGACTCTGGTCCGCTTCCCGTGCCTAGGATGCTGCCAGTCACCTGCAGCATCCTCCTATTCAGCAAGTCCGTGTCGCTGGGCAAGCTGGGCACCAGACCGCCTTTTCTCGTGGCCACTGGACTCTTCCTCCCACTTGCGTCTAAGCGTTTGATCGATCCCCTGCCGGCGGAGCTTCTCCTTCGTCTTCTCTCCGTGTTCGTGTTGTCAATACGTTGACGCAGAGGCGTCATTTCTAGGGGCCGGTCTTCGGCATCGCTGCTGCTTTCCTTTCGTCTGTGATGACGATGCGGCTGCTCCGGGCGCTCGCTTTTCGGAGTCGTAGAGAAGTAGTCGCTTGCTGAGGCGATCGGCTCGGCGGTCATTGGAGTGGGAGGCTCACTCGGCATGCCCGCCTCCTTTTGGTCGGCTTCGTAGAACGCGTCCATCATCCATCGCCGGCACTGGTCGATGTATTCCCACCCTGGGTGGTAGACAGTGACAAACTGCAAGAAACCGTGGCTGACGCCGTTGATGATCACGGTTTCGACATGCTTCTTTTCATTGAACTGGGCAGTGTATCTTTCCAGACCCACATCTTGTCTCTCGCGGAAGCGAGCTGCGTGGGCTTGGCGAAGGCGTGCTGCAAATATGAATGTGTCGTCGGCGAGTGGATCTTGCTCGCCACACATCATGTACACCTTGGGGAAGCGCTGAAGAATAGATTCTGGCGCGAGCAGAGGAGAGAGTAGGTGATCGCTGGTGAGGTCAGGTTTGTGTTGTTCGCCGATGTAGAGTAGGATCATGGAACGAAGGAGCTCGGGTGGCAAGACTCGATCATGCAGTTGGGAAATCATGCTAGACATTTTGATGTTCGTGCGTAACTTGCGTGGCTGAAGAACGGTGTCTGTTCTGCCGTTGGGAGCGGAATTGGCCGCACCATTGGCCACTGGTGACTCGGTAAGGACTTTTTCATCCAAAAGCTGACTGTTGTTGTTTGCTCTAGGTGTATCAATATTGGGCGTGGATGCGCGCGGCGTTTCGTCTTCATCATCGGAGCCATGTGGTGTCTTTGGTGTTAGGCGCCTGAACGCCTCACTCTTCCGCTTGATGAACTTCTTATTTTGCGTTCTGTACTCGGGCTTGATCAACAGCTCGACATCCTCTGGTCGCATGAAGCTGCGAACGTTCATTTCCAATGCTGGGTAGATCAGAATCAATGCTTCAGGTAGAGGAATCTGAGGCGTGTTGCGGCGGTATGTGTCGCCGTAGATGTCAGGGTAGATGACCTGCAATAGCTTGACGAGCATGCTGGTGGCCAAATTACCACCAGCGCTGTCACCACTCAGAACGATCTTTGGCATTGTGTCGCCGGACAGACCGATGCATTTGCCTCTCGTCATAACAATTTGGAGGTATGCGTCAAAACATTCGTCCAAAGCGAACGGGTATGGATACTCGGGGGCCTTCTTGTAGTTCAGTGCGACCACCGGGAGTTTGCTTTTGCCAGCCCACGCAAAGAGTTTGTCGTCGTGGCAGCGCGGGTCCATGGCCACGAATCCACCGCCAGGGATGTCCAGGATGATCTTCGTTTCTTTGCTCAACATCTCCTGAGGCTTGTCATAATACAGCCAAAAGTCAATGGGCTCATCGTAAGCACTTCCCTCCGGTCGCTGGATTTGCGATCTGATGGGAAGGGTCTTCATACACCAGCTCGGCCTGGACAACCACGAAGCCAGTTTGAGGTAGGGCGTCTTGCCTTTGTTCCATGCAACGCGCATCTGGTCGATGTCGCAGCCTCCAGTGCGCACCTTTCGTACGTACTCGTCCGCCTGCTCAGCGCAGACCAAGTAGTAGAGAGTTCCAACGATGCTGGCGATGTCTCGTATCCACCTGGGGCGGATCCACATGGCTTTCCAGAAGCCGGCGTCAAGAGCTGTCGCCACCCAGGTGGCCCGGAAGTAGTCGCGATCATATTTGCCCGCCAAGGGCTCTCTTGGCTCCAGTCCTACAAGTCTGGAGAAGTTGCGCATGAGGTACATGTACAACATCGACAGGACCATGGTGTGCCATGGCGTAAGGTGTCTCGAGAAGAATGCCGAGAACTTGCGAAGAATGGGAGGCCCGTGGCGATTGCCTTTGTACAGGTACGCGGACCACAGCAGCACTACTGTGAAGATCTGGTACTTGCGGAAGCGATGAGATGGTTTGCCGAGCGCGTGGTCTGTGTAACGTTAGCCGTGCTGCATGACTGTACGGATAGCAGGAGTGGGAATTTACCTATCATGGTTCCCGGGTAAGCAATATTTCAATGCGAGCGGCTATAAATACATGTGTGCATGCGAGTGCAGTCAGTCCGGTAAAGCCGGCGTACACGACAGTGCAAGGAGGTCGTGCGCGATAGTGATGATGATGATGATGATGGTGTGAGGTGGGCAATGAGCGAGAGGAAGCCTTACAGGGAGGTGGGTGGGTGATGGTTGGATAGGGTGTAGGAGCAACTACTTGACCGGGCAGAGGTAATATGAGCAGTGAAGACGGGCGGCGGGCTCGACCATCGTGACCTCGCAGTGACTCGCGTTACTGGGAGCGTGGAATGCCGAGTCGGCCAGTCAAGGGCGAGGGCGAGCGCGTCGGGAGGCTGACAGGCTGACATGTGAATGTACGTCAGCGGACAAGCGCACGTGAAGGCCAGACACTTGCGCCGCCGCCCGTCGGAGGTTCGCGCTTCCTCCGCAGTGTCACATGTTAAGGGAGACTGATGAACCTAACCACCTGCAGCCTCCTTACACTCACCATACACCCTTCCGGAACAATTCACCGTCTTGATATCTAGGATCTCGCGGTTGTCATACTGTCTGGGCTCTGCGAAGAGGAGCATTCTACAGCTAATGTCCACGTGGCCGCGAAGGAGCCGGCAGCCGCCTAGTTGATCACCGAGCATTTATCCTGTCGGCAATGATATCGCTACGCCTCGGAAATTGTATCTGGCTTCGTCTCAATGTCACATGGCGAATCAAAAATGCTTAAACGACAAGGATGAAACGAGCGCGTCTTCTCGGCTTCAACACATCGAAATCTAGATCCTCGCGAGTGCGTGAGACTGCACACATTGCAAATGTTATGCCACATCAAAATGAGAAATCCCATGTCTCCGGATGCTACGCCATAACTAACTCAGTCGTTCCTGTCAGTGCTTATAGGTATCAAATCCTGTCATGATTCATCGCTTTGTACATTGACAACTCCCTAGCTCATGATAGGCTGTCACTTTCGGCACCGGCATCATCGATATCGCCTCATCCTCATGGACGCAGAGCCTCGTGCGCAACTATCTAGCGGTTCATGCTCGTTCCCGACCATGCGAACGACAGCGTGATGGAAGCGGCTATCCGCCGCATGG
The DNA here is from genome assembly GCA_026122715.1 of Cladosporium colombiae. Classification (NCBI taxonomy): domain Eukaryota; kingdom Fungi; phylum Ascomycota; class Dothideomycetes; order Cladosporiales; family Cladosporiaceae; genus Cladosporium; species Cladosporium colombiae. The sequence goes on along the minus strand of JAKZFA010000001.1, from coordinate 2,076,581 downwards.
GCTGAGGATGACTCGCACCAACACTGTCAGTATCCGGTCTGACACTCTGGCGACACAAAACACATCCTGCAGGCAGCTATCCGCAAATACTCCCGGGAGACACCCCTTGAAATCACGTTTTCATCTTGCCATCCCAGCTAGCGGAAAGCTGCAGGTATGTAGTTTGCAGGCGGGTCGCATGCCCCCTTGTTCACACACGCGTGTCTTCTTACTGCGTTTGTTCGACCCAAGTATCTGGTGACAAGCTGCGGCTTCGGTGTTTGCGACGCGACAGCCTCTTGCGTTTGCTGCCAGTGATGCCCGTGTAACTCGTGCGCAGTAAGCATACACGACCTTTTGGCACTCGGAATATTGCTCTGTTCAAGACCACTAGATGCAATGCAACGGCGACTCCGCTGCAACTGTCCGGCGGACATCGGAGGCTTTGCGTCCACTCTTGTGGTACTGCGGCCAGGCAGTGCTCCCACACTCAGTCCTTTGCCCGACAACGCTTCAGGATGCACTCTTGTTCGCTGCCGGGTTGTTGCAGTGACTGGAAAACAGCGGCTCTCGAAACACGGGTGTGACCTGATCGTTCATGCCGCGTTCAGTAGTACTTCCGATCACGATATCTCATGCGCAGCTCATGCGACTGTCAATGAAGCAGAGCCTGCTGTTAACCGCACCATAGCTCATGTCCTGAACACCACCTTCCTCAGAAGCGATCCCGGAGGCACCCCACTTATGAGTCGCATGTGCATCCCTCCACTTGGTAAGGCTATGGAGAGTCGCACAGCACGTTTGCACTAGTTGTGTCGTGCAACATTCCGGAAGGCCTCGTGTCGCCACAGAGACGCATCCACGACGGGCCACGCACCCCGGCACACTGAAATCTCACGATCGTGCCGACTGGGAAGACGGCTCACGGGCTCATGTACGTCGTTTGCTCGGAGTGTGGCGACTTGGATTGCTTTTCCACGGAGCCTCCTTGCTTGCTGACCGCTGGAATGTCTCAGAGGCAGCTGACGTTTTTGCCCGGCTTGGCCGTTTCCGGGTGCCGCAGTGCACGAACAAAGAACAAAGAAGGTCGTCCCAAGCAATGCAGTCTGCCTAACTAGCGGCTACCTTCAGTCCCCCATACAATCAGCGCATGCTCTTTGATCCTTCGCTTGACCGTGCTCGTCATTGGACGACAAAGAAATGGGTGTCGCATACCACGGTAGGCTCCTTTTCGTCGCTGCTCGTGCTCGTTGGATAATAAGGACAAAGCCACGCCGACAGTGGCTCGTTCTCTTTCCCGTGAAGAATGGCTCCGTCTGACTTGTTACGCATACCTATTGGGCACGCCCGCTTTCATTGTTGAAGAGCATGCCAGTGGGACAAGAGGCTTGCAAGACCCTGCCATACCCTTGTCGCTTGTTCCGTTCTCCCAATGTCTGCTATTCAGGAATCCTCGCTGTTGCCTCCGTTGCATCCACCGCCAAATTGGATTCCTCCCATACAAGTGCAGCCGCCAGCGCTTCCGCTCGCCCCTGAGCCAGGCCGCATCATCTTCACAAGACAACTGTGGCAGCGAACCATGCCAGAGGATTCAAGTGAGCACGGTGTTTCAACCAGGTCTCAATCGCAAGGGTCGCTATCCGCGTACCAGGCGAACGCAAGTAACAGCCGGAGGGCTTCATCAAACGTTTCCACTCGCTCGCTCAGAAGTGCACCAAGCATATCAGGCAGCTCAAAGGCCCCTCTGACTCCTGAAGAGTCTCCACCATCTCGTCCGACGAGAAAGCGGAGTGTCAACGTTGTCGAAGAAGAGGACAGAGAGCTAGATAGCCACGAAGTGACACCTATTCACACCAGGGCCAGCAGTGGCGATTCCACCGCACACGTCTGCATTTGCCAACCTGATCCCAAGATCCCAAGGCCTCGCAACGGTAAGTCTTGCCCTCAAACTTACATGTCCAAGCCTACTAACGTCCCTTAGCATTCATCCTTTACCGCCAACATCATCAAGCTAAAGTCGTCGCTCAACACCCCGGTCTCGCCAATCCTGAGATATCTAAGATCATCGGCGAGCAGTGGCGTAACCAGTCAGCTGAAGTCAAAAACGAGTGGAAGGCCCTAGCGGAAGAGGAGAAACTTCGCCATCAACAACAGTATCCCACCTACCGTTACCAACCGAAACGCAGCGGTCGTCGCAACAGCACTTCGTCCGACACACCCGGATCAGCAGGCGACAAACCCAAGTGCAACAAGTGTGGTGGCAGAACAATTCTTGCACCATCGACAACTTACGGGCACGGATCGAACGTTACCAGCCCATCGACTGCTGGCCTTCCTCCCAGCACACCAAGCTCCGCACCCACGCCCATCAGCCGGACTCTGCCTTTTCTTCGCGACCTGAGTCTACAGTCGCCAGCATCTCGTCGGATGCGCTACCAAACCATGCCGCCGAACCACCACCACGAAGAGAGAGACGATCTCGGCCCTCTGAGTCCAGACATCAAACGCCGCCGCTTCAAGGGCGATAATAACCAACCTACCATCCATCGTACCATGCCTCCACGCTACGGAGCCGTCCCTGCCGGAACGCCCGTTGGTCCAGGGACACCGTTTCCCTTCGGTCAGACCGCTCATGCTCATCCTCAGATGCTCACTCCAGTGCACGTCGCAACGACGCCGCAACCTCGTCGTGAGAGCTTGCCGGGTCTGCGAGGTGTAGTCAGTCCCCCAGGCCCGATGGGTCCACCGCCGAGACCAGGCATGGGTTATCAGCAGCATCGCATGTCACAAGGCCACATCACGCCTGATCGCTCCCTCCAACTTCCACCTCTACAGACTGGAGCATCGAGTGGTGCTCCTGCGACTGCAAAGTCAACCGTTGGACAGTCGGTCGACGAGGTCATCATGAGCATGCCGTTCGAGGCCAAGCTGGCGATTCTTAGGAAGATCGCCCCGCCTAGAGCTCTCGACGAACGCACGCCGCGTGGCCCTCTCATTGCGATTGAGGGCGACAACCCCAAGGCTGTTGAGAGACTTGCGAAGTGGTTGAGCGAGATGTTGCGCAAAGACAGCGAGCTGAGCGTCAACTTGCTCGACAGCCCTGACGTCGCTCTGAAGGGCAACAGAGACGAGGCCATGGCGGAGTACCACGTGCTTGTAGCACACTGGCTCGGCAAGAGCAAGACAATCATGAAAGACCTGGAGTACGACATTGCCGGCGTTCCCGACAACGCAAAGGCCAACAACAGGATGGACACCTCAGCTGTGAACACACCTACCCCTGCCTCCAGTAGTCGTGAAGTGGACGAGGACTACGACGACGAAGACACACCCACCAAGATCTCTTCCAACAACACTATGCAGATAGACTCTGCCAACCCAACCGCTGCTTCCAGCCCCAAGAAGACCAACAACATCACCGACATCATGGATGTCGACAACACCGCTGGAACCTCTTCCAAGCCGACAGTAAAGCCCGTCGCCATCCTTCCCCTCTTCTCCCTGCATGCAAGCAACACTTTCGCCTGCCGCATCCCCATCATCGACACTTACGCTCCAAATGACCACTGGTCCTGGAACGCGACGCAGTGGCGCGGAGTCGTCGGCGCAGATCTCACGATCTACCTCAAAGACGGCGAGGAGAAGGGCAAGATGGTCGAGCAGAGCGAGGAGGAGAGGTTGTTCGTCGTGAGAAGGGGTGCTGATGCGGACGTCGATGGATCGACTCTCAGACGTGTTGGGTTCGAGGTTGGCGAGTGGGTCAGAGCCTTCGGCGAGAGCGTGTAAGATTTTTCACGGGCTTGCGGGCCTGTGGGAGGAGTGTACATTACTGCCTGTGCTGAGGAACTTGATTTGTAGTGTTTCTGATCATTGGTCGATGCCGACATGAGTTGCGGGTGTAGAACTAGTCTAGAAAGAGCCGCAGTATGCTTTTTCGAAAATCAAGTGGCAATGGTGCGAACATGAAATGTCATGTCGGAGTCCTTGAACGACGAGAGCCAAAGATCGCTTGTTCTTGTAAACGCGGGATATGCGAAGTGACAGCACGCTGTCGATTGTATTATCGGACATCGCGGATGAAACCTGCAATTGTCTTGTGCAGACTAACCTCGACTAAGGTACCATTTTCAGTGTACGAGTATCTCTGTTGCATTACTTGCTGGGTATCGCCGTGTGTGCATCTTAAACTCTTGCCTTCAAAGGCGCAAGACCAAATGTCGTCCAAAAGTCCGAATAGTAGGCTCTGCCCAGCACATTCATAGACCGTGGCAACGCCCATACCTTCTCCTCGGCCATCAACTCGTAGACCCACCGCGCTTGATCCGAAGGCATGTCATCCACCTTGTCGCCAGACGCTTCGGCGTCACCCTGCGTATTTCTGTCCGCCCAGCCAGCAAAGAGCGCCCACCAGTCATAGACAAAACCATCTGTGAGCATCCACCGCTGGCCCTTGGCCGTCTTCCAGTCTTTCATTACAGAGATGATAGCTCTCGACACATCCAAGCCGTGAACCAAGTGCAAGCTCTTCTTCCCCTTGACGTCTTCCTTCGTCTTCGCAACGCGACCAACCCAGTCGCTCGGGTTTCGAGAACCACCCCAAAGGCCCGCCAGGTTCAGCACGCAGCCGTCGTGCTTGAGGAGAGCGTCTTCTGCGATCGCGCGAGGCATTAAGTGGTTGTAAGGCGATTTGCGTGAAACCCAGATGGTGGATTGCGGGATCTGCCAGATGCCGGTGCTGCCTAGCTGGATGAAGCCGACTTGATCGCGGTGCTTGCTGTGGCCGTCGAGGTACGACTTGACGAGGAAGTCGATCTGTTCTGCGGAAGTGAGAGGAAATGTGATGAGCACGTGCTTGGCGAGAGGCAGCGAGCCGAGTTTGCTGCCGTCTTTGCTGTCTGGTTCGAAGCGCCATCTGATGGTGTCGGATCCTTCGACTGAACGGCCGTCTGTTGTTGTGGCGGCGAAAGTGAAGTTGCGCTCTTTGAGGAGTGGGATGAGGAAGGACGAGGTCCAGCCTGCGCCGAGGATGAGGAGGTCTACTGGTTGCATGGTGAGGTTGTGTGAGCAGCAGGGTACTGGAGATGTGCCAGTGAAATGGATTGAATGGAGATGAGGCTTGCTACTTCGCCTCGCCCATTGAACTTCACATGCTCGGCTCCTTCACTCTTCACCTGCGTCACTGCGAGCTGCCCCCCGCATCCGAGCTTGAGCCAAGGCATCCTTCCATTTCTGCCTTACGGTTCACCACATCGCGCTAGTGGCTTAGCGCCGTTTGGCTCTATATCAATTTACCTCCCCCTCCAACACAACGTCCCCTCTGCATCTGAGTGGCAAGTATCCTCCCGACCCATACGTTTTCGATTCGACAATACTAACACCATCATAGCACGGGCGTTATGCATACCAGTGAGGATTCGTCCGAGGTTGCATTTTTGCTAGTTGGTAAGAAGCACACTCCTCGATCCGCCTCTCACTCGTGCACGCAATTGACTCCCTCTCCCGCAGAAAACTATCAGCTGACTGCTCCTATTGGTCTTCGGATCGGTAGGGAATCTTTGGAACCCTTTCCGGCTGTTTACCAGTCTCCTTTTTCATCAGCTTGGTCGTCGCTACAGGCGACGGCCCTGGAGAAGAGGTTGCGAGTGCTTTGAGTTAGCGAGGAGAAGATCAGTGCAGTCGGCGCGCGACCATGATACAGATGAGGGAATGTTATAGTTGTTGTCGTACGCCCTCTCGTGCATTGTGATCTCTGGCCATCATCTTGGTGGTCGTGTGGCGCTCAGGTACACGATTCAATGTTGGATGCCGTCGACTAACTGCAAGTGAAACGCAGGCTCACCGTAATTTCTCCAGGAGTACACGCTGAAGACAATCTATCGCAAGCTCAACCGGCATGTACAAAACATGCTTGACAGACGAACATACCACTCTCACGTAGACATGTAGAATAAACATGCAAGCGCGACTTTCTAGCGCCGATCTAAACAGATGTCGTCATTCGCCCAATGCCTCCAGACTCAGGGCCCGAAACTCTGAATAAGCGCATATCACGGGAGCTGTGATTCGAGCGCGGACGCAAAGGGTGACCATACCAGCAAACCACGGCAATGAGAACTTCCAGAATCTCGCGCGATGCAGCACGCATAGCCGACGCAACATCAGGTCCTGCAAGCTCGCTTCGTCGCTCGCTCCGAGGATTCCAGCACCAGGCCAGCCCTACAATTGCCAGCACGCCAGGACCCTCAGACAGTGGATCGGAGCTGTCCACGCCTCCCTCGAGCCCACAAAGCGATGCGTCAAGTTACGAATCAGCAGCCTCCCTCGGGAAGCGCAAGCGAGGCGGCGCAACAAGAGCGACCGTGAAGCAAGAGACCGCCAGACGCACCTCCCGAAAAGCGCCGAAGCTGGAAGAGCAAGATGAGAGCAAGCCGAAGATCAAAAAGGGCAGAAGACAGCCAGCGAAGCGCATTTCCGGCCCCAACGGCGACCTCAAAGTCGAGCCACCGGCCAATTGGGAGAAGATGTACACTATCACGGCGGAGATGAGGAAGCGCGTGCTAGCGCCAGTGGACACGATGGGATGTGAGTCGCTGGCCGACGAGACAAGGTCGCCCTTGGATCAGCGGCTACAAACGCTCATTGCGCTCATGCTGAGCAGTCAGACCAAGGACACAGTCACGGCAGTTGCCATGAAGAATCTCCAGGATAACATGCCTGGCGGCTTCAATTTGGAGGGCTTGCTCAATGTCGACCCTGAGCACTTGAACGAGATGATAGGAAAGGTCGGCTTCCACAACAACAAGACCAAGTACATCAAACAAGTCGCGCCCATCCTACGTGACAAGTTCGGCGGAGACATCCCTGATACAATAGAAGGGCTCGTCTCGCTGCCTGGTGTCGGGCCTAAGATGGGATACTTGACATTGTCCGCAGCATGGGGCAGGCATGAAGGCATCGGTGTTGATGTGCACGTGCACAGAATCACAAATCTATGGGGCTGGCATAAGACTAACAACCCAGAGGCAACAAGGGCTGAGTTGGAATCGTGGCTGCCCAAGGAGAAGTGGCACGATATCAATCACCTGCTTGTAGGCTTTGGCCAGACTATATGTCTCCCTGTTGGTAGGAAATGCGGCGATTGTGATCTGTCTGGGCTCGGACTGTGTCCGAGCGCAGTGAACAAGAGTCCCGTGAAGAAGCGGGTGAAGAAGATTGAGGTCGAAGCAGAAGATGGAGCTGTGAAGGAAGAAGAGGTCAAAATCGAGAAGGACGATGTTGGGATCAAGATCGAGGCTGATCTCGAGGATGAAGGCAGAGTGGAAATACAAGACATCGCAGGCGTGCATGATACAGATATAAAGCCTGCGATCACCGAATAGATTGGTACGATCAAAGATTTTAGGTGCGAACCAGCATTCACTTCTTCACGTCGTAAATCTCGTATAAATTTTTGTAGTATATGCAATGCGCCTTTCGCTAAATACGACTGTCCAAAATTCTGCCCTGATGAAGTGTTCTGCGCAGCGCGGGTGAGACTGCTTTCGCTGAGGCTTCTCGGATTCGTGCGTTCAGGGCATCGGCTGCGCTTGGGTCGCAAGCCTGTCTATTTGCCAGTAGCGTCGCAATTCTTTGGCGTATTTGGCGTTCACCGAGAAGGCACCCTGTGTGAACAGTGGACAGGATCAACATGCGCGATCGCGCGCCAAGGCGTTCGGGGTGTGCATACACCATCGCAGTCGCCGAAACTACAATCGCCTGATCACCTGGATACGATGCATTAAAGCAGCATCGCAGCAAGTTTTGGGGGCCTGCACCGAAATCCCCAAATCATCCACTGCTTAGCATGTGCTTGAATTTCTCGATCTTGGTTGACAGGTACTTCTCAACCTCAGGACCTTGTACTCCGCTCTTGCCATCGGTCTTCCACGCCAGAGGAATCATGGGCACTCTCTCCACCACTGTGACTTCTCGCGAGGGTCCTTCAACTGCGCGTACTTTGTCGGGGTTGTTTGTCAGCAGTTTGATGCCGCGGTCGCCGCCGAGTCCGAGATCCATAAGCATAGCGGTTGCGAGACCGTACGAGCGTGCGTCGCCCGGGTGGCGCAAAAGCAAGTTCGCTTCCATTGTATCGTGACCGAGATCCTGTAAGTTGTATGCTTTGAGCTTTTCCATGAGTCCAATGCCGCGGCCTTCCTGGCGAAGATAGATAATCACGCCACCCGCCGAAGGAAGTTTCGCTGAGCAACGGTGGGAGTCCGCCTCGCCAACTTCGCTCCCGGGTGTCGACGCCGGCGTAGCGATCGGTAGCGACATCAAACGCGCCGCTTCGTCTAGCTGCTCGCCGCAGTCGCATCGTGCCGACCAGACGGTCTCGCCAGTGTAACATTCTGAGTGGATTCTCACCATTGGTGGTCCGAGTTCGTCAGGGTATGCAGATGTGATGCTTGCAGTGTCGTTGTCCGCCTCCTCTTTCTTGCTTGAAGGGCCATTGAGCGCGGCCAAGTAGCCCGAGCTCGGTCTAGGACTCGCGCCTGCATCTTTCCTGATCGCATCCAGTCGGCTACTCGTGCGGCCAGGGTAAAGTGTGCCCGTGTAAGCGCCCCTGATCATTCGATCTCTCTCCGTTTCGCCGGGCCGCACTGCATCCAAACTCCGACTCCTGATATGCGGCCCGAAAACGATCGCAAGATGTTCCTTCTCGTCGGCGTCGTTGTGGTACAAATTAAGCCACATTTCCTGGCCGGTAGTCGTCGGTATCCGTGCCCTCACGGCGCACTCAACGTGGGGCAGTTTTGGCAGCAATTCTGGCTTTGGCTCTCCATCGTCGGCGGCATGCTCTTCAATGTGCACACCTTTTGGCTGTCTGTCTGGTCTTTGGGCGTTTTGTGAGAAGGGCGTCTGCGGCGGCGTCAGTGCCGGACTGACGAGTGGTGGCGGAGCAACGATCGAGGGGTCGGCGGGGTTGGACTCGAGTCTGAAGTCGGATATGGCGCGCTTGGGTCGAGGCTGTATAGGCGGGAAGGCCGGCGAGGCGTGTGCTGGGTAGTCGGGCATTGTTGGGCTCGGGCGCGATTATGCGTGTGGTATGGAATATATTTTTTTACATTGGGCGAGGTGAGAGAGTGGAATTGGATGACTGATAAGTAACCCTGGATCACGTCAGAAGCCATGGGCCGGTGCGGCAGCCAGCATCGGAAATGGGAGAGCGGCCTCGGTCTCGAGAGAGAGAGAGTGGAGGAGCAGGGATGCTCTCATCCGATTGCCCCAAATTAGCCACCATTGATTTCTCTTCCCCTTTGAAACCTGCTTCTTCAGGGTACCTCGGTGCCGGCATGTCGTATCAATTCGTTCCTCTTTGTGCAATTTGCCACATGTGTATGCGCCTCTAGACACGCTTCATGTACCCATGACGTACGATGTTAGTGTGAAAGGATGGCGGGCCATAGCCTCTGCCTGTGCCATCCTCAGACTTCACATTCCTCAACACTGTTAGCAAGTAGCCCTTCAACGCTGCGAACAAGCGAATGCTTTGGGGGTGTTTTGGGAAAAGAGATGATGTCGATTTAAGTCTGGCAGACACCGGTACAAGCAAAGAGCAGCTTGGGTGTGCTTTCTAAATAGGACAAGGTATGGGCAAGTCGCATAGCCAATCATTACAAGTGAAACCCCATTGCTCCAATCTGGCCACTGCCTAATCTAGAGACTCATCATCTCCATCCTGATATCCGTCGACACTCATCGGATCATGCAAAGCGGGAGTCGCATACAACGTCTCATCGTGCCCATCATCCGAGTCCGACATCTCGTAGTCATCTATCCGGGGCATCGAACCTTCACCGGTGTACAAAAAAGCCTTCATGTCCTGAGCGAATTCATCGTCTGCGTCCAGTCCTTCTCCAAGGATCAGACCCTCACCCTCTTCATCAAAATTGTCTCCTGGACCTGGCGACCAGAGAGATTCGACATAGATGTAATCCAGCTTGAGGTCTCTTGCGACTGTTTTCAAGACTTCGCCCCAGTTGTCACACAAGCAGTCACGGATATCGAGCTTCTTCAGCGTATCCTTGTGTAGAAGTAAGAACTTCTTGAAGAACTTCGATTGAAACGCGGATGAAATGCGCAATTCCTCCAGACGTGGGTAAGTTTGATGACTGCGATTGATCAGTAGCAGAAGGCTACAGTCAAACAGTTCCAGCTCATCACTCGCTCCTTCGTAGGAGTGACTGGGCTCGCCAAAGTCCAGAGCCAGGCTTCGCAAGTTGACGGCAGAAGTAAGGAAATGCGCCGTCTCTTTGACCTGAGACATGGCTCCTGGGCCGTCGAGATCGTCCTCGATCACACTTGGGCCCCAGAGAGCGAGATGTTTGAGCTGTCGAAATACGTCCACGATGACGTTGTATCGAGAAGCAAGACGACTTTGATCGGGGTCTGCTCCAATAAAACCGCGCGCACGGAATTCTTTCGGTATGACACCAGCGGAACTCGGTGGTAGGTGGATCATGTGGTAGAACGAAAACGGGTCAGGCAAGTCTAGTGTAAGCTTCTCGACTGCCTTCATCCCCGTGATAGCGATGCGACGTCCAATGGCCGTCATGATGTACAAAGTCGAGAGAGCCTCGTATTGATAACTTGTGCTATGTCCATATGTCCAGGCATCTGGGCCAACAAGAATCTCGTCCATGAAGTTTCGCCAGAACGGGGTGTTGTTCAAAGGCCCTCCGAACGGCTTGGCCTTACTGATCACGACTTCGCTCAAGTTCTGCAAACGGGAGAGGCAGTCCTCCAGAACAAGGCCTGCTTGTCCATCAATCCAGCGTTTCTGCTCGCCGCAGTAAGTCTGGAAAGCTAGCCATCCTTTCTCGAGCTGTGCTGGCGTGTAGTCATGCATCGGGAGCTTATTATACATACGCGAGATCTCCGACCAGTTCACTTGTTCTCCCAGACTGGTGCGGTAGGTTGATATATTCGGACGAAGGTCAATCTTGGCCTCATAATCATTCCGGGTGTAATTGGGCAGTTGATCGGTATGGAACTCGATGGCCTTGACATGCTTGGCCAGCGGCGACTGGGCCAGAGCCGATAACTTGGTCAATGACCTTGAGAACAGACTTGCATGGTAGCGCGAGAAGGCGAATGGAGTGCTTGCGACGCACCACTGGCGATCTACCAGCCGATAGATCCTCAAAGATTGTGGCTCCGCGTCTTGGAAAATGATTTGTAGCAACTCGATGGGGAGTTGGGCTACCATAATGGATGTCGAGGTTTTTCGAGTCGATACCAGCTCTCGGCAATGAGTGGGTTGTGCTCGAGTCGCACGCGATGGAGCCGCCTGACCTCAATCCTCTCTACAACCACTGGACTTAGCTGGCGACGCCTTGCTGCACGCAAATTCCATGTTGTTGTTATATTAAAGAATGACGTTTGCGCCAGGACCAGGCTGTCGCATGCGTCCCAAACGAGACATGCAGCTGTCATAAGTGTGCATGCGATGTTGATACACCAGATGCGGACTGGGAACAACGATACCCGACATACGTAGCATGGGATTTGGAAGCAGTCCAAGTGGATCGCCTGAACTCGAGATTCCAATGAACGTCGTCGGAATTGCCTTGCAGTTCCTCCTATCATGTCGCTGCTCCGTGGCTGTATCCAGACTTAGATGATCACTCCTACCCACGTGCCAGCACTAAGCACACCAAATGTTGGAGAGGATCCACTCCTCTGCCAGCTCCAGACGCGCGCCGGGGTTTGTGCAAGCCATTGGCATATATTGGGCCGCATCCTCTTGAACCCTCCGTATTCCTACCACAATCGCTAACCCACACATTCGTTCCAAACATGTCACACCGCACTGAGCGCCTTGGAGGCCATGGTAAGCTGCCTCTACCCACAATGTTTACCGGACTTACAACTAACAATGTCCTCCAGCCTTCAACCACGGACCCAGCAGTGATGCCGAGCAGGAATACGACCGACTCCGCGACCTTGCTCGTAAAGAGCAAGGCCAGCACCAGCATTTCGCCGCGCAATCTCAGCAGGCCTATCAGAGCGGCGACGGCGCCCGTGCGAAAGAGCTGTCGCAGCAGGGCAAGGCGCACGCAGCCAAAGCCGACGAATACAACAAGCAGGCCTCCGAGTTCATCTTCCGCGAGAACAACGCCGTCGGCAAAGTCGACAGCGACACCATCGACCTGCATGGCCAGTTCGTCGAGGAGGCAGAGGAGATCCTCGAGCAGCGCATTCGCTACGCCCAGCAGAACGGCCAGTCGCACCTCCACGTGATCGTCGGCAAGGGAAACCACTCGGCGAACCACGTGCAGAAGATCAAACCTCGCGTCGAGCAGGTCTGCCGTGAACTCGGACTGCAGTACAACACTGAGCACAATGAAGGTCGCATATACATCGAGCTGAAGCCTAGCGGCAACGGACCGCCGCAGATGCCTCACTACGACTACAACAACCAGCACCAGCCCCAGCACGCGCAGTACGGCCAACCTCACCATACCACTGCGTACCCGATGTCTGGCGGTTACCCTGGCCAGCAGCAACAAATGCAATACGGTGGGCAACAGCAACAGCAACAGCACCACCAGCCCCAGCAACAAATGGGCTACCAAGAGCCGGAGAACCAGAGAGACGATGGCATCAAAATCTGCGGTATCAAGATCTGTGTCGTCATGTAATAAACCATTTGGATCTTCAGGCGCAATATATACGCAAACAATTTTGGGATGTGCTGGGCAGAGCACTTGGATTGATACCCGCCTTTCGGCTAAGGGATTTGGAAAGGGACTGTTTGATGCGATGTACCTGTCATTGGCGCTTAACGCGCGTAGGGTACAAAGATGCGTGCGCTCGTCTCACGACGAGCCATGCAATTTCACTTCATTGCAAGAACCACTTGGGCACTTCTGGACCCCAGACTGCTAGGGACTCATCGCCTGCTGCGCCCCAGCCGACTGGTGTGTCCTTGTTTACCAGATCGCCGTCGGCATAATGCTCGATCATGTTACCCGTGGTGTCCCACCCTGCGAGAGCGTTAGTGAACATGCCTCTCCATTACATGAACGGGAAACCTACAGTAATCGAACAATTGTGAGCCCAGGATATGTCTTCCGATACCCCAGACGCTCTTGTACTCTTTACCAGCCAACCACTGATGACCCAAATGCTGTGTATCGTAGTCATGTACCTCGAAACTACAATGATGAACATGAGCCGTCGGATTCGAGCTCATGAAGAAAGTGTGGTGGTCGACAGGCGTGTCGTCTCGATCGATGTGCGCAAACACCGCCACGTCCTTCGTCTTGCCTTCGCCCTCTCCAGATGGAACATACAAGAAGTCTGTCGGTGCAAAATTGAAATTGCGAGTGTACCACTCAAGCTGTGCTGGGAAGTCTTTCACGCACAACCCGTAGTGACCCAGCTTGTGCACCGCGGCAGGACCAGGAGTGAAACGATTGAACTTGCGCACGCGCGGCTTGTCGTCTTCGTAGTTGTAGATGACTTTCTTGGGATAGTCGTGCTTGGGCGCTGGCTCGGCTCCATACATGAACGAGACCGGGAAACCCTCCGGATCGTGCAGCGTAACAATCTTCCCACCGCCGGGCGAGTCGGAGAGCTCTTCGATCGCACTCGCACCAGGGATCTTCGCAGCCTTCTCCAGCTCAGCCTCAGACTCTACCTCGTACACGCCGCCGAGGAACTTCTTCTCGCCCTTCTGCGCGTAGTACACGTACTGGTCAGGCCCGTAACCGCGGTACCAGACTTTGTCCTCAGTCCTCTTGACGACGTGCATGCCAAAGTCCATCAGGAACGTTGTGATCTCGTCTAGATCTGGGTGCTGGTAGCGCATGTGCGCCAGCTTGACCATCTGCACGCGCTTCGCATTGTCGATGCCGACTCGATTGTAGTATGTTGCGAGAGCTTCAGATTCTTCCCCAATGGCCTGTTTGTCTGGGATCGAGGCGCCGGCGTTGGGCTTCAGATTGATCTCTTGCGAGGAACCGTCAGCGGCTGTGATGGTAACGGGTCTGTTTTGGCCGTGTTGGCTGGTCTGGTGGTTCGGCGATTGGGTTTCAGCCATGGTCGATGGATTGGAAATGCTGGTAATGTGTTGAACAAAGGCTAGTAGGTTGGAGAAGACTCGGCATTGTTGTTATGTAGACGTGGTCATCGCACGAGCTCCTTGAGGACTCCTCACGAGGGCCATCCGACATGCAACTGCCGAGCTGGGGCTGATGACGATGCTCTCGGCATTTGTAACTGTAATGAGCGAGCGAGCCGTTGCAACAGTTCTTGTGCATGACTTTGTATATGACCCAATCATTCCGGCCGGTGGCCAGAAGATGCTATCTTCAAGCATTTCGTTTGGTCGATCGGAGTTGTTGGCGTCTAATGTCGGAATAGGTAGGCCCGTCCACCCAAGTCTAACAAGCCATGTGCAATATAGATGATGGGGCGAGAGCATGAGCCGAGCCAATCATATTGTTCGTATGCAGACTCATGCACATGAGCCCTGTTGGATCAGCGGCACCATGGCAATTCGACTCGAACACGACAACATGAAAGGGAATGATTTAACCATGGATCGTTATGCAATGTCGCAGGACAATCTGGTCCGCTATTTCTATACATGAAGGAGCTATGGCTCTACCTCTGCCAGTCTTAATAAAGACATTATCCTATCATACTCCGTAAAACAATTATAATCCCTATGCCCTCTCAGGGCTGACTCCCCTGCTTCCATACCCACTATCACCTTCGTCCCATCCACCGGCGCGCTTAGCAACACATAAACAACAATCGACAATCCTCGACCTCTCTGCTTTGCTCAGACCTGCACGGCGTCCCGCGGAAGTTCCAACCCAGACGCGCAGGCTGCACGCAATCTCTTCGAGACCTTGCAGGGAGGTCACTGCTTGGCGATCTGCGCTCAAAACACGCAACAGACGGAACGTAGCAACGGCGGTAAGCAGAGTGAAATGCTCAGGAGAGAGATGCAGCGATGCAAGCGCTTTGATTGCGTTTGCACGAGCTGCGACCGGAGCCGAACTTGAGAAGAGTGAGATGAGCTTCGCCAGTGTAAGCGAGGTGCGTACTTCGGGTGATGCAGGCGCGTGATTGACGAGGTTCATCGGACTGTTTGGTGAAATGACTGGCAATGCGTCCAAAGCTGTCACAATGTTATCCTCTCGGTTGCTGTTCGATAAAACTGCCTTCGCTGCGAGTGCGCGAGCTTGAGTTGCAGAAGCAGGCGGTGCAATGCTCATAGCCAGTCCTAGGTAGTATTCAATGTCGAATCTGGAGCGACCTGTGCTGAGTGCATCCTCGAGGGTCTCGTCGACTAGGATGTTGGCGTACCAGGCGGCGACAGCGTCGAGCGGAGAGCGGATAGCATGGTCTTCAATAACACTGTCTCTTGCGTCGTTCGGGGAAAGGCCATGGGCGGCGGGCTTGTTCCAAGCCAGATTCCAAGCACGTTGAATCATTTCGTCGCCCAGTACCTCATCACAGTCGAGCTCCACCAATCTGGCGAGGTGGTCTGGTAGGAGGTCGACATCATCCTCAGGTCCGGGGCGACCTTGTGCCCGAGCATGAAGAAGTTCCTTCTGTTGCCTGCGAGCAGAGTCCCAGTAGACCTTCCCCACTCTTTCTGTGAACTGCTTGAACATGGCGAGGTTGCCATACCCGGCATTGGCGACCTCCCAAAAGAAGACACGGAAGTGGACGGCCTTCTGGGCGAGGCGAGTCGGCGAGTCAGGCAAAGTACCACTTGCCATTAGTGTGAGCAACAAGCGATAGTAGCTCACTTCGGCATCGCCGCCAGCAAGCTGCGCATCAATAGCGATGTCCCAGGCCTTGATTCGAGCTACCTCTTCCTCCTTGTTCGCTCCAGTAAGAGCAGCGAACGTTTCCGATCCAATCAGGCGTCGCACTGACAGCTTAAGCATCTTGGCACCAACAGCCACGACCTCAAGCAAGAAGTGCTTCGGAATCCAGACTGATTGCACAGCAGTGAGCCATGCTTTGCGACGAACCTCGACTGGTGAAGCCAACGATGGCGCTTTTGGCAGGCGGACCACTGATTGTGCTTTGCTCTTCTTCTCAGACGCAAATGCGAGTAGGGGCCCCAGCAGATATACAATAACGCTGAATATGAGCACCACCTTGAACAAAGGCAGAGCTGCCTGGCGAGACAATGCAGCTGGCGAAGACGACGAAAATTCCGCGCCACGTCTGAAAATGTGATGGAGACCGGGTACAGCAGCTAGACCACTTGATGACTCTGGGCCAGCTTGCGATTCGCTGTATCCCTCCATCATCATCAATCCAGCCATAGAACCGAGCATGACCTTGTTTATGAGACCGCCTTGGGCATTTGGCACACGGTTCTGTGCTTCAGCAGGTGGGTTCGGAGGGCGAGTGTAGCTAGGCTGTTGTTGCTGTTGCATGTACTGAGGCTGCATGGTGTTGGGAACATTAAGATATGCCTGTAAGCCATTTTGGGAAGTAGTCGACATCTCCCTTGGTCTCATCGTTCCATTTGGCGACTCAGCGTTGGTTTGCGCTTGGCGGCTGCGTGCCTTATTGATTGCGGTTTCTACCGAAGTCACGCGAGCCTTGAGCGCGGTCATCTCCTCCTCCAGCTTATGGTTACGCTTCTCCAGGTGCTTAATATATTCTGTGGCCTTTGCCATGATTGTAGCTTTGTTGAGCTTATGTGCGGGGGCGAGTCCTTCGAGATCTTCGCCATCGTCTCCATCGCGGCCCATAGCTCGCAACGCAGGCACACTTTGCCTAAGCTCAATGATCTTGTCGTTGAGGTTGTTTCGGTACCTCTTCTCGATGACATTGTGTGATGTCTTCTTCACCGGAGGCTCATCTCCATCTTGAGAGTCGCCATTCTCGTTCTTGGTTTCCGGTTGAACTTCAGCCTTTCTCTTGCGTCCACCACGCTTCTTTGGAGGGTCTGGCGACGGTTGGGATGACAGGCTTGTACGCTTGCCGGAGCTTGACTCGGGGCTGTGGTGCAAGCTGGGCGTGTTCACTGAAGCAGGTCCCCGGGATGGCGCTTGGAAAGACTGGTCATGCGATATGGCTGTCAGATCTAGGTCATCATGAACTCCTGCATTTGAAGGCAGAGGCCAAACTGCACCGGGTGTTGTAGCTTTCTGGAGTTGTGGTACTCCGGATTGGGAGGGAGCAGTCAACCCAAAGTCAAAATTGTTGGTCGTATCGTTCGTGTTGCCAAAGTTGAAGGCATCGTTTCCGGGAAAGTCGTTGCCAAAGTTAAGTGTGTCGTCGCCCACGATGAATGGTGGTATCGTATTTCCTTCCGGTCCAAGCTTGCTAAAATCTATAGCTGGAAAGACAGAGTCCTGGACAGGAGAGTCATTCTTGCTTGAGCCGGCAAGAGAGAAGTCATTTTCGGGCGATGTCGAATCAGCAGCAGGATCCCAGCGTAGCCAGTCTTCCCAGTCCTCGTTGCTCTGTCCAAGTGGCGTCTCAAAGGACGAGGAGAAGTCGGCCTGCCATGTGGGCACGTCCATGGCCGTGTCTGAGCAGATAGTTGATATCTTGCGCGACCAGTAAAGGTTTGTTTTGAAGATTCAGAGGTCAGGTAGTGGCGTTTCGAAGTAGTGCAGTGTTGAGCGCGGGGGTTTGCGAGATCAAGGAGCGAATGCAGCGCGTGCCACCAACATTGACACTGCGAGGTGCGAGGTGTGAGGTGTGAGGCGACAGGTAGCAACAATTATGCGCGAGGCTGCAGTGGCTGCTTAGCGGTGTGTCGTGGTAGGCAGGCAGGCAGGCGCGTGTGGGTGCGCGGGCATGCACTTGTCGCGAGATGGTGCAGATTGAGAGGTGCAAGGTTGTCTCAGGGTCAGAATGGTCTGATCTGCTTGAATTCCGTCCTCGCTAAACCACTTTGAGGGCTGCATCATGGGGAAACGGATGTCTCCGGCACGGCCAAGTGTGGCAGGGCTGTGCGAAGGTGCATCCTTGCGATGCCGGATGTCCAGCGACCCGGGCACTGATGACTGCTGATGATGACGATGCTATCAGTCTTTGTTCAGTACTGAAGGCGCCGAATTCATGATAGCTGCTGTACAGGCAAAGCGTTGTGGCGAGAACACCACATGGCACAATCCTCTCGGCATGCTTCTTCTTCTCTCCCTCAAACCGAATGCGAGCGAAGGAAGAAGGCTGAGCCAAGTGGGTCTCGTCTCGTCAGTCTCACTGTGCACTTGGAACGAACTCGTACGTTTATGAGAACATTTCACTCTTTGCCGTTACCAAGCCACACTGTTCTCCGAGGCGCGCTCCAATGATATGCCATTGTTTGCCGGTACACTCAGCACGGATACACTCGGTCTGCGCGTGAGTTGTCGTGCGCACATATCGACACTCACTAGGCCAGCTAGGGTAGCATCTATCTGCAGGTGTAGTTTCTGATTTGGCTAAAATTACCACGGAGACATCACTAAAACTGACCTCGGTCGGCATCCAGTCTGCCAATACTATTAGGCAGTGGTGAAGAAAATCGTTACCACTGAGAGTTAATGAGGCAACCGCAAAAGGTGTCCCCTATTGTAAACAACATGCCTATCTCTGGTCACTTATCTCAATACACGCAATCAATTTCGCACAAGCAAATACATGAGATTCATATAATCTCGTCGACCCGTGAGTGAACTGAAACACTAGTTCTTGATGTCGAATCCGAGGATGTTCCCTAACTCTGCTACCTCGGCGTGGTCTCGTGTGTTCTGCATCCTGTGGCACCATTCCAGATGACCATCAACGAAGACCCATTCGCCACCGTTCTGGCTGTAGTCGCCTCCCTTGAAAGCACCCATTCCGGCTGAAATCATGTTCGACATGCTCTTGAGCGTGCCACCCAAGACACTTGACTGAACGTAGCTGGGCTTCTTGTCGCCCAAATTGAGACTACTTGTCATGCCAAGTTTGATGTACAGCTTTCGAGTAGGATCGCAGTAGATGGGGAAAGATGTGCCGGTGCGTTGCTTGTAACCAGCGATGGCGGCCGGTTCGCCACACCCAATTATAGTGAGGGTACTTGCTGGGTTGATGCGCTCGAGGTCTTTGGGTGGGAAGTGCTTGGTGAGCTCACGCACGTAGTCCTCGCAGTGCTATTCACAATTGTCAACACAGGACGTAGACAATTTATTGCTGCTACTTCGGTCACTTACGCCACAGAAGAAGTGCCTGATGAATACGATGACCTGCCTGTTCTCTGTATTGTATAGCTGGTTGAAAGTGATGGCCTTGCCACTCTCGTCAAGAATCTCCAGTTCACCAGCCTCTCGGAGTGTCTTCTCATCAGGTTTGGGATGACCCTCGCTCTGCTGTGTGGCCATATTTGTGCTTATGACGATTGTAGGCAGACGCGTGCGAACAGGAAATTCGAATATTGGTGAGCAGGTAACGGGTCAACAGTCGGATCAAAGGAAGGAAGACAGGGAATAGAAAGGTTTAGGATAGGCTTGGGACCAGCCTGCGGTGCAAGCAAGCGAACCCTCGGTCTGCCGCAAGCGGTGGCAAATCATACATACACACTGTGTAACGAGCCATACCTGCCAACACTCTTACTCAAGAACGATATAGAACGATAAAAGCATCATCAGGCGGTGTTGCAGAAAGTGGATCACATTATAGGCTTATGCACGCCATTCGCGATAGCCGCCCAAACGTCGTGTCCACCTGAGCAGTCAAGCCTCACTCTCTTCCGAACGCCGAGTCACGTGGCGGAGGTCCTCCGCGCAACTTGGAAGTCCTCCGCTATCAAAGATCCCGTCACATCACCACCGGACTCGCCTGCAATACCCCTACACTCCGAGAACATCACATTCACCTGCGATGTTCTCTTCCAAACTGACGCGGGTCGCGAACCGCGCCACCAACATCACCACCGCCACCCCGGCTCCCGCCCAGTGGACCGCATCGCAATGCTTCGCTACCAGCACCCAGCGCCGCCCGCACCAGCGCCGCCAGTCCAGCAGCAAGGCCAGCTGCCCGCCCGATAGTAGCAACAAGGCTGCAAAGGCCGCAGAGAACGTCACCCAGCCATCCGAGGTTGAGAAGACTCCCAGGCGGGCGAGCAGGGTCAAGAGGACGCAGGTTGATAAAAGCGCCAAGGGCAAGGAGGAGGCCGACCAGTTTGCTGGTCTCCCTGCTGTGCCCGATACTAGGCACGTTGGAGAGAAAGGTAAGGAGCTCACAAGGGACACAAGAAGATTGCATACTGACATTTTTGCTAGACTTCTGGCTTTCGACTTTCTTCAGCTTACATCACCCGCTCTCTCTGGCCAACCCGATTCCCCCACCTGCCTCAGAGGAGACTTTCAACAGCATATTCGAGTCAAACCCTCAGCTGGACGTCTGGGAAAACGGCAACTCTGCGGAGAAGCGACCCGAAGATGTGATCATTGCGTTGCAAGAGACGATCGAGAACCTGGAGGGCAACAACAGCGCTTCACAGGACGAGGCTGGAGTACGATGGGAGGTTCTTCAAGAGAGCTCGAGCAACGGTGTCAAGCACTTGGACGGTCCTCCTAGAGCCAGAACCATCGATGACCTGGTCACACAATTCAGGCCTTTCCAGCCTCCCCCACCACCACAGGCTTTCCCTGTAGAGCCCAAAGCATCAGAGAAGAAGCGCGCACGCTCCGCAAAGCCTAAATCGAAGCAATATCAGACAACGATTGTGGTGACAGAATCCACCGCCGCGGACGGCCACAAGACATACACCGCCTCTCAATCGCCTCTGGTCCAGATTCCTAACGCGAAGGAGAGCCAAATTCTCAGCGCTGTGTCGCGTCAGCCCCACCAGCCTTTCCTGCAGCGTGCATGGCGCAAGAACCAGGCATACCTGGAGTCGCAGCGCAAGGCCATCAACTCCATCACAGCAGCGGCCTCCAACCCTCTGCGCAGCATCCGCCAAGTACCCGGCATGCGCAAACCCCAGATGCGCCTCATCTCGGTGAAGCGCCAGAGAAAGCTCAAGATGAAGAAGCACAAGTACAAGAAGCTGATGAAGCGCACAAGGAACTTGAGGCGCAGACTCGACAGGAACTAGAGTTGATTGACTTTAGCGTTTCCTTCGGACATCCTGCTCATTGGCATATCTTAATTTAGTTGGCGTTCTCATGCTGTCTTCACCCGGCAGAGCTATGGCTTTTCCAGGAATATGACAAGGACGGAGCGTGGCGTAGAGTAGGTAGCATTTTATCTTGGCTGCGTATCGCTGATCGAATACATTTACATACCTAGCTCCATCCACATTCTCTCCACTCCAGTTTAAATCACTCGGAAGTATGCAGCATGGCTGTTGTTGTTGACTGTCAGTCCGAAGAGAAGTGCTTATGATGTGCGTCGCTTGCGCGCGGTCAGTTGAGCCTATGCCTTCACATATTGCTGTGTTGATGCCACAAGCATAGGTGACAAGCATTGTTGTCTTTGCAAGTGGACTACTCAGGTGGTCTCGCCGCAAATTATCTGACAGCATTCATGCAGCTACAGTCCTGCAAGCGCGTAGGAATGTCAGTCACTGGTGATATAACCAGTGACTTATGACTAGACTCTCATGGAGGCTTGCGATTCGTTTTTGGCATGTGAATCAATTACAAACGGAGGCTGTTGACGTGGCTTATTGTGTTTCACCGCCGCTTTCACATGCTCCTATTGTTGTTCAAATGCTCCTATTTCAACACAATAAGTTGCGAATCACCCTGGCATGTCTTGACTTCTGTTCTTAAGTCTTCTGTTCCTTGACATTAGATTTACTCCTGGCCAGCAATTTTACCATCATTCCGGCGCACCAACCACAAAACCGCCATGTCGCTGGCCCTCCGCACCCGACGTGACCGCAAGAAGAGGCCCAGGTACGTTGATCAAAGCGTCCCTTTTCTCATGCTGCATTTGCTGACGATCTTATCTTGGGCAGTCACGGGGAGAACATCATCGTTGTCTGGGCCGGTCGTGACACTGCCGCTACCAAATTCTACGTCGACGCAGACCTGGCCATACGACACTCCGGGTTCTTCAGGGCAGCTCTCAAAGACGGCTCGAAGGAAGCCGAGGAGCGAACCGTTCACCTCCCTGATCTGGATAAGGGCGTGGCCGCAGCTTTCGAAGACTTTCACTCGTTCCTCTCCTTGGGAAAGGTCAGCTCGGGCGAAGAAGACGAGAACGCCGAGTTTGACGGGCAGAAAGCGAACGAGGAATGGAATCGCCTCATAGACTCTTGGATCCTTGGCAATGTCTTACTCTCAGGCTCGTTCAAGGACGCTGTGGTCGACGCCATGGTCCACACGGTCCTGACGAGCAACACTCCTTTTGACATCCACGTTGATTTGTACCAGAACAGCTCCAATTCTTCGCCGATCAGGAAGTTGGTGGTCGACATTACGGTTCATAAGTGGTACGAGGAAGATATCGCGGACGTAGACACAGAGGTAGAGCCGAAGGTGCAGGCGGAGTTCATGAGGGACGTGGCCGTCGCCTTTCACAAAATCAAGCAGCTGTCGAAAGCGGAACAACCGAAGAACCCTATCGAATCAAGTGAGGGCGGCTGCCGTTACCACGAGCATGGCGCCGATAAGCCTTGCTACAAGACGATGTTTGAATAGTCAAGCGACATGCTTCTCTGTTGCCGAACGGAATCGCTCGACTTGAGCGTGGACTGGCCTTGTCTTCAAAGCTTGGTGGGCTGCCGCATAGTACGCTTGGCCGTCATCCTCAGTTGCTACACATCGAGACAGGAACAGCATTGCAGCGTGTGCAGCTCACTCACCTGATTTGCGGTGGAGCTTGCGTATGGTTGGCACACAAGTGATTGACAGCAAATAGGAGTGAAAGTGAAGGAATGTTTCCATGCTTGCAATACTGAATAGCACGAGCCAAGTGAAGGCGTTGGGTTCATGTGAGTGCTGAGCAACTAGTGTGCGCTAACGCAACGAATGCTCATGAAGTGAGCTGGTCGCTAAGCCAGAGTGACTTTGTTCACATGCAAGTTGACGTAACCACGTGAAAGCGGCGAGGGTGATACTTTAGAGGTTCCAATGCAAACCACACCGATACATCTTGGTTTTACTTCCTACACTGCATCAACACCAACTCTTAGCTATCCAGGATCAAAGATCATAGATCACTTAACCTCGAGCACCACACAAAACACACAATGGCGACCGAACAGTGCCTGGGCGTGAGTTGTGATCATGCAACAATGCGCAAGTGGGTTGCTACGACCATTTCCCGTTGTTTGAATTGTCCACCGACTGACATCTTCAATCAGGCTAGGTACAGACACGGTGACGATTGCTGTTCGTACGGAAGACAGTGAGGAAGTGTTCTTGGTCTACGCCGACCTGATCAAACAACATTCCAAGGGGCTCGACGACAAGTTGCAGCTCATTACGGGACCAGAGCAGCCTAAGCTACACATGCCTGAGCACCCTGCCTGGACCTTCAGAATCTTTGTCGCCTTCGTCTGTGCTGGCCGTATCCACACTGTCCCGGTAGATCCAAGCCACGAGAATGAATGGTCCCAGTTGAGAGCGCTGTGGAAACTGGGTCAGGAATTGGAGTCGATCACACTCAAAGACGCTGTGGTCGATATAATGATGGGAAGACATGCTCCTCTGATGCGATACGACACTCTTGCGTTCTAGGCCCTAGGAGATCATCTTCAGACGCCAGAACAGGCTCAGAAGGGAGTCGGAAAGTTGATTGTCGACATTGCAGTGGCCAATGGCGGCCACGAAGTCTACACCAGCCGTCCTCTCAGACCTGAGTGTTTCAACCTTTATGGAGCAGTCATCAAGGCACTGGACAATGTCTGTCGAGGTCTGGCATCCAAGCAAGATATCAAGTTGCGAACCATCGAAGGACGGGACTGCGTGTACACTGAGCACGGGATCAGTGGCGTCTGCTACAAGAAACTTTTCCCAGTATCCGAAGACAGCGTACGCCGCGCAAGAGATGCAATGTTGCAGTAAGAGAGACCCAATTCAGGTGATGGAGCGAAGCCCGCTAATTAGATCTCGCAGGATCGACGACATCATGACCGAAGTCCACGTCGGAACGGACAAAGTCGAACAATTCATCGTGCACAAGGATCTCGCCACTCGCCACTCTACAATCATCAAGAAGGCCTTAGACCCAGCAATCGGCTGGAAGGAAGCCGAACAGAACGTCATACACTTGCCAGAGGAGTCGCCAGAGGCATTTCAGGCCTTTGCGACATTCCTTGACACTGGTGTCATCCACTTGGATCACTACAAGCGCGCCAGCAGTATTGGTGTTCATGACGAAGATCTGGATGAGAACAA
Source organism: Cladosporium colombiae (assembly GCA_026122715.1). Taxonomy (NCBI): domain Eukaryota; kingdom Fungi; phylum Ascomycota; class Dothideomycetes; order Cladosporiales; family Cladosporiaceae; genus Cladosporium; species Cladosporium colombiae. Next base: position 2,052,249 of record JAKZFA010000001.1, on the reverse strand, counting down.
GGAGTGGAACAGCATTGCGCAGGTGTGGCTTCTGAGCGATCGTATCGACAGTGTCACTCTCAAAGACGCCATTGTGGACAAGGTGATCTCCCCAGTCCGCGACAGCGGCAAGGTACCCACATCACTTCATCGACCCATCTTCAAAGGCAGCGTCAGGAAATCTGGTATGCGGAAGCTTCTTACCGACATCGCCGTCTACAGCTGGTTCCCAGGGACTCTAGCAGACCAGCCCGGAGATCCAGAGTGCGCCGACTACTTCAGGGACGTCGGAGTGGAGGCGATGAAGCGGATGGCGCGTACTATTCAGGGCCAGGTACTTTCGGTGGCACCGTACGACAAGCAGGATGTCGAGTGCCATTATCATGACCACGATGCTGAAGGAAAGCCGTGCTACAAGACGATGTTCAGCTGAAGGTTGACTTCGGTGATGACCGTTGAGATACTGTGAGCAGGGATGAGACAGCGGCACAGCATCTTTGATTCTCCAGCTTGAAAACGGCTATGGTTGCTGTCTCTGTTGCACACATACGACTAAGCAGAAGCGTTGATTCGGCACTTGAAGCTAGGTTGTTGGGACTGATCTCTTGACTGGCAGGACCCTTCTCTCGCACGGAGTACTTCACATGATTACATGTAGGCGGCAGACCGGACAGATCACTGAGATCACACATGGGCTTACACAAAACCAAACAAAAAGACCTTTACAGGAGCGGACGATCCATGGTACCGATATGAAAATGCCCGTCACAATTGCCTTGCCAAAAAAAATAATCAAGTGTCCATCGAAACGTTACACATTCATGCCATAAATGCCCCTCGCTCGCTCAACACAAACCCAATCGCTTCCCAGCTTGACCACAGCTGGCCCAGCAAACCCTTCCCACTCACTATGTACAAAAGTCAACACTCCAAAGTGCTGTTGTGCTCTAACGACAGAATGAATCCACAATCGTTCCATTCCTTCCTTCTCCAATGAAATCAAACATTCATCCTAGCCTTAAGTTGCGAGTCCTTGAATTGTTCCCAGCCCTCAGGATCCTGCTCCTGCAACGTCCTAAGATCGTCGAGGTTGGCGCCGACTTTCTCGAGGACGGCTTTCCAGCCGATTTTCTCAACAAGCGGGCCCAGTTCGTTGCCCGGGGTAGATTCGAGACGCTCTTTGAGAATTTCAAGGCGTTGCTGGCCTGCTGTTGGTGGAGGATTGTCTCCGTCCGATGGGAGCGTGGGCGTGCTGGGAGTAGAGTCAACGATCTCACGGCGGAGGTGCTGGCCCAGGCGATGCAGGCGGCCTTCCTCGAGCGTGAGAGCGCGAGAAGCGAGAGAGGCGTCGCTGTTGTGTCGGGACATTGGCGGTGGCTTAACGGTGTCGTCTTCGCCGTCATCGATATCTCCGGGTGGGTTCATCGGCTCCGCGCGTTCGCCCGTAGCGAGAGAAGCAGTAAGTGTAGATTGGAAGGACGAGGTCATGGAAGCTGGCGGCTCTGATGCAGTGCCGTTCGGTGCTATTCGAGAGTCCGGGTATTCTTCCTCGAAGCGCTGGATCATGCTCTGCAAGGTCTGGTCGAGGAACATAAGTCGGCGGTAGGCCATTTCATCGCCATCCGTGGCTTCCTTGATGAGAGCAGGCTGCAAGCGTGTTCGGATCTTGCGAGCGCTTTGAAGCAAGTCTTTGCTCATCTGCTTTGCCTTGGTGTGGCCCTCGTGGTCGATACTCGATGAACGATCACCGGTAGGCGTACGATGACCGGAGATCGGCGTGGTAGGTCTACTAGACTTACGCATGTCGTTTGCCTTCTCGCCAAGTACGTACTGTAACGCCTTGACGACCCCGGTACCACCAACAATGTAGTCGTCGTCTGGTGCCGGCTCGTCGTCGTCGGCGTTCTGACTGCTTCCATCTACATGGCCAACCAGATGCATCAGCACGTCGGGCACAACAACGCCCTTAACGTTGCTCTCGCCGCCGTGTGGAGCAGCCAGGGTGGCAGCAGCGTTCGCTGTGGCATTCGCATCGCCTGTAGCCTCTGCGATGGCGAAGTGTTCCATGTTGCGTAGCGAATATGCAACGACTTGTTTCGCAAGAGCCTTAACGATCTCATTGCTTTCTGGGCTCGGCACCTGCGCCTGATTAGTAAGGGAACAACAACGGTGTCTTGAGAATATACTTACATCAATGTCAATACAGATCAACGTCTTGCTTACTCTCACGGCAGTCATCAGACTGGCGTAGAGGGCACACGCCTCCTCCTGGCTTGCCTCATCGGTCGCATTCGCAAGCGCCTTGAGTTGTGGGTTTTCCAGCACGCTGAAGTGCGCCAACCTAGGTCCCTCAGGTAACACCTCCGCCAACGCAATAGCCTGTTTGGTCGACATGCCAACATCATTGAGATGTATACGCTTCAGATCCTTCATCTGCGGTATATATCTCCTCAGCAGCGAAATGGTCCCGTTGTCCTCTCCGCATAGATCCCGGTTGTGACTTAGATCGATGAAGCGGAAATTTGAAAGTTTGACCAGTGCTGGGAACAGCGTCTTCACGCTGGCCGTGTCCAGATTGCAGTCTGCAATACTTAGACCCCAACAGGGGCAGTCTGGCTTTTCGTTGAAAGTATTCGCAATGAGGTCCAATTTGCCGCGAAGGTCATTGCCACCGAGGTCCAGACCATGGCATATCCCCGATCGCAGGTAGTGAACAACGAATTCGAGCGCTTCCTCCGTGAGATGGTTACCAGCAAGGCCGAGACGTGAGATTCCGCACACCATGGCTCCGTCCAGGATCTTCCTAATGTGGTCAGTACTGAGCCCACACTCTGAAACGCTAAGCTCTTCCAGCTGTGAGCCGCCAAGTCGCTCGCTTAGACATTTGTACAGTGTTTCTGCGGCATTGAGATCTGGTGCAGTGGCAGAAGGACCCGCCTTTTCCGAACTCTTCTTTGTGATGGAATGCACGGTCCCTGGCATCGTTTCTGGGAACCGATTCATGGACAGATCGATGGCCTTGATCGACCTGCACATGTAGAGGAATAAGCTGATGTGCTTCCACCCAACACGCGTGACACGCGGGTTGTTCTTCAGAGATATCTTTTCCACAATGCCTGATCTCTCTGTACGAGATACCCGAATTGGGCCTGCGCGCTCGCGGTGTTTAGGACCAGTATTCCTGCGCTTAGTAGGTTCTGGTTTCTTCGCGGCGAGCAGACCGGCGAGAACGACACGCACGCCTTCATCGTTTAGATCGGCGTCTTCTAGAAGCAGACGCTTGACCGGTACGACAGCCAACCAGTCTCCCAGAGTAACAACATCCGCAAGCTGGAGTCGGGAACCAGTCAGATCGAGAGTGCCTACCACGCCCGGCTCATCTACCACTGCACACTTGGGCGACATGAGCTGCTCTGTGATACGCTTGAGGATAGGCGTCTCTCTCAACTGGCAACATCTCCTGTAGATGCGCACTGGATCTGTTGTAGGACGGTCCTGTTTTACCGGCCCTGCTGACTTTGGGCTCGATTTCGTAAGCCCACCGTTAGGGAGCGATCCAGCAAGTGAGCCTTTCTCACTGTCGTCGTCGTCGTCATCGTTCGCTGTCATTTCGATTGGTATTGACCCGTTCTCCTGTGCTCTCCGGAGCTTCTTCTCTTTTCGTTCTTTCCGCTCGACTTCTGACCTCTTCTTCTTTTCTTTCTTCCTAGTCATGCCTTGCGGGCCGTCTTCCAAGCTTCCGACCATTGGACTTCCAGCCACATCTTCCTGCGACCCAGAGGGATTGCTGGCTTCACCATTCTCCTGTCCAGGTACCGGGATGGCTTTTGACTGTGCTTCCAGAACCGGCTCACCGTGTTCGTCTTTCTCCTCGGTGATCGATTCGGGGTGCTTCAACGCTTCGCCTTCAGCACGCTCCTTAAGCTTTGCGTCCTTCTTTTTGCGCTTCTTCTGCGGATCATCGTCTGCTGCGTCTTCAGTATACTTCGGCCCGCCGGCGATCTCCACGTCGACGCAGAATGATACTCTTCGCAATTTGCTCTGATCCAGCTCCGGCACGAGACATCTCTCACGATTCGGGTCCACATTCAACACTCTCCGTGGGCACACTCCGCCGGTGCCTTGGACCTTGGGTATTCCGGAGCTTTGTGAAGCCGACGATAACTTCCTGGTAAGTGACGAGAAAAACGAGCCTGAGGATTCCTTTGGCTTCGACGGTATGTAGGGCTCAACACTTTCTACCTCTTCAGGTGTCTTTGGCGCGCCGGCCGAAGCATTGCCGTTGGGTGCGGGTGGTGATTTGAGCGGTTGCGACAGTTGTGGTTGAGCCCCAGGCCGCTGCGGTGATGTTTGTGAAGAGGAAAAGCGAGAGCTGATGTTGTTGATCCAGGATGGTCGTCGGGATGTTCGAGGTTCTTCTGGGGTGGCCTTATCGGTGCTCGTGCGACCCAATATGTTGGGTCGCTTGCTGGCTTGTGGCTTGCTGGGAACGGGTGGCGGTGTGGGAGTGCTTGGAAGAGCGGGATCGGTGTTCTGCTTTGGTTGCGATAGTGAAGGAGGCGTCACATGGGTTGGTGCTGGACTCTTGGTTGTGTCTGGCGTCTGTTGGGGTTGGGAGGGGGGGTCGTTGGTCGCTGGCACCTGTGGCTTGGCGTCCTTGGTGAGGGAGACGGTGGACGAGGCATGCTTGCGCTGCTGGTTCTCTATGGGAAATGGTTAACACGTCTGGTCTCATCTCATGGTTTGGCGCATAGTGGATTGGGTAGGATGGCGGTGGGCACGCGCTTACCCTTGTTGGGAGTGTGCAGCCAGGAAACGTCGACGCCGTGGACCTGGTCCATGGTCGCGAAGGCTGTCTTGCGCCGGGTGTCCCTTTGGGCGGTGGTGATGATGTCGTGTGCGGGTGCAGCAGAGTGCGAGTGCGAGGAGAGCGGTGCCAGCAGCAGCAATTGCGGCTGGTCGTGCTCAGGTCAGCATGGTGAAATGGGCGCAGGCAAAGGCAAATGGAATCGGCGCGGATGAGGTCAGCGGGCGGTACAGCAAAGGAAAGGCAAAGGTAGTCGGTAACAAGCAGCAGCAGCAGCAGCAGTAGTGCATGCACCCACCGATACGTCTACCGATACCGATGTCCGGCAGTCGAGGCAGTCAGCTGCCCTGCGATCGATGGATCCTTGGATGTCTTTCTTCCCTTCCCCAGACTATTCGGCCTTCTACCTTCTACCTGCCTGCTCGCAGCCAGAGCCGAAGGCTTATGTAGTGACCAAGTGCCGTATCAAAAGTATTATTGTGATCGCTTGCTGTCAGCCGTGTGGCTCTTCAGCGCGGACAGCAACAACTTGGTGTAGCATGATACCCCGATACCACAATGACACCATCGCCGAACAGCGGCCCATGCTCTCCGGTCTGGCTCAAGGCGGAAGTGTTGCATAACAGATGATACAATCAGCTTGGCCCAAATGCCCGCCCTAACGAAACACCGACATCCGGAGGGGGGGACCCGTCTTTCGCTGCGAGTGCTCGAGCCTGGAGTCCTGCATAACTTGTGCAGGAGGATCCAACGGGCACTTGGGAGGCACCTTCTGACCACACAGCAGTCATCTACCACCTATCACCATCATTCTCGCTTCTCTATAACAACCTATGCAGTTGACTACCATCCTCCCGCGACCACAACATTCCCCTCCATCGTCGTCATCGCATCATCCCCTTCCCGCCCTCCTCCTCCACTCCGTCCATCAGCAGAGCTCCACCAAGGTCCCAAAAACCTCGCTTCTTTCTCGGTCTCCGAGCCGAAAGCAGTAAAAGCGAGCATTGTGTGCGCAGCTCCTAGTCGCAGATCATCTTTCCGTCTGACGTCTCGTTCTCCACTCACTCGAAGAAAAAGGATACACAATTGCTCGTTATTGCCCGATCGAACAAAGTAGACAGTTGGTCGACACAAGGCTGATGTTATCGAAGGGGAGCAGGCGGCGAACGCATGGCTTTCATGTGCGGCTTCGGAGACCGCGTTTCGGAACGAATAATGTCCAGCTTCGGTCCCTCTCTATCGAAACCTCGCGAACGTTCAATGTTGGAAAATGTCCGAAGTCATCCGTGTATAATAATGTATGTAGATGAGAGATGACTTCCCATCGAGCTCTCTATGTATCCTCCTATCCTGAGCCCAACCCCCCCCCAAAAAAAAAAGGAGGAAAAGATGATAAATGAAAGCTAGTGAAAAGGCCCGCAAACAATGAAGGCAGCACCTGCATGCTCGAAACTAGACAACAGAAAGAAGTGCTACAGACGAAAAAACCGACAAGGAAATATGACTTGAAGAAAAAAAAAACTGACTAGAATAAAGTAAATATTGGTATCCCATGTGCTTTCTTTTGCCTGCTCCTTCTCCATCTTTCATCTCCTCCACACATTTTCTTCGAGGAGCACATCGGTATCTCATTTCTCCTCCCTCCTCTCTCCAGGTACACACGCAAGAGCCGCGCTGATCAAGTAAGAGCCCAGCTCGTTCTGTTTTGTCAAGCGGGGCCGTGTGTCTTCTTGCGCGCTACAAGCCTTTCGCTCCCGCGCCTGTCCTTTTTTCCTGTTCGACCAGCCAAAATGTGAAAAAAATTATTACAGCGCACCTTGCCACCGTGTTCAAGCCGCCAAGGCGAAAGTGCTTTGCGAATCTCATGGCTAACGCGCAGGATGTGTGTGCGGCATTGCAGTTGTGGTAAATTTCTGCTGTCATATGCTGGCGTGTTTAAATCAAGCCGCACATGCGCAGGTTCTCCTGGATGATGATGTCGTTGACGGCAGCCATGACGAATCGGATTTGCATTGTGTCGGTTGCACAAGTGAAGTGGGTGTAGATTTGCTTGGTAGGATGTTGGTTGAGGCTGCAGTTGCATTGTTAGCTTATTCTTCGCTCAATCAAAGAGGTGATCATAACTCACGATACAAATCTGTTCAGGATGTAATCGCACGCGGCGCCGTAGTCCTGGCCACCTTCGTAGTCGGGGAAGTAGTTCTTCATAGGTGAAACAGGTAGCTTCTCCTTGAATCGATCGATCTTGTTCAGGAAAAGAATGATGCTGGTCTTGGTGAACCACCTGCTGTTGCAGATGGAATCGAAGAGAGTGAGCGCCTCCTGCATGCGGTTGACGGTCTCGTCCTCGAACAGCAATTGGTCGTACTCCGAAATGGCGACCAAGAACAGAATAGTAGTCACATTCTCGAAGCAGTGGATCCACTTCTTACGCTCAGAACGCTGGCCACCCACGTCGAACATACGGTAGGTGAGGTCGCCAATGATGAACGTGGTCTCCGTGATACCGGTTGTCTTGACACGGGAACGCAGGACATCCGCATCAGAAGGGACATATGTAGGCGATGCGATGGTGTCGATGGAGTCGAAGTAGTACTTGGCGCTGTCGTTAAGCTGGTACTCGCGACTTCTTTGGAAAGCGGCCTGGACGCCAGCGTCTGCCCAAAGAGTCTTGATGGCCTGGCCGACCTCAGGAGGCAGAACATCACCTTCGATCTGTGCGGGTTGCATGAAAATGGTCTGCACGTGGTATTCGGCGCGCTGGTCGTCGAGGGGCATTTCCAGGCTCTCCATGGCCTCTAGGATGACGCGCATTGACTGCACTGTGTTGGAGAAGATGATCTGTCGAGGATGTTAATCGCTGTCACTCCAATTGCATGATGCTCGCGATACTCACTTCTCTGAAGCTCTCGCGCTCGTCCCGCGAGTAACCGCCCTCGTGGATGAGCTTCATCTGTTTGAGAATGGTCGACTTTCCTGATTCACCAGCACCAAGCAGCAGCATCTTGATCTCATTGCGCAGGTTGAGCTTGTCGCGCTTCAATTGGTTCTCGATTTCCTCATTTCGTTGCTTGCCCTCCTTGGACTCTGAGCTCTGTCCGCAACCCATGATGGCGGGATTTGGTCGCGTCTTCCGGCGCGAGGGTGTCGACGATTAGATCGTGAATTTACAGGGTCGTGAGGTAGGTGAGGGAAAGAGTGGGTATCTGCAAATTTCGTGATTAGTCGCGAGTCGATATGAGGCAGACTGCATTGACTGATCGCGGGCAGGTGACGGGGGTCGGCAGTTGAGACAGCGTGGTATGTGGTCAAGCTACACCAGCAACATTGTCATATGCGCGGCTCGCAGCGCAAAAGGAGACTGCAATGGTGTTCGATGCATGTAGCCGCAGCGATGTTGCATGACAAGATGCAGTCGAACGGGTGCGGGAGTGAAGACTGACCTCGGATGCGATGTACCTATGAGCGAGGTGAGTTGCGGTGAGAGTATGTCTGCGTGGCTGGAGGCCTGGCGGGCAGCTGGTGCAAACGCCGCAGATGCAGAGAGAGGGTGGAGGACGCGCTTCTTCAGGAGGTCGGCGGCGGCGGTCGGGTGGGCCAGGCTGGTGGTGGAAAGACAAGACCTGGAGAGGGAGAGTGCGCGAGGATGTCGGGCGGCGTGAGGCCTGGCGCAGAGAATTGCAGGGCAGAGAGAGTGAGATGAGCGAGGCGGTGGCAGTGGCAGTGGCAGTGGCAGCAGTAGTGGTAGTGGTAGTGGGCAAGGAGGCGTGGTGATTGGTAACGCGAGTGGGCGGCGGGAGGTGTCGCAGGGTTCGGCGCGCGGGAGGGTTGGCAGCTTTGGCTCTGGCTTTGGCGTGAGATGGCAGTAGGAGAGAGTTGCGCCTAGGGCGGTGGCGGGCTGCACTGGCTCTGGCTCTGGCTCTGGCACTGGCTCTGGCTCTGGCGCTGGCACTGGCACTGCACAGGCTGATGAGACGATGATCGCGCGGGCTCGAGAAACAACGCACGTCCACCCCGTGCGCCAGCGAAGACGAGCGAGCAATCTGCGCTCGGCCTGCAAGCTGCTGTCTAGCAGACTCTAAAGACTCTAGCTCCCTCTCCGCTGCAATCCAACAAGCGTTGCGCGGAAGCTACTGTCCTGCAAAAGGGACTGGCTGTCTCTGGCACAGTAGCAGCAGATGGATATGTGGACGACACTGCTTGGCTGCCTGCCTGCCGGAGTTCAACCTGACAACCTCTCACTGTCACGCCTGCCGAGGCTGTCTTCTGCTGACGATTGATCGTTGGACGGGCGTGAAGATGTTGTTTCGGAGCAGTATTCCTAGTGCGCGCGGTGCTGGTACAGGGTATGCAATGGGTGGTTCAGAGAAAGGAGAACCATCTACCCTGTGCCGTATGCACACGGCGTTCACTTTCATACTAGGAATACATGCACAAAGGCAAGGTCTAAACGGGGGCTGGGCTGCCGTGCTACTCGGCAGCAACAGACATCCCGGGGCAGGGCATGTGGATGTTGATGTCTGGTATCACTCGGGCTGGCTGGATACTGCTCGCCTAAAAAGGAACGACTGCACTGCACCACGAAGCCGTCACCGAGGCATGTGATCTGTACATTGTATCTAGCAGTACTGAGCATACGGTTGATGACACCAGACGGTGACTGTGATTTCTACCGCGCTGTCCCGCTGCCCGGGTTCTCACCATTTCTAGCGGTCGGCTGCGGTTAGTCTTGCTGCTTCTACAAGTGGTAAAGATGGAGCTGCAGCTACCTGGAGGCCCATCCTCAGCACGCCCATCCCAGCCCGCGCTAGATCAAGCGAAGTGTCTCATCTGCAGGGCTGGCAGAGCGAGAGCGAACTTACGATTGCGTCTTGCAGTTGCTGAAACCCGCAGCCCGCACGTCCAAGAAAAGAAAAGGTCTCCTCGAGGCATTCGAGACGGCGGCTAAAGACACATGACGCTCCCAAAAACAGACTGAACCATCTCAACACCGCAGAAGGCACACGCGGCTATGAGACAAGCGAGACAACTCACCTCCCTTTCCAGGCCAATCGGCACGCCTGCTACCGTTCTTCGCACCCGCCCGTGCGCACTACTGGTCCTCCTGCCGCCGCCACTCATGACATCGACTCAAAGAAAAAAGTGTGGCCCTCCATGCTTCGACCCTTTGGCTCTTCGTGCAATAGCGCTTTCTTCATTATAGCTTCATACCTCTAGTACCCATCCAGCACCTCGGCCGCCAGCGCAATCAATACGACCTTCGAAGAACGAACTCCTTCTAGCCCGAACCCCTGCCGCCGCGATCTTACGCAATTCACAATGGAGCCCCCCTTGGACTGTTAGACCTCTCCGAGGCTCGCGTTTGCCGATTTCTCAAACGCGCCGTCGCGGGCAGAGGCCGCAGGATCGAAAGGAGCTCTCCACACTGCCGCAACTGCCTCCCCTCCCCCTGTCGAGAAGAAACATCCCTGGTTGCTTTTCTCCGCATGGTTCAAGCTTAGGATGTGACTTATGCGCCGAAGTTTGTGTACTGTTTTGTCTATGTAGGTAAGGTAGTGTTGATGTGGCAAGGAAGGTGGTAGCAGCACCACGAAGAGTTGTCCCTACGTTTGTATGTACTCGTATTGCTCCAGTATCTGTCATTGAGGGAGCAGCTATTTCGTATCGTGACAAACTTGTGCAGAAGACTTGTCATGTGAGCGTGAAGGCCGACATCGAATAGAGACAATGCACAGACTCGCATCCAGCGAAGAGAGGCGTCGGCGCCGTGCGATCGACGACGCATCGAGGCTTGTCTGTCACATATCAGCCCGCAGACCGCCATCTAACAGTTTAGACATCTCAGTAAGTTTACTCCTACCTGTGATGTCTATTTTCTGATTGAGCCCGTGAGTCTGTCATTCGTCAATTGCCAATTTGATCATGTACACATGTATCAATAACATCAGATGAGCATGCAGTAAATGCACGCTCTCAACATACCTCACATGTACATATGCCCACTCCTGCTTCAGCCACAGTCAACAACCAATCCCAACATCCCCAGCCGCATACCTGCATACCTGCAGACAAGCAAGCAAGCCAAACACCCATCACCGTCACACCAAAAACAAAGCCATTATCGCACAGCGACGCACAACCAACGCAAGGGTCCCCCCACTCGCAGCCCTCGCACAGCATTTACCATCCCGAAATCGCTCCGTATAGCCCTGCCGTGCCACCGTCCAAACCAGCGGCCAGACAGTAAGCGAAATGTCGAGTGACTGCGCTTCCAGATCGGAAGCGACGGCAACCCTGGTCCTGGTTCTGTTCCTGTGAAGAGCAAAGCCAAGCTTCAAGCGATGCCTAGACGCGATCAGCGTTTGCAGCAGTCGATCATTGATTTTTAGAGTTTTGGTCCCAATGCCCTGCTGCGGTTGATATCGATCAGCCACAGTTGCGTTTTGTTGATAGGTAGGGAGCCACCAGCCGCTGCTTATGGCTTGGGTCCTTCGATGCGGGTATCCGTCGATGGGGGACGAGTCGCATGCAGGCTGAGCCTTGGCTCTGTTCTTGACGTCCTTGATATAGCCGGTGAAACGTCGACGTGAGCTACTGTACTGTACTTCTTCGCGGATTTCCAGATTAATGAGGCGGGTACCGTTAGCCGAGCGAAGGCTTGTGACATTCTACCTCAGACACGACTCGATCGTTCTTTTTCAGAGACGATTTGAAGTGAGGAATCATGCAAGGTTGTAAGCAAATCGTTCTATGGTTGGTCTATCGGAAAATTCTCTTCCCCTTTTTGGAGTTCTAAATAAATCAAGAGACAAGAAGATGAGGAAATGAGATTTTATCCCGTTTGGTGAGAAGGTGTTAAAAAAAGGGCCCTGGCTCATTTATACATTACGAAAAAAATTTGGTGGTGGTGGTTTTCGGTGCCCTGCCCTGGTCGTGGAGTACGGCAGCGCCAGAAAATTGGCATAAAGCTTGCTGTCTCGGTGCCCCCCGATGCAAAAAGAAAGAAGTGCAGGCACTGCCTTGGGGTATCTCTCGAGAAATCTTGTACACAGTTCGAAGGTATGGTGGGGTATTGTGAAGGTGGTGTAGTGTAGTGTAGTGTAATGTGAGACGTCGAGACAAGTGGCCGGTCGAGGCTCAGATCACTTTTGTCGGTGTCGTTAAATAGGTCCTCGAGAGGAAAAGAAGTGGATTTCCGGCTGCGGTGGGGGTTCGCAGCATCACATCACCATCAGCCTCGTTGTACGTCTTTCGGCCATGAGGCCACGGCGATCGACGGGCGCGCTCAGTCCGCCGGCTCCTGATTGTGGTCCCGCACCACGGTTGCCAGCTGGTCCGCCGGAGAACCCACCAATGCGTGGTGAAGAGCGCATTGCTGCTAATGCGTGGCGCTCACAGTACACTCGTCCCTTGATCTCGAAGTAGTCGTCCGCCAACACCATTTTGCAGTCAACGCACGTAAAGCATCGAGGATGGAACTTCTTGTCAACTGGGAGTGCGCCGTTGCTGTCCGCAGATGAAGTTGTCTCGAGGTACTGACCCTCAATACCGTGATTACAACCCGCGCACAGAGATCCGTTAGCCTCATGATAGTGGTGCTCGCAGTATGGCTGGTTGGCGATGACGTAGAAATCGGCCGTAGCGAAAGGCTGCTCGCAAGTGCGACACGTGAAGCATTGCTTGTGCCATCGGCCAGTCAGGCGGCCATCGGCTGCTTTCACGGACTTGCCCTCGATCGTTTTGTTGCAGCCACGGCAAACAGGCCTGATGCCAGGAGTGGTTGGTAGACGGACTGGGGGCGCGGGACGGTTTGTGTCTGGGTGCGGTGGAGGGAAGGAAGGTGGAGGAGCTCTAATCTTCGGAGGTTGAACACTGGGTAAAGGCGATGCAGAGCGTGGAAGGCCAAAGTCGTTGGAGGTCTTGGGTGGAGGTGCGGGCTTTGTAGGAGGTGGTGACACTCGTTTGCGCGAGTCGGGGTTTATCTTTAGTGGCACTGGCTGGGCAGGCTCCGGCTCGTCATCCCAATGTTGGTTGCGGGAGATACGACCACCAAATCCAGGGTCAATGGGTGATTCATCTGGCGTGCGAAGTGATCGTGGGATCTTTGGGGGCGTGCCCGGACTTTGCGCCTCTGGCCGGGGACGAGCGAAGTTGATGGGTTGAGACTTCTCCGGTTGGACACTGAGCTTTTCTGGCTGTTTGAAGGTCAAGCCCGCCACGCGCATTTGCTGGTCGTCTCCGTAGAGCGCTGGAGCCTCTCTCAACGGAGAGAATGCATCGAAGCTGCTTGCTGCGCTGGTGACAGGGCTTGGACCTCCAACACTGCTGCCACCATATGAGTCCTTGGATCCATTCGATGAAGAAGACGCAGATGCTGCGTGCGAAGTCTCTTGGCGGTACTCTTGCACAGCCTTGGGCACTGGTGGAGCATTTTGTAGCCGGCGGTCTAGCCTGCTTCCGTTCTGAAAAGATCCAGTCTGGAAATTTGTGTGTGTGAAAACATCAATGGACGCAACCGAACCAGCTCCAGAGCTTGGAGGCCGTCGTTCTTGTGACATAGGCTCTGTGGCCGCGCGAGATATGCCTGGGCTAGGGTAATCCTTGTCCGCATCGTGTTGCTGTGTAGGGAAAGTTTGGCTTCTGTCTGAGCTTTTCAACGGCAATGGTGGATTCGAAATCGAAGAGGGCGATGTCTTGTCAGACAAAGTAGACAGAGGCTCTTGGCTGAAGCTACTCATGAATGTAGGAGACAAGACTTCCTGTTGTGGCCTAGCTGGTCGATGAGGCATGTTGCGTTTCTGTCCATCCGTTTGCGAGCGATATGAATTGGCGGTCGGGGGCCGAGGAATTGGATCATCTCTCGAGCCGACACTCTGAGACTCACTCGGCCGCCTCCCCCCTGTTGCCGTTGACAGTTGCGACGGTGGCTGCCCATTGCTTGGTTTCCTCGACCCATTGATAGGTCCACCTTGTGCGGTCGATGGTCTGTCTAGCCTGAATCCTCCTCGTGAAGGTGTCCGCTCCCCGGATGCTAGTCTCTGTCCATTACTTGTTCCAGGTCTGCTCTGTGGCTGGCCGGGATAGAAAGGTGGGAACGCGCAATCATAGCCGCCAGTCAGCTCTGGACTTGGTGGTCGAGGGTCGAATAGTCGAGGCATAGGGCTTGTCGCGCTTCGCAAAGGTGGTCCTGGCTTTCTGCCTGAACTACCTGCAGACCTGATGCTCGAGGCTGGTGATATAGGTGAACGAGACGTGGAAGATAGCGGTGCAAGGAAAGGTCTGTTGGCAGCATCGGGGTTGATTCGAGGAGGTGGCGGCCTCATGGGCTTCGGCACAGGCCCATCTTTGCCAATTGTGGGTGCCCTCACTCGCGTTACGGGCAATGTTGGCTGTGTGGTGTAATTTGTGTCCTTTGGCGGACTCTCTGGGGGCGCATCGACTGGGCTGAGAGTATATGGATTGTCCAGTCGCGTGATGGAAGTTGTGGCGGTTGTCTTCTCGCAGACGTGTTCTCCCATTGCCGCGATCTCGATTTGATTGCCGCAGTCCGAGCACGTTATGGACGGCAGGAAGCTCGCTGGTCTCATGCCGCCGGCGGCCAGTGTCGCTGCGAGCGGCATTTTCACAAGTTCGTTGTTGTAGTCGGCGGCGTCCAGGCAGCGCGTTCTAGAGCTGAGCACCACGACGCCAGAATGTTTACCAGTCTCCAGGCATAAGGGGGCCGCGTGGGTGCGTGCAATCCGTGGTTCAGGAGGTAGGTGGTTGGTTGAGAATTATCTGCCACAAGGCGTCTCCGCAGTCAAGCTCTATATCCAGCTAATGCTATGGGCTGGGCGCAGAGACAGGTGCAGGCGTGAAGAAACGCTAACAGTAACAAACAGAGACAAGACGCAGGAGTGAAGAGTCGCGATGAGACGGACAGGCGAGACAAGGAACGTGCAGTGAGCTTGGTAGTAGTGAGTAGCTAAGGTAGCAGTGGTTGATCGGTAGCTGGACACTCCAGGACGAAAGAGGCAAGGGCATCAAGGTGAGGGAGACACGCCGCGGTTAGCGAGTGGTAGCATTGTTACTTTGTTAGGGTCTCGACGAGTGTGGACGACGAACTGGCGCTTGCAGGGAGTCGTTGGCGTGTGCCCAAGAGGGAATAGACGACGGTGCCAGAGCTGTTGAGCTTGTGAAATTAGGTGGACCATGCTCGCATGCCCCTGGCGCGCATATGGCCAAGCACGTGCATTCGAGATTGCCTCAGGCGGGTGTTGATGTTGGATGTGTTGGCGGTGGTTCATAGTTGATACTACAGTGCATGAGTCTCCACACTGCATGGTGGTCACAATCAATACGGCCAGACATGGCGTATGTGTTCCGGCGATGGTGGCGGCGCCCTCGATGCAGCGTTGAAGCTGTATCCTGCAAAACTTCGATGGTGCCCAGATGCAGCTGTACTAGCGCCCGCCGCACGCTCCAGGCGATAAGAACCCTTTTTCCCTTTCTCCTGCACATCACCTTTGCGTCGAGCAAGGCAGAACCAGACGAGTCAGGCCTAGACGTTCACGAGCTTGGCCTCAAGAGGCAACCATGCGCCTGAGAGTCCATTTGCCGCCGCGCGACAACCAATCTCAGAGGCGAGCGTCGAAGCCGTGTGATGCCGCTGGTGGCAGTTCTCGGGCACGCCTGCCAACTGGTCCGCAAGAGTGAATAATGGTGGTCGACCTGCTCATATATAATTGAATGGCTGTCATTTTAAAGGACGCGCCCGCGCCTCCTACTGGCTGCTGGGCATATGAGGGCTCGATGATGTCTCCACGCGCATTATCACCCATCTGTGGGTCTAAGGAATCAAGGCCAGCATGGACACATCACAAGCTTAAAAGTGCACGCGACATGTTCGGGAGCAGGGAAGGCTTCGGCAACCCCGCGAAGGACAATCGATCGTGGTATATGAAACACTAGCTGCCCTCCATTGCACTGCCTTTCAATGGTAGCGAACGTTCGATAGCGCTTGACGTCCGTCATGTCGCCATAATGGGAGGCGTAGAAGGTACAAGTACCGGTACAACACATCATCGGTACCGCTGTCATCGAACTCTGACGACTCATTCTGTGGCAATTTCTCTTGATTCAAGATCCTACTCTTGTGTCAGAACCACAAGAAACTGGTCAGAAGGTCATAGTGAGCCAGTGGAAGGTCTTGACGCTATGACTCGGCCTATACCCACATAAGAGTACTTCACTCCATTCGTGCGCGTCTTCCTGCGGCTACGGCGATCATAATGCTGGTTGACGAAGGGCTTGCGTGTCTGCCATCACGTGCGTTGAACCAATGGCTTCGCAAGATCACCGGCTGTAGTGCTGCGCTACGAAGTGTTCACGGGGCTCTCAAGAACCCTGGTATGTTTGTTTGCAGCTATATCTGTACCCTTATCGTAGACACCGTCTGTACTAGCGAGTATTCCGCTTTAATATGTACCAAACGATCTAAAATGGAGGCGTGTCCACTGCAACATGGTAGAACGCCTATGCCAGAGGGCTTCTTTTGTAAATATATTATTGTTCAGGACCCCATTGGGCCAAAATTCTTACTTTTGCGCCTCTTGAGTGCTGCGAATTTTGTAGTTTCCAGGCTCCTGATTATCCAGATTATCCAGATCAACAGTAGGGCGCCTTGCGCCGCACGTCCATCGCCAAGCTGTTCCCTGGGAAGCGTCAAAGTCCTTCTGCAAATAGTCTAATTCGCTTTCAGAGGCGTCGTGCATGAAGAGAACATGCTCAATGGCCGCCTCTGGCCTGGTGAAGCTCCGAGAGAGTATAAGCTATACTTGCGTATCTCTCGCGTCTTGTAGAAGGTAGTCACCAAAAATTCGAGACGCACCAACGAAATTATACGGCTTTCAGTTGATCTTGACCCTGACGCCCTTGACGACGTACGCTCCCAGAAGCTTTCCAGTAACAGCACCAATGTACAAGCCGGTAATGATCGTGATCGGATATTTCTGCCACTCGCGATCCCAGTCCAGAGGGATTGGCACCGCGCCAGCCCATGCACCGACCAACGCGCCCAATGTCATGCCATACACCTCGTCTAGGGGAAGCTGGAGGCTTGCAGCTTGCATCCAGACCTTAGCATCGAGACCGTGTACGTAGAAGAGTTGTGGAGTTGTGAGGAGGCCAAGGTGTAGGGAGAGCAGAATGGTGTGCGCTTGGTTGGTGGTGAGCGGAGCGCCGAAGAAGATGACGAGGAGGAAGACGGCGGGGACCGTGAGAGTGATGGTGAGGATGAGCGAGAGGAAGGCGGGCTAAGTGTAAGGTCAGTCATTGCTTCGGTAATTGATCCAGTAATAATCAAGTAGTGTTCCAAAGGCATACCACAGCTCTAGCTCCAAAGTCCTGGGTCGGCTTCGATTGCTTCTTCCACTTTTGCTTGGGCGGCGGAGGTGCCTGGCCAGTCGACGGGAGGCATAGGAAGCAGTACACCAGCTGAATGATGATCACCAGAGGCGCGAGCCTGACCAGTGTCCTGATCGGGTCCTGCACGAGGCTATTGAAGCTCAAGACGAGGCCTGACAGCAGGACGGCAGCGTGCACATTGGATGCCAGGAAAGAGTAGTCATCGTGGAGGATCTCGATGGGTTTGGCGGGTGGCAGCACAACAGGCGCAGGTTTTGAAGCCGGGATTGGCTTGATGCCAGGTGTAGAGCTCATTTTGGGTGTGGTACTGTACAAATGGTTGTTTGCGGTGTTGATCGCGCATCGAGGGGGACTTTTCGCGTTCGGTCTTAGACGGCTTTACCGCATCCTTAGCTTCTTGACGAGGTACTACACTTCCACCCTTGATCAACATCTCAAACGCAACAAAGAGATAGATATCTGCCAAACGAGAATATTCTGCCAACTAATGCACTTATCAACGGGAATCATTGGCATGGCTTACACACCTCTTGCACGTCAAACCTTTACCGCATGTCAAGAGCACAGCCCAACAAACTGCAACCAGTTCCATCAAGGTCAAGAGATGAGAATAACCCTGCAAAGACCGCCACTCTCCACACGCGGCATGCGACACAAATACAGTGCTGATACTATCAAGATGGTGATTTGATGCTTTGTGATAGCGATAGCTGTGAGGCTTTGTCTTGTTGTACAGCTCTTGCACGGATTTTGGCCTCACAATCAGGGCATCGTCTATACTGAACTGCCGTCCTCAGACATCGAACTGTGATACTACAGGTCACCATTGTTATGCCACTGCTAACACCCTGCAGGAGACTACTTGAACGACAACTTGTGGTATATGCAGGTGGATTATCGGGCAGCCGTCATTAAGACTCAAGGAGACTATGTTTGAGGTTGTGCTGCAATTACACCATCGACCATCGCGTTTACGAGCTCGAAATTCTCTTTGAGCGATCACATTCGGGCATGTATTCAATGGGTCACCTCTTTCAATATCGTCGAAAACAGACTCACTGGGCCAACGACTCCGACCTCAACGTGCTGTTGGGATCAAGGTATGGCGCCTCGCCGATGCCGACAGCACGGTGGCCGAATCGCTCACCCAGGCCTTCGTAATCGAACGTCGCGGTGTGGAATGCGCTGCGGTTGTCCCAAATTGCTAAACCACCACATCAGTACTTGTTCCCGGAATTATATGTCTTCATGGAGCTCACCAATATCATTCTCGTTCCTCCACTTGAAACGAACAGTCAAGTCATGAGAGTCGTGTATCCGTTTCTTGAAGAGCGCAAGAAGCTCATCAGACTCTTGAGAGTCCAGCTCGTTGATGTATTTGGGGAAGGGACCTACAGCGAACAAGCTCTTCCATCCTGTGACCGGGTTTGTGCGCACGACAGGATGGACCGCGGTCAGGTGGGCGCCAGAGTTCTCCGGCGCACCTCGAGGTCCTTCGTGTATCTTGACTTGTTCAGGATTCGCCGCAGCAGCTTTTGTGAACGCTTCGCCACTGAAAGTCGCTGTCAGGCTTTCGAGGAATTTGCGGTATGGCTCGGAGAACCTGGATTGGAAGGGTTAACAAGAGATCCGAAATTGATGTTTGACTTGCTAGTTCCACTAACCGATCGTACAACTCATATCCCGAAGCCCACAGCGTATCGCCGCCAGAGCTTGGCAGTTGTGTTAGGCGCAAGGAGGTATAGTCGGCTGGCTTCGGTTCGAATTGAATGTCAGAGTGCCACTGCGCACTGTCGTAATGGCGCCTTCGGCCCTGGAGTTCGTGCTTGAACATCTTCTTGCGCGAAAGCGAACTGATTGTTGAGATCTCTGCGTCACCGACACCGAACTCATTGGTGTTGTTGAGCACGGGGTGGATGTGGAGAGTTGAATCCTGCGGCTTTCCACTCAGCAGACCCAGCTTGTGAACGAACTCTTTCTGAAGGGCGTCCGTGAGATTGTCTTGCGCGCGGAAGAAGACGACACCACGTTGCGAGACTTAAGGGATTGTCAGATGAATGTTCATAACGTACTGCCTTCAGGAATGCTACATACTTGTGATGGCAAGATCCCGGAGTCGTTCATCGGCGTTCTCGCCATTGAGCAGGTCGTCAACGATGTTAACATCGAAAAATTCCCGACCAATGACTGGGGTAGTATCCTCATGCTTGAAGCGGTCCAAAGCACCAGATAGTTTCAAGGGCTCTGGATAACGTGGTTGGGTTGCCGCTTTGTTCGAAGCAGAGACCTCATGGTCGGCGTGATCCTCGATAATAGCTGGAGCCATGTTGTTCATGTATGGTGAAATTAATGTCAACCCCCAAGTGTAGTATCGACTGAGATTATTAACGGAATTCAGGCAAGACGGTGTCATCTATATGTTTAGATTATCAGCGTGTATCGATTGCATCTGCCTCGGGAGCTCTTCGTAGCAGGTGGGGTGGCTGCATCACGCAATTGAGCATTGCAGTGACACCAAACGTCCACAAGGAACCTTGGACAACCAAGCGAATCACACAGCACCGCCGTATCTACGATATGCCGATGAGCCGTTCGTTATAGCACGGACTATCAATTGTATATTGTAACAAACGCTGGTTGTTGATTGGAAGGAAGTTGGATGATAAACCCCAAACCCCAACCCTAAAACATAATCGGGGCTAAATGCATCCATCTCGAAGATCAACTGTTACACAGGAGCTACATACGGCGCTGGTATTACCAGTATGTGTATATCAGATCATTCTTGCGACGATTGATATGATGTGATTGTCGATGAAACCATCGTTCAGTGTCCGTTTTGGGGAATGGAGGCTGTGTGCACCAACAGAGCTTGAATACTGTGGCCAACGATAATAGCATCAATAATCAACAGACCTGAGAAATGTCTTCAGTCGGACTACTAATATATGCGCCAGATACCGGAAAGACAAGTGCACGGCAGTTGACTATGGCATGCTATGGTCACTATGCTGAAGTTTCTGCGTTTTACAACCTCGTTAGCTCAGACGCTGAGAGGACCATCTCGATCCCTATGTATGAAGATGATAATATCGGATATTGCAGGTATGATGGATTGCAATTCACGGGTAAGCATCGTTCCGAAGCTGATAATCGAAGCCGTCAGTATGTAGATTTGGCAAGGTTGTTGTTTGTGGATACCAAACTCCAGACTCAACTATGAGAGATGTCTGGCACGGAGGTATCAAGACGGCAGCCGCTCGTGTCAACGTAACGATCTTGATCTGTATTAGCAATCAAGATAACCAAGACACTACCCAATACTTCATTCCCATAGCCATTGTTTACCTGAGCTAATGCTGCGGAGAGCTTATCTGTATGCCGAGATATGTCGTGCTGGGAATGCGGTTCTTTAGCGTAATCACGCCACATGGCGTGATAGCTCAAACCCCATGTTACGCTCACAATCTTCGAATTAGCTGCAAGGAAACATGGTGACATGATGGAGTACAGCATGCTACAAGCATCTGCAATTTCTCCGTTATCGCAATCATCGGTGCATCGCACGTTGTCTGCGTGGAAACAACGTGTTGCCCCGCTCGTCTTCAGCCGTGATCGCCACCTCAAGTGCTTGGCTAAGGCGATTTATGTCGTGATCTGCTGCCATTAGCTAACCTTGTTGTCGTGATCCAATAATCAATTGGAGGACAAGGTAGGGGCAAGTTCAAAGTGAGATGAGGTTGCCGCTGATCGATAAGTCACCTCTGCCGGCTTACCGACTCTGAGTTTATATACAGTGCCTTTGACGTCCTACCACTTTCTCGGGATTCTCTGCATCTATTAGTTTCATCCGTCATATACCGCGTTGTTACCAATAGTTCCATCATACACCCATAGCAAATATGGCTCCAGGTCTCGTCGAAACTCTGCCTGATCGAACAGATGACGGCAAAGCTACCGACATCTACAAGAAGGACAAGCTGCAGAACGGCAACTCCAAAGAGGCATTCGCCCAAGGCACCAAGTCTACCAACTATGATGTCGAATTGCACGGCACAGAAGGCCACGCACCTGCAGCTTACCCGAACTACCTGCCCTACTGGGACGACACTAAGTATCCACCGTACGAGCTCTTCGAGGAGGTCGAGCACGGCAAAGATGCAGACCCCAGCTTCTCCAGCCTCCTCAAGGGCGCCGAAGTGCACGATGTTACCGCGAACATCGGTGCCGAAGTCAAAGGCATTCAGCTCTCCAAACTCGACAAGGCTGGCAAAGATGAACTCGCACTATTTGTCGCTCAGAAGAAGGTCGTCGCCTTCCGCGACCAAGACTTTGCATCTCTGCCAATCAGCGAAGCGCTCGAGGTTGCCGAATACTTTGGCCCGTCTCACATTCACCCGGCCTCTGGCGCACCGAAGGGCTACCCCAAGGTCCACATCGTGCACCGCTCAGCGGCAGACACCACAGCTGCCGATTTCTTCGAGGAGCGCACAAACAGCATCACCTGGCACAGTGACGTGACCTACGAGAAACAGCCTCCGGGCACCACCTTCCTTTACTTGCTTGACGGTCCTACTGCAGGAGGCGACACCCTCTTTGCCAATTTGGCGGTGGCCTACCAGCGTCTGTCGCCAGAGTTCCGCAAGCGTCTGCACGGTCTCAAGGCGGTGCACTCCGCGCATGAGCAGGCGAACGCTGCCCTGGCGCGCGGTAGCATCGTCCGTCGCGAACCCATTGCAAGTGTTCACCCAGTCGTCAGGACTCACCCTGTGACTGGCGAGAAGGCGCTGTTCGTGAACCCTCAATTCACTCGGAGAATCGTGGGCTTCAAGAAGGAGGAGTCCGACTACCTGCTCAACTTCTTGTACCAGCACATTGCTCTCGGCGCGGATCTCCAAGCGCGTTTGAAGTGGGAGAAGAACACTGTGATTGTTTGGGACAACCGTGTGACTGCGCACACTGCAATCCTTGATTGGACGGACGGGCAGAGACGCCATCTGGCGAGGTTGACGCCTCGAGCTGAGCAGCCGTACGAGACCCCATTTGAGGGTGATGCGTAGTTGGTTGAGATCTGGTGATTTTCTTTTTCCATTCGTTTTTTTATAGGATACCATGACAGAACATGAGGCATGAATTAGCAACGGTATATATTTTCTCAAGAGCGTACCCAATAACCAGTGTCATCCTGTGCCTTGTGTCTATACCATAGAGAGAGTGTTTTGTGGGTGGCGTTCAAATTGAAGGTAATATCTTCCATAGATGCAATCGAATCGGCCAGCAGATGAAACATGTGTACGTTGACCGTCATGTCTGCAGATGTCAAGAAGCACGTGTGGCGGGAGGCTGAAGTGCCGTCGCCAAGCTAGGCCGTCTTTGACGTCGTTCGTCCAGCAAGCAAGCAAGCTCCATCTGTGCTCCGGGGCCATCAAGCTCGCCGACGCAGCAGCCATCGCCAACGTCTCTCGTACCCATCGAGCGCCTACAACAGGCCTCACACCCACCCGCGACATATACTCGGCGATAGTATAGCAGCACTACGCCGCAGACGCCAGCGTACCAACTCCGAAACCCAAGCACGCAGGCAGCAGACCTACAGCCACCATGGCCGGAGACGAGGTAGACCCGCGGATGATGTCCGTGAAGCCGCGCCTGCGCTACAACACCATCGGCGGTGTCAATGGCCCGCTGGTCATTCTGGAGAACGTATGCATGCACTTTGTGTCCATGGGAGTCAAGAGGACGAATCGCTGATCGCAGGGACATAGGTCAAATTCCCCCGTTTCAACGAGATCGTGTCGCTCACGCTGCCCGATGGCTCTGAGAGGAGTGGTCAGGTTCTGGAGGCCAGAGGTATGCGCCGTGTGGATACAAGAGGCTGGGAGTATATGTTGATTTCAGATTAGGCAACCGTGCCGTCGTGCAGGTGTTCGAAGGCACTTCCGGTGTTGACGTCAAGAAGGTGAGCGCATCCAGTACATGCAGGGCACAAGAGAACACCATCTAATATGAGACTAGACCAAAGTGGAGTTCACTGGCCACAACTTGAAGCTCGGAGTGAGCGAGGACATGCTGGGTCGTGTCTTCGACGGTTCTGGTCGCGCCATTGACAAGGGCCCTAAGGTCCTTGCCGAGGACTACCTCGACATCAACGGTTCGCCTATCAACCCCTACTCGCGTGTCTACCCCGAGGAGATGATCTCCACCGGTATCAGCGCTATCGACACCATGAACTCGATCGCCCGTGGTCAGAAGGTCCCTATCTTCTCTGCTTCTGGTCTTCCTCACAACGAGATTGCCGCACAGATCTGTCGCCAGGCTGGTCTCGTCCAACACAAGGGCAAGGGTGTGCACGACATGCACGATGACAACTTCTCCATCGTTTTCGGTGCCATGGGTGTGAACTTGGAGACTGCCCGCTTCTTCACCAAGGACTTCGAGGAGAACGGATCTATGGAGCGTGTCACCATGTTCACCAACTTGGCAAACGACCCTACGTAAGTCGGCGAAACCACTGGTCAACTGCACCGTCCACTAATAGCTATGGCAGCATCGAACGTATTATCACCCCTCGTCTCGCTCTTACAACCGCCGAGTACTACGCCTACCAGCTCGAGAAGCACGTTCTCGTCATTCTAACCGATCTTTCGTCCTACTGTGACGCTCTTCGTGAGGTCTCTGCTGCCCGTGAAGAGGTTCCTGGTCGTCGTGGTTACCCTGGTTATATGTACACTGATTTGGCCACCATGTACGAGCGTGCTGGTCGTGTTGAGGGTCGCAACGGCTCCATCACCCAGGTTCCTATTCTGACCATGCCTAACGATGGTAAGCCTAAAAGCACATCCTGACGCCATCTGACATGCCACTAACCGGGTCACCAGATATCACTCACCCCATCCCCGATTTGACTGGTTACATTACTGAGGGCCAGATCTTCATCGACCGTCAGCTCCACAACAAGGGTATCTACCCGCCAATCAACGTTCTTCCCTCGCTCTCGCGTCTAATGAAGTCTGCCATCGGCGAGGGTCACACACGTAAGGATCACGGTGATGTCTCCAACCAGCTTTACGCCAAGTACGCCATTGGTCGTGACGCCGCATCGATGAAGGCTGTCGTCGGTGAGGAGGCTCTCTCCAACGAGGACAAGCTCTCGCTCGAGTTCCTCGAGAAGTTCGAGAAGACATACATCAACCAGGGCGCGTACGAGAAGCGTACCATCTTCGATGGTCTCGACCAGGCTTGGGATCTGCTGAGAATCTACCCCAAGGAGCTGCTCAACAGAATCCCCAAGAAGGTTCTTGACGAGTTCTACCAGAGGAAGGGCAAGGCCAACAAGGGTACTCGCGACACCGGTGACGACGAGGACGAGCAGCAGCAGCAGCAGCAGGAGAGCTTGATCTAAGTACGATTTGGTCAGGCGAGGTGAGCGAAGTGGAGTGAGTTTGCGTTTTCATGGGTGTTACTAGGTCTTGTAGATATCATTTGCAATCACAGCGAGCTTGTTATAGAAGTCAATTTGTATTGTGGGAGGTGTTCATGAGGAATGCCTTGCTGGCGAGTTTTTGACATTCTTGTGGTCGAGCACTGTGGTTGCGCATGGATATACGTCCAGGACAGCGAAATCCAGGGCTACTGGTTCAGTATGGGCGCGGTTTGGTTTGTCAAGCACCAGAATGAAGATAGGTACCGCTCAAG
Source organism: Cladosporium colombiae (assembly GCA_026122715.1). NCBI lineage: Eukaryota > Fungi > Ascomycota > Dothideomycetes > Cladosporiales > Cladosporiaceae > Cladosporium > Cladosporium colombiae. The sequence continues at coordinate 2,027,363 of JAKZFA010000001.1, read as the reverse complement.
CTTGTTGTATAGTATGAGAAATACTGTGAAACGCTAGTCCTTCCGATGCTCTAGACTTGCCAACAAGATGCACATGCGGATGATTGTGCTCTCCTTCGCATTTGTGGTGATGTCCAGGGCCCCAGTAAGAGAAATACTCGTGAGAGCTGGTGGGATCGATCCAGTCGATCCCGCACTGTCCTTTTATGATGACGGCGATGCACAAGAAATCAGCAAAGCTGTCCGCGATGCAAGCCACTGAGACGCGGCCGATGAAATGATCGGAGTTGTATGCAACCTCATGCGCAAGAACTATAGCACATATGCAGCTTTCGTAACACGACACGCGTGACCCTTTCGCGCATATGGAGATTACCATAGAATGAGCAGTGAATCTTCTGGTACATCGTTCCAGACACTGGTCGACATTGATAAATCGAGTCATTAAAGCGATGAGACAGGTATTGGGTAATGAGTAGTTTATTTAGATATAGTTACTATACAGAGGTTCATCAAAATACATCACGGGCATCAAAGTTGATCTAAACTGAGAAACAAGTCAGCAAACATGTCCTATCGTAGCAGAATTGATAGTAACAAGGTGTGTTTGGTGCTGGTGTGTCAGACATCCAAGGAAGATAATGCGCTCATCGGCCGTCTAAATTAGGTTCTTGGCGACGGCTCGCGTGGAAACTGCGAATGTGGAAGGTTTTTCATCCTCCAGCAGGGGGATACCTCTTGCGAGAAGAGGCAGTGTAGGGAGCGGTGCGCGCTTACCATTGTGTATGACGCCTCCTCTCTTCACGTTCGGATCCGAGGGAGGCTATTTTTTGTCCGAGTTTTTCTGTCCGACTAGCATCGGAGCTTAGTCGGACTGATCGCGACAAGTCAGTGAGGGCGAGGAAGGTGTTATGCAACGGACTAGAGCTTCAACGCAGTTAGCGACATGATCATCTTTGACTTCATAGCGCAATGGTGTGAATGGTGTAGTGTCAGACAAAAGTTACTGGCAAGTATACATCCGCCCTGCGAGAGGCAGACGAAAAGACAAGCTTCTTCATGGTCGAATCAGTTGGGAAAAGAAGACGTTTATATGATTGTCATCTTTCGGAGGGTGCAGGCGGAGTGGAGAAATGGTGCCGACATACCTGTTGGGACCTTGCGCGCCTCGCTCGACAGGGCATACCGGCGGATGCAGTGCAGCAGATCGTGCGAGGCGCGCTGGTGGTGCGTCGAGAGTGGAAGAGAGTTGAATGTTGTGATGAAGAAGTTATCTGCAGCCGCAAGAGAGAGACTTTTTGTAGGACAGAAGCTACGGCGGGGCGGGAGACGGGCGCTAAGCGCACGGGCCCACGGACGAGGAGGGAGCCACAGGGACGGGAGGTGGTCGCAGGCAGGCAGGCAGGCAGGAGGAGGAGCGAGCCATGGGGTGCTCCTCTTGAGTACTTGCGCATCCGCAGCAGCAGCAGCAGCAGCAGCAGCAGCAGCACCACCACCACCACCGCCACCGTCCACCCCTCCCCTGTCACTGCTTCTCAATCCCGCTCCGCCCTCTCTATCCATCCATCCACCCATCCATCCCCCTCGGTTGTGTGTGCGCAAGTGTTCGCACGCGCTGCTGGTATCGTATCCTCGCCAGACTTGCTCCGATTGGGCACAGACCCATCAGACCAACCACACGACGACGCGACCATCGCGCCCCGACGACGTCCCTGCCCTATACACCGCATCCTCTCTGCCTTTCGCGCCGATTCCACTCACCAGCCGGCACGCACGCTGCGATTCACGCGGTCTGCCTTCGCTGCTCGACGCTCTGCAGTCACGTCCTGTCGGGAGCCACCTATGCTGCCGCTGTAGCATACTCGTCGGCTTATGCATCACACACACCGCATCGCTACACTCGCGCGATCACCAGCAGGGCCGAGGCCGGGTCCAACGAGCTAGATCGAGTGAACTCGCACACGCGTTCCACCTACTCGACGCCCGTTCGCGTTCGTACACATACTACGCGACAGCAAAATGATGGCGGCATACCCGCCCGGAAACAATATGCACCCGGGCATGCCCCACGGCCACCCTGGGATGGCGCCGACACCAAACCAGCACATGGGCCAGCAGATGCAGATGCACGCCGGTGTATCTGGGCCTCCTCACGTTAGCCAGCCCGGCGCCATGATGGGCATGCAACCCGGAGCCGTTGGAGGCATGCAGCCAGGTGCCGGAGGAGGAATGGGAAACCAGCATCCTGGAGCTGGAATGGGCATGCCAGGTCAGGGCATGGGAGCCCAGAACATGGCTGGCGCACAAGCCGCCATGCACATGACTCCTCAGCAGCAGCAACAGTTCATGCAGCAGCAGCAGCTTCAACAGGCCAGCGGCAATCCGGCCATGATGGCCCAGCTTCAGCAGCAGCAACAACACATCATGCGCCAGAGGATGATCCAGCAGGCACAGGCAATGGGAATCCCTCCCCAGCAAATGCAGCAGATGAACCCGCAACAGTTGCAAGCGTTGATGATGCAGCAACAGCAGAACCAACAAGCGTTCCAAAACAACCAGCAGCAGCAGATGAACCCTGTGCAGCTGCCAGCCCACCTCGCTCAACAGCAATTGCAGGTGCGACAACAACAACAACAAGCTCAGCAAAGCCAGCACCAAGCCATGATGCAGCAGCAGCAAGCCCAACAGCAGCAACAACAGCAAGCCCAGCAACAACAGGCACAGGCACAGGCACAGCAGCAACAAGCTCAAGCACAACAGCATCATCTGGCAATGCAGCACGCGAATTCGCAGCAAAGCAATCAAGGGCAGGCCGGTCCGCCTGCACAACCCGGCCACCCAGGTCAAATGCGACCAGCATCGAGAATGCAGAACCCGAACGAGCAAAACCAAGCTCCGCAGCCACCGCATCCTCAGTCAACTCCACAACAGAGCCAAGCTGCGCCGCCGCCTCAGCTCCAGCAACAGCAGTCGCAGCAGGGTTCGCAGCCAACTCCGCAATCGACACCTCAGCAAGCCAGAGACCAGCAGAGTGCACCGCCTCAGGCGCCACCTATCCAGCAGTCACAACAGACATCTCAACCTCAACAGCCTCAACAGCCCCAGGCCCAGCAGCAGCAAGCCCAACAGCAGCAGCAGCAACAACAACAACAACAGCAGCAGCAGCAGCAACAGCAGATGATTGCCCAACGCCAGCAGCAAATGGCGTTGCTGCAGCGTGGTCAACAGCTTCAGCAGCAGAGGATTCTGGCTGCCCAACAGGCCGCACAGCAGACTCAGCAATCGAACGGCCAATACATACTGCGCCTGCTGCAATTTTCAGACGGTCTTAGCAGTTTCTGCCAGCAAGAGGGCGAGAAAGATGGACGAAGCCTGCCTGCCTGGGCGGAGTTCATCGATCGTCAATTTCTCCCTGAAGGTCGCTTGATCTGGGCGCCATACGAGCTCCATAAGAAGGTCGAGATCCCCAAAGCGAGCCTGCCACGCTTCTTCTGGATGTACTTTGACACTGGTGCGGATCGATTACGGCTACACACGGAGTACGGAACCGAAACAATGCTAGCAGACGGACGTTGCCGACTTGTCTGTAAAAATGCCACGCTTACAGTATCGTATCCAAACGGCGCACGCGTCGAAATGAGCGGACCTTTGACTGTGTTATACGGCAGCAACGGAAGCCTGATTGAAGGCATGGAATTCCAGATGACCAGGTGCGAGGAGCACCTGTCGAGGACAGAGGTGGAAAAAGTCTTGACTAATTTGAGCCCAACTTTGTCGAACAAGCAAAGCCCAAAAATGACCAAAGGCAAACTTCCAAAGGCGCAGCAGAAGCTCCAACAGCAGCAGGATAGCGTAACAGACCACCTGCCAAGGGCCCCTAAGGGGCAGGGTGGAATGACCATGCGCATGCTGCAGTTCCTCGAGGTAGACGCGACCCAAAATCCCGACGAATTGTAAGCGAACGCGTGCTGACGACAAGCACCAGATCTCAGAAACCATGGGCCTAATGGAGGACCTCATGATCTTCGCGCAAGAAAAGAATCTCAGACCGAACCACGCACTCGACCAGCTCGTTTCGCAGTACGAAAGGACCGGTGCCAACAATCCTCAAATCAACCTTCCACCTGGCCAGAATGGCACTCCGAATGGCATGCCTCCAGGCGCACAAGGCACTCCTCGCATGGGCAGCATCGGTCAGCCAGGATTCCAAAGTTCGCCCTCAGTCCCAAACATGAACCTTCCGATGCAACCAAACGGCATCCACAGCAGCCCACACCTTCAAGGCGGCCTTTTACCAGGCCAGATGCCTGGCGGAATGGGCACACCATCCCCAGCACAGACACACATGGCCGCGCCACCAATGATGCCACAGCATAGCCAGCAAGGAACGAACAGTAGCGCTGCGTCTGCGAATACCAGCCCGCAAGTCAACAACAAACGCAGGCGCAGTACTGTCAAGATGGAGGGTGACGATGGCGGCGGAGACGGCGCCCATAAGATCAAGCCTAGTCCTCGCATGCCGAAGAAGCCTAAACCTTCGTAAGCACATCGCCACGTCAATCATCACGATTGTTTATGATCTAGCGTTTGGATACTGCCGTTTGTGGGCGTGTTTCGCGACACGCCTATTGATTTGTCGATAAGCAGCGAGGCGTTTGCGATGTTTTGCTATGTGAGATGCATTTTGCAATCTGACGGCCGGGCCAGGGCAGCGAGCAGAATCAGGAGGAACGAATTTGAGACTCCAATCCCGATCTCGCGGCAGACGGAGTGATCAACAAACACGACCACCTCGTCTTCATTGCCAGACGCTCCGGATCTGCTCGAGTGTGCCTTTGTTGGCTACGGACTAATTTGATTAACTGCGGAGTTTTGGGTTTTTTGTTTTTTGCTTGCCGGATTATTTTTTGATATTTCTACAAACCGCGCGGTGACGAGGCAAAGGTTTATTTTTTGCGATAATCTCGTTCATGGAAAAAATGCGGCGGACGAGTCTGCCAAAAGGACGTTTTCTTTTGGAGTGGCGGACGTCTTTTGTGATACACTCCCCCGGATCCTAAGAGGTTTTTTATATAACGGTATAGCGATCTGTACGATAACCCAACGTTTTTTCCCACAAGCTGTTGAGGCGTCTATCTGTATGTGAGTGGCAATGTGGTGGCATAGCGATATTCTCTCCAGGGAACGCTTTCCCACCCTGGTTGGTATGCACACGAATACAATACTTCTGTACCAAGCGATAATCGAATGTCCCGGTTCTAGGCTGAAGGTGAATATTGACCTCTGAATTTGTTACTTGCAGGATGTGTTCCATCACAACTATGAACTACAACAAACGATGTGATGACCTTTGAGCCTTTCCAGCATGTCGAACGGACCACTGTCGCCATCATCAAAACTACATCACGAACCGACCATGCCGATGCTACTTAGTCTCGGTAGAGCATCTCCAAATGGCCGATCATCTTTCGTTTCAAGTCCATCAGCTCAGCCTCAGTGACCAAGGGACTCCATTTCGGGCGAGACGCTGAGGAAGCAGCAGCCGCCTGCCGATCGTCGGCAACAATGAGATCTAAGCTCGTGCCAAAAAACGGAACACCAAGGCCCTTCAGCTCCCCCGTCATCGCTTCCTCCATCGAGTGCTGGGCAGCGTAAACCTTGCGGTCGAAGACTGCCAGTTCAGCCTCTTTTGCTTCCTCAGATTGCGGCTCGATCGAAGGGCCTGCAGCGCCCTGATTGAGCGACTGCAATATCGACAGAGCCTTGGCCGCCGACGACGATCGACTGATTTGCGTTTGCTTCAGGGTTTGACGTTCTGTGTACCAGCGCATTTCGTGAGCTCGTTGGTCCCGCATCATCTACAACAAAAAAGAAAGTCAATAGGCTCAGGTCGACGCCACGGTCAGTGTCACCAGAAAAGGCTTACTCTACGGATGGTGGATTCGAACATCTTGTTCTGGGCGGCGATCTTAGTCACACAGCGCAGCGCATCTTGCCAGACCGTGATGGTGGCAGGGTCAATGACAGATGGTGGTTGGATTTGATCTTGTTTGGGAGGTTGAGCGGGAGTGACTGAGCGACTTTGGGGACGTCCTCTCAGACGAGGATCTGCCGATACGGGTGATTCGACTCGGGCATTTTGTAGGATAGCTGAGAAATTGTTGGTCTCAGGTATTGAAGGCGTAACATGATTGGTTTCGACAGGCTGATATGGTGTTTGCTGTGGAGGTTGTTCTGCGGCGTTCTGCTGCGAATACTGTGCGAGAGTGGCGAGGATTGCCTGGAGATCAGGCTGCTGGGCCATGGTGTATATCGAAACAGCGATGAAGTTGTTGTTGTTATGAGTACGCAAGGCAGTACAAATTAATTGCTGGTGTCCTGCAGGCGAGCGAGCGAGGGATGAAGCGAGGGTCGACTTCATGTTGATCGCCATCGGGAAAGCGCTGCCAAGGCCGCCATCAGCATCATGCATCCTCGAAAGTTTGAAGGTTAGGAGGAGGGAAGAAGCATTGAATCTCTTGCCCGTGCTTCTTGCCAACGCCATACGTATTAAACACGACAATCGACAACACCCTCCTCTCGCACAATCAACGCGCCGTGCGCAACCGCCAAAATGCCACGCTCACCCTCCGAGGCCACCCGCTTCACCTCCAACGGCCCTCCCAATGTAGCACCCATTGCACCAACATCTACCGGCTCTCAGATCAACTTCGGCCAGGCTCCTCCAAATGAATCCCCACAGCAGAAGATCTCGCGTCTACGCGCCGCAGCCGCCAACGCGAAACGAGGCAAAGAGACCGGCTTCGACACAGCCGTACGAGTCGGCAGAGTCTGGGCCGACCGCGCGCATAAAGTCACCGCTCTCAGCTTGATCGGCCTGACCGTCGTGGCGGGCGTCGTCGCAACAGCGGGTATCACAGATATGCTGATGCACAACCGGAGGAGGCGGAACGAGTGGTTGGCGGAGAAGAAGGCCCAGAGTGCAGCGGAACTTCTGGAGGCGAGGAAGGCGCAGAACACTGGCACAATCAACGAGGACCAGATGCTCCTTATCAACAGAGAGCGTGTGAGGGCTGCTGCTGAGGAGGAAAAGAAGAACCAGCCCGGCATGTTCAAGCGTGCGGGCAGTTATCTGTTTGGAGGTCTTGAGAAGGAAGAGCAAAAGGGCGGCAAGCTCGGCGCAGCTGCCGCAAAAGCAGAGGAGGCAGTACATCCCATCAAGGAGAAGCTCCTTGGGCAAGAGGAGGATCGTGGTGTCCTAAAGGCTGTTGAGCAGAAGCTCGACTCACACAGGCGGGAAGGCGAGAAGGTGGTCGAGCTTGTGAAGCCTCTCGGTGGGCCCTTGGATCGACAAGCACAGTCAGCGGTGGATGCTGTTACAGGAGGAAAAAGTTGGACCAGCTGGTTGACTGGCCGGTAATGGACGGTGGGGGGATGTTGAATAGTGGGATGTACGTTGACATATTGGGTCACTTCACGCATGGCAAGGCGCATGTAAGCATAGAATTTGTACCATACTTGTACAGGAAAGCGATGATGTTTTCTACAGATATCTGGAGTGTACACTTCTTTTATGCGTCAAATTGGGAAATGAGGATCATTTATGCTTTTGAATCAGCAGGATCGTGTTCGACTCCTGGTACCAGTCAAGTGCGCAGATCGACGACGAGCAATGCACTGGCCGCACCTTTGACTGCTAGAGCGGTTGAGACCCCTATGAATGAATAGTAGTCGGAAGCACAGATCTTAGGTTATAAACCCTCCCTTTCGAGGCTTCTACTTCCATACCATAAGCCAGCTAAACGGCAAGTCGGTTTGAACCGATTGAAGCGTCACAGAATCGACAACAGACAGAAGCTGGCGTTTGACTTGACGTACGATCGAAGGCAAACCTCCATGGCTGCTACAAAATGATTGGAGCTTACGGTAGTACAATTAGCGGCTGGCCGATCTTCAGGTTTCGATGGCCTCCAGACTTAAGCGTGGCCGACACTAATGAAAACACGATCCGGGTTTAGTACGCACTGTAAAAATAGATGAACCAAAAGTACCGCAAGAGAATTGTCGTCGTCGAGAACATCGGTGAAGCCGAGCGGGTTGCTCACAGCCTAATCAAGAGCGCGGACGTATCTCTCCCAATTTGCTGTTGCGCTCTATGTGTTCTGGGATACTCTGACGAAGGAGATTACCTGGAAAAGCGAAGACCGTCATGGCTGATGCAGACGACGGGAAAGACGGTCATTAATTCCAGTACACTCTACCAAGCTACGCTGACTGACTTACAACCTCATCGAGATTCGCCCTGCCTGTCTTCAACCGTCTAAATGGTTCCACGGCGTCTTCCATATGGTATTTTACGGCGAAGCGGCCGACCAGAGGAGCTTCTGCGGGCTTGAAGTCTACTGGATTGAGACTGAGTGCGAGCACTTTGATCAGGTGTTGATCGGAACAAGCCTTGGGCAGTGTCTCCGATGCATGCAGTTTTAGGTCGTTCTCCAGGCGTCCTGCGGCGGAACCATACTTCCACGTTCGCATCGTTGGTGGGAGTGCGGTAGTAGCCATTCTTTGAAGATGTGTGTGTAGTATCTGTTCTAATGATTGAGGATTGGGTAGCAAGGGGGAGGGAAGGTGGGCAAAAGTACAACTTGGATGTGAAGTGGTACCTTGTGGTCTCTGATCAGTAGCTCCATTGTGCGAGTTATCATGCGATTATATACACATTCCAGCTGAATGAACAACAGAACCTAATAGCATCAACCTCGCAGTCGATACGAAAGAGGGTTTAGCGCGAACATAAGGTCAGGGAGTGGCGTCAAGCTAAGCCAAGGTAGCAGTCGAGTCAATCAAGCTCTAGCCATGTAACTTACGCGCAAGGTCCGGCGCAGGGCTGTTGCGAAGGATTGTCCAAGGCGACGTCTTTGTCGAATGCGAAAATGCGAGCGATACAGATTGCTATCTTGTAGCACACTCTCTCCATTGTCGGAGCAAATCATGCCGACCACCCATATGCAGTCCAAGATAGTTTTGGAATTGTGTGAGTCTACGCACGTCTCTAGGGCTCCTTGATATTACCCATATCGATTGTAGCTCTCACGATAGCTTCGTTTGCTATCGTAGTACTAGCAGAAAAAGGTTGATATCTCGAGAGTGAATGTGTTGCTGCCAATAAGAATGGAGCCATGAAAATTATGGTCACCAGCCAGACCGATGCTAGTTGCACATATCTCCAATGCGTACGTCACTGCCATAAACAAAATCGCCACTGTGACTGAGTGCAAGCCGATAGGAATTAATGCTTAGCCAGCAGGAAGCCCGAACAGGTATCAACCATATCTCTGTTGAGCCAACGCTTTCAACATCTCCATCGTCTTGTCTTCCTTCTTCCTGTGTTCCGCCAATCTCTCCTCACGCTCAGCCTCCCTCGCTCTCAATTGCTCTTCTTTCCTAATCTCCCTCTCATTCTTTGCCCTTTCCCGCGTCTTCAACTGTGCTTTGAACTCCGACACCCCATCGCCGCCGCCCATCAGCTCACTGTCAGGCACTTCTGCGGCGCCGGAGTCTTTGGCATCCGCAAAAGAGCGATTCGAAGCAGTGACTTCCCGTCTTTTCTCCATTTGCCGCTCTCGTGATCCAGGATCGGCTCTAGGGGCTAGCTCCTCCAAACGCTCCTTCTGAGTCTGGCGGTCCAGTTTACGGTCGTTGCGAATGTCAGCAATGCGTACTAAGCGTTCCTCTTCGGTGAGTTCTTGTCGGTGTTGCAGATCTTGCAAACTAGGTACCGAGGGTCCGGACTTCTGCACTGGCAGTGCGGGCCCAAAATCATCATCGTCTTCTTCGTCCATGGCCTCGGCCTTGGCTGTGGAAGAAGAGCCTTGGACCACCCGCTGCGGCTCATGTTTGGGTTTTGGCTGATTGCCCATCTCTGCAGCCCGTTCATCCGCCCGCTCTTTGGTTCTCGGGTCGTACCAGCCCTCTGCTAGCTCGCCACGATTCCATTTGTTCATGAAGCTTTTCCATCTGCCCTTGACCTCATCTTCGCTCAGGTCGGCAATGTCATGTCCTTTTTGAAGGTCGAGATAGTCGGCAAACAAGTTGGTGTAGCGCTCGAGATGTCTGCGATGGAGTTCTCGCTGGTTGAACGGCAGGCGCACTGGCTTGGGTTCAGAGCGTGGCAGGTGGCTGCTGTGGTGGGTGGTATGGCGCCTTGGTGATCGTGAGCGGTGTCGCTTCGTGTCGCAATCGCGACGACCACCGCGTGGTGAGCGTGATCGCCTGGTATGGTGGTGAGAATGATGACCGTCTGGCATGGTTGTTGGATTGTTGTAGTAACACCTCCGAGGGTGGGGCTGGCTGGGTTGCTGTAGGGCGGAGAAAGGCGGGCCCTTGCCGATAAAATACGACGATCAGCGAGCCACCAGCATTGCAGATCAAAACGAACATGAGAATAACAGCTTCACTAGTATATGAACTTCACAACATCTTTCAAGTTGAGTCGAAATCGGTGAGTAATTTCTGTGTACGCGCCAAACGAGTGTGTATGTAGGGTTCTATGACTATCTCAATCCTCGAGACCAAGCGCCAACCAGCAGAACACCATACAAATGTACTAAATAAATGCCAGACCCCAAAGTCTGAGCATGTTGAAGCAATGAGATCTATGTCTCCAGACTTGGAGCTTTCAAAGATTGTCGTCCAGCACGGGTTGAACGTGTGACAATCGCTTGATGTTTTGCAAAGCGTGCCAATGGGATGAGCGTCTGAATCGAGACATCCTTGTTGTGATCCCAATCACATCTTTTGGCAGCTATAATCTGCCCCTAAACTGGGATAGTGACCTGCGCATGGCTTGGTGCGAACGATTCTGGTTGCTTGACGGCCAGAATATTGCCCAACTTTCCACGCTTGGCCCATTTCCAGGCCTCGGCGATCAAGATCTGGACAATGATACAGGAGAAGACGACAGCCCACTCCCAGGTGATTGGCAGATGGTCGAACACCTTCAAGTTGAGGCCGGGAATGTAGATGAGCGGGAAGATGATGACGAAGCCTGCGATACAGGACCAGAAGAGGAACTTGTTGTGGTATAGCGTGGGGCCAACCGAGAAGAACTTACTTCTTGACTTTGTGTAGTTGCGGCCGGGAAGGCGAGTGTTGAATAGTGAGGTGCGGAAGTCCATCACCTCCCAAGCGAGGATGAGAAGGCCGAAGGTGATGACGCCGAAGACGGTAGAGCGGGCGCGGAAGACAATCTCGCAGGACGCGGAGAACTCTTCGTTACAGTGCTCTCCGAGGTTGCCTCCGCCCACACCGTAAACAACGATGGCGAAAGCTGCCAAGCAGAGTGCACCGATCGAGCAGCCATAGACCATCTTGTCGGCGATGAGCTCCCAGGTAAATACACCGACGCTCAACGGGTGCGGCGGACGGTTCATAATGTCGGGGACAGCAGGCTCAAGGCCAAGGCCGAGAGCGATAGGTGCGGACGTGACCAGGTTGACCCAAAGAATCTCGAGCGGCGACATGGGGAAGATTGAGCTGCCGTGGACGTCCTTGAACGCCAGGCCGACCATCAAAAGGACGACCTGGGCAATGTTGGAAGACAAGAGGTGGAGCAAGAACTTTTGGATGTTGTCGAACAGACGTCTGCCTTCCTTGATTGCGCGAACAATGGAGGCGAAGTTGTCATCAGCCAAGACCATGTCGGCGGCCTGCTTCGCGACGTCGCTTCCATTGATACCCATGGCAATACCAATATCGGCAAGCTTCAAGGCTGGAGAGTCGTTGATACCATCACCGGTCATAATTGCGAAGGCCTTGCGGCGGTGCAAAGCTTGTACCATGCGGACCTTGGTGGTAGGGGAACATCTGGCGATGACGAGAGGTAGTTCCGGAAGAGCGTCAATTTGGGCTTCGGTGAGCTTATCGAAATCTCCACCAGCCATGACCTCGCCACGGTTGGCCTTGACACTCTGAGTGATTCCAACTTCGGCAGCGATGGCCGCAGCCGTGCCGATATGGTCTCCGGTGAGCATGTGCACTTTTATACCAGCAGACTGGCAAGTGCGTACTGCCTCTGCGGTCTCAGCGCGAGGCGGGTCGTAGATACAAGCAAGACCAGCGTATTTCAGGTCACACTCGGCGTTGGCGCGCTCGGTAAGGTCGATGGAGTCATCGACAGACTTACTGGCAAGGCACAGCACTCTCAGGCCTTTGAGCGCCATAGCTTCTGCTTCTGCCAAGATGTCGCGTCTAGTCTGGTCGGAACATGCGAGAAGTGGCAGGATAGCCTCGGTGGCACCCTTGACGAAAACATCGGTTGTACCGGGGGCACCAGTGTAGGCCACGGCCATGCGTTTAATAGTAGAGTCGAAGGGGAATTCGGTGATGAGCTTTCGCTGTGATTTGGCAAGTGCCTGGGGCTTGCCGTAATCGAACCTTGTCGCGAAGACTTGAAGAGCGATTTCAGTGGGCTCGCCAATGGCAGTCCATGCGCTCTGAGTAGGGAGTGTGGATGAGGACTCGTTCGTGACTCCTGCAGAGGAAACCTCCGCCAGGTTACACAGAGATGCGATCTCCAGATATCTTGCAAGCTCCACACTCCGCTTTTCTTCCTGAGTTGACAAAGTAGTCTCGACAGTGCCACTATGAGGGTTGAATGGATCCGAAGTGTCGTGAACGCGGATATTTCCACCACCTGCGATGATTGCTCTCTTGAGGATCATCTTGCCGAGAGTAAGAGTACCGGTTTTATCGGAACAGATATTTGTGACGCCACCGACAGCTTCGAGGGAGGACAGTCTCCGCACGATGATGTTGCTTTTCGCCATGGCCTGGGTACCGACCGCGATTGTGAGAGTGAGAACAGCAATGAGGGACTCGGGAATGATGGCGATAGCCACACAAAGACCGTAGATCAGAACCTCATCAGAAACATCGAAGCGAGCTGTCGAGAAGACGATGATAGCCAACAAGATAGCTAGTGCGAAGAGGAGCAGGGCAAATTTGCTGAGAGAGACTTGCAGGGGACTGCCAATCAATCCAAGGGCTGACTTGACGCCATACCAGAATCGCTTGATGACGCGAACCATGAACGGTGTCGAACTCTTTTCCTGCTTCTTTGCGTTCAGGAGTGCTGCGATCTTGCCGACTTCAGTGTTCATGCCGGTAGCAGTGACGAGACCAAGACCTCGGCCGCGTGCGACAATAGAAGCCGAGTAGACCATGTTGACGCGATCACCGATGGAGATATCAGCCTTGCTGAGTGGCATGACGACTTCAGCATGCTTGGAGCTGGGCAGAGACTCGCCTGTGAGCAGAGCCTCATCGGTGGAGAGGTTAAGTGACTCAAATAGTCGAAGATCAGCGGGTACAATATCGCCAGTGGACAATTGGACGACATCACCAACGACAAGAGTCTCTGCTCTGACCGATTGGATGATGGATCCACGAATAACATTGCACTCTGGGCTGGACAGGACCTGCAGGGAAAGGACGCTCTGTTCAGCCTTGAAGTCCTGCACGAAACTGTATATGATATTAGCGACAATCCATCGCTATTCACAATCTATCGTAGACTTACCCAACGACAATGTTGACTGATACAACAGCAGCAACAACTGCACCTTCGATCCAATCGCCCAGCGAGAAGGAGAGGACCATTACGATTCCGAGGACGAAGGTCAAGCTGTTCGAGACTTGTCTCAGAAGAATCTCGAACACAGAGACCTTCTTGCCATCCTTCAGACGATTGGGGCCGTTTGCGGCCAGGCGAGTGGCTGCTTCATCGTTGCTGAGACCATTCCTACGTTGATTTTAGTACATAATTGGGTCCGGTTCGACGGAACAAGAGTGCTTACTTGAGGTCTACTCGGAGATGGCGTGCAATGAATGCAGCATCAGAAGTGTGAGCGTACTCGGTGATTTCACCATCGGTACGCTCTTCGATGTAAGTCACCGAATCATCTTTGGGCTTTTCACTTGAACTTGAATAACCACATATAGGGGGTTCAACAGTCTCGTCTTCTACAGGAGAAGCGGACACGAGGGCAGCGTCGTTGCCATGGGACAAGGTGGAAGTAATAACCATCGATTTTAGGGGATTTTGAAAGGGTTGATGGCGTGGAAGTACAAAGGTACAAAGAGCGTCTGAATGGATCAAAGTACCATAGTGAGGCACACTGGAGCGCCTCTTAAACACAGAGCCTCCAAGATCGATGACGAGCAAAGTGGACTCGTTATCGCCCAGGAAGTTACCAAGAGCACTGCCACAATTCAAGGCTGCATGAGTCGCGAAAGCAACATGCGCGGGATGCTACAGCTCTCCACAATATGAGTTGGAGATGCGGAGAAAGGCTTTCGATGGCACATTGTGAGGGCAGAGTGGAGTCGACCAAATGTCCTATCGTGTCGACTCTCGCAGCGCTGGCTTCATATGGAGGCTCTTTTGTCCAGTGACGGCGTTGGTTGAGGCTAGGCAGTCGCTAGGCGCCGAGCAACACTATCGTGGGCAGCCTCGAGCTTGAGCTACGGGATCGCCACCCGACTATGAGCTGCCGCTCGCCGAAAAGCAGTGCTTGCGCAAGAGGGTTCCCTATAAGGCGTCGACGAGGCTGAGTTTACCTTTGAAGTAGGCGTCGTGGGGAAGAGGCGGCGATTAGATGTTAGATAGGCGTCTCACAGCGGAGTGCTGTCAAAAGGCTGGCGGTAGATTTTGGCTTGGCGCAAAGTCAAGCCCAAACGTTGAAAGGGCAAGCTAACCCGCTTACCTCGAAGCCTCGTGGCGAGACAGACTACCAAGACACAAGACACACCCTCACCTGTCCTACAGTGCTAGTATCCACTCTGGCGGTGTCTAGAGCGGAAAAATCACCATGGACACACTACCCCGGCCTTCTCCAGCATCTCTCCGCGCCCTACTCCACGATTCCGCACGGTTAAGATCCAGTTTTCCTGTCGGCCCCGCCGGTTGCACACATCTCACGTGCGATATCCGGTATAGCTGCCACGGTATCGTGTTCTTCGATCTTTCATCAAGGAATCATGATTTTCGCCGTACATCTCCGGTACTGGTTGTGTATTGATCACCAGCTTACAGATGGGGGAACTGATGCTGTCTCGATGGCTGCCTTGATCGCATACCACACCATAGTGTTGGCGAACCCCAGTAGTAACTGCCGTACGTGTAGTCAATCGCTAGGACTGCAACTCCGGGATTTTCTCCGTTTCTCCTGAAGCGGCTCTACTCGTGCTTGTAATGCATACCGTGGCGTGCACGCGAGAAGCGAAATCACGGAACTTGGCCGACAACCAAGACATTAACCAAGCCTATACCATGCTCCTCAGAAGCCTCAATGAGCTTACGTGAAATTGCTGACTCCGATCGGCATTCTCGCCTGCACGCGCTGTGTTCCTTCCGCGGCTAATTCGCTACGCCTGCTGCTGTTACTGCTCTATCGACAGCCACCCATCGCATGTGGCTAGCTCGCCAATGTTACCACAGCTGATCATGTGCTTGCCAGCAAGGATGTGACACATCCCAATAGCACGCTGCGTCCGCAGAATTCTCGCCCAGTGTATTCAGTGTCTCGGCGAGTGGGTGTCTTCCACTCACACTCGACCGGCCTCGACCGATCGGGTAATTATTCGGACAATCGTTTGTTCGATTGGACATGAACGCCGTCTATGCTCTGCACCCACACGACACTGTACACCCCACGGGGTAGAGCGGGGAAAACACCCACATCGTTACAACGTAGGGTCGGGAAGAAAGGTATCTGCGACCCTGGAGAGTAGGACTCAAGCGAAGGGCTATATGAGGAGCCTCACGCTCTCACGATGAATGGTTTGCTTTGGGTATCGCATCGCTCGTCTTAGGCTTTTGCATCTTCCAGACAACTTCACTACCACCAACAAACCAATTTAACCTAACCTACTTATGGGCTGGTCTTCCTTCACCAAGAAGTTCAACACGCATGCCAGTGGCACGCTAGATCCGCCTGAGGTTCGAAATGCTCGCATCCACATGGTGGCCCTCGTGGCCTCAATGTCCGCCCTAGCCATGGGTTACGACACGGCTGTCATCGGTGGCACGATGGCTCTCGATTCATTCAGAAGAGACTTCAAGCTTGATGGTGTCGACAAGACTGTCCGAGACACTATCCAAGGCAACATTGTCTCTACCTTCCAGGTTGGTGATGAAGTCCATGAGACATGTATATCGACAATAGCTGACCATCTTTTAGGCCGGATGCTTCTTCGGTGCTCTTTGCACCTTCCCGATCGCTGAAAAGTGTGGTCGCAAATTGACCATCATTCTTTCTTCGCTCGTGTTCCTGCTCGGCGGAACTTTGATGACTGCCGCCAACGGCAACCTCAACATGATTTACGCCGGCAGAGCTGTAGCTGGACTTGGAATTGGTGCATCTTCCTTGACCGTTCCAGTCTACATCGCTGAGACTGCACCTCCTTCCATTCGTGGTCGACTCGTCGGAATCTTCGAGATCGCGTCCCAAGGTGGCGGTATGTTAGGCTTCTGGATAAACTATGGCACAGATCAGCATATCTCCTCCAACAGTGTGGCACAATATGTCATCCCGCTTGCTTTGCAGCTCGCTCCTGGCCTCCTTCTCGGTCTCGGAATGTTCTTCATCTGCCCTGAGTCTCCTCGCTGGCTTGCACGTCAGGACAATTTCGAAGCCGCCGAGAAGGTTCTTTGCGATCTTCGTGGTCTTCCCGGCGATCACGAATACGTCATGCGCGAAATGGGCGAGATCCGCCAACAGGTTGAAGAGAGGAGTACTCTGAAGATGACCAAGAAGGAGCAGTTCATGAAGCTGTTCCAGAAAGGCACTCGCAACCGCATGGCTATCGGCCTTGCCCTCATGTTTTTGCAGTCTTTCACTGGTGTCAACATTATCACTTATTATGCTCCTCGAATTTTTGAAACTCTTGGCATTACTGGAACCTCTACCAAGCTCTTCTCCACTGGATTTTATGGTATTGCGAAGACGCTCGGCATGTGCACATTCACATTCTACGTTGTTGAAAAGGTCGGCCGCAGAAAAGGCCTGCTCTGGGGTGCCGCCCTTGGTTGCATTCCCATGTTGTACATTGGCGGATACGTGTCGAAGGTGAGTTACAATCCTCATGCACATTCAAATTGATAGCATGCTGACCAGTATTCTCCGCAGAATGATCCAGTGGCAGTAGCAGCAGCTGGAACCACCGAGCGCAGTGCTGCGGGTTACGTCGCAATGGTCGCCGTGTACCTGAATGCCTTCATCATCTGCGCCACCTGGCAGGGTATCACATGGACATACGCTAGCGAGATTTTCCCCCTCGACATCCGTATGCTGTGTGTCTCCCTCACTACTGCCGACACCTGGCTCGGTTCGTTCATCATTGCGAGATCTACACCTTACATGATCTCCGATCTTGGTTACGGGGCGTACTTTTTCTTCGGCGCCATCCTCATTTGCATGGGTATCTGGGCCTTCTTCTGCGTCCCTGAAACAAAGGGTATCACGCTCGAAGAGATGGATGCCCTCTTCGCCAACTCATGTTGCAAGGCCGTGTGGGCTGGTATCCGCGGCAAGCCGATTCCAGGCTTGCGCGACCCGGCCGAGACCTTCTCAATAGACGACGAGAAGGGAAAGATGGACGTGTCGGTGGAGCACGTCGAGGGGCAAAACAATCGAAAGAATGAGATGTAGAGTCATCTCTCAGCAGGTTTTCCGCGGACCGGATTCAAGAGGGTTGGTTGAAAGACACAGCTTTCTTGCGTTGTGAGGGTAGCGTTCGATGAGAGTCAGATAGCTATGGTCTGCGATGGTTCCTTGCTGCAAATGTTTGTGTTTACAATTGCTGTGAATCGTGTGTGCGTGATGTGTGAAGAATGTTGATCTAAAGGAGAGTAGATGGGTAAGTGTCACCCTACTAGCAGCTCTGGGTTTCCTTATCAGCATTTGTAGTCCCAGTGGGCAACAAGCTACCCTTTTTCTATCCTACGAACTGTGGTTGAACGATATGGTTTCTACTTGTGGTTGTCGCATATTGCTTGCTCAAGTCATCCAATGCTGTAAGTGATGCGAAACCAATTATCGGACTATTATCACAGGTCTACTGACGTCTTGAATAAGGTGAACCAAGCCTCGAAGGCTTGACCATCACCAGTTCTCGGGGTCGTTGGCTTGGTGCACAGGGCCAAGGTGGCTGACATCGAGAGTGCTGACGGGCTAAAAAGCTGCAACACTAAGAATGAAAACCGCACCAACTTTTTTGGCTGATTGTCAAAAATCGCGCCAAAAATGCTAGAACTTCAAGACTTGCTAGAGTGGTATGCATGGTCTAGCTCTATGGATCAATGTCTCCAATAAAAATTATACGATCGATGCTTGATGATATTCGGTCAGGTGATCGTACTGTTAGCTCCCATTCTCTTGCGTCGTCCCATCAATAAACATCTATGATTGCTGACGTTACAGTTGACGTCATCGAACATACCAAGTCTGTTCACTCGAGCTGAGTGGCGCAGCGGAAGCGCGTAAGAACTCACCCAATAATTATTCCTGTTCGAATAGCAACTGACACATCTCATAGGCCGGGCTCATAACCCGGAGGGCAATGGATCGAAACCATTCTCAGCTACAATCTTTTTGCCAATAATTAGCATCGAGTGGCCAATACACAATACAGTCAGTCTGTCGTCTTACAATGCATTATTGCTGTAAATTTATCTATTGCTTGCTGCACACATACTATTGGTCGCAGCATTCAACTAGACTTCGGGCGATCGACGTTGATCGCTGGGTGTCAAATACATATTGTAATCACTGAACAACGTGTTACAGAGCGGATCAATGAATAAGCTCCAGTATTTAATGTAGGACTATTGCACATGGATCTTGCTTGTGTATCGAGTAACATCAAGCGTTATCCCACAACTGAACTTTTCCAATGGGACCGCATCAATACATGCAAAGCACAATAGATATTAAGCAGTAATTGAATTGTCCGACATCGAGGACACTACAATTATTCTGGAGGTCCTTGTACCTACAATACTGCTTTTTTGCTCGCAGCGTTATTCTAAAGATGCTTGTCGCCGTGGCGTCAAACGATTAGGATCGAGTGCAGTTAGTGAGTGGGCATCGAAGATTGTTATAGAGCATCATTGAAACACTTGCTATAGAACATATACTAACTATGAGCTAAGTGTCAACATTCGATGTAGAGTGGCACACTGTAAAGAAAAAGGCAGACGGCTTTCTTTTGTGTCGAGTAACGTCAAGTGTTGCTTCACGACTAACCTTTCAACAGCGTCGCATGAGAATATGAGTTCCACTTCGCTGCTGCAAAGGAATACAACAAAGAGTAAATTCATAGAATTTGTGTATTAACCAACACTGGCATAACCTCTCCCTTCTCTCCATCTCTCATACGCAGGCCGTACGGCTGCCCATATCAACAACCCCACCGTTGCTCCGATAAACAAGAACACGACAGCCTCGTCTTTCACACTATCCCTCTGAAAGCAAGTCGTAAACACATTCTCTTCTTTCGCCGTGGAGCATATAGGTAGGTTGTACGACAGACAGAACTGCTTGGTGCAATCGGCGCAGGTTCGAGCGTGATGCGCCGGCTCTTTTGCGGTAGAGTCGGCTCTGTCGAATAAGAATGAGGGCGGCTTGTTGGCGGGTGTTTTGCGATCAGAAGTCGTACTCGATAGAGGGATGATGGTGCTGTTGGAGAAACATGTGCATTTGCAGAAGGATGTCGGCGCTGCGCGGATGTTAGCAGAGGGCGATGCAGAGAGACGTGACATGGTACCTACTGGCTGCTAGGGAGAGCGACAAGAAGGAAAGGAAGAGCAGCAGATGTTGCCATCGCAATGTGAGCATGGTCAGGTGGATGATTGACTGCTGCAATCACATGCCAATTGCGGGTCTATAGCACACGAGCATGCACCAGCAGCGTGTGAGTGTCACATGCGCTCTGAGAGCACGGGCGAACCCTCGCGTCTGGCGTTGGCGTCTGGTTTGGACGGGCCGCAGCTTGTGTGGAGTCGGTCTGTGAGAGGATCGCCGAGAATTTGTTCTGTTGCCGAACGAGGGAGCAGGTCTTAAGATTTCCTGCTATCGTCGACATGTCTCGATAATTTGCGCCTACTCCAGACGTCAACGGCCACAGCAATGGCAAGCGAGGATCGTGTGCGACTCCATATCACCCCTTTCACCCCGGACCTCTTCGACCGTGTCGTCTCGGCATCAGCAAAGGCTACCGCGACTGGCATTTCATACCATTCCGTACAAACTCAGCCCGAACGCGGTTTTGGATACATCGAACTGCCCAGGATGGAAGCCGACAAGCTGAAGAAAAAGATTCATGGCTTTGTGCTCAAGGGATCCAAAGTTCGCGTAGAGGAAGCCAAGCCTGAGAAGAAGCGCAAGGCTGACGAGACCGAAGAGGAGAGGAAAGAGAGGAAGAAGGCCAAAAAGGAGAAGAAAGAGAAGAAGGAAAAGAAAGCCAAGAAGGAGGACGGTGTGATTCCTGGCTACGAGCTTGAGGATGGCAGGCATGTGAAGCGCGGATGGTCTGAAGGCAAAGACAAGAAGAAGTCAAAGGAGCAGAAAATGCTCTTCAAGACTAGCATCCCGCCAAATGCCATGCCTTTGGAAGACGACAAGAAGAGCAAGTCTAAAGAGAAGAAGGCAAAGAGGGAAGAAGCCAAGGATGGCGAGAGGAAAAGCCGCAAGACACCAAAGGTGGTTGAGGAATTCGCAAAGAAGAAGCACATGATCATCTCTACCGAGAGCGACGTGAAGGCTGCTGCGGAGTATGTGGAAGGCAAGGGTTGGGTCGACGAGAACGGTGATATTATCGAAGCCGAGCCACCATCTGTGAAGCGACAGCGCGCGAAGGATCGTGCGCTGCAGCAGGCAGAGGAGTCTCGTCGCGCCGAGGAAGAGCGTAGACAAGCAGAGGCTATGGATGTGGACATTGAAGAACCTGCAGAGAGTGTCGCACAGGATACATCCGACAGCGAAGATGCCGCGGAGGACGATGTCGATAGCGCATCCGCACCTTCTGATGATGACGACAGCGAAGACGAGGATATGGCAGATGATGCATCCGTCTCCAACAGTCAGCAGCAGCCTGCTGAGGCAGCGGACAAGGCTTCGGTGCCGGCAGGTGATCTTGCGAACCCAGTATCGGAAGCATCTCGGGAGGTGCATCCCTTGGAAGCTCTCTACAAACGTGCGCCTAATACTACAGCGGAAGATGGATCTAAACACAGTCTTGCGCCTATAAACACGTCTTTCAGCTTCTTCAACCCTGAGGACGTCGACGAGGAGGAGGACGACTTGGTGTCAGTCCCAACACATCTACCTCAGACCCCGCACACGAAGCAAGACCTTGAATGGCGCGCGCTTCGTTCTGCTGCTCCTACACCCGATACTGCTGGTCTCGGCAAGAGATTCCGCTTTGCGATGGACGGCGCAGAGCACAATGACGAAGAGGACAGCGACAATGACATAGACGATGAAATGCTGGACAACACGACAGGTACGATTGGTGGCGCTCGCGCCGCAGCTGATGGCGAGGTCAAAGAAGAGAGTGAGTTCAGGAAGTGGTTCTACGAGCACAGAGGTGAAAACAACCGTGCGTGGAAAAAGAAGAGGAAGGAAGCCAAGAAGCAGCAAAGGCAGAGAGAGAACAGGAGACTAAGTAGAAAGGTGGTGTAAGTGTCAGTAATGTCATGTACAAGACGCAAGATTTCTTCGCTATCCTTGACGTATCATTGGAGTCGAAAGTTGACATTTCTAAAGATAGCGCCCGTCAGACCCGACGTTGACTTGTGCTTCCGTGAATCCTTCACCAGGCATGCGACATACAAGGGTTGCTATCTTGACATCATATCCATGCTTAGAGAATGGACGAAGGATTCTTTTGGTCCACGCTGCAAGGCAGTGCAGTGCACCTACCAATGCGAACAAAAATATTTACATTCCATTTGTTCGCTGATGAACAGTGGTTCAGCTTTTCATTCTGTCTTCCTTTGAGTACACGAACATCAAAAGCACGAAGTGTATATTGGACATATATCACACGAAACATAGTCGGGCAATCGATCTTCCAACGCAGCATGGCATACCAACAGCAACCAGACATGCGCTACTCGCAGCAACCACAATACATGGCCAACCAGCCCGTCATGCAACAACATCAGCCATACATATACCCAAACCAAGGATCACATTACCAACCGCAACCAAGCGGTCCTCCACCCCAATTGCGAATCGATGATGCAACAATCCACAACAGCTTTACAAACCAGCCTTTGTACGCCTACACTCTTTCAAAGGCACCGGATTCCGACCTTCCAGAATCGCTCCTCTCGCTAAGACACGTCCCAACGGGTATCACGATCGGGACGATTCGCCGTGGCGGCGCTTCAACGTCGAGCACATGTTGGGGCTCTTGCAGCTGCCTTGCGTCTGGAGTTGACGAAGATGTTGCGACCATCGGCGTTCAAGGCGACAAAGCGGTCATCAAAGACATTGGCACGGTGCGATCTTGCTGGACTTGGAAACCGACGTGGGTGAGGCAGGGAGTTGCTGGGGAGTGGGCGGTTTTTGAAGATACGGGTTTTGGTCCGGGAATGGTGCTGAGGGATGCGGTTTCTAATGGCAGAGATATCTTGAGGGTTGACAGTGATGGTGCGATCAAGTTTGGAGATGCAGCGGCGGCTTTGACGGAGGAGATGGTGGGAGAAATCATGCTAATCTTGGTCAGTGTGAGGGTTAATAGTGAGGACGAGAAGCAGAGTTGGCTGTGGGAGTTGTTGTGCTGGTGACCGCATTACAGCTGCATCAAACGTTGATAGGGAATGAACACAATGAACAATCGAGAGTAAATTCCAATGAAATAGCCGTTATGTATAAAGTAAGCTCCGCCAACTTTACAAAGCATCGCGTGTTACAGCGCATGCAGGAGATTAGGCCTACAGCGCTGATGCTTCACGACTAGTACGCCGAAGCACTCTACTGGGCCATAATCTTCGCGACAGCTGCCTCGGCGACGACCATGATGGTAGTCTGGACGTTGCCAGTAGGGAGATCGGGGTGGATGCCACCATCAACGATATACTGCAAAGAATTAGCGACGATCTCGAAACGCGTCTAGAGCTTTACTTACAAGGTTGTCAGTGCCGTAGACCTTGGTGTTAAGGTCAACAACGGCGGTACCGTTGTTAAGACCGCTGTCAGCACCCAGGCGGGTGGTCCCAACGTAGTGGTTGCCATTTGAGTAGTTCTCAATGAGCGAGGAAACGTTGGCAGGCTTGACGAGCGAGTAGCCGGTGCCTCTGGTCAGGAGCTTGTTCAGCATTTCGCCGACGATGCCGGTGGCAGCGCTCTTGTCAGCCTCGGTGGTCAAGTAGGGCTTCTTGGAGAAGTAGGTGGTCTGGGTCTCGTTGAGGCTGAGCGTTCCGCTGGAGGTCAGACCGTGGGTCATATAGACCTTAATTGTGAAGACGCCCTCGGAGTCCGCGGCGCAGGAACCCTGGAAGAAGCGGGTGTTTCCATCTTCGCCCTCGCGGCTTGTGAACCAGATGAGCTCGTGCTTGCCTTCGGTCAGGTATCCTGACTTGTCCTGCTCGTATGCCTGGATGCGCTCAACGGCAGTGCCGTTGAGGATGCTCTTGGCGTCGAGAGGCGCAAAGGTCTCGTTGGCCTGGAGGGTGATGGAGAAAATGGGGTGGTCCAAGAGACCCTCGCCGACGGGCAGGTCGATCCACTGGTCGCGCGAAGGAACGTTGACACCGCTCTTGATCGCGGTCTCGATCTCAGCAGCTCTTCCGATACCACTGTTCCAGAGGATGCGAGGGCTCGACAGGGCACCGGCAGCGAGGATCACGCGACCGTTAGGCTTGACGGAAACGATCTCGGTCGAGTTGACACCAGTGTTGGCCTCGAGCTCGACGCCGGTGATCTTGCCACCGTCACGGACGACGCGGACGACCTTCGATTCAGTGCGAAGCTCGAAGTGGGGACGCTTCGCAGCAAGCGGCAGGTAAGTGCGAAGAGGGCCGGCACGGAGCTGGTTCTCAATGTTCCAGGACGGGTGGCTGTAGACCTCGTGCTTGGCGTTAGGCTCCTCGATCATGTCGACGGAAGAGAAACCGAATCTTCCGAGAACCTTCGAAAGCGAGTTGTAAAGACCCTGAGAGTAACGCTTGCCATCAGCGGATGGGAGAGTGGTGCCAGCGTTGCGGCTGTAGAGGCGCTCAGAGGCGGCCTCGACGTCACTCCACTTCCAGCCAACGGGCCATTTGTCGTCAAAGTCGTGGTCCGAGGGGTGGACGAAGACCATGTAGTTGACAGAGGTACCTCCACCCAAAACGCAAGCAGTAGCGGAGGGAGTGTCCTTGCAGATATACTTGGACCAAAGATCCGAGCTGCCAATGCTGGCCGAAAGACCAGGAACATCGATCTCAGTGAGTTGGTTGTCCCAGGGAAGAGTCTTGTTCGCGCCAGTTTCGACGGTAGGTCCCACACCACGCTCGAGGAGTAGGACAGAGTTGTTTGCTGCTGTGAGGCGCTCAGCAGCAATGAGACCGGAGGGACCACCACCGACGATAATGTAGTCGTACTCAGCGGCGGCAGCAAGGCCGGCGACGCTGAGCCATCCTGCAATGGTTTGGAGTTGCATGTTCCAAAAGAGTTCCGATCAACGGAAATTGACTAGTTGGAATGATTCAAATGAGTGTAAAACTGAGGTTGAGTGACCGGCCTGCGGTATAATGGCCAACGTAAGAGTGATATGACTTTGAGGATACTTCACCGTGAGAACCTACGACACTTTATAGCGAGAAAGAAAGAGTCTACCCAAAGTTAGATTGTGCCTCGAGCGACCTTGCGATCTCGCGCACAGAATACAATCGCAGGATACAAACGAGCTCCGAATGGCGCGTTCCGGCGATGATGGAACTGTTGTTTGACTAGCGACGAACCAAAGTGGAGCCCTAAATCCAAGCACGAGGATCGCACGTGGCGCCACTCGGGATGACGACCAATGTTTCGAAAAGCTCGGGGGCCTGATTGGTCTGGAACATATGATTCCCGCCGGGTTCCATGTGGTTTTCTTATCAGATCCCTAAAGATTGTAATCAATGTCGTACGTTTTGTGGGTCCTCGCTGGCGGATAAGTGATGATGGGTGGCAGACTGATCAGTGTTGCTTTCCTAGTCTGACCTTGGCCACGCGAGGACAAGAGGATGATAGGGGTTCGTGCTGGGAATCCTGGTTCCGAATTTTCCTGGAGGCAGTTTGATACTGCCGCCAAGCCGTTTGCAATACCTGATCTGGGGGTATGCCCGTGTAGAGTTTGTAAATCCGTGCTAATTGACTGATATTCGCCGGACAGTGGCTGAAGTCTTTCCCACTGCCGGACCTACAGCAAGCATATTCCAAAGCAAAAGTTCCTAATTCTGACGTTTATTCGTAGGAAAAGCGACACTGGTACAGCCAGCATAAACCCGCCGGATTCATCTAGTCAGAACAGAGCTATCTTCCCGAGAACTATCTTCCCAAGAGCTGACGTCGGACATGCCTCCGTAAAACATGGAGTGTTCCAGTCACCACCCTCAGCATTCGTAAACGACTGTGCCCACCATTGAAATGCTTGTGGGCTCAATCAATTCCACGCATTTCGCGACTCGCTCCACACTCAACGACTGTAGCCCGGAATTCGTGCATGCGCAGAAGTTTGCCCGAACAATGTGCCGGAACAAGGAAGTCTAAGCGCGTTGACAATATATTAGAGTGCACCATTATTGGGCTTCGATTGATCTACACTACGCTTCTTGAAGCGAGCACTCATTTACTATCATATGGTTGATCCGCGGCTTTGCTGCTAGTAGTTGGGATCTCCTGGGAGTCTCGCGAATTGTCCGGCACCTTGCCTTCGACACTGATCACCTGCGCTAACTGTTCTTCGGCACCAGGTGCGAAGTCGCGATACTCGGAACTGACGCCTAGCTTGAAGCCAAGATATATGATCATGAAGAAGGTGGCGCACAGCATTCCGAACACGGTCCACTGTCATACTTGTCAGTAATTGTTCATAAGGGAGGTTGGAGGTTATTCTCGGATGACTTACGTTTCCCGTTGCATACTGCGGTCCATCCGCCTTTGGGAACAAGAACGGCGCACTGATGCCACCACAGTTTGAGAACGCGATCGTCACACCTGTAGCGAGAGCGGTGGCGGTTGAGCCTGACACAGTCGCCGTGCGATGAGCCAAGAATGGCATGACAGCAGCGTTCGTGCAGGCAATCAAGAATACAGCGACGTAACGACCGATCCAATTCGTGAGCAAGGCGAGCAAAAGATAACCAGTTCCGACGAGAGTCAATCCACCAAGTGCATGACCAATACGTTCCTTGGAATAATCGGAGTGCATGGCGTTGCTGATGATAATGATAAGTCCGAATACGTTAGGGGGTACTGTGAGGAGTTGCGCGGTGTAGCCGGAGAAACCCAGGTTTGCTATGATCGTCGGCGAGAAATAGCTGAACGCGTTCAAGGAATTGACCATGAAGAAATAGGACGTGGCGTACAACCAGAATACAGGGTTCAGCAGTGTTTGTTTCGCGACCTTGACATCGAAGGTCTTGTCTTCTTTGTTCGGCGCAAATGGTCCCATGCGAGCGACAGCAAATGTACGCTCCTCTTCAGTAAGGAACTTTGCGTCACTGGGATAGTCGGGCATGAAGATCCAGACAATGATTCCAAAGATAACAGCAGGAATACCCGTTAGGATAAATAGCCATTGCCAGCCTGCAAGGTTGGCTTTGCCGTTAAGGAAGGAAATGCCAGATGCAAGGAGTCCAGAGAATGCTCCTGCCACTGCGACCGATCCGGCGAAGATGGCAAGACGTGTGGCTCGCTCTGATGGTTTGTACCAATAGCACAGATACATGACAACACCAGGGAAGAAGCCAGCCTCTGCAATTCCCAAGAAGAAACGAATGGCCAAGAGACCTTCGAAGTTGAACACAGCTGCGGTGCAGATTGTAATGATACCCCAGCTGATCATGATGCGACCGATCCAGACTGAAGGAGAGAAATATTTCATAGCGAAGTTGCTTGGAGCCTCGAACAAAACATATGGCACGAAGAAAACGGCCACAGCGATGTTGTAGCGGTTGCCGGTAAGATCCAGCTCGTTGACAATGTTGTCAGCGGGGACGTCGTTGTTCAGGGTTCGCGCATTTCCCAGATTGACCCTGTCAAGATAATTGATCAGGTAGGAGATGCAAATGAACGGAAGGATGTGTAGGTCGATCTTTCGAACGATCCGTCGCTCCATCGCTTTGTCGTCCAAGTCGGGAATGTAGGTCGAGTTGACGGCAACATTCTGCTCGACAGAGCCATGGTCAAGATCGTTGCGTCCCATATTGGCCGATGGAATTGATTTGGCCTCAACAGTAAGGTTCTGCGGATTGAGTACTGGAACATTACAGAGTCGTCAAGACGTTACCATGTTATATACGATCACATGCGCATATAGGGCAACATGTAACTTTTTCCATGCATACCCAGCATGATAAGATAGCGCATCTTCATTCGCGCAGACATCAGTCTGTTCGATAAGCGATAGGAAGAGGGGACAATCAAAACGATATAAGTCTCCATGGCACCGCTCGAAGGTGTACAGTAATTCTGCCACCTGAGCAAAATGCCAGAAGGGCAATCCTTATCGCCCACGGTCTTGGGAAATAGGGTTCCAACCAATGAACGACGCATGCGGTTCGCTTGGCTCCTCCGACTCCGGAGAAGCGCCTGGCCCCAACATTTCCCCCTCGTGTTCTGCTCCGGGGCGCGCCGCGCAATCCTCACAATCCTCGCGCGTCGGTTATGGCTGAGTGTGTCCGACACAAACCACTGCACGGTCGCGTTACAGAGG
The DNA here is from genome assembly GCA_026122715.1 of Cladosporium colombiae. Classification (NCBI taxonomy): domain Eukaryota; kingdom Fungi; phylum Ascomycota; class Dothideomycetes; order Cladosporiales; family Cladosporiaceae; genus Cladosporium; species Cladosporium colombiae. The sequence goes on along the minus strand of JAKZFA010000001.1, from coordinate 1,999,415 downwards.
ACGATGCTATGGTTCACCAGCAAAATTCGCGTGCTCCAGTACTGAAGAGAGGTTCTAGGCTATCAGCTCCCTCGATGACAGAGAGTTTCAATGACAATTGATGTTGATGACTCGTGATCATCAACCGAACTTGCTGGACTTTTTGTCTTTACATGTGTCAATTGTCGAGACAGACGGTGACGATTTACTACATTGATGACTAACATCGCCACGCTGATGCTCTTTTGTCACCACAAAACTAACGGTGAACCCGTTGTCTAGTTCCCCGTTCGTTCGTCAAAGCTGTCTTTGACGTTGCATCCTGACATTCATCCAGAAATCCGCAGTCTCTTCCGGCAAGAGTGTCTTTGCCACTGGTACCTCCCACTTCTCACGCTCAGCAGTGACATGGTCATGGAAAGCTCGAATCATCTTTGGCCGATCTCCAATACCAGCAAAGTGCAACATCATATCTCCTTGCTGCACATGATATTTGGTGCGAGTCTCGTCTTCGTCCCTGGGATAAGCATTGAACCATCTCGGAGGAACGAAGATGCAGTTCTTGGCGTACCGGGGATCCTGGATCGTTCGTTCCATGGCTGTCTGTTCGGTAAATGGGAGGTCCTCGTCGGGTTTGTAGGAGGGGTATGCCAGGGTGTCTGTCAACATGTTCACACTCCATGCAGACACGCGCATGATAAACACGCCGTTGTTCAATCCATTCCAATCTTCCGTCACGATCAAGTTGATTCCTTCGAGGTCACTTGGAGGCAGGAATGACTCCACTCCGATCAGAGGATTGATCACCAGCGTGTCGGCATCGAACCACATGAGCCAGCGTAGGCGAAGTTCTTCCGGTTTTGACAGTTCGTGGAGCAGGACTGCCAGCAGAGCAGTTTCCTTCGACCAGAGGCCGTCCACAATTGGTCGATCAAGAACGAAGATCGGATATCCATGAGTATCGCTATGTCTGAGGTGGGTATCGAAAGCCGGCAATTCTCCAGTGCTATATTTGCCATGCATGACGGTAACCTTGCCAATAGCCGACGAGGCAGATACCCACTGGTTGCCAGCAGGCAACACATCTGTTCCAAGGTGGACGACTTGTGGTGGCCGCGTGCTAAACGGAAGGTGTAGGTGGGCGAACGACGCAAACGGTTTCGAGCTCGGCGTCCTCGACGTTGAATTGCAATCGCTACTCGTCCAGCTACGGATTTCGACTAAGGTCTCTCTTCCAGCAATTAAGATGATGCAGGCGAACAAGGCAAAGAACGTAATGTGAAGCAAGCCTTCTCGTTGCTTTCGTAACATTGTTCGCGATGGATAGGTCGACAATGTATGCGAACGTATATGCTAGGAATGACAAGTGCAGTAACGGTATCGAATCAAAAGATCACGAGATTCAGCGCTTTACGAAGTTCTATATACATCGAAGTAAAACATACCAATACAGCCTCACTCTGTATTTAGGGTAGCCAAGTCCGATGCCGTACGCGTTCTTGACGTCTTCCTGCTTGGCGATGGTGAGCCAGTGCTAAACACGTGGGCTGGTGCAAAGAGCGCGCCTTCCACCCTGTCTCCTATTCTTCGTAAGACAAAGTTTGAGGGCGAAATCTGGGATTTGAGCCCAGCTTCTCCAAGCCCGTGAAGATATCACTCACCAGCATATCTGGGTACGGACGGCAGAGCGCGAGAGTAGTAACAGCAACCCAGAAACATTGGCATGCCATTTTTGGATTTATCATAGGATCGAATCATGTGTTATTCGGGAGACCAAGCGGGTACCGATACGATAACGATGATACGAGGACTTTTCTCCCAAACTCCAGTACCAACCATACACTTGCAATTCCTTTCGTACTCACAAAACAACTCAATGATATCCTTTACAGCCCGACTTGCTCCTCTAACTTCCACGCAACGGGCGGTGGATAGAGACGCATTTAAGCTTTACGTGACGTTGCTGATCAGCTCAGACTCGAAGTCCAAGCTGAGAGATCATACTTACGTGGCCAAGAAATGACGTTAAGGTTCACGTGCCAATGTTGCTGCCCGGGCAGATTCTCTCGTGAGCATTGAGTCTTACATAGCGAGGAATAAAGGAGCGACGCTGTGTTGCATTTCGAGGCGTGTGTTTGAGTTGGAGAACACGCAACGCAAGCGGGGATCCGGTTTGCACCGTGATGATAGACGTTATAGAGACAACAACTTAAAGGATGTGCACAGTCCATTGTATCGTGGTTTAGCCGCTACAACTATTATGACAATCGCATAGATCAGTGCTTGGGGGCCATTACAAACGTTTGTTGATTGACAATCATATATTCTGAAATTTATACTCTATAATCTGTACTCTGTGATCTACACTCTACAACCTATACTTCATCAATAGTATTAGCCTCAGCCCAAAAAGAAGACTCCTTCCCGCCAAAGTTCGTCCGCAAAGACACCTTCGCCTGCAATTCAATAATCGGGAACAATCGACCCGACACTCCCTCATGCTCATAGTCGCACTTCTTGCCGTTCTTCGTGTACCACATTTTCCGCTTCTCGAGGTCAACGCCACAGCCAATCGTGCCGCTAGGGCCATATGGTTCACCGAACGATTGAGCAGAAGAGTCATGCCCAGCGTAATAGCCGGCGTCGTCTTCGTGGTACGCCCACGAACGACCCGATGGGGAGTTTCGTTTGGGACCCCAGCCGGGAAACTCGTAGTACTGAGCGCCAAAAGTGCTGAAGCCGATGCCCATGAATGGGTTTTCGGGCTGCTCTTGGCCTTCTGCGAATTTCTAGGATGGCACTCCGAAGTAATACCCGTCGAGGCCTGCAGGTAGAGGCTTGTCGGTTTTGATGGTACACTGCGTCCCGGATTCGTGTATGATCTCCAGGCCGTCATCACTAACTTTGACGACCCCTGTGATAGCGGCGTGCTGCACCCAAGCTGAAGGCAGTGTGCCGCCCCATGCTGTTTGGTGATTCAGATAGCGCCTGACGTCCGACTACTGCAGGCGCCTAGCGAGGGCCAGCGGCGTGCATCCGTAGCGGTCTGCTTTGTTGACATCGGCTCCAGTACAGTACAGCTTTTCCAGTACCCGAACATTGCCGTTCGACGCCGCAGTGATCGGGATCTCGGAATCGAGCTTGACCAGTTCCTGATCCATGTCAACCAACGAAAACACAATCTCCTCGAAGGCCTTCTCACCAGTCATCTGCCACTGGCTTGTCGCAAGCATGATAGCAGTATCGCCTGCGAGTTCTTTGAGCGTGGCGTCCGCATTATGTTGCAGAAGGAGACGGACACATGAGAGCTCACCCCGCCAAGCTGCGCGATGCAATGCAGTGAATCCTTTACATGTATCCCGCAAGTCAATCATAGCTTTGACATCCAGGTCAGCGGCAGCAGTCGTATCGATAAGATCTTCGCATATCTCCAGAAATCCATGTTTTGCCGCCATGCGGAACGGTGTACGTCCTCTCTGAGATGGTCGATTGATCTCTGCAATCGAGAATCTTGGTTTGAGAGCCGCAAGTAGAGCGGCTGCTGTCTCCTTAGAGGAGCCATTGCACGCAAACCAGAATGGAGTACGGCCATGACGATCACCATCGTTGAGGTTCGCGCCGTTTTCTATGAGGGTTTCCACCGTGTCCTTGTGTCCATTTTGGGCTGCGAGATGAAGAGCACTTCGGCCATCCTTGCTCTCGCGCCTCGTTTCTGCGTTGTGGGATAGGAGTAGTCGGACGCAAGCGGTTGAGTCGGCTGAGGCGGCGGCATGAAGTGCAGTGAGGCCGTCAAGACCACTGTCGTTGATGTCGCTGATTCCACTGTCGAGTAAGATCTCGACAAGCTCTGGTTCTGACCAAGAGCAAGCTGACTGCAAAGGTCTCAAAGACGAGTCATTCTCTGCGTCGATGTTCGCACCGTGAGCAATAAATGCCTTGAGCAACTCTACAGGCACATTTCGCATCGTCATCAAAAAGTGTAGGGGTGTGTTGCCGTTGGTATCTTTCGCATTTATGTCTGGTTGAGGTCGCAGCTCTGTGCCGCCGCTGTCAAGGATAAGCTGGAGAGCCGCCGTGTCAGTTGACATACTCGCAGCAAAAGCGTGGAGCGCATATTTGTTCATATCGACACCATTGGCGATGAATAGCTTGATGGCCTCTGTGCTGGGATCCCTCCATAGCCACTCTTGCAAGGCAGAAGGTTCTCTTGGATCGCTTGTACCAAGGACTACCGCATCGGCTCCGGGAATGCTTGAAAGAAATTCGAGCATTTCTTGGCCGGCCAGGCGGTCTGCGCTGATTGCTGCAGCTTGCAATGCGCTGCGTCCACCGGAGAATGCACTGGGATCCATGCCGCCAGCTTTGACAAGGTGTCACGCCCAGTAAGTCAGTCCCAAGTGGGCTGCCACATGCAACGGGCCAACACCCTGCTCAAGGTAACCCTACCTTCCTCTTCGGCGTATTGTTGCCACAAGTCGAAAGCTCGCACGTTGTCAATTGCAAATTTATCCAGCTCCGATATCAGTTCGGTCCACTGTGGATTGCCGGCTTTCTCTTCGTTGGACCACAAGCTGTCTGCTTCCCGAAAGTGATAAGGCCACTGTGAGATCTCGTACCGCACGTTGCATGGACGGCCATCTTCTTCTTCATTGCTGCCTTGCTCTTGGCCCCTCATCTTCTTGATGATGTCAATATCGCCATGATCTTCATCCTCTACCGAGTCGTCCGAGTCGTACATGTTCTCGTCTGTAGTTTCTTTGCCGTCCATATGGCCACTTTCTTCGACGGATTCTCCCACATCGGCACTGCTCGGGGTCTTTACGTTGCTCCGGTATAAAGCCTCAACACCGTCTTTCTTGTCGATGACATTGCTGGACCCGTATATGTCGACAGCTTGACCATCGAAGCCTGCAGCTGCAGCCTTCTCATCAACAAAAGTGAGGTGGCCATGAATGACTCGTATCCGCTCCTCCAACCTCACCGCATTTCGGAGCCAGCGTACGCCATCGCTAGCCTCAGCCTCCAGCACTGCACAGTCCAGTAACACAATATTACGACAGGACATTACTAAGTTCCCAGCCTTACACCACTGAATCTTACCCCATGTGTTCGTCAAGCAGTCGTTCAGATCTGACATGCTCCACTGCCAGCGGTCATCTTGCGGATTCGAGGCGCGCTCACCAACGAGAAAACATCCTTCGAGACGTAGACCGCGCGCATCGGGTCCTGTGAGTGTGCCACTAATGCGCACTAATGGAGGCCGGGCGGTGATTGCAGCGCAAGAGGATCATGATCCCGGTCATGCTGGTCAGTCCGGGCCCGAAGAGACCGTAAAGCTGGTGATTGCTCTGTATGGCATTGAGTCCCAGTTTGACGCAGAACCAAGCCATACCTACGCTCTCCGGTGTCGCGTGAAGAAGAGTGTCGCCCATGGTGATGGCGTTGCAAATGTTGCCCATGATGTTGTCGATCCATTTCTGGGAGATGATTTCCTTGTCGCCGATCTTTTTGCTGCTGTACTTTCTTCCAGTCTCTCGCTGTAGATCAGCAGCACTGTCTCTTACCTGCTGTGCGGTGGCTTTACTGGTGAGGAAATGCTGGAGCTGCGCCTCGCCGTCCTCGTCACCTTCTTTGATACGTTCGTCTCGCACCGAAGCGCATAACTTCTGCAATACATCGTCGTGTAATGTCGCTTGGGGCAGCATGGTAATATTTGGTGAACAATGCCACCTCACCAGACTTGCGACAGATGTATGTGTGTATATGCGTGTACGAATTGTTGCCAGGAACCTCGAGGTGTTTGCTGCCTCAGCAAGGCAAACGAGGTTCACGGATCCACTCTCCGAGCTAAGGCTGCGGCCTGGGGCATCGAGACAAGTGCGTGTGCAATTAGGGTTGGTGTTTGGGTTATCTCTCGATGGCACACTTCTCACCTCACAACCGTATCAAATTGTGTACGGGTGTTACTATGCTTGTATGTAAGAAGAACCGGTGGAATGTAATCAAAGACCGTGTTGGACGTGCTCATTGACATGTGATACTGTTCTGAAAGGCCGGTTTGCTTCATCGCGGTTCAAATACCAAGCTTCAGTTCAAGAAAGACCTCAAGTCGCATCGAGTGAACACCAATACGATACCATGTTTGAACGGCTACTGCGGAGAAATCACCAAGGTCTACAGGACCAGCTAGAACACGCTAGACCCAGGATCATGGCTACTGCAAATACCACCACAGGAAATATATTGCCGCTCTCATCCTCAGCTTCCGAGAAAGACCTGAGTCGCGTCAAGTCAACACCAACACCGCACCACGTTTGGAAAAATGCCCCTAAAGGCCCATAGGGCTGACTAGAACAACACCAGAACCAAGGATCATGGCCATGAGCAAGACTGCCACCATCAGGAAATTAACATGAAGTCGGTGAACAAAACGAAAACCCTGACTCGCCAGCCGTGGTCGGCCTGACAGGTGAGAGCGTTGCTGGCATCCTAGATCCCAGTCCGAACATGACTAAGTTGTTAGTCGGTCGCAGAAAAGCATGCTTTTCCGACCTGGCAACGGGCGCCGCCTGTCATGTCGCACCATATCGCGCTGTTCCTTGAAAGCAGATCGTCTACGTTGCGTCTGCGGTCGCAAGCCTTGCGAAGATGGCGTGTGCGCGGTACTTGCGATGGGGAGGAGCGTTTTGACTGTTGGAGTTACAATGGTTGTGATGTAATGGTTCTAGATGCAGAGAGAGAGAGGCTGGGATTGAGAGTTTGTTGTCGTGGACGTCAGTCTTGCCTTGAAACCGTGTCTGATATTTGTTTCTTGGCCATGCGAAGGGCGCCTGTTGGCGGCTCATAGCAACATCTCGCTATTATATCGGTCGCTGAGAGTCAGTCAGACCGATGCGCTGGGTGTCAGCAGGCAGGCTTCATGAATCTGCAAGTCGCTCGCTTGGATTATGAAATTGAGGTGTGTTTCCCGGTTACCGGTGCTCTGCTGACGAGAGCGTGCATGCATGTGTGGCGGAGACTCGGGATATTGAGTAGATGGGATCGATGATGACGCCCGACACGTGGCTGACCATACACAGACACGAGACTGGCGACATACACGAACGCAATATTGAAATAGCGCATATACCTTGTAAGCGAGCGTTCGGACAGCAATGCCATCAGCACTGCCGACACGCGAGACAAGAAGGCAGCAGCATGTGGGCTATTATGGTTCACGGTCTGAGACACACACAAAGGCGGAGTTTCAGCATCTGCACGACGCGGAAGATGAGACACGCGCTGTGCGCGCGAAGCAAGGTTCATCGGCTGTCGGAAGATAGATGGATTGGGGGCGCAAAAAGTCAAAAGCGATGCCGGGTGTGCAAGGCAACTCAAGTCTGGTAGCGATGATGCGCTGAGCCGCTGACCGCCCCAGCTGTCAAAAAACCACTGTAGGAGAAGGTTGGGTCGGGAGTGTAGTGGGATTATTCTTCACAGGATCTGTGGCTCGGGTGGACTTTGGCACGCAGGCCCTCGGGCAAGCAGGAGCTCCTCAGCAGTACAGAGATTACTGCTTTCCTCCTAGCGTGATGCTCTTTGTGGTGATGAATGGGGCTGGTGCAGGTGTGCAGAGGCGCGAAAGGGTTGTGCTTTCCAGCGCAGCGGCCCAGGGCTGGCCTCAGGGTGCTGCTAGTGTTCTGAACAAGGCAGACGGAATCCACCGAGGAGGAGCTCGAGCCAGGGTTTGCGGTGCAGGCGACGCAGGGGTGTGCGGTGTGGACTGCGGTGTGGATGTGCGTGCGGGCGAGAAGGCTGACGATGAGTTTGTCTCGCATTCAGGGGCGCGTGAAGGCGTGGGAGGATGCCCATCGGGTGGTTCGACTGGCCAGTCCCGTGGGCGGTGGCATTGGCATTGGATCATTGTCATTATTGACCAGCATGCAAGACCGGGCAGGCCGGGACAGGTAGTGTGATGGCAATCATAGCACTACGGCAGAGTCTCTAACAAGGCCACATGGACACGACACGGCACTGCCTCGTCGACGCGCGCACGCCCACTACTGCCACGACTACTGAAAGACACGCACAAGCACCCGCACACACGCAGATTCGACAGTAGTCCTGAGTAGTCCTGAGTAGTCCTGAGTAGTCCTGAGTAGTAACACACTATCTACACGCGTGGAAGGGCTCGAACGTCTCCGTTTCTCACTGGCACGCCAGCACGCCAACGGCCTCCACTGCCTACTGCATTAGCTCGCTAGCCTGCCCGTGCGCGCCTAGCCACGGCCAATGAGATCGTCTGTCGCGAGGCTTGGCGCACCCCTGGACAAAGCAAAGCGAGACGAGCGATCCTCGTTCGCCTGTCCGTCACGCATACACTCACGCTACCTCCTCCCTCACTCCTTCACTCCCTCACGCACTCTCTCCTACTTCTCCCCTCCGCCCTGCCACCATCGCTCTCTCCTCGCCCGTTGCCGTTGTTGCGATATCCCGTCACATCCAGTCGACGCACCGTCATCGCTCTTTCGCATTCTTCGCGCTCGCCGGAATCCTTTTGCTTTCGCCGCTGCTCTCGCCGCCGCCGCGCCATTACTAGCCCGCCCACGACCGCGCCTTAATTCGCCCTCGAGCACTCCTGCACTCCATATCGCACCGCACCGCACCGCACATTTCGACTTCGAGCACGGCCTCATTGTCGGCCTTCACGTTGCGCCGGATACTGCTTCGACCTTGGTTGCCTCTGCCTCGTCGTGTAACGCTCTAGCACCTTGCGCCCGCCTCACCAAGAGCTTGCCCTCAGCCCTCCAACAACGAAAGCTTGCGACCAACCCCACCAACTTCAACAACAAAGAGTCCGTCCTGCCCTATACCCAAGCGGTGTATTACCAGACAAAGCAACTCTATCGCCTCGGCACACGGCCCAGCGACAGCTTCTTGAAAGAACACACTTTTTCTAATTTCCATAATCTGCTACCTTGCATCACTTGTTTGCTTTGATACAGCAGCCTAATCTCGGTCTCCGTATCACCGACACAGACGACTCCGCTTCACTGCCTCGTCTGCTTTTGACACGGTCACCTGCTCTCCTTGACAGCTCAGCATAGCCTGTTCTTTGCCAATACTGCATTGACGGCCACACAACAAACCTTGCATTTACGACTCTCTAGACGGATACCAAGCTTTATACGATTCCAAACACGAGCATGGACACTGGTGGTCTCGCTCAAATGACTTACAACAACAACAACACTAACGGCTTCTCTGCCGGGCTCAATGCCCCGGCCACTGGCTTCGGCTCTCGTGGATCTCGCTTTAACTCTAAGAGGTTGAGCGTCGCGCTCCCTCCCAAGATCAGCTCGATCAACGAGAACGCCGTCGACAACCCTACTCCTCGCACAAGCCGCTCGCACCTCCTCGCAGGTCTGCGCACCCAGCCCAAGACCCCTTCGGTCCCGGCTTCCGCTCCTTACAACCAGTCTCAGCACAACGTGCCGCAGTGGGCTGACAACAGATACAGCGGCCACCAGCAGGGCGTTCCCCAGACTGCCACCGCTGCCGGCTTCGACATGTCTCAGCAGTACGCTATGAACGCTGCGCGCCAGATGTACTCCCTCCCTGAGCAGGTTCTGGCACCGCCAACTTACGACCAGGCTGAGGGTATGGACCAGGCTACCCTTGAGCAGCTCCACATGACCAGTCTCTTCTTGGCTCAACGCCAGCAGGAGCTGCAGCAGAAGCTTGCTGCTCTTTCGGTCCAGCCTCAGGCTGCCCAGCAGCAGAACTACGGACGTGGCCAGTACTCCCAGGCCCAGCAGTTCTCTCAGGCCCAGCAGAACATGTATCTTCAGCAGCAGCAACAGCAGCAGCAATTGCAAATGCAGTTGCAGCTCCAACAGCAGCAGCAGCAGCAGCAGCAGCAGTCTCAGGCCCCGATTGAAGTTCAGCCTGGTGTGTACCTCGTCTACAACCCCGCTACTCAGGGCTACTCCTACGCTGTCGACCAGGGCGTCCAGCAGCAGCTTCAGCAGCAGACCATGTCCCCTTCTCAACAGACTCAGACTCAGGCTTTCTCCAACACCCCAAGCTTCAGCATCTCGCCGCCTCCTCAGGAGAAGACTCGATCCTTCACCCCGCCAAAGAAGGCACCGTCCCCTCCGACTGCGCTTGAGAACGTGCAGCCTTTGCCGCCACCATCTGCCAACGCCTTCCGTCGCGGCCACAAGAAGGCATCTTCTCTCGCTATCAACCCTGATGCTACTGCTCCTGATGGCCCCAAGACTGCGTCTGCTGCTTTGACTGGTACCCAGCGCTCCGTTTTCCCTCCCACGCCGATGACTAGCACCTTCGGCCCTGGCGCCGCTCGCGCGGGTGACCACCCTGTGCGTCAGCCTCGTGGTCCTCCCCCAATCGAGGAGCTCCGTGCTGCTCCCACCACCAAGCACGAAGGCAGCAAGAACTTCGCCCAGCGCCAGCGCCGCCGTGCTCTTGACAGCCTTCTTCGTGCAGGCACCGCTCGTCGTGGCGTTTCGAGCTCGCCTCGTGATAGCCCTGTCAGCGAAAGCGAATACAACCTTCCCTTCTCCACTGAGCCTGAGGACTTCCTTCCCTCTGGCAACAGCAGCAGGAAGATGAGCCCGATCGGCTCGGAGATGAAGGCCAAGCGTGGTAGCCAGGACTCTACCGATGGCTACTTCGGTCTCAGCAGCGCTAGCAGCAGCGAAACCGAGGAGGGCCGCTCATTCAAGCAACCTCCCACCCCTGCGACGCCCGTTGACGGAGCACCCGCACCTGGTGGCCAGAGGAAAAAGATGATGCTCGGCGTGTTGAACGCCGCCGAGAAGCGCAGGAGCTTTGTCTTGTAGATTGTACCTTCACAATTCTAGCATGGGGATGGCAAGCTTCTTTCCATCGACAGCCCCGACACTGGGCGCTGACGCTATGACGACGATACCATTTTTTCTTGTTCTCTTCAGACACTTTGTCGGTTGGGACTAAACGAATCCCTTTACACTATTCTCTTTATTGTCTTTCTACACTTCTTGGCTGCAACGAACAGAAACACGGATCGATGGAGGATGGAGACGGCCAGATCAATGGGTCTACGGCATATGTCCCCTCCTCTCACCACAGCTCATCACCTCAGGCCGGGTATTCTTTTGCTGTGCGAAAGTTTTCCCTAAGCCTGCTGTACCGGAGAGCTGATGGTCTTTTGGAAAGTTGGAATAGACTCTCGACGGAGTCGACGTTATTCTCATGTACATTTGCCGACTCTTTTTCTTTATTTACATTTCTCGGGAAAGAGGAGAAGAAGTCTTCGCGTGTGCGAAGCGAGTCTTTTCACGGAGGAAAGACTGCCAGATCCTGGGCGGCACGGCCGATCACGTTTTTTCTTTCTTTCTCTCACTTCTCTCATATCAAAAAAACCTCTTATTCTTAGTGAAATTTGGAGAAACGATTGCAGAAAGAGCACAATGAAATTATCTTCTTGGTTGTATGTGTGTGATTCTTGTCCTTTGTTGTGTCCTCTGTCTTGAGTGGCTACGTGATTTTGCATGTCTGTGTCGTCTGTGTTATCTGTACATTTTCCGAAGCATTGATGTTGGATTATACAGTCCTGCCACATTGTAGGAAGTAGTATATGCAAGTCTAATGTCCGCTTCCAGTATATCTGCATTGTACACCATATTCCGAGTAGCTGTGATCAAGGTCTAGATCGGATGAACATGCCCGGCGTTCTCATCGCTCCGCAACAGTTTCAGCACCATAGCCACTACCCATAGATACGAAACACAAGAATCGCTCGCCGTAGCCACATCCCAGCCACGATGAATTCCACGCAAATATGCAGAGCAACAAACACGCCAACAGCGCGATCAAGACCCGCAGCATCCACCGCCACCGCCACCGCCATCGCCACTTCTTCGCTTCGTGCTGCTCAAAGTTCGTGAGCACTACACTCATCACCAGGTCTTTCGCGCCTGCTTCTGGGAAATCCATGGCCACGATTCCAAAACGTCGTTTAGTCGACTGTCCATCTGCTCTGCGGTCGTCCGTGTGAGCATCCAGGTACGCGCGCAGCCGCACATTCATCCCGTCCTCCCAGCGGAACGCCCAGTAAGCGCCAGCCGCGATCTCGCGCGGCGTGATCTGATAGTAGAGGTTGAATTCGAAGGCGCTGGTGAAGTTGATGAACCACTGGCTGGCGCTGTAGGCGTCGCTGCGGTCGTGCGTCGTGGCGGCGAGGTCGAGCAGCTCGGCGACGTCGCCGCCTTTGCGCGCGATCAGCGACGGCAGGCCCAGGGCGTCGGGGAAGGAGTAGTGGTCTTGCACGGTCAGGTGCACGTTCTGCGGCGTGTGAATGGTGAAGGGCCGGCTGGGGTTGTCGGGCCAGTGCGAGACGTCGATGCCGTAGGCGCCGAGGGGGTGGGCTGGGGAGCTATCGAAGCGGCGGAAGAGTTGGATGCGGCTGCGGAGTTCGCCGAGGAGGGGCGTTGTGTTTGCTGTGCGCCAGTGGTCGGGGGTGGCGGCGAGGACTTGGGTGACGGCTTGGGCGAAATGGAGGGTGGAGGATTCGTCTTTGCGGTCGCGCTTGATTTGGGCGATGAGGGCTTCGCTGGGATTGGCTGCGAGCCAGGCGTACATGTCTGCGAGGACTTGTTCGAGGCGGAGGTTCAGGATGGCTTGGCCGTGGACCATTTCTAGAATGTTGGCTCGCAGGCCGCATCGGAGGTCGAAGTAGCGGATGCCTGCGTTGAGCTGGGACGTAATGTCCATTGTTTGGGTTGCGATGAAAGGCCATGAGTACGTGTAAGCAGCGCTGTCGTGAGTGCCAGGGATCGTAATGGCGGACATGAGAGAGGAGCATGGCAAGTGGGACATCCAGGTAGCGCCAGTTATCTGTGTTGCCTGGTGAGTGCAAGGTGCACGTCTCCCTGTTCTGCCATTGCCACTGCCATTGCTTCGCGCAGCCAATCTGTGGCCGCAATCGTAGACTACGTCATCATTGTGGCGGTCGATATATGCCAGCAGAAGCTGCTTCTCGCTCATCGCTGGTGGTGGTGATGGTGAAGGAGGAGGACGCGAGGGCTGTGCGTCGTACTCGAATATCAAAACATGTTCCTATACTTTGCCAGTATCGCAATACATATATACAAGAAAACAGATCGCAACACTAGATAGAGCGACTGTATACACCGATGGGAGGATATCCACGAAAGCCATTGAGATTCCAGGTGAAGCGTGAGGTCAACCAAGCCAACGGGATGGCCCGAAACCACCAAACACCTTTGTTGACTTCGCTTACCTACTGACTGAGCCACTCCATGAAGATAAGATAACAATCGACAATACTTCCATCGGCCGATCTCTTCAGCGCCCTGATGCAGGGCCGGGTCTTCAAAAACAGCCTGTCGTATACGCTCATAAATAAGCTATCCTGCTGAACGCAGGTCGCGCTTGGCAACCATGTCGCGACCAGCCAACAGACGCTCGGTCAAAGCCGAGTATATCGAAACAGTATGTCAATCCAATGGACGAGGTCACGAATATGCTGCGATGCTGGATGGTATTCGCTGTACCATCAGTCTCATGCAGGGGGTCTTGGGCGGCAAAAAATTTACCGTCACTGATATGGCTACCAGGATACCGGCAACAAGATTTCACGCAAAGCTCACATCGAAGGGAAACCCAATATCATGCTCGGCGGACGCACTGTAATCATGGCAGGCGTCACAATGCGAGCCGACTTACAGCGCAAAGTCGAACGGTCCGCCGATGGAGCTGAGGGCGGCGAGAAGGCTGCCGCGGCGACTGCAATCACAATCGGCCGGTATGGAGCGAGTTCACACGAAAACATCTCCTCTTTCCCCGCTAAATAATCACAGAGGTACCATTGTCAGCACAAACTGCACCATCCGACCTCCCATGCGCATGAGCAGAGGCCAAATGACCTTCTACCCGCTCAAAATCGGCGACAACGTCTTCATCGGGCCCGGCACGCACGTCGCCTGCCTCTCCATTTCATCAAATGTACATATCGGCCCGGACTGCGTGCTGTCCAACTTTTGTGTCATTCGAGAATCCTGCAAACTTCTGCCTGGAACTGTGGTGCCTCCATCGATGATAATACCACCTGGAAGTATTGTCGCAGGGAAGCCAGCCAGAATCGTGGGCGAGGTCGGCGAAGGATGGGGCCAGGGTGCTGGAGGAGAGGGAGAGGAGTACCTGGAGGGTTCGGACCTGAGACCGCTGGTGAGGACCATCAAGTGAGGCGTGAGTTGATCGCGATGGATGGGTAATTCTCATGGCGAGCCAGGGGCGACGGAGATTTCCTGGCTGGCATGCTCATGCCACGAAGTGGAGGTCAGCACCTCCTGCAGAGAGTCTCACCGTTCTCACACATGGAAACATTACCGAATTATGCAGACACTCCGAAGACCATTGTGAGCTGCACCTCGGTCAGCTCATGTGTGTATCGCACTGGCTCGATTGGAACGACAGAGTGGCGTTTTTGACAGTCCAGAGCTCGAGCAACCACGCTCCACTGCTCGATTCACAATTAATGCACCTGGCTGGTCTATGAAGGAGCAATACGCATCGGCTGGGTCAGAACGTAATGCTACTCCTTTTCGGAGAGTCTATTGCACCGAGGGCGCACCACTGTAGGATCTAGCGACAGCTCAGCTCTATAACACGCAATCAAAGGCCCGATAAGCCTGTCATTCAAGATCTTGCATGGGACCAGGCCCTGAAGCCGCAGCCAGGACCGCTCTGCGAGCTCCAATGAGGAATGTAACATCATACGGACCCAAAAGTTCATAACGAATACGCACTCCAATCAAAGCGCCGTCATAAAGGTAAATGAGCGGAGGTGAGTTTGTCCGCTGTTCAATTCTCCGCATCACCACCAACCCATCACCCACCCCGAATGCCATCACGAATAATGCATTCGGAACACCGCCTATTCCTCGCCTGCTGTGCGGCCTGTGCTGTTTTGCCGATTGCCCTTGCTGCTGCGGGCATAAGACATCTATCACCGTAATTCGCGGAGGGAGCACGAAAGGAGCAATAGCTACTCGGACAGATTCCGGTACGGACGTTTCTGACCGTTGATAGTCGTCGTGTCTTCTGACTGGCAGCGACTCATATTCCTGCAAGCGAGATCCTTAGACTGGTTTCCTGCGGTGGTTCAGAGGGTCCCCGAGACGTCGCGCCAGGGTCTCAAGAACGACGGCCGTTATGGCTGTGGCGCCGCGCCGTCTTCACGAGGGGAGGCAAACGCGCACGAGCGGTGTGCGTGGGCGTTGCCTGGTGAGATCTAGGAGATTGCTTTGCTACTACCTCCTACTGTATCGCTCCTGATCGTGCAGGGATCGAGACCGTAGAAGCACGCGCGCGGCTTACGCTGGGCGTAGACTTGGTCCAGAACATTCGCCGAAATGACCGATGCTATCCTTTGACACTATTGGTGTTGCGCTACGTGACGAGATCCGACGAGAGCATGATAACCAGTGGGAGTGATCCACCCAACAAGCGACCCGGAGAGGCCGAAAGATGATTAGCCAGACGCAGCAGAGACATGGTATTAATATGCTGCTGTACTCTATGTACGGCGTTGGAGCAACAATCTCGCGTGCGGCGTTGTAACCAGTGTTGGCATTATCCACATCGGGTGACAAGTTGTTCACCAAAGCCACGGATCTCGAACTCATGCAAGATCCGGACACCTTGAGCCGCGGGTAGCGGTACGCGTTAAGATCGGTACATCGCCAAGGCCGAACACGATCTCTCGAACCAGAGATGCCGATGGAAGCAAGGAATTAGCAGCATAGCTCGAGCGGGCACGGCCCACAACGGAATCGATGCGTTTGGCAGGAGGACCCCGATTCACACGCCCTTGTAAGATTAGGCGACAGGGTGCTCGCGATCGAAGCAGAATAGGAGCGCCGTCGGTGTGCTGTGCGAAGCTGCGTCAGGTAGCGACTGTTGCGGTCAAGGCGGGTGCTGGCTGGTGCTTTGATCACCCATCGTATCGTCAAGGAGTTGCCTCCGTGTCCTGGCTTTCGCAAGATTTCCGGAGATCGTGTGGGCATCTTACGGGCATCGTGCGCTGGTTGACACAAACCGGGCTCACGATTGGCGAAGGTGCACTATGAAGGGTGGGGGGCCTGACCGCTCCTACGAGATGCGACGGTTTGATGCAGCGTCACCTGCGAGATCTGTAACGAACGATGTTTCGTTGCATCTGGCATGCCACATCTGAATCTGATCGAGACTGATGCAAGCTTGTCAAGATCTAGAATCATCGCGTCAGCCGTGTAGGCGCAAGATCGCATCCGCTTAGGAGGCGGGCAGCAAACCGAGATGCTTGCTTACTTGCTCTACGAATCACAAGGTTACCTCGGCTGCTGGCTAGGAAGATCTTCATGCCGTTGAATTGGCAGCTGGCTGTTTGTGACGAGCCAGATATAAGTCCGTCGGCGGTGGCATGGGTCACGGTTGTGTTCCGATCGTGCATTATCCGATGCACGGACTGAGTGCAATGCTTCCGCTAACGAATGACAGCTACGGATGGTGAAGAATTCGCCGCGACTTAATGCACGCCTGGTACATGGCAACGAGACCCTGATGAGGAGTGGTGGCAGCTTGTGCACTTCCGGTCTGGTCTGACGCGACTGGGTTCCGGCGTTGCGCTGGCGCAGCAGGTATGGACAGACAGAGGAGGGCAAGGCGGTGACACGAGTCGTCGGCGCTGTGGACAGGCTACAGGCCACTGCACACGCTGCTGGCACAATCTCGCGTTGTTCACACACGGATCAGAAGGCTGTCATCGAGACTGCTGTGCGTCGTCCGCCAAACCAACTCCGGCCTGACAGGCGGGAAAGGGAGGTGCCGTGATTGTAGCAAACGCACGTGGAGATGCGCCCCCAGGATGCGCCTTTCGCGATAAGACGCATGGTGGATCTGCGGGGCTGCCTATCGAGATCATCGGCGCCGCCAGCGTGTGTGGCTGGGCGGCAGCAGGGTACTAGGGTGGAACGCGTCGGATCGGATGGACGACCTGAAGCTGCAGCTAAGGCAAGGTAGATTCAGGCCTTCCGTGTGGCAAGGAACCGTCCATACAGACGCCCAACTACGCCTGCGTGAGCGGCGCGACACCAGAGCGCAACGCACCGGGCCACGACATGAACCTTCAGCTGCTTCTGGTCATTGCGAACGATCGTTCCTCGCAAGCCCTAGGATGTCCGTTGGTGTCTCTCGGCGACTATGCTCTGTTTGGCGAGACACATCTCGCTTACGACGGCGGTAGCCTTCCGCCTATGGCTACCGCTGGTAGTGGTCATGCCCTTGACGATCGGACTAACGGCTGCCAGGATAGACACAGACACAGAGGACGTGCGGTGGACCCTGTGGCTGACTGCCTGCGATGCAGACCGGCCTCTGTCACAGACGCGGCGCTTATGCTACTGCGTTCGAGAAGGTGCCTCGAGCTTGTCGGCGCGCCTTGGTGGTGCTTGGGCATTATTCGTGGACGAAAAGGGTCATATACATGCTAGCGAGACTGGAGCGGCGGCGATGACCATATCTCGCGCCAGACTCGGTGTGATCGCCTGCGCTTGCATGTTGGCCTGAGATCGACGGACATCGACCGTGTCCAACTCCCAGGACTGTGGAGCGGCGAGCGCTGGCTGGAGTTCTCCGACAGGGCAAGGCAGGACTCGCAGGACAGAAACGAAGCGCTAGCACGCTTTGAGCTCCTGCGTATGGATGGTGACGAGACGACATCGGTGGAGCAGCACCACGGCAGAATGCAGGGCCTGCGGGTATCTCATCGTCGTGTCATGCTCTCTGCACGGGCCCCTGGTGGTGTTGCGGGAGCAGAGCCGAGAGGTGCCATCGTGCCATCGAGATCGGTCTGTTGCGATCGGGCGCGGGTGCTGAGATTGCGCTGCGTAGGCGTGCACCACACACACAGAGGGTACCTTGCACTCCATGACGATGACTCGGGAGTGCCATGTGTGTATGAGCGAGGTGTTTGCGGTGTGCGAAGGCGACATCGATGCACAGCACTCGCCGGCGTCTAGTGTTCGATGCCAGCACAGTAATGTAGTATCAGTACGAACAGTGCTGAGATTGAGATTGCCTCTCACACACACACACTCTCTCTCTCCTTGGTACAGCACTTCCTTGCTGGGCCTGATCAAAGCAAATCGCCGTCCGGTCAGCCCCGGCTGCTCCCTACCCGCCGATCGAAGATTGCATGCTGCAGCTCCCATTCGCTGCAGGCGCGTGTTTCCTGCGTCTCTGCTCCTCCCCAGCTAGTCTCGCTAGAGCGCATGAGTGCAAGTGCCCCCCAAAACCTCGTTTTCTCGCCCTGGTCATTGTCCTCATCAGTGCACTCTCGGACTCTCCACCTGTCCTCCTCCCGCCGCCGTTTCTTCTCCACGACGCCGCACAGATCGTCTCCCATCTGCAACCCTCTGGTGCGCCGCCACCCAGTAGCGTTCCATGGTCCCGCCAGGCTCTTCCATTATCACGCGACTCCTATCATATCGATCCCGTTCCTCTCTCCCACCTGTCCACCACACGACCACACTCGCCCATATCCCCTTAGCTGCCGCCCTACGACTTTCCGCGAGACATTCGCAGCCCTAGGGTCTGTGTCTGAGATCCCTCCGTCGATTCCTCTGTCTTCGTGCAGGACCCGTTCCCTCCGCGGCACACTTTCATCTTGACGACTTTTCCGCCTTCTTCCCTGTGCGCCACACCCATCCCAACTCCAACAACACACCACTGCTGTGGTCCTACGACTCTGTCACATATTCCCCGAGAACATTGTTGGCAGCGCTGTCGACAGGCCTCTCAGGCTCCACAGACGGTAGATCCAACCACCGACATCCGCCGGGCTACACGACTTGCACCGCATCATCGACCCTTCGGCCCCATTCAGTTTGGCCCTCTATCTTGCCTCGCGACTCTCGTCGCTCGTGCACTCGATCCTAAACACTCTTCAATTGACTATACACCATGGACCCTCCAAGCAGAAGGTATGTCTCACCTTGGCCGGCAGCGAAGAACGCGTCGTTGTCTGCCATCTCGAACCGTGGGACTCAATATACTGACTCGTCATAGGCCACAATTGCCACCGGTTGGCTACTTGGATCACGACAAAGTCCGCAGAGACGAATACGGATACCAAGATCGAATGCCCGCTGCCCCTCAGATCCTGCCGCCGCCTCTGCCAACCGCCAGTCCTGCGCATCAATATCCTTCTGGCCCACCACCACCATATAGCCACCCCGCCCCGCCGACACAGTACCACCCCAGCACCACTACATCGACGCCCTCCCTTATGCGCACCCCACCTGAGTCACGCCGCACTAGCGGCGACGAGAAAGAAGCGATCAAGCAGACCGTCAGGCAATCTTTGCCCTCCATATCCGAGGCTCTAGGCGTGGACAACCAACCGGCATACCACTCATCTTTGCCTTCGCAAACAGCGCCGTCTGTGCAGCTTCCGCCGTCAAGGCCTGCGCTCGTTTCTTCGCCGTCGCCGCGCTCGCACCGCATGGAACCACCACAGCACGCGCCTGAACACCACGCTCCAGCTCCGGCACCGGTTCCGTCACAATACTCTCAGTATCGCCAGGACACACCTCAGCACCACTCGTACCCACCTCTTGAGGCCCTGAGACATCCTTACGCAGATTCTCGACCTCCAATGAACGCTCCGGCAACGCGATCACCTCCACCACACAGGCCTGCACAGCATGCCAGCCAATACCCTCCTACTACAGGACGGCAATCACCTCCTCGCGAGCAACCACCTCAACACACATCTGGCTCAATGGGACCACCCGCTGTCCCATATGGATATCAACCCTACCCGCCACGCTATGCCCAGCCAACGCCACCATCCAGTTCGACTGCTGGGCCTCTATATCAGCCTTCCTTGACAAACGCTGCACCCAACGCACCGCCGGCTGGATGGAAAGCCGAAACGACAAAGTACGGTGGCGAAGAGCGACCATATGGCGATTCTGTCAAGCGTCAACTCGATATGTACGATCTTGAGGGTGCTCTCAATGATGTAAGATTGTCTCAATCATGTTTAATGTTATGACACAAAGCTGACTCATAACTAGATCGCTCAAGCCAGCAGTATTCTGTCCGACTTTGCTCGTCGCTACGGAGACCGTCTCCACCAGACTGTACGCTCTGGACCCACGCCATCTACACTACCTGGCCTAGTTGAGGTCGAAGACATGATGACCAAGTCCCGCCTGCAATTGGACTCTCTGTCCAAGATTCGCGAGGTCATTGTTGCACAGCAGCTGGCTTACGACCAACAAGCCGCAGAGCAACGTCAGCAACAAAAAGCCTATGCTGAACCGATCATGTCCGGAGGCGCTCACGAGGATGACATGAAATCTGGATTTGCTGGCTCTGACCCAAAGAAGCGCAGGGGACGCGCCGCTCCTCCTGGCCGTTGCCACAGCTGCAACCGTGCCGAAACACCTGAGTGGCGACGTGGACCGGATGGAGCTCGCACACTCTGCAACGCCTGTGGCCTGCACTACGCCAAATTGACCCGCAAGCAAAACAACGCCAGCAAGAACGCCGCAGTCAACAACTCCAACCTCCGTCCCAAGGAAAACATGTCCTAAAAAAATCAGTTTCCGGAAGTAGCACACGTTTATTCCGGCAAAATTCTGTCACTTCAGCAGCTGGGCTGCTACCCATGAAGCATCTTCGTGCTTCCATTTGATTTTGAATCGTTTGAGATACCCAGCGTTACTAGACGCCGCCCAAAATTTTTGCGATATCGACCAGCATACGAGAGGTCCCCTTACGACCACTTTCTCGACGACACTTTTCTCACGACAAAATCAAGCATCCAGCGTTATTAGACGCTCGAAATCTGGGCAACCATTCACATTTTTCTTTTTTTTCCTTTTCACAAACACTGCATTTGTACATGGCAAGAGGGAAAATTCATATATTTACTTTTCCAACAAGGCGTTGGCATATGGGGCAACATCAAGCATTGTGCTATTAGGCACCCGGCATCGATTGCCACGCTGCTGTTGTTACGCGGCTTGTCAGCCGTAGCATAGGAGTTGGGGCGGGATATGACATGATACCACCAGCGCCTTTCAGGGCAGCTTTGAGCAGATATATCGGAAGTTTTGATACTGTTTTGAACACTCTTTTCGCAGATCCTGTCATCATCCTCGAAGTGCCACAAGCCGTTCATCTCTACTTTCATGCCCCGAAACGATCGACCTTCCAATTCCCGAATCTGGTTTTTGCGAATCACAGCAGCATTCCGCGTCTCGCCAAACTGTCACCGCCCAGAACACTCGAATCCGTTTCTACATGCGACCGCCCGCTTCCTATTCGAGCAGGAGGACGAGCATATACCCTTGAATGATCTACAGCTGCCCAAAGTCCCGGGAGAGAGGCTAGACAGACGAAAGCGAACCTGGTTAGTAGAGCAGCACCTGTGGCGCCACCGTCCGCCGATCCCTCCTCAACGCCGTCGAGCTTGCAGGGACAACTTACGGCTCTCTTTCTGTGCGAACGGTTATTAATTAAATCTCAGCCTGTCGCTTATGACGACCATTTTTCTGAGAGAAATGCAAGACCCTGCACGAAGGGAATGACTAATTTATCCTGCGGAGACCGCAGAAGCAGTGACATTGCGCACGCATCGCATCACACTTTGCGAGGCGAGCGAGGTTGCGTGGTGCGGCCTTTTGCGTTCCTGCCCTTCTCGAGAAAACCAAGCCGCATGCGTGCGTGCTGCCCAATGTCGCACCCGAGGTCGTTGGCCTCCCAGCTCCTCTCCGGAGGCGTGTCGATTACCTGCGACTTCCCTTTTTCTGACGCGCAGCGTGCATGTCTGTGTTACCGACGGTCGGGGAAGCGCCCGGAGGTCGAGCGTGATCCGATTTGGGGGACTTTGGTACTTCGTTGCCGCCATCGATGGAGAGGTGGTGGATGTGTGTCAGGATAGGTGCGTGCGTGCGTTGCGCCTGCGGGTCACGGGTATGCACGTGATGACGAGACGAGGCGGGAGGGCGCCGGGTGACAGGTTGGTTGTGCAGGGCCTGTCGGGTAGGAGTTTGCTCGGAGGGGTCTCTGAAGGATTGTAATTTGATGTATGTATGTATATGACTATATGTATATGTGCTGAGGAGGCGGGGCTGCAGGCGGGACCTCTTTGATGTGTTGTTTAGTGCTAGCTCGTGCAGGGTAATATATTGTTGAGGATGTAGCATGGGTGTGTTTGAGGGGTTTGAAGAACTTGGCGACCTGGAGAAGAAAGTGCACGAGATTACCGGCATACTAGCACCGTGGACCATGACAAATGTTTGCTTATGGCATCTCAGCGTTGGTGTAACACTGATATATACGACTATGCGCGACTTGTAGACTTGCTTTGGAGGTACGCGTATAGCAAACAACCGCGTACTTATTTCAGCCGGTATCACACATCTGCCGGTACCGAGTATGGTCCTGAAACTGAGGAGTGATGTGTAGTTTACCGATTGCCCGGAAGGGGAGACATGCCTGCTATAGCCAATGATATCGAGAACCGACATACCAGCAGTGAGGTAGGCTGTGGTCCCAGGGCAGTGGATGATCTTGCTGGAATCATCCTCACCAGCATGAACTATAGCATCACCCTTGTCGTATTGAACCCTTGTCGTGAACTGTGACGTTCGGCCTCGAGCGTGCATGCCTGGCCTGGATTCGCGTGTTATCGACAGCGGTGGTCTTATCCCACGGTAGCACAGGACAAGTCGAGCGAGTGATGCTGCGAAAGAGGGGTCCACACGCATACGGCCATGTGCATATTGGCTGACGTATGAGTATCATGTTGCCTGATGTCAGAAGCTGCTGTCATCTTCTATCCAAAGGCTGATAAGTAATAATATTAATACTGGTGAAGATGAAGTGAGGCCGGCAACAGCACCTGTGTCTGGACGGTACTAAGTTGCCTGTTTCGGCTTGGACGATTTGTCTTTGCATCATGGTTTGTAATCCACTTTTTCCACAGCGCCCGCCCTGAGGTCCCGCGGCCAGACCAGGATGCGCCGCTGCATAGTGCGATTGCGTGCTCGTGTTTGTTGCGGTTGTCGTGAGAATTAATCCCATCTGTGATCCGCATGGCAATGTGTGCATGTGAAGAAGCAACTACCAACCTCTCTAACACCACCACCCTCCCAACCTTCCGCCCGTGAAGCTTCCGACCGACCGCGCGACACCAGCAAGACCGAGCCGAGGACGACAATAATGCAGTGCGATTGACTGTGTGATAAGAGCTGAGATATATCCGCGCCAAGCGACGCCTTGCGCACCACGCCTATTAGGGTGAAGGAGTGTTATTGCTGAAAAGAAAACACCCTCTCGGTAATTCGGTCGCGATCATGGGTTTGCTGTACGCCGAGAGTCCCACAATTGCGCGCGCGAAGCGTTGGCTAGTACAAGAACACCGGATTGACGGATTTGCTATTACAGAGCCATTGGAACGCCGCTCGACTGGCCGGATGCCAAAGAGAAGGCCAGCCATGTTCGCAAATGGGGCATTGAGGTATACAAGACTCGAGGAACACAAGGAATATGAGCGGGCTCTGACGCGGACAACAGCAACTTTTGGCTATCTGGCGCAACACAAAAGGCAAGGAGCGCAATGCCCTGCTGTGGGGAGACGAGGTATGGCAAGATGGCAGGAATGTCGGTTGGATAATGTTGACATGTGGGCCAGATCGAGTACCTCGTGGTGAACTTCGACGACGAGAACAAGGAAGTGAAGCTTTCGCTGAGGCAGGCGGACATTCTTGCGGCACTCGCAAGCGACGCGGAACTTCTCAAGCAGGGTGGAGGTGTGCCAGACCTGGCTGTAGGAGAGTCAAAGTAAGATCGCTTGCTGGAATCTTGGGCGGCCTGTACTGACTGAGATACAGAGGAGACAAGACTGCGCCTGTGTTCCACCCCGAGTTCGGCCGCTTCATGCTTGAGGCTACCCCTGGTGCACCTTGGGGAATTGGCTTCAAAGATCTTCTGTCTGTTGAAGGCGATATGCGCTGGAGGTATGCTTTGGCCGGACATCGTCGCTTGAGATCGTGCTGACAAATTCAAAGGCGACAAATCGCGAAGGAGCACATGGAGGCGAACGAGTTCCCTATCACTTTGACGACTTTCCCTCGTCTGGGAGATCGCAAGTCTATCACGCCTTACTACCCTCCTTCAGGACCTAAGCTACGCTCACAATTCCTGCCTGACGAGATTGCCAACCCGCATATTCGCTTCCCTACACTTGCAGCCAACATCCGTGCCAGAAGGGGCCGCAAGGTTGAGCTCAACGTTCCTGTGTTCCACGATGAGAAGACACCCAGGCCTTTCAAGGATCCCACAGTTGACTACGATCTTCACAACTGGCCCGAAGACCAGGATGTCCGCAATGGCGCCGCAAAGGATGACTCTATCTACATGGACGCAATGGCCTTCGGCATGGGCTCATGCTGTCTGCAAATCACATTCCAGGCCAAGAACATAGCGGAAGGACGAACAATGTACGACCAACTTTCCCCTCTTGGACCTATTCTTCTAGCTTTGACGGCCGCCACTCCCATCTACAAGGGCTTCCTTGCGGATACCGATGTCAGGTGGAATCAGATCAGTGGCGCTGTGGATGATCGAACGCCGGAAGAGCTTGGCGAGAAGCCTCTGAAGAACGATCGCTGGCGGATTCCCAAGTCGAGATATGCTAGCAACAGCACGTACATCTCACAGGACGCTCGCCTTAGGCCAGAATACCTGGACCCTGATCTCGTTGTCGACGAAGAGCACAAAGCACGATTGATCGAAGGCGGCATGGACGAGCGACTCGCTACTCATTTCGCACATTTGTTCATCCGCGATCCCATCGTCGTCTTTGCTGAGGACCTGGAAGAACTTGATCTTGACAAAGCCGATCATTTCGAGAACTTACAATCCACCAACTGGCAGCACATGCGCTTCAAGCCTCCCCCGGTTGGCAGCGATATCGGTTGGCGAGTCGAAGTACGGCCCATGGAGATCCAAATCACCGATTTCGAGAACGCAGCTTTCTCTGTCTTCGTTGTCTTGATCACTCGCGCCATCCTCACATTCAACTTGAACTTCTACCTTCCCATCCCGCGCACAACAGAAAACATGGAAACCGCACACAAGCGCGATGCTGTACTGAACGACAAATTCTACTTCCGCAAGGATCCTCATCCACGTCGCAGCAACAGGACGAATGGATCTTCAGCACCATCTTCTCGCATGAACACTCCTACGCCCTCCCGCCCAAGCACACCTGTCGGCCCCGTCGAAGACGAATACGAGCTGATGTCCGTGGACGAAATCATCAACGGCAAAGACGACGGCAGCTTCCCCGGCCTCATCCCTCTTGTGGAAATGTACCTGGACAGCTTGAACGTGGACGTTGAGACGAGGTGCGAACTTGCGCAGTACCTTGCTCTCATCCGCGGCAGAGCCAATGGCACTCTGTGGACTGCGGCAAAGTGGTTGCGCCACTTTGTACGCGAGCACAGGGCGTACGGACAGGATAGTGTGGTTAATGAGGAAGTAAGCTACGATCTTGTGAAGGCTGTGGAGAGAATTACGATCAAAGAGGCCAGGGATGGGTTTGGTAAGGAAATGTTTGGCAAGACTCGCCAGCAGAGGAATGGTAGCGTTCAGTAAAAAGAACGATATACATATATCTAATCAAAAGATTGGCACTGAAAGGCTAGCTACATTGCTTTCAAGCGTTCTCCCGAGCATTTTACTACTTTGTGAATAGCCGCTAATTCTCCGTCCGCGCTGATCAAATTATGACCTTCTCGTAACTGACTGTGGTTGGAGAATCAAAATATTCGCCATAGTTCGGAACAACACTATAGCCATGCCTCTCATAAAATCTGTTCGCCGCGAACATGTTCCTGTCAGTCTGCAGCCGAAGTGTCTTCCATCCCAATTTTACGGCGTGGAGTTCCAATTGCTTGAGCAGGAGATACGAGACGCCGTTCGCTTGCCCACGAGCCTCTGGGACAACGTATACACGCTTGATCTCTGCGACGGATGCGTCGGCTCCTTCGTCTACAAGACGCAAGCCGCCACAGGCTATGGCTTCGCCCTCTTTGATCAGGACGATGAAGAAGGGGATTTTAGCTGTGAAGGCTCCCAGATCTGGGTTCGTGAGGAGGATTTCGTCCCGCTGACGTGCCGATAGGTTGATGATGTGTTTGTCTTGTGAAGAGGCTAGTATCACTTCGATGGCAGACGTGCTGTTTGGTGAGGTGTCTTTAGCCATGGTGTTTGGCAATTAGAGTCCCGTAGCAGTGCTTGGTGTCAGCTGCGAGGATCGTGTAAGTCACCTGGCGGGGTACATATTTGTTCGACAGGAGCCATCATCAAGATCCCAGGCAACAGCATATCTGCAGCAACAATGTGTCATGCCCGCTGTCGTATCTGGAGATTGGACGATGCTTTTGCAGCACAACTTAGCAAAAGCTACTGTACTCCCCACATCTTCGACTTCTTCCTACTCTCACTCCGATTCAAAGTCGACTTCATCTGGCCCATACTCCGTGATGTTACCCTGTACTGCCCAAGAGAGGATAGCGAACGATCGGTAGCACAAGGGTTAGGATAACTCTGCGAGTGAAGCTTCTGTTTCAAATACAGCAATCGCTTAACATCATGCATGTGGACAAAGGCAAGCCTCGCTTACAGTACTCTATACAGAACGGAGAGGCTAAAAGGGGCGCGTTTACAGCACAGCAGGACGCTAGCCTACGATGAGACAGATTGGCATAAATTACTCAACTTAGACTACCGAGAGGGTACCTCCGTAGCTACGGTAATCCTACCGAGCGGGCCTTGGCCCTCAGTCTCCAGAGCCTCTCCTTCGCTCACCACCCTGTTTCTTCAAAAATATGTTACAGCAATCATACTCTTGCCACAATATGTGTCTCCATCCTTTCAACACAAGTAAGTGCTTTTTACCTAGCGAAGGTGTCTCTCCAAGAGAGGGGAAACTGCGAGCTTCGGGTCTTCGGTCCCAATTCCCCTGTACTCGTTATTGAGCTAAGCAACCCTACATGTCTGAATGCTCTTGAGCAGAGCCTATAGCAGAATTCTCCACACTGATTCGACCAAAGTAGAGCCGAGTACGAGACCCAAAGGATTTGCATGCGTAAACTCCTCTTTATCAAATCCTTCGCCAACGCCACCAACAACAATGGAAAGAAGACTGCAGCGATACATCAAATTATCCGCTGCAACAGCTGTGATTCAGCCTGATAAACCAAACACGCAACAATGCAACGATGTAACGGTACAACGATGCAACAATGCAATGAGATTGACATAAAAGGATCAGTTGGTCTCCCTACTTCAACGATCAGTCTCGACACTCAGCTCAGTAACTCAGGGAATTGGCCAAGCAAACCTTCCACACCCAATCCAACCGCAAACAAACCACCATTACCATGCAACTCACCGCTCTCACCGCAATGCTGTTCGCAGCTGTCGCAATCGCAGGCCCAATTGCCCTGCCTGCCAAAGAGGCCGCCGCCAACGTCGAGGTACTATTGTGACGCAACACAGCATAGCCATTCCCTTGCAGACAACTGACGATGACACAGAAAGCTGTCCGTGACGCGGAGCCAATCATCGGCAAGCGTGCCTCCTGTTCTTCTTATTACTGTGGCCCCGCATCGGGATGCCCTTCGGGCTGCGGTGGCTGCATCGTCAACCCACAGTTCGGAGGCGGATTCTGCGGGAACAAGTAGAGGCATGTTGAGGTCGATCCGATGTCTTGTATTTAGCCTACGCCTGGGGGATTCGTGATCGCATTGGGAGACCCCCCGCGAGCTGTGCGCGAATCGTAGTCAATGTACGAGTGTTTGGATCCTCAGGTTCAATGGTCAATCGTGTGTTGTAATTGTGATTCGTCGATTCGAAATCTCGTGGCCCGCATTTTGACAGTGAAGCGTCTCAAGACTGTGCCAACCGCATCGTTTTCTATAGTCCAGCTTCTCCCAAGAGTCCACGAGGAGGCCTGATGGAGTGGTTGCTCCCATGTTACCGACTCATTGTTGTCATAATTTTCATCCAGAGGCCAGAGAGGTCTGAGTTAGCGAACGATAAGTTCCAGAATCCGAGATTGAAGGATTTTCAATTGTAATCGTCGGAGGCGCTGAAGAGCTCGCTTGCGCCCGTCGAACGGCAGCCTTGATCTTGGAGCAATCGGTGACTCGTCAAGCGGGAACAATGCCACGTCTTCGGATCTACCATCGTCATCCTAGACATCACACTAATCCAAGCTACTGTTGTCATCTGTCCGGGAGAGAAATACTGCGCTTAGATGAGAATGCCGTTCTTGAGCGAACTATCCCTGGAATTCAATGCTCTCCTCCTTGAGAAGATTCGCCATGC
Source organism: Cladosporium colombiae (assembly GCA_026122715.1). NCBI lineage: Eukaryota > Fungi > Ascomycota > Dothideomycetes > Cladosporiales > Cladosporiaceae > Cladosporium > Cladosporium colombiae. The sequence goes on along the minus strand of JAKZFA010000001.1, from coordinate 1,970,975 downwards.
TTTCCACACGACCATGACGCACCAGCTCGGACACAGCAAGTACAACACCGCTGGACGCAGACTCTCCCACCATAACAAGACGTCTCTCCGTAAACAGCCAATGCGACCGTGCTCATCGAAATGATCGTACCACACCTCACTGTACCATGGAGGATCAGCGATATCTGCACATCGCCAGCTTGTCAGATTACAAGGCCTTGGCCCACGGGGAACACTGTAATCTTTGGGCCGATCTATGAGTTTGACTGCGCTGATCGTGAAATTTCGGTTGAGCGAAGTGGATGTTGCGTGGTTTTGCTCGCGCATCTGCACTTCGACGATCCTTTGTTGTCCGCGCGTTCCGTCTAGGAGAGTGTGAGGTTGAGTCTCGACGACGCTGCCATCTTGGCAATAACGAGCTCCGATAATGTTCAGGTGAAGCATGGGGTGGTAGTTATAATATTGGATGTTTGGATCGTCTCGGTTCTTCATGGTGAACTCGTAGTCGAGTGCGAGGGTCTGCTCCGTCACTTGCCCTGCGAGCCACTCATCGGGGGAAAGTTCACGGCGAGAAGCTTGCAGCTTTGGATTGGAGACCATTTGCTGTGCTCGCAATCGGGTGGGCGCGGAAGGGTTCGGTACCAAAAGTACGAATAGTTCGTTGTTTAGGAGAAGATGGTGTCGGTTGGCAGAGATTGTAAAGTTAAGAAAGACGGGAGTGTCAGGACCAAGATCGGGCAGTTTGAGCTTGACAAGAGCACTCAGTCCGTCGTCGGTAAGGTAAATAGGTTCTGACGATACACTGCCTGTTGGTACAGGCGCTGATGGGTTTGCGATATGTTTGGTGGGTAACGTAGGTTTCTTCAGCATTACTCGTCCAGCTGTCAGCTCAGATAGTTTTCTGATGAAGAGAAAGTCAGTGTGGTTCGTGAACAGCTGGTGCAAAGTCACGAACTCTGGTATATTCTTACTGCCCACGAGTTCGTCATATAGCCCGTTGCCACCGTGATAGTATCGAAGGGTGGGGTATGCCTTCACTGATATGTCGGAACAGAATCGGCCTGAGTCGAAACAGTCGATACTCGCAAATCTAGTCTGGAGGGCATTGCCTGCCAGCAGTGCAGCGGCTTCCTCGTACAGCGGATTGGTCAGCTTGCAGTGCGCGCTGTACGGCATGTGGACTTAGATTTGCAATTAGTGACCTGAGTATAGTGATATGAGGTCACGTGTACATACAATACACGTATGCGGATTCGTGGCTTTCAATGAAATTGAGCAGTGCGTTCTTGCGCTCCAGTTCTGTTCCGATAGTAGATCCCCACGTCGCCACGGAAAGCTTTGTGACCTGTGAAGAGGCGACACTGCTAGCGGATGTGACGCCGAGAAGGCATATTGCTGGTATAACGAGAGGTAACAGTAGAGACATTCTGTGAAGCCTTGAAGCTTTTTATCAACAACACAACTTCACAGAAGTTTGCATAAGCGAGAGAATGAACTCGTGGGGGAGCCAGGTTGAGCGTTGACGCGGGACGTTTGTTGGTCTCTAGCGCTGTATGCTATTTTAAGACCGTTTGCTAGGTGCTTCCGACACCAGAGCGAGGTGATATGAAGACTGTGAGTGGACTTCGACCAGAGCATCTCAGACACCTTAGATTGCGGACGTGACACACTGTTGACATAGAGAAAGGTATATGGCTGTGTTGACCGGAGCCGGATGTTGCACAAGTCATGAGCGCAAGCTGCGGCCAAAAAGCGGCGGTTCAAGTTCTCACTAGAAGGAAGAACAGAACACGTGAAGAACCCGACTTATAGTTGACCTTCAAGATAAGTCAAATATAGGATCCATGGCCTGAAATACACGCTCGGTTCGAGCAAGAAATGGTCTGATGCACCTTCAATCCAAGCCAGGATACGAAAGCTGCACATTTTGACTGGGGTCTTGTGCGGTAGCAAATATTAAGACATCCTACGAACATGGATCTTGTATCTATATTTGACATTATGCACGCAAACTAGCTTATTCTGGCTTTGTGGAACTGTTTAGCCAGGCTGCTGACTACACTTCAGCGTTGCGGACTTTACCACCAAACCCGAGCTTTTGAGACGGCGTGGGAATCCTTCCGATAGTCTCCTGCACGAACTCCAAGATTTCTTCACTAATGGTCCTACGATCCGACTCAGTGTGGGCCAGTGACGGCTGGTCCGGTTTAGAAGACGCACCACTGGTATTGGCCTTCGTATTTCATCCATCGACGCAATGACTAGTGCACCGCAGCTCGCCAACCTGTCAACCCAAAGAGATAGCGCAGAGATATTGAGCCTCGCAGAGCACATTGCATCGCCTATGTGGATCACAAGTCTGGATAGCGGCACGTTTGCCTAGGTAGATGGCAGTCATGTATTGTCATGGCGATGTGTACATATATCATCCCCCTCGCCCTCCTCAGTAAGCCTTCAACAGCAATCCATCATCATCTACAGCACTATCCCTCCTCGCCATGGCCTCTGTTTTGACCACTCTCGTGCTCTACGCTGGCGTAGCTTATGCTGCCACGCCCTCTTGTCCCAAGGAGCATGCCACAGTCACTTCCACGGACACATGGTCCGCTGCCACCACCGTCTCGGACTACAAGACCGTCACCGAGGACCCCGAGACTTGGACCAGAACGCTCAGCTCTTACGATGCCACTATCACTGCGTCCGCTGCAGGCAATGACCCCAGCACAAGTGTCATCTCGGTGACCGACACCACAGTGACCTCTACTGTGACTACCCGTGATGTGTACACGTACACCTGCTCGGAGACCATCACGAAGTAAGTCTCGTATCGCCTTGTAGGCCGGGAAGCTATGGTGTCTAACGATTGCATCTCAGATCGGCGGAGTCGACCAGCACGGTCTACACTGGTGCTTACTCATCCATTCTCGCACCATACTGTTCTACATTTACTCAGTACGAGCAGCTGTACCTCAGTGGCACGACCACCGAGACCGGCACGAGCACCGTAGTCCCTCCCATCAGCTGGGCTACCGAATACGTCCCTGCTGGCACCCTGACCGTCACCTCCTACGATAGCATTCCCACCTCATACTACACGTCAACCGAGTATGAGTCCATCACCGGCACCAAGACCCTGGCGACCTCCTGCACTTCAACCGTCTTCACAGCCACTGCCTCCGCCGCCGTAACCCAGACCGCCAAATGCGCGCCCAGAAACCTGATCAGCAACGTCGAATTTGTCAATTACCGCCAGAGCTACGAGAAGATGACACACAAAGACATCCGCGAGGGCGAGCCGCTGAAGGACGCTTCTTCGTGCTGCCAGGCCTGCCAAGACGACGAGCAATGCGTTGCCATGGAGTTCGAGGAAGACTGGGCCTGTGTGCTGCACATCAACAAGGAGGAGAACGAGTGCCCATTGGCTTTCACCATCTCCAAGGGTGAGCCTGGTTGGGGTCACTACAGTGTTGCCGCTGAGGGATGTGGCCAGATCAAGGAGGATGGCATTGATTCTTCTCCGCAGTAGATTTAGGTGCCATGAAAGACCAGCCGAGTGGCAGTCAGTCGCTTCCTGTCAAGGCCTTGGCCCTAGCGTTACCTGCATACATCATATTCGCCCACGATTCATGCTAAATGATACGAACCTAGCATACTTCTTCAACCGCGTCAAGTTCTCCGTGATTTCCTCGTCCGCATGATCTCACAGGTGGCAACATATTCGAAAGCGAAAATTGTGGCATCTCTGCTGCTGCTGAGAGACACGCTAATACCTGCACCTAAACCATCGGCGCCTGCGATCATAGGTCTGCGAAAGTTGTCGTCTCAAAGCCGCGATCTTGGAACATATGAGAAGGAAAAGTGGCTTTCGGAGGGAAGAAAAATGTATGTCTATACAGTATATGCAACAGACTGGGACTACATAGAATAACGTATGAAGGAGATGAAGTAGCCAAGAGTCTTGATGGATGGACACCGTGGTTCGGTGCCCTGTCATGACGACTTGATTTGGTACAAAGAAAGGACAAAAGAAAGCCGCGCACATAGTCCGTCCGTCGTGTTCTGTGCGAAAGAATGCAATTTTGTTTGGCTCGTAAAATCGTGGCCAGCCGAAGTGATGTCTGGGACCAAGGAGAACAACAAAAGGAACCCGTAGGGGTGTTAAAAAAAAAGGACGAAAGCGTCAACGGGTCCGGGGAATTTGGGAAGCTTGGTGTCCGGAAGACGCGTGGATGTTCTGCTGTCGGTTCGTGTGTCCTGTGACGGCTGGCTATGCAGAAACAGGGAAGAATTCCCTCGATGGGAAGTCTGAGTTCAACAATCAGTTCCGGAAGTCAAGATCCATGTTGTCATCATGACAGTAGTCGTTGGAGGCGCTGGGTTCCCAAGGAGCGACGTCTAGTCGTGTTTGAGTTTTCACACTGGCTTTACCGCCAGCCCGAAAGACTTGTTGAAGATTGCCAATGGAGATCTCTTCCACAGGAGAACGGCGGCGGAGTATCGAGGACTGCTTCAGTATGTTGCCAACATCAGCGACATTGTTGAGATCCGGGAGCAATTCGCCGCCGTGGAGAGCTTTCCACTCTTCGGCCAGCCTCGGGTTTGCATTGAAATAGTGAAAAATTGTGTTCACCAACTGCCTCGTCTTCGCAGCTTCAGAGAAGTCCATGGCCCAGTCCCGAGCGGTCACATAGATTGATTCGGTGACCGCAATCCGCTTTTCGTCAGACTTGTAGCTTTTGATGTGGTTGATGAAAGCTTCTTGATTGCGAAAAACCTCTAAGGTGTACGGACAGGCCCAGAACGCCCAATCGCCTTTGATGTATGAACAAACAGGGAAGTGTCGAGTCAACTCCTTAATGGGTTTCCAACAACAGACACAGTACATGGCAGGCTTCGTCGTAGCACCATCTAGTTGCGTTGACGCTGTAGCCACATCTGTCTCCTGCCTAATGTCACCGAAGGCCATCGGATACCCGGATGTCGAGGAACCGAAGGAAGTCCTTGAGGTCGAAGCAGTGTTGGCCGTAGTTGAGGCCAAGGCGAAGGAGGTCGGCGATGGAATGTTTGACCTGGTGGAGCTACTGGACAGCATGGGTCTCAGGCTGTTCGCATCACCAGTTTGCGCACTGTTGTGGTTACCTGCAGGACCCGAAAGGCTGTGTCGGCCCTGGGCGTTGGTGTACTGGTTTGATCGATACCCAGGTGAGTTGTCGGCTGGATACGTGACTGAGTCGTCCCTCCTGCCGAAAAAGAGTGCTTGGTAGTCCATGGCGACGGCGCTGTTGGATTCTGGGGAGTGCGCGATGTAACGATTGTCAATTCATTGTAAAGACGCTGGCTGCGCTGCTGAATCGCTTTCGCAACAGGAAGTTCCGGTATTGAAAGAGCGTAGTGTAAATAGGTGAGAAGAGTTGCTCCACTACCACATGTAGTTGAAGAGTGGAGATATGAAGAAAGATTAATAATGTTGTATGCGTGTGAGTGCGGACAGAATATGAATAATAGTGTGGATGGCATGATTGTAGAATAGGCGCTGGCGCTTGATCCTTATATGTCTGCCGCACCACAACGGTAAACGGGGGCAACCTGCAATGTCCCTCCGAGTACCATTTCTGGGATGGGCCAAGCTGGACAGGTGAGGAGTTTCGGGCGGCCTTTGCCGGCACCGTGCGCCTACGCAGAAACGAAGGAAGCGGTCTTTGGCAACAATGATCAGGAATCATGTTGTCAAAATCGACAAGCGGGCCACTAGGAAGCTATAGTGTAAAAAATGCCACATGTTGGCGCTCCTTGCGCGCGCGATGTGCTCTTGGGCGCACGAAGTCCTCCGAAGATCCTGAATACTGCACTGAGCGGCTTGACAAGGCAGGTCCTCACGCTCTGGGCCAGATTGTAACCATGATGGTACGTCTTTAGGGTGCGATACTGCACAGTCGATCCTGGAAATTGCAACACTCATATGAGCGCCGCGACGATAGGCGGACTCGCGTCGTAGGGTCGCTTAACTGCAAACATGTTCTCGCACCTCAAAATTCGCAGACCTCTATTCAAACCGACAGACGGCTGGCCACTGAACACCATCAACTCGAGCAGCTAGACACACCTTGCAAGGGTTCTCAAGACAGACGCGACGCGCAGCGTAGGTTGCTTCTGCCGTTCTGTGTCTTGCGGTTGCGAGCAGATGAGTGATCTCGGGTAGGCACCAGACAAGCAACAACATATTGCAGCGCACGACCGGAGTCCAGGGTTTCGTCGGTCTGTCGTCGATCAACGTTGATTCTAGTACCGGTCGAGCGAAAATAACGAGCTTGCACCATTTCCTCAGCCTCTCCCGCTGTTGCCGTCGACAAATGAAGAAACTCAACCGTTTAAGCGAGCAAGCGACAGCCCTGGGGCACCAGCGTTTGCCGCGTTATTGTTTGCAGCACGGTTGCAGGATTGAAATCCAAGCTGGGCAAATCTGTCAATTACATCTGTAGGGTATCGCCTGGCGGTCAGGACACCGATGAGATGTGTATGATGATTGACGACATACCAAGCGGCACCGTAGCCCGGAGCCACCAACTTATAGTAAGCGTTCTCAACCGCGACGAGCAAATAAACAGTGCCCGTGAACGGGACCCGGAAAGACCTTCGCAGGTCTCGTCAAAGTCACAGACAGCACTCGCGGAGAGACGACTCTCGGCACGTCGGCGGTAGAGCGGAACCAACATACCTTAGGCTCGTGCCATAAACGGTATTCTGTACGTCTGATATGAGTTTAGTTGACAGATCGAAACGGTGGGGTCTGCACAAAGCATGTCGCCTCCAAGCCCACCTGCCCTTGTCAATTCCAGCCATGCGGCAGCCGCCTTGGCGAGTCATGACATGTTGCATGCCAACTGATTTGCGTGGATCGCCCGCCAGCGGGCACAAAAGCGCGAATTTGCAAATGATGCATCAAGGCTGCAGGCATCCCTGTCAAAGATCTCGGGCTTGACGACCTACTGCACCTTCTGCCAGGGTGTGTATGGTGGTGCGTTCCCGCATGCACGATCATGGCGGCCGGCGGTCAGTTAGATACTCGCACGAGCGACATAGACCTGACTGCGTTGATATGGTATCTTATGGCGTGTAGCGTGCTATTGGCAGCTAGGGAGATGGCCAGCATGCGTTGATGCTGGGGGCATACATAGGAGCCGCAACCATCGCGTTATTTCGGCTTCGCTTCCTGATCTGCGCAGGTACGTACCTGTTGCATGCAGCTAGCGACCACGCCATTTTCTGGGTCATGCCCTTCCGCTCACGCGGATGGTGGACTAATACATCGCCCATGAACTTCCAGTGCAGTGACTTTTAAACTTTCGGTATCTGGATTCGTGAATTAGCGCGCCCCAGGTAGGTAACCTCTGGCGTCGATCGCCTCCCGCGGATCGCTGTCATTCGTCACCCGTCTGTGATGGCTCTGTTTTGAACCTTCGACTCCTATTCTAGCCCCCGCGACGTCTCGAAACACCACATGCCAGACTCGCCGTCCGCGCGCGCGCGCGCCCCATACCCTGCGCGGCGCCACGGCAAAGCGACACCACGCAGAGCTGCAGTTCTCGCTTCTTGAGAGTCTAGGTCGCTCACGGTCCGGTGCAGCGAGTTCAAAAGATGCCCGCGCGGGCGAGCCTCGTGGAAACAACGTCAAAGCGTCTGTCCAACGTTTCCCACATCTTCTTCATATGGACAGCGCGTGGAGCCGCAGACTGAGACGGAGCTTTGCTGTGTTTTGACACGACACTACGCGTGTTCTGGACCAGCCGCCGCGTGAACAAATCTCGTGGGCCAGCGAGAAATGCCGGGGAAAGTGCTTCACTGGGCCCATGAGATTTTTTCGCGCGATGCAGCGCCCGTGCTGGGTGTGAGCATCAGAGTCGGTAGCTACTGAGGCGTTGGACGAGTCGTAGCTTCGTGTTGAGGTCTGTCGGTTCGCACTCTGCTAGCAAACCTGCTATGGGGTGTTCGACCCATGTGGAGTTGTGTTATCGTTTTGTCCGGCAATGAGGAGCGATTAGTAATGTAGTTGTCACATGTGAGAGCGCACATTTTCGTCATCCCCGGTTTCTGGAAACCACTTACGTGGGAATGTCTGATAGCGGCCCGCGTGATACCGTGTGTTTCACATAGACTGAATTATATATTACAGCATTGTAGAAGTTTAGTGCATACGACCATAGGTCAGTGAAAACTGGGCATCCCGTCCGCTCTGCCATACATAAGCACTGAACCGGGCGACTAGTACTAGAGTGGGTGACCATCTGGGAATCCCGCCTGTTGTATGTTTTTGTCTTTTTTACCGACCTCAATCTTCTGTCCTTACTCTTAACATTCATATCCTTATTTATTATAGAAACGTTGGTATAGTTGCCTAGCTGCACCATGAAATTTGGACAGCACAGTTCAGTGACGTCAGGCACTCGGTATTTTCCCTAGGTCATCTTACTCTACAAAGCATGGCCAAGATGAAAACATCACCAGAAGTTTCAACAATCCCAAGCTTCAGTCGTTGCCGGATGTCGCGACCCGTGTCCTTAGGTGCATGTATCCATCCGCGACTCTGCCGACAGATACAAGCTAGAGACCTGCGAGGAAATCGGACATCGGATTCTGTAGATGCACAAACGATGTATGCTTGGATCTTGTGACAAATGACGCCGTGTCTATGCTCGCTATGCATGTTTTCGCAAATATTACTCCCAAGGCACTAGGCTAGACTCACGCTCGCGGCGTTCTACACCTTGACCATCAATCCCCATCCGCCCTTCGCCACTCTCGCCGCTGTGATAATAAGCGCGCCGACAATGACAAGCACGCCTCCAAAGACCCAAGTCTGCGTAAATCCAGTAGCATTAAGAATTTGGCCGGAGATCGGTGTGCCGATCAGCAGGCCGATGGAGACAACTGACGTACGATGTTAGCAGAAATTCACACAAGTCATGGATGATAGGACAACAAACATACCCGTGAAGCACATTCCCATGCGCGTGCCGATCATAGCACGGTTCGCTGTCAAATGCACCAAGATAGTGGGTGGCAGTGAGACGAAGCTGCCAGAGAAGAAACCGTACAACGCACAGATGACGATCACGGGCGCGATACTGTGCGCCGCGATCAAGCAGAGCGCTAGGATTCCAGACATCAAGGCGCAGGGAATGATCATGTTCAGAGGCCCAGTGCGGTCGGCGATGAAGTTCGGGATGATACGACCGAAGACCGAGCCAGCGTTCAAGACGGACAGAAGGTAGAACGCCATGTTCTCGTTCGTGATGTTCTCCTGAATGGCGTAGGTTTGCACGTAGAAGAAGACAACGTAGAGGCCCATAAAGCCTAGGAAGTTTCCGAGGACGAAGAGTGCGTAGGGAGGCTCCTTGAATGCTGGGAGATCCAGGAACTTACGGCGAGAGTCAGGAATCGTGCGCACGCGAAGCGTCAGGTTGGCGATGCCGAGGCCGAAGAGAGCGATGAAGCCGATGACGCGGGTGGCCCAAGGGAAGCCGATCGTGGGTTGCAAGCGGTGGAAGACGATAGGGTAGATGACGCCACCTAAAGAGGATCCAGAGGCGGCAAGACCCATAGCCGTGGCAATCTTGGTGGAGAAGTATGTCGACAGAATAGCAACGCCAGGCACAAAGAGACAACCACATCCGATGCCGATGCAGATGGCCTGTGCAAGGACAACCTGATAGTAGCTGGTGGCCAGCGAGAGCATCATCTGCCCGAAGACTACGAGGAACGAGCCCACGAGCATAAGCGAGTGGACGTACCCGGCATCATAGATGGAGCCGGTGATGGCGCCGACAAACATGAGCAGGAATGCCTGGATACTGCCTATCCATGAGATGTCCGAGGGTGAGGAGTCGGCCAGGATACCAGTTTCATAATATGCTTGATATGTTCCTGACAATAATATTAGCAGGTCAGAACTTCATTTGGAACCCCATCTCGAAACATACCAAAGGTGTTTACAATTCCCCATGAATTGAAGAATAAGAAGAAACTCGCCAGCACCTGCAACCAAGCCTTTGTTCCACCATTAGGAACACTGCGAATGTTGTTGACGGAAGGTTTACTGGACGGCACACGTTGCATAGATGTCCCAGTCGCCACTTTCCGTAGTTCAGCGGTGTTGTGCTCTTCATCATCGTGGTCATGCTCGGTAAAGGGCGGCTCGCACGCTTCCAAGAGATCCTCTTGCTGTTGTGTGAGATGAGGAGATCCAGTATCCTTGCTATGACGAATTCCCTTCTCGGTATCCTCAAACGAAGAGTCCGACATGATGTTATGCTGTTGTTAAGGCGGCCAGGTAAACTTTCCAGTTCGATATAGTTGACTCTCGCCGGATCGCCACTCCAATTTGTTTTTGGATTTCAGGGCAAAGCGTGTCTCTGTATCCTAGTTTTCTACCAGTAGCATGAAGCAGGTCCACGTCGCAGCGAACAGGGTTAGGTGTCCCTTGCAGTACTTCTCCAGGACCAGCCTCGAAAGGGGAATAGCTACACCAAACTGAAAGAGAAGAAAAAGCTAAGCAAGGAAGAGAGTCTAGACAGAAACCGAACACACGGACCGACACGAGATGGAGAAAAGACAAGACGACCGGGGCGCTTACAACCGCAGTGCCGATCCCAGAAGCCGACGTACTTCGATTGACGGTAGTCAGGGAGTTTGAAAAGGAGGGAAAAGGGCGGATGGAATGCGGGCCCCATGATTACTCTCGGTACAGATCTGTCTGGCAGTAAACGCCATCGCTTCGCTCGCCAACAAGCAACGATTGCGTGCCGGTTAACCGGTGAGGGCTGCTAGCCTGCTAGTGAGTTGTAGCTCGGCTTGCGGAAGATGCTTGATCGAATATGCATAACGCTATGTCTTTGGTAAACAACTGTCTCCGCATTATTTCGAAAGGCTTATCAGGGACGCAGAGCATGACATGGTGTACGTGTGCGAGAGGGTTCTGCTGACAAAAAAATTGCAGGTTTTGGGAACCGCGGTAATAAATTTCTCCGCGCAATAAAACAGCTGCGTTTGTTAGGCTCGGTGTGAATGCGGAACTTAAAATCGGAGAAGCGTGGAGATGGGTCGGGGTTTAATCTGCCTTACATAAGCGTTTGCTTTCGAGGACTACAATTATGGTATTCAGTCTTTCAATGTATCGATTTGCTGTTCAAAGAAGCCTTGTGATTCCCACACAAGCTACACATCTCATCAACAGGTATAGATACTAAATACACTGGCAACGGCCTTCCTCGCGCCCGCCACCATCCTCTCACGCCCATCTATCTCACCAGAACCCAAAGCAGGCTATATGTGGCCAGTTACATAGCCAAAAGAACAGGCTCGATGCCTTTTCCAACCTCTCACCATCTTCCATCTTTCGTCCCACAGTAGTATCCAAAGTCCTCCAATCCGTCATGCCTATTCTACACTTGCCGTTCAGAAGCAATTCGCACTTTTTGTCGGAGCCTCCCACCAGACGTGTGAACACTCGATCGAGTCTTCATCGTCCGAGATCAATATCATAGCCCGCTCGAACGCCATTGAGCACAATTAAAAACAAAATGAATGCACTTTTAGTACCCAGCCACGTGAATGTAGCTTCCCTCCATCCAGCATTCGCTCGCTATGCCGGAAAATTAAAACCCAAGAAAGTCAACGTCGAAAAAAATCATTAATAATGTTGGCGCTTTTTCATGCTTTTCATGCATTGCTCGTGGCTTCAGAGGAAGCGGGAGTCTCCACGCCCTTTCGCCTGCGACACAATCTTAGACCGAGACGACCCTGGCCGGTAGCCTCGACGCTCTCTTCCCAGTATAGGTTGGCTACCTCATCTGGCTCGCCCTGACGCGCACCTGCGGCAGTTGACGTCGCGTTGAGGCATCGTAGTCGCCTGCTTTCCCTCTCAAGAATTGTTTGGCGCATAATGCTTCCAACTGTCTCGAAGCCTACACGCTCGGCCAGAACTGGATGTTCGAGGAGGAACTTGAGCAGCGCGAATGGCAGGGAGAAGAGCAGGCTAGAGATGGTTGTGGTCACTGGAGAGGGTCGTGGAGCGTTGGCTCCTTCCGACGGCAGCTCACCAAAGCGGATCTGGCTTAACCTTGGGTCGGCGGAGCGGGAGAGCTCGTTCTTCTTGTGCTGCTGTGCCTGCTTTGGCGGGAGCGGAGGCAGGCGAGGGCAGATCTTCAGTTGAGGTGCGGAGTTGTCAGGGTAGAAGTCCAGTGGGAAACTGTTAGAGACGAACTGGAAGATACTCTGAAGAAGCGGGGTGGCGAAGGGCTCATAGGTCGGCGTGGATGTGTGAGAATCATCGCTCGAAGTAGCGCTGCCACGCTCCTCACTCCCATCGTCAAGAGTCCACTTGGGCGAGACACCGCCGTCAATACCGAATTCGAGAGCGGTTGGTAGAGTGTCCCAAGTCATGGTATTGGTCGCCACATTGAGTCCCTGCCAGGCAATCGCTGGCATTTCCAGCCAGGCGCCGGTGGCGACACGTTGCAATGCCTGTTCCATGCGGTCTACTTGAGCAGACACAGGCTCTGTGAAAGAGGGAGATGGACGATGAGGTGGGTCGAGGGGAGGCAGTTGTCCTCCGTAGATGTACTTAAGGCATTCGTTGAAGGTATGCAGACTCAGATATCTGCCCGGGAGGTGGACATCAAGTCGCGGCTTGTGAACATCGCCCGAGGCATGTATCAGTCTCAGCAATGTCGGGCTGCGAGCCAAAATGAGCTTGTGAACGTCAAGTTTTTGGGTGCTAGCATCTGAGTCGTGTGAGATCTGAAGATAGCAATCGGTGAGAGCAGGTTTGGAGAATTGAGAACGAACGTGATCGCGTAGCATTTGAGCATTATCCATGTCAAGCCTGAACTCGGGAGGTGGGATAGACTGTTGCTGAGGAGGTGGCTGTCTGGTGAATGGTGGTTGACGGAAAGGAACTTGATTCGAGAAATGTTGCCTTGGCTCAGGGAATGATTTCATGCCACCCGTTTTCTCCATCGCAGTGGGTGATCGCAGATCTTGCCCAGCCCTCAGAGCCTCGGCGTACACAGATCCTGGCGAAGCTGAACGTGAGAGGGCGGACTGTATGTTGGGCTGCGACAGCTCTACAGGCGTGAACGCATCTTGCGTAGGGTAGCGATATTGCTGTTGAGGTTGCGGAAGGAAAGGCGGGTGCTGCTGCGCGGGATAATAGCCACGCTGAGGATTCCATGGCTGAGGAGGCGCATAGCCGCCAGGGAAGACAGGATATGCTTGAGGTTCGGAAAAGTGATGTGCGTGGTTGATAGGAGTGAAAGGAGGCGGCTGGAAAGGTCTCGGTACCTGCTGTGGAGGCGGCGCAAAGGCTGATCCGGAAGACTGAGGAGGCGCAGGAGAAGATTCAGACGAGTCAATGTCACCAAACACAATGCCGCTCGTGCTTGGACGTGAGGAATGAACCTGTGGCTGGAAAGCCTGGGGAATTTGATGAGGCTGACGGGAATAGGTCGAAGATTGCGGTGTATGCTGTCCTGCGGAAGGCACGAAAGCTGGAGGGAGCTCGGTGCGGATGTTTGAGGGTTTGCGTTGGGCTGGTACATCGTCAGGTCTGGTTTGCGGACGAGTAACAACGGTCGTTGGCGAGAGAGGCCGGACAGGACCGCCCTGTGGCTCTTCAGGCGAAGTACCGTTCACATGAGGCAGAATTGTAATGTCTTCCCGAGCAGCACCGCCAGCTGCCGAAGCAGCAGGCTTTAGGTCCGCATGCGATGCAGTGTCGGGACGGGTGTTTGATGTAGGTTGGTTGGGTTTGGCGTCATCATGTGCGGTCGGTGGCTGCTCTGCCTGGTTGTCCTTCGCAAGTTGCGCAGCTAGCTCTTTCTTTGCCGGCGCATCGACGGCGGGATCGGTGTTCGGCTGGGGTTGTGCTTTTGACGCACGAGGTTTACTCAGAGGCAGAGGAATGGCCACGCGACTGGGAGCGGCTTGCGAGCGCTTGTTGGTTTGCGATTTTTGAGGAGCGCCGTGTGTGGATGAGTGCGGTGTCATTGCCTCGGGGTCGTGGGTCGGTCGAGGGTCGGCGTGGGTTGCGATCAATGGCTGGTCGGAGGTGTGATCGAACTTTCTGATGATGCTGGAGGGAATTTGTCTTTGCGGCGGAACGGACTACTGCTCCAGGAGTGTATGGGTTGGAGGGTGATGCAGTTGGGCGGAAGCGGCAGGTGATCGAAGGAACGGCTAACAGTTGGAGTCTGTTGGAGTGGATGCGGTGTATGTGTATCGGCGCAAGGGTGGTGGTGCAAGAAAGTGATGGTGGGTGATGATGATGATGATGGAGTAGCTCCCATTGCTGCTGGGTGGCAGAGCGGCGTTTGCGCGCGACTGGCGAACTGGGGAAGAGACTTGCGCCGCCTGTGCACCCAAGCACACGCCTCACACTCCTCTTCCTCCACCACCTTCGCATACATGGAGTCTGATGCACACATCACTTACACTGCTGCTGACATCACGTGCTCTTGACCGACTTGACAGATCTGTCTCGCCGGGATGAACGTTCCGATACATTCTATCAATGGTAGGTGGCCGCATGTATCGTTGCCAACGATCAAACAATACCAGGCAAAACAAATCCACCATCGCGCAAGTATAACTAGTCCCTGATTGCCTCGTAACTACTGTATTTGCTATCGACGGACAACCCACCAAGGTGCCCACACGTGGGCAATGCAAGCGCACTCGTACATACTCGTACAGCACCAAACCATGCAAGAGGAAGCACTTGCCCCGATCCTCCATACATCAATGTCCTTGCCTCTTCACCATCTTTCCTACGTACCTTCTCCCGGCCGGATATCACCTGATGACTTCCTGCACTACCCATCCCATCATTACTCTTGTTCTTGAACATCATTCCTGAGACCACGCCCTCACGACCACACCTTCGACTCTACCCTCTGTTCGCTCCGTTCGCATCAATCACTATACCTATTTCACGCAGACAAACGCCCAGCAGCCACAATGTTCCGACACCGAGATGGGCTCCTGACGCCGCCGCACAGCCTACGAAGGCGACAACAACAACAATCCCGACACTCGGAGGCTGGCCCTTCAGGCTTCGACCTACGTTCGGGCCACATCGTCTCGGGCACCTCGAATCAAATGCTCGACTTGAGCATTTGCCACCCTTCGCAGGCTTGCAGTGAGTGGTGGGATTCCATGGCCCTTCTATAGCATGTCTCTAACCAATGTTTCAAGGCAATCGATTCTCTGTCCTCGCAACACCGCCACCTACGAAGCCACAGTCCCTTTTCCGTGACTTCCCTGTCACCAGTGCTCGACGCACTCGAAATAGCCGCGGCACCAAAGAGGCCAAAAAGCGCCGTGATATGCGAAGGAACAGACGCAAGCTAGCTGCTCAACTACTGGATCAGCAACTCAGCCAAGCGGTGGACGAAACGTTGACAAAAGCCAACTACCCTCCGCCACCGAGGCCACGCCTGTTTCCTACTCCACAGAATGCTGTGGCTACTCTGCCCCAACCTTCCTACTTCTCCTCCATACCACCAGAGCTTCCAATGCCAGATTTCTCCACATTCGACCTCGCCGCTTTTCCTCGGTTTGCCATCACATCAACAACGCCGCCGCCCCTGCGGACGCCAACTCCGTTTCGCACGCTACCAAAATGGTGCCCAAGGATACCTTCTCTGACGCTCGGAGATGTTTGGAGAGACAGCTTGCCCACTTTTCATGATCTTTCCTCTTTGCCTGAGCCTGCTGCCGAAAGTTCCAATGTATCGTCCGGAGCAACGCGAACTCCGTGCAAGGATTTGCAGGTCTGGCGTCCCATTGGAGTAGGCTATGGGAGAGACCAATCACGATTTTTCCCACCCCGAAGTCGGTCAATGTCGGAGGGACTGAACAAGGAGTGCGGCTTAGGAGTAACGGTAAAATTGCCACCATCCGTGGCATGCCGCCTGCACCGTTCAGACAATAGTGTTGGTTCCTCCTCCGCGACGCTGATATCACGGCACAGCATTTCACAAGCGATTGTGGCGGCCTTCGCCGAGATCAAAAACAACGATCCGCTGCCGAATCGTCGCTCTGAGCAGAGTCAGTGTTCGACATTGGTCGAAGCGTCCTGCGAGAACGAGAAATCGAAGCCATCGCCCACGTCACCCAGTCGAGCAGGCAACGAAGTCGACAAAACTGCAGTCAACACACCTGATGATGTTCTCAAGACCAGCCAGAACTCCATCACAGCTTCCAACAATTCGAAATCCGATCCAACTCAGATTGTGCGATTGACTTTTGAGGCTCAGGAATCACAGAATCCAGCTGGGTCTCGCTTGCCACAGTACAATGACGAGCAACCACCCTACGAACTTGATGGCCGAGAGACCGAAATACCGTACGTGCATGCGAACAGCCTTACCGGCTATTCGAATGATCAAGATGTCCTGAACACCATCCCGGACAATGAAGAGCGGCAATATCTCGTAGACTCAGGAGTCGGTCTTCCCATCATAGTCTCAAGCGAAACCCATGATATGATAGGCCTCAATGAGTCAGTCGTTGACCACGACATCATGTTACCTGCCTATGCAACCTCAGCCGCCAGCGTACCTTTGCCGATCTCTCTGCCTGCTACTCCGCCTGCTACGCCGCCATTACAACCAGTCAGTGATATGGCTACCATCCTGCCTGTGAACTGTATCGCCGAAGCCGAGTATATCCACTCCGATGCTCATTACTGCAGCGAGCAAGCACTTTTTGCTTCACCGCTGTCGCTCGCACAGAGCACGCAGACGTTGCACGCGGATATCGATTCCAGCTCTATCAACATTGCCGACTTCCTGAAAATGGGCCACGCAAAGCAGTGCTGGTGTGGACACTGTACTGATGAGCCTTACGATCTTGCTCGTAGTGGAGCTAACGCGTCTATCTCGTCATCAGCCACACTGGCTGATCGGGATCTTGCTACTGATGGAGACGATGACTTGATCATATCACTGCTGCTTCACCCAAGCGAGTCCGAGCCTGATGCAGAGTTAGACGATCCGGAGCTGCTCAACCTTGGCAAGGTGAACGATGAACCCATGAAGTACGACCAAGCCAACGGCGAGACCGCGGAAGATGAAGACTGGCTTCTCTTCTTGCCAGCCGCCGCTAAGCCGGCCGAAGAGCCAACTCCCTCAGCCCCGACGATGTACCTCCCATCGTCCCCAATCCTGCACCGACAAAGGCAACACAGAGCACCAGCTCCTACTGTTGTCATCACCTCGTCGGAGCCATCTGCAAATGAACCATTGGATGATTATATCGCCGTTGCCACACCTACAGCTGCAGCGACCAGCCCTACCACCACGAGCATAGCATGGCACGACATGTTCCCGCGAGGGTCAAACTCTTTGTGGAAGGCCGACCTCGTAACTTACGAGAGTAGAAGCTTTGGGCTCGGTTCCGCAGAGGCGAGAAGGGGAAGTTGGAGGTGGGGCAGAGAGAGCGAGGAAGAGTGGTGGGATTGGGCGGCGGAGGAAGAATGCTAATTGAATGCATGGACAAACGCTCGGTTGACGACCATTTTTCTTTGGCGAGATTGCTCGTGCGACTGAGCATGTCAATTTTGGCAAGCGCGAGGCGTTTCGCTCACTACATTATTGCGTGTATCAAACTCCCTAGGATTTGTTAGCGTTCTGCTCCAAATATCAATTTCGGCGATTTTACATGATACGAGGCGCTGCAAGCATGGAGCACGAAGAACTGCTTTGTGCCATGGAAACCTTATCATGGATCGTAGTATGTACATGAATGACTGCACAGGAACATCAATCGTCATCAACTCATCAGATCCTAAACCTCCCGTCGTGTCGAAAAGAAAGAAACAAAAAGTTCTTCTCCCCAATGAAACGAAAATCAGAAAGCGCTCCCAGCGCGCTGACTCAAACACTCCAACTCTGCCTCCTGCGCATAATCCTCGACACCTTGTAGACAGGGTTATCTCCAGGCAACTTGTCAAGGGGGCCATCCAATCCAATATCCTCGTCCTCCGCAAACGAGTTAAAGCTCGCCTCCGGCGCAACACTAGTCGGATCCGGATCCTCGCCCGTCGGACTCCCAAACGAACGCCACGGACAATTGTCATTGTCGAAGCAGTTTGCAAAGCTGTTCGTCAGCGCCTCCTCATCTTTCCAACCCGCGAAGAAATCCGCGTGGAAGCCGAAACCCGTCGTGTCGCCGTTCGAGAACACCAATTTGCTCCCGTCGGTCAGACCGTCGAGGCCGAACCCGAATTCGGCGCCGATGTTGATGATCGCGACGGGGTGCGTGGACGGGCACATCCCGCCCTGCGTGTCGCCGTGGAGTGTCGGGTCCGGGTACGACATGTGCGAGAAGTGGTCGTCGGAGTCGAGGTTCTCGCCGTCCCAGCACGAGGGGAAGCGCACGTGGCCTGCGATGCGGCGGCCGTCGAGAGTGGGCGGGATGCCGTAGGCTTCGCCGGGACCGGCTTGGATCAGTATGGCGGCCTGGCGGAGGTCGGACTCGTCGTTTGTACGGCGGTTGGGGTCGCCGGCGACGATGCGGAGGCCCTTTGGCGGAGCGATGGCGTTGCGCACGCCGGTGCAGTAGCCTGGGGCGTCGGCGTCGTAGGGGCAGGAGTAGTTGGTGTAGTAGGCGGCCATTCCTTGGAAGGGGAGGAGGTCGAATTTTCCGTCGTCGCGGATGCGGTAGGCGGAGGGGGACCAGTAGCTGGAGTGATCGGTTGCTTTGTCGCAGGTTGTGGCTTCTCCGGAGGAGGCGGCGTCGTTTGCTGTCATGGAACTGGAGAAGGCTGAGGAGCCGACGACAGCGTGGACGTGTCCTGAGATCTCGCGGGGAGATACGATGGGGTCGGCGCGCTGTTGCGTGAGGGGTGCGCAGTTGACGGTCCAGACGTTGGATGCGTTCGTTAGGGAGAAGGTGGCGAAAGCGGCCACGACGGAAAGGAGTGTGGTCGGTGCCATGTTGACTTGTCGTGATATAGTAATCAAAGAAGGTGATATTGTCGTGTGCCTAGATGGGAAGGAGTGGACAGGCGTCAAGCCCTTGGTGGTGAAAAGAAACGATAAAGGTAGACGATTGCGAAAGAAAAAGTGATACAACGGAGAAGTTCCTAAAGAGCGGCGAAACAAGATCCCTTTATGTCCGATCACTTGGTGACATCAAAATGGTGTGGTGGGTAACTCACCGTGGTGAACTATTTCGCATCCGAGGTGCCGCCACATCATGTACCTCCTGCATGGAGGGCAAATGTCCACGAGACACTCGTCATTGATAGTGATGAGATCAGGGGTGGCTCAAAGAACAACTACTGTTACAGTGACATCCGGAGCGAAAGTGCAGCTTATCGCCTCGATCCCATTGGATGGTTTTGTCTGTACAACCAGAATATCTGCAGGCGACGAAAGACATAGATTGTTCTGTATGCGCGCGGTACCTGCTTGTTGCTGTGATTTGCATCGCGAAAAGATCAGGGACAAAGAATATGGGGGGAGGGTTGCATGAACCGAAATGAGCGGCGCATCGCATGCATAAGGCTGATGTTCGGTCCAGATCCGGCAAGGTCGATCGCTCTTGGGCGCTTACTGAAGCAGCCTGATGGATATTCGATAACTTCGTAATTATCGTGATTGACGATGGTCGAGTACTTGATCTGTAGAGTTCCATGTTTACACATCTACGTTATCACGCAATATGTGCATTGCTGTCCACGTGGATCGTGGTGGAAGAAAGGAAGCATGAAGGAAGCCAAATCGTTGATGTGGGGAGCAGTGCAGTAGATCGCGTGGCTTGGGACGTGACAAGGTTAAAGTAAGCGAGCTGGCGAAAGCTTCACACTTCTGAAACATCAGAGTGGAGCCAGGTGTTCACCACTGCCTACTTCTAGAACGAACCCGACTCGTCGGGTCGACAGTACATGCATCACGGCCAATCGCTGATGTCTTTGTACAAATCATCCCAGCTGGAATCCCAGAACCAATACAGCCCCTGACGCGCATCTGATGGTCCGGTACTCCACTCACTGGCCGCGGTAGGAATACTACCTTCTTGATCTGACATATCGGCAAAGTCCCAGACCGCGCTGTTCTCGTTGACATTTTGCAAGCCGTGCATATCTTGAGAATATGAAGTGGCCCCAACGCCGTTGAATCCAGATGTCATTGAATACCCTGCGTTTGGCTGTATGGTGATTGCTGTCGCTCCAAATCAGCTTTGCCATGGCCGTACACGTATAGGAGCAATTACCTTTTTGCACCGACGCTAAACTGTCGTCAAGCCGCGATGCAAGATGTGAGGCGTTTGCGTCCCACGATTGCGGATTATGGCCACTTGCGCTCATCTGAGCACCCAATGGCATGGACATAGTTTCTCTAACAGAGAGAGCCTGCGTGCCTGTAGAAGACTGATGCATTCCAGAGGCTTGGTCGACGCCTGCACTGTTCGGCACGACAGGTGCTAGTATGGCCTCGGACTCGCGCCGCATCATCAAGTTAACGAGACTCCGCAAGATACTGCTGCTTTGTTTGGATAACGTCGAGCGAGCGCCGAGTGTCGCTTGCAGCCGGTAAATACGTGCAATAGCCCGTTTCGCTTCTTGGGCTCTATTCGTCAAGGGATCCGACAGCGAAAGTACAACCATCACGATGGCTGCGTTGAACAAATTGATGGCCATGAATGCCACAAGATGGCCATCGCACGCAAATTGTGCCAGCTGAGGTAGCTCGATTACTTTAGACGTCCTTACAGCTGCGTTCCACCATTGCTGCTGGCTGCTATCGTTCGCCGGCTCAAGCGTGTCTTCCGAAGACGCTCGCGATTGCCCTGAAGTATTGAGTGGTGCCGACGCGGAGAGGCTGGAAACTCCTAGTCCATTATCGCCGCTTAGACCATGATGCTGTAAGACACTGAGGTGTCGTCTTAAGAACGGCCTGTGAAGAATGATGAGCAAGCTGTCGAATGTCAAATGTAAGGAGAGTGATTGCAAATAGTGTGCCTTGTCCCCAAGGTCCATTGTAGAGGGGCAGTCTTGCGACAGATCCAGCGACATGGAACCTGGCAACTCTACTCGCCACTGCCAGAGGCGACGTGTGACGTCTTCTATCAGCGAATGGTAGTCGCGAGCTTGACTGTGCTCCACCGTTTGCTGAGCGCTGTATACACGCTTGATTGCTGGTGATGCTATCAAGTAAAGCTTGTTGAGCTCTCTTTGATAGGTGGAAAAGCAGGTCGGCGTCCCTCGTGGTTGACCTGGCTCACTGAAATCCACTCTTTCTTCGACATCGTCGGGCATAGGAACGTTACAATCCCTCTCGTCTATACCGAGGGGGCGGCCGTAAGTGATGGACGCAAACCTGACTCTGTTATTAGCTGATGCTTTGTGGTTTCGAGACAGTCTGCTTACCTGTCCCACGTGTAAATAGTCCACCAAACGCGTTTGCGCTCCTCCGTCTCATCATTTGTAAATAATCCAGAGCTTTTGTGAAGACCAGCTGCGTGTGCAGACTTTACCGTAGCCCCAAGCAGAGAGAAAGACAAATTTGGCTTTCCATGGTAGACGTAGAAGGTGCCAAGTAACACCATTGTCTGCACCGCAGTCATAGAGCTTTGATCGAGTAGCTCGACCATACGTGATTCAGCATTAGCAATCAATCGTTCACTCCACTGCTTGGACTCTTCCGGTGATATGCCTGAAGTTGGCTGGGGTCTCTGAGCATGGTACCAGGCGCCCAGGCCGAGCACTGTCGACAAAAGCAGAAGAAATGGTCTCTGTGAAGGCAAAGCTGTTCCTTTTCGGACGGAGTCGAATATTGGGCGGAAAGTAGGCTCGTAAATCACAAGAGAGAACCAGTGAACCTGCGGAGCTGTCAGAAGCCGAGAAACAAGTCTTACGTCTAGAAATTCGCCCCACCGAGCTCATGTATTCTTCGAGAAATTGCAGCATGACGGGTTCGGATGGCAAGGCATTGAGCAGATAGCTCGCAGATGCTCTGCTTCGCTGGGGAACCGGCGGTCTCGCGCTATGGACCGATACGTGCGTGTTTTCAACATTGTTAATAGCGGCGCGACTTGGGGTTGCCACGTTCGCAGGTACGACTTGATACGAGTCCTGGACACATGTAATGAGAGATCATTCAACGTCTCGAATTGGAACCGGCTGCAATACCTCTCTCGCATTCAATGTGACATCCTGCGTGCCACTGTTCTCGCAATTGGGAAGCGGTTGTGGCGATAGAGGTGTACGAGGGCCATGCTGGTTGTCTTGCGAACCCGAGCGTCTCCGTTTTCTACGAATAGATGTACTATCCTGGTGCTGCAATGCAGACCGTGATGCACTTGCAATCGTTCTACGATGACCTGTCCCGGTCGACGTTGCCGTGGACCGGCTGGTCGTAACGCACTCGGCGCTCGCACGCGAACACAATGAGCATGGTCGATACGAGTCACACTAGTCTTATGTCAGTGTTGCTTTCTAGATTCGCTTTGGAACGCATAGCCGAAACAGACTCACTCTCGACTTGTTCCGGCGGCATCGGTCGCAAGCCTTGCTCACACGCGTCGGGAGTGGTGGTGTTTGGCCACTCATGGCTTGAATCGTGGAGGATCCGGGGACGGAAACAGCAAATGCTTGAGGCGGGGCTGTATCATCATTGTGCCAAGACATCGGTATCTGAGACGGTTCCGGCGGATGTAGGGTTCAATGTCTCTAGACGCCGAAGTCGCTCAAAATGTATTCCGTCCGTAAAGATGTGCGAGTTGCATGAAAACTGAGGTCGTCCTGCTGAAAGGTACTGTCATTATGATTGGATTCACCGAATAGGTCTTGCTCCATCTCGAGTATGAAACTGCCATGAAATATATACTTCGTTAAATGCATCTCCTTCCCCGGCAACATACTTCAAACAACCATTTTGTTGGTGCATGCGATCGTCACTGAATCGACATTTGGAGTGGCTTGAACAGATAAGTAGCAGTTTTATGACACTCTCGATAGCTTGGTGTGTTGCAGTAGCGCTACCGTAAGACGCTCTCGAAGTACGCACTGAAGTACGCCGCCGGTGAAGAAGAGGAAACCATCGAACGTGTAATGATAATCGTCCCAATCACTGGGCGAGTGCAAACAAGGCTGAACTTTCGATGATTTCGTTGTGGGTGTATCACTCGGCTCATTCGACCTTAATGTCACTAATGAGCCGATTTTTCGTGATGGATGCTGCCCTTAAGGTCGGCTGTAACCATCACTTCCTCGTTCCCCGACGCAAATGCTTGGTCACCAAAGGCCACAGCGATTTCCTCCAATGTATGGCCAGCAGTCTCGACATAGTACCAATAAGCAAGTCCGGCTGAGAATAGACAGAAGCCGGCAATGATAAGGTAAAAGTAACCACCGATGCCAGCAAAAGCATCGGGCGACACCATGCCAATGATGAAATTGAATATCCAGTTGGATGCCTGGGATACAATCTCAGTGGGTGCGTTAACTGTTCAAAGTAATCTATACGTACCGTGGCAAGCGCCATGCCTTTGCTGCGGCTGCGGAGAGGGAAGATTTCTGCTGGTAGAAGCCACGGCATCGGACCCCAAGTGACACCATAGACTATGTTGTACAGCATGATGAAAGCATATTGGCCTGTATTGCAAAGTGTCAGTGTTGGGTCGTATTCACACATCAACTTCGACTGAGCAAGCATACCGTTCGCGCGCATGTCCACGCCCATACCCGCTTCGGTGAAAGCGCAAACAACACCCAAGAGAACAGCCATAGCGATGCCTCCAGAGATCAGAAGCGGCTTTCTTCCCCAGTGGTCTGCAAGCCACCACGTCGCAACGGTAGCAGCGGTATAAGGGATAGCATTCGCAGCAGTATACAGTAGCGACTTGCGGGTACTGAATCCAGCGTCGGCAAGGGTCGATGGCAAATAGAACGAAATTGTGTTGATGCCGTTGAGCTGTGCAAACATTTGGCATGTTATGCCAACGATGGTGCGCTTTCGATAAATCGTGAACATTTCGGTCCAACCAGCAGAGCCAAGAGTCTCCTCGAAGCGGACAGCCTCCTGAATCTCCAAGAAGACACGCTGAACGCCTTCGTCTTCGATGTCACCTTCGCTGTGTAGATCAGCAATGGTTTGAAGGCTCTCTTTGTAGAAGCCAGCCTTGGCCAGCCACCTTGGTGTTTCGGGAAGATAGAACGACATGACGAGAAGTACGAAAGAGAGTGCGATCTGGATGATGAAAGGCCCTTGCCAGCTCATGTCGCTAGGTAGCAGGAAGTTGAAGCCATAATCCACCCAGCAGCTGAGCATGTAACCGGCGATCAAGAAGGTATACTCGATTCCGACCATCAAGCCGCGTGCATGTGGTGCAGCGATCTCAGTCTGAATGATTGGTACCGTCATGGAGAGGAATCCTACACCAAAGCCTTGTATGGTGCGACCAGCGACAAAGGTGTTGAAGCCAGGAGCGAACATCTGCATGAACGCGGTCCAGAAGTAGATGAAGGCACCAATTCGCACGCATCGCTTACGGCCGATTATATCTCCCAGCCTACCAGCAATTAGTGCCCCGATTGCCGCTGAAATCTGGAGGCACGAAACGCTAATGCCAATGATCGTTTGATTGACGGCTTCAGTCGATCCTTGAGCACCGCCATACGCCGAATAGAATCGAGAGACGAAGACTGGGTTGATCAAGAGGCCAGACATGATACCTAGAAAGTCAGCCATATTGTTTCTGCTGCTCATGACGTACATACATCCACTCACCGGAGTTGTAGCCGAAAAGTGCATCTCCAAGACTGCCGAAGCCACAAGTCGCAAAGAGTAAGGCCTTTCCCTTGATCGGATAGCGAGCACTGACTTTGCTTGGTCGAAGTTCCCTTTCTAGCCAGCTGCCTTCGATTGCCGGCGGTGAACCACTGGGGTACAGCACATTGGCATTGCGCTCTGTCGCGACAGAGGGTTGGCGAACAGCGGCTTTGTCGTCCATGTTGGTGATCAATCGGTTGGCAGATTGGTGGTTCTTGTCACTGCAAGGCCACTGCTGAAGAAGTCGGTGCTTGGTTGCAATGCATTGAAGACGTCCAGAGAGGCTTATATAGCATAACATTCATGTCTGTCTCCACTTCTCCATGGCCCCGGCATCCGACCACGGGGAAAACCGCGGGGGCTGTAACCTTGTCATACTGATGTTGAGCCGTACGGTTGGGACACAGATGTTCTAGGGTACGGAGCCGCCGGAGCCTAACTGAGGAGAAATTGAGACTGGTTCCGGCGGCCCCAGATAATGTTGTTGAAGGGCTCCCGGCGGCGACTGACCTGTTGGATCCCTCCGACGGATCCGATTGCTCTTGCCATCAGCCGCCGGCTTCGAGTAGTACGAGCTTTGGTAAAATTCAGTTCGGCTGTATTCATACGGTCCACCAATTTCGATAATTCGCTACGCTGCGGTCAGGTCAGATTTCAATGCGTGTGCAAGGAGAGACCGTTTCCGTTACCCCTTTCGGCAGTCGGTTCGCACCCGTTAGCTTCGCAAAAGGTCGTATCGACTGTCACCCTGGACGGCCGCCGGAAGCCATATTTGGGCCAATGGCATCGACCCAAGCTATGTTATAATTAGGCATTTGGGGAATATAAAATCAACAATTCTCATCCATGACTGTCTCAGCCATAAACTTCATATCAAAAACAGAATCATCATGGTTACCTCGCCAATTGACGCAGTAAGTCTACCCTGGCACCGACACGGCCGATGCATACTCACTTTGTGACAGAGCAATCCGTCGTTCGTTCTTGATCGCGACCTCAGCTTCAGATACGAAGATAGAAGCGTTCCGACCGTACAGAACGCAAGAGATGTCATTGTACGGATCGTGGCGACCGGAGTGTGTGGTTCTGATGTAAGTCTCCCGAATCAACTAATGGCTGGGCCTTGGTTAATCAAGATGCAGGTCCATTACTGGCAACATGGTCGAATCGGAAACTATAGAGTCGATGACCCTCTGGTTCTTGGACACGAGTCTGCGGGAGTCGTTGTCTCCTGTGGCGATGGCGTGAAGTCATTGTCGCGTGGAGATCGCGTTGCAGTCGAGCCAGGCGTCGGATGCACCACTTGCGAAGACTGCCGTGCTGGTAGATACAACTTATGCCCGGACATGATGTTCGCTGCTACCCCACCATACGACGGCACGTTGAGCAAATACTATCGCGTGCCTGAGGAGTGCTGTTTTAAGCTGCCAACATCAGTCTCCATGCGGGACGGAGCCCTGATCGAGCCACTAGCCATCGCGGTGCATTTCTGCAAGCTCGCGGGTGACATTCAGGGCAAGACCGTCACAGTATTTGGCGCTGGACCTGTGGGACAACTGTGTGGCAGTGTCGCGCGTGCGTTTGGGGCAGAGACGGTGCTCGTGGCTGACGTTGTCGCCAGTCGACTAGATTTTGCCCTTCAAAAAGGCGCCACTCACATCTACCAGATGCAGAAAGTCTCGCCACGCGAGAATGCGACCCAACTTCTGAAGTCATCGGGACAGCACCAGGGTAGCGACATAGTCATTGATGCTACCGGAGCGCAGCCTTGTATTGAAACGGGCATAGAAGCGCTAAGAAGGGGCGGAGTGTTTGTGCAAGCCGGTCTGGGTCAGCCAAATATCATGTTCCCTGTCGGTCTGATCTGCGACAAAGAGGCAGTCTTCCGAGGCGGTTTTCGTTATGGGCCGGGAGATTACAAGTTGGCGATTGCGCTCGTTGCGTCTGGCCGTGTCGATCTCGCCGGGTTTGTGACACAAATTTTCCACTTCAGCGAAGCGCAGCAGGCGTTCGAGGCCGTCTTGCAAAAAGAAGGCATTAAAACCATTATCTGTGGGCCTGATGTAGCCATTGAAGAGGTATGAAGTGTGTCAAAGGGACGCGAGAAATGAACGCTGGATCAAAAGACGCGAACCGGAGCCCGGCCTTGGCAAATACAGCGTCTACTTAACGCAGACCGTAGACCAAGACTATCTACTCACGCAGCCTTTACATATTCATTGAATCCACCGGGGATCTGTGTCCGTCGCGACCCATTGTGGTCGTCTTACAGCAGCATGAAAGTCTCTCGAGCATCTGACTTTGCCGCAATGCCTACAACAACCATGCCTGCAATGCCTGGCGTAGCCAGACGATCTGACCACGCATGTTAAATTCAAGATAGACCTTACAGTTTGTGGCGCTGAAAACTTGATACCTTCATTCAGCCGCAAACAGTGTTCTTGAGGGTGTTTTGCGACGTTGAAGAACAATACGAAGCTGCTTTACAGCGTTCACTTTGACCATAGAGTCAATAAGTTGTAACAAAGAGCTGCGCTCTCGTCTGATACTCTATGTATCTTATGTGAGCAACTTTGGTGCATCTATAGTAAGCTGCTCGCTGGTCTTCTGGGACGAAGATCAAGGGCCCTTGCACTATACATTTGCTCTCGAAAAGCGACCACATTCCACACACAACAAATATGCAGCCTCATCAACTGCTTGGCAGCATGCTTCTCTTCGCAGCGTCTCTCATCTCCCCGTCGAGTGCCGGAGACACAAATGTCGCTGCGAGATGTGTAAGTATGGCAGATCTTGTCGAATCAGCACTACTGACATTACATCCAGTGCACCAAGCTCACCTCAAGCCTTCCACGTAGAGTTCTGAGCCCCAAGTCGTCTGCTTATACCCAGGCCAACAATCGATGGTCTACGACCGCCATTCTCACGCCAAGATGCATCGTACAGCCGATCAACACCTCCGAGGTGGCAGATATCATGAAGATATTGACCGCTGAGCCGAGCTCAGAATTACCTGCATGTCCATTCGCTATCAAGTCTGGCGGACACACAACCTTTGCAGGCGCAAACAACATTGAAGGTGGCGTAGTGCTCGACCTGGTCCGTCTAGACAGCACAACCCTCTCGGCTGATCAGAAGATCGTAAGCATCGGCACAGGGAGCACATGGCAAGCTGCCGCCGACAAACTTGATGGAACAGGAATTGGTATCCCTACAGGCCGATGTCCGAGCACAGCTGTTGGAGGCGTCACTCTCGGCGGCGGTATCTCTTTCTTTGCACCCAAGATCGGCTTCGCTGCGGACAACGTGGTCAATTTTGAAGTTGTTCTCGCCTCCGGCGAGGTGGTCAATGCTAATGCATCTTCCAACGCGGACCTCTGGATTGCACTGAAGGGCAGTGGCGGTAATCTTGGTGTTGTGACTCGATTTGACTTCGCCGCATTTAAACAGTCCAACATGTGGCATGCAGGCATTCTCTTAACAGCAGATGAGTCGAGCACCAACCTTGCGCTCACCGCTGTGAGTGGCATAACGCAGATGCATCGCATATTCCCGAAGCTAGCTTATGGCAACGTCTTCTCGTTCAACGCTTCTCGTGAGCCGGAGGGCGGCATTTGGAACTCAATTGTGTACTCTGGGGACGACATCAAAGAGCTCGCATTACCGGCTATATCCATCACGGTCAATGCAGTCACGACCGAAGTCAAGCTGACGGACCATATGGAAGAGACGAGCTTGTCAGATCTCCTGAACTCAAGCGATGGATTCCCTTGGGATTACAGGAACTCTGTCACTTCATTCACCTTCGTCAATGACTTGCCTACCCTCATGCATATCCATGAGATTACGCTCAGTCTATGTAAGACCGTAAGACACGTACAAGGCATGGAATGGCTCTTCGCTTACGAGCCCTTGCCGCAGCTTTTCAGCGACCACAGCATGTCCCGTGGTGGCAATGTGCTCGGGCTGAACCGCACCGGACATGATCTGATCCTGGCGCAGCTCGATCCTCGCTGGACGTCTCCGAGTGACGATAAGGTCATGTTGGACGTGGCAAAGCAATGGTTGGAGCAGGTGAAAGGCTACACGCAGAGTGTAGGTAAGGCCTCGGACTTTGTGTATTACAACTACGCAGATAGCTTCCAGGACCCAATTGCAGGGTACGGTGAGGAGAGCGTGCGGTTCCTAAGGCGCGTTTCGAAGAAGCACGATGCGAATGGTGTGTTCCAGAAAGCGCTCAAAGGAGGTTTCAAAATTCCTGGAATGAGTGGAGCTGGGAAGAACGAACATGACGAGCTGTAGCCGCCGCTATAATGAAGAGGAAAATTGTCAGTCTTGAACAAATGGTAGGCGTGGTTTGCCAGGAAAGGAGTTGTTTTACACAAGTCTGTACCTGATGCCAGTCGATCCGTGAGCGTCCAATTCAAGCCTGGAAAAAATTACCGCATTGTTGGGTTCCCTGTCTAACCAATACTATTCGTCCCAATCGTAGCTCAGAGACCCGATGCTACGCCGTCGTGGCTGTCTAATGACACAATCCTGTAACATCGTCATGGCTGACCATCAAGGCACGTGCGCAACGCTACATCCTTCGTGCCCTCCTCACACTATCGGCGTAGCTATTCTGGGTAGAACCACGCGACGAACTTGCATGGGTCCCCACGATACGCACATTAGTACTGTATATTTGGAGATCGCTTGCCTACCTCGTATGTATCAACCCATGCACAGTGGCGGCCACACTGGGCAGCAGATGAGCAGTGCCACGTTGGCCACAGCTGGCATGCGCCGTCACGTCAGGGAACCCCTGGAAACCTCCATATGGCACTACTAGACTACCTTTAGTAGCCGCCTGTCTGGGGGCACTAAGGACTGGACGAAGGTGCGTTTTTGGAAACAGCGATGCATATCCGAAAACATGATGCATGGAAGGAAGTAGCACTGCCCTTGTTAGCAAAGTTAGGCATGGAGACCGTCTACATCATGCGCGATGCCTCCCAAGGCTGGAGGTCTGCCATTCGTCCTGTCATCACATTCGTCCAATCATGAAAACAACCATCGCATTGCTCCTAGGTGCTTCCCTTGCGTCCGCGCAAGAAGTCTACCAGCCTACTGTCGGCAGAGGTTCAATCCCACAAAGCCGCTTCAACGGATCTGACTTCGATGCCTTGAGCACACCAAATGCCAGCACGTCTGTCAACTTCACCGTTGGGGGACAAGACTGGACATGGAGGTAACAAGACATATTCAACTGTCAGATGATCAGGCTTTCGCTAAGCCGTAACAACGTATAGAGTCAACATCACAGATTTCCACGTCCCCGAAGCCAGCATCGAAGGCAAACCCGCGCCTGGCGCCCGTATAATCCTGGCCACCTACGACCTCCAATGGCCTTCCGACGAGACTTTGAGCGAAACAGCCGCGAATCTGAATAAGCAGAGCACCCACGCCAGTTCCGACCCTCAGACTTCAGGCAACGCCTCAGAGATCAGAGATCCGATCTGCATGTCAGTGCTCGACGATGCGATCGTCTGGCCCAATGTCACCAACAAGTACGAAAGCAACAGCAGCAGCTGCGAGAACTTGTTCGGGCAGGAGTGTATGCGCGCTATCCTAATGGATCGGACTTACTCAGCGGACGGCGGCTGCAGCAGTCCGAGCTTGAATGTCGACGCTTGCGAAGGAGTCTTCGATACTTCCGGGTCGTACACCCAGAGTGCATCTTGTGAGTCTACTACTACCGTTCCTCCAGCTCATGGTGTCCATCTAACGATAGACCTTCCCAGCGATCTCGTCAACCTCATCGAACCCCTCCAACCAAACCCACCCCGGCGACGTGCTCTACTACCAATACGGCTCCGCCAGCCCGCAATCAAACGCCACGGCTCTCCGCCAAGCGGAGAGTAGACTACGCATGATCCTCATTACTCTGCCAAACAACGTCAAGACAGCAGCCTGCATGCGTGTGAATGCTTCCATCGACGACATTGAAGTTTCAGACATCGCTCAGCGTCCCGGCTGGAATGGCTCAGAATCGAGTGAGGCCAGCTCGAATAGTTCTGTATCGAACTCTTCGGACGCTGATGAATCCGGTGCTAGTGCGCGGTTTGCTGCGACGATGGGTTCGGTTGGGGTCATTGGGTTGGCGGTTGTGATGTTTGGGGTGCTTTGATAACGGACGTTGGTGTATAGATGTGCGGTTACGGGCGGATGAACAGAAGGACACAACGGCGAGAGTTGGCAGCCATGTATGAGCAAGCAGGCAAGGGGTAACGAAGACTGCAACGCGAGGAAACCAACACCACAAACTGTGAGTCCCACCGTCACTTTCTGTTGATGAGATATGAAATACGAAACCATTGATTGATAGCAAGGAAACTTTCGGTTCTGCGATCTTGCATGCATGCATAAGATATGTTTCTATAAAGGAAACCCCAGGACCTCGAAATGTCCTGGAATGTAAGTACCGCTAATTTCAAACGAACCGCGCGATGTTTAACCAAATTCCCAGCTTCCCATTGGGGTATCCTGAAAGATGCCGCTTTTCCCGTGAACACCAACGCTGTATATATCGTGTAAGGACTCGCGAAAAAAAAAAAGCCCAAAAAAAGGTGTTTAGTAAGAACAAATGAGAAGAATGTAAATCAGTCATGATCGAACCAAAGAAGAAAAGAATTCAAACTCAGACGCAGTCACCGCTGACCTCTCCCCATCCACGGCAAAGCGCCCTTGAAAGCAGAGCTGACGCGGCCGCTGAGTCTGGCTCTCTGCCTGAACGCCTTCTCGCGCTGATACTCGGCCTCTTCGGCTTCGGCGACGGCTCTGGAGCGCTGCTCCATAGCGTCAGGGACGCCCATGAAGTACGGGAAACCGTACAAGCGGCCAAGCGAAAGGTCCAAGCCAGCGGGAAGAGTCATCTCTTCTTCGTCGTCGTCGGAAGATCCCTCCAGGAGTTGATCGGCCTCAAGAGAGGCGCGGCGCCACTGTAGCGCTTCAAGAGGCGGGTATAGAGGGGGCAGGGCTCGCATGGGTGGGGAGTTGCAGTGGCTTGCAGCTCGGTGGAAGTGATATTTGCTGCGAACTTGTCCAGGTCGCGGGCTCGCGGCAGGTGCTGAATGGTGTTCCGGTGAGAGGTCGTGGGAGCTGGCAGAGTCGCGGGCTGGACGGCGTAGTTGGGCCGAGGAGTGGGCTGGGTTGGAGCTTGCGATGGACGTGAGCGTTTCGAAGCTCGCTCGGTCGTGGAGGAGGTGGTGGTGGTGGTCATGCGGTTGTAGCAGCGCGGAGCTTGGGGTTTGGCCAATGGCTGCGGGCGAGCGAGGCATGTTAGGCATGCTGCTTGGGGCTGGACGAGGCGAGGGCAGAGGTGATCCTCCATTTGCCATGTATT
Source organism: Cladosporium colombiae (assembly GCA_026122715.1). Classification (NCBI taxonomy): domain Eukaryota; kingdom Fungi; phylum Ascomycota; class Dothideomycetes; order Cladosporiales; family Cladosporiaceae; genus Cladosporium; species Cladosporium colombiae. The sequence continues at coordinate 1,938,773 of JAKZFA010000001.1, read as the reverse complement.
GGAATGATTTGGTTTGGGAAAGTTATGCTTTCCGCTCAGTCACTCTGCTATTAGAGTTTGAGCGAGTGAGGTAGCAGAGAGTGTACAATCGATCGACCCTGTCGACGTTGCCGAAAGTGGGTATGCACGAGATGAAGAGGAAGTTATAGTGAATCGGCGATGGAGTGAAGAGGAAGTCAGTGATGAATCGGCGATTGACTAGAGACACCCTGGGCTAAACGCAGAACATATATCTGCCCTGGCGCCCTTCCAGGAACCCATCCAGGCCAACGCCATCTCCAACGGTCTTGCAGAACTGTCCTGAATCAAGGCCGCGACCCTGGCAGACCCCCAAAGGAGGATTTGCTACATTCTCAGGTGACGGCTCCATCCGAACAGCACGCAAAACGGTCTGTCCAGCCACTTATCGAGACTCTACTGCACGGCAGTACACCTCCTCTGGGAGCTTGCTTGTGCTGCACGGACCGGCAAGATAGCCGCGTAGAGATCGCAAAGTTTGGTAGATGCGCGGGTAGGACGATCCTAGGAGGAGCGGTCAGAGAGTGTGCTCTGCTTTGTAGGTGACTTGGAGCAAATACTGGAGTCAACTCCCCACCCGCGCCTGATCGCCTCGACTGGGTCCCAGGGTATGGCGAGGGGTAAGCGGTTTTTTGTCCAATGGTAGAAGAGGCGTTCCTGGAGAAGCGAAGCCACCTGAAGCTTGTCAGGCGTTGGGAGAGGCAGAAGTGGTCTGTGTACAAGATATCAGCTATAGTGATATAGGCATGGGCAGGGCAAAACTCCGGCAGTCGAGCGCTATAGGATGCTCGTCTTAATAGATGGGGCAGCCGTGTCTCGCAATCGCGCACAGCACCCCACGACGTGGACGTTTCACAACAACATTTCCACCGCCGTAAGGGTCACGTTGGACGTGCGCACGGATTTTGCCTTTTCCCGTGCTGCAGTTCTCGAACTTGGCGCTTCGATGGCGCTTCTGGAATGGCATCGGCGTCGCTGTGCTTCTCGCGCAATACTCGCAGCTGCTGAATGGGCACGTCGAGGTCGGGCGACGGTTGCATGGCCGCTTCACGGCAATTTGTGTGCCGGAATGCAAGGATGGGTGCTCAAGATGCTTACAGACGATGACCTGCAGTACTGCACACCGGTTTCCAATTTCGCATCAAGATCCATATCACTTCTGAAACTTCAAATCTTGACACACTGCTTGCGATCTTCTAACCCATTGCGTTTGCATCAAGCTTAAGTCCATGTCACGTTTCACTGTATCGCTTGGGCCACCAGCCAGCCCCGTTGCTGGGTAGCTTAACTGAGAATATCTAAGACATCTCCTTGATAAGCGCCGGTCACATTTTACCGGGCCCTATGTCTCATACCGCTCTTGTGGCTCGCCAGACCCTGGAATTTGTAATCCTCGAGTCAGGAGCATGCCATGTCCACTTGCGGGTCTTAAGGAATTTTCCCATATAAGCTGCTTGTTGCCGTCCGATCGTGAAGCCTTTCCGAAGACAAGAAACGGTCCGGGAGTCGAGTCCACGATCGGTCCAGTTGAGATGCAAAACGGCGAGGGTAGTCGCCGGTGGGACGTCGCCTGGTGTCACTTTGGGGCAGATATCAGCTCTGGCTTGGTCGCTGGGACACTCGAGCTTGCGAGTCGCAAAGATTGTGGCGGACATCTTCGGAGGCCATGGGTTTGAATTATTATTGCAAGATTACTCCTTTCCACCACCGCCCATTGCGAGTTGGAACACCAAGAAAAGGCCAATGGCCCACCAATACCTGCGAGATAGTTAGTCAGCAAGTGTGATATTAATTGGCAGTGTCCGGTCGAGTTTGGTGCATACTTTTGCAAGAAAGTCTTCTCCTCTGGCTGGCCGGCAAGCTTGCCATCTGCGTTCAGGACGACAGGCTTGTTCAGTTGGATTGTGGAAGCGGGCTGCATGGGCACAACTTCCACGCTCATCTCATCCTTCTTGCTTCCACCCTTGGCTGAGGTTGGCCAGTCCGACGTCTTGAATCCTACATGGTACACCTCGCCCTGCTCGTTCAAGAGCAGCTGGATCTTCTTGTCCTTGCCCTCGGCGAAGTTTGCCGCCGAAGTCGCAATGCCGGACCAGCTGCCGGTGGAAGGATGGTGGAAGCCAATGCGCACGATCTCCTCGCCGGCGGGCAGAGCGAGGGCCTTGTATGAGAGAACGGCGGCCTCTTCGGGGTTGTATGAGAGCTTGGCGAGCGACTGCGACTTTGATGCGGACAGCGGCCAGGCGTGGATGTCGATCTGCTTGTCGGTCTGGGCGGCGACGGCGGAGGAGAGCAGAGTCAGCGCGAAGCTGAGCACGGCGGTGAAGCGCATACCGGAGGAGTGTGGTATGTGGTTTGACGGGTAGTGGAGCTAGTACCGGCGAGGTGAGGTGGTGGTGGTGGTGGTGGTGGTGGTGACAGCTTCCCTTTCGCTCTGCTTCGCTGGCTGGCTGGCTGGCTGACTCGTGGACGCGACGATCCACCTCCACGTTAACGCAACGCTTTCCCCAGCCGTCCGCATCCCCCGCGGCTTGGAAGGTGTCCATCAAATCCATCAAATCCACCGAAATATTGATTAATGAGGGTTTTCTGTAGACAAACAAAGGCTACTCAACCCCACCACTACCACTACCACTACCACTACCACGGCTGACCACTGCAAGCGAATCAGTAGTCTTGGTTGGCTGTATGTACGGTGAGTGTGTATGGCACTTGACAGAAGCAATAATGACCTGGCAACCCGGTCATACCGGCCGCTCACCGCATCACTTGCCTATCACTTCTCGGCTCGGCGAATGTTACAGCGCGAGGCGGCGAGGCGAGCTTGCCACGCCTGCTTGCTTTGGGTGCCTTCTCCAACTCTGCGGAGAAAAATGCCCCACCGTCCCCACCTCTCAAGGGTGTTGAGCGGTGCAGTGATATCATCCACCACCCTCCCCAAGCACCCGGCCAGCGACCCTGGAGGCGTGCAGGCGTGCGTGAGGCGTTCACTGGTGTGTTGACGAGCGATCCGCGCAAAGCATAGGCCCAATGGCCAAGTACAGGTGAAGGGTGAGGAGCTGAGGACAGCTTCACACCAACAGCTGTTTTCTGTTCCCTCTCTTGCACACACACACGCCATTCATACCCTGTGAATACGAGGGTCTGTACACTTGTTTCACCATTGCCTTGCTCACTCGACACGCATCAGTCGTCGAGGCACTCTTACCACTACATCTGAGCATTCCACTACACAAGACACAGCACAGCACGGCATCTGCCCACCATGGAGCGTAGCATGCCCTACAGGAAGCCTTCGAGGCAGCAGTCTCGCCAGATGTCCGTCGACCCTCACAACGAAGTCAAGGTCATCCAGAACCACTACATTGGCATCGATGTCGGCACAGGCTCCGCACGAGCATGTATCATGAACGAGAAGGGTGACATTGTTGGTTTGGCCAGCGAGAATATTGGCCTGTGGCAGCCAGAGACTGGATACTACGTACGGGGAGCAGATATCCTACACATTTGAATCCCACTGACTATGAATGCAGGAACAATCCGTCACCGACATCTGGAAGTGCATCTGCAACTCCGTCCAGCGTGCAATGAACCAACACAACATCGACCCAGAGACTGTCCGCGGTATCGGCTTCGATGCCACCTGCTCGCTCACCGTCTTCAATGAAGAGACCGGCGAGCCTCAGAGTGTCACCGGCCCCAAGTTCGACAATGCAGACGGTAACGACCGAAACGTCATCCTGTGGCTCGACCACCGTCCCGTCGAGGAGACCAAGAAGGTCAACGCTACAAAACACAACTTGCTCCGTTACGTCGGTGGCACCATGAGCATTGAGATGGAGATGCCCAAGATTCTGTGGCTCAAGAACAACATGCCTCCCGAGCTCTTCGCCAAGTGCAACTTCTACGACTTGGGAGACGCTCTGACCAAGATGGCCACCGGACAAGACGCCCGCAGCTTCTGCTCGACCGTTTGCAAACAAGGATACGTGCCGGTCGGTGTCGATGGCAGTGAGAAGGGCTGGCAGGAGGACTTCCTCAAGGAGATTGGTCTTGAAGATTTGACCAAGGACAACTTCAGGCGCCTGGGCGGTATCAACGGCTTGGTAAGTCGAATATCATCTGCTTTACTACTCGGCACAACAGCACTAACAAATGCTTGCAGAACAACAAGTTCTACACTGCTGGTGAGAAGATCGCCACACTTTCACAAAAGGCCGCGAACGATCTCGGACTTCCAACCAATGTCGCTGTGGGCAGCAGTGTCATTGACGCCTACGCTGGCTGGATTGGCACAGTCGGTGCCAAGGTCAAGCTTCGCGGCAACAGTATCGACGAGTCCCAGCCCAAGAACCACGTCAGTCAGGCGTTTACCCGTCTCGCAGCTGTCGCCGGTACTTCTACCTGCCATCTGGCCATGAGCGAGAAGCCTGTGTTCGTCAATGGTGTCTGGGGACCGTACCGCGATGTCCTCATTCCTGACTACTGGATGGCCGAAGGTGGCCAGTCTGCCACCGGTGAACTGCTGAAGCACGTCGTTGAGACCCACCCAGCCTTCCAGGAGGCCATGTCTGTCGCAGAGACCTTCAACATGAACATCTACGACTACCTCAACGAGCACCTGCGTGAAATGCAGGACAAGGTTGATGCGCCTACGATCTCCTACCTCGGTCGTCACTACTTCTTCTACGGCGACCTCTTCGGCAACCGCTCGCCCATAGCCGACCCCAACATGAAGGGCTCGGTCATTGGTCTCTCCAACGACAAGTCGATGGACTCGCTTGCCATTGCCTACTATGGCACGCTCGAGTTCATCGCTCTGCAGACCCACCAGATCGTCGAGTCGATGAACAACTCCGGTCACGTTATCTCTTCCATCTTCATGTCGGGCAGCCAGTGCCAGAACGACGTTCTGATGAATCTGATCGCCAAAGCATGCGACATGCCCGTCATGATCCCACGTTACGTGCACGCTGCCGTTGTCCACGGCGCCGCCATGCTTGGTGCCAAAGCTGCCAGTACCGACAAGGACGGCAACAGCGAGCCGCTGTGGGATATCATGGACCGTCTCAGCAAGCCCGGCAAGGCCGTATACCCTAACAGCAACGAGGGTGAGAAGAAGCTGCTCGCGGCCAAGTACAAGGTGTTCTTGGAGCAGATTGAACAGCAGAAGAAGTACAGGGATGAGCTCGACGAGGTGGTTGCCAACTGGAAGGATTAGAGCAATTGATAGAGATAGACTAGACATTTGATGAACGACGATAATGACAAGATGGGATGGAGGACAGACAATCATATGTAACAAACACTATGCAGTACATGGTCCGACTTATAGCGTCCCCATAAAATGTCCTGTGCTATTGAAAATTAATACCGTGACGATCAAACGCGCTTTCGCCAATCCCCTGTCCTTGCCCATGGTCCTACCGCCCCGCTTCCACACGTCGAAACACGTCTCCCCCCAAAGCCGTTGAAGGACGAGAGTTCAAGGGTTCAAGGCCTCCGCATAACAAAGTCGCCAGAACAACCCACGAGTGCGACAAGACATCCCTAAGACATCCTGACCACACCAAAAAAAGCTCGACCAAGCGATAACATCTCCAGCGCACCCTCGCGCGCCTTCTTTCCCCTCCGACCACCCATACCTCTCGCCCACCATGCCGACAATGTGGCTCTCCGACTCGCAGAGTACGTCCCAGCAGCAATGCATTCAAAAGACACCCCGATTTTTTCACATACACAGCAAAACTGACAATGCCTCTTCTCTTCCAACAGAAATCGGCGTCGCCTTCTGCAGCGGCGGCGGCTTCTTCTTCGTCTTCGGCCTGATCCTGTTCTTCGACCGCGCCCTGCTCGCCATGGGCAACATCCTCTTCCTCATCGGCATCACGCTCCTCCTCGGCCCGCAGCGGACGTTTGTGTTCTTCGCGCGCAGGAACAAGTGGAAAGGCACGCTGGCGTTCTGGGCGGGCGTGCTGTTGATCCTCATGAGGTGGCCGCTGATCGGGTTCGCGGTGGAGATGTTTGGGATATTCGTGCTCTTCGGGGTGAGTGTTGTTGCCGCGTTCAAAGCATGTGAGGACTGTAGGGAGCACGGCGGAGCTGCTGACACAAAGCGCGATTTCTACAGGAGTTCTTCAAGACGATCGCGGGTTTCGCGTACAATATCCCGGTCGTGGGGCCTTATCTGGCGCGCGGATTGCAGGTTGCGGGCGACAAGGCGGGCGCGAACGAGCGGGCGCACAAGGACTTGCCTGTATAGCGGAAACATGTATCATCACGATTTGGAAGAAATTGGCTTGGAGTTTTATTGTGGGCGGATAAAAGCCTGGCATGGCGCATGAGACAGGAAAGATACTTTTACGCTGTTGAAGAGATACGCAGGATTTAATAGAAGGTACGCATGGCAGGATGTGCTGCTCAGAACGGATCAGTGGTGGTTCTCGGAGCCTGGGACAAGGACTTTTGCATTGTTCCCGAGGATGGTGAGTTTTTGGTGTGGGACAACTGTTTGCTCGTGTGTGGTCTGGTGCTCGATGCACATTGAAAATACGTCTCCGTTGGCAAATTGGAGGCTTTCTCGGTATACGGTCAATACACAGTGAGGAGTCATAAAGAGTGAACATGTGGAAGTAAAAAGTCATTGACAAACTATCTAAGGAAACGGAGCATTTCGTCTCTAATTACAAACTTCAAGACACTTGGAAAGAAAGGCCGTCATGAAATGGCGTGCGCCCAAGATGGTATAGAACGGGACAAAGAAAAAGAACAAGTCGCGAAGGAAGATTTTCCCAAATGTCACCCACGACGTCCAACTCAGTTGACCAGGATGTCCCACTGCGCAGGCGCGACAAACGCGCCCTCGTTGCTCTCGGCCTTGCCGTTGCCGAAGCCCTTAGCAGTCCACTTCTCAACGCCCTCGACGCCCTTGAGAGCACCGGCATACTGCGCAAAGACATTGGCGTTCAACTGCTCGTACACGCCGTAAGCCTTGGGCCACTGGCCGTAGCGCTGGAACGCCAGCCTGAGCAAGTTGAGGTGAGCCTTGACCTCGACGCTGCGGTCGACAGACTGCTCTTGTGCCTCATCCTCTGGGCCGCTGAGCGCGACGCCGTGCTCGGCCAGGATGGCAGCAGCAGTGTCATCTTCGTCCTCGTTGGTGCCAGCGCCTTCGCTAACGAACCAGCGGAGGATGTCCTCCTCGATGATGACAGCCTTTTTGAAGTAGTCGGCAGCGATGGTGGCCGCGCTCTTGTCGTTGGCGGCGTTTTTCTGGAACGTCTGGCCGGCGCTGGTGTACAACTGGGACAGGATCTGGAAGGCTTCCAGGGTGGCGGGGTGAGAGATGCCGTGAGCGCGGCGCAGGTTGTAGGAGATGTCCTCGCACAGGCGAATGGCCTTGACGGGGTGGCCGGCGAGGTAGCGGGCGCAGACGAGGCGCTGGCCGAGGTGCAGCAGGGCTTCGGCGGGCCAGGTGCGCTGGGCCTCGCGTGTGTTCCAGAGGGAGGTGAGGAGCCACTCGAGGGTTTCGTAGTCGGCTTGCTCGCCGAGGAGGGCGATGAGCTCGTTGAGCTCGGTGAGCTGGACTTGGGCGAGGTTGATCTGCTGGTCCTTGCAGATGGTGAGGATCTCCTTGACGATGCGGTTGGAGAGCTGGAGGAGCTTCTTGCGGAGAGTTTCATCAGGGCACTTGTTCTCGCCGCGGCCGTCGAGCTGAGAAGCAAGCTCGAAGCCCATGCTGATGGCACCAGGCTTCTCGTAGCCCTTGTGGACCTGCGCGTATTTGAATCCGACGTTGGCCACATCGTAGGCGTCTGCGAACTTGTTGCCCGCAATGAGCTTGTGCAGGTTGCGGTTCGTCGCAACAATGACGGCGCGCACGAAGTCGGGCCTCTTCTTCATGCCCAGGAAGTCCAGAATGCCGATGATGAAGATGGTCGGGGAAGTGTTCTTGGCCTCGAGCGTGAAGCCAGACAGATCGCGCTGGTTGAACAGGGAGACAATCTGCTGCTCAAGAGAGTGGGCTTGCTCCTTGCGGCCACGCTTCAGCAAGAAGAATCGGAGCGGAGCGGCGGCGATGACAATCTTATCCAGACCACTGCGACCGGCTGTGACCTTCTTGAAGTTGACATAGTACATGCGCTCGGCCTGGAGATCGGCAAAGATCTCTGACCAGGTAAGGGCAGGGTCGGTACGCAGGTGGAACTCCAGAGATGCAAGGAAGATGAGCGCGGCGTTGCCAGTCTTTTGAGTGACATCGAAGGTCGAGCGAGATCCGGCACGCTTCTCCTTGGCAATGACTTGCATGCGGAGGTCCTGGATAAGTTCCTGGGCACGCTCAGTCTGCTGGCTGGACTGGAAGATTTGAGCAATCGACTGAGCGGATTGCATGGCTTGTTCCTGGGAGACCGTCTCGCTGGTGCTGATCTCGGAGACCGCAGCGTTGATAGACTTCATGGCCTCCTCAGTCTTCTTCTGGCGGAACTCAAGCATGGTAACCTCACGGAGGCTGTTAAGGGTTGACTCATGAGCGTAGCCGTACGAGGAGCGAGATTCGTTGAGCTCTTCGGTGAACAGAGAGCGTGCCTCGTCGAGAGTTTCGGATGAGACATCCTTCTGCTCGATGAATCTCCTGCGGAAGATGTTGGTCTTCTGCGATCTCAGGCTTCTACTTGCGGCAGAGTCCTTGGATGACTGTTGCAACTGCTCTTGAATCAGCTGCAACTGCCTGCTCTCGTACTTGGAGTCAGACTTGGCCAAAGACTCCGAAACTTGAGTCAACGTAGAGAGCGCATGCTGAGAGACGGGAGAGGTGGCGCCGAATTGAGCCTTGCTGGTGGCAACAAACTCCTCGGTGATCTGGTAGATCACCTGTTGATCGACCTGAGTAGCCTCAAGCGATTGGCGGTAACGGTCGTACAGGGTTTGCACGAAGGTGGCGTCAGAAAACTCCTTCTGCGACTTGGTCTTCTTGGTGAAAGTGGCCCACAGCAGGGAGAAGGCGGACACTGCGTCGACAGAGCGGCGCTCTTGCCAGTATGCATTGGCGACGATGTTGGCAGCCTCGAAAGAAGTGCCGGTGACCTCTTTTGACTCCTTGGTCAGGGCGGTGACGATCTGCTGATAGTACTCGATCCAGTACGGGTGGGTGCGTGCGTTCTGGCGACAGCGAGAGCCAAGCTCGTACAGTGTGGTGATAGTGAGCTCGTGGGTGGGGCCGTACACGCGAGTGTAGACGGCAACGACCTCCTGAAGAACGCCAATCGACTTGTCAGGGTAGCCGTACTTGTCGTAGATGCTGATAAGCTCCTTCTTGGTCTTCTCGAGCAGATCTTTACGATCCTTGGGTGAGGTCAGAGCAGCGCGGAAGAGGCGCAAGTACACGTCGATGGCCTTTTCGGTCTTCCTTTGAGCCAGGTAGGCCTGAGCAAGCTGTTCAACCAGCGCAAGGTTCTCCTCGAGTAGGGCCGAGGAAAGAGTGACGCTCGACAACGACTCGGAGAAGAAGGACGACCATGTACGTTGCAGGGTGAGGTGGATCAACTCAACAGCCTCCTCATACTGGCGATGCTCGATGTGCTTCTTGGTCTCTTCTTGCACACGACGAACGATCGAAGAGTCGATCGACTTGGACTGGCTAGTGATTTGCTCCTTGAGCAGAACTTGCTTGGAGCTGGTTGACAGAGACCTGTCACTGCTGCTGCTGTCACTTTGAAGTAGTTCGTTGGTGGTCTGCTCGATCCATTCTTCGAAGCGGCTGGTGGTGCTCGACGAGTCCTTCTTGAAGTGCTTCTGGTATGCATGAGCCTGGCGATAGATGCTGAGAGCAGCACTCTTGTGGCCGTAAGAGCTGAGAGTATGCGCAGACTGTGTGAGCTTGTTGATCACCTTCTCGCTGAAGGACAACTCATGGTGGCGGTACTCTTCAGACACCAAGACAAGAACACCGGTCGATTCACTCTCGCGCTTCTGTGTCTTGAGCGACTCAGCGTAGGAGTTGACTGTCTCTAGCTTGAGCTCATGGAAGTCTGTGTTTAGAGTGCTACGACAGATTGTGGACAGCTGGTGCCAGAGATCGACGTAGATCTCCTCGGCCGCCTCGTCGTTCTTCTGGGTGTGGAGTGACTTGGCCTTGTTGAGCAAAGCGATAGCGCCAGCAAGATCGAGGCTTGTACCAGTCTCATCCTCTCCATCTTCGTGACCGAAGATCCCCTTGTCATACGAGTTGAGCTGCTTGTCCGACTTCCTGCGGAGCTTGCCGTCAAGACTGTCTTTCAAGCCGCGACCAACGCCACCATCACGGGCGAAGTCATTGCCACGTTGAACGTGTTCTTCCTGCTTCTGGGTATACTTGCTGACATTCTCTTGCTCGTTGATGTGCGTGTAGAGTTCAATGAGTTGCTGACGAGTGTTGACGACAAGCTCAGAAGTGGCGCCAAATTGCCTCTCGTATGCAGTGATGAGGACCTGGAGAATCGTCTCACGCTGAGTCATGATCTCGGTACGGGTGGTGGAGGTCATCTGAGATGACAGGGTAAGGAAGCGGTTACCGCACTCGATGGTCACCGGGTTACTGGGGCTCAGGACCTTCTGTCCGATGATAGTCGCATAGTAATACGACTTGGTAGCCTCGCGATCGTTGCCCATGGGTACATAGTAGGCGGCAGTGTTGATGTACGACTGCATGACCGAAGGGTGATCCTGGGAAAAGATCTCGGTACGAACACGTCCGACCAAAGTGTGTAGATCAACCTCCTGCGAGCCAGGGTACTGGTCATCCCAGCAGATCCACTCGAGCACAGGGAACGAAGGAGAGCTTGGGAAAGCCTTCTTAAGCTCTTCAGGGATCTTCGGTGCGCTGGCACCATTGGGAGCAAATGGGCTCTGCTCAAAGTGAGTGGTCCAGTATCGAACAGTGTACTCCAAAAGAGGGTGCTTGGCGAAAAGCCTGGAAGGCAGAGAGAAATCGGAGTTATCAAGCGTGGGCATGCCATCCTTGGGTAGGACGTTCTTCGCATATGTCAAAGAACGCAGTAAGAAGTCGACCTGGCGAGACTTGTGAGGAAGCTGGATCTTGCCTTGGTCGATCAGTGGCTGTAGAACCGCTTGCAGAGCGGAGGTAACCACACTGTGACGCGGGCGCACAACATCGCGCTTCACGGACAACAGTGGCAGGATCGAGTCCACGATTGATGTGACGTTTGCAGGAGCAGCTGTGATCTCAGCAGTCTCGGGCTTGATCGCGAGCAGACATGCGATCTCATCAATAGTGAGAGGTCTAGTGCTAACAGTGAGCCAGGAGAGGAGAAGCCTCGACTCCGGAGTGGGCTGCAGAGTAGTCAAGAGCCTGCTGACCAGGTCTGTGACCGAAGGTGGCGAGCTCTTAAGGCTCTGCAGAGCCTTGTCAAAGGACTCGGCGCTCTTCTCGGGACGCAGAGATTCACTGAACAGGATGGTCCACAGGAAGGAACCCTTCGCAACATCAAGAATGGTAGCGATGATGGCTTCTTGTTCGTTACCCTGCCTCTTGGTGAAGAACGGCACGTGAGCAAGTGTGCGAATCGCCACAGCGTGCACGTCATCTCTGGTATCCTCTTGAGTAATCTTGTAGGTCTGGCCACGAGCTCCAGAAGGTAAGGAAAGGTTCTGAGCAAGTGCAACCAGCTTGGTACGTTTGCCACGCCCGACAGCCTTAGCCAGCTTCTCAAGAAGCTGTTGACCGGCCTGCTGACCGCCGCGGACCTCATCGATGCCATCGACAATGATGATGCTGCTGTTGGCTCCCTCGAGCGGACGCTGCAGTGCTTCAATCAAAGCGGTCCAGAGGTGTTCTTCGTACGCCTTGGGGTCGGCGGTGGCGCGAGACTCGTGGTAGGCGTTTACAAGAGAGTGGTATCTGTAGGAAGGAGGTATCGTTAGCTGAATTTGTCACAATGATGCAATTACTGATCTTGTTTGTTGTGCAGGACTCTGGAGGCTTTCTGTGTCTGATGAAACTTACAAAGCAAGGTTGCCAACACGGGCGGACAGCAGTTGGTATAGAATGCTCTTGACGACATGGAGGCTGGTAGCCTCAGACTGGACAGTGCCAATAGAGACATAGATCGTCTGAAGACTCTGGCGAGCTACCGGCCGCTGCAGCCTCTCGGCAATTGCAGCAGACAAAGTTGTCTTACCGGAACCTGCAGGACCTGTCAGAAGCAGGCATTCATTGCTGCCTTTGACAAAGTTGGTCAGGTTCTCCTGGAACCAGAGACCGGTGCGTTCTGCCAGTTGATCGGTAAAAGTGGTGTGATCACTTCCGAGCATCTCGAGCACGCGATCCTGCGGCGAGAGCCACTTGGTCAGGACATCGATACTCAGAGCATCTTCTGGCCTGTCAATCTCAGACTCGATCTGGTAGCTCCAGATCAAATCGGAGATGTGTGAACGACGGTTCGTGGTAGACTCAAGAGTCTCGCCAAACACCTCGTACAAGTCCAAGCTGATCTCACCGTCGGCCATACTCTGAACGGTCTTGTAGAAGTATACAGCAACCTCCACGACGAGTGTGAGGAGATCGGTGTACATGTGGCAAAGTTGTTCCTGCACCTCACTGGTACAGGAGAGGAGCTCAGAGCGGTCGAGCAAAGAGCTGATCGTGAGTGCAGACTTGTAGAACAGACCGAATGCCTTGTCAAGCGCATCCGAGTTTTCATGACCGAGCTCGAGGAGAAGGCGTATGTGAGAGTAAGCCAACTCTGCGGCGGCATTGGTTCCATGAGCAAAGCCTTGAATGGCTGTCTCGAACTTGTGCAGGCGCTCGGCTACATAAAGAGCTCTGATCAGGACGGTGTCCCAGGTGCCTGTCAAGTGTTAGCAGCGTTCTTGACGCCTGAGTTGCAATTGATAACTTACTGCCTTGGTGCGGTAGTGTTGAGAGGCGCTCTGCGCGGATCCATTGCACAAGCTTGATGAAAGAAGTCTCGCCAACGCTCTGTAGAACGCCAGAGCCCAGCTCGAGGGCGCTCTTTCTCTTAATTGCAATCGCGGAGTCGTGGACCAGCGAGATCTTGTTCGATTGACCGCGGCCGCCTGAGGAGCTCTGGAATCCTCCGACCTGGCTTCTGGAGGACACTGATCCTGAAGGTGTCCTGTTGGACGAGTTGAAATGGCCATTCTGCTGGCTGGTCCAGCTGCCTGACATCATCCTTGTCGTCATGGCTATTTTTTGTTTAGTATAGAGTATGTTCGTAAAAGTACAGGGCAGTGAGGAGGGTATCACAAGGGAGAGAGGAGGAGTTGTAGGAGTAAAGTGGGAACAAAAAAATCTACGATGGGGCGAAGGAATTGCATGTTAAAACATGAGCTCCTTGCCAAAGATCAGCAGTGGGTTGACGATGTGATCCAACACCCTGCGTCGAAGAGCATGAACTAGTGGCGTCTATGCTCAATCGGTTAGAAGCATCAATCACGCAGTCGACGTACTACGGTTCGAGCGCCACAGATATGGCACCTCGGTGACACCGTTGCCAAATTAGGAAAGCAGCTAGGTCTCTTCGAGGTCTCCAGGTGAGGCATGATCTGTTTGCAGAAGTGGAGGCAGGGCATCGATCGACAGAAAGACGTGGCTTGGAAGGCTGGAAGTTACGTCGCTGATGTACCGTTTCTACTAGTGTCGTCAAGAAATGTGGGTTCTCCCTCCTCGGAGAATAAAGCGATGGCCCGAGCCGGGAGCTGGTAAAGGTCAACTATTACATGTGTTTGCGGTACCATATAATGACAGACAAGTGATGGAAGCATTTGTCTGCAAATCAATAATTGCTGAGGTAGAACACCACTGGCCGTGGTATGCTTACTGCAGTGCTCAAGAGCTCAGTAGGGCAAGGATAACAGTCTGAATGTCATAACATAGCATGCGATATGATATGGCACTGAGGTGTCCCATTGGTAGCGTTCGCGTACGGTGTCGCCGGTAACTTGGTACTGTCGTGCTGGTAATCCATTTGCCTCATCAGTTCCAATTGCAGCCAAGTTAGGGCAGTCTAACGTGCCTCGCAACTCTGATTCGGCTCGCATCAGACGGGCGTCCTGCGGCAAGAACTAGAGCGATCATGATGTGCTACAGGGATCATAAGATTGACCTCAGTAGCTGCCCTATAAGATCGAGTACCACCAGGACTGCTCCATGCCATCCAATCCCTTGTTCGCACCTGTCACACGTAATTTACCGAGAAGACAAGTTCCACCAAGTCCGACGTTGTCTGTAGTCAAGCGATTGGTAGGCCGTCATTGTAACGTCGATGGATCCAAGCGCTCGAGACCCTAGTTGTTGCGATGAGCTGACGCAGTGGACAACTCAATGAATTCCAGCGGCGGGGGTCTGTAAATTCCTAATCGGGAGAGGCCCTGAGACCAGGAAGAGGTCAAGAGGAGTGAAGTGGGGAGTAGTGGAGCTAGTTCACAACCAAACTCTAGTTCTAAGATGTCGGCCCGGCAAGCGGCTGTCGATCCGGAGAACTCTATGCTCTATCTCTTTCACAAGCTCAGTGCTCTTTAGCCACAACAGTGCATCCCACTCATGTAATTGAGGCAGCACCCAAACGAGTACTACCCTTGAGATCCCAGTCAAATTTCTTTCGAATGACAGCTTGTCGCCAAAAGGGTTGCACATTTCACGTCGCGCTAGGAGCGGTTAGCTGCGCCCGGAACATCACATCTTGTCGTCGTGGACGTGGAGCTAGTAGCTGCAGCGTGATGAGGTTCGTTCAGAAGACCCTAAACCATAAGCAGCGTTTGCAGCTCGTCTTCTGCTGCTCTGTCTGTTCACGGACGGAAGGACCGCCGTCTCGCTCCCACCCGAGACATGCAAACGGCCGCACGCGCGTGCTCTCTCCAGCAACGGCTGGTTTAGTCTACCATCTCTTTGTAGCCTTGTATAGCTGCGGCCGCGCCTCAGACGGACCTCGCCGTGCATGTAAAGTCAGAATCCATAACTCCAACTTCATATTTCGCTGTTCGTTGTCCCAAGCCCATGGGAGACAGACCACGAGTGGATAATGATGGCATTGACAAGACGTCTGCTCCACTCGCGAGCAAAGTCCGCCAACGCCAGCCATGCCTGTGATGATCGGATGAAATTAATGCACGTCGGTCGATCGTCTGTCCCTTTCTACTGGGTCGGCCGTGGCGTACCCCACCAAGCTGTCATCCTGCTGGATGCTTGCTGGGAGGCTGGCTGCACCGGGGTGTCCGTAGCGAGCGAGCGATCGCTAAGCTGCAGCTTCCGACCATAGTGTCGTGCCAGCGTGGCAGCCATCTGGACCATTGAGAAGGAGTGAGGTGCATTTTCGCAATACAGTGAGTGGTACGGCATGCTCGGGAGCATCAATGGTCTACTTCGCCGTGTCAACCGGAATGGCATCATCCGCTGCGGCACGTGTCGAGGCGCGGCAAGCGGGAGGCAATCGTGTAGACGATCTCGAGCTTGAATTGAGTTCCGTGGAGGGAGCTGACGAGCAGGACCACATGTGCTCGAAGTCAATGTTACATCAGGTGAGCGCACAGTAATTCTGTGGTTGAAAGACCACGAGCTGCTTTGTGTGACTCGTGGGACATAGAAGCTTCATGCTTGGTAACTGTCACCACGGCATCCGAGAGCTACAGTTTGTATAGTGACATGCGTTGTGAAAATAGGATACCGTGAAATTGATCAAGTATTGCATGTGTTATGGCAGCACCAAGCATGTGGTATCAGCTAGCATTGTATGAGTTGGGCATCGTTGTAAGCAAAAAACATGCAGCATACTGCCAAAATTCGTAAAAAAAAAAATGGAGAGGTAGGTGATCGAAACCTAGACCTTCCGCAATCTGCTGGATGCAAAGCGGACGCTCTACCACTGAGCTACATCCCCTGGTATCCTGATTGATGGGAAGATATCTGAAACGTCAATTATATTCCTATGCGCGTAATTTGTCTTCGGAACAACGCATGGGATAAGTTCGATCACGCACAACAGATGACGACTTTGTCTAGTTCTGAACGATCTAAAATCTTTTTATACAGTAGATAACAAATCATAATACCGTCTGGCAAGATACAACGATACGAAGTGCTCAAAATGTCTGCAATACAGATGGCTACGCGAAAGGATCGAAATCAAACAGTAGCGTCTGGTAAATCGCCATTCCATTGTTTGCCCTGCTTGTCGTTGTCACGCATCAAGACCTCGTGATTCAGATGCCATTACAAATCGATATCGGGTATTCCGTATCCTCGGCGATACAACAATATATAGCACGATGCTCTCTGACTGCTTCGTTGCTTGCATTCAGCTCTTACTCGGAGATAGCAGCCCTCGGCCGAGCCAGAGAAATCCGAATACGATCCAAACTGATGTTGGGCGCCTCTCAGCTCCAACATGAATCCTTCGGGTAATTGGACAATGTCTCCTTCCTTTGTCAGCTAGAACTGGGGGCGACACGTACTTATAAGGAGTCAGTCGTCGTCGGCACAGGTAGGTTACCTTTCTTCATTGTGATCAGTCACCCAAAGACAATCGATCCTCCAGCCCCCAATCCACTCAGACATCACCACCACAATGAACTCCCCAGCACAGGCAATAGTAACAACCAATGAGCGCGTCACTGGCCCTCCCGGAGCCGAGATGCTCAAGCTGGCCAACATCAACCAGCAAACCGAAATAGAAGTCCTCGACCTCGCCTGTGGAGGAGGCATCATCTCCAGCGAACTCATAGACAACAAGTCTCTCAAGATCAAACGCATCGTAGCCGGTGATCTCGACGACCGAATGCTCACCTTCACCTCCGACAAGCGCGATTCCATCCTCAACTCCTCTCCCGACTCCAACTGGTCCTGCGTAGAAACGCAGAAGATGAGCCAGACCTCCCTCCCTCTCCCCGACGCCACTTTCGACTACGTCTTCAACAACTTCGGCATCTTCTTCCACCCGGACGAGACCGCAACGCTAACAGAGACCCTTCGCGTCTTGAGGCCCAGTGGAACCGCAGGCCTCACCAGCTGGAAAGCCATCGCCTGGTGGGCGGAAGTCGCCGACCCAGCACTCGCGCAATATCTCCCCGAAGCGCCCGAACTGCCTGCACCGGGTGGACTGTTCCCTACCAAAGGCTGGAATGACCCAGAAGCGATTCCTTCGAAATTGGAGCAAGCTGGGTTTCGCGATGTCAAGGTCTCGGAGTATAAGTTCAAACCCAAGGTCGAGGCCGAGCCTTTTGCGCAGGCGACGGGTTTCCTCGTTCAGAGCATTGCGAAGAGGGTTTGGTCGGAGGATGTTTATGGTAAGTTTGGAGGTGAGATTGAGACGGCTTTGGTCCAGTACCTGAAGGCGAACTACGAGGGAGGGATTTGGGATGGGGAGATGACTGCTATTATCACGCTGGGTTCGAAGTAAAAGAAGACAGCGGGTGCAGTCTTAGGTGGACATTTGTCACGCTCGATGAATTAGCCATCAACAATACATACTGTTTACATGTATCTTCGAGCATCTGCATGTATTCGATCGTGAACTCGCTATTTCTTTGCATAAGGGTTAGAGTTTGGGTAATTGTAAGAAGACACATTTTCCTGCAGAGGCACTATATCTCAATATTCAACCCGTCTCAATAGAAATAATAGCATTTATAACCCGCCGCTTACGTTTAGACCGTTTGGATCGTTGTATCGCTGGGTGTGGAGCCTCTGACTGCCGTTGGCCTCAAATGAGCAAGCTCTTGAGATTTCCAGACATCAACATATACAGCAACCACACAGCTTGTTGTCATATGACGAAATATAAGTCAAGGAGAAAACGAGGCATATACTAGCACCAAAAGAGGGATATACACATATCTGCTGCACAACATGAACTGCTCCACCGTTAACAAGCATTTCTCATGGGCTGTAGAGTCAAAAGGTTGCGAGACTGGTGCTGCTTCAACACCTCAAGCCTGACCGAACCATGCACATTCGCACCGCCGACCAAGATATGGCACCTGATGTTGTCAAATGCAGAACCATGTCTCCTCAGCCTCGTGTTCATATCTTCACAAAGGGTGTCAGTTGGCATTCATGGTTCCATGAAGCATCGACAAAGCCAGAACAGGCCCAAGAAGCCACAAATGCTCACATATCGAAACAGCACGCATGACACAGAAAAGATGGGAGAACGAGAACATGCATATAAACTTGATCCAAATCGAATTCCATTGACTACTATCTTCTAAGGAGTATGTACCAGATCCTGCATACCTCCTCACCCATCCGCTGGCGCGATCCTCCAGCTTCTTGTACAAACGAGGCTGATTTTGGAGAGAGGTGGGTGAGCAGGTAAAGTGTTGCAAGCAGTAGTCTGGCCGAGATGCCGACACGCTCTCCATGTGAACCGTTGAGCAAGACAAAACGCCAAGCTCTGGCTCGGAGCGGAGAGGTTGCCCTCAGCGTGGGCGGGGTTCGTTCTTCGCAACTTGACACATTGGCGCGCCATGGGGAAGCAAGGGCGTGGCAACTTAAGTGGTTTGCGGTAGTGATTGAAGGATCTCTTCTGAAGATTGTCTTGGGAGTTCCAAGAGGAAAAAGGGTCTCATCCAATGCTGTCGTCATATTGTACATGTCAGTTCATCTTGATTACTCGTCATCGTCGTCGTCCGTGCTGCCTGGAACGTCCATCACCCGCTCGCCTGCTTTTTCGAGCGTGCGTCGAGACCATGCTCGTACGCCTTTCCAGATGGCATACAAGAAAGTGGCAACGCCGATGGCAACTGCGATCCAGGAAAGCTCTCGCGCCCTGTTACGGCCATTGCCGCCGCCGCTTCTTCCTAGCATGGGGGTTCTGTTAAACCAATACCATGGGCCAAGACCAAAGAGGAACTTTGCGAAACCTAGCAGGCCCAGAGACGCAAGGCCCTTAGCGAAATGCTCTGCCCAGCCAGGATCCTCATCGTCAAAGATGAGACTGCCTGTTGGTCCCCCGCCGTGTGCTACAGCAGTGACAGGGTCGAGGTACAAGTTGATGATGGGGTCCGCGAAAAAACCAAGCACGAACATTGCGACAATGAAGATGCCAAGGGTGAGACCAATCTGCGCGGACGTGCTGCTGATCCAGCTACTCCATGTCAAACGCTGCAGCTGATACCTGTATCTGCAAGTGGGACACTCGTAGTAGTTCCTCTTTTGGAGCGGATCAGCCATGCGCCATGCGCCGAGGCACTCTTCGTGTACGTATTTCTGACTGCCTTTGCATTTGCATGGGCGCAGTAAGCGGCCGCCGTCTTCGGATTCGTAGGTCACGCGAGGCTCGGACTTCAAAGCTGAAGGAAGACTAGAAGTGTCTTGGTGGAAGGTCGGCTCGACCACCTCTAAGCAGATGCGACATGTTCTGGCAGGGTAGTGGCGGCGCCGGCGAGTGTGTGGTTTTGCTTCGTCTTCTGCAGGTGGCGGTGATGCTGGCTCCTGTTTGTATTGGTAGGTTCCCTGCTGCTGGAAGTCCTCAGGAGGCTCCATGGGTGAGTCGTGGTCTTCTTCTTGCTTGAAACCGCCAGGCAGGTCTTCGGGAAAGGACCAGCTGGCTCCGGTCGAATAAGCAGCCATGGTGGGCGGGAGGTGGAACGGGAGGGGAGGGTGTGTAGTGTATGATATAAGAATGCTTGCCTTGGGTTATATCATAGGGGTGTCTAATGAGTAGTGAGTGTGAGAGGCAAGGCAGGCATGTACTTACTTACACACACACACTCGCGCGTGGTGGTGCAGGCAGAAGCTTCTGGGCAGGCGGGAGAGTGTCGTGTTCTTCCGTCGCGCGTAAGGAAAGCTCTTCCTTGGCGAGCAAGCTTCCTCTTGCCTATTGTCTCTTGCCGTCTCGTCTCCACATCGACCTCACGTGACCAGGACCCTCGTATCGATTAGGTCGACTTTCAAAAAAATATCAAAGTCCAGCCAGCCGAGGCCAGGCGAGACTGCGATCAAGCGACCCAGCACGCCAATACACTCCAGTATGGCCGCCGACGCTGAGATGTCTCTCAACGAGAGACTGGACAAGATTCGCTCGTCGCCCAAGCTGCAGAGCGTGCAGCAAACCGCCGTCGTCTTGAATGCGATCGAAGACACTCTGCGCAGCCAGAAGAGCGACACCACACCGACTTCCTACTTCGCCGCCCTCTTGAGCCTTCTCCCGCAGTACATCTCCGCCGAAAAGGGCATTGTCAACAAGGAAGTTGCCCACGCCGTCGTCTACCTTCTGGATCTGGTTACCAGCCATGTGCCTGCGCCGCTTCTGCGCTCCAAGTTCCCTCAGATTCTTGCCAGCCTTGCGCCAGCCTTGACACACCCGGAAGCTGAGGCTCCCCTGCTCCGCGCTAGCATTGGATGTCTGGAGTCGCTGCTCATCGCCCAGGATGCGCAAGCCTGGGCCCAACCGCAGTCGCCCAACAGCCCGCGCGGTGCCGTCGGAGGACTGCTTGCTCTCGCCATGGATCCTAGACCGAAGGTGAGGAAGGGCGCACAGGAAGTGCTGCTCAACGTTCTCAAGCAGCCACCACCGAGCCCGTCTCTGGACCACCCTGCGGCCGACATGTGCGCTGAGGTCGCTTTGCGCAGCCTGAGCACACAAGCCGATGCAGCTAGCGAGAAGAAAAAGAACAAGAAAAAGCAGGAACAACAGAATGAGCCTGGACTTATGCACGCATTGCAGTTGGTCAAGACTGTGGCTACCGCGCAAAACGGATGGCCAAGCAAGAAGATTGATACCCTTTGCGAGGTTCTTCTCAACATCTCCAAGGGCAGCAACGAGTTCCTCACCATGTCCGCGTTCGAGGTATTCGAGCTCATTTTCGCTGGTCTGGCTGACGAGGTTTCGTCTGCGAAGCTCCCTCGCCTTCTGGAGGCGATCAAGGATCTCCAGCCATCACAAAACGACACACAGCTCCTGCCACCCTGGATCGCGGTCTTGAGCAGAGGATACGACGTTTCCTCACAGGTCGAGCCTGAGGATACCTTCCAAAAACTGCCGGAGCTTTTCTCGAAGATCTCTGGATTCCTTTCATCATCCTCGCACAACATCCGCATCTCTGCCTCCGAATGCTTGATCTCACTCCTCAACACCTGTGTCCCAGAACAAGTCATTCTCGAACCCTCTATGATGGACGACAAGGTCTGCGAGAAGCTCGCTAAGATCATGCAGGACCTGCTTTCGGTCAAGTACCAGACCGCCTGGATGGAGGTCTTCAACGTCTTGACTTCCGCTTTTGAAGTTTTCCGCTGGCGCTCATGCCCGCTGATGAACAAGATCGTCAAGTCTGTTGGTGACCTTCGCAGCAACGACTCTTTCTCAGGAAAGAAGGAGGCCGATGCTGTGCTTTCTGCAGCGATCCGCGCAATGGGCCCGGACAACGTCCTGGCACTTCTTCCTCTCAACCTTGTGAAGCCCGTGGCTGGCCAACCTGGTCGTGCATGGCTTCTACCGATCATCCGCGATTCTGTCAGCAACACTGGCCTCGCACACTTCCGCTCCGAGCTTGTGCCTTTGAGTGAGGCCATGTTCCAGCGCGTGCTGAACCACGGCAGTGCCGAGAAGACGATGGATATCAAGATCTTCGAGACCGTGGTCAGCCAAGTCTGGGGCTGCTTGCCTGGTTACTGCGAGCTTCCTCTCGACTTGAAGGACGCCTTCGACCAAAGCTTTGCTGAACTTCTCAGTAATATTCTCTACCAGCAACCACAGATCAGGACGGACGTCTGCAAGGCGCTTCAGAACCTGGTTGATACCAACCGTGTCATTGCAGAGCTTGAGGAGGATGGCAACCTGATTGAGCAGGGCAGACTCACCAAGGCTGAGGCCCAAAGCAACTTGGACCACCTTGCAGGCTTCGCTGGCAACATGCTCGCAGTTCTGTTCAACGTCTACAGCCAGACCTTGCCCCAGAACCGCGGCAACCTGCTGCAGTGCATTAACGCTTTCCTCAGCGTCACTCCCGAGGCAGAGCTCATGGAAACTTTCACACGCGTCGCCACCATGCTGGAATCTTCGCTCGCTGAGCAGGAGGCTCAGACGCAAGCCGACAAGCAGAAGCACCAGCGCACAAACAACAAGGATGGCAAAGATAAGATGCCTCCTGTTTCACACACCCTGATGGATCTGGTCATCACAATGTCAATTTACCTTCCCCGTGAGAGCTTTGCTGGTCTCTTCAACATGGCAGCCACTATCGTCAACAAGCAGGACGACCCGCAAATCCAGAAGAAGGCGTACAAGCTCATTCCCCGTCTTGCTGAGTCCGAGTCAGGACGACAGGCACTGGCAGAGCGCAACACTGAGTTGCAGCAACTTTTGTTGGGCGCTGCTGAGCAGGCCTCAGCACCTTCAAAGCGCGACAGACTGGCTTCCATCGCTCAGATTCTTCCGTTCCTACCCAAGTCCGACCTACACTTCATCCCCTCTATCCTGTCCGAGGTTGTCATCAGTGCCAAGGAGGTCAACGAAAAGGCCAGAACACAGGCTTTCGACCTTCTCGTTCTCATCGGAGAGAAGATGAAGGAGGGTGGCACTATTGTGAACTCTAAGATCCCGTCCATGCCAGATGATGCGCCTTCAGCAGAAGCTAGCTTGGAGGAATATTTCACCATGGTCTCAGCTGGTCTTGCTGGCTCTACACCTAACATGATTTCCGCAACAATCACAGCACTCACAAGACTCTTGTACGAGTACCGCTCACAATTGCAGCAAGCGACTGTTACCGACCTCGTTCAGACAATGGATCTTTTCCTTACCTCTAACAACCGCGAGATTGTGCGCTCTGTGCTCGGTTTCGTCAAGGTCTGTGTCATTTCTCTACCTTCAGATTTGATGCTGCCGCGCCTCGAAACCCTTGTCCCCAACCTCGTTGTCTGGAGCCACGAACACAAGCAGCACTTCAAGGCCAAGGTGAAGCACATCTTTGAGCGCATGATCCGCCGCTTTGGTGCGGATCTCATTGAGCGTTACTGTCCCGAATCTGACCGCAAGCTCATCGCAAATATCCGCAAGACCCGTGAGCGCCGCAAGAAGAGAAAGGAGGCTGGCGAGGACGACGACGAGCAGACTACACAAGACAAGCCCAAGAGCAAGTTCGAGAGCGAGTACGACGACGCAGTGTACGGCTCCGATTCTGGCTCAGAAAACGGCTCCGACGTCTCCGACGATGAGGTGCTTGGTCGTGCCGCATCTAAGGGCCAGAAGGGCAAGCAGGGTGGCAAGCAGTACATTGTTGAGGACGACGATGAGCCGCTTGATCTGCTTGACAAGCGTGCTCTTGCGCACGTCTCATCAACAAAACCCACCGCTAAGCGCACAGCACCTGAAACCAAGAAGAAGGCAAAGACTGATCTGGACGGCAAGCTGGTGTTTAACGACAAGGACTCTGATGACGGTGGTGATGTGATGGACTTTGACGAGTCTGGATTGGTCAATGGCAAGGAGCCCGGCGATGGTACGCTGGAAGGTGGCATCAACGCCTACATTGAAGCGCTCAAGGGCAAAGACGCCGGTTTCCGAGGCCAGAAGGGCAAGCTGAAGTTCAAGCAGAATGGCGGTGATGATGAGATGGAGATCGACGGCGACGAGGTCCAGGCCGCGCTTTCCGCAAGGCAAAAGGCGGCCAGAAGCGACCGCGGACCTCCCCAGAGAGGTGGCCGTGGCGGCTTCGGTCGTGGCGGCGGCGATCGCGGTCGTGGCCGTGGTGGCAATGGTGGTATGAGGAGGGGCCTCGGCATGGAGAAGACACAAGGCAGGGGCGGCGGATCAAGTGGGATCAACAAGCCTCGTGGTCGTGGCAATAGCACAAGAGGCGGCCGTGTGAAGAGGCGTTGATTGCGATCGACCCAGGCGTTCTATCCAAAGTATGATTTAGATATCCCTTAAGCATGCACATTTACCTCTGCGGACTTCAGCTTCAATATTCATTGACACGTTCGTTGATTTCGCAAGGCTGCACTAATCACTTGACTCGGTTGCAAACACCACATACACTAATCATCATTCTGGACCAGGAACTCGACCGTCACGATATTCCAAAAGCAGCAACCTCAAAAGCGCAAACACAAACGCCAACACACACTCGAACAACAGCTATAATAACGTCGATGTAGACTGCAGCCGAGGTGGGCGTAGCTGTTTGGTGGTCCCACTCACGGTATTTGTGACATTGGTCAATCAGCCTGCACATTGGTAGTATCGCCCAATTATCTCGACATCACCCCATTATCAACAGAAGTACGCTTCTAACCACATTGTAAGGCATCATAGGACCGCTGAGGTCAGTCATTGTTGGTTCGCATGCTAGTTCTACAACGCCAACGACCGATGTGAGTTGATGTGCTGCATAATGACAAGGACAGCGACATGATGAGGTGTGGAGAAGGCTTCTTGCAGCACATTGTGAAGGGCGGCGGGTCGTGGAGCGTCTTGAGGCGCAAGAAAGGAAGTGATCTTCTGACAGTAGGATTGGGTCTGCTAAAGGAGCTTCGTGTTGGATGTTCTTGTTGTGTTATATTATTCTCTACGTAAAGTTCTAATATTATACTCGTGATGAAAACCACCAAAGTACCCCCAATGGGTACCTGATATAGAAAAAGGACCTCCGAATACCCAACAAACTCCGGCCCCGAGATTTATCTAATCTCGTATGCAATGCATCGCTTCGCTTCGCGCGTAATACAAAAGTCCCGTCTCCAAACAATCATGATGCGCATTTCTTCTGTTTTTCTTCTCTCCCGTCATGGCTATGGCCGACGCGTTTCCTGATCTTCCAAATGCTTTGGGTATCTGTTGGCAATCAAAAGCAAATTAATTTTTTTCTCATCGCAAAGAAGTCTTCCAAAAACAAAAGGCAACGCGAGGACACAAGGAAAGTAGAGCGATGGTGGCAGATCAGCCGCCGACTATGAGCCGGCGTCGATTTGGTCAACGACGTTGTGACTGCTGTACCAATCCCAATCGACACACGTTTCGGGCATGACGTTGGGGATGGTGGGAATGTCGTCGGGGCGAGACATGACGTTCATCGCGAGGCCGCCGGACAGATGCCAGGCAACGTGGCAGTGGAAAGGCCAGATGCCTGGGTTATCGGCTTCGAACTGGAGGGCAGCAAAGCCACCGGCTCGGATAGTGTGGATATCGCGGCGGGCAGGGTTCTGTTGATTGCGGATGCTACCATCCCAGGCGCCTTCGCCGTCGTCAAGGATGTACATGTTGTGGCCGTGAAGATGGAATCTGAAATTCGTTAGTCTGAATCAATGGTTGCAGAGGAAGGTGGTAACTTACGGGTGAGCGAATGGGGTCTTGTTGGTGACATTGAGAACAACAGAGTTGTTCCTGTCGAAGTTGTGGACAGCCCATTGTGGCTGGAGAGGGTATGAAACATTGCCCTCAGCAGCCTTGAAGAGGAGAGGTTCGTTGAAGTTGGCGCGGAAAGTCTGGTTGTTGATTTGCCACTCGTAGTTGCCTGTGGCGTTCATGACGAGGGAGAGTTCGAGGTTCTGCACGAAGGGGTTTGGCGATGGTGTAATCGAGTATTCGGGAACGATGGCCTCGAGAGGGTCGTTGGCACACTCGGTGTTGTTATACGCAGCAGATGTTGTAGGGAGCTTGGTGGTATCAGCACCCTCATAGTAGATTGCTGCAAGGGTTTCAGGTGCGTTCGATCCACCGCAAGCCTCACCACCGGGAGCGGAGGTCCTCATCCAGAAGGCTGATTCCGGGCCGCCATTGGCTTTGACGAGCACGTCTGTACGTTGGCCGACGCCGAGAGTGACGACAGTCGCCTCTTTAGGCTCGACGGGAACGAAGTCAACAGCGATGACAGTCATCGTGTGTCCATCGATCTGGAACTTCATCATGCCATCGGCACCAATGTTGGAGAGGCGTAGACGATGGGTCTTGCCGCTCTCAAACTTGAACTTGGAGAGAGGAGCATCGTCGACGCAGGTCCATGTGATGTTGCTCTCGAGGTTGCTGGCAAGCCATTGAGAGCTGTTGTCGTAAGTCCTCTGGGTGCAATCGTGGTTGGCCCTGCCGTTGATGAGGATGTTGTCGCTGACGGGAGGAATGACAGAGAGATCAGTGCCCACGGCGTCCGCAACAATAGAGAAGTACGGGACGTGGAACCAGTCGGAGATCATGACAGGGCCGACATCGATGTCGTAGTCGAGTTGGGTGGGGCCGTAGATCTGCATAGGACCGACGATACCACCAGTGTACTGGGCAGAGTAGTGTGCGTGGTACCACGACGAGCCGTAAAGTTCGGCCTGGAACTTGTAGGTGAAGGAGTGGAAGGGAGCAATGGGACATTGGCCAACCGCAGGAACGCCATCGTACCACTGAGTATCACGCTGAAGGAATCCGTGCCAGTGAACCGAAGTGCCTTCGAATGGGTTGGCGATCTGGTTGTTCACGGTGACCTCGATCATGTCGCCCCAATTGGCTTCAATGATAGGACCGGGGAATTGGCCGTTGATCAGAATAACATCACGAAGCACGCCATCAGTGGAGATCTGGTCACGAGTGATGTTGAACTCGTAGTATCTGGTATCGCCAGTGTTGGGAACGTCGCTGCGAACAGTGGCATCGGAGTTCTTTGTGGTCTTGTCACCCCAAGGCGCCTTCATGTATGGCTTGCCGTTCTCCTTGGGCAGCCATTTGGGGAAAGTCTCCTGGCAAAGTGTGCCCCAGGTTGAGTTGCCGACTTGATCAGCGTTGGTGAGCGGAGCATTGGGATCCTCGCAGCCAGATGGCCATGACGGTACCGGGTGTGATGTGTGTGACGCGTGGGGCACCAATGGTGGGTGTGACTTGGGAGATTTTGTGGGCTTTGTAGGCTCTTCGAAGGGAGCTTCGGTTGTCTCTTCAGTCGTGCTTTCCGGGTCTGCGGCGACCCATGTGATGGCAGCCGGACACGCTGTCTCGGCTGCAGGACAGGAGGTGACAGTGACATCCACGGTAGTGTAGATTGTGTTGGTTGCCTCTTCGTAGACGACGGTCACGGAAGGTGATTCTGAGCCCCACACTACTGGCGTTTCTTGTGCCACTTGTTTTCCCACAGCGTGCTGCGTGGGGGTCCAGTTAGGGGGCTTCGATGGGTAGCCCTTTGGTGCTTTTTGTGTGAATTGCGGTGCTGTTGGAGGGATAGACTTGGCAGGTGCATGATCTATTGCGGTAGGCGGTTGCCATTGACCGAATGTTCTCCAGTCGATAGTGTTCTCGTTTTGCCAGTCAGGCAGTTCTTGGGCAGCGACACTGCTGACCGCGAGAGCGGCCAACGACCACGTGCCGCGCATAGCGAAGTAAGGATGTTCCTCGTGTGAAGTGGACACTTGGATGTATGTAGCCAAGGAGGTCCCTGTATAACGAGTGGGAGAAGGTGTCACAAAGGACGGTTAGCAAGACAAGGTAGTGAGTAGATGGTAGAGTGGTGTGTGAGGACGGAAAGCTGAAGGTACTCGAGTGTGTGTTATATCAATAACCTGGACAACCGGCAGTGACGACGGTACCAGCCATCGCCAACCACAATCCAAGAGGCTATCCATTGCCATGAGGCGCTACCCAGAGACAACACGCCATAGCTACCGGGAAGTGCCCTGGCCTCAGGGCTGAGCGAAGGGAATCCAGCCATGCGGTATTGACGTCCTACTGAGACATGGCTGGCGAAGTAGACAGCATGAGGTCGATGTAGGTGAGTGCAGGGTAACAATCAGTGCTAAATGACATGCACGGTCGTTAGGCTAGGACTTGAACTGCCACCCGTTTTGGCATGGAGAGAGCCTGTCTCACTTGAAGTCATCGTTTTGTGATCCGATCGTGATGAAATCTCTCGAGAATGACAGCTGAATATGCGAGATTTTGTGGTTGTCCCAATTTATCAGCACACAAAGTTGTCTTATTCGTGATCAGGAAGCCACAGTATGCATGTATGAAGTACTGCAAACCAACAATGCAGGTGTGAATGCAACGCATGGTTGACGACAAGCCATTCCCATTCGGGCGCGGGAGCGGGATGGCGCGCAAAGCTTGTCGTGTTTAATCTCAAGCCTCCCAGTTTCGCAGCAACGCAGCAACCTTAGACGTTGCTGTCTCACAAACGATCCAAATGTCTCTCTTCGCTACTCTCACCGCTGCCAAATCGTCATGGAAACTGCAGTGGCATGCCTGAGTGTGGCTATGCCTCATGTCCTCGGCCTCGGCGACTTCTTGGGAAACGATGTTGGCTTCTTGGAATAACGATCGAAGATGTACTTGGTCATTCCGATATTCCGACGACACAGTGTCAGCGCAGGAACGATACCGCATTCGCCCATTTGGCTCATACCCAAACAAGGGGCGTATCTCTCCATCGTGAGCACACCCTGTCGTCAAACGAAAACGCCACGAACTCTACCGCTCCCGTGACGATGAACAACGGTATCGTTATCGTTGCGTTGCCCAGGCACACCGCACGTGTAGCTGCCCTCCACGCCCATCGCCATCCTGGGTTCGCGGACATAACGTGCCGCGCGCCCAAAAGCTCTCTCTCGCGCACCTTGCCCTAGCCACCGATTTGCCCATCTAAGACACCCAACGTCGAAGCACCAGCCATCGCCACGAACAAATCTCTTGAAACTGGCCTGTGAGGCTGGACGTACGAGCCATCTTCTTTCCACATTCTCACCGAAATGGGCTTAGTGCGGCCTCGTCCCCAGCCCACTATGACAGCATGCTGCCCGTATGCTCGTAGCGTATGTCTGAGGTGATCGTGGGCAGGCCCAAGTTTGCAAGCTCTTCATCGTCTATGAGTGTGATAGTGCAACGGGTCT
This sequence comes from Cladosporium colombiae, assembly GCA_026122715.1. Lineage (NCBI taxonomy): Eukaryota > Fungi > Ascomycota > Dothideomycetes > Cladosporiales > Cladosporiaceae > Cladosporium > Cladosporium colombiae. The sequence goes on along the minus strand of JAKZFA010000001.1, from coordinate 1,909,945 downwards.
GCAGGCGTCGACATGGGTACGTATACCCACAACACGCAGTTCATGAAGTTAACGAAAGCCACAAAATTCGCATACAAAAGGGGGTATCTCAGGTCTATCGCGCTCCCATGTCCTTCTCGTATTCCGAGGCAATAAAAACATGCTCATACAAAAGACCCAGCTTTGGGCCCTGTTCCTCCGTCGGTGAAGCTCGAGCTGAGAGGCGTACCGTTGAACCGCAAATCAGGACTCGATCCCCTTCGGCTGGTCTGTCGTTCTCCATAGTCGCTCAAGACGGCTTGTTCGGGCAACTCTGGGACTGGAGGAACTTTCGATTTCCTTGATCCGTCCGCATAGAACAGAGCTGGATGTGTGATTAGCGTTGCATCCTTCGCATGCGCGCTAGACAGAACGTCGCCTCGGAGCATCTCCTCTATGGTCATGTCGTCAGACCATATATCAGCTTGGCTGATGCCACCCATTTCCAGGTTTGGGTCGCTCGGATCTGAGTTCTTCCTTGCGCCGGGGGCATCTGGCTTGACGCTTTTTCGGCGTATTGAGGAGATCCGGGTCGCTGTATTTGGAGTGCTACCATATCGCCCTCTCCTTGATGCAGTCGAGCTCCGGATTCGGAAGATTTTCCGGTAGAAAAGCCAGACGAAGGGCAAGTTGGCGACGATCAGAGCTGTAGAGCTTTCGCGGACGTACCAGTACACCCACTCGTCGCTGAAAGGGTCCGAGAAGGAATACACTTTGTTCAGTATGGCCGCAATGATGACAAAGACTCCTAGGCTGAAGATGCCAATGAGGGGGACCTTTTTCGATAGTCGTAATGATAGGCGTAAGAACATCGGTAATCCTACAGCGAGCATGGCCACGTCTGAACTTAGGTTGAAGACGGCGTTGGTGATTAGGTGATTCGTTGCTGCATCGCATTGAACTGACGGAGTAGGTACTGCCTGGATCCGGTGTCAGTTTGCGAAAAAAAGCGTGCACGATGCCGGAACACTTACCCAGTAGTTGTGGAAGGGCCTACACCAAACTCCCAAGTAAAGTATCTCCATCACGACAAACGTCACCCCGACATAGACAAGAAGAGCTTTGATTGCAATGTTTTCTCTCCTCAGTGTCGTCAGGCGCAAGTACATGATCAACAGACATGTCTTCGCGCCCCAGATTGTAACGATCTGGCAGTTCTCAACGACCAAAATAAGCTTGCTGCCCAGAGTCCTCTCCGCGATATCTTGTTTCGTCATGTGTGCGATGTCGTAGCCAGGTGGCAGGAGATTGGAGCTGGTGTGTTCGACGATATTGATTGTAACGATAACGACCGTGTAGAAGCACAGTATTGTCATCATGAGGTATTCGTCGGCCTGGAAGCGGCTGATTGCGCCTAGGGCCATGCGGCGCGAAATGCTACATTTGCGGATGTGTTAGTTCTATGTTTTTGGAGATGCTGGGTACTCGAGTCGCAGCGGGCTTGGGAACGGCGTTGTGCTTTGGGCTTGGGTCGAACGGGCTTTGTGCATATGGGCATGGGCTTGGGAGACCAACAATCGACTTCCGGCAATCAGCAAGACTACCGCGTACCAGATCCATGATTCGATTTTGAAGGCCACCATGGCTTGGTGCCTGGTGGTTGCGTGGGCTGGCGCGTTGGGGTAATTCTGCTTATGGGCGAATTCACTGGGGATGTTCACGGGTATTCCTGGGGCGATATAGCTGCGTCTTGGGCGGCGGCGTCTTTCCTGGCGCTGCTGGCACCTCGCGGCATATTTTCCAGGGAGCCGGGTCGCTGGGTCGAGATGGCGAGCGCGATCACTCAGGTGGTGGAGGCACGAGTGCGCTGGAGAGGCATGTAGTGGTAGAGGTAGTGGTAGTGGCCGCGGGGTCAGACGATTGATTTGCAATTAGGTATAGGTATGGAGGAAAGAGAGATGGAGGCGCTCGATGATGACGGGCGAGAGCGCTCTTCCCACCACTATGTACCGCCTTCGCCCGGCCCGCCGTACCTTGGCCCAGCTAGTGTTCGCTGGCGTACAGACATGAATCAAAAAAAGCTGCCTTCGGTAGGGCTCGCGCGGGCGGACCCATCGTCGCTATCAGCCTCCGAGCGAGCGACGACTCCACCACTGCTGTGCCGTGGCGAATCAGCTGCACCAAGCGCGAGCTGCGATGCCACTTGCCAGCATAGAGAGGATGCAGAACCCCCTGGCCTCCCATATATCCGGTGCTGCACGGCGTATTGCGGCTGAGCGTGGCACTGCTGGCAAGCGTAGCACAGCACGAACGCGGCGCTCGACAGTTGACCGTTGCAGCTATCACCCACCAGCTCGTTGTTTCATTTCGTGAGGAGCGAACGTACGGAGGGCTTCCATGTCCCCGACTCGACGGTCTTCGCTCGGTGCTGCCACCCCCACGCACGTGCGACTCGAAGAAGGATCTCTCGAACTCTCACTGGATGATGAGATGCTCGGCCGCCGGATGATGGTCGGCACTGACCTCGACTGCCAGGAACAAAAGTGTAATTGGGCCGATGCGCCGTTATGCGGGAACATTGTTGCGCCTCTCTCACCAGCATTAGTCCACATATGTACGTGCGAACACTCGCTTTCGACACCGTAGTGGCATGATCGCGAGGGCTCTAAGATAAGTTCTTAAACGCGCTCGGGTCTGATAGCGTTGACCATTCCACTTGCACGAGGTGGTGGACAATTTGATTCCTTCAGAACACATATTGATAGCAGGCGTGTCCCTGAACGCACGGCAATCGCGAAAAACAACAGAATCGACGCAAGTCGTATGGAAACCTGCGCAGAGCACTCTAAACACGCAGCACTGCGGCTGAGCCAAGGAAGATGCGCTATTCCTTTGTCAGCAAGTCTCCTGGCCAGTGGCTTCACCAGTGGAGCTACCAAATGCTCTGTATATCGAGAGGTTGCCACACCTTGTTGATGAAACGCCTCTGGGTACAAAGAAAACTTATACAGTTCTTCTCTGCAGCGTCCTCACGAATCCTGCACGGCACTCTGCTGGATGTCGATCAGAAGCGTTGTTCGTCTTGGCGGAAGATCAACACCTCTTGATCCCGAGTACACGAGCCACAATAAGAGCCTCCAACATACACAAGCACTCGTGTATCATCACCCAGGAGCCAGGATATTGCTTTACATGTGGTTTCCAATGCCCCGTTATTCACCCTTGATGACCAGATCGTGTCAAAAAGAACTCTGTCACCACGGAACGCTCCAACATACCTTAAACGCGCGCAGCGTCGCAGACGATAACCTTGCTCTCAAGCCGACCACAAGCCTGCGATGGACTTCCCATGTGCCAAATACCCCTGCTGACCTCCAGCGAAACGCTCCCATGATCGGTCAATGACTTGTGCTCACGCCACATCTTCTCTGCGATCGGATTCATACCAGCAAGGCCGAGAAGACAATGTGGACCTCGAAATTTGTAAACGACCAAGGGTTGGGGTTGGTGTCATCCCAGTCATGCAACAAGTCTTTGTACGGTCGTCGAATCCGCAGACTGTGGCCAACTACAATCTCAACCAGACCGTTGAATATGTATTGCAAGGATCGGTGCGTTTCTATCCTCTTTGACATCCTGGGCACGACTTTGTCTCGTTGTCTCGAACTGTTGGATCGAGAACGCTCCTTTGCGATTCACATCTCGTTTGCAATCAAGCTGATTCGGGGCGGACAAGAGCAGAACAACATTCTAAAAACACACTGGGATAACCAAACGGCCCAGCGAAGAAACCATCCGAGTAAGGATCACATACAGTAGTAAACACATGCAACGTCTGCTCGTTGCGCTTTGTATATAAAAACAATTGGCTCTTTTGTAACGCCGTGTTCTCTCGTCTTGTACGCCAATAAAATGCCCTCAGAACCAGAACAATGCAAAAAAAAATTGAAAATGCCCAATGCATGTGTGCATGATCCATCATGCCCCAATGAATTGTTTTCGCCAATGCCAAAAAAACATATCAAGGCTTGAACCTATACCGCTTGCGGTTCTCCTCGACCCACCACTCCGACATCTGCACCGCCTTCTTGACCCACGCCTGCTGAACACCATTGGGCAGTCTACGCACAAGGGTGTTGAAGTCGAAGGACAGCACCGGCTCTTTCTCCCACGGATCCTTGGCCAGGTCCGTGAAGCGCCACTCGGAGCCGGCTTGCAGGGGCACGATGAGGCGCAGGTTGGGCTCGTTGGCGTCGCGCACCGCCAGGCTGGAACCGCCAGGGTTCATGATGGTGAATTGCCAGCCGAGGTGCTTGTTCTCGTCAGAGACGGTCTTTTGCGGGCGCAGGAGCGATTGGCCCTCGTAGTTGCGGAGCAGGTCGCGGGCGGCAGTCGCTTCGCACTGCGAGAAGGTGGAGGTTTCGATGAGGAGGTCCAGGATGGTGGGAAGGATTTGCATGGAGGTGACGGGGTCCGTGATGTTGATTTTGGGGAGCGCCGGGTGGGAGACGACCAGGGGGACGTGGAAGTTGGCGATCCTCGGGTTGTGGTAGGGGGTGAATGACATGTCTTCTGCGATGGACAGGCCATGGTCACCCACGAGCACAATCAAGGTCTCGTCCGCGACGCCTTCGTCCTCCAGAATGTCCAGAACCTTGGCCAACCACCTGTCAACATAGCCGATGGCGTTGAGGTAGCGCGACAAAATATCCCAGTCGTTGTCGCCTGCCAACTTAAACATCTCCTCGTCCTTGGGAATGCTAAAGTCGTGGTGCGATGTGGAGGTGAGATGCGATAGGAACAGGTGCTCGTCGTTCTTCTTCGCGGTGGCGAAAGCATCACGTAGATAATCCTCAATGGCAACTTCAGGCATGCCGTAGTAGTTGACATCGCTCAGATTCTTTGCGGGAAACTTGTGCCCCTCTTCCTTCAGGAACTCTCCTCCAATGATGTTCTCGGGAGTGAATCCAAGTTTTGGCATTAGCATATCCTGGTTGTCGTAACCGAGTGTGGTGGACTGCATAAATTTAGAGGTCCATTTCTTGGCCCCTTTGTTGCTTTGGTTGCCGCACTGGATTTCATTCATAGCATCCAAAATATGCGGCAAACATGGCTGGTAAATGTGCTCTGTGTATTCGCGGTTGAAATCAGCGGCCAATGGGACGACACCGCAGTGCGTGCCCAAGAGACTCTTCAACGTGTAAGTGGCCGTTGTGTGCGCATTCTGCGCGCTGATACCACCACGGAAGGTACGCCCGTTGCGTTCGATGTTTTCGGTTCCGTTGGTAAACCCGCTCTCAAGGTCACCAGTCAAGTAACGCGCCATAGGTGTGAGAGAAGCGATGTGGCGTTCCACCTCGGCCGGAATCTTGCCATCTTTGAATGTGCTTGCGAGTCGTTCCCAAACACCAGCGTGCTTCTTAAGTGGAAAGACATCCTTCCTCGTACTCTCAAGCTTCATCAGAATCACATGCTTGATTGAAACATCTCCGATTTCGATTTCTTGCAATGCCGGCAAGAGCTTTTCGTTGCTGTTTGAAATTTCTAAAGGATCCTTGCTTGCGTCGTAATGAGGCATATTGCGGTACCAGTCTTCGAATCCTGGTTGTGGGTCTTGAGGAAGCCATGCGAATGGCTTTGGTTTACCAAGAGCAGAAATGTGCTGGAACGAGACAGGGAGTGCAATGACAGTAGAAAGAGTCGCGCCAACCATCAGGTGGACAATGGGCATCAATGGGAGTGTCCAAGACAAGAAGACCAGTGAGCTGTCCGGAGGGCGGAACATTGTGCAGAGAACCTGCAACGCCATTCCGCACGCCACAAGAAGGCGCAGGCATACCATAAGACTCGAAGCCTGAGGTGGAGGCGATGGGTTTTGCACAGGCTGGTTGGTCTCGAGGTCGAAGCCGTACTCATCAGTATCAGACTGGTCTTGCGACAGAAGCATGTAGGCTTTTTGCTCGTCGTGATCGGGTGTGTAGTCCTTGCCTCGCCACTTGGCGATATACCTGCGGACAAATCGCACGGGAACGCGCAGCACGTCGATGCAAGTGTCCGCCACAATGAAGCACACAGACTGCAGGACCATGGATACGAAGAAAAGAACAACCATGACAATTAGGAGCATGACAATTCCGGTGGCCAACATTTTGAAGGCCGAGGGGTCATGAATCGCCTTCATGTTTTTCCAGCGCAACTCGGTGCCGGCGGTGATGTAGAAAGCCATGCTTCCCGAACCCATCAGCAGCAAAAGCGCTGCGATGAAAAAGGAAACGCATAGTGCGATGATTCCTTGGTCGACGAGCAGACGCAAGCCAAGCAAAACTATGGTGTCCTGGAAGAAGAAGGACCAGCCCCAGCCCAGGACGGTATGCAGCTGTAACGCATCCAGATGAGCGTAGATGTGTAGCAGCTTCGCACTGAGGATGGCGACGCATGCGATGGCGAATATGAATTGACGGGTAAAGAGTCGAAGCGCCACGCCGAGGATAGTTTGCGCTAAGGCGCCTGCTGAAGAAGGCAGCCTCCACTCCATGCTGCAAGCCCGAAGGCAGAGGAGAGATGTTTTGGGAGCGCGAGGAGGGTGATGTTGATGTGTTGCAGTCAGTAGTAGTAGTGGGAGGTCGGCCAGACAGTCTGGGAGTGGCAGCAGTAGTGAGAGGCTTCCAAGAATGTTCTCTCCCGTTCAGCTGCGAGGCTGTAGCAGCGGTGCAATAAGGGGTGCGGCAGCACGGACTGGCTTAGTGTGCAGATTCAGTCTAGTAATAGAAAAGAATACGGGCAGTGTTACGCCTGAGCCTTCCTTCGCGCTCCACCCAACCGCGTCAATCAAATGCCAACGAGCGAGAGAAAGGGTCCTTTTGGCCTTATGCCCCATGTATGCGGTGGCTGTTTGTTCGCTTTGCTTTGCTTCGCCAATCGAGGCTGAACTCCGCCATGGCTACACCAACGCTTTCACTTCCCTTTCCTAGTTCCTTGTCCTTGTTTCCTTTCCTTCAGTCACTGACTGACTGACTGACTGACTGGCCGAGACTCTAAGCACAACCCCCGCCAGGCCAGGCCACCAGCGTACTACACACGGGCAGGCAGTGAAGCGAAGCAGCGTTCAATTCTTCCGCGCACATGTACGCCACACGCTCGCAGGGAAGTTGTGTGCAGTCATGTCATTGCACGCGAAACAGCGCCAATGGACGTCGCCCGAGCAGGATTCGCTTAGTGATGCCTCCTCGTTTTCTCCTCCTATCATTTTCCTTCACATCGGTAGGATCGCAATCATTCAGCAGCCACACCGGTCGCGGATCACGCGACACTGCGCCCGCACAGGGTGCTGCGGCCGTTGGATCCCTGCGCTAGGCGTTTCGGTTCATGGCAAAGGGCCACGCTAAATCTCGATTCGGAGTGCCTTCACGAGATCAAAATTTGGCGGCTGGTGATAGGTTGGCGAGGCGCATCCGACCTTCTTCTTTGAGTGGCCAGTCAAGCCAGTATACACGCCCTGCTGGCACATGGCAAAGGCTATTGCCTAATTATTGCTCCCCGCATACTGCTCGGCTGTAGCGACCAGAGGCGGCGACTTGCATTGCCTTCTGCCACGCTGAGGTGATATATACGCGGATTATGCCACACAAGCCACGCGCTTAGCGATGTCCAGGCTCGCTGGGGAGATGGGAGTGCAAATCTCCTACCTGACACGCAGCCGGGGAGGCGTGAGTCTGGACGACCACAACGCAACGCCGATGTGCGCCGCCCGGCCTTGATCCGACTCGGCACTCGGCTGCTAATGGCGACATTTGACTAATGAGAGTCTATTCTGGACAGCTGGAGCGGAGCCGTTTCCATTTTCTGGTCCCTTAGACCCTCAAGAGTCAGGCGTCTTTGCAGCGGAGCAGGCGGCCTGGGGTTTGGCACCAAGATAACTTTTTCTAGACCTGACCGCGAAGGAAAAGCATAAGAGGATGGTACGGCGCAACAGACACGGGGCTTCGTCTGGTTTGCTTGCTGTGCATGAATGATGGCCAGATTTCCGGTGACGCCGGCCCGGGTATGCAGCCTCTTGACACAACGTGCATGGACGGCACTTGTCACCACTTGTCATCACCGCGAACCGCCCAGACTTGCAGAGCGCCTTCACTTGGAAAATTTGGGGAAGGGGAGATCTGGTCTCTCGCTTATGTACGAGCCCAGCACATTATGCACGATCTTAAGCAAGCACGCTAGTTTGTGTACGGAATGTTGATGGTAAGCAAGGCTACTCGGTCTTCATGATCAACCGTATCTGTACACCCACTCATAATCCCCAAAAGATAGTTTGGATAGCATCTCAATGGTCACCGTACTCGGAGGTTTACATGTTGCATATGTTACTAGCACGTTAGAGTAGTCTGCAGCTGATGCTGATTCCAGGACGAACACGACTTGTGCTTTGAATCTCACATATCGGCCATGTCCGATGGGCCTCGGCATCACATTTTTGAGACCCTCTTGTCTCCCGTGCTGCTGAGGGCATGCCTGCATCACACAAGAGACCTGATCTCGGGGTTCTGTGACCCCAATGCGCAGAGATTGTGCACCGCAACACATCCTTTTGTGCCGCTGGACATCAAGGACATGATTGTCTCCCGAACTGGACGCACCTTGCTGCCATAGATGGTTGCAGACCGTGAAGCATCAAGACACCATCCCGCCGACCACTCCCAATACGGTAAGCTCATCAGGTTCAGGGTATCCCCACATCTCCATCTTTCAGCGTCGGCCATCTGCGACAGCCTGATAAGCATATCTAACAAACAATTGACCCGTGGTCATCACCATCATACCGGCAAGTACACGGTCTGCCTTTCTTCTTGTGAAACACCATACAACAGTATTCCAGTGCCTCCTGTGCTACGTTCCTGACCTCACTCACTTTCTGGACGTCCATTCTTTCTACTGTCACACACTCTATGCGCTGTCCCCACGAGCACCCACGATCAATGAAGCAATAGAACGAACTTACACGCAGTACCAACACAATACCAATACACTAGCCATGGCTCCCGGCATCATTGTCCCACAGCCAGCTGTGGACGACGCACAGATTCGCTCTCTCCACACAGTGACACAAGACTGGGATGACACCATCCGTTTCTACCTGAATGGCACCAAAGTCACACTTGACGAAGCCGATCCCGAAGTCACACTCCTCGAATACCTCCGTGGCATCGGTCTTACAGGAACCAAGCTAGGATGTGCAGAAGGCGGCTGCGGCGCTTGCACAGTAGTGGTCTCCCAATACAACCCCACAACGAAGAAGATATACCATGCCAGTGTCAATGCGTGCTTGTCGCCGCTGGTCAGCGTTGACGGAAAGCATGTCATCACTGTGGAGGGGATCGGATCGGTCAAAAAGCCACACCCGGTACAAGAGAGGATAGCCATGGGCAATGGAAGCCAGTGCGGCTTCTGCACGCCTGGAATTGTCATGAGCGCATATGCTTTGCTGAGGAACAAGGACAACCCGACCGAGCTCGAGGTGGAAGAGGCTTTCGATGGAAACCTTTGTCGCTGTACAGGATACCGCCCGATTCTGGACGCGGCTCAGACTTTCAGCTCAGGGAAGGGCTGCGGCATGAGCACGGCCAATGGAGGCAGTGGCTGCTGCATGGAAAAGGGCACAGATGGTAAGGGTGGATGCGGAGGGAGTAACGGCATCAAAGACGACGCTCCAATCAAGAGGTTCACACCACCAGGATTCATAGAATACCACCCTGAGACACAGCTCATCTTCCCGCCTGCACTGAAGCGTCACGAATTCAAACCTCTGGCATTTGGCAACAAAAGCAAGAGATGGTTCCGTCCTACAACCCTCCGCGAACTGCTGGAGATCAAGGCTGCACACCCCAGCGCGAAAATGATCGGTGGCAGCACAGAGACCCAGATCGAGGTGAAGTTCAAGGCCATGTCGTACACTCATTCGGTCTACGTGGGCGACATTGCAGAGCTGCGACAATACAAGATCGAAGACGACTACCTCGAGATTGGCGGCAACATCACCCTCACAGACCTCGAAGACCTGGCCAAAGAAGCTGTGCAACACTACGGCAAGGACAAGGGCCAGCCTTTCGAAGCGATATACAAACAACTCCGCTACTTCGCCGGAAGGCAGATCAGAAACGTAGGCACGCCCGCAGGCAACCTAGCAACGGCCTCGCCGATCTCAGATCTGAATCCCGTGTTCGTTGCTACGAATGCAACGCTCATCGCGAAAAGTCTGGAGAAGACTACTGAGATCCCAATGAGCGAGTTCTTCAAAGCATACCGCGTCACGGCGCTGCCTCCAGATGCGATCATCGCAGGTATTCGCATCCCTGTCTTTGGCAAGGGAGAGTACATGCGTGCGTACAAGCAGTCGAAGAGAAAAGACGACGACATTGCCATTGTCAACGCAGCGCTGAGGGTACGACTCTCTGACGACAACACAGTCGAGGACTGCTCGTTGGTCTACGGCGGCATGGCGCCTATCACGATCGCAGCGAAGCAAGCAATGGAGTTCTTGAAAGGCAAGAAGTTCACCGATCCCAAGACTCTCGAAGGTGTTATGAATGAATTGGAGCACGACTTCAACCTGCGCTTCGGCGTACCCGGCGGAATGGCAACGTACCGTAAGACCCTGGCACTCGGTTTCTTCTACAGGTTCTACGCTGAGGTCATGTCCGCGCTTCCATCTGCTACGAAGACTGAAATAGACGAGGACTGCATCGCCGAGATCGAGCGCGAGATCAGCAAAGGTCACAAGGATCACACCGCCGGCGTGGCTTATGAGAAGAAGGTCATCGGTAAGGAGGCACCTCATGTGGCGGCCTTGAAGCAATCGACTGGTGAAGCACAGTACACCGATGATATTCCCGTTCAGCGCAATGAGCTGTACGGATGTCTCGTGCTGTCAAAGAAGGCTCACGCGAAGATCGTTTCTGTCGATGCAGAGCCTGCGTTAGAGATACCAGGTGTCGCGGCTTATGTTGACCATAACGATGTCGCCACTCCTGAAGCGAACTGGTGGGGTGCACCAAACTGTGACGAAACATTCTTTGCACTTGACGAAGTCTTCACTGCCGGTCAGCCTATCGGCATGATCCTGGGTTCTTCAGCCAAGATCGCCGAAGCTGGTGCGAGAGCCGTCAGAGTAGAGTACGAAGAGCTGCCGGCAATCTTCACGATCGAAGAGGCTATTGAGAAAGACTCTTACTTCCCTCACTACCACTACATCGTGGACGGAGACACCGAGAAAGCTTTCAAGGAAGCCGACCATGTCTTCGAGGGCGTGGCGCGTATGGGCGGCCAGGAGCACTTTTACCTTGAGACCAACGCTTGTGTGGCCATTCCTAAACCCGAGGATGGCGAGATGGAGATCTGGACTTCTACTCAGAACCCAACGGAGACTCAGACCTATGTTGCTAAGGTGACTGGTGTTGCAGCCAATAAGATCGTTGCCAAAGTGAAGAGGTTAGGTGGTGGTTTCGGTGGCAAGGAGACCAGGAGCATACAACTTGCCGGGATCTGCGCTGTTGCTGCTAACAAGATGAAGAGGCCTGTGCGATGCATGCTCAACAGAGACGACGACATCTTGACTTCTGGTCAGCGCCACCCATTCCTTGGACGATGGAAGGTAGCTGTGAACAAAGATGGCAAGCTTCAGGCACTCGACGCGGATGTTTTCAACAACGGTGGTTGGTCGCAGGACTTGAGCGCTGCTGTGGTGGATAGGGCATTGAGCCACATCGACGGCACGTACAGGATCCCGAACGTCAATGTCCGAGGACGTGTTTGCAAGACCAACACCGTCTCGAACACTGCTTTCAGAGGGTTTGGAGGCCCTCAGGGTTTGTTCATTGCGGAGACGTACATGGAAGAAATCGCCGACCAGTTGGGCATGCCTGTCGAGAAACTGCGCGAGATCAACATGTACAAAGCAGACGAGCCCACGCACTTCCGCCAGCCGTTGAAGGACTGGTATGTTCCGCTCATGTGGAAGCAGCTGCGCGAAGAGTCTGCGTATGACCAGAGGCGGGAAGAGATCACGAAGTTCAACGCAGAACACAAGTGGAAGAAGCGTGGACTTTCTATCATCCCGACGAAGTTCGGTATCTCGTTCACAGCACTATTCTTGAACCAAGCCGGCGCACTGGTGCACATCTACCACGATGGTAGTGTGCTGGTCGCACATGGCGGTACAGAGATGGGCCAAGGCCTGCACACCAAAATGACCATGATCGCAGCGGAAGCCCTCGGCGTTCCCCAAGAAAACGTCTTCATCTCAGAAACGGCGACCAACACAGTCGCAAACACCTCCTCAACAGCCGCAAGCGCCAGCTCCGACCTCAACGGCTACGCCATCTGGAACGCCTGCGAGCAGCTCAACGAGCGCCTGGCACCCTACCGCGAGAAACTCGGCCCAGATGCCCAGATGAAAGACCTCGCCGTCGCCGCGTACTTCGACCGCGTCAACCTGAGCGCCAACGGCTTCTACAAGACGCCCGACATCGGCTACGTCTGGGGGCCCAACACCGGCCAGATGTTCTTCTACTTCACACAGGGCGTCGCAGCCGCCGAGGTCGAGATTGACTGCCTCACGGGCGACTGGACGACGCGCCGCGCGGATATCAAAATGGACGTCGGCCGCTCCATCAACCCGGCCATCGACTACGGCCAGATCGAAGGCGCTTTCGTGCAAGGGCTCGGCCTGTTCACCATGGAGGAATCGCTGTGGCAGCGCAGCACGGGGCAGATCTTCACGCGCGGGCCCGGCGCGTACAAGATCCCTGGCTTCAGAGATATTCCTCAAGAGATGAACATCTCATTGCTGAAGGATGTGAATTGGGAGAATTTGAGGACGATCCAGCGATCGAGGGGCGTGGGCGAGCCGCCTTTGTTCTTGGGCAGTTGTGTGTTCTTTGCGATCAGGGATGCGCTGAAGGCGGCGAGGAAGCAGTGGGGAGAGGAGGGATTGTTGAGCTTGAGGAGTCCAGCTACGGTTGAGAGAATAAGGGTCAGTTGTGCGGATCCGATTGCGAAAAGGGCTCACGTTGAGCCTGAGGAGGGGGAGAAGAGCTTCTTTATCAGCATTTGAGGCGGAGTGAACTTATGCCGTGGGATGTGAGGCTGGAGAAACCGAAGAAGCGGACACCCGAGCGCTTACTGGGAGTTTTATAGAAACCCATATCAATCATGATGTTTACGAGATCTTTTTAACGCGTTCCAGCTTGACGATGAGGCATGCTATCAAAGCAACACAGAAATTATAGCCCTTCTTTCTCAGAGAGGTAGAGCCTTGCGACAAAACAACAAGAACAACCGGATAAATGAGACCTTCTCACCGAATATCGGACCCCGTATAGCAACCTCCAAGAGGCTGAACTAAGATCAACCTTCCAGAAATCCTAATGTAGAGCAGTAACTTGCCAGACAATCAAGATACTTCCAGACACACGCCCTCTAGTTGCCAGACTGGTTGAACAGATCCCCGAAGCCGCATTCCGAGGCGCGGTATCAAGAACTGGTGTCATTACTCCCATTGTTACAAGGAGGAAGAAGGCCGCGGAGGGCACAGCATGCATTCGATGATGTTTGCATGACGCTGGGCGCCCATGGAGAGATCTGGCCTCTGTTCTTGTGGGGTAGAATATGCACTTGCATATGCGGGCTTATCGAAGATCACGAGGTGTGGTGGGATGTTTGTTGCAGAAAGGCAAGCGCCGCTGTCCTGCACAATGTCATGACGATTTCAAAGGTCATGTAAGTTCAGTGGAGGATCTCTTCGCCACATCGTGCTGCCGCTTTGCTCTGCTCGAGATGCGCAATCGGTCGATGTGCGCCGCGGAGAGCTGGTCGTTGCGCCGTCCTCAGGTGTGCTTGTTTCGGACGAATGTGCTGCGAAGATTGTGAATGTACGTGTGATTGTCTATGCGACAGTGTTGAGACACGCTTGGTACGACGAAGATGGTTCTCCAAAGATACTAATGCTCCAGCTATCAGGATTCGATGCGATATTCCGACGGTACTGTTCTCGACCATTTAATATTCCGACGGCATTGTTTTTGGCCTTTTAACCGTTGCCGATTTTCGGCGTCTGCTTGCCCCCACCTTAAAAAAAACGCCCCCCCGCCAGAGCTCCATGGGGAATGTTTGAGACATTTAAGAACATCACCGTCAATGCGATCGAAAGAGCTTCGACTGAGGTGATAAGTATGCGTACCGAATGCTATCCTCCAGCTGTCTCATCTCTACCAAGATAAGAGCACTTGTTCGAGGGCAAACCTGAAGACCCAGGATGCATCTGAGGAGTAGGATAGTGGGGTTTTATGGTCTGGGCGAAGGCCAGGTGGAGAGCTGGGGCCGGCTACTCGGCCATAGATAATGCGTCAATCACGGCCTTACCCTTCATGAGGTCACGAAGATGTGTGCGGCTGCACCTTCTCAGGTGTCCCTGCGTGGTGAGGTACTACTTTAGATTTTATTTTGTTGGGTGATCTCTCTTGACTTGATCTTCTTCTCATCCTTCCCAATTCAAGACAAGTTATACCCTTCATCAAATCAGTTCCACAAATCCAAGATGGGTTACCCCGAGACCGCTACTGGCTTCTTGGTCAACGACCAGAAGAAATGGACCGAGTTCGAGAAGAAGGAGGTTTGTCGTTTCATGCCTGACTGGGACCCCGTACACTGCTAACACACCTTCAGTTCAAGCTGAAGCAGTTCGGCGAGCGCGACATTGACATTGCCATTGACGCGTGCGGTGTCTGTGGCTCTGATGTCCACACTATCACTGGTTAGCTACCCCACCCCCAATGCTAAGCAATAGCATTTTGTTAACACAAACCAGGTGGTTGGGGCGATGCTCCCATGCCTCTCTGCGTTGGCCACGAGGTCATTGGCAGAGCTATCAAGGTTGGCAGCGAAGTCAAGACTGTCAAGGTCGGTGACAGAGTCGGTGTTGGTGCTCAGATCAGAGCGTGCTTGGACTGCGACAACTGCAAGGCAGACCAGGAGAACTACTGCCCTAACTGTAAGAACTATCCTTTGCGAGCTCCCAGACTAATGCAAGCTGACCTCCGGTGCAGCTGTTGACACTTACGGCGCCCCCTACGAGGATGGCACCATCGCCATGGGTGGTTACTCCTCTCACATCCGTGCTCACGAGTACTTCACCTTCAAGATCCCCGACAACATCTCCACCGATGAGGCCGCTCCCATGATGTGCGCCGGTCTTACAGTCTACTCCCCTCTGGTGAGACTTGGTGCTGGTCCTGGCAAGAAGGTCGCCATTGTAGGCATGGGTGGTCTTGGTCACTACGCTGTGCTCTGGGCCGTTGCTCTCGGTGCTGAAGTCTACGTGCTCTCCCACAGCCCTGGAAAGAAGGAGGATGCTTTGAAGATGGGCGCCAAGGAGTTCACTGTTACCAGTGAGAAGGACTGGCAGAAGAAGTACCCCTTCAAGTTCGACTTCATCCTCAACTGCGCCGATGCCACCGACAGGTTCGACCTGCCAGCATACTTCTCCACCCTCAAGGTTATGGGCAAGTTCCACAACGTCGGCTTCGGCGACAAGCCCCTTCCTCAGCTCATGGCTCAGGACTTCGCACCCAACGGCTGCTACATCGGCGCCTCGCACATTGGCAACCGTCCTGAGATGCTTGCTATGCTTGACCTCGCCAGCAAGCAGGAGATTCACTCCTGGATCTCCACCATCCCTATCTCTGCTGAGGGCTGCAAGGAGGCTGTCGAGCGTGTGTACAACAACAAGGATGTCAGGTACCGTCTGGTGCTCAACAACTACGATGCCGCATTCGGCGAGCGCTCTTAGACGCGCCTGATGTACGGGATTGATGCAACGATGACGAAATTTAGCCATGACACACAGTATAGATAGCTAACTCAAAACAATGACCAAGCTGTTTCGAAACACAAGTGATACAACCATTGCGGTGCACGTGACGACGTGACGAGAGATCCGCTCTTTGCTGAGGCAGCCACTCGACACACAGCCGGTGATCGCCTCTTCTTGCCTGCTCGAGGCATCCTTGTCTCTGATCCACTCGGGTCCACTGACCTGCCACCCTTCAGCTAAGTCCGCGCTCGGATCGATTTAGGGGATCTACAGGGCAGATATGTTCAATCACCGCAGATAGGGACATTTGTGCATACACACTCTGCGGACATATCTCATACGTTAACAGCACTCGGCTAAAATAAATGATATCTCTCGCACCCAATATCGCGAGTCTATCGAAACCTTAGTCCCACATAGCGAACTACATAGTGTTCGCGTTTTCCCACGTGTAATCAACGCCCCAAGGCCCCCTGCGTACGGCCACGAACGCCAAAACTATTGCCGAATGAGGGCTGTCCCGCGACGACAGCCCCATCCGCAACCCGCAACCGACCAGAGACATGCATGAGGCTAAGTTGTGACGAGAAGGGTTCGCCACCTTGGCACTATAAGACATATGGCAGAGCTCCGGAGCCCTACACTCGCTTCACTACCGACAGAAAGAGTCTGCGAACATGCGATTGCACGATTTACGCGGAATCCTCTCTGCCGGTGCACATTGACAAGTGCGCGATGTGGGCATGTTATTGCAGGCCAAAGCACACTTTTTTGTGATCCGGTTTTCCGCGGGTACAGCCCTCCGCTCCTCGCGTACTGTGGCGGCCGTGAGGTAACCGGTCGTTTCTCTTGTGGAAAACGTAGAAGGGCTGTTGACAGCCTGACAGGACGTTGAAAGCTAGTTTCTCAGTGCCACAAAGATCCCGTTGCTGAGTCAAGTAGCCTCGTGCGAAACAGGTGTGGGTTTGTTAGCCACGAATGGTGCCACACAAGAGGCGCGATTGCACACTTCGAAGCCAGCGATACCGCCATCGTCATTTTCGAAGTGCCACATTCCCGTGCCACGACCTCGGATCGAATGTTGAAACAAGAGTATGCATAGCAATATAGCAGATGTAGTACCGAGAGATCTTGGGCACCAGCATCGCCGGCACGGCAGGTGGTCCGAGCCTGCCGACACAATCTTGAAACAGACTATGGCGCGCACACTTAGCTTGAAGCGGACTCTTCACCATCGACTTCAAGGGGGCAGGTGGCCCAAAGAGACCTAGCCATGGACCGTGAGGAAACCATTCGCCACTACTGCCCGTGTGCACGAACATCTGCACATCGATCACGGGGAGCGTGCCACATGTGCTGCAAAAACGCCATGCAAAGTGATCTTCGTGCTATTGAAGACCGTTCGCGACCAGAGTCCATAGTGCCGGCGCGAACTAATACTTCCATCTGCGATAGCAGCAGCACGCTATACATCGCTCGATATCACCCGAAAAAGTGCTACCGCTTCCAGTTACTTGCCTTTCCATGACTTCAGTCCGGTGTCCCCGCCCTGTTAATACCCTGGAACATCGGAAGCGTGTTTCGAGTCCCATTTGGCGATACCCGTGCGGGATGTCATACACTGGCCCGGCCTTTCGTGTGGTATCTTGGGTCTTGAGGGCTGCTTTGGTCGACACTCCTTTCCTCCCATCCAATTGACTTATTCTTCTACCTGCCACTGGGTACATTCTGAAACAGCCCTCTCGGCTCCTACACTGGGTCAACACCACCTGGTTCCAGAATACTTTTGGTTACTCTACCAAAGACATCACCTAGGCATACAGTACCATGGGGAACAACGATAGCTTTGGCACGGGGAGCCAGAACCCAAAGCCGACGACCGACAAGTTGACGTACCGCCTCTTCCCAACGTCCAACCAACAACCTCACCTGTCGACAAAGACATTTCAACAGCAGACACTCCACCGAAATGCCTCATTCAAAAAGCGTCGCTCCGTGTCCCTCGATGATTCTTCACGTCCACATGGCGAGGCAAGAATGCCATTCGCCCGTCCCAGTGACGCACCAGCTCCTCGTATACAGGACGTGCCTGCAAACCGTATGAAAGCGTCGAAGGCAGACGGCCAAGACAGGACCTGTAAGTCAAGCAACTATGGTTCTTTCGCCAAAGCTGACAGCCACCAAGTCCAAGCCCCTAAAGTACTCTCTTACAGGCCTAAGGTCTCAGAAGACGCTAGCCATGGAAGGTCTTCGAGCGCACCAGACGGTATGCGAGCAGAGACGCGCACACGTAAGCCAACAGGTCTTGCACACATGACAAATGCTGCAATTAGCAGTTCAGCCAAAGCGGTCCGTGGTCTAGGGAGCACTTGGTACAATCCACACGACAGCACCATCGGCGGACCATCTCGTCAAGACTCACAGAGACGATACAACAGACCCGATCCGATACAGGAAAAGCCACTTCCACCACCACCACCGCGCGATCAGACATTGGACCCTTACCACAACCGCTCGCACAGCACCCCCCTCTCGCCTGGCCCGGGGAGTGCTTTCTATACGGGGGCGAGATCTGCCTCGGTCACTGGGCTCACCCCTCTCGTCACGCCTTCTTCTCTGGATCCAAGTCGCAAGTCATATTTCCCGTTGAGCTCAGATGCCCAGATACGACAGCTGATCGGGTTCTCTCCTATCGAGGACGTCGAGAACGAATCCGAAGAATTCTACAGTCGCGGCAAATCGCAGGACGTGGACCTCTCTTTGATCACGGGGCCTTCGAAACAGCAGCAACCGGTAGAACTGCCCGCAATATCAATTCAACACAAAGCGGCGGACAATTATGTCGTCAACAAGGCACACCATGGAAGCCCAAAATCTGCGCAGCCCGTAATGTCTCCGCAGCCAGTATTTGCTCCTGCAGCGCCCGCAGATTTCGCCCGCCCTTCTTTGCCTTCTCCCACGTTGTCACAAGCCAGCACAGCCATGGTTCCAGCTGCTCTGCGCGTCGCTGGTCCCAAAAGGAGCGCGAGCGTCAGTGCCACCCTTGATAAAAGGCCACTACCGCTGCAGACCAGACTTCACGCCGTGGACGATGTGCACCCGACACAGAGTTTCTCGAACACAACCGTACAAAGAGACAGCGAAGTCGCTACGATGCTGTCGGTACTATCAGAGCTTACCGTACAGACGGAGAACCTTCATACACGGTATGCCAATTTGCGCGAGGATCGCCAAACCCTTCTGAGTGCAATCTCGCAGGGTCTGAAGGAACAGAGAGCGGGCCCGGATTACGTGAACACTATTTTCGACCAACACATGTCTCTTGCAACAGCCTGCTCTTCGATGGATATCTGCGTGGCGAAGCTCAAAGCAGTTGCACGACGGAAGGATAACCTGGTGGAATCTCTCACGGCGCAAACATCCCAAACAGCGAAAAAGCCATCTTTGTCATCTATCAACGAACAGAAGCCCACACCAGTGCCAACATCTGCAAGATCGACGCCAGCGCATTCCAGCTCACACAAAACGTCTCTTTCAACGTCCTTCAGCCTGCAACCCCTGAAATCGAACCCGGTTCACGAAGCCAGCAGACCTGGACAGTCTGACGCAATGCAGCGCTTCCGTGCCAATTTGGATGTCGACTACGATACTGACGACAGCACTGCACCACGTAGAATGAATATCAAAGGCGCTAAGGCAGCTAAGATACTCGGCCTTGCCCTCGAACCCGACACTAGCCCGGAACCACGATCCTCAGAATCCTCACAATCCAACTACATCCACCCGACGCACAACCTCAAAGCAAACCACAGCACCACGAGTCTCGACCGCGAACTCTTCACGCGAGCCCCCAGTCCGCTTCCAGCCCAAACTCCCGCGCCAGCTCCAGCTCCCGATCGTCCTCTACCCGCTCGACCCTCAATCCGCATGAAGCAGAGAGACCACGTTCCCACACCGCTACCTCTCCGTCCAATCGAAAAATCCGTCGTCGAGAAACCATCACACACCGCCCAAGGCTCAGTCGACGACGGCACCGTCTCCTCGCGCGCATCGACTCCCGCGGAAGACAGGGGCGCCGAGACTCCGCTCGAGGATTGCCCAGCTTTTGATGCGAAAAGCCCTGGCATGCAGACCGTGCATGTATACTTCCCGGACTCATTGTCAATCGTCGCTCCCAGCATCCACAGCAGCACGTTCAGCGAGATCGGAGAGGACGAGTTGTTGGAGTATTATGGATACCTCAGATGAGGTCCACACAGACACACACACAGACACAACGTCAAAACATTTCCCGACTTGTAAGATTATCACTCATGGTCACCCCAGATGAGGGCCATACACACAGACACAACGTCAACACAATTTCCCGAGTTGTAGAAGAGACATCTCGGATGTATACCTCAAAACGAGGCAAACTTGGACACAACGTCAAGCAAAATTTCCTTTACTTGTATATATTCTATATAACCACTCAGCGAAGAGCACCATAATCTAGTAATGACACGAGATGAGACGAACGCATTCGAATGCAACGGCCTCGATGTTGAAGTAATAATTTCCCTTGCAGAAACACGAAATGAAAGTTGACCCGCTGTGCATTATGAAGTACTAAGCCTGTAAAATGGACTGCGCCCTCGCTCACATGCCTGTATTCAGCGCATATTACATGGAGATAGTTGACAGCTTCCTGATTAGCGACCAAGTCTAAATAGCGCGGTTCTATAGAGTCTTGGTACTGACTGAATCTCGAGGCTCCATTTGCTTCATTTATCCCTGCCACCCTTTGGAGGATCGAGCGACCCGATTTCTGTGGAGTCGGTCCTGCCAATTTGAAGACCATCTAAGCTGCTTCCAGAATGCCACGTTGATACGCCCGTTCATTCACACATTGTTGCTTTCCCCCGGACCACATTTCGCGGCCCCGAGTCGAGTTGACAAAGGCACTGCTGCCTAGTGCCTGGCACGTTTGCAGTTGTCACCTCGCTGAGGCGACGGAGGTGGGACTGTAACATGCATTAGCCAACGTCGGGGAACATC
This sequence comes from Cladosporium colombiae, assembly GCA_026122715.1. Classification (NCBI taxonomy): domain Eukaryota; kingdom Fungi; phylum Ascomycota; class Dothideomycetes; order Cladosporiales; family Cladosporiaceae; genus Cladosporium; species Cladosporium colombiae. The sequence goes on along the minus strand of JAKZFA010000001.1, from coordinate 1,889,088 downwards.
ACAGCGAGGTGTGAAATCTTACTCTGATGGTCCTGTAACGGAGTCAATTTCAAGTTTTCGAACAATTCGCCAACGTCCCCGACCTCGTTGCACACCACGCGAGCGTTAGCGCCGTGGATTTGCGATCGTTCTTCCCGGAAGAGGACCAGGTACTGGCCGCGCGCAACGTGGAAGTCCTCGTTGCGGACAGCGGGTGGCACGCTGAAGCGTCTGTGATTGTTCCCGCGTAGAGTGCCACGGCCGTCCTGCTCAGCGCGGACAACCCGTCTCTCGTTGATCGTGCTCAGCGTAGCGACGGCATCTGCAATGTGATCGTAGCGAGGGTTGTCGGAATTACGGCGAGCGTGACCCGGTCTGCGAGGCACGCTGGGCGGTCTCGACGGGGCGGTGGTGGAGTTCAGGTGTTCCCGCTCGAAAATCTGTAACAAGGTTCCAGAGGTGTTCGGCTCACTGGTACCGTCGCGAAGGGCATGCAGAGCCGCGTCGACGGTTTTGCTGCTGATGCTGGCGTGGCGAGAGAGAGATGCTCGAGCTCCATCTTCGGAGGGATGCAATCGCGCAAGGCGGCGAGTACGCCACTGTCTGTGATCAGCGTGTGGCGGAAGTATTGAATGCGGTTGGCGATGAAGTCTGCGAGTTCTGGGTCTACGTGCTGAGTAAAATTGTTGTTCGTCGAGTAGAGCGCGTTGATCAACATGGCGATCTCAGACGCGTACACAGGGTAAGTGCAAAGCTTCCTCGACATGTGTTGTTGGAGGTCAACGAGCCCATACTCGATACTGAATTTGTAAAGATTGATCTCGTCGACAAAGTATGAGCGCGTCGTCTTGGTTGCAGTGTACCCAGCACTGTCGGCGTGAGTCTTCGGTTCGAATCTGACGATTCTCTCTGTTTGAGAAGAGACCGCAAGTCAGCATACTATCACAAGCCACACTCGGTGCTCCAATCATACTTGCGATCGCCTTCCTTTTTGATCACGTCGAGCCTGCGTACCACGAGAAAGCCCGCAGCTGAGCCCATCGCGAGCCACTGCATCGCTCTTTTCAAAATCACATGATACTGGGTATCCCTCACTCTCACCATTATTCCCATGTCGCCAAGGTCCTCTCGCACGCCCTCGCGGGAAAGCACATCACGGATTTTGGGGGGAAGTTTAGCCTGCTGCTCCTGGTTGAGCATTGGGCAAGTTTCCTTTGGTTGACCTTCAAGCAAAATCTTCAGCGGCGCGGTGGGTCGCCTTTCTTCCATGTTGAATGTGTTCGGGTGATAGGAGTCGTAACACATGCTTTAGTTGCTATAAATAGGTTTAGAGGTATGATTTGGGCGAGGACCCGAGCTCGTGCGGTACATGCTCTGGAGTAGGCGTGAAAAGGGTCGCGTGATGTCTTTGGCAGACGACGATACAGGGATCAGATGGGCCAGGGAGATCGCTGTCGATGCTCAATTGTACCTAGGGATCTAGAAGTTTTGCCGCGAAGTGGGCGTATGAGTGTTGACAAGCAATTGTTGCGAGAAGAGATGCAGGCGCCAAGCTATCAAACAGGTGAAAAGGGTTGCCCGGGTCCAGGACGCACGGGGATCGAATAGATGAAGTGAGGTGTAGCAATTCGCAATGATGAGACTGCTAGTAAGCGATGTTCCTGAAAATTCAGAGGTAGATGTGCAGAGGACTGTTGAGGTAACGCTAGAAAGATGATTTCCAGCGCCAGCCATGAGAGAACAAACTTTATACACCGCAGGTGTAAAGAGTTTGTTGCTGCACGCAGAAACCTGGCATAGATACCACTAGAAGGATATGCATCTGTCCGTAACGAACAGCGCTCGAGAAGCACATACCCGCGCATGATACAAACGACTAGCATTTCAAACAGACGGTCTCCACGACCTATGTCTCCTTCTCTTTTCCCCAACTTTCTTATCGCTCTCCGAAGTGGGCGAGGGAGGCGCAGGCCGAGCATTCTCAGTGGCAAGACCACCGTCTAAACGTGTCAGAAAGAAAATACAACACCGCTGGGAAGTATGAACTTACTGTGAGTGTCCTGCAATGGAGTCAACCTGAATTCCTGGAGCAACTCTCCTACATCCCCATGCCTGTTGCAAACGACACGCGTTGACTTATTGCTTTCAGACTTCGCCACCGGGAGCAACACCAAGAGTTCTCCACGTAAGACAATGAAATCCTTGTCGTTGGACGTAGGCAGCCCAGCCCCACAACGTATAGAGAGCAGAGTTCCCCAACCGACTTGCTCCGCAATAACCAGACGCTTGTCTCGATAGATGGCATCGAAGATCACCATGGCATCGCCAGTGAGGTGATCAGAAGCACGACGTATAGCTGGTCCAGTGGGAGCTGCAGATATCGGATCGGAGTTCTTCAGGTATTTCTCCATGAAAGCTGCAAGCAGGGCGTTGCTCTCGTTGAATTTCCCTGCGCCGTCGGATATCACTTTGGCGGCCACCGCAAGGGCGTCGGAATCAGGCTGTAGATGCGAAAGAAGAGCTTGGAGTCTGTCTCTCGCGGACAGAGACGTACGAAGAAAGGACAAGAGTGTATCGTCTTTGGCTGTGAGTTTCTGCAGAGCTTCGACCCGTCTGCAAACGAATCTTGTCAGGTCGGCATCGAAGGGAGTCTATGTGGCACAAGATTCCATATGTCAGCAACAAATTCCATCTCTAGCTCCAAAGCTTGTCACAACACTTACAAAGACATCGTTTGTGTACAAAGTCTTGAAGAAAGTCACAATCTCAGCAACATACACCGGATACCTCTCACAAAGCCTTTTCGACAGCGCCGCTTGCAAATCCGTCAACCCAGCGAGCGCACTAAACTGATACAGCTCCGCCTCTTCAGCAAACCAAGCGTGCGTCTCCGCCGTCGCGCCCCAACCCATATCTTGCGCATGCACATCCGCATCGTAAGAAACTACGCGCCTGTTGTTCTTATCATCCATCCGTACAACCTCAGACTTCCCCTTGACGAAGAATGACGCTTCTTCGCCTCGGAGGATCCACTGGACGACGCGGCGGATCTTGGGGTGGCAGCTTTGGTCTGCGACGGTGACGATGGTGATTTCATCTAGGTCTTGCACTTGGCTTGCGACGCTCCAGATCCAGTTGAGCAGGTGAGAGGGGATTTTGTTAACTTCGTCCGCAGTCATCAGCGGAACGGCTTTTGCGTTCAGGGGTGGGAGAGATATTTTGAGTTGGCCGGCGAATGGCTCGTCAGTGAAATTGCGCGCCATGGTGCGCGATGCATAGGTGTGCAGTCGTTGGCATAAGTCCAGAACAGAGCAAAGACAAGCCAAAGATGTCGCTGTCGGTGGTTATTCAAACCAGCGGCGTGGATCTGGACAACCCAGTGCTGGGCGCGGGCGCGCGTTCTTCTTCACGGCCATGCAAACGAAGCCGAACACAGCATGAGCCCGGTGTCTCGAAACGAAATACTTCTGCAATATAGCGATGCATGCTGCCGCTGCTCGCCCCCAGCAGCTTCGACGTGGCAAACGGCTGCACTCGTTCTCTTCCGCGGCATTTGGCATGCATGTTGAATTTATCCAACTGGTTTCGTATACGGTCGTTCGTTTTCGCTTCTACTACGTCCACCCTGTATGTGCGAACGTCAGTTTCACCGGCAACAACCTATTTCGAATCTCATCGATGATCAGGTGAATCGTAGATTCATCTTGAGTATCGTGCGAACTATCGACTTCTGAAACTCCATGCACATGCGTCTGCGTCTGCAAGCAGCCGTGCCGCGCCATAGCTGGAGCCGCGGTGGAAAAACGCCTGCATGATGCGCACATGCAGCTCCTAGGCCTGTTCGGAATCTGGGTTTCTTGAGCACGCTCCATACAATATCGAAACAGACAATCCCGGAAAGGTTCAGGCTTGCACACCTGGCTGCATGAAAGTAAGGAAGAACGGGGAAAGGTCTCGAGCACACATGCCACGAAGCCGGTTCATTCATCAAATACAATACGTACCGGAGCCTCCGGGCGAAATCTTGCCTCCAAAATTCATGCGCAACCACTTAATCCTCCCTCCCAACTTTACTTCTCCCCCAAACCTCATCCACGTTCGCCTTACCTTTCGTCTCAGGAACATAGTACGCGACGAAAACGCCAAAGACCGCCGCGATACCAGCAAACAGGTAGTAAACCTCTCCCTTACCCAGCGCCTCGCTGACGATGGGGAAGAATTGCGCGACGACGAACGTCGCGATCCAGTTAGCAGCTAGAGCCCAAGACTGCGTGGCACCGATGGCTTCCGGGCCGACGAGCTCGGAGGAGAGGATGAAGGGAATGGGGCCTAGGCCGAGGCCGAAGAAGGAGACGAAGAGGAGGACGGCGATGCCGGAAAGGACGGGGAGGTGGCGAGTGATGCCGACGGCGAGGAGGATGGAGGAGGTGCCCATGCCGGCTATGCTGGCGAGGAGGCAGGGCTTGCGGCCTAGTTTGTCTGACAAGGGAGCTGAGGCTGTCGTGACGACAATGTTTAGGACTGCGACGAGAATGTTGAGAAGGGAGGAGTTCGAAGCTAGTAGATCTGCGAGCAGGGAGACGCCGTACATCACGATGCTGTTGATACCGCACAGCTGCTGGCCGATCATGACGGTCATCACGGCGAGCAGGGCTGGGCGCGAGGTCGGGTCGCGAAGGATGCCAAAGATTGTGAGGGACTCTTTGACGGCTGCCTTTGCTGTCGAATCATTTGTAGCATTGGGATCAGGTCCATCCTGGGCGGACATGAGTGCCTCTTCCTCATCTTCATTCTGCTCCTCGTCTGCGTTTGATCCCCAGCCTTCCACTTCCTCTTGAATATCCGCATCGTGTCCGCGAAGCTTGCGCAGTGCCTTTTTCGCTCCGCTCGGCTTGCCGTGGTCTGCCATCCACCTCGGGCTCTCCTGGCCAGCCACTATCAACGCAGCAGCCTGCAACGCGGCCAAGCCTCCTGCGGCTGCCAAAATGATCCTCCACAGATTTCCCTTGCTCAAGAAGTATCCCAGAACCTGCGCGATCAAAATGCCCACATTGGTCATGATCTGTGTGAACGCGCCAAAGAATCCTTTGCTCTTGGGCGGTGCAGTCTCGCTGATGTACAAGGGCACAGTCACCACTGAAGCGCCAGCTCCAAGTCCAGAGACGAAACGCCCGAACGTCATAAGGCCAATGTTTGGCGCAAGAGCTTCAAGTATAGAGCCGGCGATGAAGAAGGCGGTGGTGTACAGCATGGTGGGAAAGCGTCCATATTTTGCGCCAAAGGGCCCGGCTGAGAGGGCGCCCAGTAGACCGCCGAGGGTGAAGAAGGAGCTCACCAGGCCGAACTGGGTGGGATTCATGGGTATACATTGTGGAAGGTGGGCTAAGGAGGATGTGGTGACATGGCCGTGGTGCTGGTCTTGGAAGTAGGTGTAGGAGCGTGAGAGGGCGGAGGCGCTGATGGACTCGCGACGGCAGGTGATCACATCTTGCGGCGCATTGAGCTCGGCGATGTGGTAGCCGAACAGCAGAGGGCCGATGGTGGCGGTGAGGAGAGTATAGACGAAGTACGGCGTCAGGCCGCGCAGCGGGTTGGAGGAGGCCGACATGGTGAGGCGGGTGATGGTGGAGTTGGGTTCTACGTAGAAAGTACGAGCATGGTCAGAAGAGGGTGAAGAGTCCTGTGGACCTGGAGAGTGTGCGTGTGTGAAGGCGCAAGCGAATGGAATATATCAGCGCGTCATGTCTACGCAACAGTACATGCGTGTGTGAAGTCGAAGCTGGCGAGGTGGAATGTTGAGAGACGAAGCCCGACAAGGAAGCTCGACTGGTTCCCAGGCGGCACTTGGCTTGATGGGCGTGATCAATCCACCACACAACGAAGCACAGAGGCATAGATCGCGGGCTCATGCAGCTTGTTGTTCACAGTGCACATAACGTGACCAGACCACTTCCCCCCCAAGAGTGCGGCTGTCAATGGCATACATGTAACCAATGTGACCAGGCATCGGCGTCTGATGAAGCTGCTGCTTGCGCCTTGAGAGCTGTACGGCAGTCCATCGCACCACCCGCTGCCAATAATGTCGTGGTAGACGAGACGCCTCTCTGCTCCCTCTCTCCCACCCTCCAATCCACCACTGACAGCCCACTGCTGTGCTGACATGCACCCATCGGCGCCCTCCTGGCCAGCCATGCCAAACATCGTACTGTACATCATCGTCCTAGCAGATTTCTGCTACAATCCTCCCACGGCCCGATTTCTCCGGTTTCCGTCTCACCTCACGGTCGCTGGCGATACCTTTGTTGGGTGACCCAGCTACCACTCCATCATCGTCTAGCCTTACACCTTACTGTTCCTCCACACTTGCCCACGAACTGCCTGCGGACCTTAGGGGGCAGCAGGGCGGCATCCGCGTGAGCGCGAGTGCTCTTGACGACGGCAAGCGAAAGTATCCAAAGTCCCCTTGATCATCCTGCCTCGGATAGCGGCGCCGCGATGTCGAACCCACCGAGTGCTGCTCCCCCGTCAGTCGCCGCCGGTGCGCGAACTACCGGCGGCGTTGTTGCTCACTCGGCCGGGCCTCTCGGCCACACCCACGCCCAGGGTCTCAAACGAGCCTTCGAGGGTATGTAGCCCATCTCTGCATCTTACATTTGCCTGTCATTTTCATAGAGAGCCCATTCTACCATTACGCAATCGTTCCTTCTACCTACATCCGTGTTGCGAGACGTCAAGAGCACTTGACTGTGCTTCCTGCCACGTCTCGCCAACACCGGACCCATTCACCGACATGTCGACATCATCTTACATGTACAGCCTCTCTTAGTTCAATTCCAACTCACATTCATCAGAGGCCCCAGATACACCACCACTCGCCAAAATGAATAATACCCCTTATACACCCCACCGGCATATCAATGACCATTACGATATCGTCGGCTTCATCAGCAGCGGGACCTATGGCAGAGTCTACAAGGCCGTCAACAAACGCAGCAACCCTAACATACTGCCTGCTGTCCATCCATCCGGTCGTCCCATCGCCGCATTCGCCATCAAGAAGTTTAAACCCGACAAAGAAGGCGAATTGCAATACACTGGCATTTCCCAGTCTGCAATCCGCGAGATGGCATTATGCACAGAACTATCACATCCAGCACTCATCCATCTTGTCGAGATCATTCTCGAAAGCAAATGCATCTTCATGGTCTTCGAATACGCCGAACACGACCTGCTCCAGATCATCCATCATCACAGCTTACTCCCACGCACTCCAATACCCGCCACCTGCCTAAGAAGCACTATGCACCAGCTGCTATCAGGCCTACTCTACCTCCATCAAAATTGGGTAGTCCACCGGGATCTCAAACCCGCAAACATCATGGTGACCTCCGGCGGAAGCATCAAAATCGGCGATCTCGGCCTCGCCCGCCTCTTCTACAAGCCTCTGCACGCCCTATTTACCGGCGATAAGGTCGTCGTGACAATCTGGTACCGTGCCCCAGAGCTCTTGCTTGGAAGTAGGCACTACACGCCCGCAATCGATCTGTGGGCTGTAGGTTGCATTTTCGCCGAACTCTTGTCCCTTCGCCCCATCTTTAAGGGGGAGGAGGCGAAGCAGGACACGAAGAAAACGGTTCCCTTCCAGCGAAACCAGATGGGCAAGATCGGCGAAGTCCTCGGCCTTCCAAGGAAGCAAGAATGGCCGCTCTTGTCGGCTATGCCAGAGTACCCTAACTTGCAATCGGTCGCTATGCACAATCCAGCTGTCAATCGCCCCATAGGCCTGGAGAAATGGTACCGCAACACAGTCACCAACAATAACTACCCGCCAGCCATCGGCGGGCCATCAGAATCTGCTTACGACCTGCTCAAGAAGCTGCTGGAATACGACCCACTCAAGCGCCTCACTGCGGAAGAAGCGTTGAAACACCCGTACTTCACAGGCGACGACGGCAAGGGCAAGCCTCCTACGTGGAACTGCTTCGAGGGACTGGAGAACAAATATCCGGCTCGCAAAGTGAGTAGCGAGACTCATGAGATTGGTGGAACGGGGAGTTTGCCGGTGTCCGTGAGTGGCGTGGGCGCGAAGAGGGTTGGCATGCCGGATGATGGGCTTTTGAGACCGCCGGTGACGAAGAAAATGAGGGAGGGGTAATTCTGGAAGAGATTGTAAGATCAAAGGTTGCGCAGCTGCTGGAGAGTGGAGACTGCTGCTTGCACGCATTGCGTATGACGATGGGACTGGACGATGGGACTGGACGATGGGACTCGGTAGGGTGGGGTGTTGCGCTGTACCCAATGCTAGACATCTGCTTATTTTTGACGTTGCAGCTGATCGCAGACCTGAAGCCGATTCAAGGTGGCTGGCACAGAGATCTTGTCGTCGGCTCTGTCGAATTGAGAATCGCACTCGAAGCGGGAGTAATGGGATGAGCGAACGCTGGCACCACACTTCCACATCACATGCTGGTGCGCAATGCGCAGAGTGAGGGACTCGCTTGAGGTCAGGTGAGCATAGTGCCGTGAACAAGAGAGATCAGTTCGCATTTTGAAACAGCAAAGCATTTGGTCTTGTTAATACTGTCAACACCCTCACGAAACGGCCGACCTACATAGCCAGCTTGGAGATGCATGCGTGGGTTTTCACAACAACATGGCGATTTCTTGGAACGGCCTGCGGAAAGCATACAAAAGGTTTGAAAGTGCCTCCAAATACTACATGAGCAGGGCTTTGTCCTTCAATTGCTCTTGATTTCGAGGTTGATGTCTCGGCACTGCACCAGGTTGCTGCAGCTTCCGCGTCTTCTGGGTCGCTCCTTCCACTTGCTCTTCTGTGCTGCGTGCTGACAACGCGTGAGCAAACGCAACGCGCTCACTGAAACATCTCACAACATCCAGCGCCAATCAAGCATGTCAACACACCTCTCCAAATGGCACTGTCATCATCCACTAAGATGCTCAAACTGAGCCTGCCAGGCGTGGACCCAGCGGCCATCCCCATATTGACCGCCGAACAAGTCGCACAGATCCCCGCCGAGTTTCTCGACTTCCTGCACGAGTGTAGTCGGGTAGAGGACTACGGCGACATCAAGATCATCAGCCTCAAGGACGACGTGCACAACTTTACGATCATGTCAATTGCTGGATGGGTCAGCAAAGGTCGCCTCGAGCATGATGAGCTCGAGGTCGAGCCACTGGAGCAAGGACCAGACCACGCGCCCGTAGTCTACGATCCTCGTATCCACGAGCAAGACGTCACGTTCGTCTCCACGCCCGGAACGCACGCCCTTTTTCTACAAAGACTCGGCCTGTACATGTTCAGTCTCAGCGCGGCGATGAAAGATTTGCAAGCCTACTTGTGCGAAACGATTTGCACAGAGTATCCCGTCTACGAGGCAGAACTTATCGCCGTCCTCACCACCGTTTTTGAACACACCGACGACTTGCGCGGCCTCGATTCGAAACTTGCTAGCTTCGTCAGCGAGCGCATGTTCTGCCTTCGCAAGATCTTGGCCGCCAATACGGCGGTGCTGCCTCTTTTGTGCAAAGCTATCAGCACAAAAGATCATTTCCTGGCGCTCGCCAGCCGTGCTGATCACCCTGCCCTGCTACTTGCCCTTGCCGAGCTCCAGAAAGATGTCGAGCAAGTCAGCGAGACCGATGCGTTGTTGGGCACGTTCATCGAGCATAACCGTGCCCTCAAGGATGAAATTCAACCAATTCAGCCACTACCCATCGTCACCCCGAGCACTCAGGGTAGGCCCAAACGAGGCCGTCTGTCGAGAGCGAAGACCGAAGCCAAGCGTGCGAGATTGGGGGATTCCATGGCCCCAAGCACGACACCAAGCAATGCAGGCGGTGTTTCTCTCGATGTTCCGGCAACGCGTTTGGCGTCACCGAAATCTGTCGAAACATCCGCTGCCATCGAGGCTTTTCTTGGCGGTTTAGGCCCGCCTCGCAGCCATCCAAGCGTGCAAATAGACGTTGACGGACGCTCGAGTTTCAGCGACTTGGTCCAGAGGGTCCCCAAAAATGCAGCCGACGATGAAATTGTATATGTCGGTCCATCTGACATCGGAAGGACTCGACGCCATCATCCTGGTAAGTCGTTGTGGAAAAATAGGCCTTCAAGTTCGAATGGACCACGCGGGCGCGAAGCCATTCGCTTGTCAAGACCGAAGGTTGACAACGAATATTGGTCGGTCACGCGCGAAGAATGGGACGCCTTGTCTGAGATCCAGCAACGCTCCGTTACTCACGCTGGCAACATATGCGAAACCGAGGCTGGGATGGTCGCCCCTACGCCTTGCGACGCGTGCAATGAGCTCGGGCACCTGTGCGAGATATACACTGATGACAACAAACGCCACCGCCTCCTCGGCAAAGCTTGCGCTAGATGTCGCCTCACTGTGTCGAGGTGCTCTCTCGCAGTGCTCTATGGCTGATGAAAGGACGCACAGCTCCCAGGGCAAAGATCGAAGAGTAAATAAATGTTTTGTTCATGGAAAATGTGTGGGAGATGGCGATGGTGGGCGCAATGGCTGAGAAGGCCTGCGGCAGGACAAGGCCTGCTGTATCCACAACATTCAGGTCCAAGCAGGGACGAAACTCTCCCAACTAGTATAGACTTACAACACTGACGCTTGACACGAACCTTCCATCCATGTCATACGTTCCACTGCTTGAACCCTGCCATAAAGAGCGAGCTCTCCAAATGCTTGTAGCCATAGTACGTGAGCACTAAGAATATCGTTGAGCTGGTACCACAAATACCATCAACCAAGCGCCGGGAATTTCACTTGATATCCGTCAGGAAAAATAAGACGTCGCCGGGCGCAGGATCAAGGAGCAAAGGGGCACCGTCAAGGTATTCTCTCCTAAGATATCGTAAAAACATAGGAGGGAAAACCGACAAAAACATACAACAGGCGGGATTCCCAGATGGTCACCCACTCTAGTACTAGTCGCCCGGTTCAGTGCTTATGTATGGCAGAGCGGACGGGATGCCCAGTTTTCACTGACCTATGGTCGTATGTACCTATCCAAATTCGATTGCAATTATGTACCCTGATCCTTCTAAAGCGTTTCACGTTCCATGGGATCCTGCAGGAATACCAGAACCTACTCATCAAAGATAGTAGAAACCACCGCACCAGCAAGAGTCACCTGCCCAACCTTTCCACCTTCAGCTTCGAGCACGATCTTCCCCGAAGCGACGTCACGCTTCCAGACAACTACAGTCTTGTTGTTTTGATGGCCGATGGCGATCAGGTCGCCGGCTCTGTTGATGGAGAATTGGCGGGGCGACCAGCCGCCCGAAGGGGCAAGTTGGACTAGCTTTAGGGAACCGTCTTCTTGGATGGCGAAAGTGGAGATGGTGTCTGTAGGTCCGGAACCGAAGACGGGCGAGTCTTTGAAAGAGACGTCTCGGTTCGAGACGATGATGAATCTTTGGTCGGGCTGGTGGGGTTGTCAGCATACGGTCTCGTAGAACATTAGGATGTGCACTCAGAGCGATTCATCAGATGTACAAGCGTCGTGAAGGTCGATGAAAATCATAGCACATCCAATGTTGTGAGCTGATGTTCCCGTCACTGCAACTCAAATTGAGGAAGACTTACTGAGATGGCGACCTCGCTTGTTGGGGCCTTGGTCGCGGGATAGTCGGCATTGACTGAAACGATCGAAGAGATCTTCGTGAATTCGAGCCCGGACTCGGTGTATTCAACTCGGTACGAATAGATGTTCTGGTCGAGCTCGCCGTTGAAGAACAGGAAAGTCTCGCCCTTCTCTGTAATTTGGAAAGCGGCGTGACGAGGACCGACTCCGGGTCCGGTCACGAGGCCGGCGATTTCTTTGATCGGGGCGATGGCGACAGGGTCTTTGGTGAAGACTCGAATGCGATCGCCACCAAGATCAGGGACTAGAATGTACTTGTTCTTTGGGTCGACAAGGACGTGGTGCGAGTAGCTTGCATCTTGGCGTAAAGTCACTGGGCCGGTAGTGTTGATTGTTGGGAAGATTGCTTGGAGAGGGGCGGCATCAGGGAAGTCTCCATGTTCGCCTAAAGCGACAACGTTGATTGCACTCCTGTTACTATTGGGGCATCAGAGTCAGCTGGGATGAAGTTGGGCGTGCTAAGTCTACCCGAATTTCTTTGTTGGCAAGTCAATGCACGCAGCTAGCTGGAGTCGACTTACTAGGACGCAGTCACATAAGCACGCACGCCAGAGTCCAGTGTCACGATCTCACCAGCAACGCCGCTGGACGCTACTGGGACACGGTCGATGTGAACCAGGTCACCTGTCTGACCGACAGAGAAAGAGTTCAATGAGCCATTGACTGCCGAGTTGGTCGCGCGGTCGACACAGTACAAGATCCTGTTCGCCGCGTCCAATGTCAACCAGGACGGATTCGTGGCGCACTCCGTCGTTCTGTGAGACGCTACTAAGCTTGAGTTCTTTCCGGTTGCGACCCCCAGTGAGAGCGAAGTGACATTTCCTCCCGAATCAGCAGCGAAGAGTGTGATAGCGCTGCAAGGAGCGGTCAACAAGGTGAGCTGCGCGAGAACGCCTGTCAGGAGTATGCGTTGCATGGTTTCAGGTGTGAATGAAGTGTGGTAGCATGTGGGACGCGGACAAGATCAGGGAGTGGATGCGACTATATCCCGGTTAATGAGACGCCGAAGCAGACAGCCCAGGACTTCGAGATTGGCATGCATGCTTCGCGTCAAACGATTCGAGAACATTAGAGCATCCGGCATTCTGTCAACGCCACGCTTTGCCAAGCAGTCCATAGTTCACTGGTCTTGACGAGAGCAAGTTGGCGCGTAGCAGCCCTAGATGTTCGTTGGCCCCGTGGGCAGTGTGCAACGTAAGTAACGTTGTTCCAGGGCTGACCCAGCGCCGATGTAACTCATGAAGACGCTAGCCATTGAGCCTGTTTCAGGAGGCTCTGCAGGATCACAGAATGTGGCTTATCGGCGAAGGTGTCAAATTCCTGTGCCAAGCAGGCACAGGCCGCTGTGGCTGAAGCAAACAGCCAAGCGAGATACCTTAAATGATTGTGATACCTTTGATGATGATGTGCTTTCCTTGAGCAATATAATTGCCTACGCCGGACGCTACTAGTCGTCGCACGCGAGCAACTCTTTCCGGTGCCTCCGTCCGCTTTGCTTGGACTTTCGACTGCCTTTGGATCCTGGCCCGTGATTATGGGTGTGCAGATGGGGTGCACTTGTTGAAGTAGGTCTCGGCCGTTCTCTCTCGCCAATACTGTGTATCTTGCACTACGTGACAGCCGAAGTGGAGGGCTGTTTGAAGCTGCAGTTGGGCTTCATACCTATCGACACATATCGCCCTATAGATCTCGACATTCATGGTGGTCCTGGTCTACGACATATGTATTCACTGGAGGCCTTAGGGCCACAAACTCTCGCAACTAACTGAGCGTGGTACATGTCATTAATTAACTCTGCACTTGTATTGACGCAAGTATGCCCGAAGAATTGACGTCGATACGAAACCAAAGCGAGGTCCTCAGGACGTGCTTCAGGGCCCAGACAGACCATCTGATAGACAGCATCCCCACTCACATTGATTGATCTGTATCTAATCAAGCAATAGGCTTGTAGCCCTGGCTCTATCAACGACTCAGCCTCGCTCTCGGCATGCCGGTGGACTGCTCGCTGAATGTGTGCTTGGACGGTTTGATGTCCAGATGCTTCCTCGTGAAGTCTGTATAAAAGCAACGCACCGCGTCGACTTGCGATGCTCCAAATCGCATAGTTCATCTCTCTCCGGTTGTCAAACTCAATACTCTGCCTCGATTTTTACAAGGCTATAGTGATGGTTTTCACTCAGTCTCTTGGCTCGCTCGCGATCGCGACCCTACTTTGCCTTTCTCCCAGCCCAGCCGTAGCTCAGACTGAGGACAAAGCCTCTCAGCTTCACTCATGCTTGACCACCGCTGGAGTCAAAAGTTCTATCCCTCAAGATGCCACATGGGCAAACGATACCACCGCCTTCCAGAAGCGCATCGAAATTGCTCCTTCTGCCGTGGCACATCCTACAAACAAAGAGCAGGTTGCTCTTTCACTCGACTGTGCTAGGAAGTCGAACACTACAGTTTCTGCTCTTGGAGCCGGACACTCCTTCCAAACCTTTGGTTTCGGCAACCCAGGCAATCTGATCGTTAACATGGAGGCTTTCCAAGACGTATCCTACGACAAGAAGAGCAAGCGTCTTACATTCGGAGGCGGCAGCCATGTCGGTCCCACCTTGAAGTGGCTTTGGGATAACGAGGGACGCCATTTCCCCCACGTCCGTGGAGCCCATGTTGGCCTTGCTGGATCTTCCATGGGTGGTGGCTTTGGATCGACATCTCGTCACCTTGGCGCCGCGGTGGATAACCTCCACTCTGTCGAATTCATGCTGTACAACGGTACTATCGTCAATGCCACGAAGGGTTCCGACCTTTTCTGGGCTGCTCAGGGTGCTGGTTCCTCGTACGGCGTTGCTCTTTCCATGACCACCGACACCCACAAGCCCCTCTTCCCGACCGCTGTCAACTTCACGCTCAACGCACCCGCCTTCGATACTGAGGATGCCGCCAAGGCTATCGTTGCGGTCCAGGACTTCTCTCTGACCAAGCAGTGCCCTGATGAGCTTGCTATCCGCATGTCGTTGACTCCCAACGCAAGCGCCACTGGCTACTTCTACGGCGACCCCACCAAGTTCGACGGCGTGATCGCACCTCTGCTCACCACGCTTCAAACTATCGGAAACGTGACTCTTCAGAAGACTGAATTACCATTCTGGGATATGGAAATCTCCGTGGCCGGCCCAGGCATGAACCAGCCAAGCGGCGGCTCCCAGGGCGGAAGGTCTTTCTACCTTCAGTCTCTGACGACGACCACCGACCGTCCTTTCACAGTGGAGCAAGTAAAGATCCTTCTCGACAACGTTAACATAAACTTCAAACGCACCGATCTCCGAGGATCCGGCTTCCTTGACCTCTGGGGCGGTAGACCCACCCGCAACATCCGCGACAAGGACTCTGCATACGCGCACGGCAAGAACCTTTGGCTTGTGCGCTTCGACGGCGTGTCTGTTGATATTAAGAACTTCCCAGCAGACGGTCTCAAGTATCTTCAGAGCATCTGGAAGCCATTCGAGAATGCTCTCACTGCTGGCAAGATCCCCATCCGTGGTTTCCCCAACTACGTTGATTCTGAGCTTTCAGAGGCCGACTGGAGCTCCAGGCTGTACGGCCAGGCAAACTATGCTCGCCTGAAGCAGTTGAAGTCTGTCTATGACCCCGAGGGCGTCTTCACGAACCGTAAGCAGGCGATTGCGGCTTAGATTTCTAGATCTTCATGCGTTACCTATTCTTCGACGGGAATTTGAGTGGACGGAATGTATCTACATTCCAGGTGTTAGATTGGACTGGATCAAATCTGACAATATAAATGGGTTGAATCCTAGGCTACAGACAGAGCAATTCTACACTTTTCTGTTCCAACAAGATACTTGACGTGTGGCCGTTCTGAACGCCAATTCGATTCTCTAGCAACTCGTCGATCTGCGATTCAAAGGTAGCATGTCGAGACAATCGCTTGAAGTGTGGGCTGCAGTCTTGTGTCTCATTCCAGATGCAAGAGCGATTACATGATCCTGGAGATGGTCCATTGCAGATGCCGTCGTGTGGCATTTCGCCTTGAGCAAGGCCCTGGCCAGTAAGACCATCCTCTGGAAAAGCCAATGAAGTCCCCATGGTGGTGTGGTTCTGGCGAGGTGTTCCGCGCATCGAGACTTGTCAAGGGGACTGCAAAGCCGGCCTGGTAGCAACAATTGAGAAGCGGCGACAAAGCGCCTAAAAAGGCCAACACAAACGTTTCAAAGGCCATTGCGGATTTCATGGAAACCCCCTTGCAGCATTACGCCAGAATGTGCGCCAAAGACGCCGAAGAAGATCGAACCTGAAAGCTCGATGCCCGCCAACGTTGCACAAGCGTGCACACAGCTGGCGCGGGTGAGACGTGCCTGCAGGCAACACGTGTCAATGGCTTTGCTGAGCTACCATTGACCGACAAGGATGTGTGTTATGATCGCGCCACGAAAGAAATTCACCCAAGACCATTGAGACCCCAGAAGTGCTGCAAGCAAGGCGAGAGATGTTAGGAAGCCATTGGCGCCGAGCATAGTTTTTTGTTCGGGGGATGTTGAAAAACGTGAGTTTCGCAATCAGGTACAGAGATACTGAGGCTTAGTTGTTGTGAGTTAGAGTGAGAAGTATCTCTTGCTTTTGAGATAAGGGTGAGTAATTCGGTCAAGGTCCTTGCATGTTTGGAGAGAAAAGGAGGAAATCAGTCAGGATAATCTGCTAGTGCTGAATTTAGCGCTGGGATCAAATCAAGACCGCTAGTATATATCTCAGAAGGTGACGAAGCTTTTAGGCCGTGACGATATCGAATACTATGGTATAGGAGGTACGATCCAAGAAAGTAGAGATGTAACAGCGCTTGGTGGCTGTAGCACGTGATAAGGAGTCGTGGCGAGCTGAAACGCTCCCCTCCAAGCAACAGAGTACAGATCTGTCTCCGCGGACTGGACTTCAAGACCGCGGACTACCACGGAGCTGAGACCAAATACCATAGCCTAGTCAGTCGTGCTATACATAAGCGCCAAGTATCACGTCCATGGACACAGCACGCTCGCTTTCGCTCTTGTCCCACGGGCTGTACGGTTTCCAGCAATGCGTGTGCCTAACACTGGCCAATACTGGAAAATAGCATACCGTGCATGCTTGTTGTCTTGCACAACACAGCCATGCTACTGCGTGGCGGATCAATCCCCGGCCAGCTCTTGTCCACAGCCTGATCCGCCAAGATACTGCAACACGACACAGGCGATGAGTGTGCTCACAGTCAGCATTGTGGGAAGAATATGAAATCTGATGCTTGACCCTTCGCCTGGTTTGACGAAATATCTATAAGAAACCCATCGTCGCTACGGTGAAAATTGCTCATCTCATCCACATCACAAGACCCTCCAGACTACAACATAACTCTCCTGCTTCGACCAAGCGCTATCTATCATCAGAACAAGCCAATCAAGATGATGTTGCTATTGATATCAGCTCTCATCGTCGCAGCTCAATGCCAAAGTATGTTGCTGTGCGGTAGAGCTGCGGACGTCTCCTATCGAAAGCGCTAACATTCATACAAGGAGTCGAACTGATCAACCCCATCGATCGCTTCGCGCAGCATGAAATAACATTGCCCCTTCCTGGCTTCCCGATTCTTCAAACCAATTTCACGGTCCCACCTGACTGTGGCGAGGACAGCTATTACGGAACAGGGAGACTGCAGGGCCTCAACGTACTCATCACGGGCGGCGACTCTGGCATTGGTCGAGCGACAGTTATTGCCTTTGCCCGCGAGGGAGCTAACGTTGCCATCAATTACTTGCCCGACGAGGAACCCGATGCCCAGGATCTTGAGGATCTGTTGGCGGGCGAAGATCTTTCTCTCACTCGGATTCCTGGCAATCTGGACGATGAAGATTTCTGTGCCTTTGTTGTCGAAGAGGCTGCAAGACAATTGGGAGGCCTTGACATTCTCATCGGCAATGCTGGGTGAGCAAGCGCTGAAGCGGTAGACTCGACCGGTAGAAGGAGCAACTCGCTGACGTGTGAACAGGTATTCCTCTATACAGAACAACAATGTCTCAGTCGCCAACATCTCCTCGTCGGAATTCGAAAGGGTCTTCCGCACAAATGTCTTTGCCAACGTCTATCTCGCCAGAGCGGCGGTACCGCTACGTAAGTTGCACAGTGGGAAGGACAACACCCAATATCATTGACAAGATCAACACTGAGAATCGTGTAGTGCCTCCGGGAGGTAGTATCGTCTTCACCTCCTCAGGAATTGTAGCTCAACCCAACCCCCTTACAATCGACTACGGTGCCAGCAAAGCCGCAATCACTCACCTCACCCGATCTCTCGCCCGTCAGCTTGCACCCGCCGGCATCCGCGTCAACGCGGTAGCTCCTGGACTGACGCTCACGCCGTTCTTGGCCACGCAGGGTATTCGCAGTGAGAACATCCCGATGTTGACGGCGAACAGTCCTTACGGAAGAATCTTGCAACCCGCTGAGATCGCTCCGTTGTACGTTGCAGTGGTGGATCCATTGAAGACAGGAGTTAGCGGGGAAATATTCACGGCGGCCGCTGCCATTCCTGGGCCTTAAGAGAGCGTATATGGCATTGCTCTGCCTGCTGCATGAAAGCCTCCAGCGTTCTGGCTTTCGGAAAACAATCAAGATGGCAGAGAGAAACGCTTTTGTTCGCTACCTCAGACATTTTGGTTAGAAACATGCGAAGCACAATCAATGTTGAACGATTCAGTCTGCATTCATTCCAGAACATGTGTGCGATTGGAGAACTCGTTTAAACGAGACTTATTGACTCGATTCAACAAGTACATGTGAGTATCATAGCACAGCTAGAGGTTTCCGGGCTGCTCGTGCGGATAGCATACCAGAAGACTGAGGGTGATCCAGCCATAAAGCGACGCCAGATAATATCCTATACACTAGAGTTTGATCCAAAGCAAGTGAAGAAGTTGTAGATTCCATACAATTTTGATCCAAAAAGTTGCCATCTTGTCCTCGAATCTACGACCACATGCTTTCACCAATCGTAAGCTAGAATAGTCAAGTCTATGCCATCCGGCAGTCCAGTGTTCGTTCTACGGGACGCCAAAGTCTATGGTGCAAAAGAGAAAGCAACGCCAAAAGCGGGATATCATGAAAAGCAAAAACACAGTGTATCTGCAGGGCAGAGGGAAAAGCTCCACCTTTCCAGTCACAGTTGGACGGCCAGAGTGTTGCAGCTTTCCATTAGAAAGCGTTTGGTGCAATCAGGCGGTCTCGAGTAGAGGTCTGCCTACCTCGGATCGATGTGATCATCGGGCAGAAACCGGGCGCAGGCCTAGCCGTCCAGGTCAGAAACAGCAGTATCAGACACACAGTGGTGGAGGTTATGGTGTCGAAGCATCGTATTGCCTGTTGAGGTGGCTCCGGGGCCACAGCATTGGCTCAAGAGGAGCAGCAGCATCAGTGTTCCAATTCCTAGCTCCCAATGCGTTCTCAATCGCGACTACCGTTTGCCCAGTATTGGAACCCCATAGCACCAATCAGAAGCGCAACAGGAGCCAGGTATTGGAGGAGAGCTAGTCATAGTATACGACATGAATTGCTCTGGTACCTACATTATCAAGAAAAAGCAAAACATTAGCCAATTTTCCTTACGCCAACTGATTATCTTCTAGGAAACCAAAAGTGATGTTGTATCAATCTCGCTGCCACAATGCTGTGCAGCTTGCGTCTCCAATGATGCTCGACCGCCGGTTGTGCCGCGCCGAGAAGGCATGTAACGTAGAGGAAAACCTATCACGAATCTGACTCGCTGGTATCGCCACTGTAAACATCATAGGAAACAATGGTCCCGGTCCTTCTCGGCGCACGTACAGGCGGTCAGCTTCTTGTCGACGGGCCATAAGGCAAGAGCACAGCGCACGGCGAACAAAAAACAAGCACAAAGTTCAAGATAGGAAGGAGAATATGACTTACCATCGCTGCCCTTCAATCCTTCGGATCCAGCCTGCGGTGATTTTCAGGCGCTGCCTGACTGTGGTGGTTGGGAGGAGCTTGTATTTCTCCTCGTCGCTAATGGGTAAGACACTTGCAAACCAGAAAGGGAACAATGCAGGGTCGTTTGGAGGTTGACCGTGTGTATCGAGTACGCGCTGTTGTAACCAGTTGGCGCTTCTTGCGCGCATGCGGTTAATAAACGAACTTCCTATCTCCAAGAGCTCCCGAGTAGAAGTGCGATCAAATGATGCTTCAGCTGATTCTGGTGTATATGCAGGTATACCATTAACCGTAGGTGGTGGAGCCGAGACATTCGACGTTGATGTTTCCAGCGCCTCTAGCCGTTCTTCTTCCGCCGTGGAGACATCGTCAATGCGCTCTACGTCGCCGACGGAGTATCCATCGTGGAGACCATGAGCTCGCACGCGGAAGCGATAGGTGCCGCGGCATTCGATGAGGCTGGTTCCGTCTGCCAGCATTTGGCTGTGACTGATATACATCATCGTGCCATACTGGTAGAAGTGTACGGCACCCAAGTCGCCTTGTGGTTCGCTGTATCGATTGTACATAAGCATGCCAAATTCGCGGTTGCCTTCTAGACATCGGCGAAGCATGAGCCTGTAGCGTGGCTCGAATATCCGCAAGAAGGTGGGTGTGTTGGGAAAAGATAGTGCACAAACGAAGAGAGGCGTATGGAGAGTACCCTCACCCCCAGTTTCTTCAAGGGCAACGGCCTGTCTTCGTGAGGCGACTGTTTGGGGGCACAAAGCATCAAGTAGTGCTCCGAGTGTTTTATTGTTGGGGTGCCCCGTCAACGAAGGAGGCAAACCAAGGCTGCGGCGACAGACTGGGCAATGCAGGGAGTGGTCCAGAGTTCGGGTAAGGCATATCCGGCAGAGAGTGTGACCACAAGGTGTAGTAATGGGATCCAAGAGTAGATTGTAACAGACTTGGCAGTCGACGTGTTGATGTGTGACCTCCAGTATCTCATGCAGTATGTCTTGGTCCAACACGTGCTGAGCGTCGTCTGTCGTTGGTGTGAAAGGATATGCAAGGTCGTTCGCCCGATAGAGCTCTCCCTTTGCGGCCAGAGAGTATGTTGCAACTAATCGTCCGCCAGGAAGAGTTTGCGCCGTATCCTTTTCTCGCACTGGGTCGCCACTGACTATTTCGTCCCATCGTTCTAGTTCCTGCACCATTGTGGTCGTATTGCCAGCTACGGAGAGTTGCCTCGCCACAATCTCTGCTATGGCGTCCATGAGCTTGCTCACAGTGACATCCACACTGCAGTCCATAGCCGGATGCTCGTGACCGCAATCTGCAAAGGGACATTCGATAGCCTGTCGACGTCCAGGTAGATCGGGATACGATACGTTCTCCCGTTCGTGCAATTGTGGTACGCATTGTCGGCAGAGAGTGTTGCCGCATGGCAGGGTGACCGGTGTCCGGAATGGTCTCGAACATAATGGGCATTGTATTAGACGTACCAAGGCGCGAGCATCTTCGTGGGCTGCTAAGCCGATGGGCGAATTGCTATCCATGTCCAGTTCATCTTGGCTCATAAAGTCGCGCGCCGGCGCCAGCGCCGTGCTTTTGTATGTGGTTGTCGTTATACGCGGCTCTTCTTCGCCTGTGGGAGAAGCCTCAAGTGGAAGGTCTCCTGTTGCAGCGTGGATTGCACTCATTAATGATTATATTATTGAGGTCCTCCGGGCTTTGTCGGCTCCATAGGCCGCAGAGTTCTTTGCGGCAAAGGCTGCTTGGTCGAATGGGCAGGGCGAGAGGGAGTGATACCCCGTCCGCACACGTGCTGCAAGATGCAGTGCCCGATATCTTTCTCCGATCCGCCGCTGAGTGCGCTTGTGCAAAAGACCTGCGGTATATCTTCTTAACGTGGCCTTGATTGATTATGGTTGTGGCGGGGTGCCGTGATCGATGACGTCGGCTGTTCGCGTGGGATTTGGAAAGGGTCGAGTGGTTTGCAGGCGCAGTCCCAAGCGGGCGGGACGTGAAGACTCTTGGGGGTGTATGTCTAGCAGAGCAAGGCGGTGTCCCAGTGCTGGCAATGCAGGGCTCGTGTATCAGGAGGGCGAGGTCATGTACGAAGAATGGTATAGGATGTGTTTGGTAGTATGTGAGCGGACGAGAAGATGCAACCGAGAGCAACAGGGCAACACAAGGTGAGGAATAATAGCACTGCACTTACTGCCAGCCAGCTGCGGCGGTCGACGACGACACGACTAGGCGCGGGTGGCAGCAGGGTACTTTGGTACATGTGGCACTTGGCCCGGCAGGCGCTCGCGAGCTGGACACCTTGAACGTGATGCTGGCCCAGCGCAGCGATCGTGAGTAGACGCAATCGGCACTGCGATCGAGAATACGGCTCCCGGATCGAGACATCTCCGGGAAGCCGTGGGCGAACGACAGAGCAACTCGAAAGCGTGCTCTCTGCTAGGGCAGACTCTACTCATCCGCACTCTTCTCTTCGCGGAGCCGGTCTTGCATGCGAATGCGACTGGGAATGCGCTACACTCTCGCCAACACCACAGTGTTACACAATCAAAGGCCACGAAAGTGCTATACAGCGCCTCCAACGGCTGATGGACTCTTCTGGAACTCAATTTCCAACTGGCACCGCCAAGGTCCGAGCCACAACCGTCCGACGCCACATCCGATCTCAAGAGGCTCGACTTTGTCCGAAACCGAGAGTGATTAAACACGATATGGGATTGTCTGTGACCAGATCGCTTCTGTGTCGATCGAGAGCGATGGTCTTGATAGCAGGGGCACCCTGAATTTGACAAGTATGGTGTTATTCATGCAACGAACATATTTTGCTATGTCCACGAATCGAGATCCTGCAATAAATGGAATTGTTGGCAAGACTAGCGCGATGCGGATTGAAGATGTATTACGAACACGCAAGCTCTACAATTCCAAAGCGCTTCTGACAGCTTAGCTAGTGGTTACATGTGAACGTACAGTATAATGACTAGGAATATCGGGAAGAGCAAGTGGTCAGACTGCTTGTACTGAAGCGTGTAATAGCGCATCCATTCACATGTACGTGATGTTGAGGGTTAGGGTTAGGTGTATATTCCACGTCCATGTACCACGTGAATGTATCTTTCATGCACGTATTCGATGTTGTCTCTGGCCTCGGAACCTTGATCATGTACAGGTGATGTGCCGTATATAAGCTCTTGACAAAAGCTCTTGAAAGGATGCCGCTATCTCCAGAGTAGCCTTGCGAACAGTAATTATACTCAAAACTGTGCATGATTATCGAGGCTAAGCATCAACACCTAGTAGCCCACTCACGGTTGCCCTTTTGCCAAACTACATGTGAGGATGCAAGCACACATGTACAACTGCGAGTACTTCAAGCGCTTATTCCTTCAACCTCCTACACTCAGGAGGAGAAGAAAACCTCCGCCACCAGTGATCAACTAAGTGAATTGTCTAAATCAACAGTGAGAGGCGGCGCACAAGCACAAATGTATTGCTAAACGGCTCAGAACAAGCCACTGGATATTCGTGCGCCTTGAAGCCCCAAGAACAACCTAGCGTCTAGACCTCAAGGCGCCGGAACTGCCTCCGTACCGTACCATAAGACAAATAAACCGACACGCTCCAACAGCGTTTCCGGGCGCCAACGAGTCAATGACCCGTGTCCAAGGAGAGAAAAAGACACCCTAAAATCAAAACCGACCCAAAACGCCATGCGAACCAAACCCAATCAGTCGTAACACGTCCCTCAACTGCTGTCGTCATCACTGCTGCTGTCACTCCCGCTCTCGTCTTCCTCCAGCACGATCCTCCGCAGCACGCCCTTTTCGAACAAGTCGATCACGAATCGCCACTGCTGGACGCCGAAGCGGTGACCACTGAGGATATCGAGCGCATGCTTGAAGACGACATCGCTTGCGAAGCCAGGAGCTTTCTTGCGATGTTTGAGTGCATTCAACTCTCCCACGGCTTTGTTGGTCAGCACCGAGTTGCCCAGTTTAGCGATTGATGCAAGGATTGCAGTATTGGCTGGATCAGTAGCGCGAGGATCTGTTGCGAGGGCGAGAGCTTTTGGTTGCTGCTGGTTGCTGCGGGTGCGAGTACGAGTGCGTGTCGCGATGGTGCTGGAACCTATCGTTGCATGGGTGCCCAGGTTGGCAAAAGGCTTCAGAGAGAAGAGCTTGTTGAAGTCCAGCGGTAAAGAGTAACCCAGACTCTCGCCGAGGACATTCACAGTCCCGTCCCAGCCATATTCAGCTAGGATTTCCTGCCCGTGCAAACTTCTAGAGATGAGTCCAAGAACGAAGAATGCCGTACCTCTGAGGGTCATGACTTCGGATGTCTCTGCGATCTGCACGATGTACTTGACGACATCGGTATTTTCGAGGAACGGGGCGCCAAGTTCCATTGACCCAACGTTGCCAACGGCCCACAAGCAACCTTTCACCTTCAGAATCGTCTCGCAGTCTTCGCTTTCTGTTACAAAGTCTTGAATTGTCGCGGCGAACTCCTCAAAGTGGCCTTTCGCTTTGAGTAGCTCACAACCTTCTGCTGTGCGCGAAAGCTCACGGTAGAAATGCGGTGGGACGTGGCCATAGTTTCGCGGCTCGATGCTGTCCTCGAATGTTGATTGTGGTTTCTCCGGCACGTCCGCGAGCGCTCGTGCGAGCGACGCTTCGACAAGCGTGACGTATGAATCGTTGCGGCCTAGGAACCAGTCGTCCATTTCTTTGGTGATGTAATCTAAGCCGTCGAGATAATGGTAGCCAACAGAGGTCGAGAGGAAGCGCAAGAGCAGCGGAGCACCGATCTCGCCAAGATGATCGAGTGCTGGTCGACACTTGACCACGTACTCCAGTGATCTGATGTTGTCGCATGCTTCTTCTAGGATCTTGATGGCCACCTCGCAAACTTCAATCTCCGGGTCATACAGCTGACTTACTAGCAATTTGACCGACCACTCTGCGGCGCCACCACCGACCGTCTGTGGTTCAATTGGCATCATGGCGTATTTACGTAGTATCTTGGTGGCTGCCATTCGCATGTTCTTCGAACCAGCAATCATCGCTTTAGCGAGAATAATGCGCGGGTGACTGTCCAATGTATAGTCGAGATTGGTGAGAAGTGTCATGATCAGATCATCGCGGTCTCGCAGCTCCACGATGTGATATAGCATGTTGATGATGCGCCAGCGCTCCAGAATTTGCAAGCCTTTTCCGTCGCTGCAAAGCACTCCAAGAAATGCGAAATATCCTCCAACCAAGGTCTCAGAAAGACGCTCAGGTGAAAACAAGGGCGCAGTGGATGTGATACCGCTCATTGGATCTTTCTGGGCCAGACACTCGGCGATTTGAGGTATGAGTTTGTTGTCTGCCAAATACTTTGCACTGTCAGGAGTCTGCAGGAGGGTTTTGACCAGAGAACAACCAGCTCGCACATAGCGCTGGTTGACCTTGGTGTTGGGAGCATCAGAGAATCGAAACTTGAAAGGTCGTAGGAAGCCAAGCAGTCGATGTACGAATTTGGTTATCCTTGTAGCCTCGTCGAGACGCTTGGGATTTTGCATTGGCCCATCGATAAGAGATTGAATCAACGACCAATTCCACTTGTTGTAGTTGACCGTATTTAGCACGCCGGTATCAAGCATTTTCTGCCTGAATTGTGCTTCGTCCATTGAAGCTTCAACCTGAGATTTGGAAGCTGCACGGGTCCGGGCAGCTGATCCGTCCTCTTTGGTCTGTATTTGTGATGCCTGTCCAGCCACAGATCGGTACAGAGTGCGGTTGACTCGATCGACTTCGTAGACTGTCGCGGTTGCTTGAACGCGTCCCTCAGTGTGGAAGTCGATCGCTGACGAGAACAAGCCTGGCATCACCTGCAGTTCCGCGCTCCACGCACTCGGCAACAGATCTCCTGCCATCTTGAGCACTTTGGCTAGAAGTAATGACGTCTTCTTTCGCAGCTGCACGCTCGGCGAACTGCTCTCGGCATGCATAAGAGCTCGCAACAAGCCCTGTCTGAGCAAGATCGCCAGTACTACAGCGATGAAATGCTCAACCAAATTTCGCTTCTGCGGATCTTCTTCGCCATGAGAGTTACCCTCTCGCGATGCATCGTCGGCTCTGAGATTGGTAACGCGGCCGTATGTTGTGAGCCTCCTGCCACCGATGAACGAGCTTGCCCACGATGGGAATTGGATTCTCAAGATATCCGCGATCAAGTCTGTCACGGCATTGCGCACTGAGGCGGCCGATATGTAAAGCGACGAGACCACGGATCGTACTGGCAGGAAGTCGTGCAGTGAGAGTGTCATCAGACCTGACCAACTCTTGAACATACCAGCAATCACTCTAGAGCTCGTTTTGAGCCTCTCTTCATGCCCATGCGAGTTGTACGGCTCAGTAAATGACGCAAATGCTGAACTGAACTCGAAGCCATTCCGCAGCATGCCTCGACGAGCTGGCAGATCCATAAGGTGCATGAACGGGGTGATGAGGGTTTCCGGTGCATGGTATGCACCGTTGCCCATTGACTCAGACAGTACCGTGATACCGCCTGCTTCAACAACGACTTCAGGGTCTTTAAGCAGAATTTCCGCCAGAGTGAGACACGCAATACTCCGTAGCTGATCGTCGGCATGATCTGCCACAGCGACCAGAACACGTACAACTGATCTGTGAATTTCTTTCGTTCCACCCTTCACGTCCAGAAATGCGCGCACAAATTTCAGCGCCTGTTCGCGTTCCACTCTGGCTTTGCTTTCTTTGACCAGTGAGAGAATCACGAGGTAGTCTGTGTGAAGAGATCGAATGATTTGTAGTGATTTGCGATCTGTGATTGCGTAGCGCAGCAATCTGTAGCCTGATGCGACGACTTCTCTGCTGTCACTCAACAGTAACACCTGCATGCGCAATCCAAATATTGACCATGCCAGATCATACTTGAGTGTTGGGTGTCGCTTGAAAAGTTCCACAAGTTCATTTGCGTGGTTGACGTAATAGTCGGATGGTAGGTCTGCTGCCTCCAGGGCTTGTAGTATTTCAGCGAGGATATACGAGGGCGACTCGGATTCTGGGTCGTATTCAGGCTCGTCATCATCTTGCAGCATGGTTTGTTGAGTAGGTGGTGACCTGACTGGCGCTGCTCTGAATAGCTGTGCTGATATTCTTTCCTTGGGACTACTCATCGGCAGCTCCTTGCTCCTCTGTATCTCGGCATCGAGATCCAGTTTCAGCTGCGCGATTTTCCGATTTGACGTATTCAACTCAGATTCCACCACCCTTCTTTGTTCTCGAATGTGCTTCTCCTTCTTCGTGTTCAGCGCCTCGAGCAGGTTCTCCGTACCAATCTTGATCTTCGTCTCTTTCTCGATCTTATCTCGAAACTCCGCCTGACGCTGCTCTGTTGTTGATTGTCCCGATAAACCGCCATCTTCTATGCCACCGAAACTCCCAACCTCGTATCGAGGGACATCGGGCCGCGAAATGGTGCCCTTTAATTCTGACGTGAAGCTCCCTGGCGCCGGGCCATTCCTTATGTATGATTTCGTAGTTGCAAAGCTCGCTGCTGACGGTGTCCGGCCATCTCTGCTCGGCCTGCCGGGTGGTGCCAGCGTATCATTGGAGTACGTGCCCGTGTTGGGAGCTTGAGGACGCGGTGTTGGCGTCATCTAGAAGCGGCGCGAATGCGCTGCTCACCGCCCGCACCAAAATACTCTGGCTGTCGGACGTCTGCGTGCATGGAGGACGCGATGTCGTGCGCCGGCGGGCATCAGTGGGCGCGGCGTGGGCTTGCTGGGAGGAGGGCGCAGGACACCAGCAAACAACGTCCGCACCAGCACGGCTGAGTGTGAGCTCCTCGAGTATCCAGTCGGTTTAGGTGTGAAAGTGCCGTGGCGAGACGATCGGCCGTCACCGTCCGTCCGTCGTATGCCGTGTTTGTAGTAGGATGCGATGATTAGGCTGGCATTCCCAAGTCCTAACGGGCAACCAACGGCCGCTGTCGTCAAGTCTTCCAAAGCGCGCGGGGAGACGCAATGCTTCCGTTTGGGACCGTGCACCTGTGCTGTACAAAAGGTAACATGTTTTCTCTATGGATGCTGACTTGACATTACCACATCCTGGGGCCGTTTCTCCTACTGTATATCTCTTACTTGTGCATAGAGTACAGCTTAGATTGATCACAACGGTTTCAAGAAGTAAGAGCCTGTCCCGAGGACATGTACTTGAGAAATAGGTTCCTTCATTTATCGTTACTCGTTGGCTCCTTAGTGGAGCCGTAAATGCTGATGTCTGGTACATGCAGCCATCTTGTCGAGGTGCAGAGGAAACCCAGACTTGGCCCAGCCGCCAAAATGATGTGTCGGCACACCATGCTCCAACAGCTCTCGATTCCATCCTCCAACTCCGGTGTTCTCGAGGACCGCAGTCCCTCAGTCCAGCACGATGATATCGGCTTCACTACCATCATTTTCGTCAAGCTCGCCGTCATCACCTTCCACATCCTCGCTGTCATCACCTTCCGCATCCTCGCCGTCGTCATCCTCGTCGTCCTCGCTATCGTCACTGTCAACGTGGAAATCTGGTTTCTCGATGAAAGCTCTCTTGCCAAGATCTTCAAACCAGTCCTTCACGTTGCTCCCGACACGCTTGCGGTAAGAAGCCTTGCCTTCAGGATCTTCGAACTTCTTCTCTCCATTCCCATCGACTGATACCTTGCCGGCAAACTTCACCTCTGTAACATGGAACCTGGTCACTTCGCCAGCGAAGCCTATCATGACCGTCCTGACATCCTCGGGCGCTTGCAAGGCTTTCCCGATGTTGGACAGACACGAATGCCATAAACAATCAGGGTTGTCGCCGCGATCACCAAGGCATTGAAGATTGACTTTCCACAACGAGAGCGCTTTCAATTTGGCGTACTTGGAAACAACCTGCAACAAGGTTTTTGGCGTCACGCAAAGCATGCCGAGGTCGAGAGCTATGAGGTGATTCAATGAGATTGGTGCTGGCCCGATCTTTGCTGAACCTGCGACTCCAGATGGGGTTCCGAACCAGCGCAGAAAGCCTTCGGTGCCTCTGTCTCCTGGAGGAATGGCTGGCTGATTGGTGAAGTTCAATCGTAGGTGTTCAAGGAGGGGTGTATGTTTCAGAAACCTCTGTAGATGGTCGTGTCCCGTGACGATTCCTGGCCGAGAGATACCCATTTGGGCGTCGTCCAGGCTGAGAAGCAACGTCCTGAGACCCGACAAGACTGGAGCGACGTCGAGTTGTAGACAAGAAAGATCAAAGGAGCAATCGGGCATCCTCCTCCTACGCAGAAATGCCTCCAGGTTGGTTGGTTTGACGGACGCCTTACCAAGCGCGAAGAGAAGGATGGGAAGCATAGAATTGGGCGACGCATACAGTTGCCGAGAATGATTGCGAGTGCCGCCCATTGACCAGCCATAGCTTCTCCACTTTGCCCTCTCTCCATCCCTCAGACGACCATTGCCGTCGTAATCGCGAAGGCCAACGCTGCGTAGGTTGGGCAGCTTGGAAAACGCGTCCACAAGCAGGCTGCAAGCAGCACCAGTGTTGAGAAAGACGTCGCGGCGAATGTCGGGCGGATCATGATGCAGCATTGGATCAAAATCTTGGAGAGTGTCGAGACCAATGATCACCTCTGTATGCTGTCAGTCTGATCCTCTCCTAAGTGCACATCGGAGGAACGATTACCGTTGAGATAAGGCGCGAGCGTTGGGTGGTTTGCAATGCCAGCAAGGGCCTCGAGGCTGAATTGCGTAATCATGAATTGACGCTTGGTGAAGAACTCAAGGGCGAAGCTTTTAAACAAGTTGCGCTCGACGTCCTTGCATGTGAGGCGGAAGTTGCCCAGTTCGACAGTAGTCAGGTAGGTCGAGATGCGAAGCATGAGCTCCGGCGGGAGTCGCAGCAGGTCAGATGCCGTCGCCATGGTGGAGGATGTTGGTGTTGGTGCGTTGCAACTCAATGGGAGAAAGGCGTTGATATATCAATTGGCCGCGGCACTTTCACAAGGTCACGCGAAGTGAACGCGCGACTGCCTGCTCTGTCGCCTCACTAACTCGCTTGAACGTCACTTTGGTCGCACCAGCAGGCAGAAGCCTAGAAGCGCGAAGCACAGACACGCTCCTCACTCCTTCACCGGTGCGACCCTGAAGCGCATTCGCCAACAAAATAAAATACCTTCGCCCTCACCTGCATCTCGCCTCTTTCCAATGCAGAGATAAACTTTGTCTGCTTTCTCGCTTTACAACAAAACATCCTCCTCACGCCATGGCCCCTGCCACGCGACGCAAGCGCCCTGCGGATGCCGACGCCGATCCAGCGCCGGTCCCGGCAAAGCAAGCCCGGAGGGGTCAAACGGCCATTGAAGCCAAAGCCGAAGCAGAGACCATTGACGATGCAGACCACGACCAGGTCTCAGAACCTGAAGTCAAGAAACCCGTCCCGAGGAAGGGCAGAAGCAAGGCCGCCGCCAAATCTGAGCCCGTGGACGACGAGGAAGCCGATAATGCTGAGCCTGCAAAGGCGAAAGCGGCACCGAAGAAAGGCAGATCCAAGGCAAACGCCGACCCCACCAAAGACGAACAAGCTGATGAAGCCGAGTCTGAGAAGACGAAGACCGCGCCCAAGAAGGGCAGAGGCAAAATCAAAGTCAAGGACGAGCCCGCTGAGGACGAGGATGTTGACGACGCCGAGGCAACAAAGCCTGCGCCCAAGAAGGGTAGAGGCAAAGCCAAGGTCAAGGAAGAACCGGCCGAAGACGAGCAAGTCGATGATGTGAAGCCCAAGAAGGAGGCAAAAGCCACCACAGATTTCAAAGAAGCACAGGTGGCAAAGGCAGGGACAACCCAAATTCCACTCGACGACGGCTGCCACCTTACATCCTACCATGTTTACGTCGACCCAAACGATCAATTGATCTACGATGCTTCTTTGAACCAGACCAACGCTGGTCACAACAACAACAAATTCTATCGCGTTCAGGTGAGCTGCACCCTGTTGCGACTTTGCTGACTTTCATCGCTGACTTGACATGACAGCTACTCGAGAATGGAGCTGACTACAAGACTTGGACTCGCTGGGGCCGCGTTGGAGAGCGTGGACAGAGCGCAGTGCTTGGAAGCGGTTCTCTCGACGATGCCCTTAAGAACTTCGAGAAGAAGTTCAAAGACAAATCAGGTCTGAAGTGGGCCGACCGTGGCGAGAAGCCGAAAGCAGGCAAATACGTTTTCGTGGAGCGCAGCTACGACCCCGACAGCGAGGATGACGGAGACGAACAGGATGCTGCCAAAGCGGGCGCTGAGCGTGAGCGCGACGACTACACGCCGCCGAAATGCACTCTTCAACCTCCGGTCCAATCCCTCATGGAGCTGATCTTCAATACTAGCTACTTTGAGGCAACCATGGCCGCACTCAACTACGATTCTGCGAAGCTGCCTCTTGGCAAGCTCAGTAAGGCGACTATCACTCGCGGTTACCAAGCGCTTAAGGAACTTTCGGATCTGTTGGACGACCCGTCACTTGCAAGGAATTACGACATGTCTGCTCCTCAGGCAACCGAGCACCTCTCCAATCTCTACTACTCGACCATCCCGCACTCCTTCGGTCGCAACCGTCCGCCGATCATTCAGACCAACGAGCAATTGAAGCGAGAGATTGAGCTTCTGGAGAGCTTGACTGATCTCAAGGATGCCGATCTCATCATGAAGAAGGAGAAGAAGGCCGACGACATCCACCCGCTTGACTCCCGCTTCAACAGCCTAGGCATGAAGGAGATGACACCTCTCGACTCTAGCTCCGATGAATTCACTGGCATCAGTGACTACCTTTTGAAGACATGCGGCGCAACCCATCACGTTAACTACGAAGTCATCGACATCTTCCGCATCCAGCGTGATGGTGAGGAGAAACGCTTCCAAGATAGCGAGTTCTCAAAGGTCAACAGTGACCGCAGGCTTCTCTGGTAAGTTTACAGTATCTTCGAGAGGATAGACACAGCTAACATTCTTGCCCAGGCACGGCTCACGCGCCACCAACTACGGTGGTATCCTTGGACAGGGTCTCCGCATTGCCCCACCGGAGGCCCCAGTGAATGGGTACATGTTTGACAAGGGGATCTACCTCGCCGACATGTCCTCCAAGTCTGCGAACTACTGTTGCCCGTACAACTCTGGCGGCCAGGCGCTTCTTCTGCTCTGCGAGGCTGAACTGGGCAAACCAATGCAAGTCCTGACTAACGCTCAGTACGACGCTGGTTCCACCGCAGCACAGCAGGGTATGATCTCAACGTGGGGTCAAGGCTTGACCGCTCCCAAAGGCCTCAAGGATGCAGGATGCCTTCATCCTTCCTTGACGGGGACGAAGATGGTAAGTGGCCACGGAAAATTCTTGAGAATCTCGACTGACCTCTTGCTAGCCTGATACCACGCAGGACCCAGGCGCTACCGGTGTCAGCGGCGCGTACTTACAGTACAACGAATTCATCTGCTACAACGTCGCTCAGGTGCGCCTGCGCTACCTGCTGCGCGTGAAGATGTGAGTGCATCAATGCACGTAATCGGAAATGAGCACAGTGCAGTCAAAAGTCTGCCGGGGCGTATGAGACTTTGCTTTTGTGGGGAGTGGAGTTTCTGGTGCACCTAAAGAGAGTGCAATCATAGCTTTGAAAGGCGGCGAAGTCGTGGAAGACCGTGAGATGTACAGTACACCGACCACGCTAGCTAGCCATGGAACACGGCGAAATGGAAGCGTACTTTGATATCAGGTCGCATCCTTTCAAGATCCGACTAACACGAAAGGAGATTTACACTTGATCCTAGACCATCGCAACCAAGGCCATCACCAACATTATGCTTCCAATACCATACGCAGGAATTAATCTCTCTGAGCCGCTCTGAGCAGTCGCTTGCGAAACACTTTCCGTGCTCGTCGAAGACGCATTAGCGCTGGAAGCAGTGGCTCCGCTGCTCGACGCGAGCGTACACCCTTCTGCGCTGCAAACATAGTTCCAAGTGCTGGGTTGGGATGAACTAATGTTACCAGCTATCTGAGTCGAGGATCCAGATAGCGTTATCGTGCCCAGCGCTGTGTTGCTGATCTGTACTGAACTGTCCGTGACCGTAGCGCTTGGGTTTGCCGCCTGAGTAGCGGGAGCTTCCTCGGTGGTAGATGGAGGAGGTGCTGGCTCTTCAGGCGGAGTCTGTGTGTCTTGCTGTGATGGAGGTGGTGCGTCCGAAGACGTGACAGGCGGACTGATTGAGCTGCCATTGTCCTCTGTAGCGGTAGCCTCGCCGTCATCACTGGGCGAGCTGATCGTCGAAGGAGGAGGATCAACCCTATTGGCCTCAGCAGTGTATGTGATGGCAGGAGTTAACGTGGGAACTCCTGGGAACGTATTAATGGCTACTGGCTGTGCATCGCGTTTCGCGAGTGCTGGCTGGGCAGTTTGCGTGTACGAGACCAAAGAGGCTGTGGTGCAACTTCGTAAGGGATTCCCACTCGGGAAGTAGTCGGTCAATTGCGGCAACACGAAATTGTTTATGGGTAAGTTCGTGCTTGAATTTACTGAGCCAGTGTAGACCAGCTCCGTGAAGAGAATTGTGTTGGAGCTTGACAAACAGCCAGTGTACCCACATGGATCATTGGTCGGAACAGCATGTGCTACCGCGGATGGTCCTAGGATGAGATGTTGGCCAGCAGTGCCGGTCTGTGTTCTGGTGGTGGATCGTCAGCACGAGTCCGAGAGGAGTCAAGAGAGTTCCGATTGTGAAAGACTTACATCGATGTCATCTTCCCACCGGGAAGTCGAATCGGACCAACGACAAAGTCGCAGTCGCAATTCACAGTGTTGCTAGGGCATGGCGGAAGAAAGCAGCTAGCTGTAGTCTTGTAGTACTTGTTGAATGCAGCAGTGTTGCAGGACGTGGTGATGCATGTCGCTCTGACCGAAGGGTTGACCTGCCAGAAGGAAAGGAGATTCGTCAGCTTTCTAAATCGCGATTCACTTGTAAACTTGCACTCACAAAGACAATTTCAGTGACAACTGGAGGCTTCTCTGGAAATTGCTCCCATGTAATGAACGAACCAAGCTCATACTCGACACGGCATTCTTCGCCACCGCACACAGATGCGTCGGCAGTGATGGATGGACTGGTGGAAGAGCAACCGGACCTCTCAGAGATAGATGATCTTGAGCTTGACTCAGAGGGTGTAACGGACGCAGGTATGACTACCGATCCAGCAGGCTGATCACTGGAGATAGCTGGCGCAGGTATGTTCGTAAGTGTGACAGTGACGTAGCTTGTAAGTACTGACTCGGCGGTAAATGTAGTGCCTGAGCGGACGAGCGTGACTATCGAGGTTTCGACTGATGTTGAGATTGTCGGCACTATTGTGAATAATGTGTCGATCTCGAGCGAGGTAAGAGTCTCCGTGGCGATCTCGGTCTGCGTTGCAAGCGTGGACACAATATTGGTCGAAAGTTCAATGTCCGTCGAGATTTGAGTCTCTTGTATAGTTTGTGTTGTGACTGAAGAGTCGATCGCCGTTTGTGTGGTCGTTATTGGAACAACGACTGTCGCTGTTTCCAGATTATTGGATGTGAATGTTTCTTCCAAGGTACGTGTTGTCAAAATTGAGTTCGAAAAAGTCTCAGTCAGCAGGAAGGTTGACGTGCTTTGAATGACTTGGGTAGCGACAGATGTGCTCGTAGTGCTGAAGATCTCCGTCTCGGTGTCCGTAATCAATGCAGTAGATGTGACTCCAGGAACATCTATCGTTCGGACGGTCGTGCTCGAGATCGGAATGGTCGCCGTCGTTAATATAAGAGAGGTACTCCCGAAAATATCGGTAGTCTCAAAAGTCAGTGTCGTTCTCGAAATCTCAGTCAAAATATCGGTCGTCAGTATCGTAGAGATGCTTTCAGACACCTCAAAGGTCTGGAAAGTGAGAGTCACGCTCGATATATCGGTTGTCCGCTGTGTTGTCAAATATGTAGAAGTGCTTCCAAAAACATCGGTAGTCTCAAAGGTCAACGTCAAGCTGAAAATATTGGTTGAGAAGTCTGTCGTGAGCACAGTGGAGGTTTCCGTTGTGTGATCTGTGTCTGTGGAAGTCGTAAATGCAGTCTGTGTAAGCGAGGCGACTTCCGTGGAGGTTGTAAGATGAATTTGAGTGCGTGAGATGATGTCCGTTGAGGTCGTGAAGTCCGTTTGCGTTGTCTGTACCACATCAAGCGAAGTCGTAAGGCGTGTCTCCGTGGTGTACGCAACATCGGTGGACGTTGTCAAGCTCGTCTCGTACTCGATAATTGTGCTTACGGAGCGATCTACCGTGGTTTGCGTGGTGTATAGCGTATCGGTAGTGTACGAGATGTCCGTGCTCGTATCAGTTGTGTAAGACGTATCGATTGTCGTGTCAGTTGTATATGATGTGCCAACTAGTCTCAGTCAGTGATTGATCAAGCTATAAAATTGCTTGATGCAGCACAATGTCAATGATCGTTCGGAGACTGCAAGAGGCAATGCGTGGAACATAAAGCGGATGTCCGAACAAAGCAGTAGGCTCTGGTCTTTCCTTCTCCAGGATGGCTCGCACTGTCCCTAGAGGAGATCTTTGGTAGCGCCACGACTGCTGGGGACAGATTTCACAGACACCAAGAACAGTTCAATGGTAGCGAAAGGCATGTCTGCTGGGGGCGCCTAAGGTAAGCGTGCGAGAGCATCCGGAAGAACTTGAGCCAAGAGTGCTCTCTCCCGGGTGATGCAAGTAATGCTTATGTACAGCTCCCTCGATATACGCACGGGAGAAGCAGAGACGATGTGATCCTGAACTTGCTCTCTCGCCGGTGGAGAAGTTGATGTTCGTAAACAGGTCCTCGGAAGTTTCCCCACCGAGAGCTCGTTGTGCTTTCGAAGCCCTCTCAAATGTACTGGACAAATCTTTCACTTACCAGTGTAAGAAGTCTCCGTAGTCCGCGTCGTGAAAGTCGTATATTTGGTGATGGTCGACCAAGTATAGTAAGTGTCCGTCTCTGTGATAGTCGTATATGACGGAATAGTCTTGGTGATCTTGCTTGTAACGTATGCTGTCGTTCCAGGAAGCGTTTTCGTCACAGTTGTCGTTTGGACTATTGGTGTGGGATGGGTATTTGTCCATTCGATCGGCGGGCAAGGAACAAGAGTCGGCACATCCCAGGCAGATGTCTTCGTAGCTTGGTATGTTGTAGTATAGTAAAGGCTTTCGGCTGCTTTGTTTCTTGGTAAGATTACATTTGAAAGGACTTCGGAGACAAGTCCCAGAGCTATCAGACAGGAAATGGCCTTCATATTGCCTTTGCGGGAGACGAACTTGACATGGGTCAGAGAGAAGCTGCAACTAACCTGATGGAACAGTCTCAAGAGTAGAGATCAGCCATTGCCTCGCAGTACATATAGACCAGGCAGTCGGTTACTCCAAGTGAGAGCTGCATGCAGGTATACCAGCCTTGCGAGCACTTACAGTCTGCGCGGTCAACGCGGGGCCGCTGTACGCTGCGAATGTTCGCTTCGTTGGCAAAATGACAAGCGATGTAGCGTCGAGTTTGTGCGCATACCGTTCCTGCAGTATTATTGTCAACTTGCGTGGGATGAGACAGGTTGGGATCGACGATGCTATGCGCATAGCGGCAGGGCCGATGTAGCTACAGCATCGCTCATCAGGTCATGCCTAGAACGTGTCTAAAAGTGGATGAACCCTCATGCGAGCCTTATTGAAAGGCTTATGGGGCTTGATGAGATGGTGTGCAGCTATGCCCTCGCAAGAGAGCAAGTTGTTGTGATTGGGACTTGATTGGGCAACAACCGAACTCCCCGCAAGCGACACGGAGGACGGCACAAACGAGAACTCTTGGAAATTCATATCTTGCAATACAACGTCGTTGTACCAGAGGCAAGATCCTTGAAAGAGCGGGACCTGTCAGTGATCTCGAGGGACATCCTAGGTGATCTGACAATGCTGTCACAGAGCGAAGCACAAGATTTGCTTTGTATTTTCTACGAGAGCTGCCCACACGTTGTGTATTCTGGAGGCAAGGCTGACAGCGTGCAGCGTACCGCATGCAGTCACCCGTCTCTGCGGTTCGTTGACAGACTATGAGCTCGTATTGGCGGAAGCGAAAAGCAAACAGACTCGAGTCCACGCAAGCACACGACGCGGTACAACTGCATCACCGGTGAGCGATATAGCAGCTTGCAGATACTCGCGAAACCATCGCCCAACAGCGCCACAACACACCTCGTCATGTCCAGCCATCGATCTCGTGGTCACATCTAGATCGCCTTAGTGGATGTATAGTCCATAGCTGATACTATATGGAGACGCGCGTGTTAGAAGTGAGAGCTCGAGTGGCACTTCTCTTCCTAGCTGGTGCTGTCCTCCAATAGAGCTGCCATGGCACTCAGCATTACTCCAAGCAGGCATTGGCTGGGTAACGATGGTCCCTGGTCGGCTTTCGATATCCGAATTGGACCTTCGCAGAAACTGGTGCAAGTCCTACCAGCTTCTTCGGTCTCACTCACTCTCGCAGTCTTGGAACAAGGTTGTATCGAAGGGCTCGAACCATCGACGTGTGAGGCAGACCGAGGAGATGTTCTGGATCCTATCGATCTGGCCACATGGAGCAACGTCACTGCAGAGAATGGTCAGCAATATTTCAATGTCACGTTTCCGACTGAAGAGTTCTACTTTGGAGGAGGAGTCTCAAGTGCAATAGGCGTCAGCTCCTTGAGTTTCGCGGACCTCAACGAAACTCTGCAAAGTCAATTAATTGCTGGCTATGCCTCAAAAACTCCATTCCTTGGACTCCTTGGGCTCAGTGGGCGCGAAGCCTATCCTGCAAATGCAACCACTTCTTACAAAAGCCCTTTGCAGACGCTGAAGAACACCTCTGCGATTTCGGGGCTCACATGGGCATACACCGCAGGAGCCAAGTACAAGACTCCTGAAAGCTTTGGCAGCCTCACGTTTGGCGGGTATGATGCTTCACTGGTCAATATGGACGAGGCTCTCACCGGCGTGAATTTTACACGAGACTTCAACGGTAATGAACTCACCTTGACAGTCAAGGCGATCACAGTCGGGGATCAGACCTCAAATTCCACTGGACTAGTAGCTCAACTTGACTCTGCACTGCCTGAGATCTGGCTGCCAGCATCCGAATGCCGACTGTTCGAGGACAAGTTCGACTTGAAGTGGAACGAAAGTTTCGGCATGTATCTCGTCAGTGAGGAACAGCGTCAACGTCTGCAAGACGAGGACACGTCTGTATCATTCAGTCTGATGGCGTCCGAATCCGACTCGTCAAGATCTGTCAACATAACTTTACCCTACGCGGCCTTCGACCATGAAGTGAAGTTTCCGTTGGCAAATATCACCGACGGCGACACGACGTTACACTACTTCCCGCTGAAGCGTACGCCCAACGATACGACCGGCTTCCAAGTCTTCTTCGGCCGTACCTTCTTCCAGGAAGCGTGAGAACAATCTAGACGTACCAATGATGAACACAAAGCTGACATCGCCAGATACGTCTCCGCAGACTGGCAACAACGAACCTTCAACATTGGACAAACGCTTTTCCCCAAGGATCCAAAGATCAATCTTATCCCCATCTACCCCGCAGATGTCACCCCAAGTCCCAGCAACGGCCTAGGCGCCGGCACCATTGCGGGCATCGCCATCGGGGCCTTCGCTCTGATATCCATTCTCGCCGGTCTAGTCTGGCGTACTCGCCGCCGCCGCCGCAGAACCCGGCGCCTCTCAAAAGCCACCCGCACAACCCGCACAACCAGCGTCGACGAAATCACGCTCGCAGCCCTAGACCCCGATATCGCGGACCGCAGCGAGTACTACAAACCACCACCTCAAGAACTCCCCAGCGACCGTAAAAGCGAAAGTAGAACTCCCGAGTTCGCGAAGCACGAGCTCGACGCGAACGGTACAGCTACCAGACCTACGGGTCTGCGACTGGAACGGTACGAACTGGAAGCAGGAGCCGTTCAAGACAGGCCTCGCCATCAGCATAACCTTTCGTTTGGGAGTAGCAATAGTGGGATTTCGCCAATGGGTGCTGGGGAGCGGATCAGTGATGCTTTCGGGGAGCCTTCGCCGCCGATGCAGCTGTCACGAGGCAGTCCGTCGCCGCCTGTGTCGGACAGGAGACGCGAAGAGCCTGGTAGTCCGTTTCCACGATTTGAGATGCCTTGAATTGTGGTATCTCGCGGTCTAGAGTCAGGCTCCGTGCTGGCATCCCAGCGGCGAGAGTGAGCATATCGGCCGTCTGCGTATAATGATAGTAGCGTACTCGATGCTGAACAAACGTACGATTCCGAACGTATTTCAGCGACAGGGAAAGTGACACGGACCTTAAAAGCGAGACCGTGAGGTTTGTACAAAGAGGACTAGGTAGCTGTGATATGCACAGCAATGTCCATCCCGCGTTCGATACTGTTTGGCACGTGTATAAGGATACTTTGAGAAATTGTTGGGATTGTCGAATTTCGAAACGCCAGACTCAGGGACGAAATAAAAGGTCATGATATTCTCGTATCGCGTTCATGTCATAACCCATGGGCTACCGCTACTCTCTATCGGTAGGGCACATCGGGATATCTCCTCCCATCAACTCCACTCATCGGTTCATTCGCGAACCGGATCTGTTTCTGCCTTCCTGGCGCGCCTCTGCGATCTGGGCCTTCAGGTGCCGAGTGGAAACCGTCTACTTCATCAAAGTCGTCTCTCCCGCCCCGACTCTTGCGCCGGCTGTGGCGACGTGCGCGTCGGCCGTCAGGGCTAGGAGGCGGACTTATTGATTCTTCGCCAGAGGAATACAGGTCGTCTCGAGGGCCATCGTAGCGGGGTTCTGGACCAGGGCGATGACCTGGTGACGGACGGGATCTTCGGCGGGGCTCAGGGCGTTGTTCATCTGGGCTGTAATCGCGGGGGTCACCATAGCGATGGCCAGGCCCAGGTGGTGGACGCGATCTTCTACGGGATCCAGGCTGCGGACCACGGTCAGGGCTGGGATAGCGATCATCGTATGGCGGGCGAGGTCTCGAGTTACGCCGGCGCGGTGGGCTACGTGATGGGTGGCGCCGAGACCGACTGCGAGGAGGCGGACCGTCCATGTCCGGGTGAGGTGGTGGGCGAGGACGTCTGTTTGGTGGGCCTGGATATTGACGGGGGTCATAGCTCATAGGAGGAGGCGGTGGCGGTCCAGGAAGCGGAGGCTCTCTGCCAGAGCCATTTGGGGGATTTTGTGGTGGCTGACGTGCAACCTGTGATGCAAACAGAGGGGCAGCCGAGGGACCAAACGATGGGCCAAATCCAGGTTGGCGAGGTGGTGCATCCGGCGAGTCCTCGTAAGCTGAGGCACGACGGCGACCGGAGGGTTCCTCAGGTTGGAAGTAGTCCTCAGAATCGCGTTGCGTCGGTGTGGGCTCGTGGCTTCTTGAATGTCTGAGATGAGGATCTTGGTGGTCCCGAGGCATAGGCCGAGAGCGATGCGCGGACGGAGGGTGTGGACTAGGCTCGCGGCTGTATTGTGAAGGTGGCCTGCCGTCCGAATCCCACTCGTCGTCAGGACGGTTGACCACTGGACGAGGCTCCAGACGAGAGCTGCGTCTGCGCGAGTGGCGCTCGGCATGCACGGGTCCTGGCGGTGGAAGTTGTTCGTCGTAAGGATCCCGTCGAGGAGGGGGATCGCCGGGTAAATGATGTGGCAGACTCCTTCTCTTGCGCTCTCTGTCACGATCGCGGCTTCCTGCTCGACTGCCATGTCTCGGCTCTGGATCGCGCTCGTGTCCGTGGCCGTCCCACAGATGTGGACTGGCAACGTTTCTCATGACATGACCGAATCTAGTCGCAGCCTCTTTGCTCTTATTTCTCAGAGACGACGGTCTCGGACTGACGCCTGGTTGTCTGGGACCATGTTGTGCAGCTGCTGGTTTGCCGTCGACGTGCCTGTATAGCGGGTTCCTAAAGTATGCAAGTGCCGGACCTCGCGAGTCGACGCTCTCCTCATCATCTGTCTCATGGCCTCTCAACGCGACTCTGGAACGGTCTGCCTCTTTCTCGTCTTCCAGCTTGCGCATCTCTTCCTCAGCTTCCGTCCTCAGTCTCTCTGACACACCTTCATACCATGCCACCATGTGCTTGTCCGGTTGCGAAGGAAAACACGATCTTGGTAGAATCTTGGGCAGGACCTCTCCAGTAGTAGGGTCCTTAATGTCCCAGCGTCGGACTGCTTCCATGAGGAACTTCGAATGCTCATCAGGCCCTAGAAGCAGCTGAATTGTCTGCCACATGATCCAGCCCTCATTCTTCAACGCTGGTATGGTCGGATCGGTGAAGGCGGCAGAGTGTGGCAAAGGCTGTAAGCTGTGCAGACATCCAAGCGACTTGTAAATGAAAGCGATGCTTGCGCCAGGTGTGCCGAGGAAGAGTTGGTCGTAATTCCCATCGAGGTCTCGGTAAAAGGTGGCCAGTTGGGTTGGCGTTAGGTCGGGATTGTCTGATGGTTCATAGTTCTCGTTCTGGACAGAATCAGCCTCACAATCTTGCCGCACCAGCTCATCGCTGAGTCACGTACAATGACATTCTTCAACCCTCTCAGCAAGGCCTTGAGCTTATCCGTGCCTGTCTTGTCCGGCTTGAACATGTAGCCCCACGCTTCAAAGGCCTCTCTGTCCTCCACGTCGCGCTCATGACGGTCCGTCTGCGCTGCGTTCGCGTCGGCCGTAGGCCTTGCAGCGCCGGGATGTGTTTCTGCGGCGTCTGCGTCCATGGCGTGTTGACGGTATTTTAGTGTTGAGAGTGGCGTCCTGGTTATGGCGACACGCTGGTCGGGCTACTGGATTACGGCAAGTGAGGAAGAGACATGATGCAGGTGCAGGTGTGGTGACCAAGGCATTCCGGTATGGCGGTGTCAGGTGTCTCTCACGCATGCATGTGTGCCAGAGAGGCGGCGGCGGCGGCGACCAATCGACGTCATGTTGCAGATTGCAGGCAGCACTTCGGCTCGGGGCTGCTGTCCCTGGCCTGCCCTGGCCTGGCCTGGCCTGCCGTGGCTCTTTCAGCGGCAGCGCTCAGACGTCTATCCATGCAACGATGCAACGAGGCGTCGAGGCTTTTGTTCTGTGCTTCTCTCCCACCTTTTGGCTGTTCTCTCGCTTGTTGCGCGCGGATCGTCAGCCTTGCAGCCATCGTGCCATCGTCCGGCGCCAACTCTCGCTTCGAGCCCGTGTAGCCGTACAGCAGTGCAATGAGAGCAATTGCAACGTGGACGAGTACCGACACAGTCGTATATTATATCGCCCAGACGTCCTCCCTTATCTTCGACGTCAGTCCCGTCGACTCAGGACAACAATCATACTTTACCACAGCCGGGTCTAGTCGGAGCCTAGTAGCCTACTCAGCCAAGCACAGCAGATCTGCAAGCACCGCCGACAAGGTATAAATTACACCAGGCTAAGGTTGCACTGAACCTTGCTGCCCTCGTGTCGATTTTTCCCAAGCTGTTTACTGTCGTTCACTGTTTACTGTGTACTGTGTGATCACCGCCGTCGCCCGTTATCGATCAATCACCATGAGATTCTCCGCCCAAGCAACCACTGCGGCACTATGCCTTGCCACCACAGCCCAAGCGACAACAAACCACACGCGCCTCCAACACTGGCCCAAAGAGGCCGCCGCCGCTCTGGAAAAGATGATCATTGCCAGTGCGAACTCCAGTAACTATGCCTGCTTTGATATGGACGTAGGTTCTAACCTCCCCAACGCAACAACCCAAACCAAATCCCAAACAAGAAAAACACCCCATCTCATTCACAACGCTATATAGAACACCAGCTACCGCTTCGACCTCGAAGAGTCCCTGATCCCTTTCCTCGAAAACCGTGGCATCCTCACCCGCTCCCACCTCCCACAGGAACTGCAATTGATCCCCTTCAAAGACACCGCCAACGTTACCGAGTCCCTCTACAGCTACTACCAGCGCCTGTGCACCATTGACTCTCTGCTCTGCTACCCCTGGGCCGCGCAGGTCTGGGCGGGTTTCACGCTGCGCGAGCTGAAAGGCTACGTCGACGAGCTGATGGCCCTCAACACGACCATCCCGGCGACGTACTGGGACGGCGAGGAACTGGTCCACGAGGAAGTCAACCGCCCACGCATTTTCCGCGGACAGGTCGAGCTGTACAACACGCTCATGGCCAACGGCATCGACGTCTACGTCGTGTCTGCCGCCGCGGAGGAGATCGTGCGCATGGTCGCTTCGGACCCGAAGTATGGCTACAACGTCAAGCCCGAGAATGTCATCGGCGTGTCGACATTCTTGAAGAACGCCACCACCGGCGATCTCACCAACTCGAGGAGACAAATCGAAGACGGCGTCTACGACCAAGAAGCCAACCTCGACCTCGTCTTCGGCACCTACCTCAACACTCCCGTGCCGTGGTTCTCCGGCAAGTGGGCTGCCATCCTGACCTACATCGACGAGTGGAAGAAGCCTGTCTTGGTTGCCGGCGATACTCCCGGCAGCGATGGCTACATGCTCTTCCACGGCGTTGACGTCGAGAAGGGTGGCATTCACCTCTGGGTCAACAAGTCTGCGTCGAACTTCGAGGCGATCAGCCAGGATATTGTCGACAATGCTGCTGCGCAGAAGGCGAACGGCCTGAACGTTACTGCTGACAAGAACTGGGTTGTCGTGTTGCCGACGGAGATCTTGTGAGCGGCTTGGTTGGGATCGAAAGACCTCGGCTTGCTTGTAGTAGGGTTCAATGGGGGGGGGGGAGCTGTGAGACGCTCCCTGTGAAGCCCTGGTCAATGTAAAAGTTATCAAGCCTCTGGTGAGGAAAACTGCTCGTTTCCTCTCACTTGAGACCATTGTAGTTATACAACTGTAAATATTTCAGAACACGACAACACCAGACTCCTCGCTAGTAGCAATCCCATCCCAAACCTTCATGTCTTATCCCAGTCGACACTGTGCCAGTGATTCCGATCATACCGACCTAGAACCACGCGAGCGTCCATAACGCCGGGAGATGCGGCCACCTCTCCTGCCAACTCGCCAGCACATCCGGCACCCTCTCATCGAACCCTTGCCTCGCGCCCGCACTCCCACTATCAAACCCACCGCCACCGCCCCCTTTTCTCAACCACTCATCCCGCTCCTCCGCCGCAATTTTATTCAGCGCGTCCGCAAGCTCCAGGATCGCCCGCCCGCCCACCAGCGCCTCCTCGTGGTTATCCTTGATGTCCACATTGAACACGTGCACAGGGCGATTCAGCGGCGCGCCTCGCGTCATCAGATCGTCCACCACGGCGTCCCAGCACCGCTCCTCGCACGTGATCACGATATCCACGGTCCCGGCCTCCGTGCCCTGCGAGCCTTTGTCCTGCGACCAGTCGCCGTCTCCCCTTGGGCCGACGCGCGGGACGCCGATGCGCCAGTCCTGCCAGCGCTCGGGGCCCCATTTGACGCCCTTGTTGCGCTCGAGCATGGGCAGGATGCCGTTGGCGCGGTACAGGCGTTGGTCTTTGGAGAGCAGCTCGTCGTGCATGTTGGCGTAGGAGGTGGAGTTGAAGTTGTAGACGTTGGGTTGGGTTATGCTGGGGCCCGGGAGGCGGACGAGGGAGCCTGTGCCGAAGGAGATGGTGGGATAGGGTGAGGGGGCGGTGGTGAGGCGGAGGTGGGCTTCCATCGAGCTGGGATGGGTTGTTAGTGAGGTTGTTTGTGAGTGTGAGAGCAGGCGAGGCGCATTCTTACCGGTTGTTGTTGCTGGCGCATACTGTGCAGAATTTCAGTTTGAAGCCGCCGTCGTCTACTGGTTTGGCGGGTGCTTGGGGTTGTTGTTGGCCGTTTGTTTGTGAGGTTTCGGTGTTGCCGTCTAGGCCCATGGTTGTGGTGT
The DNA here is from genome assembly GCA_026122715.1 of Cladosporium colombiae. NCBI lineage: Eukaryota > Fungi > Ascomycota > Dothideomycetes > Cladosporiales > Cladosporiaceae > Cladosporium > Cladosporium colombiae. The sequence continues at coordinate 1,844,468 of JAKZFA010000001.1, read as the reverse complement.
CCGGTACATCTTCTGGTGGCGGAGGCGGAGGTGGAGGTTGTGCGCGGCGTCTGGGATCGGTCGACATGATTGTGAGTGGATGTCAAGTCAGAAGGAGTGTATGTTATTGCAGAAGGCGCGTTTTGCATGTGAAGATGGAAACAGCTGCTTTGCGACTTGCCCAAGCTCGAGCTCCACATCATCTCGCTCCACAAGCCCTGGGCGGATTGCCCGCGCCACCGTTCATTTCGTCTTCCAAGATACATGTACCTCGTAGTAGCAGACTATTGGAACACAATATCTACTGATCGAAGAGTGCAATTGAACTGCGTGTCATATTATGGCTCTTAGACCATCCATACATGCAAAGGCGTATCGGTATAGCAAGTCACCAATGCAAGGAGGTCTCTTCACATACTCAACTTTACCCGGACCGGAGTCATCATTCTTGAATTCGACCATGCATACCCCGAAACCAGGACAGCAAGACTATAGATAGCATGAGCTCTTCTTATTGGCTCTTGATATTTGGCCACCCTTTCTAGCGGAGCATGTCAACAATTACCTGCGTATGAATCACGTCCAATGCCCAGTCATTGTAGAAGGGCGTCAGAAATCGGTATATAACACCGGCTACCCATTCAGTCCTTTCGAATCTCAATTGCATACTGTCTCAAGGTCAAGCTATACATTGCCCTAATTCATTGTATGCCATAACCATGACATCAATCATGACCCAACCCACCTCGATCGACTGGGCCAAGATCAAAGCACTCACCTTCGACATCTACGGCACGCTCGTCGACTGGGACGCTGGTGTCATCCGATCTGCTCGTGCCACAGCTCTCGGACCCTATCTTCCATCCGACGACGAGTTTCTCAGTGCGGTAGAGAAGCACCATGCCCGCATCGAACGCGAGCAGCCTCGAATGAGAAAGTCCGACATCAACGCCGAGGGCCTGAGGGCATATGCTGCCGACTTGAACTTGGTTGAGCAAGGCAAGTTGACGGAAGACGAGATTGAGCAGGCTGCTAGACAGTTTGGTGGGAGTATTGGGGGGTTTGGGGCGTTTGATGATACTGTGAGTATTGACGGTGGAGCATTGCAATGGAGGATTTATACCGATTAACATACCTAACCTAGATCGACGCCATCCAACGCCTGTCCAAACACTTCAAGATCCTCGTACCACTGACGAACATGGACCATGCCTCCTACAACGGCACGCTATCTGGTCCACTCAAAGGCTGCCCATTCACGGCTTCTTACATCGCTGAAGACATTGGCTCTTACAAGCCGGATCTTGCGAACTTCCGCTATCTCTTCGATCACCTCAAGGCTGACTATGGCATCGAGAAGGATGATATCTGCTATGTGGCGCAAAGCTTATTTCACGATCATGAGCCGTCGAAGAAGGTCGGCTTGAGGAGTGTGTGGGTTGATCGATACGGGATTTTCCAAGGCATGAGTAAGGAGTGGGATGGTGTGCAGAAGGAGTATGGAATGAAGGGACGGGTGAGCTCATTGGGAGAGCTGGCGGACTTGGTCGATAAGGCGCTGCAATCTTCGTAGGTTTTGAGGAGACGCGCTTCTCGTTGAAGTGATGAGTGGATTACATTGCCAGTTTTGCGTTTCCAAGGCAGTGTTTAGCAATTCCCATCAGTTACAACGAGGCTTAGCAAGTGGGCTGACATGAATACGACTGCGGATTTTCGGTGCAAGATCAGCTGCTGCAGGTGGCCGGCTGCGCCTCCAGCCTTCGGTCGGGCGACGATGCGGGCGAGATTGACGAGAGCGATGTTGCCTGGCGATCATGCGGTGGGAGGCGTTGCGAAGTAGCCAAGTACCATGATATCTGCCGACATTTATTATCGCAAAATGCACATCGAAATCAATGATGATCGAGGAGTGCGGTGTGGGAGAGTGAAAGGCGTGCAGGAGGGCGGGCAGGTGACCTCATGCTCTCACCTGCGTGCGACGAGAAGATCTGAAGATCTCGCACGCGCTCTCGCACACTCACGCCCTCGCCTGCAGCACACCGTCACCCTCGACCGATCCCTCACACGCACGCACGCACGCACGCACGCACGCACGCACGCCCGCCGCGCACAGCTATATCGACAGTTGCCGCGCGAGCATTGCATTGTGTCCAGCGGCACACAGACAGCAATCTTTCACCCGTTCGCTCGTCAATGATCAATCAATATCTACCCTGATCGCCCTCGCCTATCGCCAAGCATCTGCCATCCGCCGCCTGCCGCGAGCAACCAAACAGCAGGCAGACCCTGGCACCAGCCAGCCTCCGAGACACAGCCAGCCTGAGCGCAGAGTTGCGCCTGGGGCGTGTTAGCTCAGCAGTCCAGTCCAGCAGAGTGGAGCTGCCGGTGACGCTCAGCCTCGATCACCTGCGCCCAGCCTATATAGCATCCGCTCCCTCCGCCCTCCTTCGCGGCCATGGACTATCCCGTCGAGTTTGGAGCCGTCACCGCCGACGCCTTCGTCCAGTCCAAGTACTTCGACAAGATCTACGGTGCCGTCACCGGCCACAAGTCAGACTCCAACGCCCAAGCCAACAGGCCGCCGCCCGCCGCCGTTTCCGACACCCAGCGCTCTAAACACGATCCTCGAGACCCCGCCCCGCGCCAGAAACCTGCCGCATCTGTCGCCGCCTCCTCCCACCGCTCGCAACGGTACGCGTCCGCGAGCCCGCATCGCTACGACATCGACGAAGAGAGTCAGCAGAGTGAGCAAGTCCTCCGCGAGTACGAAGCCGAGCGCGACGACCCCAAGCGCAAACCCTCCGCCTCTCTCGTAGCCAGATCCCTCAGCCTTCGTCAGGCCAAAGACAGACGTCGCGACAGCGTCAGGATGTCACACGCAAATGGTGGCTACGGCCGCTCTGAGCGCCCCACCTCCCAGCGTGGAGGAAGCAAATATGACGATTATTACGATGATGAGTACGAAAGCGACTACGATGATCGCACTGGAAGGAGAACCAGGACTACGGGCCGCGGCTACGACGCTGAGCGCGATCGCGAGTTTGATCGTGAGATCATAGAAACTGAGCGCTACCGTGGAGTGAGTCCTGAACGTTTCGGTCAAATCGTTTGCGCTTACTGACCTGACTTCTTTCCAGCCTGCTCGCGACCAAGATGCTCGCGGTCGCCAGTCGTTCAACGATCCTTACCAATCCGGCCCCTACCAGCCCTACCTTTCACCACAACAGAACAACCAAGTGCAACCCTACCGGCGTTCGCAAGGCGACCTCGCACTCGCACAAAGCACACGCTCACGCTCAAGGCGCGACAAATCCCGCGGCCGCCGCGACTCCTACTCTCGATCTCGCTCTCGATCCCGCTCCCGTAGCCGCTCACGCTCCGGCTTCCGCGGCAAAGTCGAGGAACACTTCGACACCACTCCGCTGGGTATCGGTGTCGGCGTCGCCGGCGCTCTGATCGGTGGGTTTGCCGGCAGAGAGCTTGGCGGCAACAAGAGGACTAGCAAGCGCGACATGGCGATCGGAGCCGTTGTCGGCGGCCTCGGTGCCAACCTGGCTGAGAACAAGTGGAAAGATTGGCGCGAAGACAGGCGCGAGAAGGGACACCGCGATGATGACCGATATGACGACAGGTACGACGACCGTTACGACCGGAGGGCCAGGAGCGCCATGAGGTGAACGAAGTAGGCATGATCGATTGACTGGTCGGATCGGATTTGATCAAGTCATCCTCTCACCGGCCAGGAACGGCTCTTCCTGGTAATGATTTCACGACCATTGAGCACGAGATACGACAGATGGCTTGACTCACTTGCTTCTTTTCCTTTTTGTTTCATCATTGGCGGAGGCAAATCATATTTACGAGCAGCCTGCGGGCAGATCAAACTAGAGGCGGGACATATGGATGGAAGAGGCTACTCCAGCATGATAATGTCTTGCATCGATACCTGTGGAAAACGCGAATGGAAAGTTTCATGATCGCTCCTGCTGGTTATTGTGAAGCTGAATTTCAAACATTAGTAACAACATAAAGTCCGCGCGGTGCTGAAGCGGGCTGCTGCGTTGCGGCCTACCATTGCGTTCGATCGCTCTGTCAGAAGCGCTGACAGCGTGGACATGATGTAAATGTTTCAAACGCATTCTTTGCTATCGTTTAGTCCGACTCTGCAGCCGCCACTGTGATAACCTCACATGATGCCCAAAGCGCCAAACGCCTTGACAACATCCCCATCAACTCTCCCCAACCACTCCTCCTGGAAATTCGCAATCCCGCCCACGGCCAGCCCAAGATAATGCTTGATCCACTCCGCCAGAGCAAACCGGTGCACGGGGTCGGCATTCGACAACTCCCGCCTGCGCGCGTCTTCCGGCGCTTCAGGCAGACTGGGGTCTTCTGGACCGTTGCTGCTGTAGACCAGACTGTCGCCTCCAACGTCAGTAGCGTCTTCTCTCAATTCCGTCACCACGTCTGTCCAGATTGTCATCAGGGATTGCAGGCTTTGCAAAATCCAAGGCTGGGAGGTCTCGAGGAGTTTCGTCAGGGCGAGAGCGGTGAGTTTGCGGCGCGAAGGGTCGCCGATGTTTTCGAAGTGCGAGAACCATTCTTCCAGCAGCCAGGTCATGGTCGTGGCGAGGTCGGCGTGCTCGGGGGCGGAAGCTTGCACGGCTTGGCAGAAAGTGTTGGGTGAGGCAATGGCGAGGCGCGCGAGGATGGAGAAGTAGTCTGTTTCGACGATGCCGTCGACTGGAGGGTCGAGGGCGCGGGGGCCGGTTGTGCAGTGTGCCTTCCAGCTGCCGTGGAGACCGGTGAGGAGGGCAGGCAAGAAGCCAGTGCTGACGAGGTCGGAGGCTGTTTGCTCAACTGCAGGTTCGGATCCGAGGTGCTCGGCGGCGCGGACTGTTGCCTCGACGAGATTACAGACGAGACCGTTGGCGTCTGGGCGAAGCTGTCCGATGAGCGATGTCAGGGAGGTGAACAGGGAAGGGCGTAAAGGCTCCGAGAGCATGTGTGATGGGGCGAGAAGGAGGTAGGAGTCCGCAATCTCGAGAGCTTTGCGAAGGTTTTCGGAACCGAGCTCGAAAATTGGAAGCAAGTAGTGTGCCAGTGAGAGGAGGTCTTGAGATGCCGCGGATGATGGTGTCTGAGCAATGATGTTGGCCCAAAGGTCGAGGGCATCCTCAAGAAGATACACCTGTGTCTCCGAACCGGGTTCGATAGCACCTTTGATGATGGGGAGTACGAGGGAGTGGAAAGCGAGGGAATCCGCCTTCATGGCGGTGACGAGACGAGCAAGAATGGTGAGGATGGCTTGCTTCATAAGGTGCTCCTCGCCAGATTGCTCCCACAAAGGTGGCAAGAGACCGATGATACGTTCGGCAAAAGGCGAGATGTGATGATCCAAACGTTCGACAATAACTGAAATGGTGTTCAGCAATGCCATTTTTGTTTCGGTGAGCTCGACCTCGTCGATCAGCTGCATCATGCTGCCGAGGATTGCTTCTGCGTATGGTAGGAAGTGATCGGTCTTGAATTCCCAATCGTCTGCGATGTTCTTGAGTTGCCTTCCAGCGGTTACGCGGACAACCTGGTCATTTAAAGGCTGACCTTCCTTGGTAAGTAGATGCTGGAAGATCTGGAACACTGCAGGCCTGGTTACATCTCCAATCTTAATGGAGATCCACTGACCCAGCAGAATACTGGCACGGCGACGGAGGATGTTGAAGCCAGGGTTTTGCTTCTGCACTTCCTCGATCAGAACATCTCTGATGAAGGCATCGAAGTCGAGTTGCTCGTGAACAACCGGTGCCGACAATCCTATTGCCGTGTAAACCGAGTCCTTGAAAAGCACGTCTTCGTTTCGAGGTGTGGCGACAGAATAGAATACTTGCAACAACGGCTGCACCAGCATGTGCTTGTAGTTGATGGCGAGGTCAAGGAAGAGCTTTTCAGAGCAGGATCGAATACTGAACTCCCAATCCTCGCTGTCACCGTCTTCTCTCTTCTCCCATTCTTCAGGCTCTTCTTCCCACTCGCGTAGGTCACTTGCCCTGAAGACGAAGTATCGAGTGATCACCGTTTCCATGACTTCTCGCACAAATGCTTCCTGCAACAGCTGTTGCCTTATGAGATCCGTCGACTGTGCGCGCTCTTCCTTGTCCTGGGGGTGCTTATACTTGAACGTCTGTGTCGGGTTGTGAACCATCTTGACACATGCTCTCAAGATTAGCATGCCTCGCAAGACGAGCTTTTCCATGGTGGGCTGGTCTTCGGCATCACCATCGGTGCCAATGCTTCCATTGGCAACTGCCGATGTTACAGCTTCCTTCGAACCGAAGCTCTCACCAAACTCCTTCGTCACGGACCAGTAAGAATGTACCAGCTGAATGGAGTCAGGCAGCAAGGCAAAAGCGGCTGGGTGGTCTCGTGCGAGCTCGTGGTGAAGCTTTGCAAGTTGCAGCATGTGTTTCTCCAGCAGTAGCCTTGTCGTATCATTGAATTGGCCAGCTGAACGGAACTGCATGAAAGCTCCGAGGTTCTGGATCGATAGTTTCCAGAAAGCAACGACATCGTTGTCACGGTTCGGGTGCTCATAGCCTGTGATAAGCAGTCGTCTGAGCGTCTTGATGCACAACAAGCTGTCTTTCATCAGAGTCTCGATTGCGAAGTCACCAGGATTGTCGCTCAGTAGTTGTCGCCACGAGTCGACATAGTTTGCGTAGCGTTCTCCAATCACGTGCACCATCTCAGGCGTGACTGACTGCAAATGCTGCCTAGTCCTTTGCAGACGTCCCGTTGAGAGTTCTTTGGTGAGCTGAAGTAGTACGAGAAGAGCGTTGCTCTCGCGTGCATTGTCTTGTCGGCTTCGAACAGTGCCCAGTAGCGAGGTGATGGCGTCGGGCCATTCTTGAGGAAATTCAAATCTGGCAATTTTGGAATAGACTAGAGCGTTCTGCAGTGCGAGTCTTTTGTCTTCTTCTGACAATACCCCTTCCACCAGTCGGGAACGGATGACTTCTTTATCTCCTTTGGTTACTGCACTGAGACGCCAAGTTAGTGGCGAATAGTCGATGTGGACTTAGTGTGATAGAAGTGCTGGCTGAAAGTGGTGCATAAAGAGTCGCCAAAATGTGCAACAACCAGACCGTAAAATAAATGAACTAAGCGAAGGAAGGGGAAACATAAAAGGCAAACGGGACAAGCTCACTTTGTTGCAGTCTTTCTCCAGTAGTTGTTGATGCCGTTCTTTAGTTGGATGACAGCAAGGTATCGTATTTCGAGAGGTAGGCGCTTGTCAAGATAGGCAGATTGAAGGTGAACGTAGTAGCCTTGCGATTTCTCCCATGACTGCAGTTGCTTTGTGCCGGTCTGAATCTGATGAGGATCAGATGAAGAGGCTGCTCTGAGAGTCTGCACAAGCAGGTTTTCTGTGAGAGGATTGGCCTCGCCAGGCACCTCTATCGCGAAAGAGGCCATGCTACTCTATGTAGCTGTAATGGGTGGTGGTGACGGCAGCGAGTGGCAGCGTTTGATGATTCGAGGCTCGCGTGAGGCTGCCCGCCATTAAACTTGTCGGTATGATCGGACCCTGTCTTGCCTGTCTTCCAATCGCCTTCCTTCCTTCGCACGGACGCCACCGCGCCTCTGCCGAGAAAGCAGCAGTACAAATTTGCTTCTTCTCCCTCGTCCTCCCTTTCTTCTCACCAAAAGTTTATAACCCCAGTCAGAAATTGGCGTCTATCCGTGTGCACCTTGGAGACGATGTTGAATAAGCACTGGCAGACAAACGACCGTCTATTAAGAAGCGAGGCGAGCTTTTTGGTGCGCTGCGACTCCCGTTATGACAGTACAACTCAACTCATCATCATCACGTGCTCTCCCCGCCTGTGATCTAGTCTTTATCCGAAGTCAACGCCTGATGCGTCTGTCCTTCCTACTCCGCTCCAACCCACTATCTCGCAGTACCTGTCCGTGTAGCCCACGACTGCATACGACACTCAGCCACGATACTGCCTGTTGCATACCGTCGTCAACATCTTCATTCTCCCTGGCAGCCGTCATAATAGCTGAGTAATCAGATGCAGGTCACGCCTTGGGTGGGTCCTGTGCCCTTCTTCACACTCGCCAGACTCGCTGCTCCCTCCAACACGTTGCCCATTACATCGTAACAAGCATATACTGCATCATGGCAAAGACTCGTAAATCCAAATCTACTGCCTCTAGCGCGAAGCCGATCGCGGTGGCTGCGAAGCCCGTCGCCCAACAGACACGCGCTGCCGCACCAAGACCGCCATCACCGGCATCAGAAGAAGATATGGATGATGAAGAGCCTGTGGCCAAGAGACAACCCTTTCGCTTCTTCGACCTTCCGTCTGAGTTGAGGTTGCGCATATATGAGGAGGTCTTCCATGTGACGGAGCGGCACGTGATGGAGCTATATGAAGGCAAGCAGCGAGCCAACAAGATTGCAGGCCTCGATGAGCGGCCTGATCCCCCGCTTGATCTAGGTAGGTACAAGATGTAGATGCTATGTTGTATACACCACAACCAGCTGACTGGTTCTCTCAGAGCCCAACGTCAATTGGTTCCTCATCCGTCCGCGTCTCAACCTTCTCAAGGTTAGCCGTCGCATGCACGATGAAGCATACCGCGTCTTCTACAGCCAGCCGATGCGCCTCTACCCTCACCATGATCGTTTCTTCTACACCAAGCAGCCGCTGCTCGCACGGATCCCCTCAAAGTACCGCAACATGATCAACACCATGGAGCTACGACTCGGAAAGGGTTGGAGCAAGATCCCTCGTTGTCAAAACACAGATCCGAGTCTTGGATTAAGCGACTGCACTGGGTTGAAAGTCCTCAAAGTTTTTGTCCAATGCGACCCTAGCGACTCGCATTTCAATGGCTTCCGCGGCAAAAACGCCAACGAAGATACATACAAGTGGTTCTGCATAGACCTCTTACGTGGAATTCTACGGCAAGTCCCTCGACTGAAGGTTGTCGAGATTGATGCTTATCCAGGCATCAAACAGAGCGCCCCTCTCATAACTGGTTTGAGGGAAGTCGTCCAGGAGGCCGGCAAAAAGCTGGTCTGGGGACCTCTGAGGGGTTGGGAGAGTGAGAAAGGAATGAATGATCTACAGAAGGCAATGGCAAGCATGGGCCTGACCAGCGGTCCTAGAGTAGTTGAGGTGCAAGCTTAATTGGTCAATTGTATTTACATCTTTGCATCCATCGCCAATGGCCGCTGGGTGCCAACATTTCACCACTGACATACTCTCATGTGTCTTCGATGGTATCTCATTGGACCGCACTGTGAGATCTTTCACTGACTCCTGAGATGGTATTTCCCCCCCAATGGGCAATGCAGGAGCGGCTAGACTCTTCTCGCTGGATCCCACTAGGATTTCTTTCTCCAGCGCTCTGAGTACTAGCACCAATGCAAGCGAGAAACATCATATCTTTCCAGGTTGCTCACGAGGACCACATGACCCTAGTCGACGCCCACGTCCCAGTCAAGCAGTGCGTCAAGGCAGATACAATCTTCGAGAAATTCCTCGTCAAAGGTCTTGATAGTCAGCCCAGCGAGCTCGCCACACTGTCGGACTACCAGATCCCGCACGGAAAGCTCGAGAAAGCGACCGTCCTACATATACTGCACTGGCCTCCAATCCCTGCGCCGCCATCCACCCAACCGACTCTGCTATCTGGTCCGGCAAGGTTTCGCTTCGAGTGCTATACTCTCAAGGTCGTTTCAGACATGCTACCCACGGAAAAGGACGAACCCGCCTCTATGATCACGTCCCAAAGTACATGAAGATCAATGACCCGGATGGAGAACGATGAATGGCAAATTATGCACAAGCGCGCTCACCATCAAATGAAGCGTTTATTACGGTATCTCGATGGTTTAGCTCTCTTTTCAATAGTGATATCCAATAGTACTAGCCTACAAGCCACTGAGATGTACATATCGGATCTCATCACTGCGATACCATCTTCTTGTAAACAACAATATTTTCGTCTCGTGTGTGCGACCATTATTGAAGCCGAATATCAGAGCAGCTGCTCGTACCATTGAGATGCTAATTTATTCTTTGCTATTTCAGGTGTTGTGGAGCGGACATCTCCATATTTTGTGCGCTAACTGTCATGAGGAACTAACATTGGAACATCTCCTCTGTTCTTGAGATACTGCTTCAGGTACGCACGGATGGTTTGAAGATATATTGAGCATACAATTCTATAACTTACTGCATATCTGAAGAGAGCTGAAGAGAATCTAGAGCGCAATGGCTCTTCCGCTGGACCCCAGGGGGCGCGACGATCACTAACATTCTGTCGACCTCGGCACCTCGGCATCCAATCGAGACGCCTGGATAGCGAGGATAGGTCAGCAGTGCCACATATTCTTTGGCTGACCATTGTCTGTTTCGAGACCTCACAGTGCCATTCAAACATATACGCTTTGAATACAAGCCTATATACTCTACTATCAACATGAGTGTAACTCTGACCCGCGATGAGGTGGCAAAGCACAACACGGAGGAGGACATCTGGACCATCATCGACCACAAAGTCTACGACCTGACAGATTTCATCGATGCTCATCCAGGTGGCTCCGTCGTCCTCGCTCAGGTAGCGGGCACAGATTCCACTGAAGCTTTTTACAATCTCCATCGCCACGAGATTCTGCAGAGATACTCTTCTCTCTGTCTCGGCGAGGTCGAAGGCGAGAAGTCAGAGGTCATTGATCCGCAACCAGGAGACTTGAGCCAAGTTCCTTATGCCGAACCTCTGTGGCTGAAGCCTGAGTCTGCCAGTCCTTATTACAAGGATAGTCACAGGCGGTTGCAAAAGGCGTTGCGTAAATTCGTCGACACGCATGTTACCCCAGAGGCGAGACAGAAGGAGGACGATGGGTAAGTGGATATGGAGGACCTTATACTTCCTGGTGTCTCCGCTGACTTGATATTCTTCTTTCTATGCAGCACTGTCATTTCTCAGGAGTTAATCGACAAGATGGCAGAGACGAACATCCTCGCCTTGCGCCTCGGCCCTGGAAAGCACCTCCACGGCAGGGAGATATTGGGCGGCGCTGTGGAAGGAAAAGAAGTAGACTACTTTCATGACTTGATTGTTGGTCAGGAACTTACAAGGCCAGCAGCTAGAGGGTTCCAGGTAATATCATATACTAAAGGCTGTCATCGACGCAAAGCTGATACGATCGTAGGATGGTAACATGGCTGGAATGGCGATCTCACTCACCGCAGTTCAAGAGTGGCTTGGAAATGAAGAGCTGAAGAAGACTGTGACTGAAGAAGTCTTGTCCGGGAAGAAGAAGATGTGTCTCGCTGTCACCGAAGCCTTCGCTGGTTCCGACGTCGCCGGTATCCGCACAACGGCAGAACTCACCGAAGATGGACAACACTTCCTCGTCTCCGGCACAAAGAAGTGGATTACCAACGGCGTATTCTGCGATTACTTCGTCACGGCCTGCAAGACGGCAAAGGGTTTCTCTGTCCTCCTCATTCCACGCAGCGAGGCTGTCGAGACCAAGCTCATCAAGACATCTTACTCAACGGCGGCTGGTACCACATACATCGAATTCAACAAAGCTAAAGTCCCCGTCAAGAACTTGCTTGGTAAAGAAGGACAGGGCTTCCAGGTCATCATGTCGAACTTCAACCACGTAAGCTTTCCACCGATTTTGACCCATTGTGGATCGGCAGCACTAACAATGATCAGGAACGCTGGATGATGTGCGGTTCAGTCGTCCGCTGGATTCGTATGGCAGTCGAGGAGTGCCTCAAATGGTCCCACCAACGTATCGTGTTCGGAAAGCCCTTGGTGAACCAACCGGTGATCCGCGCCAAGCTCGCCCGTATGATCGCATACGCAGAATCAACTCAAGCCTGGCTCGAGCAGATCACACACCAGATGAACAACATGTCTTATGAGCAGCAGAGCAAGCTTCTTTCTGGCCCAATCGCCCTGCTGAAGTCGCACTGTACGAGATGTGCTCACGAAGTGGCGGATGATGCGGTGAACATGTTCGGTGGCCGTGGTATTACGAAGGGCGGTATGGGTTCTGTCGTCCGCAATTTCCATTCCGGTTACAAATTTGATGCGATCTTGGGTGGTACAGAAGAGATCCTGGCAGATCTGGGAGTGAGGCAGGCGATGAAGCAGATGCCCAAGGCGAGGTTGTAGGGGATTCGGGTCAAAACTTTAGTTTTTCTCGTGCAGGCTCGACGGCAGCGCTACAAGTGCTAATAACAGACTTATATTCTTTCGATGGTTTCTCAATGGTCAACAGTATCGTTCATCTACCGGGTATCGCTGGTACTGACACAGAGAGAGACGGATAAATGGAGAACTTGAGCATGCAGATTCTTGTGCGAGAACCGTTTATGTGGCTACAAATCTCATCATGTGCAATGAAGGGGGTCAAACGTCTCAACATAACCCCGTTATCATCGTATTGTAAAGGGTGATAATGGTGACATTAGCACAAGAAATGCAATGCTGAAGTCCGTGTAAAGCTGCTCAGCGTCTCAATGGTAAACAGCGTTTTTTCAGATTCTACAGTCGACGATATCAGAACAGTCGCTCCGGAGGAGATCAAATATCTTTAACAGTGTCTCGAGGGTCGGCGAAGTTGTACAGTACAAGTAGCCGATGGTACGAGCATGCAAAATGGTGACATCTTTCTACAGTAGTAAACCTAGGCGGTAAAGCTTTCTCGGGTTGCCTTGTAATAATCAGAGCGATTGATTCTTGTAGGTCTGACATTTCTGTGGTATAGCACCCTCAGTTTGGATACCCTGCTCTTCCTGAAACGCATTCCTTTCTTCGCTCGGTGGCGGACTTGGGGCTGGGCTTCGTTCGAACATGGGTAGCGCTGCAACTGATGCAGTCAAGATCCTTTACGAGAATCGCCGGAGCTGTGTGTAGTCATGTGAGGCTTCGATGGTCTGTACCACAATCTCGCTCTCGTGGTAGCCCTTGACGTTCGTGTCGTGTGAGCCCTGAGAGGTCATGCCGGTAGCCGTATAATTAGGTAGACAGCGGTCGTGAGAGACAGTAGTATTGCGCCCAGCCAGCCATTTGGATAGGTAGGAATAGCTCACCAGTCAATGTTGCCATGATTGCTGCTGTTATCAAGATCTCGTTTGTCGCTATCATGCAAAATGATTTTCTTTGTTCCTTGTGCCTGCAATTGACTGTGAGACATTCCAGGGGGAACAAAGCACTTGCCAGCATTCCGATCGCCTGCATTGAATGATTCAGAATGGATGGGCTAATCTCCAAACGGCGACATCTATCATCCCTATCTGTTCGTACGATGTCAAGTCGGTGGCGCCTGGGAGTCACGAATGGGAGTTGCATCGAAGCAGATCTCTGAGCCCTTTATGCGATCAAGGTGACGAAAAAGACTTCTGTGCCGTTGAGATAATAGTAGAGCTTCATCAAAATGTTGGTGAGGTCAATACTAATACTATCAGACGGGAGCCCAGAGGTATCTTTTCCGTTGATATAGACTTTCAGTGCTATACGCTGACTAAGAATTACTTGCTGTATCTGGGAGATTTATAGCTCAATCTCATGCTGCGCGTGTAGCCCTGGCTTAAGGAATCGCGTTTCCAATCCGCCCTGCTTCCAGTGGCGATGAGATCTCTCCATGAAGCATCATGCTGTGGCGATATGTTCTTTGAGTCACACGATGGAGGCGGTGACCTGACTTCGTGGCCCACCCGATCTCAATGCTGCTGCTTCGCCTTCGCTGCTCTCTTCTTCTCCACCAGCTCATCAAACCTTCCCAGACAAAACACACCAGCGATGAACATCGAGATGCTCCAAAGCCAGAACTCTTTCGTCCTCACATTGACCGAGTGTTTCTTCAGCCGTGCCGGGACAAACCAAACCAGCTCGACAAGGTGAATAGCGAACATGCCTCCAATCAGCCAAGGCTGGATCGTCCAAGCGAAGTTTGCGAATGTCTGCCCAAGAATCTTCTCCACGACTTGGCCGGGCTCGAACCACCAGCGTTGACCAAAGGATGAGAAAGTGGCGGCGCAGATGACGAACATCACAGCGTACAGGCCAGTCGGCTGAACGTACTCGTTGATAGTGACATCTGAGCGGCCGAGGCTGGCAAGGCACTCCTTATCCATGGCTACAACGCGCTCGCGAGCGTCACGGTATGACTCTAGCGGAGGCTCAAATGGAATTCGGTGTGTTTTGCTGCCAGCCGTGAAGGTCATGCCGTTGAGGTCTACAGCAGTCATGCGGGCAGTGCCAGCGGTCCAAGAGGATAAGCCATGGTAATGCTCAAGGTAACGGATGATCTGAAGCAAGACTTAGTTTTGTGGAAGAAATATGGTTATCAAATGATGCTCACCGAGTCGTGGTGGTCCGCCTGCATATGATTCACGATACGCTGCTGCGCTGCAGCATCTTTGGCCGCTTGGTCTGACATATTGGCAACTGACTCGGAAATACCGGATGCGATTTGTATTTGATGCAGTCAATTCAGAGTGGATGGAGTTTTCCTGCTTAGAGCAAGGTAGTTGTCGCCACAACGTGCATGTCGTGATATGTTGCGGTCGGGCTTCTCGGCTTGGCGCTATGCTTTTAGCACAGACAGCCACCCTCACTATCATGTGGCGAGTGTTATTTATGTATGTGCAGTTCGAAGCCACAAGTACCACATCAGGGTCGAAGAGTGTGAAGAACATGTGGCGCGAATTGAAACGGCTTCCCATGTGGCGTAGGAACAGTAGGCGATCAGGTACCTACTTCACGCCACGCCTAGTCATGCAAGCACTTCGAACGATACTGAGCCACAAATACGAATGGAATATGACCGGCAAAACGGGGGGAAAGCACGACATTGAGTCTTATGTCTCGTCAAATTACTAAACGCCAGAAATGTATATAATAGCAAATCGCCCTCTGTCCCCCAAACACGCCGCATATCAAAGTCTCGTCGTAAAGTTGTACATCTCATCGGTTCTTCGGCTCCTTCGTGGGTTGTTTTCGTATTTGGTGCCGTCTTCATTGACTGTTGAAAGGAGGGTTGTCGTGAGCCTGATGTGCTCCAGAAAAAATGTAGATAAAAACGCCGGGGTGACTTGTCTAAGGGGAAAAAAGAGGTAGAAGAAGGATAGTTTGGGATTTTTCGGGTTGCCCGTGTGACGCTGTATGTCTTACGCACTAGTTGACGGTTACTCGCTGTGTCAATTGGTAAGAAAGAGGTCGATCTCTTGCTTGGCTTTTGCGTACAGCACGCGCAACTAGGTGCTGGCCTTCTTGGCGTGCCGGTAGGGTATCTTAGGAGTGGGGAGGTGAAGAAAAGTCAGTACTTACTACAGGCTCAATACCAGATCGCCACGAATGGACGCCTTGAGCTCGATCTCAATGTCCAGGTTTGCCTCAAGCGACAGCTTCAAGCCGTCGGTATCACCTGCAGCGCCGCCGCCAAACTTCTCCCTCAACTCCTCGGGCTGGTATTTGGGTTGTCTGGGGTCGCTTCCGCGGAGCGGAATCTCACCACGCATGGCGCGGGCATGTGTGACAGGTCCATCCATACTGGTGCTGTCTGGTCCAATGCGCTCGAAAGGTCGCTGGGCCATGAGCTCCATACTGGCGTCCGCCTCCTCGAGGGCCTCGAGCGATGCGGTGTGCATGTATTTGCCATCACGCATGGCCTTCTCAATGCGCTTGCGCCTGTCACGGCGCGAAGAGCTGCGAGAGCGGTTTGTTTGCATGCCCTCCTCACGGCGCTGCATGGCAATCAAGTTCTGAATCTTCTTCTGCTCTTGGGTTGTACGCCCCACTGTAGGCTCTCCATCATGTTGGCGTTCGGGGCCACCATCTTTCTCTTGCCGAGCAATGAGTTGCGCCTTGCGACGGTCGATGTCCTTTTGTTCGTTTTCGTCTTGAGCCTCGTCATGGTATTTGCGGTCCCAGGCGTTCCTCTGCTCTTCCATGATTGCGATGTTTTGCGATCGTACGAGGGGCTTGGCTTGTCTGAAGTGGCGATTTCGAAGAGCGCTAGGGTATGTTTTGGGATATCTAGCTGGGTCAATTGATCAAGCAAGTAGAATCCGTATCCAGAGCAATCCAGCAAGAGCAGTCCCACAGGCAAGATGATCAAGATGGCCGCCGCAATAGTAGTCCGTAGGAGCTCAGCTTAGGCACAGCGCGGTCGACTAACGCAACCCTCTCTCAGCAGACGACTGCCGGCCAGCCAGACACGTCCATCCAAGCATTGAAACCGGTTTCCTGTCGGTGTGGAGGCGATCGAATGATGCCCCGCCGTGCCCGGGATGGCATGTTCCACGCCACACCACACCTGGCCTACGCCGCAGAACTCTCTGCGCCATGAGGTCAGCGCCTCGTAATGGCGCAGTCGCACGAGCCACCGACGTTGGAAAACATGCGCGGAGCTGCAGCCGTTGCTGGCGTGGCGCTGGAACCCAGGCTTTAGTGGCTGTCCACGCGAGTCTCAATCTTACACTTTATCCACTGTGATAGTGGGCACGATATACGATGCTTCGGGAGCGGTGACTATCGATCGCGAGGTTACGTTGCCGATGAGAGAAGCCAAGACGTGGCGTAGAGGTCATCAGGAAATGATGGGAAGGAGAGGGGAGGGATGGCGAGCATCGAACGAGGACTCGCATTGATGGGGATTGTAGGTTGTGGCTTGGTCTGTCGTTTGTCAAACGCGGTATTCAGTCGTCCGCGATGGATGATGGTAGTGGTTGGCCGGAATTACATCGATCGTACTCAGTATGAGGAGAATGTGCGTGAGAAGTGAGAAATCAAGGTAATCGAAAGATAAATTACAATATCCAGAATATGGACTCCAAACCAACGCCGTCAAATCGTCGTAGCTACTGCGATCTTGCCGTATAGCAAATGAAACAAACAATCCCTCTGGTTACTCCCCGTCGTCAAAACGTCAAGTTGAACCTCATCCAACACTCTAGTTGAGCAGACCCAGTGTCAGGTCACCGTGAATCTTGGCCTTGAGCTGAATCTCAATGTCCAAGTTCAGCTCCAATCTGAGACGAAGCTGCTCTCCGCCACCCTCCTCCTCTCCACCGCCCTGCTTGCCGCCGGTGAGCCCGCCCAGCGCCTGGCCGGCGGTGTCGCCAACCTTGTTGACGGCGTCGCCCGCTGTGTTCTGAACCATGTCGCCGGCGCCGTTGACCAAGTCACCACCGGGGACACCTTCGGTGATGTCTTCGAGTCCTCCACCACCCTGCTTGCCCTGCTTCTTCTGCTTCTGTCGCTGGCGACGGCCACCTGATGCGCTCACATCCGAGCGGGCAACAGACTCGGCGTCACTGTCCTGTGCACCGCCTTTGCGTCCGCGACCACGGCTCTGACGGCGGCGAGACGGCTGGCGCTCTTGTTGGGGCTCAGGCTCCTCCTCGCCGTCTGCTTGGGCACCGCCATCAGCATCGGCTCCGGCCTCGCCCTCAGCCTCTGCCTCGTCGGTCTGGTCGGGAGTCGGTTGCTGAGCATCTTTCTTGCCTCCGAGCTTCTTGGGCGTCTTCTTCGCGGGGGTCTTTTGTTGCTCCGACATGGCGATTAGAGTGTTGTTGGTAGGTTTGGGTGATTGTTTGTATCTCCAACGAGGAAGACTTTAGTGGTCAGAGGGATGGTAACTTTTGATGGAGTGACTGTAGCAACCAGAAACAGATCAGTGCAATGGTCGGACTGCGGGCTCAAAAGAGGAGACACTACTTCGCTGGTCGCATTGGGTTTAGAGCTCCTGTCGGCCACAAACCTGTTTCAAGAGTGGCATCGGCCAGGTAGAGGCAGCTTGACGTCAGCCACACTTCGCATGAATGTTTCCGCCATGAATCCCTGCCACAGCTCCACCGCCGCAGCCGCACTGGCCTTTGCGCCGCCGTGGCGATCGAGATTGTGGCATTCGTGACACAACGATCGAGCCACTCGCGGCTCAGCTGTGAAGTGGCTCCACACGGTATGAGCTGGGTGGCTGCTCTCTGGAGGTTGCATTACTCCAGCCTCCCGTGCTCGCCGTGCTTTTCGTGCAACCGTGCAACGGTCTTAACGAGGTCGTTTAAACTTGACTGATGGGTGGAGTACCGGTCACCGTACCATGGTACACAACCTTGAGCAAGCTCTTTCATTGGGTTTGCCAGGGGCCACGCACGCGAATGGCATGCGACGAGGGCACACCGTCACGATCGGGATCCATGAAGAAAATGGCCAACACATGAGACAGTAGCGTCGGTTGCACCTTGACTTCATCGAATGTATATCGTGCACAATAATCGTCAATCGAAAGACACGGAATATCGGCAAGCCGATTATTGATGTCGCAGCGCCTGGAGGACTTGTCGCCCCTTCGCCTGATCTGTTTAAAGTGCAGGTCTGATATCATACATATCATATACTTGGACACGTATGTGGTAATCAGAGACCTTAGAATCAATATTCGCGTCACACGAGTCTGTACTCATTTGAATCGATGTAATATGGTCCGGGAGAGCATTGTATTGCCGTGTCGTTCTCCCTGCTCCGATTGACAAATTTGTGTAGATTTGAAGACAACTCACATAGAATCAATCGATTTATTGATTAGGGTTAGTGTTAACAGGATGTAATGGATGGTCATGAGATTCACATGTATGGTGCTTATACGCATGTGTGTATACATGTACATCCGTTCCTTGGAGGGCTGCACAATATATCATCCAATAGTTCTCAACTACAACGATTCTCCAATGTGTATCTTGATGCAATGGATACATTATCAGGGAGGCCTCTTAGTTCCAGTACAGACTTACACGATGGCCTCCTGTGGCTGAACTGAAAGCTGAAATGCCCAAGCTCAACATCAGGCATGCGGTTACCATGAAACGGCAACCGAACGCGAAGGTTTCATGGCATCACCATGTCCGCCATATTCGAAGACCATGAACAGTTGGACAAACATCTCTTCTATGAGCAGCTAGCAACGACCTCGCCAGCAGAATCCCTCAATTTGCGCGTGCTAGAATGGCGACGCTCGAACGACCACAATCAACATGAATGCAGCGATATCCTCCTAACCTCAGCAGCAGACCTCATAGCAAGGGACACAGAATCCGACTGCCCGCTACGAATAGTCTTTGCACCCCGTGACGCGAACCACTCCGCCGAGCGCATAGCAGTCCGCCTCCTCCACTCACACTACGACGTCCCTTCATCCTTCAATCTGATAAAAACAACTAGCCCAACACACGCCTTCGGACACAGAAAAGGCCTCAAAGACCCAAACGTCGAAGTCGCCTGGACGCGATTCCTGTGCAAGGATATCCTTCCGCTTGATACCCAGCACCATGAGGACTTCCACGACAATTTCCGCTGGATCGTCTGCGACACGTGCCTGCACGTGCGCGAGCGCAAAGACGACAAGGCGAAGAACAGCGTGACGCTGCTCTTCTTCGGCGCGCCGCCTGAAATCGTGCAGAGGTTCGAACGACTGGTGGATTCTGAGGCGTGGGCAGATGCTGTGCAGGAGCCGTACATCCTCCTCGCCTTGGTGTACGAGCAGTTGTTCTTGCTGCTCGATAAAGCGGCTTGGACGCTGGCAGGCTGGTTTCGCTCCAAAGAGAGAAGCGCGCTGAACAGTGTTCGCCGAGAGTCATCTTCTCACGTAGAAGCGACGGACTTCGCCACACTGCATGAGATCGCCAAACACGGCATCTACATGAGCGAGGCCGCCGCCGCCGCCGTGCTCGAGATGGAAATGGTGGTCGCGCATCTCCAAGAAAGCCCAAGCAGCAAATCGACAGCATCATCATCATCATCATCATCCAACGCCCTACGATCAGCCACAACAGACCACTTTCATTACCGCAAATCGGCCTTCCAATCAACACAGCTCCGCCTCTCGAGCCTGGACAAACGCATAGCGAACGTAATCAGCCTCTCCTTCAACCTCGTCACGCAGCGCGACAGCCAAGTGCTGAAACAAGACAGCAACGCGATGAAAGCGATCGCGGTGCTGACGCTCGTGTTCCTGCCGCTGACGGGCATCGCGTCGCTGTTCAGCACGCCGTTTTTCCAAGTCGCCGAGAGCCATCTCTGGGTTTCGGCGTCGATATGGATTTTCTGGGTGATCACGGTGTGTCTGACTTGCTCGATTGTTACGATATGGGTGTGGTGGTATCGGAGCATGAAGGAAAGGTCGGGCAATATTGTTCGAAGGAAGCCGGCGGAGAAACTTGGATGAAATATGATTGTCTGTGTTTGTTACTCTGTCTATGCTTCGTGTGATGAATGGCGTGTGGACGCTGCACTCTAAGCTACTCTGTAATTATGATACAAACGAGAAAAAGAGAAAAAAAAAACCCCCAAGGGTATTTGTGTATAGCCAGCCCCGTTATCATGGACGGGCGTTTGCGATGTCAGCAATTCATCAATCAGTCAATCAATTAGTTCCGCCCCGTCTCAGCGCCGCTCGCGCTCCTGTTGAAAATCACACGTCTCGTCGCTCCCACTTTTCCCAGTTCAGCAAAGTGCTTCTGCTTTTGAGGATCGTTCTTCTCTGAGCTGGCTTTTTGCACCCGCTCGACCATGCCCTCGACCCATCGAGCTTTCTGCTCCGGAAGGTCGGCGACTTTCTTGCCGTTGCTGCCTGGTCCTGCCATGCTGACCTCGGACCAGCTGTGCTTACTGCCCGGCCTGTTCGAACCAGAAGTGGAAGGTCTGGAAGGGGAACGCGCAGGCAAGGCCGGGCTGCCGGGCGAGGACGATGTCAAAGCTGGGTCAGAGTTCCCTTTTTCTGGTGTCTTCACGCGCTCGAGCGAAGGCATGGCCGGCGGCGGTGTAGAGTAAGCCATGGCTCTATTCGCCTCGGCCGACAGAGGGCCACTAGCCTTCCGTCTCAATGCCGGGAGAACACCACCACTGCCACCAGGCAAAGGAGGCGAGCCAACAGCCTTGACGTCGATCTCGCCCGAGACTGTACGAGAGCCGTGGTGTTCAGCATACTGGCGCAGGTAATCCGCAAGGTCAGCCCAGCCGCCTCCAACGCGCACCATGACACGTTCGCCTTCACCGACGAGGCGGACGAACAGCTTGATGGGCTCTTCACGGCCGGCCTGGGTAAGGTGATACAACTTGACTTCGGGCTCGTTGGCGGCTGTCGTTCTCCTGTTGGGCGAAGGGTCTGCTGGCGCAAGCGTAAGACCACCCGCTCGTGATGGCGGCCGCGTCGGCTTCGGTCGAGCGCCGCTGAACGTGCGAGCTTCGCCGATGCGAGGCTGAGGAGTGGTGGCGCCAGTACGGAATCGAATGGATGATGGAAGCTTCTGAAGAACCTCACTGACGTGACGGTCAAAGGTGTCCGGTTCAGATTTCGCGTTCTTGCGTGCATGCAGTAGTGAATCATCAGGTTGCGTGAGGCCTCGACGCTTGTTCATGAAGCCATTCAAAGCACCTTTCTCTTGCGCTGGATTTGCCTGCACCGACACCATGCTGAGGTCGGAGGTTCTATGTCTCAGCCCGTGCCGATCCGGGGAGTCTGGCAGTGGAGATACAGGACTCCTCGAGCGTTCCTCGTGAATTGTAGGTGGCGAGGGGAATACAGACACATCTTTGTGACTGACAGGACTGCTGGGTCCATTTCCTTGAGATTGCACATCAAATTCAACAGCGGATGAGCTGCTCTTTCGACGCGTCAGATCTATACTCTTTACCTCCAGACTGATCCTGCTGGCTCGGCGCGTGAAATTGTCATCGACTGCGTCGTTCTCACTGCCCACGCCTGGGTCCGTCGGCGGGCTTCCAAGCTTCATCATCGACATTGTCTGTGAGCTTACCGGCCCCTGGAAGCTTGGCGAAGACTTGGCGGCACTGGCTGCTCTTGACAATGGCGGCGAAGCGATCTGGAAGTAGCTTACACGTGCATCCTGTATTTCAGGCGAGTATGTGTCTGTTTCAATTGAGTTCGGCGTATAGGGAGCTTCTGCGCTTCCGAGTGGTACTGCAAGGGGGGCTCCACTTGGAGGTAGATCAATGTAATTCGGCTTTTGAAGATTTGGGGGTGCAGGAAAAGGAGCATCTCGCGCCTCGAACTGCGCTTCTCGGGCAGACGCAGGAGAGCTGTCGAGCATGGATGGACTCATGGTGGGCACGCCGGACTGAAGATATGGTGAATGCGCTCGAGATTGGTCTACGTAATCGGAAGGTGTATCTTTGGACTGACGTTCCAGGAGCGTTGGAGCTGCAACATGTTCTTCGCCAGGTGTACCAGGCAGACTGTCAATGAACATGCGATCGAAAGAATCGCTCGCGACGGGCTTTTTGGGACTCGCCAAGCCAGCTCCTTCATGATCAAAATGTGTCTGAGCTTGGAGTCGAGCGACTTGAGCCTCGACCGGAGAATCATGGCCTGACGCTGGTTCTGGCGGCGTCAGAGGCCAGTTCTCACCAAAGTCGAAGCCAGTGAGCGAATCGGTATTGGTCTTCTTAGGTGAGGTGGCTGATGATATAGATTCCTGCTTTCTGTGTCTCATGGGGCTTTGCAATGACCTCCGTGGGCTTTCGGGCGGGAGCACTGGCACTGGTGGGGCGTCAGTATCTGCTGCGACCGGCGCACCATCTGTGCTCTTTCCTTGAGTGCTCTGGACCTCGCGTGTGCTGCTACTAAGAGTCGTCCTGCGTTGTGATCCCTTGGGACTGGCTGGTGCCCTGCCGCCCCAGATGATTCCATTATCTGATTTGTTGCTCACACTGCGGTTGCGGCCAACGTCAGATCTCGAGCTGCTGCGACTGCTGTCCGGTGACAATGCCTCTGACTTAAAGAGTCGCGCGAACGCGTTGCTAGCGTGCTCGAATGGCCTTACTGGAGACTTTGTAGCTCGCTGCAATGCCTGTGTGCGTTCTAGGTCACCGGCGAATATGGCACGCTTCTTAGCAAATGATGCAGCTGGCGTTTCGCTTGGTGGAGCAGCAGGTTTTGGCTGCGTAACAGAGGCTGGTGTCTCTGCGCGCGATACAAGGTCTCCGGTGATGCCCTCGCTTGGATATTCTTGCCCGTCACCGCCATCGTATGGAAGAATAATTGGGACGTGACGCATAGCACGGCTTGATTTTGTTGAAGGTGTTTGCGAGGGCGCGCTGGACCGTACAGGACTCAAATCAACGATGCAGTCAGCTTGTCCATTGGGAAGAGTCTGCGAGTCGTCTCTGGCCAAACCCGGCATGTATGTTGTCGCGGCGTCGCGAGACAGGATCGGGCTTATTTTTTGGCTTGCCAGGGAAGGGTCCGAGTACGTGCTGCTTGATGGCGAAAGAACAGGAGCATCCAGGAGACCACGGCGGCTCATGGCTTCTTCGTGTCCGGGTTTCTGCTCACTATCGACGGAACTCTGCTGCGTTTGTTCTTTGAAATCCCCAGCCACTGGAGAAAGAGCTTTAGACCATCTGTTCTTTCTGAGGTCGTTTTCCAATATCTTCCGCTCTGCTTTCACCGTCCAATCCGCGTACTGTTGTTCGAGCGTCTCCATCTCTTCAATCCAGCGGTCTGGCACAGTTTCTGAGCGTCCTTCAAGATCGTCCAAGAATCTGTCGAGTTTCCTGCCCAAGCTGCTCACCCTGCTTTCGATGATGCTCTGCTGCTCTATCATGCTTCCCCGGTTGAAATCGAGGTGTGCCGGATTGTTGGCTTCTTTCGAGGATCTGACACCAATCGCTGCCCATGCGTGGTCCAAGTCGGCACGCGCCTGTACGAGCGACTGGATATAGATGGGTGCCTGGCGCAAGATAGGAAGTCGAATGGTCCAGATGTCTAGCAGGTGATTCAAACGAGACAGGTATGGCAGGGCCTGCAGGATTGTCGCTGTGATGATAGCAGTGAAGTCGTCTAGCTTTCTGAGGTCCGTTGCCGCTCCAATGGCGCCGATACTATCGTCGATTGAAGCTGAGTCACTGCCGGCCTCATTGTGCGCAGACAAGACAAAGTCTTTCAACTGTTCGACGTCGATCTCGTCCAGCTGCTGTATGATCTCATCCGACCGTTGCTCGTATTGTCTTACTCTGTCCGCCGGTAAGCTTCCCCAGTATGCTGGCATGCCTGCGTCCTTCTCGTCATTGGCACTGTCTGTAGATGCTTTTTTAACCAGCTCCGGTGCATCGAACGTGCCCGGCCATTCCCACTCTTCCAATTCCCGCGCCCACGATCGGACGTCTAGACATGTTTGCGCGGCTTTTGCGCCGAGAGTGCGCTGGAAGGATGTTGAGGATTCAAGAGCGGCATGCAAGCTTTCGTGCGGTGCGATGAACCCAGGTTCGGAAAATGCGCGGAGGGTCTTTGTAGGCGAGAGGTTGCGGAGGATAGGGTCGAAGTCGCGAGCATGGCTGTAGTGATGCGAGGACGAGCGAGACAGCGAGCGGGAGTGTAAACTCAATCTCTTCGGCGGTGACTTGCGACGAGATGAGACGGTGGAATTGTCCATGGCCAATGGTATGTTGTCGTCCATGGTGACCTGCCTGGGAGGACTATGTCGACATCGAAGGGCAGTGATCAGTAGAAGAGGAATATGGAACGTTTGCGGACACTCGAGAGGGAGAGGCACAGGCGGTGGTGGATGGAGCGAAAAAGGTGGAACGGGCGTGCGGCATGTCTCGTCGATTGTGAATCATTGGGCACATGGCAGGTCGAACATACAGCTCCACGTTATGGCTATGGCACAAGCAAACGACTGGGCCATAGGAGACACTGGACAGTCGACTAGCGCTTCGGAGGTTTGGTGGTGGAAGCCGAGCCGCGTGCGCATGTCGCGTATAGCTCGACAGTTAGACTTTCGCAATTATTGGGGGGACCCTCCCCCTCTCATTCGCCAATGCTTCGAGACTGCGCATGGAACCAAACACACCTTCCAGTGGCTGACATCTGGCGATCGATCTGATCAGGCGACCTTGCCGTGTCTGCATGTACCCTAGCGACAGCAGAGCAGCATCCTCTCCTTGAGCCGGCAGACGGCAATTGCACATGCGGCGTGTCATCGTCTCAAGGGTAAAGTACCTCTGGACAAGGCATCCAAAAGTCGCGTGCACGCCATCAATGTGCTAGAATACCCTAGACACCTTAGTCTATTACACTGGAAGCCGCTCCGGCCGCCTGCTAGGCCCATGCGCGAGCAGTCAGCTATGACAGCCTCCTCCCAAGGTTCGGTATTGATTACCTTGAGGCAATTGCCGTGTACGCTATGTATTTATTCATGAGCATGAGGGTTCGATGGGAGCATGGCCGACCTTGTGTGGGAATCTGCGCGTCCTTAACACCCACTTCATGCTGGAGCTTCAATGGCCATTCGTCCTGCCTAAAAAGCAACACATGCCCAAACACACGGCCTCTATAACAAGGTCGATATACCCATCAACAAACAATCATCACGCGCCGGCTCGTGATCATCACCCAACAACCCCAAAAAGTAAACACAGCGGGTCATAAAATTTATCTTATTAGACAGGTACTCATCCGGTCGGTGGCCTAGTCTACTTCGACACTGCAGCAGCACCACAGCTCCTCCAAGCACTCAGAATCATGTCCACAATCGCATCCATACCTTTGCCGTTCTTGACCTGCGCAAAGATCGTAGGTCCGCCCTCCCTCATCTTCCTCGCGTCGCGGTCCATCACACCCAGGTCCGCGCCCACGATCTCCGCGAGATCCGTCTTGTTCACGATCAACAGATCGCTCTGCGTGATACCCGGTCCGCCCTTTCGTGGGATCTTGTCTCCTCCGCTCACGTCTATCACGTAGATGATGAAGTCTGCCAGCTCGCGCGAGTAGTTCGCCGCGAGGTTGTCTCCGCCGGATTCGATCAGGAGGAGCTGTGTGTTGAACTCGTTGTGCAGGTCGGTCAGGGCGGCCAGGTTGGTCGAGATGTCCTCGCGGACAGCGGCGTGCGGGCAGCCGCCCGTCTCGATCGCGCGGATGCGCTCGGCGGGGAGGGCCTTGTGGCGAGTGAGGAATTCGCAGTCTTCGCGCGTGAAGATGTCGTTGGTCACGGCGGCGATGCTGTACTTCTCGCGGAGGGCGAGGCAGAGCTTCAGCATCAGGGCGGTCTTGCCGGAGCCGACAGGGCTGAGAACGTTGTCTTAGCAAGATACGCATGCTGTGACCGTTACTTGAGGGGACTTACCCACCAATGCCAACAGTGAAGGCTCTCTCTTTGAAATCGCGGCCTTCGACTATGGGCATTTCACGTCCCAAGAAGGAGCCGGGCCCGTCGAGGATCTCGTGAGAGTGGCCATGGTCTTGGGCGTCATGAGAGTGACCGTGGTCTTCGTGTGAGTGTGAATGAGATGCCATTGTGTGTGTCTATGTACGTCTAGAATGGCTGTCTAGCAGGGCCAGGGTATCTCTGCCATATTTATAAATATTTGGCTCGCCCAATCTTGGTGGGGGTTTTGGTGGGTGAGGGGCGCTCTTGCCTGGGGTATGCTTGAAGCTTCTCAGAAACAGCAAGAAAGGCTGGGAGAACCGCACCACATGCATTTGCTATTATTTATGCATTTGATTTAGCAAAATCACTACTACCAGACCAAAGGTTCTCTAGGCGACCTAAATGATGGTACCTGGGCCTTTGAAATCTCATGATCATTTTGTCATCTCGTCGTGTGCATATACGTGTTATCACGCCTTCCAAGAGATATAGCCTCCGTGAACATTTCGGCGAAATCGAAAGATAGCCATACTTCGTGTTACCTAAGCCTGTCCGTTACGGCGATCCACACTGGTGCTCCTTCGCGATACATCATCAACCGATCTCACGAGGTCTTCCATCGAAATGGATCTCACATCGTCGCAACACCGGCATGCTTCATCGTTATGGGCTAGACTATCTTCCCCAAGTGGTGACAAAGGAGCAGACAACATCGCCTCCTCCAAAATCGCCTTCGTAGTCCTCGGCCTCCTCAACATCCCGGTACCAGCAGCATACCACTTCATCAAATACCGAGCAACACGCCATGCAATCGCCGAATGGCCCGAGACTTTCAACGCGCGCTGGATAGCGAGTTTCTGGCCCGACAAGAAACCCACCCTGCTCGCTGAGCACGTCTCCGCGCGCGTTAGAGATGCCCTGCAAGACTTCACGCCTATGCTGGTGCTCTCGCCTCTCACCAGAAGGAAGAACCGCTGGTGGACGCTGGTGACGGCGAACTTCACGCACTTCAAATTCAGCCATCTGCTTGGGAACATGCTGGCTCTTAACGCGATCGGGCCCGCTTGTGCTGAGGTGCCGGGCATGACGCCCTTGCATGTTTTCGGCATTGCTCTTACTGCGAGTCTCGCCACTGGCTTCCAAGCTTTGCACCGCCTCTCTGACACGCCGGGCTGGAAGATGTGCGGTTTCAGTGCCGTAGCGTGTGCGTTCACGAGTGTGGCCGCTCTTGGAGCCCCGATGGCTCAGCCGGACGTGTTCGGGAAGTATCCCGTCAAAGCTCAAAGCGTGTGGACTGTTGCCGGCATGCAAATCTTAGGCGACGTGATTGCCGTAGTGAGAGCGCAGAGTGGCAGTGGAGCGTCCGGTCCGGGCAAGTCTGAAGTGGTCGACTACATGGGACATCTTGTCGGCTACGCATGTGGTGCAGCTTACTACACTTTGTTCCTATGGTACCAAAGCCCTGCCGATGACGATGGTGAGGTCGATACCGTAGAACGCGAAGAAATCCCGGATCTACCAACAGTCATGGAGGAACTCCGCCGGACACGCCAAGCTGCTCCTGTCAGGCAGTCTGAGGACTGGGAAGAAGTGGCAAGCAACCTCGGATATTCCGCTCCTGAGCAAGAGACATGAACCCACTCCCGGCAAGAGTAAATCCTTCTCGGCCACGTGGTAGTCTCCGCACATGGGACATGAAAACCAGGAGGAACTACGTCTCCAGCACGCAGCCCAACAATCTTCTCGCTCAGGCTCGGCGCAAGGGCAGGGTAAGACGCAGGAAATATTTTGTTGGAGTGATACGTTCAGACAGAAGGAGATCAAGTGCTGCAACGGCCCAGTCACTGTAGCAGCGGTTACCAAGGTCAATTCGACCGGGCGTTATTGCGATTGGAGCGTCGAAAGCAGACCACTCCGCTCCGTCGAGATGGCCTCGTTGCATACCGATTGGTACGGGTAACCTCGAGGCTTTGCTGGATAATCATAATGCACCCAGCAGTGCCCTGCGTCGGCAGACAGATTCCCTTTCGGACACAGATAGTAAGCAGGCCAGCAGGCTGTCGTTTCGGACCGTGATATTACGCTCCACGGAGTACTCACGTGCTTCAACTTTGCGAAGCGAACGGTGCGCTTCAAGTGTTTCGCGGTAGAACATAAGATAGGGAAACACTATGACAGAAAACCTTGAACACAATCACAAGTCACGAGGACGCAAGGATTTTGTGCACTTTTTGTTCATTTTCTTGTTATGTACTTAGTGATGCTCCAGGACCACTGTTCCAGTCCCAATGCCGTCAGTACAGATAGTCGCTCTGCTCGCTCGCTTAGTCGCTCGTTTCCTTCCTATGCCAAAAGGGCAGGTTCGCTCGTTGATGCTGCTGAGAGCCTCCGAGAGCAATCGACCGCCCGCTGGCCACAATTTGTGTGAGTGGTGTTGGAAAAGAAGCAAGCCTAGCTAATGAGAAGGGAAAAGTAAAAAGAAGAAAAAGCAAATACAAATCGGGCCGTGGGGGTATATTTCCGCGAATGGGCAGATGCCAAAATCCGGTCGCCGGATGAATAAAAGACATGAAAAAACTCCTTTGCTGAAATCTGGAAGGGACCTTCGAGTGGTATATTCGATTGTGCTTGTGTGCCTGTTCGCTCGACCTGATTGTGACGGTCATGCAGATGAGACACTCAGCTGATGATGATGACGAAAGGACCTGCCTTCGTGAGCTGGAGTCGTGAAGAGAAAATGCCGAATAAAAGTCCAGTATCGCCAGAAGAATCGCAGTTAGAAGAGATGATGTAACAGGAGAAGTGAATGTAAAATCCGTAAGGCACGCGTGATAAGCGTCAAGAGTGCGCCGCTCGCGCGCATGCATCCATCGTTGGTCTTCGTGATCATGGTTGGTCGTGAAAGTCATGATGGTTGCTAACCTCAAATCCGGGCCTTAATCGGATGTCGCAATGTGACCGCCATGGTCGACAGGAAAATCTGCTTTTCTTGATCGGTCACACTGTTCAGTCGTTCGATTCGTCGTTGCCGTCAGCCTCGTCATCGGTGATGTCTTCGAAGGTAAGACCGTAGGCGTTCATGATGGATGCGTTGCCCACAGTGAGTGTCTGCAGCCAGTCACCCGAATGCTGGAGAATCTCGGAGCGGGACAGGCCCTGGCCGTTCTGACGAAGAGAAGGTACGTAGAGGTTCAGCTCTTCGTAATTGACCTTCATGGCATCACGGCGCTTCTGCTCTGAAGCGATGTGGTTGTTGCGCTTCTGAGTGTCGGAGAGGTTGTGACGTGGTTGCTTAGTATCAGCGCGGCGCTTCTTGGTAGAGGAAGAAGCTCTGAGGGTCGATGCGGCGGGGGCCGAGGGCGAGGCGCTAGCAGTAGCACTCACAGTACCAGGACGAGGAGAGGTTCTGTGGCGCTTGTTGGAAGTGCCAGCAGATGCAGCATTTCCGGACTGAGAGTAGCCGTTGGAACTCTCCTGCTTGACCGCGGCAGGAGCACGGCGAACTGTGCCGCTGTTTTTCTGTGTGTCGTCCTCTGGCTCGCTCCTACGTCTCTTGCGGGGCTGTTGGGCCGGGGCAGGGTTCTCCATGGCATAACTCGCATGCATCTGGGCGGTGGCACGCGGGAAGGTCAGTGTAGCGGATTGAACAGGAGCGTGCTGATGGGCGAGAGCAGCACTGCTCAGCTCCTGGAGGTTGTTCGGCAGACTGTGGCGATGTTGCTGGCTGTGCTCACGCAGGCCACCGGCCTGTTGAGGGGCAGTGATCGGAGCCGTCGATTCGCTCACAACTCCAGCCAGGGGGAGGTTGAGGAGACCGTTATACTGCTGGTCGGGCGTGGAGTAGCCAGTGGCCTGGTAGCCTTGCTGGCTGAAGTTCTGGTCGCTACCGTACTGGTAGATCGGTGGACGACGCTGGGTCAGGGTCTGGTTCTGGCTTGTCGCACTGGGAATCTGCCACTGCTCTGCCTGATTGGGGTACGCCTGGACGTTGGCGCGCATCGGTAGAGAAGGGTGGCGGGTTTGCGTGTAGTTGCCAGCCTGGGTAGCCTGCTGCATCAGATTGTGAGGCTGGTACTGAGCGTGTGAGGTGGTGCGACCAGGGCGCTGGAAGCTCTCCGTGGTTGTAGGAGCAAGAGAGTGGTTGGTCGAAGCAGAGGATGGGTCTCCGCCCATGTGATGCTGGTCGCCAGAGTAGTTGTTGGAGTTGTTCATGTTGAGGTTGCCCCAGGACGATCCACTTGGGGCAGTTGGCTGTGGGTGCTCTTGACTGTCAGAAGACATGCTCATCAGGGCGGAAGCTGCTTGGTCGTCGTGTGTGATGCGCTGGGAGTTGTTGGAAGTGACGGTCGGATCGTTCTGATACACGAAGTCTTCGAAGCCCTTGCTGGCATCGTACTGTGACAGATAGGCTGGTGCCATGTGATTGACGGTGCGTGGCGCAGAGGGGACAGGAATTGACATGTGATTGCTAGAGAAGCCCATGCCCACACTGAAGTCCATGCCGTTTGACACGTGCAAGCCGAAGGCGTTCACGTTGTTGTCGGCCTTGTCATTGAGGCCAGATCCGACGAAGTTGAAGGGCAATACCTCGTTGGTATTGTTGGTTGTTGTTTGGTCAGGCTCCTCCCAGAACTTGTCCATGTACGACTGCTGTTCGTCGTTCATGAGTGCCTGGCGCGAAGCATCATGGTCGTGGTTGTCTTGAGTCGGCAGGGAGAAGGCGTAGGCGAACGGGTCTGCCGATGTAAGGTTAGCCTCAGCTTCACATGACCGCTTCACTTCAAGATACGCGGCATATACGTACAGTTTGAGGCTGCATCTTGCTGGCCATTGTGGCCGCCGTGGTTCATGACGAGAGTAGCCAGTTTGG
Organism: Cladosporium colombiae; assembly: GCA_026122715.1. Classification (NCBI taxonomy): domain Eukaryota; kingdom Fungi; phylum Ascomycota; class Dothideomycetes; order Cladosporiales; family Cladosporiaceae; genus Cladosporium; species Cladosporium colombiae. Next base: position 1,813,412 of record JAKZFA010000001.1, on the reverse strand, counting down.
CAGACAGCACCGAAAGGCGCTGATTGTACGGCGGTGGTGAGGTATATGTTCTGACTCTTTCAAAGTGACGGAGAGCGGCAGGATGAATTGGGTATAGTGCAGTGACGAAGCAATGAGGATGTTCTCAACAGGCGTCGGTCATGTCACGGATCCGTGAGCGAGAAAATGAAGAAGGTGGTGTCGGTGATGAGGTCGTAGGATGGGAGGGCAATTGGGCATTTAAAGGCGCCGGTGCTGTAGGAAAGATTTAGCATTCGACTTCGGTACAATGATGATTGCATGTGCTATTGTTGTTCACCTGAAACGCGGATCCTATTGTAGATTGTGCGCCTATTCGACTTCAATTCTCGAGTCCGCACGCAAGGCGACCGGGCGCAACAGCGCGCACTAACGAACTGGGTATCTGAGGGCTTCGTCGGTGTTATTAATTACGCAAGATGGCTATAGTGATGGCCCAGCGGTATGCTCGGGGGGGTGAGGTCTTGATCTGAGGGCTGGGTGTGGTGAAGTGAGGTCTGCATTCACGTGGTGATGGTCCGTTGGGGTTGCTTTCACATGCAAGCGACTTGACTCCGCGCTCTTTCACATGCCGTTTCCTCCTCCCTCTTCGCAGCCTGGCCCTTGGCAGCCTTGCGGCCTTGAGCCACTTCTCGGCCGAACGCGCGTGGCTGAGGACCCGTCGCCGAATTGCTCCGGTGACCCTATTGTGATATTGTTGGGTATTGTTCGACAACAATATCTTTACAATCGTGCAGAGGTCTCTGCACACGACAATGTATGCAACAGGGCTACCCACCGTCACAATAGCATCGAAAGAGACGGTGGACTGGCGCGTAGCCGCGGAAAGCCGACAACAACCGACTGCCACAATACATTTGAGGTTTGGCAGGGTTTCGATCTGATTTGCATGTATGAGCGAGCGAGCTCGCCACGGAACTCGTGAGCCTTTGCCTGGTCAGGCACATCTGATATCGATTTGGAGGAAATGCGCACGAAACCGGTCGCATTACAGCCACCTGCGAGCGACCGGGAGTGCCGGCTAGATGAGTAGCCGGATAATCCACAGGTAATCAGATATATCCCGAAGACAGATCTATCCCATCCAGAGGCTCGTTGCGACCATTTTACTGGTTCGTACTGCCCCTAATATGGACTGTTGTGGTGGTGTCGCGCCTTATGCTTTGGAAAGAGCCATGTCCCAAGTCCAGAAAAGCAGCGCGTGCATATGCTCATACCTGGGATGCACTTGGCGAAACGCGCGTATGAATGTTGCAGAGATCCCACTGCTGTTGCACGCACGGCGCATGAAAGTGGTGATGATGCGGACTGTGTTTCGTGTGGTACAGGGAGTCGTCCAGTCACCAAGCGGGTCCAACGAAAGCACTCGGCTGTGCTGTGCTGTACTGCATCTACACCTCACTCCAGACATCGAACTGACATCAACTAAGCGCGTTTTCTGGCTTGGGGACTGACAAAAGGCTCGGATAGGTCGCACCCGCCATATGCAAATGTCAACAGTCACATCCAGTCTGATCAGATCCTTCGCCGCTGAGAAACTCTACGGTGATGGCCACTCTCCGAGGCGTTTACGTCGAGATCACAACACAATCAAAGCTTGATACATTGATATAGGCTGATGCAAGATGGTGTAGGGTGTATCTCTGTAGTGGTTAAAGTGTTACTATGGGCCACTGGTGCCTGGCCACAGCAAGAACACCATCTCCTCCGCGTGGACCCGTGATAAGTCACCATACGCCAGGGAAGTTGTATTGCTGAGTATGCCTTGTAGACTTCAACTGCCAAGGACATTGATGCCCAAGATCTCATCTCGACAATTATGCGAGAGGAAAATGCTGACTAAGAGGATGGTGACGCCTTGCGCCAACGCTAAGCGTGCTGTAGCCACATGTAGCCTAGGTCCTAAAGGGGACGGGCCTCGTTTCCACATCGCTCGATGGCCAGCTTTCAAGCATTGTAAGTGTCTCCTTGTATCGCCCTCGAATCTTCCAGCGACATCATGCCTGACATTAGGAGCTTCTATGCCTGACCCTTGGGTAAAAGAATCTCAAAGAGGACATTGCACCTGCAAACAGTGCCACTAGCCAAGCTTCAATCTGTCGCATTGGAAGTGGGACCCGTCATCCTGCATGACTTCCGGTGAATAGATGCACGAGCGGGTACTGGTTGCGGCATCTCCGAGACGGCGCGGTTTGCGTGTGCGGTATCGACGAAATGTGTGCGACTGGCAAGCATTCATTCACAGGACCTGGATGTTCATTCGTGGGCATGCCGAAGCTGCGCGATCGTGTACACTTTGTGGCAGGATCACTTCATTGTGTCTAAGGTCACGGCACTGCCTTCTACAGGCGACATTCTACGCATCTACAGTCCGGATTTCGCTGAGGCACTGACTTAAAAGCCACTGGGAGACTTTCACTTCTCCACCTAGTCGGTCCAGGCGTGGAGTACAGTACAGACAAACTCTCCTTGCCGTTTTTCGTCGTTTGACGCATGCTCTCGCCGAGGCTCCTACAGCCTTGATTCGGCTGTCCGACCTGCAATGCAGCATTTAACATTTGAGGGTCTCCTCTTGCTCTCTGATCAACGGAGGGATTGCATGCGTAGATGTACTCGGAAGCTGCGTGCCGTGGCCTATCATCAACTCTGATACCTCCTAGATCGGGCGCTGCGATTCTGGCCCACACCGAAGCCTTTCCTCTTGTGCACGAGGGTGGAGTGAAGCTACCCTGCCAGCATGCGTCGCCGCGAGTCCCGCACTACTGTCGTTTGGTCCGAGGCGCTAACAAGACCATCACACTGGTCCAGATGGATACTTGCTGCACACTCGTGGTATACATGCTGCATCTGCACGCTGCATCTCAGTTGAAGGGTTTATTCGCTGGTCTGATGGCCGATTAATGCCGTGATCGACGTGACACGCCGTCAGCACCACCGTCCTTATCACCGCCTCTTCGTCTCTGACTCCTTCGTTGTGATCACACAGGACATACTTACTACAGTTCGCCTCGAATAACGGTTTTCGCAGCAATGTCGGCACAAGACTCTGAGTCCGAATATATTACCGAAAGTGGGCGTCGTGACAGCGCATACATGCAGGGTCCTTCGCGTGCTCTTCTAGGTCTCCAAAACGTCCAACCCAGAATCCGGGATTGGGACACAGACAAAGAAATACCAGGTCCTGGCTTCGCCATACGAGCGTATGAGTTCCAAGAAGGTCCAGCCAGTATCCCAAGATCGCTACCCAGAAATTGCAGCACAATGGACGCGAGCTTCACCAGCCTGACGCCTTCGCTCAGCTCGGGATCATCGAGTGGAAGCGACTCATCCATACGAAGCTCGGCTGCCGGGTCCGTAGTGCGCTCTGGTCCTTTCGACACCGAAGGCTTCTATGTCGATCAGAACAAGTGTCCCGGAGTCTCGGCAGAGCGACAGCCAACACTCATCTCGTGTCTCTTCCGGTTCCTTGGCTGCGACCAGACTTCTTTCGAGGATGCCAGAGCATGGTACGAACACTCGAAGAGTCACCTCCGAGGGCATACACCACCCAGCAACCTTCGATGCCCTTACTCATCATGTCCATGGACTGTCTCCGGGGCAAACGGCGAAGACTCGTGGCGAAAGCGGTGGGCACACCTCCAAGCTGACCACGATGTTCTGGTCGACGGCGAGGCTTTGTGTGAGAAGCGTGACGGCAAACTATTCGAGCATCTCTGGAAGGCGCATGTCATCGACTCCGCGCAGCTGCAAGAGCTGAGACGTTCGGGGCGGCTTGGGGTTGAAAGGCAGCCATACGTTACGACGGAGAAGCCAGAGAGACGCCGGCAGCGACCGGCAAACCCGCGAATGAGTCGATACAGGGATACGTGATTGTCTTGGGCGGCTGTTGAGGCTCAGTCGCTCAAGCCAGTGTCAACCTTACGTACGCCGGGCGTATTGACACTGTCATGAAGCGCTTGTCGAGGCTTTGTTCCAGTGCCACGATACTTATGATTCTTTTCTGCCGTCATCGAGAGGTCCGGTGATGAGCGATTTCCTTGTTTTGACGACGTCGATGCTTGGTAGTGGGGATGGTCTCCAAAGTAAATGTACGCAAGTCGGATGTGACGAAACCCATCCCTTGCTTGCAGCTTTGTCCATTAATGTTAGCACGAGTCAGCGAGAGCAGCACACGAAGAATGACTAGAAAGGCGGACATGGTTGTTATTTAATACTCCACTCGATTACCCATGTACTTCCCATCACTTTTGTGGCGACCCATTCGGATGCCTGCCATGGCCTTTTCCAAGTTCCGCTGCATGATCTGAGGGCCTGACTGCGCCACGCTGCCTCGAATTTATAGCGCCAGACGTTTCGGCTAAGGCAACGCTGCTGATGTGATGAAGAGATAGTGGCTGCCTGATCACGAAGCGAGGCGTGTTAGACCTGTCAGTCTTTCACGGGGCGTTGGGTGCGACAAATGTCACCGAATTCGGGCAGTGCAGAACTGGCCCTGTAGTCTTTGAAGATGAAACACAAATACAATAGGTTACCTCAACTATGCTGTCGACAATACACGAAGCACAAGAGGGCGACTTGTGACCGGAACTGCATACAAGCATCTTGCTGCCCAACAGCACTCATCCACCTGCCTCCAATTCCGCAATCCTCTTCTCCACCTCCGGCACCCCTCTCAGCAAGACGTCCAACTCGTCTTTCTCATCTTCCAGCTTCAGCCTCTTCTCTGCGTCGAGCTTTGCAAAGACGTACCCTCCCTGGCCGTCGAACTGCAGAATCCATCCGTGGTAGCGCCACAGACTCTTCCTGTGCGATACAGTCATGAGAGTGATGCCCAGCCTCTTCGCTTCGTCGTACATGACCTTTTCTACCTCGCTGGTGACCGAAGATGTACACTCATCCAAGATCGCATACTTGGGTGCGTGGTAGAAGAGGCGCGCAGCAGCGATGCGCTGTTGGTTCCCTGTGGACAGCACGTCTGTCCACTCAGCTTCCGTGTCAAGCCCGGTGGCCGCCTTTGCGTCGCTCGTCGAAGGCTTGTGTGACTGGATGCCAAGTAGAGTGTCGATCCCCAAACCCTTGAGGATGTCCATCAGATCATCGTCGGTTACACCCTTCTGGCGCATCTCGAAGAGACCATCTGGGTACAGGATCTGCTGTCTAAGCGTTCCCTTGCTAAGATAAGGACGCTGAGGAATGTAGAAGATGTCCTCGCTTGGTGGCTTACGCACCTTTCCACCGTAGACCGGCCACAGTCCGCCCAAGATGCGGAACAAACTTGACTTGCCGCAACCATTTGGTCCAACAATCAGCAGATGGTCGCCTCGATTAATGTGGAAGTTGAGAGACTTGATGAGTACATCGCCGTTAGGTGAGACGATGGGCACATTCTCAAATTTGATGTCCTCGCCTTCCTCATGCTCGCCGCGGCCGCTCAAGACCGCAGAGTTGGCATCGGTAGATGCGGAGGAAACGAGTTGTTTTTCAAAGTGACCGCGACGAAGGTCCGCCAACACTTCGAGCAGCGTGCTGACTCTGCTGGTGTATCCGGCAAGCTGCGAAACTTCTTTGTACGAGAACATCAAGCGCCCGAAGGCGTCACTGCTCGCAAGCAAAAGTCGTCGACTGGTGATGAAGCTTTCGGTCGTATCGCGACCACCTCCGCCACCGATTGCGCCTGGGACACGGAAAAATACTGGGATCGAGCAAAGCAACAGCCCGAGTGCGCCCCAGAAGTACTTCACCACAAAGTCTTCCATGATACCGTGGTAGAACTTTCGTCGGAGGATTCGGTTGACGTGCTTGATCAGTGTGAAGTAGCCCTTGTCGAGAGCATCTTTCTCAGCTTCGTGTCCGTTGTACAATGCGATCTCCTCGCTATAGTCGATGAGGCGAGAATGCTGGAATCTGAACTCTCCTTCAAGGCGTGCTTCCTCTGCAACATACTTTCCGAAAGGTGGTGTCAGTGCTCTCATCAAGCTTGCGCTCAATTGCACAAGCAGGCTCATTGCAAACAAGCCTTCACCACCCACGCTCCGGCTTAAGCTCCAGTTGTATATAATCAAATCCAGGACTGGTTTCGAGAGGCTGCCGTACAGCTCAGCCAAGCTGTTGGAGAACTTGCTCACATCAACGGTGACCAGTTGATCGGCATTCTTGATTCGGTCATCCAGTGCGGACAGGGTGTAGAATGTCATCTCATGTAGGTAGCGGTTGTGGATGTGATGCGTTAGCCGTGTTCGATACCTGAGCGCCAAGGTGGTCTGATGCCACGAGAGCTGCGAGATGTGTTAGCTGCGAGCCGCACCCGATAACAAGATGCAAAGCAGCTTACCATGGAGTTGGTGAAGGTTGCTGGAACCGCGACAATCATCCACCACACCAAGCCTTTCGCGAAGGCTTTCCCTTTTCCCTTCACAAGACTGCTAACCAGTTGACCGTCGAGTTCGGCAACATAGAGACTAATCAGCGTCCTCAGTACGAGGAACACAGAGTAGCTCCCCAGCAACCTGAGCTCTGTGCTCTTCCACCCAGGTATGCATATTCTCAGCAGCTTTCCCAGACTGCGGAAGAACTCCCTGTTCAATTCGACCTTCTTCCGCCCAGTCGCTTCTGTCTTCTCTTGTGCAGGTCCGGTGCTCGGTCCTCGACGCCGCGCCTCAGCGACCCTTGCAGCCGCGGCTTTTTGTTCTTTGATTGTATTGCGTATACGGTTCGTTACGATGAGGAAAAGCGCGAGGTAGACACCGCGTGAGATGCGCGTTCTATTGGATATGTACAGGGTCGTAAGGTCGTTCAGCAGGCGTTTCAACGAGCGTGTCGAGCACACTTGAGCGAGAGGCAGCGAGTGTGCAGCCATGATGGAGGAGCGCTGGCAGAGGAGAGAGACATGGGCTGGGCTGCGACGCGGGTGTGAGAGGACTCGAGGAGGAGGAGACGACGTCAACCTGTTGGCATGAGCATGACCTTCAGCAAGCCGTCTCGTCCATCCCTAGTTGTGTCGCGGCATTCACATGCTTAGCAGCTGCAACCGCCGCCGAGGTTCCCCAGCCATTCCCCCACGTCCTCCAAGAACCGTGCCTCCGTGCTTGCATATGAACATCCGCATGACTCGGACGAAAAGAAACTCCCTTGTGCTCGTCTACCATTTTGCGCCTTCTTTTGGTCATTGCTCGCTTTGGTCGACATGCTTTGGTTTACGATCAGCTTGCTATTCTCATTCCTCGGTGTAGATCTATCGAAGCTTGCTGCTGGCAGTCTATTCTTTCCTAACCGAACCAACGGATCACTCTTGGGCGAAAGATCATTCACTCACCTCTTGCCGGTTCTGTCAGTCTGGACGGGTTTGCGTGTTTACGCTTTGACTCGACATCTGGCGTACAACTGCGAATGGTCCAACCATAAACATTGTTACTGACGGCATTCCTGCTAGCTTAGCATGGTCACGCTCGAGGATCTTGCCCAATTCCATCCGTGTATACCAAAACACACATGCAGCCCGCAGTCTTCAGCATCTATTCTCTCTCAGCTCACTCCTGCCCCTCAGAAGTACGACTGAGCTAGAGTCAAGGTGTTGATCAGCATCTGTTCATTGGCACTCGCCGAATGAGTGTTTCTGCAACTGCTTCCATGAACCCAGGGAACATGCCTTCGCAAGGGCGCTGAGTCAAACGCATGCGCCAAAAACCTGCGTGGTAGGTCAGAGCCTCGCCATGCTTCGAACAGTTGGAACGAATGCCTTGCCTCTCCCATGCGGGCGATGAACATACGAACTTCCTGGGAGTGACTTTGGGCGAGCGATATATTGGATTGCCGTCGCACGAGCACCACTTGTTAGTTTGGACAGATCCTTCGCCTGCCTTTTCCGTTCGCCCGCCCCGTACACTACTTTCGCGCGAGATCCGGTACAGGGATTTACCAGAGTATCAGTATACAGGCCACACATACTGCAAGCGTGGAAGCGCGATCAAACACCCTCCGCGGCCACACATGCATGTATTTCTGGTCTGAGATGGAAAAGGAAACCCTAACCCTATCAACACTGACCGAACGAAATAAGCATTTCGCCATGTGGTGGTGGCGGAATGGCCCCTCTTCCCCTCGGGCATCCGGCAGTGGGTGTAACAGATGTGGCATGTCATCATCTTAGGCGAGCCTTCGCAACCGGACCAGACCCTTATGGGCGTGGCAATGCATTTGTAACACACGTAGAAAAAGGAAGGTCCACGACCACGCTAGACATTAATCATAGTACCATGTCCACCTAGTCCGTCGACACTCCTGTCACAATCAATCTGAATTACCCAATTCCACCGACAAACTGCATCCTCTATCTACGCGCTGCATCGCCCTCTGTCTCGTGCTCACGCTCATCAGCGCCGCGGCAATGACCTCGATCTTCCAAAAGTTGACTCGCCCTTTCACATCCGCCACACTACGCTTCGCCCCCGAACAGACTGCTAAGATGGAGGTCCCTGAAGGCGCGCAGAAGTGCACCATCGCCGCCGGCTGCTTCTGGGGCGTCGAGCACATGTACCGCAAAGACTTCGGAAACAAGGGCCTGCTGGACGCGCGCGTCGGCTACATTGGCGGCGATACAAAGGCTCCCGGCTACCGCGCCGTGTGCTCTGGCACCACTGGCCGTAAGTATACTCAACTAGCGTTCGCGCTGCAATCTAATAGCTTGCGAGAGCGCGCGCGCTGACTTTTCAATTCTCATAAAGACGCCGAAGCGCTCCAGGTCGTCTTCGACCCCGCGCAGGTCTCCTACCGCAGCCTGATCGAGTACTTCTACCGCATGCACGACCCGACCACCGCCAACCGCCAGGGCCCAGACGTTGGCTCGCAGTACCGCAGCGGCATCTTCTACCACAACCAGGAGCAGAAGGAGATTGCAGAGGACATCACCAAGAAGGCGAACGAGCAGTGGTACAAGGGCAAGATCGTCACCGAGATACTGGAGGCGGGACAGTGGTGGGATGCCGAGACGTACCACCAGGAGTACCTGCACCACAACCCCAGCGGATACGAGTGCCCAAGTCACTTCTTGAGGAAGTTCCCCGAGTTGACATGAGAATCGGGTGAAAAAGGTATCTTTGGCAGGGATGGAAATGGGAAATGAAAAAACCTTATTATGGAAAATTTAACAGTAACGATATAGCACGCACCAAATTCAACACAGTTTGCTTCATGTGCGACTCATATATCATTTCATGACGTGGTAAATACAAAACTTTCACACGCGCGAGCCTGGAATTCAGCTTACTGCGCAGGCTTCTTCTTCTCCCTGTAGACCTCTCCGGTCAACGAAATCTCATATGCCTCATCCTTGCCTCTGCCTTGCTTCTCAAGCTCTCTGACAAGCGGCAGAACCTCCTTGCCAAACTGCTCGATCTCTTCATCATAGTGCAGGAACGCAGTAAGGATAATATCCGCGCCCAAACTCTTCAACAACAGAATTCTGTCCGCAATCTGCTCCTTGGTGCCAATGAGCTTCGTCTTGAAGCCATCGTTGTACTGAACCAGATCCTCGAACTTGGAGTCTGCCCACATGCCAGTCTTATTTGCGGTGGAAGCTCCGGCGTTCTGGACCTGCTGACGGAAGCCTTCCACGGCTTCAGGGTCGGCTTTGCCTTGGATCTCTTGCAGGACACGAAGAGCTTCCTCTTCGGTGTCGCGGCAGATGACGAAGCCGTTGAGCGCGAACTTGACCTTGCCTTCGCGGCCTTGCTCTTTGGCTCGCTGGCGGACGTCTGCGATTTGGGTCTGGAAGCCTTCGAGGGTGTTGCCGTTCATGCTACACGTGTGTTAGTCCTTGCTTAGCTTATGGCATGTGGGGATGACTTACAAGTAGTAGTCCGACACAGCGGCACCATTTGCACGAGCATCGTCGCTGTTGCCACCCTGGAAGATCTCTGGGTAAGGTCGGTTGGACAACACAAGAGGCTTGGGTTGCAGCGGGTAGTCGTTGAACTGGTAGAAGTCGCCCTTGAAGGTGAACTTCTCTTCCGTCCAAATGCCCTTGAGACACTGGATGAACTCACGGCTGCGGCGGTATCGCTCGGAGTGGTCGAGCCACCACTGTCCGATAGAAGTGAACTCGGCTTTGAACCAGCCAGACACCACGTTGACGGCGATACGGCCATCTGAATAGTTGTCGATCGAAGCGATCTGCTTGGCTGCAACTGCAGGGTTCCATGGTCCTGGAAGCAGAGCAGCGATCAACTTCAGCCTTTCGGTCTTGGCCAGGAGCGCTTGTGAAAAGGTCACAGGTTCGTGCTGGTGCGCGGCACCATATCCAGCCATGAAGCGGATTTGGGACAAGGCATACTCGAAGCCGACTTGTTCAGCGGTGCGAGCGTACTTCACGTTGGATTTAAGATCCCAGTTGGTGCGCTGTGGGATTTTGCTGACAACAAGGCCACCGGAGACGTTAGGCACCCAGTAAGCAAACTTCACGCGGTCTGGATCTGCATTGATCTTGTCGTGGTAGGACAGATCGGCCTCTGCCTGACTGTAGCTGGCAATCCCATTGACCGGAGATTGAGGTGGTGGCGTGGGCGTGCTCGCACCGCTGTTGCTACGGCTTCGTTCGCCGACGGAGACCACGATACGCTTACCGCTGACTGTGCCCGCTCGCAGACGATCGAGCGCGTCGTTGATGCCAGCCAGGCCACCTTCTGCGACCTCGACCTCGGGTAACTTCAAGGTCTTGGAGATCAGCAGCTGTTCGAGCCAGCGCACCAGTGTGTCGCCAAAGACAGCAGACTCGTGGAAGAGTTTGATGGGTACTTTGTGGATTGATACGCCGTTGGCAGCCTGTTTCGGTGTGCCAGACAAGCCCAACAGGTGTGATTGTGGTCCGGTCGATGACTGCTGGAGAGCTCCCTGCAGCGCGGATGCTGTCTCGGCGCCAACGATGTCGACACCAAAGCGAAGCTTACCACCAGTGACGGCCTTGAGCACTTCGACGGCGCGCTTGGGATCGTGACGATCGACTTGGAAGTCTGCTCCAATCTCGACGAGACGCTGGCTGCCCTTTGCGAGGTCGGCTACAGCTGCGACCTTGAGGCCAGCGAGCTTCGCAAGCTGTACTGCTAGTTGACCAGTGGTTGTGCTTGCGCCCCAGATGGCGATCCACTCTCCAGGTTTTGGTCTTTCGGTTTCTGAGATGCTGCTGAAGACCTCTGATCGAATATCGTTGGGGACATTGAGCGGGTTGAGTCCACGCGCAGTCTGGAGAAAGTCGGGAGAGCCTGGGTGCTTGCCAGAGGCTGAGAAGTTGAGACCGAAGCTGACACCGAGAGCAATTGCTGCTGCGACGAAAGCGACACCGAGTGCAGCTCCCTCCTTGACTTGAACGCCCTGAGGAATGCGCGCCACATTGCTTTCGGTGGTGACGACGTATTCCTGGTAGGCTGCCTTGCGTACATCGCGATAGTCTGTGGATGGGCCGAAGACCACATCTCCCTGCTTTATCCGGCTATCTTTTCGTGGTGCCTTGACTACAATGCCGGCGAAATCGCGTCCATTGATCCAAGGGTAGCTAGGCTGGCTGAAGCCATAGTCTGCACCTTTCCAGTCGACTGGGTTGAGTCCAATGGCGAGAGTCTGGACAAGAATCTCATCGTCGCCACGGAGCTCAGGAATCTCCTTGGCTCTCTCCAGTGTGTATTTCTGACGAGGTCCATGTAGGAGGAGCAGGTCTTGCTGAGGCTTCTCGAGGCGTAAGAATTCGTCTTCGTGGTGTGTCTGTGTGCTTGAAGTGTTGACTTCGATCTTGGCCAATCCATTCGCCAGAGTCTGGTCTAAGCTGGCAATGCCATTGTGCTTCTTGCCACCGAGGCTGCTGAATGGCGAAGAATTCGAGGTTTTGGTATAGCCGTTAGTATCGTCATGCTTCAGCGAAAGGAACTGTGAAGACGAATCGATTGAAGGCATGGCTATTGATTGCTGAGGGATAATGACGAAGAGGTCAAGACTACACTAAGGAACAAAAAAAACATTATGAGAGCTGCAGGCAGATCACGAGCTTCATGTACATGGCTGCATGGCTACGAGATGAGGAATCCGGCGCTGCAATCACAACATCCAGACTAGCTGTATGGATCAATGGCAATTGTCTTGCTATCGATCGGCCGGGAATTGCGTGCGTGGATAGCTGGGAGGAGGAGATGCGACTTAGGACGATGGCGTGCTAGGTATCTCCCCACCCACGAGCTTCAGCTTCAGGATCCAGTCTGGCGTGATGGCGTAATGTCTGGTTGAGGCAGCGTGAGCCATCGTGAGGTTTGCGCTCAAAATGATGCCGTAGCATGCATATGTGCAGATTTGTCAGTCAGTGGCCTGGTTTGTAGAATACTTACTGGTCGCCATGGATGTGTGTTTGAAAGCGGCGGGAGGGTGTGGTTGGAGAGGAACTTGGTAACCGCACGTCACCAGAATGTCAACTTGCTAGCTAACTAATTGACATGTAGTGTGTTCTATTAAATCAGCGCATTCCGCCCGTCCGCACGAGCTATACACAGAACTCCACTATTGAATCCGACTTGCGGCGTGTTTTCGTGGCCTTGAGTGCCATGGGAAACCTGCAACCCCGGCAGCGAGGTGGGGTGGCAGCGATATAGGAGATTGATAAGACACGAGGCAGGCTCGCCTTCGTTCCGTTCGAATTGTTGCTATTCATACTGTCCCTCCAATCACAATGAAGAAATTTTGTGGCTTCTGTATCAGATAGCGTTCTTGGCTCCCTTGACAAGAACGATCAAGTTCGTATACCAGGCTCTCAGGCCTTTCAGCAGCGAGGGCAGGAAGTCGGAGCGAAGCTCTGCCGCCCGCACTCTATTGCTTTCGACATGCCGGGATCAATGTTTGCGCTGTGCTCGTACAGCGTGGATATATACGAGACATGATTTGAGTAAGCGGAATATCAGCACACCAGCATTCCAGCTGTGAGTGCCGCGAGATGTTCTGCATGCCCAACACAAGCACGTACTTCAAATGTCGTCGGCATGCGCATATATGCCACAGTACCATCTTCGTCGTCTGGGCAAGTATAATGTCGATGTTTCTTACACGTATCATGCTGCACGTATACGCGTGCTGCCGATACATAAGCGCGTAGCCATGCACATTACATTGTAACCACGCTGGTCCCGGTACTTCCGACGCTCCTTTGAGCTGAGCTAGATAAGCCAAGTCCGCTCGAAATTGTCATCTCACAGCCCTCTTGTCTTCATCCATCTTCCATTGCCCACCTGTAGGCGGTGTGTACATGTATCGGCATGTTGCAGCGCACGCCACTCGCGGGAGACCAGCAGGAATACTTCGCTCTGGCTTGCACCGGATGACAGACGTTCCGCGCCATCAACTGGGATGCCGGGTTACCGAAGACACGACGAGGAGCAGCCTGGAAGTCTAGTCGCCTTCCTCGCTCTCTCGAGGAAAGATGGCTGGCGCGTGCGTACCTTCTATGCCCCGCATGTGGGCAAGAAGGAAACTCAAATCACGGCGATTTGCTTCTTCCATCAGCAAACATGGCCCACGCGCCAGGTTTCGAGGACGCAACACGTGCCGGTGATACCCTTGTCTACCCACGGACGCATCTGGTGGCTGCACAGGGACGCAACCTGACCTCAATTTCCCGAGAAACCCCTAGGCTTTGTACGCCAGGCGCTCTTTCATACCGGCTGCTGGCGTGCGGCGTTCCCTTGGATGCGCTTCTGCGGGCTCACGGAATTAGCGGCGGAGATCATCTGCGAGCGACAACTGACTGACAGACCGCGGCGCCACCAGTGAGCAGGTAGTATACCACCTAGCATGACTAAACCATCTATAGCTCATTTCACTGCGAGTCCCTCTCCCTACACCGTGCTGTTTCCTCTCATTTTATCTCCAAGGCCTGTCTTCAACGCTACTATAGCTACCTCACGTCTGTTACAGTTTAGTCCTATGCCACACTGCCTGCGGATCTTTAGAGCTTTCTCTTGTGCGCACCATATACGAACGATGACGAAGGACTCACGCGAGAGTGAGCCTCTCCTCGCACGCTTGCCGTCTCCCGTGGCAGTACCACCAATGCTTATTCAACCAGGAGCCGAACAATTCGCTACACCAGCACAGCTCTCACCAACACCATCATGCTCACAGCTCGACTTCGTCCAGCCTTACTACAACAGTTTGAAGCGCAAAAGACCGCAATGCATCGCTCACCGAGGCTACAAAGCAAAACATCCGGAAAACACCATGGGAGCATTCCGAGGTGCAGTCAAAGCTGGCGCACACGCTCTCGAAACAGACCTACAAACCACAAAAGACGACGTGTTAGTGTTAAGCCATGACGCGAACCTCAAGCGTTGTTTTGGACAGGACGTCAAGATTGCGGACAAAACTTGGGAAGAAATCAAGGATTCGAGAACAACCCAGAAACCCCATGAGCTATTGCCGCAGCTGGCAGACCTACTACATTATTTGGCGGAGGAAGGAAACGAGCACATCTGGCTATTCCTGGACATCAAGCTGAGCAACAATGCGGAGAAGATCATGCGTTTGATCGCTTCAACTCTTGCTTCCGTTCCTTCCCAGAAATCGGCACCTTGGCGCAATCGTGTCGTTCTCGGTCTATGGGCGACCAAGTATCTACCGCCTGCCCAGGAACATCTGCCAGGTTTCTCCACGATGCACATCGCCTTTAATGTCAAGTATGCCCGACAGTTCTTTGAAGTTGCCAACATAGGCTTCAACGTAATGTTCTACGCGTTGCTGATGCCCGGCGGAAAACGATTCCTGCGTGATGCGCAAGACGTTTACGATCGAAAATTACTATCTTGGACAATCAATGGCGAGGACAACATGAAATGGTGCATACGAAAGGGACTTGATGGAGTTGTGACGGATGAGGTCGAACTGTACTTGGATCTGGTAGAACATTTTGATGAAGCTTCAGAGAAGGAACCTTGGTTGCCTGTGAGTCTGAAGTTTTTATGGACTGCTCTGAAAGCCTATGTTTGGACACGAGTCATGTTGGCATTCTACAGCAGGAAAATGGGACTGCAGGAGGTCTACGGTGGGATCAAGAAGCAAGATGGGAAAGACAAGCCTTGATGGATGTGGGTGCAATTGCTTTGCCTTTCAAAGCCGCATGAGTTCACCACCAACTTCGGTGACCTTGTCAAGCTTTGTGTTGTCACCCGTCGTAGAAGCATGGTGGACTGCAGAGGAACAGGCGCTGGAACATCCTGCGTACGCCTCGACGTGCTCTGCGCTCTAGCGACTCCATTCGCGGCACTCGCGCTCTTGCTCGCGTATTGTCTGATTTCAATGTCGTCGAGAGCGGATCTGCGCAGGGATGTCCAGGATGTATTCCGACACGCAAAAGACTTCCACCAATCCTGCTGGCTCAACACCCTGCTGTTCTGGCATGGAGATGTACATTGAGGCTCTAATCTATTGCAATGATATTGACAAGCCGCCGTCGACCAGCAACTGCGCTCCTGTGACATATTTGCTCAGGTCGCTAGCGAGAAAGACCGCAGGACCTGCTAGATCGTCTGGATCACCCACTCTGCCTAGTGGTGTTCGATTCTCGAGATACTTCAGCTTCTCTGCATTTGCTAGATCCTCCGCCGCAAGCTGCGTCCTCGTAGTACCAGGCAGCAGAGCGTTGCATCTGATCCCGTACTTTCCAAGTGCACATGCTTCAGATTGCATCATGCTCAGCACGGCAGCCTTCGTGGGTGTGTAGTGCACTTGCTGTGCTCCGCCGAGGTGTGCGCTGATCGACGAGATGCCTATGATGCTGCCTCCGTGCCCTTGTTTGATCATCTGTCTCGCGGCCGCTTGTGTCGACCAAAAGCATCCTTTTATGTTGGTGTGGATGTGGGCATCGAGCGTGTCTTCATCAAGCCTGCAATCACATTAGATGATGTCACAATACAGCGTCTTCCATCATCAGGCATATATACATACGTTACAAAATCCCTAAACTGCGAGACCCCTGCGTTGGCGACATAGATATCGAGAGATCCATGTTGATTGACAGCTTCCTGTACAATCGTCTCACCTGTTGATTTCTTGCCAATGTCGCCTGTGACGCCGTGTAGCCTGCTTCCCTTTGGTGCTTCTGCTTGTAGACTCTCGAAATGCTTCCACGATGGCTCATCGTCGAGAAAGTTGACAGTCACTGCAGCGCCGTGGTGGAGGTAGCCAAGCGCGATGGCACGTCCAATACCTGTCAGATGGTATGAGTGCTGTTCTAAACAGCCTGGAGTAAAGCGCTTACCCGTCACACCACCTGTAATACATGCTGATTTTCCTGCAAGTAAAGCGGCCATTGTCTGCGATTTCTTGTGGTTTCCCGGTTTCTAATGTCCTGCGATTGGCAAAGCGGCGAAGGCGAGCTTGCAAGTATGGATCTAAGGTACGCCGAGCTGTGTAATATAAAATGCTGTTATGCGAGGCCGTAAGCGGTGTTTTTCGCAGCAGAGACTGGAGACTGATGTCTTGAATCAGTGCAATCGTGTCATGCATCTATCTGTCAGAAGACCAGACGCCGACAGTGATGGCCATTTGCCGAGTGTGCCTCGAGCCGATGTGTCTCGAGCCGAGCGGACCCAAAGCCGACTCCACTCCCTTCATGCTGACAGCTGCAGGCTTTCGGTTGCCTCTGTGCCGACTGCCATCCCAAACACCTTTTATGGTTCCAAGAATATGGGGCAGATCACGCTCTCGCATGCAGGGCCTCATGGCTCGTGTCGAGGCATCGCGATGTACTGTTTTGGATCTCGACAGCTCTGAGCGAAGAATGGCATAAAGACCAAGCGCTTCCCTGTCTGGTCCGTCTTGTGTCTGGAGCTATCAAATCACCCAGATTCAATCTTCTTCATATCATCTACGCCACTTCTTCTCATCATGACTGCCAACGAGACATTGAACGGTACCCACAATGGTGTACAGACCGGCATTTCAAACATTGCTCAAGAGTCAACAACCGAGAGCCCTCAGCCTACGACCAGCGTGCAACTCCAAGGCAAGGTGATTGCCATCACTGGAGCCAATCGAGGAATTGGTCTAGGAATCGCCAACTCCTGCCTGAACAATGGCGCAGCACATGTCTACTCGATCGACATCGGTGACACGGGAGACGACTTCCTCGCCGTAGCCAAGCGCTTTCCCGGCCAATTACACGCCCTCAAAGCAGATGTCACCAACGAAGATACTGTCACAAGCGCCGTCGATCGCATCATAGAAGAAGTTGGCGCCATCCACGGATTCGTGGCGAACGCAGGCAGGACAAAGCACAAGCCCGCATTGGACTTCACCAAAGACGAGATCGACCAACTCTGGTCGATTAACCTATACGGATCGTTCTTCTGCGCTCGCGTAGCGGCACGCGCTTTCATCAAGCTCGGAGTGAAGGGCTCGATTGTGTTCACAGCATCAATGGCGTCTTACCGCCCTAACAAGCGCGTACCTTCGGCGCCTTATGGTGCTAGCAAAGCTGGTGTTCGCAACATGACACACACTCTTGCTATGGAGTGGGCGCAGTACAATATCAGAGTCAACAGCGTGTCGCCTGGTCTGGTGAACACAGCTATGACCTACTGGGTTCCCCAACAACCCGATTGGGAGCAACAGCTGAAGTACTACGGCGGCATGCCACGCTTGGCGGAAGTGGAGGAGTTGGGAGGTGCTTATGTCTACTTGTTGAGTGATGCTGCGAGCTACACGGTAAGTACTCTTCTACATGGTAGACACATATGTGCCGCAAGCTGACTTCTTCTGCAGACTTCCATTGATATCCCAGTGAACGGTGTGATCGGTATCTGTTAGTTGGTCCGACAAGGCTCGGAGCAATTGGGAACTATTCGTCGCGGCCTATGGCGAATCTAAAGGAATGGCCCAGAAAGCATGGAAAGTTGCCTGGAGCTCACGGACTAGAGTAGCATTTGCATACAATGGAGTTGCTTCATTTGTACAGATTTGATTTGCTACATCATCTATATCTGCCTGAGTTTCGAATATGTCCCGCCATGATTGGAGCGTCGTTCTCATGCTCTTTGTGGAGAGTCGGCATGCATATACACACAGTCACCTCACAGCTTGTGCTTCTGGCAGATAGTATCCGCTGGATCTCCACCAGAACAATACTACCTCAAATGTCCTCTAAACCACTTAGTTATGATAATTGACCGAGGGTATCAACGATTGAGAGATAGAAGGTCGTCGGCCACTGGGTGTTGGACAATGAATGGCGACGATGTCGGATGTGAGCTCTTACAGTGTACACAAGGATCGAATTACCTCATCACGTAGAACGGTTGTTTTCAGCAGTGAACTCATGACATCGCACTCTGGGCATCCGAGAAGCCTGTGCTTCCCCGCACTGGGGTGGAGTTGGAGCAAGCATGGGGCATGACCTCGAGGCGAGGTCATGGCCGGGGTGGCTCGAGACGATATCGTGAGCGTGGGTGCGGCTCGACGACCATGCAAGAGCTACACAGTTTCACAGAGTACATAACTGGTGTGTGCTGGACGGGTGAAGATTACAAACTCGTCGCAAATAACCAGACATATGCTCGATCTTGTTCAATCATCCACTACCATCCACTCTTCTTCTAAGACAATTATCCCGACCTCTAAGCATAATGACTGTACCATCACAGCGAGATCTTAAAACAAACAAGACGGCGCAGATCTTGAAGGATGCAGAAGATGGTGGATATGGCGTCGTTGCTTCGATAGTGTATGGCTACAGCTGACAATCTCTCGGCTTCAGTTCGCTAACCATTGCGTAGATACAACCTCGAGCAGATCGTGGCTGTGGTGAGAGCAGCCGAGGAGAGGCGTTCGCCACTCATCATACAAGTCTTCCCCTGGGCCATCACCGCCACCGACGGACTACTTGTTCGGGCAGCAGCAGATGCTGCATCCAGAGCGACTGTCCCCATCGCGATCCACCTTGATCACTGCCAAGATGCGTCGCTCGTGCGTCTAGCAGCAGACACCCTCCCATTTGACTCCATCATGGTAGACATGTCGCACTATGAGAAAGAAGAGAATCTCGCCAAGACGAAAGAGCTCGTCGCGTACTGCCATGCTCGAGGCATCACTACCGAAGCTGAACCTGGCAGGATTGACGGCGCTGAGGACGGAGTGGAGACTCCGGACATGGAGGCCATTCTTACAACACCTGAAGAGGTCGAAGACTTCATCGCGACTGGTGTCGATTTCCTTGCTCCCGCAGTTGGTAACGTACACGGGGAGTACGGCTCAGAAGGACCGCAGCTTGACTTCCCAAGGTAAGGCTTGATACATCTCATGCAAAAAGTTCCCTTGCTTACAGCATCACGCAGATTGGAGGCCATTCGGAAGCAAGCAGCAGGACGTGTTCGCATTGTTCTGCATGGTACCAATGGATTTGCCGATGATATCACACAACGATGCATCGCGGCGGGAGTCAGCAAGATTAATGTTAACAAGCTGGTCCTCGATGATTACAATGTACACCTGAAGGGTAATGCTAGCAAGTTGCCGCAAACACAATTGATCGACGAGGGCATTCAGGCTGTCATTCGTTTACAGGCTAATCAGATGGATGTGTCGGGTTCCACTGGGCGAGCAGCTGCGCAAAAGTAGATTCGAGATTGCGAATTCAATGGATATTGTCTCTACTTTCACCGAAGTCTACATTGGACGATGAAATACACGTACATGCATGTATGCAATCTCGATTCCGATGCATGCATCCAGTCGATCTACAAGTACATACATGTGTCGGCACGTGTGAGAAGGGTTAGGGTTAGTGCAGTGTCTATCACTCCTCGCAACGCTTGTGGATTGCATGTCAATTACAATCGACTACATCTACATGTAAATGTCGTGAGTAGCATAAGTATAGTTCAGTAAGAACAGTCCTACGTCGCCAGAGTGCTGCAAAGACGCTGTTAACCATAAATGACTTGTCGATCGATTTTGAGTTCGAGAGCTTTCAAAACGCGAAGCACCAGTTCCGTGTGTTCTGTTTTGATTGCTTGACTGTCTGAACTTGGAATCCTGTAACAGGCACTCGCAGGAAGCTTCGGCGAAGACGCTGTGCGGAATTTGTTGCATCGTCTCGTGGAGCCGTCACTAGGTTACGCCACATGGGGGGTTGTATGTGGGTTATGTACATGTAGTTAGCCGATGCAATAGCCGAGTCCACCTTTAGTCCAGATCGACGTGATCGCCTCCGTGACGAAGTCGCTTCGCGTGCTCCAACCTCCCACATGAACGTCGACACGGTTGGCAAGTCACCTGCACCGGCACGTCCCACTCGCAAAAGGCCACGCGGACGCGGCATCCGAGTACGCACTGGCTGCCTAGCATGCCGCCAACGCCACTTGAAGTGCGACGAGACACAGCCGATATGTCGCGCATGTCAGAAAGCATCGCGGGATTGCATCTATCCACAACAGCATCGAAGCAAGGAAGCTACGCAACGAGATGTTGCGGGAACAACAGTAGACGATGATGCTGTGGCTCCAACGTCGCAGCAATCCAACGCGTCTTTGACTCCGACGAAAGGTCAAACGACCGTAGACGCACTGCCTGAAGTCGACCTACAGCAAACAGCAGCCGACACTGTAGAATCCTCAACCACTCACATCGACAATGTTGAGAACATAGAGATAGCGAATCCAGGCGCAGAAGCTGAGGACATATCAGACAGTCTCCATTCACGCGATGGTGGCAATTCTCTGTACTCAGTGCAGAATGCCGCGTACTTGACTGAAGAGGTCTTTGGCTTTGGCAATCCAAATAGTGGTCTGGAGTTCCCGGATGTGTATGATGCTGAACTGTTTGGTATTAGTCCGGAGGCTTCTTTTGGTGGATGGCCAACGGTCTCGGCTGAAGCTGCATCTCAATGGTGGTTCAACTTGTTGGCGTCAGAGATCAACAATAACCAGTCTATGTTGTCTAACAGCGTCGTACCACATCAAAGGTACGAAGCTGCCTCAGGCACATGTGCACCAGACGCCATCTTGTCCGGTAGCACACTGATCAATGGCTACCCGCAGACTGCTGCAGGTCCGGCCAACAACCCAGTCATTTCGACGGACATCGAAGTTCAGCTTCTACATCATTATGTCATGCATCTCAGTGGCTGGATAGATGCTACCGATCCCGATAGACAGTTCGCTGTCATCGTGCCCAACCTTGCTCTGACAAACCAGGGATTAGCTAGTGCTATACTGGCACTATCATCACTGCATCTATCCTTGGATTCCAAGCCGCAATGCAACCATTCGACTCTTCCAATTGAACCTACTACAGCTGTTCAATACTACAACGACACTCTTCACTACCTGCAACATGCCATGGGCGATGCCGATTTTCTAAGGAGCGATGAACTTCTTGCGACAGTGCTCATCATTTCTATGTTTGAGATGATTGAAATGAAAAGTCCCGATCAAGGAGATCATTTCCGCCATCTACAGGGAGTCTTCTGGATACAGCGCTCGCAAACCATACACGGAGAGTCCCAAGGACTGAAGAAACGCATCTGGTGTAAGCCGATTTCTCTCCCATACGCGATACCTTGATTGATACTGATAACATATCTCCAGGGGCCTGGTTACGGGTAAGCAATATGACAGATGACCGTGGAAAGAGACTGCTAACATCTTTAACAGCAAGATATATGGGCTGCTTTCCGCAAGAGACGACAGATACTGAGCTTTTATAAAGTCACTCGACCCTGTGCCACGCTGGACTTCTGGGAACTGGTGGACCGCTCTGTATATCTTCTCGGACAGTGTGTAAACTATGCTAGCATGAAGGAAGAAGAGAATGGTCGATCCGACGTGCAACGACGACTGGACGATTCCGCGAAAATGTGGGAGAAGCTCGAGGAGTTCTCGTTGTGCTTCAAAACATATGATCGCCGGCTGCCGGTGAAGAGACAAGATGACTCGCCTTTTACATCAATATGGATAAACCCTCCCGCTGCAAGTAAGTGAATGTGTTTCTCATACCACAGAAGCTCAAGACTAATACAGAGCAGGCCTCGCGATCCAAGCACATCATTTTTCCAAGCTACTTCTCCTGGAATACACTCCCGCAGTGGGCGGGATGAAAGAATTGACAAGTCGACAGTCGAGTCTTCAAGCCGCAGTAGAAGTCATCTGTGGTATTGCAACTTGCACGGATGACCCGGGTGCTGTGATTGTTTCGACACAATGCGTTTTTGCAGCCGGGCATCACGTACAAGACTCGGCCAAGAGAACTTCAGTCCTACAGCTACTAAGAGCGCACCGTGAGCAGACAGGTTGGCCACATTATGATTTGACACAAGAGCTTGAGAGTGATTGGTCGAGCACCCATTAGTCGCTGTAGCATTGACGGGAACGCTCACTAGCCATCGAAGGCTATGATGATGATGATGATGGGGAGAAACCAAGTGTTTCTGTAGCGATACAGAAATAAAGGAGCCTCAAACACGCACTTGCCATCTCTGCTCCTCTGTAATTCTGGAGGTGTCCGCCATGGGATACGATTAGGGCTTGATGCTGGTCTCGTTACGCGACCAACGCCTCAAGTGGACATTACGCGGCCTTCGAAGTCTATTGCCGGGAAAGTATGTTTTACTGCAGCGCCCAATAGGCTTTGCATTCCCCATGGGGCTGTCCCACATGGTCCATCTAGGATGCACGATCGACTCTATGTTCGATCAAGGTATAATTCAACAGACCAACCCACTCAAGCATTGGGATTGTCAGGCCCATCAGGACCCTACTGAACCAGATTCGAATCTATCATCACTCAACACCCAACATCACGACTCTTCTACTCTTGACAAACGATCCAACATGACAGCCGCAGAAGGTCTTACCATTGGAGCGGCGGCCATTCGCCGTCGCGAATTGACGGGCAAGACGGGCATGTCGGCCTTGATGGAGAATAAGAAAGCTTTCTTCATTGCTGTCTTCGCTTCATTCGGTGGTCTGTTATACGGATACCAACAGGGAGTGCTGGGACAAGCACTCGTCATGCCGGCCTTCCAAGCTCAATTCCCTTCCATCCACAACTCGGCTAGTGCGACCGGCTGGCTTACCTCGATTCTTCAGCTAGGTGGATGGGCTGGCGCGCTCACATCAGGTGTGTTGTGCGAAGTCTTCAGCAGGAAGTACACGATATTCTGTGGGTCTTTGTGGATGATCCTGGGAAGCTATTTGGCAGCGGGAGCACCTGCTGGCGCCGAGATATACCTCTTCTTGGGACGCTTCTTCACCGGTATTGGGGTTGGCATCTTGAGTGCTATTGGGTGAGTAGGCCTGCACAGTGTAATGACTTCCCCGACCCCGACTGACTTACTGCATAGACCTCTGTACAATGCAGAGTTGGCTCCTCCAGAAGTGCGTGGTTTCCTCGTAGCACTGCAGCAACTAACAACAACGGTCGGAATCCTGCTGGCTTACTGGATTGCATATGGCACAAACTCCATGAGCGGCGATATTGACGGTCAATCCGAATGGGCTTGGCGAGTGCCGTTGGTCATTCAGGGCGTCCCTGCTGTCATCCTTGCAATTGGAATCTGGTTCATGCCGTTCTCTCCTCGATGGCTGATGAACAATGATCGCGAAGAAGAAGCATCGCGAACGCTGGCCTACCTTCGCAACCTGCCAGAAGACCATGAGCTCGTTCGCATCGAGCTGCTGGAGATCAAGGCTGAAGTCATCTTCGAACGTCAGGTGTTCGCTAAACAGTTCCCTAGCCTCGCGAATGGCTCCAGTGGCATACTTCGACGGGAAGCTGCCCAATACGCAAACATCTTCCGCAGCAGAGACTCCTTCAAGCGCGTAGCCATTGGCTCTCTTGTCATGTTCTTCCAACAGTGGTCCGGGATCGACAGTATTATCTACTACGGTACGTGAACGAAGGAATGACCTAATATCGCGGTCTAAGATTCGGACTCCATAATATTCTCTCGGTGATAGGGCGAATAGTGCAGATTTTGGAGCCAGACTATGAGCCCATGTAAGGTTTAGGACATCTTGCTGACTTGAATAATTCGCTCTGCAGCCCCCATTATATTCCAGAGCCTTGGGCTGACTAGTGCGACTACGAGCCTGCTGGCTTCCGGAATCACCGGCGTTATCAACGTTGCTGTAACAGTCCCTGCGATAATGTTGTTGGACAAGGTCGGCCGTAAGCCCTTAGCTCTTGCAAGCAATGCAGGTATGTGCGCACTGATGTCTTTACATCGACGATCTTGGACGTACTGACTTCGTTGAAGGCATGTTCATCTGTCAACTCGTTGTCGGCGTCATTGTTGCAACATGTTCTCACGATTGGGACAAGCATGCCGTGGCTGGTTGGGTCGCTGTTGTCTTTGTTTGGCTCTGTAAGTTTGAACTACGTGCAGACGGTCTCAATCGTGTTAAGCAGCGCTGACTTTTTACAGATATCGCCAACTTTGCGTACGGAATTGGTCCTGTAAGCTGGACTCTGATCGCCGAAATATTCCCATTGTCGATTAGGTCGAAAGGTAATCTGCTCGACATTCATCGCTTTACCGAAGTGACGTCTCTCAAGGCTGACTTTTTGTTGCAGGAACATCGATTAGTGCAAGCGCAAACTGGATGAAGTAAGCAAAGATGTTGAAGACTTCGCGCATTATATTATCCGGAACTAACGATTCCCAGCAACTTTGTCATCGCCTTCATCACACCACCAATGCTAAAGGGCATCGGTTTCGGTAAGGAGACCTTGAGGTCCAACGCTTACCTTTCTCATATGCACAACTGACACCATCAGGTACCTACATCTTTTTCGCTGGATGGCTAGTACTTGCCTTTGCCTTCTACTGGTTCTTCATCCCTGAGACCCGTGGCAAGACACTCGAAGAGATGGATGCTGCATTCGGAAGCCACAGCAGTCAGGAAGA
Organism: Cladosporium colombiae; assembly: GCA_026122715.1. NCBI lineage: Eukaryota > Fungi > Ascomycota > Dothideomycetes > Cladosporiales > Cladosporiaceae > Cladosporium > Cladosporium colombiae. The sequence continues at coordinate 1,788,472 of JAKZFA010000001.1, read as the reverse complement.
TATCCAAGAGCTTGCCAGGATCCAGGCAGAAATTGGACTGACAGCGTTGCTGAGCAGCGGCGTGACAGAAAGGTTCCAGAGCAAAGAGCAGGATTTAGCGACACATGTGGAGGAGACCAGGAGCAATTAGGTGCAGTTTGAAGCAGAAGCCAACACGACATGATCGGCTGCACAATTTAGCATTCTGAGGATCGTCACAAGCAAGTGGTCAATGGTGTCGCCTGCGGCCTTGCCTAGCTCTCAGTGGCAGTTGATTCGTAATCTGAAAGCGTGCGCGTTGCCATTACTTTCTGGCCCATATCATCCATTCCTTCTCCATCTGTGATATAATAATTCCCATTCCAATGAGAATCGTTATGTCATGTATACCAAGCCATACTAGTATGAGCTTAGCGTTGTTCACGACCTGGTCGCTCAATGAGTTCAGACACTAAGCGAGATAGGGCTGAGCCAACGAACAAATGCCACTGCCGAAGAGCAACGACGCACTACTTCCTCCTTGACGCCACACAAGTTTCACGCCCATTAGATGAGTGATTTCTCCAAATTCCTCATGACCGAGGTGTTCAGCGCGTTGGGGTTTCCTGCGCGTGTTTTGGGAAGACTCCCGCTTCTGTTTCGTTATGCTTTCAGCGCTGGAAGCAAGCCCTCTTCCTATGGCCTCGATCGATATGGCCCGTCATACAAGTTCAGACTATGGATGCGCCTTGACGCTGCAGATCTTGAATCCATAGAGATGCTAATCAATTATGGCTCAGATGCCGACATTGAGGCATTTCGAGCGAGCAACCTTGCCACCATGGGCACGACATCTGTAGTGGTATGAGCCTTCCGATATTCGCCGTTTACGTTGAACATAGGCTGATATGACATAGGGTGGTCTGTTGGTGTCGGCATCTTCTGCGATACTAGCGCTCGAGTCGCTTGCTGATATACACTATGCAGCTCGCGGACTGTTCATTCTGAGTTTACTGCTCAGCCTGCTCAGCGTGTACTTCACTTTGTTACAACAACGCGAGCTGGTCTGCATGGACACTAGAACACTGCGTGTATGGCTATGGGGCGGGACCCTTGCGGCGCCGCCGGGCAACAACGGACAGCCTGTGTGGCGTAGCTCTCTGTCGTCGAACATAATGCTGCAGGCTTCTTTCGAGCTTCTGGCGATCTCGATCGCGCTGTTCCTCGGCGCATTGGGTTTCTATTTGGGACTGGCATATGCCAGTCGCATAGACCTCTCGAAAGGATGGGACAGTAACTTGGCCTGTCTGGTTGCATTCGTCACGACGGCAGTGTTCTCTTTGGCATTCTTCGGTCAGTCTCTTGGACAGAAGGACAGAGAACTGATGAGATGCAAGGCTTTGATCAGAGATGGCAACGACGATAGTCCAGCGAAATTGCATGAATTCGTTGAAGAGGCACTGAAAGGTCCAATCAGATCAGGAATGCCAACACATGCGAACAGCAACTCGGCATGGCGATGAGAATGACATATGCCACCTATTCGATGGTGGCGACATATAGATGTATTTATACTCTCGGCAAAATGCGCATGGCTCCTCGCTCCCGTCCTAGGATCATCAGACGTAGACACAGATCGGCACGGTATTTTTCCGAGACTTATGTCATAAAAGTCCTCGAGAACACGAGCAGCGGAAGGAGTGTATAAAGAGTGGAGTGAGACGCTTACCGCGGTACTTATCTCCTTATCATTAATGGAGTGTCTATTCACCACAAAGCTTACAGAATTCTCTCCCCAAATTCGTCTCTCAGCCAGCCGTATTCGTCCTCTGCGTCGTGAGGCTTGTTTCCGCCCTTCTTCCATCCTGGCTTTCTCTCAGGCTGACCGACCACACTGCCCACTCCCATCTCCCTCCACCTTCTCGGGGGCCTCTCACCCAACTCTGCCATCTCCGTCCACTTCCTCACACCTCTGCGCTCCCATCGCTTCTCCCTCTCCTGTCTCTCTTCATCGTTCGGCCGCCACTTGCTCTTCAAAATCCGACGAATGTTCTCTGCCGAGACTTGAAACTGGCTAGAAAGCATCTCGGTCGAATATGTAACTGGGTCGGTGGCGTGAAGAGCACGGATACCTTCGAGGGTATCGGGAGAGAGACGCTTACGAGGTTGCCAAGTAGTGTCACCAAATTTGGCGAGGTTGGCAGCCTTGAGGAGTTGCCAGCTCTCACGCTGTGGTTTGTCCGAGGCCTTTGTCTTATCGTTGTCATCCTTCGTGCCTTTCTTCAAGTCTTTGGACTTGAACAGACGGCCGACACCTTTGAGAGTGGGGCTCGTTTTGTCCTTTTCTTCTCTCCTCTCCCTCGCTTCTTCTATCCTCTTCGCCCTGGCTTCGTCTCTCTTCTCCTTCGCTCGGGCCGACTTAGCTGCCTTGTCTGCAGTCTTGGGCAACGCTGGGCCATCCATATTCTCAATCATAGACAATACCTTGTCTCGTTCTTGGTCATCTTTTTCCTGTTGCGTCGTTTCCGTCGGTTGTTCTCGCGCCGCAGCACCTGACTTGTAGAGGCCTGCCAATTCGCGTCGTTGTCGTCGAGCAAGCCGTGACTCGGCTCTACTGTTCGATCCACTAGCAGCCGAGTGTCCAGCAAGAGCAGCAGCAGCAGTGGCAGCACCAGCCGCTACTACTGTTTCCCTGGCAATGGGCGATGTAGTCTGCGAAGAGCCAGCGTTCGTCACCTCGCTTTCATCCGGTGTGGCGCCCGCATGCCCTTCCGGCGCAAAAACGTCAACCTCGGCAGCCCATCCATCTTGCCTCCATTTCCCATCCCCTTCGTCGAGCTCCAGTGGTATAGCATCGCCAACTTTCACGTCATCTCCGTTTGTGTACCCTGTGATCTTCAGTCCAACACCTTCATCCCTCCACCTCTTGTCTCCTAGTTCGTTCGCCTCGATATGAAACCTCAATGGTTCCGTAGTACCAGCATGGAAGAGTCTGCGCGAGTGGTGATGGAGCAAGAAGTTCTGAGCGCGGTGCTGGCGCAGGTTGATCGAAGCAAAATCGCGGACCAGGAGATCGAAAGAGCGGGTCGTCGTTGCGATCGCATTAGTCGGGTTGATGCGATGCATGAATCTTGGTATCGAGCTGGACGAATCCAGGTGGCGATCCTTGAGATGATATTTACGGATATGTGTATGAGAAAGGGAAAGGGGCGTAATATTTTGTTTGTCGAGAAACATTCTAAGATCTAATCTCGACGTTTAGATCTTGAGATCCTCGAGGTGCCCTGAGTTTGCGGAGAGTTCGAATCGCTCCTCAAGTTTCTAAGAAATACTAACCCTAGCCATTAAATCACAAAGTCAATGTACACATCCCACGACGCATACATATGTGCACAGTACCCTTGCAAGAATGTCATAATACGAGGTTCCCACATATTCTCCCATCTCGCAGGCGCGGGGTAGATACATATGCTGCTACTCGCTAGGATCCAAGTCACCAATTCTCCCCTTCTCATCCCAAAGAGCAGCTAACACCGTTCTCTTCCCAGTCCACGCGCGCCTAGAATGCATCACTGCATAGTTGTCCAACAGTACCACGTCGCCCTTTTGCCATATAACATCCACCTGCATGTCTTCTGCAATGCTGAGCGCCAGCTCAAGGTCCGTCGTCTCGATGGACGAACCGTCGCCATACGTAGGAAGCGGATGGTACGAGTCATCGTCACCACGAAACGGCGGTTGCGTCGCGCCATGATGGCGTGAACGGCCATATGCGGAGGTCAGATTGCCAAACCAGGTCGTCAAGCCGGTGGTGAGATGTTTGCGGATGATGGGAACTGTATGTGTCACACTCAAACTCCCATCATCGTGGCATTCGAAGTTCTCGCTGTGCCTCCTTACTTCGTTCTCGATTTTGGCTTTTACGGCGGACTCATCGTCATTGGCTTCATGCTGCAAAGACACTGGCACCGGTAGTCGAGGCGACCTGCTCCCTGCCATATCTATACGCATACCTTACGCCCTTATCAAGCAGCTGCTGGTAGAACTCAGGAGCTTGTTCCTCTAGTCTCGACGCAAGACCAATGCTTGAAATTACAGGCGTTACCCCGCCACTGTCGGGTACGTCGAGACATGAGAAAGTCAACCAAGCGGGATTGTGCGTCGACCAGCCATACTCGTTGTGCGGCCATATCGGAAGCTCTGGCGGCCCTTCATTGGCCGTCTTGACATTTTTTGCAAGGACTGTCCATACAGGTGGTCGGCCAACTTCTTCGTGTGCTTCAAAGCCGAAAGCGTGCGCGATCAGACTACAGTCGCCGGGGCTGTGTATAGGCAAGCCGCGAATGAGTGATGCGCCACCATGCTGTTGTATGGCTTCAAATAAAGCACCAGATGTGCTCAAGGCGCGGATGTACTCTGCTGCTTGCTCGATAGTGGGCCTCCAGTCTGCAACAACTTTCAAAGCGAGAGGAAAAGCGTTGTCGTTCCGATAGCCCAGTGTACTGGTGCTTCGCTGGCCCTCAAAGCTAAACTCTACAAGTTGTGGAAGTGTCACTGCCATACTGTATTGTTTGATTCGTTGGGAAGTCGAAGACTGTTCTTAGGGGGGTTTTCGTTTCAATATGGGGTGCGCAATTGGTTCTGAACCATGAACTGAGCATCACAACGTTGAGTTGTATTTCAGCGCACCGAACGAGAGCAATAATGCCGATATCGTCGCCCATAACACTTGTAATGCTAAGGTGTATAATCAACAAGACAGTTTCCGAGGTTATCTGATGTGATGATCCAAGCCGAAAATGGCGCGATGCCTCGCGGGCCAACTATGATACGGACGTCGTTCGAAGATTGGGCAAACGCTGTAGGATTAGGCGACTTGAGACTACACTTCCTCGAATATGGCTATCTTGGTGTATCTTGCAGGGCGACAACGGCCCTGCAATCGCCGTGTCTCCAGTCACGAGTGTGACTCCACAGAAATCGCCATGTGAAGGAGCGCTACAGGCTTGGTATTGTAGCTGATATCCATCTAGTATATGAAGTATTGGACCTGGCTCCAGTTTTTTAACAGTTTCTACAAGTTGTGTGTATCATCATCAGCGAGTGAAGGGTGCGATTCGTCATGACTGAAGCAACAAAACATCTCCCCATCACGCAAGATGATCCAGTAACGCGCCACCACCAGACCGAAGATGCAAAGCAATACAGATGGTATCGAGGCGTCTTCTTCCAAGCGACCGTCGTTGGCTTCTGCGCTTTCACAGCCCCAGGTCTCTGGAATGCGATGCAATCAGTCGGAGCAGGTGGACAACAGACGCCTTATCTCGTGATGTAAGCCGGCCGATACATGAACTTTTCTCCTTGCCCGCACAGTATTGACATAGCTTTCGCATAGGGCTGGTAATGCAATTCTCTTCGCGCTCATGACTGTGAGTTGTTTGAGTGGTTCTATCCTCATCAACCGCTTAGGCTTTCGCTATGCCCTAGCTTTAGGCACCGTTGGCTACTCGATCTACAGCGCAGCACTATACCAGAACAACCGCCACGGAACGAAGTGGTTCATCTACCTGGGCTCAGCCGCCTGTGGAATCACTGCTGGCTTCTTCTGGGCAGCTGAAGGTGCAATTATGCTAAGCTATCCACCGCCGGAGAACCGAGGGAAGTACCTGGCGTACTGGCTGGCATATCGGAACAGTGGCAGCATACTCGGCGGCGCGATCAATTTGGCGTTCAACTACAGCGGACGGTCGTTGGGAAAGCTGGATTGGAGAACGTATATCGTGTTTGTGGTTCTGCGTATGGTACCTGTTCGCACCCGTACAATGGCTCCGACTGACTAGTATCACAGAGTGTCTTGGGCCGGCAGTTGCGTTGTTACTCTCAAATCCAGACAGAGTGCAGCGAAAGAACGGGAGTAAAATCCACACTTTACCACAAATCCCAGTATCGATCGAGTTTGAAGAGACGATGAAGTTGATGTTGCGGAAAGAGTTTCTGCTTCTGTACATTGTCTCCGATCCGACGCAGTCCCAAAACGTTCCAACGCAGCTGACATCGCTGAACTCACAGCATCCCATACTTCCTCTACGTGACCTGGTCTCTTCCCTACATCGGCTCCTACATGACCCTGCACTTCTCCACACGCTCCCGCGCCCTCGCCTCCCTCGTCACTGCTCTTGCTCAAATCCTCGCCACAGCTATGATGGGCACCTTCCTCGACTGGGAGCGCCTGACCGTCAACCAACGAGCCCGCTTCGGCTTCCTCGGGATGATGGCTCTCAGCGGCGGCATCTGGATCTGGGCAATTGTCATCCAGTACAAGTACCAGCGCACGAACTCAGCGCTCGACTGGGCCGACAGCGCATTTGGGGAGGGCTGGAGTCTGTATGTGTTCCAGCAGGTTGAGTTTGCGTTGACGTATAATTACGGCTATTGGCTGATTGGATTCTTGGCGAAGAGCCCCGCGGAGGTTGTCAGGTACAGTAGTGTGGCGAGAGGTGTCGAGGCGGCTGGGCAGTGTGTTGCAAGCGGCATTGCTTCGACGTCGGTGCTGCCTATCGTGTCGGCTGGTTTGATTATGGCGTGGTGGGGGATTGCACTGCCACTGGGTTTTGTTGTTGTGAGACGGATTGGAACAGAACATGTTGGAGCGGAAGGGAGTGGTCTGGGAGAAACCGTGCGAGACGTCAACGCGCCGAATCAGGTGGATTGAAATGGAAAGTCTATTGAACATCAGTGATGAATGGTATCAAGACGATTTATCAAATGCCGCTTAAGTCAAAGTGTCTAGACAATAACCGTCTCTCAAAGCTTCCGACACCAATCTCTGCCATGCTGCACTTGCCACCCACAGAGCGCTTTCTCCATACCAATGCTCACAAAGCCGGCAAGACAAATGCCAGCTGAATCGCTAACAGTCGTCGCACCTAGACTGAATTCGCGATCTTCCTCGGCCACTTCCTCTCGGATAGCCGCGAAGGTGCTCACGTAGACTAGTCCACCAAGTAGGCCCTCCCAGAACACAATTGCAAAAACGAACCACACTGTTGGAATGAATGGGTACATGGCGTGTGCTGTGAGGCCGATGAGGTTCAGCACTTGTAACACGGCCGGCGTGTAGAGTGTCCTGACGCGGATGAAGGGCAGCGAGGATCGAGAGATGAAGACGCCTAGCTGGTAGATTGCGCCGTAGGTCGGATAGAAGGCGCGGAAGTGTTTGAAAGGTGTTTCGGCGAGCGGGAAAAGCAGAGTTGGAGATACGCCTTGGTTGATTGTGTATTCGGCAACATAGACCAGGAAGAGTGGGAGCATGTATGGAATGACCAAGTCCTTGGCACGACGGAGCTTAGCCATCAAGGAGTGCCAGGCTGATTGCAGATCAGATTGACGGGCGTAAGCTGGCGACACTGAGCGTTCATGAGGTGGAGCTAGAAGGCCAGTGGACGAGTGAACCAAGTCTGGATGGTGATCTTCTGCCTCTTCTTCATCTGGAATAGATGCATATGCGGCCGAGTCGTGCTTCGCGGCTTTCAAGGGACCGTGAGGCAGTACGACGAAAAAGCTGAACAGCATAATAAGCGGCAAAAAAGCACTCGCAAGAAGTGTCCCACGAACGCTGAGGCCGAATGTCGTGGTAAGCAAAGCGTACGCACCAGCACCGACCAGACCAGCACCGCCTGTACCACTACCCCATGCAGCAAGTGACGAGGAGCCGTAGTAGTGGGTCAATCCGAGGAAGGAGAGCTCGCCGCCACCAGAGCTCATGCTTGCTAGCACGATGCCAACCATCTTGACTGTGATACCGCCCGCCTCTCGGTCCGTGGAAGAGAAGCCAACGAGGAGCATACCACAGGCGGAGAGAGCGGAGAATGTCCAGACGCGGAGACCGTAAGGCACAACATGTATATAGTACGGGGCTGTGGCCTTGACGAAGACGCTTGGGATGACATCCGCAAGCAAGACTGTGCCTTTGGGAATGTCCGGGCCGACAAGGTCAAGAGCCGCGGTCAGTAAGATCACATAGAGGATGTTGTTGATGAGGCCTGGAGAGAAAGCGGATCATTAGAAGCTGTGAGAGATCAAGAGGAATCTGTGAGTTCTCCATTACCGAACAGCCAAAAGGCAATGGCTACGCTCCAGTCCACGCCATCGAAATAGACCTGCATGCGTTGACGGAACATGGGCCAGGAAAACGAGGGCGAGCCAGGCATGGGTAGCATGAGGGCTTTGGGGACTCTCAGCGGTGTAGGTGGTCGCGTGAGGGCACGTGAGGGTGGACAGCACCTCACTGTTGACAACGGTAGTACGCTAGACGGACGTCTTCAGCGCATCACGTGGACGCGAGAGTGAGGCAGTGTGTGCTGAAGGGAGATGCAGTGGCCGAGACGAGGGGAAGCAGTGCAGACAACACAGAGGATGAAAGCGCGCGTAGATGCACAGCTATACCGCGGTCACGTCCTTGCAGCACGTGTCACGCTTCCTTCCTCTTCTCTCGAGCAGGAGGTGAGCGAGGTGAAACAGCGCTCGCCAGCGGGCTTGGTGACGCTGGAGGTGGAGGTGGAGGAAGAGGCAGATCGACGCGCGGGGCGGGGCGCAGTGGAGCCAGCTGGTTCGAGATCGTCTAGCGCTTCCGTCTTTCCTGCTGTCTCTGTCCCTGAGAGCCTTGAGGCTTGCGGGCTTGTGCTTGTGCTTGTGCTTTGCATGGACCCATGATGCCCGCAGTTTTCACGCGGAGCAGAGACCAGCGTGCACTGCTTTAGCTAGGTGCAGCAGCTGTGTGTGTGCGTGTGTGTGTGGGCCATCTTCTCCCAACTCGCAGCAACCTTCTCCTGCACACGCCTTCACCCTCCCTCTCCACCCGCCATCCACTGTTCTGTAATACCATACAATCCCTCCGTCGCCGCGTCTCGCCCTCGTGCGCGCCAATCGCCATTCATCCCTCCTCCACGGCCCAATCGATCCGGCTCGCTGAGGTCGCAGTCGCAGCACCGCGAACCACGATGCGCTCGCCCTTCTGAGCCGCCGCAAATCGACCAACACGCGCACGCCTTTTGCGGCCCGTCGCATCTGCCATCCGCCGCTCACGAGAAGAGCCGTCGTGCTTGTACTTTCACGCCATGGACCGCCATCAGCAATCCCATCAGGGCGAGCGACCACTCCACGGCCACCATCACGCGTCCTCGAACCCGACATACCCACCGCCATTTCACATGCCCACTGCTCAACCACCGACACAAATACCCTTCGCGGATCCCTTCTCACGAGGTCGCGACCCGTTTCTACCAGGATCACATGGGAGGAAAGGGAGTCTGGGGCCGGGCCCGCAAGGGTGGCCATCCGCACAAGGTACGTTCAAGAGTTTGTCGCACAAGCGTGAGATCAGCCACGCGCCTGAGAGGCCTGGAAGCCGCAACATTTTCAGTGCAGCTGCTGCGAACGGAATTTCGCAGTGACCTGCAGCCACGGCACGAGACGCCGGCTAGACTCAGGTACCTGGTCGAGCCAAGCCGTCATGCGACAAGATGAGGGCGGTGCGCCAGCGGTCAGGTGGTGAGGATGAGTGCCAGCATGACGGACGAAACATCGAAACATCCATCCTCACACCTGCCACCGCCGCCACTCGTGCGCGCGCAATGCACGTCGAGGGATAGAATTCGACATCCAGTACGCCATCGGCTCGTCCCAACGGCGGCGGCAGGCGCGCCCTCGACACTCACGGCTCTCACAACCGAGACTACTGTGGATCTCCCCGCAGACAGCCGCACGCTAGGCTTGCCTGGGCCGATAGCTCCATCATTGAGCTAAGCCAAAGCTAACTCGTTATCGCGCGCGCAGGAAACAACGCCCTCGCGACACATCCATCGCCCTCACAGCACCCGTCACTGCCCCATCCCTCCGCCCCGCCGCCATCGCATGGAAATGGTCTAGGTCCCATGTCGCTGCCTTACGATCCCTCGCGACGCCACTCCCTGGGCGGCGCTGCTGGCAGCCCGCAACAGTACCCTCCTCCCAGTGGTTTCGCGTCCGCTCGTGATGGGGGTGCCATCGGACCAGACTCTCGATATCCAGGCGCTCTCGAGCATGCACCTGCGCCTCCATCATTCGCATCGCGCAACATGCCTCCACCATCCCCTCCCCAGGCCGGAAATGCATCTTCGACGTCATCCATCCTCGGACCAGCTCCCCGTGGCCCGCCAACGGCCTCGCCCTTCGCTGGCATCCGTGATCTTGCTAGCCTCTCGTCTTCAGCTGCGCCTCATCGAACGTCTGGAGGCATGTCAATATCGTCGATACTGGGTGGTGGAGAGGATACGAGGAAGCCAGCCGCCTCGCCGCACAGTTCGGTATCGTTGCCACACTCGGCTCAGCTTCCGCCAATGCAACCACCATCGCCGGGAAGAGCTAGGTCATCAAGTATGCGAGAAGGATACAGCGGTGCCGCAAGAGAGTTGAGCCCAGGCAGAGTTGGCCCACTTGGAGAACCGCGTCCAGCGTCTGCAGCTCTTGGTCACGATCGTTTCGCATCCGACTCGAGGCGTGACGAGATGTTCCGATCATCGCAGCCAGCCAGAGAATCGGCGCATAGCTTCCGTGCCTTTAAAGCGCCTCCGGAGCGCTCGCCGCATATGAACGGCAACGGCAACGGCGTGGTGGGTCGCCCAAGCAGTCAACCCGTTGAGCCGGGTCCAACGCGCTCCTTAGACGACTTTGGCCGAAGAGAGGACCCTTCAGGCGGCCGACTTGGCGTCTTCCGCGCATTTGGTGATGGCTCTTACAAGACCATGAAAGACAACATGCCAACCCCACGACAAGACCCATCGCCTTTCCAAAATGGCATGGGTCCAACATCTCAACCACTGAATCGTCCGACTTTTGGCAGCCCGATGATGCATCACAATGGTCGAGAGCAGCCGGCTGCGCCACATCAACAGGTACACTATGGTCCTCCGACCCGCGAGGAACAACCCGGCATGTTCAGACCGGCGTACCACCCAGCACCACAGACGGTCCTTGAACAGGCTAGGGAGTCAATTGAAAACCGCCAACACCAGGACCTTCGTCGGGAATACCACCCTGCATCACCACCAATCTCTGACTTGGCTGGACTCGATCGCTATCGCAACAGCTTCCATGAACGACCGTTGACATATGAAGAGCATCAACGCATGGAAGCACACGGTCCGAACAGGAAAGGAAGTGATGGATCCGTGCATCGTGCTGTACTGAACATCAGTCCGGAGTTGAACAGAAAAGGTCGCAATTCTCCTCTGCCACAGGCTGTGCAAGGTGCGCAACCTAAACACGTCGGACCTGGTGGGGACAACCCTGGCATCAAAAGCGAGTTTGGACGCATGTTCTCTGGCCTTGGCAGTGGTGTGGGTAGCGCGACACCCACGCCTCAACAACACGCAAATGGAACCACGACGCCGTCTCGTTTGACTCCTTCAAGAAATATGGAAGGATTAGATCATGCCCGTGGCGATAACGAGGATGGTAGAGGCGGATCCAAATCTGGTCGCGGGGGAAAGAAGAATCGCAGGCCCCGAGAGGAGGGGGAGAGAGGTGAAGCAGAGATATTCGACGGCCGCATGACACCAAGCCTGTCACAACGAGGCAACAAGAGATCGAAGACTGCTCATCACCATCACCATCATCCCCACCACCACCATCATCATCACGCGCAACATGAGCACGCAGATGCACAACAACCAAACCCATTCAACACAATCCGCTTTCCCTCGAATCCATTATCGCATTCGAGTCTGATTACACATCCTACGCACCATCACCACCACCATCACGGTGCTCACGCGCACCAACCACCGCATCACCACCACCATCCACCTCGGCCTCTGCCAGTCTTCAGGAAACCCACAACCACTATCAATAGCAAGCAGCTCATCGAGGAAGTCGCTCAGCGTCCCCGGAATCATCTGGGCTCGCACCTCTACGAGGCTGATGTCTCAACTTTGTCTGCAAGCGCACCTTCGGATCCAAGGACCTCTTTCGCTAGCACCATGAAACCTATACCCAATTTCTCTGGCCAGGAGAACAGCACATATATGATTCGAGTGCCCCGGTGGTATCTCACTCGCACCAAGGAGGAAGTCGACGCTGGCGAGATCAACCGCTTGGAAGAAATCTGCAGACGCCGTCAGGTCTTTGGTACCGAAGTGTACACTGATGATTCGGATATTGTCGCCGCGGCGGTACACTCAGGTTGGCTTAAAGGAGACTTTGGCGACTGGAACGAGGACTTGCAGCAAGTTTGCCGCGAAGAAGACCACGCTGAGCACGTGCAAGACAAGGAGAAAGAACAACCGGCCAAATTGCAGAACGGCGACGCTATCAAAGACGAATCGCCTCTTTCTCTCCCCTCGAAACCGCCAAAGCCGGTCATCCCGCCTTCAAACTACGACGCTCACATCACCATCCTCATCCTTCCGACCTTGGAATCATACGCAAGCACAAACCAACACCACATCCTCTCTCGCGAATGGAGTAAGGATACACCTCACGATGGAATGTCTTTCGTGATCCACCGCATCGACTTCGTCAACGAGGGTGCATCAGGCAGGAGTCTGCCTCGTGGTGCGAAGGCGAGAAAAGCTAGATTGGCAATGGAAGAGGCCAAGCGACAAGAAGCTGCCAAAGCTTTAATCATGCTCCCTGGCTTCATTGGAGTAGGAGCTTAGTGAGCTTGAACTTGGAAGCAGCGAGTGGAACATATACCCTACATAGCGTTCTTTGGTGTCTTTACCTTCGCCAAGGCGTTTAATACACTTATGTCGAGAGTTTTTTGGGCTTTCGGCTCTTGGTCGGATACACAAGGATCTGAAGTTACCATGACCGTGAATTATTAACCAAGGGATGGAGACTTTTGTATAAAATGTAACGTGTATGATATTATTTAGTCCAGCCTCACGTCTGATGCTCTCGGCCACTGCAGAATCGTTCCAGAACGCCAATAGCTGCCTCCCTGTGCCATTCGTCACCTCTTACAGGCCCGAGACAGATTTTTGGTTTGACCACGTCGCCTATACACGTGACATTACATCGAATCAAGTAAATCGCAGAATCGCTGAATCACACCGGTCAACATCAGGCGCTTCATTTCCACATGCTGCGACTCCAACTTTCGCAAAGACCTCGTCCGTTCCTCCTTCCATTTGAGCATTGCGTGGTTTTCGATCCTGAATAACTCACGGTCTCTGGTAGCGAAACCGAGGTACGCATATGATGTCTTCTCATACGCAGCAATCCGATTCCTTGACCTCGCCGAGTGGCGCTTCATGCCGTGCGCCTCGAGAAACGGACCTCTTGCTATCGAAGACGTGAGATCCATTCCGAGACCGTTGCTCCTCAGTTTCAACTCTGCGAGGCTGAGATCGCCAGTGTGTGAGCAGCCGCTGTTGTAGAATCCACAATCCGTCGGATATCCTTCGTTGAGTTCCTCGTCTGTCATTTCGGTGTCGTCCTCGAGGAAATGGAATGTGTGGAGGCAGCCTCTTGTCGTGAATACGACGCTGAACTTTGGCATCGAGCCGATGTGCCCGGCGTGCAAGCGGGCGGTCATCTCCTTCGCCGCAGGAGCGCCATCGATAGAAAAGTTGTCAAGGGCAAAGAGGAAAGCGTGTATTGTCCGGAAAGTGTGCTGCGACGCTACGAATATCGCCCTGGCTTCTTCATAGATGCGCTGGCAAGTGCCGAGCAAGCCATTCGACGGCTTGACACCCGAGATTTGGCTGAGGTTTGCAACCTGGAGAGAGTGGTGGTCTCTGTAATTCTCGGAAGGGCCGTCATGGTATATAAGCTGGTTGCTGCTGTCCAGTGCCAGGTTAGACCCAAGAGGCTTCTGCTTTGCTTCGCTTTGGCTTGTCGCGTAAGAATAGATGCGGTCTCGTAGCTCCGGTGGAAGTTCGAACAGAAGGCAGTGCTTCTGCTCGTCCGGTTGCATCGTGTACGTCTGCTGTGCAGTGCTGTCCGGGTGGATCGTTGGCATGGCTGAAAGTCGCTTGTGGTGGTGGTGGCAGATCGCTGGGAAAGGGAACCAATGTTGACAAGTGCCTGGGCGCCCAAAAAATCTATCAGTGAAGTCAAAGCCAAAGGCAACTTTCGCGATGGAAGTGAGTGAATATCGGATGCCTTTGAAGCGACCAGAAGTCAGTTCGGGCTTGGATCCGCTGCCGTTCTCGAGCGCACCAAGTTAAGAATGGCAATTTGGCCGAACTTATTATTCTGAAAGAGCTCGTAACCACACGGTATATCAGAGACATAGGTCATATGCTGCAAGTGCGCATAAAAGAAACGTATCTGGCAACAGCGTTTGTACATTTGGTATCCTATTACATGGCTCTAAGCCTTCCAGACCCTCTTGATGCCCTCGGTAAGACCGACATCGTTGGTCTCGAACTCGTACCAACCCCAGCCGACCACGAAGATGGCCAGGAAGTTGAGCCAGTCGCAAATCTTGCGGGTCTTGGTGACACGCCATGTAGGGAAATAGTCGGTGATGCATGACCTGGAAGGGTGTTAGACATTGTTTGTACTTGGGCATAATCACATCCACTTACTGGAAGCCCATGTATGTGTGCAGGATGAGCATGGAGATGAGACCAGCATCAACCAGAGGCAGCGCCGAGCCAGCGGCGAAGGGGATGGCGGTGAGAGGGACGAGTGCGACGGAGACCGCTCTATGGAACAATTAGTTATGCCAGTCCTCGGAATGTTCAACTCTTGCATGCGCCAATGTCGCACCTCTCAAAGCTCCAGTGGTAGCTGCCGTGGGCAGGGTGAGGCGCAGGAGTAGGCGCAGCGTCGTTCATGCCACCCTTGATGACCTGAGGGAGAGGAGGGAGAATGTGTCGGGCAGCGCTGGTCTGGAAGGTGGCTCTAGGGATCGACTTGAGGATGGGCTGGCTCCTCTGGACGCGGAAGGCAGGCATGACGGCGGAAGTGAGGGAGCGCTGCGCGGGCGCGGCCAGAGCGTGGCGCATGAGGGTGGGGCGGAGCGAGGCAGCCATGGCGACTACGGGGTGGTGAGAGCGGAGAGTGGAGAGTGTTGTGGTGGTGGTGGTGGTGGTGGTGGTGGAAGTGGTGATGTGCTTCACAGTGTAATGCAGCATGCTCGCTCAAGGCGATATACGGACGAAAGCGGACCGAGGAAGGAGCAGCACCGGAGTCTAGGTTCAGATTCCGCACTCAAACGCGAAGGATTGGGTGGGCAACGAGGACTTTGAAGCTAGAACTTGAGACAGTCCAGTCCTCGCACCTAAGTCTGAGTACGACCCTCAGTTGTGAGCACAGTGATCTGTCAGACACTGTGGAATCGAGTGGATACGCCAGACGTGCAGGCACAAGCCGACCACCAGCATCATGTCGATATCGCTTCCAGCGAGGTGAGAGAGAACGCCCGCCAATGCCGCCGTACGTACACTTCTTGCACAGCGACTGTACTACATAATTGAGGCGGCTGTGATTGGGCGTGAGGCGGAATAAGCAGCCTCGAGCGAGCCGGGCCGTGCTCAACTCGAAGCTGGACGTCGCTCGCTCGAGAAAACGAGCCGGATGACCAGCAGCGGCACCACAGCACCACCACCACCCCATCCACCCCATCCCGCCCTCCCTCGCACACAATGGCCATGGCATCTCGCAGGCTCGCGATGAGCCTTAACCACGGCCTTCGCGCCCAGAAGGCCATCCGCGCCCTCAAGCCCTCGCAGGCAGGCCTGACCCGCAGCCTGGCCACTCCTGTCCACAGCACCACCACCCAGAGCACCACCCTCAGCAACGGCTTCACCGTACGTAGCATCCTGGCGCCATTGGCTCGCAGTTCCATCATCCGCGCATCGTCCGCTGACCATACACCCACCAGATCGCGACTGAGCACTCTCCCTACGCCCAGACCAGCACCGTCGGTGTCTGGATCGATGCCGGTTCGCGCGCCGAGACCGACAAGACCAACGGTACCGCACACTTCCTCGAGCACCTGGCCTTCAAGGGCACCCAGAAGCGCACCCAGTCGCAGCTCGAGCTCGAGATCGAGAACATGGGCGGCCACCTCAACGCCTACACCAGCCGCGAGAACACCGTCTACTACGCAAAGGCCTTCAACTCCGACGTGCCCGCCACCGTCGACATCCTTTCCGACATCCTCCAGAACAGCAAGCTCGAGCCTTCAGCGATCGAGCGCGAGCGCGATGTGATTCTTCGCGAGCAGGAGGAGGTTGACAAGCAGCTCGAGGAGGTTGTCTTCGACCACCTGCACGCTACTGCTTTCCAGGGCCAGCCTCTGGGCCGCACCATCCTCGGTCCCCAGGAGAACATCCGCAACATCCAGCGCAGCGATCTCGAGAACTACATCAAGACCAACTACACCGCCGACCGCATGGTCCTTGTTGGCTCCGGTGGCGTCCCCCACGAGCAGCTCGTTGACTTGGCCGAGAAGCACTTCTCCCAGCTTCCTCACGCCAACGCCAACAGCCAGGCCAACGCCGCCGCTCGCGGTCTTGAGAGCAAGCCCGACTTCGTTGGATCTGAGGTCAGGATCCGTGACGACACCATGCCCACCGCCAACATCGCCATCGCTGTTGAGGGTGTCAGCTGGAAGGACGACGACTACTTCACCGCCCTTGTCACCCAGGCCATCGTCGGCAACTGGGACCGCGCCATGGGCAACTCCCCCTACCTTGGCAGCAAGCTCAGCACTTTCATCCACGAGAACAAGCTCGCCAACTCCTTCATGTCCTTCAGCACCTCTTACTCAGACACTGGTCTTTGGGGTATCTACCTTGTTTCCGACCAGGTCACCCGTCTGGACGACCTCGTTCACTTCACTCTCCGTGAGTGGTCTCGCCTCAGCTTCAATGTGAGCCAGGCCGAGGTTGAGCGTGCCAAGGCCCAGCTCAAGGCCTCCATTCTTCTGTCTCTTGACGGCACCACCGCTGTTGCCGAGGACATTGGACGCCAGATCATCACCACCGGCCGTCGTCTCTCTCCCGAGGAGGTTGAGCGCGTTGTCGGTGCCATCACTGCCAACGACGTCATGGACTTCGCCAAGCGCAAGCTCTGGGACCGCGACATTGCCGTCTCCGCCGTTGGCCAGATCGAGGGTCTGTTCGACTACGCCAGAATTCGTGGTGACATGACCAGGATGCTGTCGTAGAGCGTTGATTGAGCGAGCAGAGTTGTGTTTTTGAGAGCAAAGAGATATATCACGCGAAGAGGACTTTTCTTCAGAGGGAAGGAAAAGAGGTCAACCTGTAATTCATAGAGGGAGGCGAGCAGAGCCCGCGGCCTTTCTATCTCTGAAAAGGTTCTGTCTGCGCTGTAGCTAGAGCGTGGATAGATGTATGTACATTTAGCCTCCCAAATCTTGTTTCTTATGTCTAGACCTGCTCATGTTTGAGGTATCAGCTACAATTTGGCAATCCCATAGTATGGCACACATGTATGAGTCTCTCGGCAAGGCGACGTTCTCTACAGTTGGTGAAGACGTGAAGAAGAGGACGAGAAATCCGGACCGGCGGCACGAACAGCACCACAGGTATACAATCTTTGACTTCAACATTTGATACGATACAGCATTCCACAGCTTCTGTACTTGGGCGAGCAAAACGTATACGCTTCTTTTCAAGACTTTCAGTACTGGCATACTCGGCATGGACAAGGCTGGTACGAGACGGTTCAGGTTTGATATCATATGATTATTCTTCCAATTGCATGATTGAATACAATGTATTGTTCAGAAATATTAAGCACATACGACCATAGGTCAGTGAAAACTGGGCATCCCGTCCGCTCTGCCATACATAAGCACTGAACCGGGCGACTAGTACTAGAGTGGGTGACCATCTGGGAATCCCGCCTGTTGTATGTTTTTGTCTTTTTGGTGATGACATTGAAGACTGGGAAATCGCAGCCATTGCAGTCGAGCTGTCGCTGGACTATGCAACGTCTGTATTCTCACGGTGAACGCGAATTTTTGTATAAGCTCCGCTTATGAGACGGTGATGTTCGTAACCGAGATTGTTCAGGTTGATAAGGATTAATAGGTTCTGATGATGATCGTTGGAATGGACCGATGTCATAAATCATACACGGCCATCGTATCACAGACTGGCATCTAGCCAGACAATGATCGCATCAACGAGGCCGACATGACGGTGATATTGATTGAGATAGCGTACATGTACGTCCGGAAAGAGAAGTATAGAATACAAGCTCATCAACGCAAGCGTACCATACATACATCGTAACAATAAACTCCCAGTAACAAGTATCTCCCACTTGTAAAGCGCACATGTGCAATGGACATTCATTATTTAAACACTCAATGTTTGGCCCTGGCGCTGGAAACGTCATCCTGCAAGCTATGTCAGTATGGATGGCAGATAGTATGACTATCGAGGGTACTTACCAGATGTTCCACCATCGCCACGAAGAGATCGAACCATAGCGCGGACCCACCAGCCATCATTTCAGCTTGCATAGTGCCGCTGCGCTTGAAAGTCGCGCGGCTGCGAATGATGAGTGCGAGGTAGTGCGCACGTAGACTGGAGTCTGATGCCGGTGTATGGGAGTATGCATAACGAGCGGAAGACAAAATGGTGCTGGCATGTATGCCTGACTGGAGGCCCTGCTTCCTGAGTGCAAGGGCTTGCAGGTGCGGGAGAGCGTAGCGGTGGGCGGCACACTGTTGTTCAACAGTCAGTTGGTGGTTCAAGGTTTGGGAGAGCGGATACACGTACGTAGATGACTGTGTCTTTCAGTACGCACGTGCCATTGAACTGTACAGTAGCATCGGGTGTTTGGCCTTCGGTCTTTGTGAGATAGAAGCTCTGACGCTTCTTATCATGGGCCAGATGCGGTGTGTAATCTCCCTTGTATAGATACTCTAGCACAGCCGAGAACACTTCTGGGTGCTCGTTGGCGAGTTCGATGCGCTTGTTCGCAGCTTCGAAGAACTGTGCCCGACAGGCTTGCGCAAAGTAGGGAGACTTGCTGAGGACGTCTTCGTGGGCTGCAAAGAGACGCTGTGCTGGAACGACCACTATCGTAACGATAGAGGAGTTAAGTGGGCTGTGGAAGTGTAAGTTGGAGCTATATAAAGTGAGAGACGGAACTCACGGTGAGGTTGGTGTGTATGGGCTCTTCTGCGACGAGGGAGAGGCCTGCGATGCCGCCTGTGCTATGATCCTACTCGCCTTGTTGAGATCCTTGAATGACCTCTGCTTCTTGCTGCTCGTCGACTTTCCAGCTCGATAGCCAAAGCTCTCTCGGTGCGACCGGCTTTTGCTGGAGGAAAACATGGCTGCTCACATGGGTCAAAATGACGGTGCCACCAGAGGGACAAGACAGAGGTACAAGCCGTCCCACCAAAGAGAGCGTGAGAGGAGGAGGTATAAGTATGCTTCGGTACCTGGACCATCGCACATGAACGGCCTCCAAGGATCCAGCAGCCCGGCAACACCAGAATCACGCCCTCCCACACCTCCTCTCATCTCCCGCAGATCTCGCCCCTTCCGCCCTCCGCAAGCGACTCATTACAAACGCAGTGCGTAGCGTAGCATACGAAAGCAGTGACAAGGCCGCCCGGCCACGACGGTCCGACCTGCAAGTACCAGACGCGGGTCCAATAGAGGCGCGTCGCGAACCCCACGCGATATCACGGGACTGCGATAAACCTCGTTGGTGCTGAGTCAAAGGATGAGCCAGAGCGGCAGGGGGTCCGATAGATTGGTTTGTAGGCTCGCACAGCCGGCGTGGCGTGCATGGCTGGTTTCACCTGCCTGCCGTTTCTGGGTGAGGAAGAGCTGTCTCCATGTGTGCCGTTTGGACTGTGATCGATGCGCAAAGGATACCTCAGACACGATCAAAGCGTCGTGCAGACGCAGCGATCAATTTCAGGGTCAGTACGCCTTGGATGCGTTCACAACTAGGCAGCAGCCAGAGCATTGACATGGAGGCGAGCAGGCAGGGAGGTCATGTTTGCCTTTAATGATTGCAGCCATCGGGCTGGGCCAAGGCGCTAGCTATGCATGCACTATATCGCTGCAAGGGACCAGCAAGAGTCACCCAACTCGAGTGTCATCGACAGGAGCAACCTCCAATCATGCCAATATCATCCAAACTCTCACCTGACACAGTACCTTGTGCTCAGGATGTAGCATGGTAGCAAGTGTTGTATCACCTCTCGTGCTCAATCCTCATACAACTCCTGCTCCACCGGCTCCAACTCGTCATCGCTGATCTCCACAGCCTTCCTCTTCACGGCTGCTTTGTGGCCTGTGTAGAACTCCGCCAGTATTTCTACAAATTGCTGACCGAGCTTGCCATCCTTCTGAACCTCTTGGACCATCTTTCGCTCGATGATCTGCGGCGTGAACTTCGCAAGTTTGTTCTTGACGATCGGCGCAAAACTGCCCTCACGAGTGTCCTTATTGTGTGAATAGTAGTTGCGAGCAAACTCGAGGAACACAGGCAGTGTGATGCCATTGAGGTTTTGAATCTGCTTAGTTGCCGCCAGCTTCAAAGTCTGGACATCCATTTGCACGCTGAATTACTCGAGATCCAAGAGGTTCCTCAGCGTTTCCTTGCAAGTGGGCTCGTCACCATCCAGATCTGGGAGGAAACCGCTGGCGAGGAATTGGATGGTGTAGTTGTAGATGAGCTTGCTGTGCATGTAGTCGTCTTCGATGGTAATAAGGACATTCTGGTTGTAATCGGATTTGGCGAGCTCTGCGTCGAGCTTCAATGCGTAGTGAGGTACTTGACGCACGACGTACTCAGGAAGGAAGACCGTGATCGTTTCGAAGTGCTCTGGCCCTCTGTCGTCGCTCCGGTAAGGTGTAGACTCGACGTACGTGACGAGGATCCACTTTGAGTGGTATGGCACGGCGTCGCTGCAACTCGTTAGCGAAGCCAACCATGTATCTGTAACATATCTGTGGTCGGGAGTTATCGAGCGCGTATTGCGCGAACGTGTGGCTGGCGGTGGCGCCATATCGATGTGACAGTTGATGGTGTAGCAAAGTGGAGGTCAAGGGTGCAGGCAGAGAGGCGCTTATATGTTGCACGAGAAGGTGATTGAGGGAGTGGCAAGCTGCTCCACGAGATGGCTGAGCTCGTGCGAGTTCAGGTTATTCCGCGACATGTGATTGCTCTATGCTTCATGTGAGCCATGTAGTCACGAGTGAACTTGCTACGATTGAAGCTCTAGTGAAACAAAGGGAAATTCAAGTTCATACTTGGAGAGAACTCTAGGGCCAAACGTCTTCGTAGACTCAGTGTGTAAGTTGCTCTCAAGGCTTCTGGACTGAGTCCTATCGATAGCGTGTCGAAGCAAGCGACCCTGCACCATTCCCTGGAATGAAGACACTAACACATAGCCACCCTTGCTTCTGTGAATCGGACACCATAGAACTCAGTGGCTTACATGCCCAATTCGAAGCACTCAAGTGAAGAAGGAGCAATTATCCACAAGCTTGTGCTCAAGAGATACAGGTTTGAGGGACTTCACATGCCAACACCACATCAATACATACACCCGCTGAGTCGATGTCACAGAGTAGGTAAGCTGAGATGGAGAGTATCAATCGTCGAGAGCCAGTTCGGAACAGAGTGGTATGAAGGCAAAGTATCGTACAGCTTTCCAGTAAAACTACCTTTTAGACGAATCGCGGAGGACTGAAGATATGCCATAGAGGGTCCCATTTGCCATGCAGCGACGCTATGGCCAACGGAATGAGATTGAAGTGCGCCATGCATAACAACATATCGCTGTTCTTGAGGAAGTAGATGCCAAGCAGGAAAACACTTCTTGATCTCCCATGTCTGAACTAGGGCAAAAATCTCGAAGTCGTGGCACTGTGTCTTATGGATATGATGTCGCTCTTGTCAACGGGCATACATGGCGCTCGTGGGGTCCATTGTAACCCCGGTGATGTTTTCATTGGTTTGGGCAGGAGTGAGCCAGTTGTAATCCCAGCCACACCAAGCATCATAGTCACAGTTGAAGTCGCCAGCTGCGCATGAACTATATACAAGCCCCGATCAATCCTGAGAGACATGGCCCAGTCATAAAGCATGCGACGAGCACACTCGCGGTTCTTAGATCCTTTGCGGCGAACCACGACGACCGAGATCGAAAAGTTCGTCAATAAATTCAAGAGCTGCCTGACCACGGTCTAAGGACTCTCTGCTTATGGGATAAAAGGGAGAGGACTGTTGTGGGGCGTTGACTGTGATGCAATTGCACTGGTCAACATCCTCAACAGCAAGCACGAAGCGTTTGTGTTTGCCAGTTGATTCATACAAACGTGGTAACAGTACATTTTCGACAGTGGTCTGCTGGTTGACTTCGCTGATGCGCTCCTTTCCGTTTGCGGTTTCGATTTTGGCGATAACTTTTCAGTTGATCACGCATTGGACCAGTTCCGCCATGGCAAAGGGATGCGCATTCTCAACGCCGACAAGTGTGATGATAACTCGAGAAACATCCCTCCAGACATGCTGCCAAGGAAGAATGAGTGTCTCTCAATTAAAAGTAGCATCGGAAAGGTCGAGCTCATTGAATGGAAAGTACCTCTGAGAATTAAAGTCAGCGCGACCGAGCAACATACAAATTGTGCAATGACTTATCACCCGATTGAACAATCTGGCCGTAAAGGATCGAGTCAGCGCTAATGTAGAAAAAGCCCTTGGGGCGGATGTTTCACAAGGCGTAGTGTTGTTGGGACTCCGTGGCGAATGAAATAACAAGAGGCAACTCTCATAGGCCGAAAATAGTGAATGTTTCTGATTCGATAGTAGGACCAGAGAGATTGAACGCGACCAACAAGATGTAAGTCTGAAGTCAGGGACCAGCGCGGCCCACAACGGACAACGCAGGATCGACTTATTACCTGAATGAACAGTTTGGTCGTGAAGGATCGGGTGGAAGTCACTAAAAACCAAGTTCCTGATGCAGACGGTACACAAGGCGCGGTGCTTTGGACTGAGTCTCTTGTAGCTGTACACAACATCATGCATAAGCAATGCATGCCTTCACGAAGCACCTGCTTTCCACTATTTCTCTGCGACCGGCTTAACGACAATGAAGTTTTCAATCTCAGCGGTGCCATCCGCAATCGCATCGATCTGCGATGTCGTTAGCATGTCGTTCATATCAGTACCTCACTGTTTCTGCTCATAGCTCTGCACGTGCATGCCACAACATGGAGACCATTGAGGAAGTACAGAGCTCGGGATATAACACTTACCTGATTCTTTGCACACGTGCTTGCAATGTCGTACATGTAACATACCACCGGGGGTGAGTCCGGGAGCTGCGTCCTCCAATTATAAGCACTCGATGGGCCTTTCGTGGACCACTTTGCTGCATATCTGTTGCGATTGAGATTTTTGCGGCCAGTAGGAATGTCACGTCCGAAGATCGCGCGGTTGAAGATCTGGAAGCTGGTCTCTGGCTGGTACCACGAAACATCATGGCCGGCTTGGAAGACGCGTGAGAAGGATAGCAGGCCGTGCTGCTTCGCAACGCCACCAACGTAGCTGCTGTTGACGTGAATTTCCTCATAGCCGGCTTTGCGGTAAGCTGCTGCTCCGGTCCAGTTGGCCTGAATGCTGAGCTTCTCAGCGCCGATCCATGGGCAGCGGTAATCGCGGTCGCCGTAAATCAGAGCGATTCTGATGCCGCGGGAGAGCAAGTACTCAACATCCTTGAGTCCAGCACGACGGGAGATGTCGCCGAATAAGACTGATTGACTAACAATGCTATTCTCCGTGAAAGAGACGCGAGCGCCTAGCTCCTGCTGAATCCAGGCTTTATTGGCCCAACCAGTAGCGTAGGATGGAGGATATGGGTTGGGGACTTTACTGGCCATATCGAACGCACTTCGGCCGCTAGCGTCGTAGGCACCGAGAACGTTCAAGTAGCAATACCTTGTTGCCGTTGCGCAGAGATCATTGACCGTCTGGTTCAAGCCCACCTCATTAGGATCGGAAAGCTCACCCAGGTCACGACATTGTTGGATGAGATCACGGCAACCATCAGGCTTCGTGTAGTTGTCCATTGCTTGGACGTACTGTTCTTCGGTGATCGTTTCGAACGAATACGTGTTGTTGTGTGCCATCAACGGGTAGGTCTCTGTTTGGTAGAGAAAGTCGATTTCTCCATTGGTGATGACGGCAGTGCCTAATCTCAAGCAACGTCCCTCGAGATGACCGGCTTCGATCTTGACGTTCTGACGCTCAAAGTAGGCCATTGATGTCGAGACCCAGTAGCCGCCGTAGGAGTTGCCCGCGAGGTTGAGTTGATCGTTTGCAGTGCGACGCTTCGGGAAGTGGTCAAAGAAGAGCTGGGTAAAGTGCCAGAGAGTACGAGCTGCGACCACTGAAGTGTTCGCCGTGAGTGCCGGGTCCTGGTCTGGGAATGTACCATAGAACAAGGTGGAGTTTTCCATAGGGACAGAGCCATTGTAAGCTTCAAATGGCGTAACTGGAGTTGGGGTGCCATCCGATCCATCCCACAGAAGGTTCCACGTGGAATTGATGGCCTTGGAGTAACTGAAGCCCGCCGTCGCTGGCTGATCAACATACAACATATTACTATGCTCGTTCCAAGACCACGGGTTGCTCTCGGTGCTGTTGGAGTCGTTGAGCACGTAGCATGGTCCTCCATCACTAGTAGCGCCATAGAGCGAGCTCTCTCCAGGTCCACCCGCAAGATAGACGGTTGTTGGTGCCTTCTCCGGCGAGTGTCGAGCGTCGAAGTACCAGAAGAAATAGGAAATGCTATAGTTGCCTACGTCGACGAGGTAGTCGGCAGGCATGTTGATGTATCCAGCGTAGGCCTTGGCCTTGGTCTCGCAGATATGCGTTTCCTTATATGTTATCGAAGCTCCAGGGACATCCTTAATCTGCTTGGTAATGACATTTTTTGGCAATGGTGGGAAAGATGCTGCGGCGAACAGCGCCAATGAAAGACCTGATATAATGATGGGCAATTTCATGTTGATAGTGCTTGAGTGTTTGAACCGGGAGAAACGATGCAGGTATCGAAGAAGGTTGAATACAGCAAATAATGTGAGTAGAGCGACGATTAGGCGACAATAAGCTTGACATTCCTGCGTTGATTACATGCCACTTTATACCTGGTTTCAGTGACTGACAGTGAGCGCTCGCCAAAACGTCGACTTTGCTGCACGGATTTGGCTGCGACCCGCAGTGGCGTACTGGCGAAAGGGACTCTGTACACGCATGTTCTATCCTCTTTCAGACCATGTCTTACGTGCAGGGTGGAGAAACTCGATGGGCTCGGTGGTAACACTGCCTAGAAGAGTTCAATTGTGGATCAGGAGCATATGA
This sequence comes from Cladosporium colombiae, assembly GCA_026122715.1. Taxonomy (NCBI): domain Eukaryota; kingdom Fungi; phylum Ascomycota; class Dothideomycetes; order Cladosporiales; family Cladosporiaceae; genus Cladosporium; species Cladosporium colombiae. Next base: position 1,763,146 of record JAKZFA010000001.1, on the reverse strand, counting down.
TCAGGACTTACCATGAAAGATGACTGGAGATCAATGATAGCTGTCAGTCAGAAGGCGTCTCGGTCGTGTGCTTGCGTCAAGACATGAGCAAGTGGCTTGTTTCCGAGCAAGGGTGGTGTCGAAGTGGACGTGTCCTGGGGCTGAGCGGAGCTGGAAGGATCGAGGACCCCACCAGGCGAAGATGAATAGCGAGCCAGGCCATACACGAACAAGCGGCATCCTTCGCGATCAAGCATATGACAAGCATCACAAGCAATGAACTGTACATGTAAGCAATGCTATCCGAGCTGCCCTTGTGGCAACGTTGCTGCCTCGAGGCAAGATGCTGCACAATCATGAACGGAGATCGCATTCGCAATTGCTGAATCCGCAACTCCATCTGTAGACTTCCGAACAATCATTGGAAGACAGTTTTGCCAGGTAGGTGCTAGCCACTTGATATCATGCTTCTTCATCCGGGCCGGAGGCGCAGTGAACCATTATTGTTTCAGCGCTGCAAGGTAAAGGTGCATGGGTTTCACCCAATGCAGGATTGGGAACAACAGTCATCCGCATTCGCAACAAAGCCGCAGTCCTCGGAGGTCTTACTCGCATCATGCGCCCTTCTCTTTTCGTAGCTGTCCTCGTACCGTGTGCAACACGGAACCATTCGACAACTCTGTGTACACTGGCTCGAATCAGCAAAAGCGGAGATTAGCATACTATGCTTGCAGCTCAGGATAATTTAAAGGCACTTTCTGTGCATGTACATTCGGCCGTAACTAATGGTCACCGACCCAACTATGTTAATCTTGCCCAGCTCGTCTTCCATGGGGCATATCTCAATATCTCAATCACTTTTTCATCGACTGGCGCTTGCATTGACGCAGCCAATTTTCTGAACGCTTTTCCACAAGTCTTCGGATTCCAGCGTGTTTCCAGGCGATGTCTCTCGTTTCACTTGGAAAAAGCGAGTACCTCATCTGTCCTTCTTGGGGACGCTGTCCTTGGTGCTGACCTGGTCACCGAGTCTGTTGTACTCGTCGGAAAGCCCCTGGCTCTGCTTCTTCAGAGCCTCAAGCTCGCGGTCCTTCTTCCTCAAAGCCTCCTTGAGCTGCGAAATCTCGCCAAGCTGACCAGCATCGCCGAGACCAGACTTGCCCTTCTCACTCTTCGAGTCACCGGTGGTGAGACGCTTGTTCTCCTCCTCAAGACGCAGGACTTCGAGGATCATGGTGTAGGTGCGGTTGAGGATGAGGGAAAGGAAGAGGGTGAAGCCGCACAGGTACATGTTGCGCTGGGAGTAGAACTTGCGGGCTTGGACCTCCATGCGTTCGCTGCCGGCGACGGCGCTGTGATGTTGTCAATGGATTGCTGTGCCATTTTCTGTAGATGTCTCGACTTACCCAGCGGCACCGCCCTGCTGCTTGGCCATGGTGAGCTCGACCTGGACCCTGTAGACGCGGTTGACGCTGTCGACGAACAGGATAAGGATGAAGATAAACGTGATCTGCAATTAGTCAGCGCTAGTATTGGAAGTGCCACGGTTTCCTTTCATACCTTCATTCCATATTGGAGCTTTGCAACCAGAGGGTTGCTAGAAATGAACTCAAAGAGTCCACGCTTCACCCTGAAGGGCATGGGCACAATCAAGGAGCAGAATAGGAGCATCTCGAAGACGAGAAGTCCGAAGACCTGAACCGCAGATAGTCAGTAACGGGTTTGGGAGCTTCCAATGGTGATGCCTGCGGACCGGTGCGTAGATTAAACTCATGGTGGCTATATGGTACCCTGGACGAGAACGTTCTGCCTGTGCGGTGTGATGGTGGAGAGATGGTGTTGTGAAGGAAGAGAAGAGGAGCTCGGGAGGGAAAGGAGACTTACGAGAGAGTAGTAGAGCGTCATCTTGACTATTAAGTTGGCGTCGATCCACCGATGGCGTCCGTGGCTAGGGAATGATGTGTCGCGTGTGCGGTGCGGTCGAGGCTTGCGTAGGACTTAGAGGGTGGAGACGGTGGCAGCTGGAGGAAGAGCACAGAATGCCTGGTGGATGTTGGGTTTTAATAGGAGGCGGCGTGGTCACAATGGAAAAGGCAGACGCGTTATGGGGGTTTTGAGGAGAGGTGTCTTGTGTGCTGCTGTGCGCCCGCGAACTTGGATGTGTCCCACTCTGATCGCACAGGCGGTACGTCATGTGTGGCTGCTGCTGCGGATTGACGGCACGGCTGACGGCGGCCTGGAAGCTCCCTCGTCATGGGTGGCGCTTGCCTTGCGCGCATGTGTGGCGTCGAGCCCACCTTCCCCATTGAGATTTTTGCGGATGCATGTGAAAAGACGCCGGACAGCACTGGGTGACCTTGCGACCACCCACCTACCGCCAACATGGATCCCTCCGATGGCAACATGGAGGCCCCGCAGGCCAATCCCCTCAATCACTCGGAGCCACTGAAGCAGGCGCCTGCTGAAGCGAAGCCGGAGGCCAACCCTCAGCAAGAAATCCTACCTGGAGACTCAGCCACTACACAAGCAGAGAAGGTCGAGCGCAGCATGGCGCTCAATGGCGTTGCTGCTCACGATGCAAGCGAATTTGAACAATCCCCGGCTAAGCGCCAAAAGCGTGAGCACGACAATGTCTTGACTGCCAGCGAGCCGACCGACCGTAAGAAGGGCGTAGCACCGATCAAAGCAGAGTACCTCATCGACTTGTCGCGCACTGCCGACCCAGAGGCGCCCGCTCACGACGACGATGCTGCCGAGGAAGCCAAGTCGTCCGAGCAGAAGCCCGCCGGAGGTCGCGGTGGCAAGAAGACCGAGGGCGGTCAGAACAAGGGTCGCACTTATGGATCTTCTCGCGACGCTATCGAGCTCTGCAAGGGAAGAGACCACGACAATGAGTTTGGTCCCAGCAACTGCCCATTCGGTGAAAAGTGCAGATTCGAGCACGACATCCGCAAATACCTCAAAGAGGGCAAGAGAGAGGACTTGCAGACATTCAATGGCAAGTGCCCAATCTGGGAACAGACTGGAAAGTGCTCGGCTGGCTGGCGCTGCCGGTTTGCGGGAGGTCATTCAAAGGAGGTCGAACTTGAGGATGGTCGGAAGGAGTTGATCATGCTGGCAAGCAAGGACGATGGCAAGGCACAGGAAACCTACGAGGGCGGAGTCGTCAATGTTGTTGACAACAAGCATAAGATGACTTTGCGCAAGAAGAAGTACCCAACGCCCAAGTCAGACGTGTACCTGGCGTGGCTCAACAAGATGGAGGGAGGGAAGAAAGATCAGAAACCCAGCAATGATGCATCAGAGGAAAACGGCGAGAAGCAGGACGCACGAGCCGCTTACATAGAGCCTCCACTCCGTCCCTCAGAGAAGCGTCGCATCTACTATGGTGCAGAGACCCCCGTTCTGGCTCCTCTTACCACACAAGGCAACATGCCCTTCCGCCGTCTCTGTGTCGGACTTGGTGCGGAAGTGACCTGGTCGGAAATGGCCATGTCACTGCCACTGTTGCAAGGCGAGAAACAAGAATGGGCTCTGTTGAAGGCACATGAGTCGGAAATGCTCCCACCAAAGTACACGCCCAAGTCTATTATCAATAACTACGACAACAGCAAGGACTTCAAGTTCGGCGCGCAGATTGCTGGCAACAAGCCGTGGCTCACATTGAAGACCACTGAAGCTATCACCGCTCTTTGCCCTTCGCTCCGCGCTGTCGATCTGAACTGCGGCTGCCCTATAGATCTTGTCTATCGTCAGGGAGCCGGTTCTGCGCTTATGGATTCTCCAGGCAAGCTGGAGAAGATTCTTCGCGGCATGAATGTTGTCAGTGGCGAGGTGCCTATCACTGTTAAGATCCGTATGGGAACCAAGGACAAGAAGCCTACGGCAGAGGCACTGTGTCAGCGTCTGATCCTTGGCGGACACGACGCGCAGGAGCAGGGCGAAGGTCCCTCTGGTGTCGCCGCCATCACTCTGCACGGCCGCAGCAGGCAACAGCGCTACTCTCGCAGCGCAGACTGGGACTACATTGGCGAGTGCGCCAGCCTTGTCAGCAACCTCGAGAAGGCGAGCGCAGAAGTGGCAGACACTGTGCGCGAGCCTGATGCTCGTGATCTCTCATCTTCTGTCAAGTCAAACGGCTTGCCTTACTTCTGTGGAAACGGTGATATTCTGTCACACGTCGATTACAATAATGCCATTCAGCATGCGGGCATTGACAGCGCTATGATCGCCCGTGGTGCTCTCATCAAGCCTTGGATCTTCGAGGAGATTCAGTCACAGCAGTACCTCGACAAGTCGGCCTCGGAGCGCCTGGGCTACATTGAGCAGTTCGTACGTAACGGTCTCGAGTACTGGGGCTCTGATGAGATTGGTGTCGGAAACACCAGACGCTTCCTGCTCGAGTGGCTCAGCTTCTCTTGCCGCTACATTCCTGTGGGCATTCTTGAACACTTGCCGCCCAAGTTTGGTGACCGTCCTCCAGCCTACAGGGGCAGAAGTGACATGGAGACGCTGTTGAGCAGCGCCAACTACAAGGACTGGATCAAAATCAGGTATGTTGAAGGTATCTTACCGGCATTGATGAGCTGTTTTGCTAACGATGCCACAGTGAAATGTTCCTTGGACCTGCTCACAAAGACTTCATGTTCCAGCCGAAGCACAAGTCCAACAGCTACGAGATTGATGCTGAGGGCTAATGCTGGACACTCACGTAGCTCGATCGATCTCCTGATCCCATCGACTACAACCACCATCGACAGCGTAGCTATGATCAAATACTGTTGCTTGCCTGAGTGTGATATGTCTTTGCCTTCGCGTTCAACAAACTCATATAGATTGCGTTGACCTCATTCGATTGATTGCAACGTCGGTCATCGGACTGAAGACTCCCGAGAACAACTCTCGCAGTGTCTCTGTGATTTGAGTAGAGCTTGTGTGGGTTTCGTGACGTTAGCTATCAATCGACGCGTAAGATCGCCAAGCTGTCGACGTCAAAATTATGGGTGCCAGGAAAGCAAGTTCATTCGATTCGATCGCGTGAGTGCCTTACCCGCCTCGATGTATTCTAATATGTCTGCAGCCAAAAGTCCCCTATACGACGAAGTAACAATGATGAAAGACCTGGCAATAGCTGCGACGCTGAACTTACGGCCATCGTGATTTGTCGATCGCTAAGCGAGGAGTGCCAAACCTACTTCGAAAGGTACGAGAATCCGGATCCGAACTTTGCCATGTTCGCCGTCTCCGTCGGAGAAAGAGGCCGTCCTGTCACATTCACTTCCCGTCGTGTGCCGCGTGTTGCGCAGCGATAAACTGTAGACTTCGATCACAAAGTCTGTCTGTCGATGCAGTAATGTTGCGGATGATCGGCATGCGCGGTGCAGTAGCTGCTGCTGGGCTTGACGCTAGTATGCATGCGGGTCAACTTTGGATGCGAGGGCGCGAGCCTTGTTCTGTGGGCGTGTGGCCGCGTAGGCAGAGACAGAGACAGCAGTAGGGCGTGTAAGCGACGAGATTACTTTGTGTGCCGTCGCAGGGCTGTGCGCTGAGATCTTGGTTCCCGCTCAAGCGAGCCAGCGAGCTACCAAGCCAGCGCGTTGCAGACACGAGAGCAGAGTTGCGTTTCGTCGGATGTACGGACGCGGACATGGCTTCAAATCTGTATATACCTCCTCACCTTTCCCATCTCTCTCCTCGGTTGGCAAGAATATGCGGAAGATGTTACACGGTTTTCCAGGAGTCACGGTTCATGGCCTAGATTGCTAGTATAGACCCACTCGTGTCCTCGGTAGCTGTAAAGGGAGACTGTGTTTCGCCTCAGCCTGGTGGCGCGGAACGACCGAGCGCCCTCCTCGGCACTATTATGAATCAAGTTTTGTGTCTTGTGATCACGGAGACTGGGTTATATTGGGCTAGGATCATATAGAAGTGCGGTCAGGACGACGATGCGCTTCCAGCGTCGGGTCCGGTTGCGTTGTTGGAATGGCCTGGACGTCGAGTTGGTCGGCCGCCAGACCGGCTAGGCGCCTGAGCAGACCGCTCGTCCGTCGGTGAATACTTTGTGGTTTCACATGATATGGTGAGATTCACGTTGTAATAATGTACCAGTCCTGCGTGACAACGTCCTCGTACACTGTCTAAGGTGTTGCAGGAGGTGACGATCGCAGTAGGGGCTGACAAGCTAGTACAACAGACGAGACTAGCGATCTCGAAGGCGAAGGTCGTCGAAGATAGCCAGCGGCGATTAGCCGACGAGCGATAGAGACACATTACAAGCTACATGTAATCTATAAGCTGGAAAGTAAATGTGTATATACAGGTCAAATGTACATGTCCGCATTTCACAGCGTTCAAATCGCTTGATACACTAACCCTATTTAACCCCATTACTTCGCATAACACATGCCTCCTGGAGAACAAAATACTCCTCCATTTGTATAGACTGGTAATACTAAATAGCTGGACACATATGAAATGTCTACCTACTAGTTCTTTATAATTCAAGTGAACGATTGTGTCGTCACGGGCGCATAAACCGCACTTTTCTCCGTTCTCGAGCGATCACGACTTTTCTGTATATAATGCCGATGGATCATTGATATTTTATCCCAACGTCAAACAAAAGTATTCACATAAACACAAATGCTAATAAGAACTGAACCGAAAACGTGATGCGAACGACTCATACAAGGCAACGATAACCAAACCAAGCGAGCCGATCAAAACAGGGAAACGATAGTATATCGATGTAGATCATGTACACCAACGTCTTTCGCAAGGGTACAACGTACACACTATCGCCGTGCCCTACCTGCTAGAAAGAAATCACGTGGATACAGCTTCGAATGCAAATCGTTGTTTAGACACACACAGCAGCAATGTATCGCTAGTGTTCGATCCTGGTCAATGAAAGGAGGCATACAGCGATTGTGTCTAGAGCACACACACACACACACTTACGTATGCCGAACAACGATCAAGGTCAACCCCCGAATGCGGTGTGGCGATATACGCTATTGTTCACACCGACGCCCACTCGGTATTATTGTGCTGATCAAGGCTTCGAGATGGCGCCCAGCCCTAATACTTCTGTAATCTCGTCCAAGCACATGCCGAAGGAAGCTTGGGAGCCCAGTAGACCCAGCTGACAAGGCAAGATCCATATGTCTACAGCACCGGCGCATCGTTCGCGCGTGGTTGAGGCGCACTCAAGGCAGTCCACTGACAAATGCAAACCGCATGACTGGCCTGAGCAGAGGCGGTTGAAGTGACCATAGTGGCGTTGCCGTTGATATCCGCAGGTGAAATCCCCACCGGTGTTATTGCGGAGGATGCGCCCTCAGGGTCTTCTAGAACGAAATGCCGCACTTCTGGGTGGATTGCGCTCTGTGCAATGGGGATCTCCTGAACGACAGGTCGAGTCCAGTATATTGGTTCGTAGCAGTAGCGTTGTGGTCTAGTGGTGTTGGGCGCGGGCCGTTCAGAAGTGCGACAAACGGACAGATTAGGTCCAGCAGGAGGAAGGCATTGCCCCTCAGAATCGCAGCAGGAACGACGGATAACACGGCCAGACGACCAAAGTTGTTTGTGACCGAGGCTGCCAGTTCGCTGAGAGGTGAGAGTCCTTGGCGGCCTTATTGTTTCCATCAATTTGATGCGTTGGCGATGGTGAACGATATTGTCACGATGAAGAAAGACTAAAGACAAGTAAAGCAAATAGCAGAGCTGTTTCCGGATCAGCAGAGGTACAGAGTTCAGGGACACCGCTTTTTAGCAGATTCGCAGCCTTTCGCAGTATCGAAGTCTCTTCATCACCGTATGAGCGAATGCACAGTGGAACTGTACACGATAATATATCAGATGAAGATCATAACAACAACTTCAAGACACGTGAAGCTCGAGCGACAATCCTGTAGGAACACACGCAGCGTGCGGTTTGCGATCGCTGCAGGGAGGCAGCTCGAGCTTGGACCGCATGCTGAAACGCGTCACTTACCAGCGTTGCTTCGAGCCGCCATCACAGCAACTCCCCCATCCAGATGCAAGTATCGCGCTTGCCCCTCGCCCAGCATCGTGGTCCATCATTGAGCCCCTATGGCTATGTGCGGTTCAAGATCTCAAGATCAACGAAGTTGGCGCCGGTGAGCGTTTCTGAATGCGTGCCCAGCATGCCGCGCCCCAGAAACGCCCCAGGAAGCTTCACATGTGCATCCCGTTAGTATTGCGGTCTAGCCAGCATATTCATAAAACCCCAAAGCGGTTCCGACTTGAGGACGATTGCAAAACTGGGACGAACGTCTTCAGGTATACTTCCGCTCGCGAATCGGATGCTCGGTGGTTGCTCGCCGGAGAGCCGCCTTACTCACGATGTTTCTCCGGACCCGAACCTTGCTGCACATTGGCGTCATGACACGATGTGAGGTCATTCTCAACGTCCGGCTGGAAAGCATGCGATACAGTGGACGAATGTGAAGCTCCAGAGAGGCTGGATTGGCTTTAGGGTTTGGCACCCATCCCACGAAAGGACATTGCCACTGACTCGTCTTAGCGAGATTGTTAATTGGTGATCCTCGGGAGACAGTGAAAGCTATCAGTATTGGCATATACACCACCTCACTGGCTGAACAATTGTTGACGCTGAACGAGTCGGAACTCGTCACGGCTGGCGAAACTCTGATATCAATAACGAATACCAGGATCATGATCTGGGCGTCAATAGAAGGGTTGTCGCCATGACTTCGGATTCATATCTTCGATCGCACGTTGTTGACGGTTGATCTGCATCAATGGCAAAGAAACTGCCATTCTTGGCGATAGCGCAAATGCAATGGCAAGGTACCACGAATGATAAGTAGATGCAGGCACATGCGAGAGTGGCGCGCAGGTACAGTACCCCATTAGTATCATCTGAAGCTGTTTCGAAGCTTGGATGCCAGCAGCATACTGCGCGACAGAGGAGTTTCCACGGAATGTTAAGATCCGTGTTTGAGCTTGCAGTGAGACGTACCTCTATTTCGCGTCTCCCAGGACCTGGACAAAGGGTGGCGACCAAGCGCCAAACATAGCTTCATCGAAGTAGAGCTGTGGCTTGCAGCTGTCGCAAAGTTGACAGCAGCATGGAGTATCGCAGCTGGAGGCGGGGGGATAACACCCCTGTGCACTCTAGAGCTCTGCTTGAAGCATGCCGACTCGCGTGAGTTCGAGCGCATCGAGGACATCGTATTGTCACTTCGATCTGTGATGTGGTAGCAAAAGCAATCAATATATATCGCCCTGATTGTTGTTGCTTGAGTGGGGCGGGCAATATAGTGAGCTGATCACTACGTCAACGCGTTGTGCAACCTCATCGTTGTTACGATTCATGGTTCGTGAGGACGTCCCAGTTCGTCAGGAACGTTCTCATGTGAATACAAAGTTACGAAAGTCATTGTATGAGGGACCGCTAGCGGTCACGATTGCGCAACGATGTGCTATATCAATGCCGAATACCTTGGCATCAGCCTCGCATCGAGAGCATGCGAATCGTGGTTGCTTTTGCTGTTTGTTATTAGAGACGTCACTCGCAAAGAGTCATGGGGGGAGAAATATCCGGGGGACGCTTCAGCAATCAAGCCTTTATCCGGGGAGATTCATCTATCGCGCACGTGAGCCATCGACGTGAAGCAGCCCGATGCGCGCTTCCAAGCTATAGACAGTAGGAGTCGACCTCCGAGACCCGGCATGCCGCACGAGAGAGTGCTGCTTTGGCAGAGTAACACGAGAGGGCAAGAAGTCCGGTAGCATGAGCAAAGCTGCCCACTGATGCGTGGTCTCAGTGTAGAGCTGCGAGTGAGGAGAAGCTCTGCTGGAGTATCGCGGACCAATCCAGTCACCAAAGTAAGAGCGGCGAGGCGAAGTGCCAGGCTGGTTGGCGCGTAACGTTCCTCGAGAATCAGGCGGTAGAGTGAGCTGATCGCATCCGCAAGAAGCAGTGCCAACAGCAAGGTTGAGTTCACCGGCCGACCGTTCCACGACAGCCGTAGTGCGGTAGCCGCACTTGACTTCGGGGCATGACTCCGGGCCTCAGAATAAGGTTGTCCTTGATGGAAGCGTAGGATGTCTTGGCGTAAGCCGGCAGTCGCCGCGCTGGTGAATCCGAGAGCCTCAACCATCTTCAAGACGATCGTGTGGAGATGGTAAGCAAGCGCGGTATTGCTGTGACGTCGAGGCTGCCTCTGGCGACGAGCGTATGGGTGCCAGCAGACCAAACCAGCAAGCCGATGGGCACTGCAATATTGTGCCCCATCTGCTAGACGACTCAATACTCCTGAAGCACCCACAGCCTTACGTCGCAAACCCACAGCATGGACCAGAAAGTGTTCAGCACAGCTCTGGACACGCGAGGGTCGTCATAGCGCACGTAGCATCCGCAATACTCCGTCTGTTGAGTACGCTCTGTGAGGTTGTTTGCAATGAATTTCAACAAACCCAGGTGCCAGCACGGAGCTGGCGCTACCAAGCTATTGTAAAGTGACTGTCCGGGAGTACAGGTATTGGTGGTGAAACGCTGCTACTTTCCTGATAGCGTTCATCTACATACACGCCGTCGCTCCACAGCGACAAGATGAGACCGTGCCTCGAGAAACAGGGTCTCAATAGCTCCAATCTTTTAAACGACGGCTCGGTATCGCAACACGCGACAAGAAGGCGTCCAGTATCTGGGGAGAGCGACAATGTACCCCAACGGTGGTGCCAACACCATAACAGACGGTTTTACAAAGCCCTACACGCGCCCGTATACCCGGCTGTCTCGTCCAAAGTCACGGGCAGGTTCGGAGAGATCTCAAGAAGCGGGCCACACGAACGACCTGGTGGGTTTCCAAGTTCATCGACTTGTCTTCATGGGGAGATTGCCGTAGAACGACCGGGCCATCTTATTATTGACCGCAACGCAGTTCCATCTAGGGGAGAATCGAAGCAAGCTGGACGCCTGGCGCCAAGTTAGGATGAGAAGGGCTACGCTAGTGTTCGAAGTGATAGTGTTCACTCGCTGCTACTCGTGTATAATTGCCAAAACCCCTGAAGATGGCTTTCGCAAGCAACGCTCGATTGGCGATGATGCGAGCCAGGGCGGCCACGCGAGCAGGCGCCGTTTCTCCCACAGAGAAGGAAGGAATTTGTGGAACCTCGACCAAGCTCGTGCATCCGACTCCCGTTTCGGCCCTCGACGCGCCGTGCAGCATCTAGTGACAACAGCCAAGCGCAGCGAGGAGCCTCGAGTTTCGCCCGATGTTGACGACCTCTGGACGATTTACAGTTCGATTGCCAGTACTACTATCGACGTTTGTCACAAACCCGTCGGCTGCAGCATACTGCAGGGCATCAGTCGCCGAACCTTATTGTATGCCTGGCACGTGTAGATCTGGCTGCAGCACAGCGCTGCGAGCTCCGCACTGGCGTGACCGGCCGCTGCGAAGCTTTCGTGTGTCGAGTCGCCCTACGCAGACCAGCAGGTCGGCATGAAGTGAAGTGAACTCTGCAATCGGGCGCACGTCCGCCAACCTCACGGTAGATGTCTCGTTTGACCTGCTGTACGGTACCAAGGTAGCCTGAGGTCCTTGTACGGTAGAAGTACGATGGGGTTGTCTTAGACGTAGACACTATTATAGTGCAGTGATGTTCCAGGCAAGCGAAATGGTGGTTAACCGCGGCTTGTCGTGGTGCGTAATGAACGGTTGTATGAGCAGCGAGCTGCTCGACGCAAGAGTGGAGCCTGATGGCTGGCTCGACGGGATTTGGACGGCGAGGGCTGGGAGGCCAGATTGGGCGTAGCACCGCAGCGCAAGGGTACTTTGGCACGCTTCTTCTACGCACTGGCCCCATAGCGAGGGTTCGGTTTTCCTTCTGGAAACTTGCGTGCAAGCAGGGGTTGCTTGTCGGCGTCGGCTGCTGGGACATGGCCGAACACTCGATATGGACATACGGGCCTGTGTCGGCGGGCTCGCGTGGATGATGCCGGCTACAAAGTGGCTAGACGGCGGCGAGAAGATTGCCACGGCGCGGAGCAATACGATTTATCACAATGATTGCAGGAGGGTGGCGTGGGCTTCCAACAGTAGATGCGTCGACGCGGTCGCTCGCAGCAACGGGCGAGGCGGTATGCCCCAATATGCGGTGCTGCCACGGGCGACCCATGTCGATCGCAGACGCCGAGTAAGTGGTGCAGCGTTGGTGGAGGAGGGCTACCTGAGGCTACCTGGAGGCTACTAGCAGAAGCTACTTGGACAGGAGCAGTAGAGTGCAGTCCCGCAGCGCTGGTGCGGATCAGACACAAGCGGCAGCACGCCGGGACAGAGACGCACGCCCGTCAGGGACTCGGCTATGGGTGCTGGGCGTGATTGGACGGGGACGAGGCCGAGCTGTAACCTTCGTGCGGACGGGCGTTGCCTGCGTGCTGCGTGGGAGGGTGCATTTTAGGTGGTGTAGCTGCAAAGCCAAAGCGTAAGGGCCCAGGGATCAGAGGCAGAGGCAGAGTCGAGGTGACGAGGTGACGCCCCGCCATGGCATCGATGGGCACGCTGTGCCGATGCTCGACCGCTCGATGTCCGCGAGCCGTGGGTGCGAGGTCGTTGTGATAGGCATGGATGGGCGTGGCGATGGCGATGGCGATGGGCGTCGCGAGGTGGGAGGTGGTGATGATGCGCAAGGCATATACATATGGGCAGCGACCCGCCACCCTGACGAAGACAAGGCCACCTTAACCGTCTGCCCCTACCGAGATCCAGTCCCAATTATCCATCGTGCCATTCCCATTACCAACCCCGAGCTGCCCAACCGTTGCAGCAACAACAACGACAACGACGACGACGATTGTATTGAGCCAGACCAGACTGCTCCCATCCACTCATCCGTTTTTCCATCCATACTAGCCCGCAGCCGTCTGCTGCTCGTTGCCCTACGCTTCCCTCCTTACGTACTCAGCTCGAGCGAGCCCATTACTAGCAGCCCAGCGCCCGCGTGCTGCGTCTCCACCAGACAGACACTGCCCCGAGCGCCGTGTCACGCTAAGTCGTCCGGTATATTACCAAACTCCACCACCAGTCTTCATCGTGGCCTCCTCAACTCACTCGACGCCGCCTCTCCACTCTCCCAGTGGACGCGAAAGCAGCGCTGAAAGCTCTCCCATCAGCACTCCGAACTCTTCTCGCCACCACTCCGTCGCACACCCAAACCCGTACCCGCACCAGCAGTACCAAGTCGCTCCCGTCGGCTATCACCACAATCTCTCCGACGCCAAAGCCCAGGATCTTTTTTCCCAGTTCACCACTGCCGACGAGTTCGACAGCGACGACATCCTCTTCCCCAACGACGACGCCGATTCTTCGCCCGTCCTCCTCTTCCCAGACGCCGCTTCCACATCCACATACCCCACGTCGCAGTCGTGCCTTCCTAACGACAAGATGCCGAGTCCACCCATACAGATCGCCACCCCGCGGCAGGCTTCCAACTCGCCGCCGCGCAACCAGCAGTCAAATCTCACATCGCAACTGCGCCAGCCTCAGGCCACCGACGACCTGGACATGGACGGAATTCCCAACAACAACGAGTTCAAGCCTCGTCAGGAATCCGTTAGCATGCTGAGCACCACGCCCTACGGCGCAAGAGCCATCCCAGTCACCGACGGCATGGGCTTCCGTCGCGAAAGCCATGTCGGCCTCTCTGGCAGCCTTATGGGCGGCATGAGCTGGGGTGGTCTCTCCATGGGCAGCTTTGTCCGCGACGAGTAAGTCAAAGATCGACTCGTGACAACGATCCCATCGATCGACGTTCACTAACCTCCTCTGCAGCCTTCTCATGTCCGGCACTTCACCCATGATGCACCACAGCATGCAGTCGCCTTCGCTCCACTCCTCTTCTTACCTCCCCAAGATGGAGGCAAACTACATGAAAGATTACGTCTGCTGCGACATTCGTCTCGACTCCATGCACGAACTCCTACAGCACTACGAAGAGGCGCACGCTGCACAGCCCAACCAGACCATGGGCCGCACACCTCGCGACCAGCAATATCCTAGCAGCCGCGCGGCAAACGCATCGAGCACCGCACAAGCAGTTCAGCAGCAAGCGCAGAACTCGCACAACACACCCCAACAACACTACACCCAAACACAGCCTAGCTTCCAGCCTAGCGCTTCACCATTGTTCAACGGTCAACATCACGATCAGATGGCTGGCTTCGATGGTCTGGATGACATGGAGATGGATGACGGCATCCCTGCGATGTCTCAACAAACACAGGGCTCTCAGTTCCAGCCACAACCTCAGTTTGGCCGCCAACAGCCTCGGGCACCACCAATCAACATCAACATTGCCAACGCTTTCCAAGGTCAAGGTCTGAACACTGCGGACCCGGCCACGCCACACGCGAATGCACAGAATAACTTCAACTATCCGAACAATCCCACCGTATCATCAGTCAACACCCCTACCCTTGCAAACTCGAATCTTCACCGACTCGCCACGCCCGATTCATCTACCCCTGGCACACCTGCAGAGGGCGAAATCGACTACAGCCAGCTTGGTAACATCAACAACCTCGACTACAACCAACTCATGCAGGGCAACTATGACCTAAATACCATCGATATGACAAATGGTGGCTCCGGCACTATCGATGATCCCGCGAAGCGCTTGTTGAGCAAACAGGGCTATGGCAACAAGGGCTTCCCCGCCTCTGCCCTCGCCAACAACAGCGAGATCGCCAAGCGTGTGCGCGAGAACCAGCTTCTCAACGGCCTTGCTGGCGTCGGCGGCTTCGTAGGTGAAGAGATCAAGCCCTTCAAGTGCCCTGTCATCGGTTGTGAGAAGGCGTACAAGAATCAGAATGGCCTCAAGTACCACAAGCAACACGGTCACCAGAACCAGCAGCTCAAGGAGAACCCTGACGGCACCTTCTCGATCGTCGACCCTGCGACTTCAATTCCTTACCCCGGAACCGTCGGCATGGAGAAAGAGAAGCCCTACCGCTGCGAGGTCTGCGGCAAGCGATACAAGAACTTGAACGGTCTCAAGTACCACCGCCAACACAGCCCGCCCTGCAACCCCGATTTCAAGCTCAACCCGCAGAACGTTCCCGGTATGCCGAACAACCTGCAAGGCATGAGCGTTAATGTTGCAGGTGCTGGTCTTAATGGCATGGCTACTGGCATCGGATATTGAGCGCGTGTACATGCATGCTAGCGTTTGATCCGCGACTCGCGCGTTGCATCGCTTAGCAAGCCACCATCAGCTTGTACCCTGCATTGCAAACGCTGGTTGCTTGGCGGCAGCGGCATCTCGCATACTGCCCTGCGTCGAATTGTTGACCTCACCGCTCCCCGCTGTCACCGCCACTGCATTCGACGCCGGCCTCCCACGCTCCCCGGCGGGACCACATCGTGATGACACTCGTCGATGCCCGACCGTATCACCACAAAACGTCAGCTTGCGTCGGACATCTGCCGCATAATTAGGCAGAAGCACACACGACCCTGCACGCGACACAGTTTCGACTTTGATTACCCTGTTTTAGCGAGGCGTTCAATAAGGGCGGCGCACATGCGAATTACCTGGGGTTGTTTTCCTTTTTTTCACACCTGAGAGGGTTTCCAGGACCCGGTTTGGGTTCCAGGCTACCTCTCCTCGTCTATGATACCCAAAGACTGGCTCCACTGTCCACTCGATCCTTGTACCCGCCTGCGCCTGTTCGACAAGCATACGATCAGTCAACAGCAGCCAGGCAGCGAAAAGCGCATTGCTTCGCACCCGACCGGCGGCTTCTTTGGAAATTATCATCCTACTATTGTTACACCTGGTTAATTTTGTTTCTGTTTCGGCGTTTATACCCCGCGAGGTTGAGTACGCGAAGAGGCGTACTCCAAAAGGATCTGTTACTCATGGTGCGCACGTTTGGAATGGCTATGGAATTGTTTCTTTACGCCCATAGAGGCTTGCGGTTTGCTTTTCACGACTAGATCACTACAAGATTGTGGGTGGAATCGGACTTGTTGTCGTTGATAGTTTGACCATCGGAGTGGATTCACATTCAATTACTTCATAAAGCAAATCATATTACACATATATCATACGTTCTTGACAATTGTCCATTACGCGTATGTGATCGTCCCTTTTCTAATCTATCGAGCTTTCCGCCGAACGTCGCTTAGACGGTTGCGAATCATCGTAGCAAAAGCAGAGCGCTGTACGCGTGTCACATTCTGAATCTAAACTAGAAATGCATACCGCTCCGTTTCGAGACAAACGGAACCACAACAGGGCGTCCAGGCCTTTGTGTTGGACGTTCAATTCAACTCGAAACAAACCATTATCCACCGTTTACTCGCTCGAGCGCCATCAGTTGTCACGCGACTCTCTGTCTCGTCGTCGTCGTCGCCTCCTCGGAAATAACTTGGCGAAACCTCACATTTCATTAACCTGGGGTACCTATTCCTCACGTCTCATGTCCACCAAAGCCCGTTCGCACCACCGCTTTGGGTGGAATGGCCGGTGCACTGGCTCCTACTACTTTTTGATTCAACGGCTAAACGGGTCCTGGTCGGAATTCCAGGGTCCTTTCCTCCCTTTTTGTTCCTGTCATGTCACGGCCAGGCTCGCCAGGCAGTCAGGCAGACAACCTGGCACACTGTTGATCGACATATATACATTGACTCAGGAGGACCCTGGGAAGAGACTTGCACAATTGGGTTTGGTCGGTTTTGGAAAGTGGGAGGTGAGAAGGTACTACTACTGTACCATGCGCCAACTTTCCGAGTCAGGATCGGAAATGTGGGCGTTGACATGAGTTTGAACCCTTTTCCAATGGTCTGGCCTGTTTTTGTTTTTTTGGCATGTTGGTGAAACGAACGGGTACTTTGTGATTTTGGGGACACTTTTTCTGAGTATGTTCTTGGCCATGAGCTTACATTGCATATTTACGGAGTCGTTGTGACCATGTCAGCATGTCTACCTGGGTATCGCGGTACAATCGTTTATACAGTCGGTGTGCATATGAAGCTACGCTTGCAAGTATCTCGCCGGAATTTTTATTCCAGCCAACTCTGAAAGCCTCACCGCCACCGCTGAGTCGGACGCGGTCTCCTCAGCGGACACCTACGATGGCCCGCCATAACCGCTCGAGAGGACGGGAAATAGAGTCGAATCTTTGATTCAGGAGAACGTATCGTATACGCCAGCAGATGCAACTACTTCTGCGCCATCAATGACCAAGATAAGAGCCGAAACAGAATAAGTGAAATAAAGACAGGATATTTCCCCAAAGCGCCTTGCTAATTTTGCCCAACCAAAAACAAACTCCCCCTCAGACCAATACAAGCACATAAGCATATCATCGAAACCCGGTATGCATCAGGCGACCTTCTCGGATCAAATAACGCCAGTCATGCCTGTGATGTCGGTTCAATCCCCCCTGGTGTCCTTTTGCTGCACTGTTGCTTTGCGTTCCTCGTGCTGTTGGATATGTGCCCGAGTTCGCCTCACTGTAATTTCTTTCCTTTCTCTCCTCACGTTCATGCTGCTGCTCTGGCGGATGCGCTAGCCTCGCCTGCCAATGCTCGCTGGCTGTAGCCCACGGAGCGTGCAACATCTAGTTGACGGGAGGCGTTCTGCTCGCGTTGATCCTTCAGCAATTGCTCCTGCTCTGGTGTCAAAGGCGCTCCTCGGGCCAGGGCTGCCTGTATTTGGTCATGAATTGCTGCGTCGCGTTGCCGTTCCAGGTCTTCAATGTGTGCGGCGCGAGCACGGTTCCACTCCGCAGTAGTAGTGGCTTGTTCGCTGTTTGGCGAGGCGGTGGTGTCTGAAGCGGAATCTGACATGTTCGTATCTTCCTGGTCGTCTTCTTCGTCGTGCTCTTCCTCTTCCGCAGGGTCTTCCGACGTAGAAGGAATGTAGACAACGGCCTGTTGCTGTGAAGTCCTAGATCTACGAGTACGCAGATCGGCCGGCGCATCCTGGAAGACAATCGAGATGTCTGTCTTGCGAACGATGCTCCCTCTCCTCGGCTCGCTTTGGCGCTGCTTCGGGTCAACGAACAGCGGGATGTGGTCGCCAGTCGTGTCCTCGATGGTGCAGCCCTCATCCTTCTCGTAGCGCTCTCGCGCCCAGCGTGTGCCTTCCCAGCAGCAGAAGTCCTGGATCTCCTGATAGGTCAAGTTCAGCTCGTCGAAGGCGGCGAAGAGTCGTGCATGGTGCGGGAAGCGGCCTAGACGCATGCGATGAGGACCGTAGCAGTAGTCGAGACCAGGGTACTTCGCTTCTATAGTGACGAGATCGCCATAGAAAAGACCGACCTCTACACGCACTTCCTGGACGAGGTTCAAGGCGAGATGAGCAGCGAAAGAAGGCGGATCATCGTCCCGAGGCCGCGGGAACAGATGAGCGTACAGCAGATGGGCGATGGGAGTTTGGCGGCGCATCTTGCCAGGCTGTGATAGTGAGCGTGGGCTGGACGTGGGCGACGGATGAGATGCAGTTCGCAGAAGTCGAAGTGGTGACGCGGCGGTGTAGGCGGTGGGCAGCGAAAGTGTGGCGCTTGCAGGCACGAGCAAGGAGGTTGTGGTCTGAGGCACGAGGTGAGAAGGTGGGGTGCAGACGAGGTGCAGAGCAACGGGAGGGAAGACGGGTGCGGCGGCGGCGGCGGCGGTGGTGGTGGTGGTGGTGGTGAGGAGGCAGACAGAGGGTGCAGGTGAAGGCAACAGAGAAGAGAGGGAGACAGTTTCGACTACCTGCGCCGCGCACACTCACGCCGCACGCGCCTTGCTGGGTGCTGATGGCGGACAGGGCAGGTAGAGTGGAAGGATTATTATCGCCTCCCGCCTTGTCACTGTAACTTACCGTCCCCGTTACCGTAGGTGCGCTGCGACCCGACCGACCGACCGACCGATGCCTCCCACTTCTCAGCCTTGGGAGGCTCCTGCCGAACGTCGCTCTTGCCTGCCGCGCGCCCATGGGCCTGGAGATTTGCGCTGCAGCGAGCTTGGAAGTTGGCTGCCTGTCGAGCCTGTCGAGCCTGGCGAGCTTCTGACTGCCAGACGCAACACCACCATCATCATCCTCGACAATATCACCCACCCGCACATGCGCACGTCTAGACCGCCTTGCGCGCAGCTAGCCATCTTGACCGCCGCCCAACCCCACGGCCTATATGGAAGGAGCGAGTGCTGCAAACCTGCCCTGCGTCCTGTCATCCATATCACATTGCCTCCCATCGCTGTGCCGCAGCAGCAGGCGCTTGTTGGCCTCCGTCCCAGCCAATCAATCCTCGCACACGCCACTGCTCGGCGACATCCCCGGTTCAGCCTGCTTGCTGCATGCTGCGAGGAGACACTTGCGATATCTCGCATGCATAACATCTTTCGCATATGCCCTGCTACAGATTGGGCCCGCCTGCTCCATTCCTCCGACACTGCTCCGGTCCACTCCCAAACCCTCTCGACGTGCATCTGACGCACCGTGGGCTTTTGTACGCAGACTCGGCCCGACGTCATGCATGAATGGTAATAGCTACATGCGAGGCACACTGAACTGCGTAGAGATGCTGTCAAACGATACATGTGCTTGTGCTACCTCCGATCACGCATGTGGCCTAAGTCAGCCACACGCAACAAAGCTGCCAATATGACCTCACGCGTCGACTCGACCCAACCTGCCGTAACACCACGGCACTGGACATCCTGATCTTGACGCTTCTCGTCGTTCAACGTACGCAGCAGATTTCAAACCTTTGACAACCCTTTCTGTCGTGTACTGACTAGCCCGGGCACTCGATCTTCTTGTGAAATTGCTTCCTGAGCTGCTTTTCGAGTTTGTCGACCGTTCCGATCTCCAGGCGAAACTTGTCAAACGAATGGTTAGTCACCAAATCCAAGCAACAGGAAAAGATCAACAGTGGGTAGCAATGGCACAAGGGAATGGAGGACTCACAGTGATGGTCACACTACTGTTCCTGTCCTCCTGAGGGGGATAGTGGGCTACTTTCCACTGGGTAACCAATCCCGCCTTGTCGGCAGCTGTCTTGACTTTTCGCTCGACTTCTTCTTCGCGACGTACCCAGCCCTCGCCGGAGATTTTGTACTCGTACCAGGCAAGCTTGATTTCATGTTCGCACCAGATCTGGGCACTCTTCCAGTCCTCCCTTTTCGGTTGGTCGCCAAGAGTGAGTGTCTCGTTGAGAGGGAGACTGTCGTCCAGAGGAAGAGTGTCGTTGAGAGGGAGCGTATCGTCGAGATCAAGGCCGTCGTTGGGAGGAGGTGTGGCGGCTGAGAATCCCCGGCAAGCCAGAAGGAAAGCCACACTCGCCTTCGTGAAGGAAAGCATGTTGTTAGAGTCGGTAGAGATTAGGTAGATGTCGAAGCAAATGTTGGACTCGCGTTCACGAAGGCCGGCATGGATGTCCCGGCATCCCACACACATGTATTATTTGAGCATGCGTGCACGAAGAAAATCTCGGAATCAAGATTGCAAGCGGTCCAGTCAGCGCGCGCATGACAATAATTCCTACTTTGTAATCACAGATCCATTAGGTAAGCAGTAACAAGAAGTGACTGCTTGTTCTTGTGTATTATTTTGCAGTACGTTGATTGATCGAGTAGCCGAGTGCGGAAATGTAATTCGCAAGAGCTCGATGCTGATTGGCTTGACAATTCATACCAACCTTACTTCCTCGGCGTCGTCTCTGTATAAGAATCGCAGTAAAAGGACAAGACAACATTATACTTATCACTATTCGTCACCGCAAGCTTCTTTAGACGGTGAAGCCCAACATATCTCATAGGAGATTATTCCACTCCACTTTGACCAGTTTATCACGAGGAAAAGATTTTCACACGGCTCGTCCGATCATTTTTCCATTTGGAAGAGGCACAACTTGCGAACCGAATATCGCTTTCAAAGAACCAAAAGAAAAATGCCTGCAAAGCAATTGGCCAAGTCGGGCCTCGCCACTCCACCGGACACTTACCTCTACACGCTCGCTCGCACCGGTTCCAACTACGCCACAATCGGCTCAGACGACTCGCTCCGAATCTTCAGCGTCCCTAACCTCAACCTGACCCGCACATATGCTTCTGCACACAAGGGCATCTCATGCCTCATCACGGCAGCAGACGGCACGAACCTCTTCACCGCCGGCCGTGATGGTGTCATTCGACTATGGGACCCAAGGAACCCATCGCCCAAACCGATCCTCGAAATCCGCGAGCCCAAAGGCGCTGGCTTCTCGGCTCTAGCTTGCGCTGGCGATTTCCTTGCAGCTGGTACAGAGAGTACCAAAGAAGGTCTTGGCGATGTCAGTGTGCTGGTCTACGACTTGCGCAGCCCAGGTGCGCCGGTGAGGAGTTTCGTCGAGAGCCACACGGATTCAATCACACAGCTGCAATGGCATCCCACACAGCGGAACTTGCTTCTGTCAGGTTCGACGGACGGACTGGTGTCGGTCTTTGATGCCGAAGTGGCAGAGGAAGAGGACGCGCTGATGCAGGTTCTTAACCCGCGCAGCGCAGTACACTGTGCTGGCTTCCTCACCGAGGATCAGGTTTACGCGCTCAGCACAGACGAGCAGTTCTGGGTGTATGGGCTGGAGAAGACTGGAACTGCGGAGGAGGAGGCGTTGCCTGTGAAAGAGTTTGGCGACGTGCGAACCGAGTTTGGTTGCATGTACGTTATTGATCTCGTAAAGGAGGCTTTCATGGCTGATCCCGTGTTTGCGTATGGCCACAATGATAAGCAGACGCTGGAGATCACACAGCTGAAGGGTCCGAGCTGGGAGTTTGGGGAGACGATCGAGTTGCCTGGTGCGCACGGAGAGGAGGTTGTGCGCGATCTGAAGTTTGTGGACGCGAGCAACGTGTTGAGCTGTGGCGAGGATGGTTTGGTCAAGCTCTGGGCTATTGTGGAAGGAGAAGCTGTTGACGCGGGAAAAACTGCTGGATCGGTGTCCAAGAAGGCGAAGAGAAAGGGCAAGAAGGAAGGCGAGAGGTTCGCGCCGTATTAGACAATATCTAATGATCTTTAGCGCAAGAATACCCACTGAGCCTCAAGCCTCACTTCAGGTCGGTGGTGGCAGCGAAGTGATTTGAACCAAGCTTTGAGCCTGAATCTCGACTCTGCCTACCATCGCGCCTTCCGTGTCAAGACTTTCTTCCAACCCTCGACTTCACCTTTGATATCACTTCTCTTGCAGAAGGCCTCGAGGCTCCACCACATCACCTTCTTTCTTGACTTCCATCAATTCACTAAAATGCCCGCCACGAGGTGGCCCGTTGCCGCAGCTCACCAAAGGGATTGCGAACAACAACAGTTACGTGAGCTCTCTGCTCGTCCCTGGTGCCAAATGTAGACACACCTAAGAGGCCAATGAGTAAGCCATAAATACACCTCCTAGCTTCTCTGGCTCTTTCTGACGGCATTGTAGCCCGCAAGCAACGACACAGCATTTGATGCTGCTTAGTCTCAAGAGAAGGCCAGGCTACCATTATGGTCCAACTGTCCTTGTTGGCTGTGACCTGTTGGCAAGCACAGCCGAATTGGTGTTTGGTTCTGATATTCATGGTATACTACACAATAGGTTACGCGACTGAGGCCTAATGGTATCTCAATCGCATAATGAACTGTGTTTCGCAGTGGACTTCGACCACACCGCGTGCGGCATGTGTGTTTACTGTTTCTGGAATGCTGCGGATGGAAGCGTCGCACGGGTGAATTTGAAGCATTCTTAGAGCATCTTCAGAGCGAAAAAAGGGGGTTATTCAGTTTTTGGTAGTGGTATATACATGATAGAACATGCCGCTTCACTATGCTCCAGTTTACTCTCTGCCAGATCAGTGGTATGATAGCTGATCGGCAAGATTTAGCAAGCCGCAGCCCACCATCCAGAATGATCGGATGCGCTTGAGCTGGGCGATAGAGTTGTCCTGAGGGCGTCAAAGTGCTGCAGCAGCGGGGATATCATCCATATCCCGAGCGCTCGAAAGACATGGGTCTGTAGGATGCGTTGTTAATCTGCAATGGAACATCCTTGCGAGCTGACTGTGTTCATAAATCGGCTTTTTTGACTGCGCTCTGTCGAGCGGATGAACGTGAACTGGCTTCGTGCGCCACCTGGCCGAGCTCATACGCCAGTACCAGGAAACGCGCCTGCCTTGCTGAGGACGACCATGCCGTGGTCACGGGCAATGTAGCCTTTCATAAAGACCTGGACACATTAGAAACCAGCCCAGCGATCGTGCGGAGAAAGTGCTTACCTTGTAGATCATGTTGGCGATTGCGCACTCCACTTCGTCCCTGTCTATTCCACCTTCACCGTCGGTCACCTCGGCGCCGGATACCGATAGAGCAGTCGCGAACTCGGCAATGGGAATGCGTGTACGTCTCACTGGCGTTGTTTCGCCCTCCTTGAGTGGTATGTACCCACCCGCAAGGAAGACCTTCCGGAACAAGTTGCGGATGGTGACGTCTCGGCTTCTCTCCAACGTCAGGTAAACCCTTCGTTTCACGAATTCAGCTTCGCCATTGGCAAGGGCTTCATCCAATGCTTTGAGGTTGCCAGTGCGCACAGCCGAGCAAATGGGAGCGAACAAAGTTGCAAGTGCAGGGTGAGCTTCCAGAAGAGCGCGCGAAGGAAGTTGATGTCTGGTGATCATCTTTGTTGGAATGAGGTAAGTAAGAATGAGCTGTCTGTTTTTGCTTTCGCTGGTCGTGCACATAGCATACGCCTGCTCGAGTTCTTCCTCAGCATGTGCATAGTCCTCTTCCAGGAAATAGATCACGCCGCGGTAGTATTTGTAAGCTACTTGGTGTGCTTTCGGGAAGTTCTCGAGAGGTGGCATGTCGTTCGAGGTGGCGGCGAGCGCGCGGAGCACAATCTTGCAAAGCGATATGCTGTTCAGACGGAAGTAGGTCTTGAAGAGAAGGTTCGTTATATTGTACAGAGCCCACTTGCGCGAGTCTTCGAGAGGTGCACTATACGAAAGACAGACCTACCTTAGCCAAGTCATACTATATGGCTGTTGGGTGTGAAGAGTACTTTCTACGTACCGGTCACTGACGCAAAGGCCAAAGATCTTGTTGATCTGTCTGGCTGCATCCTCGAGCTTCTCATGCTTGCCACCAGTGCCAAATGCATCTTCCTCTTGGATGCCACCGCCGTATGCGAAGCCGTTGCCGGTCTGAAGTGCAGCGCTGTCGTCGGCCTTGATGGCGAAGATGCGGAGGTACTTACCTGCAACGTACAGGCACGGAATCGTCCAGGCATAGAAGGCAGTACTGAGGTATCCCTTCACCAGCGCATTGACGACGTCCTTCCAAGCCTCGTACACATCCGCCCATCTTGCCTCAGCCTCGCGACCTGTGTTCTGGGCTTCTTCGGCGCTGAGCAGAATGCCTGTGAACTTGTGGAATGCGGCGAATACCTCGAGCCATCCTGTAACTTCCTCTTTGGACAAGTGGAGTTTTGGGTTGTATTGCAGCTTGTACTTCAGATCGTTAATCACAGAGTGTGCATTGATGCTGCGATAGAAGTTGTAGAGACGCGCCGGGTCATCCTTGGGTGGCTCAGGTGAAATGGTGGCTGCGAGGGCGTAGCCTTGCTCGGTGGCATTGGCCGCTGCGAACTCGTCGAAGAGATCCATGGCTTCCTGTCGCGTACTCTCGGTGTGAGAGCAAGCAAGCAAGCAAGCTTCGAGTTGGCAGTAGATGTTGCCCGAGTTGTGATGTGAAGCCCATGCGCCTGAGGCTTGCATTCCGGGCATTCATCGGCTTGCAGCGAGCGGGAGGGAGCGGCCGAGGTAGCCGCACCTGCATCCCCACACGGCGCCTGGCTTCGATATTGACATTTCGCACTTTGCTCTGCAGACGCTTTTCCTTCTCCAGCGACCAGCGACTACCGACTACCGACGCCGCCAAATACATCACAGTGAGTCCATCTGCGAATGCTGCACCGTCGCATTCTATACTAACATATTGCGCAGATGGGTAAGCACTCTCTTCGTGCCGGATCTGCAGCGAGCGCGCTCCTGCACCGACTTTTCGCAATGGGCTGAAAGAGGTGGAAATTTTCGAGCAAGACCTGAACAGGAGCCTTGCGCTCAGTACTGTAATGATGGTCTCTCACTATATGGAACACGAATACATGCCTTCGCACATACTGTCCGTCAGACAGCGCTGATACTGTTGCCCAACAGGTCGCCTGCAGGAATACCAGGTCATTGGCCGTCATCTGCCCACCGAGGCGCAGCCTACTCCCAAGCTCTACCGTATGCGCATTTTTGCGCCCAACACGGTTGTTGCTAAGAGCCGTTTCTGGTACTTCCTCTCCCGCCTGAGGAAGATCAAGAAGGCCAACGGTGAGATCGTCAGCCTTAACGAGGTCAGTACACACCAGCGGAGCGCAGTGAAAATATTCCATGTCCTCTGCTTATCCATACCCGAGAGCGCCACTGACAGCCGCAGATCCACGAGAAGCACCCCCTCAAGGTCAAGAACATTGGCATCTGGATCCGCTACGACTCCCGCTCCGGTACCCACAACATGTACCGTGAGTACCGTGAGATGTCCCGTGCCGACGCCGTCGAGTCTCTCTACCAGGACATGGCCGCCCGCCACCGTGCCCGCTTCAGGTCGATCCACGTCCTCAAGGTCGTTGAGGTTGAGAAGACCGAGGACATCCGCCGCCCCTACATCAAGCAGCTTTTGGCCAAGGACCTCAAGTTCCCTCTGCCTCACCGCAACCCCCCGAAGTCCAAGAAGGTCTTCTCCGCCGTTCGCCCTGCCACCTTCTTCTAGATGTCTCGTCACGTGTGGGCAAGATTTTGAGGAATACGCTGCTTCGGTACGCCAAGTGGCTAGGTTCGCAGAATATGGATGCCTTTCGCATATGGAATACAGTCCGTTAGGTACCACAAAAAATGTTCTGAAACCACAAAACTTCTCGTCTCAGTTGTCATTGTGATTGTAAACCTTATCAAAGTTTAGACTTCGGTTTGTACACATAGCCCTCGGGCACTGGCCGGTTCGTCGTGCTCACTGTTTCCCACCATGGGTATGCGGCTGGAGCATCGTCCTGCATAGTGCCTTCGAACTTGACTGCCCTCTTTTCCAGGAACGCTTTGACGCCCTCCTTGTTGTCTTTGCTGCTGAACATCTCATAGATCACTCGCGAATCAAGTAAATGCTGACCTTCGGGAGATCCCGCATCACGATACATCATCTCACGCATCAAGTATGTCGAGATTGGTGAAGTGTTCTGCACAATTTCGTTGGCGAGTTCAATCGCACGCGGCAGAACCTTGTCCGGAGAAGACAATGTCTCGCTAAAGAGCGAATTGAGCAGCGGGTGTGATGCCGGGTAAGTGCTGCCCGTTGTCGTGAGGTGCATGGCCTTGGACATCCTGTCCTCCAGTCAGTTCAGTCGTAGACAAGTGCACATCAGGACTACCACATACCCAATAAGCCTAGGCAAGTAGTAGGACGAGCAAGCCTCCATCACGAGTCCGCGTCGTGCAAACACGAACCCAATCTTAGCACCTTCATAGGCAATGCGAATATTCATTGGCAGGGTCATGGTGATCCCAACACCCACTGCACTGCCCTGCAGAGCCGCGATGGTGGGCTTGCGGCAGTTCTGTATGGCGAGTGTTACTCTGCCGCCACCATCTCTGTGCTCGCGCACATTTTCTTCGCCACCCTTGAATGCAGTCTCGAGATCGGCTCCAGCGCAAAAGATGCGGCCGTGGCCCGTGACGATTGCACATTTGACACGAGGGTCAACGTCAATGAGAGTGAAGGCGTGGACGAGCTCAGTCATCATAGTGTCGGTGAAGGCATTGTGCTTTCCGGGGCGGTGGAGCGTTAGGAGGATTACGGGCGTGGGAGATGGTGAGTCCTCGGGAATGTGTGTGAGTTTAATCTGTGTGAATGGAAGGTCGTTGTAAGAGGCCGGAAGGGCAATCTGGTCTGGGTTGGAGGACATTTTATGTGTGTAATCGATCAATGCTGAGATGAATCGATGCACAAGGCTAGGATGGATATAAATGTAGTCGATACTATAGCACAGGCTTTGTACAGCGAGTGTATGAGATTTGAACGGTAGAATATAACAATTATGGCAACAATGTCGATCAACGCAAACCCGTGTGAAGTGAGGAGATGGTGGTGTTGTAGTTGCTCTACCTCGGCACGCTGCACGACAAAGCGGTCATGCTTGTTGTACCTCGCTTAGAAACATGACGATTTCCATTTCTTACTCGAGCAGTAAACACAAATTTGCCATTGT
The DNA here is from genome assembly GCA_026122715.1 of Cladosporium colombiae. NCBI lineage: Eukaryota > Fungi > Ascomycota > Dothideomycetes > Cladosporiales > Cladosporiaceae > Cladosporium > Cladosporium colombiae. Next base: position 1,735,866 of record JAKZFA010000001.1, on the reverse strand, counting down.
AGCCAGAGTAATCATTGCTTATTCAATCTAGCCATGCTCAAGTTGTTGGTCGGCCTTGGTAGTGATGGTGGAGGTTGGGGAACCGAGTGCTCCGCCCGATGTGCTATCAGACGCTGGAAAGTGGAGACCTTTGCCGCATTCATAGCTGCGATGCAATAAGAGCTCAAGGGCATTTACTACCGCACGGATGTGAGTCTCTAATCTGAAGCAGACGCAGTCGTTCCATCTTGTCCGTCTCCATCCGCAGCTAGTCGCACTGCCTGGAACCTTCGCTCTTCCAAGCTGAACCAATAGAATACACATACGACTATATCTCCAAGGTGTAAGTGCTTTCATCTCAGTATCCAGTCCTATAAGTTCAGTACATCCAAGATTCGTGGACCTTGCTCGCCAAACTTATCATTTGCACGCTTCAGCGATCGTTCACGCCTATTGCCACAAGTGTTTTGACCATCTAGAAGAGATAGAGCACGTCGTTGCTTGATAATCTGAATAAGTACAACTCGTTAATATTTGTGAACTGCAGTCACCATGGCGCCACCACCATTGATAACGCTCGAGGAGCACTTCTTTTCCACCTCAGTTGGCTCTAATCCTGACACGAACAAGGCCTATGTCGAGCAATTCAAACACGTTCCAGGTCTGGAAGCAAAATTGAAGAACCTCTCTGACCTCCGCCTTCGTGATATGGACGCTGGAAAAGTCTCGTTTCAAGTTGTATCGCATGGCCCTACGCCGGGCGCGCCTAGCCCTCAGCAGTGCGTCGAAGCGAACGACGAGCTCGCGGTTGCCGTTGCCAACAACAAGACACGCTTCGCCGGCTTTGCAGTCCTGCCTATGGCCCATCCCGACGAGTCAGCTCAAGAACTTGAGCGTTGTGTGAAGAAGCATGGATTCGTGGGTGCTCTCATCGACAATCACGTTTTGGGCAAGTACTACGACGGACCAGAGTACCGGGCTTTCTGGCAGACAGCTCAAGATCTCGATATTGCCATCTACATCCATCCAACCTGGCCTTCTGACGATATGGCTCCTCGGTACTCTGGCAACTTCACCGATGGAGCGTCTCGCTCGCTGTCTGCATCTGGCTGGGGTTGGCATACAGACACTGGTCTGCATTTCCTGCGTCTGTTTGCCAGCGGCCTTTTCGACGAGATGCCCAAGCTCAAAGTCATCGTTGGTCACTTTGGAGAAATGCTTCCGTTCATGTTTGAACGAATCTGCGTGCTCAGTCGGAGATGGGGCGATATCAAGCGTGACTTCGCCATGGTCTACAAGGAAAACTTGTGGATCACCACCAGTGGCGTTTGGGGACTTGCACCTATGGCCACGATCCTGATGAACACCCCGATAGAGCATGTTCTCTATAGTGTGGATTACCCGTTCGCTAAGAATGAGGATGGCTTGGACTGGATCGAGAAGTTGGAAGGGAGCGGGATGGTGACAAGAGAGCAGCTGGAGATGATTGCCTACAAAAATGCTGAGAAGTTGTTGGGTGTCAAGGCTCCGGAATGAGGCAGTGTTGAAAGCGTCTAGGCAATCACGTATTTGAGGCGGACACATTGATAGTGAAAGAAATCGTGCAAATCCGATCGCGTGAAAAAGCTTTATGCTCCCTTCATGCCTCGATCACATGCCAACGCTGAGGAAGGCGCTCGGACATGTTCATTCTTAGGCACACAGCAGGCAGCAAGACGCTCAAGGTAGACATGAAGGCAGCCATGTGTCTTCCTAAATCCAATTGCAAGGCGCCAGATCTTGATGTCGGGCTTACAAATGTGATGGTGCCCAATGTTCAGGTGGTCGGCCCTGTGACGTACGGTTGCTATGGACAAGCGCCACAGATACGGGAAGCTACATGCGTAGGATCCAGATAGAGGCCCACGACGAGGTCAAGTGTGAATGCAGAGGTGAAGCTGGCTCCAGTGAAGAGCACAGCACAACACAGCACAGTGACAGTGAGGCTCAAAGGTGTCGGTAGCATAGAAGTGACGTACCCGTGCAGGTTTGGTGGGAAAAGGGACTGTGCAACGAACGAAACAGCGGTCACAGTTGGAGGGGCGAGAGAATTTGGTGGGGTGAGTGTGCAGCAGCGCTAGTGAGCAGGCACGGAAGGCTGGCAGCGAGTGGGAGGCGCGCCTAAGGCTAACATTTTCGTCCCCTCATCAGCAAGTTTTCCCACATCCACATCAAACGCAACCACAACACCTCACGCGCTACACTGAACCTAGTCGTAGCAACACACCCCGACACTCCCAGCAAACCCACCACCCTCCTCACAACTCGCATCCGCGCTCTCCGCACACACACACCTCCAACATGGCCGAGAACACCCCTACCTTCAAGCTCGTCCTCGTCGGTGACGGTGGCACTGGCAAGGTAAGGAACTTCCGACTGCCGGCCCATGACGAAACACCATGGAGCAGAAAATGCCCGAGCAGAGCGAAAACTGACCACATCTGCCACAGACCACCTTCGTCAAGCGTCACTTGACCGGTGAGTTCGAGAAGAAGTACATCGCTACTCTCGGTGTCGAGGTCCACCCTCTCGGCTTCTCTACCGTACGCATACCCTCCATCCCGCAAGACGCACGATGCGCAAACAGACCGCGACTAACACACGCCCCAGAACCTTGGTCAGATCCAGTTCGATGTCTGGGACACCGCTGGACAGGAGAAGTTCGGTGGTCTTCGCGATGGCTACTACATCAACGGCCAGTGCGGTATCATCATGTTCGACGTCACCTCGCGCATCACCTACAAGAACGTCCCCAACTGGCACCGTGACCTGGTCCGCGTCTGCGAGAACATCCCCATTGTCCTGACCGGCAACAAGGTCGATGTGAAGGAGCGCAAGGTTAAGGCCAAGACCATCACTTTCCACCGCAAGAAGAACCTCCAGTACTACGACATCTCCGCCAAGTCCAACTACAACTTCGAGAAGCCCTTCCTGTGGCTCGCAAGGAAGCTCGTCGGTAACCAGACTCTGGTAAGCATGCACATTTGTCATTTAGCTCGCGCGATAGACCAACTAACAATCTTCTAGGAGTTCGTTGCCGCCCCTGCCCTCGCTCCCCCAGAGGTCCAGGTCGACCAGGCCGCCATGGAGTCCTACCAGAAGGAGATGGAGGCTGCCGCCCAGATGCCCCTCCCCGATGAGGACGATGCCGACTTGTAGATTACTCGTCACATCCCTCTCATGATCAAGCACTGCCGGTCCCACCAGAAAGGCAGTGATACGACCACACCCACCACCGCCGCGAGGCAGTTGGGCACGAGAATGGCAAACCCACCCAAAATTAGCATTAGAAAGCGAAGCGGCTGAATATATCATATGACGAAGGCAGCGAGCGGTCTTGCTTGATATGACACAAGTGGAGAGAAGCGAGCGAGCAGCGCATGGATAGTGAGGGCTGCTTTTTGATTTTGTCCTTTTCCATAAATCGAGCCCGGTGCGGTGCAGTGACTTTCCGGTTGCTCACCAATACCGCAAGAATTTCTTTACCCTTTTTGATACCGGATGAATGAGAGACGTGCATCACAGTCTCAAGTACACTCACCATGAATCCTTCATACTTTCTTAAGTCACAAGGGCTCACTGAATGATTTGTTTAGACTGACCACAGCCCAGATCGCACACTTCACTTCATCTGCTGCTGATACGGTATGCTTGCCAGTGCTGATCCCAGACTTTTTCCCTTGGAATCTCAAGGGATTGTTATGGCGATTGTGGCGGGATGCGATTAGCTGACGGCGAGAATATCGAGTGATCACGGACTTAAGCTTCAATGCTCCTAGTGGCATAGCCTGCGTTGTTGGCATCAGAAGCGCCGAGAGCTGCTTCAGAGAATGCTCTAACGGGATAAGCAGTCTGGCTACAAGTTGGTGCAGCATCTCGATGGACGTGAGTAACCACGCTGTGAACAACGCGAGCGACATCTCTCCACCCTATCTGTAGAATAGCGGAGCACAACTAACCACTCACACACTGCTTGAAGTTGCAAGGGATTTATTCCTATGGACCTCTCATCAGTAGCCTAGTTGGTCAACGTGAAGGTCGCTTCACTGATTACCAAGGGAAAGTGAAAGAATGAGTGGGAACTCCAGTCACCGGCGACTCACATAATGTTGTCGCGTTGGCTGCTTGGGTGCAGCGTTTGCTTGCAGCTCAACACCACCTTAAAACTCTCGGGCACCACCACACCACTTGCGACCACCAACCACCAACCTCAACCTCGAAGCATCCAATCTTACAAACCCCCAACACTTTTCACCTTTAGACCCTGATCAGCAACCCATCTCACACTGTCAACCAGCAACGTCCGTAATCATGTCCAACAAGTCACGTCAGCTCGTCCACGAGCTTCAGCCAACAAGCATTGTCATCCACCGCGATGGCGACCTGTCAAGCGCAAACTCGCTTCAAGTCTCCTTCCAGCGGACTATCCGCGTCAGCGACAACAACACCACCAACAAGTTGCCACACAGTTTGGGTAAATTCCCTCTCTTCGAAGCATCTGCTCACAAGGGCCTTCCCTCGGCTATGAGAGCCAAAGGGGGATACTTCTTCCCCATGCACCGTAAGTGGTTTCCCTGCCATCTCCAGGACTTCAACTGACACGGAGGCAGAGCGTGAGGCGATGTGGGTCCACTTCAATTCTCAGAACAAGTTCGCTGTCAAGGTCTACGTCGGTGGCGTGAACGCTGTGTCTGGCGAGCCATCTACAGACACTGAGCAGACCCGAGTCCGCCGCTACAAGCTTCTCGCTGAACACAAGTCCATCCAGGACTACGTCGTCGCCCCAGATCAACTCTGGCTCGATGGCATTGCTTCGCAAGATGGTACCGTCCGTCAATTCGTGGCCATGCCTCTAGGCTCTGGCTACTCCGTGGAGGCGCAAATCACCGGGGCCGATCTCATTGGTGGTCTGCAGATCGAGGTCGTCCCCGCCAAGGAGCTCCTCTCCAATCCACGTACTCTTTACGGCAATTCCAACATCGTCAAGCCCGCCGGTACACCATACTTCAGTATCGAAGTCTGGTCGCTGACTGGAAAGATCCTTACCCTAAAAGTCTCGAAGCTGCACACCATAGAAGAAGTCAAGTCTCTTGTTCAAGACCATGAAGGCATCCCACCCGACCAGCAGCGCATGCTACACAAGGGTCGCCAGCTTGAGGACTACCGTCTCCTCGCAGACTACGGGATCACATCTGACAGCGTTCTTCATATTGTCCTCAGACTCCGTGGAGGTGGTCTTGTCGAGCCTGAGATGGGCATTGCGGCTGGAGGCCTTATCAAGCAGACCATCATCAAGGACAACAACGATCCTACCATCTGGGACACCGGCAACGGTACCATCTTCAACGTCCAGATCCTCAACTCCACCGCCTTCGAGGTGGTCACTGGCAAGGCGCCGCCAGAGACGCCCGTCACCGCAAAAACCTACGCCGCCAATGGGTACCCGTACTTCGACATCTACGACGAGAAGCCATCTGGCATCGAGGGTGACTTCTCTGACGTCCAGTCCGTTGCCGAGAAGGACCTTCTGGGCGTCCCTACGCTCGAGAAGGCCAAGGCCGTCACGGAAGTCATCGAGGATTCGAACAACCCGGTGGTGCTGCTCGACCAGACTGGTGAGTACACTGGTTTCCGCTCCGTCAAGGTCATGGAGGAGGAGCTCGTCAACAAGTTCGGCAAGTTGGAATTCGACTAAGGTGTGGATGCGTGCTACTGGCGCTCAATGTGAATCGCTTCAGGGTGCTCAGGCTCTGTTATCAAAGAAGTGATGTCGACTCACCTGGTGTCAGGATGAGAGTATTTGTTCTCTTTGGGTGATATTTGGGAGTTTGGAGTTTGGACTGTAGACAAAAGCACAGGGCTTAGACTGCTAGCTTCTCCACATAAAATAATGTTCTGCTGAAACAAAAAGCTGTTCTGTGCTCCCAATTTAGTAGACCTGGAACGTGATCATCTGGTATAGCAGTAATTCCAACGTATGCTGCTTCATACGGTGATGATGCTTGGCATCATCCATGCCGGTCTAGCCATACTGACCGTCCCAAGTGAACAGAAAGAAGTTTTAAAATTGCTGTCCACTGCGTAATTCATCACACCTTCAGCAATCTTACGCCTAGGCTTCGAGTATGGCACAATTCTCAAAACGCATCGAAAGAGGAGATTGCCAGTGCCCTGTCAACGTCCTTCTGCTTGAAGCCAGGCGTACGGCCGAGGCAGACACCGGTCACAGTCAGTACTAAGTGTCGTGTCAGCATGCTTCCAATTTAGTTGATCACATCAACCTTCACTTACCCTTGACAAACTTCGCAACGTCAATAATGACCACCTTCTTCTGCGGCACTGCAGCCTGTTCGTATCTTGGCACGACTGGATCAAATCCATGCATGCTCAAAGGGTCAAAAGAGGCGCCCGCAGGCGCCGCTTTCTGTGGATTGAGGTCGGCAGACTGGAAGTTCATCCAGGAGCCAGTGGTGGCGTCCGAGTAGCCGACATTGCCAAGTCCGTTGAACTGCACATTATTCATCTCCTGCCATTGTACCAGGTCAGTGTCCAATCTCTGCATCTCTGACCACTGCTCGGGATCCCAAAGTGGCGTGTTCGTCTTGCTCTGGTGGACGCTCGATGTGTGCGCGGAGGACCGAGATGAGACAGTGCTTGACTCCGCTGAGGGCTCGGTGATCTCTGCTTCCACAAAGGATACACTTGGATCAATGACGACGCCTTTGGATTCCAAGTAGCCCTCAACATCGTAAGGATCGAACCAAGTCCCTTCGAAGCCTTCAATTTCTACACTGATATCTGTTGCTGGACGGGCTTGCACCACATCATCCAGAAGGTTGAGCATCTGTGGGCCTATCATGCCGAGGTGGAACTTGGATCTGTTCTTGTTTGCGCTGAATGGGCGCCCCTTTGTGGGATAGTGCGTTCCTGCACCGCCGATGTGAAGGAGAGGAGCTTCCCAAAAATCCAGCGGGTCGTCTAACCCTCTGGCCAAGACCTTTTTGAGTGCAGCGACCATGCGTACGCGGTCGCGGCTGAGCAAAGAGAGTTTGAAAACGCGCTCGTATGTATGCGGCTTCCGAACAGGATCAAGAAGCAAGTGGTAGGCCGCTTCGAGGCACGCACGGTGAAGACGGCGACCCAAAGTGGTTTCATGGAAACTGTAAGTCTTGGGTAAAGGCAGTTCGCCATCGAGAGAAAGCGAGCGTTGAGGAGGATCTGGCCCACTGGACTGAGGTGTAGTGTTGGATGGTATGTCAAAAGGCCGAGGCTGCATAGCTTGAGCCATCGTGGGTATATTGAAGGATTCCACCAACGGGTCGAAGGTTTCCGGCATGTATATAGTGTAACCCATGCCGATATCAGGACGCTGGCTTCGTCTTCCAGTCTGTCCCAAAGTAGCTTCATCAATCCAAGAAGGCACGTTCTTAGGCACGAGAGACATTTCTTCCGAGCGCTTCGCGGCGGAGTCATTCTTCGCTGTGGTGGAGACGGGAACAGCTGGTTCCGGCGAGTTACCAATATGTGATTCACCGGGATTGCGTGCATTACTCATGTAAGATGCAAACCGCAAAGCGGTCTCTGAGAGTTCGTCAAGCTGACCTTCAGATAGCCCAGCCATGACCAAGCGATCTCGACAACTGTCAAAAGCTTGGCTCATGCATTCGAGAGTGGTTGTGAGGTCGGACACACGCTTTCTCAGTTCGTCAAGTGTGCTTTCCTTTCTCTGTCTGTACGCGCGCTGAGCCATGCGAATTTGCGTCCGTCGGCGCTGTAGATGCTGTCAATATCCACATGTCCTTCATGCTGCAACGAGTGGCCAAACTTACGTCGGCAGCCGATGCATCAGGCTTCTCTGTTCTTGGTCGCCCTCGTTTCTTGAGATCCTCATCACTGTTTTCTGATAGAGAGTCGCCGGCACGCTTTCGCTTGCGCGTTGCCTTGGTCGGTGTTGGATTGCGGTCCATCGTATGTGAAAAAGCGTAAAGTAAGTAGCTGATACTTCGGGACAGCCACTACAAACCGTGACAGAGAGAAACTGTTCGTGCTTTTGGTGAAATAGCTGCTTGCTTAGAGTTTACAGTAAAGAACAAGCAAGTCTGCTCGTTGAATAGTATCTATAGCTCCAGGTGCACCGCACTAGCACAGGCGTCACGTCACGCTAATGCGCCAAGTCAGTGTTGTCAGCAGAGGGTGATTAATCCAGGTTGAGGAGAATAATGGTAGCATGTATGTAGTCCTGACAGAGACCGAAGTGGTCTCATCTCACGGCTGTCGTGATTAGTGATCGGTTCTGCTCAGCTCAGCAGGCCAGGCTTACTTGGCGACGGAGAAGCGGCAGTAGCGGGGTTTGGGTTTGGGTTTGCGGTCATGTGACATCCTGCTTGGACTTGGGACTAGGGACTAGGGTGAGGGTTGAGGTACAGTTCTCGTATATGAGATAGTGTACAGCCGCTTGATGATACCTCTCAGTGGCGATCATGATCCTCTCCAAATCTGTGTCTGCTTTTACTGGCATGTAGTGTGTTGAGATGACATCCTATGCGTAGTAGTGTCTCGCCGGCCGTCTACTGAAGGGCATGCCGTGTCCAGAGACAAGAAGAAGAGGCTCGGCGTCAAACTGGACCAGCACTCGAGCGACTTCCAAGCAGCATCCCCCAATCTCCCACTCTCCACCACCTGGACAACTCGTAACTCGCATGCATGGCCACATTGGAAAGCAGTCCACACTCCAGACCATGATCGCCATCTCGGAACAGGACCAGTATTGGGACATGTGAAGAAAAAAGACTTGCACGCTGCCATGTGTGTCCTTCCACGACTCGAGCTCTATTAGGACACGAGGACTTACGGACCCATGGTTATCACTTGGTGGGCCTGGTCCCGATTGCGTGGCGCCTCTCTTCTACCATGAGAACAGGCAAGAAGATGACTGATGTTGATCCTTGCATACGTTCTCCCAATTGCATGATCCAGTCTTGCTATCCCGCCTCTTAGGCGAAAAATTCATGGCAGGCACAACTAGAGCACCCAATTGATCGAGGACAACCGTTGACACATTCTGTGAAAAACGCAATTGCATGGAGGCTACAGAGATCAAGACTATCCTTTTCGTCCAACGGGCAGCGAAATTTTTCGACTACCCACAGCTTGCTGGCCTTTCATACGAGGACTCACAGATGATGCGGAACTACGATTCCAACAGATCCCTCCAAGGCAGCCATGGCAGTCTTGGTGGCACAACGTACCATTCGAAGGCATTCCCTATGTCTTTTGGGAAATGAACAAAGACAACATCGACCGCAATTACTGCCAAGGACCTGCAAGCGTGGCTACTGCCACTAGACCTACATGCATCTGTGTACCAGGCAAGACGACTCCATGCCACCAACACGGCGCAAGCGTCACGACTACGACACAGAGTCTCAAAAACAACTTCTTGGTGAGGCTCGGCACCATGCATGGCTCTTGGGTAATGCCCGTATTTATTCTGTCCTCTACGGTGCCGGGCGGCTGCACGACCGAGCAACACTTCGACGAGGGCCACATCAACGTGTTCGTTCTCCAATTCAAGAAAGACCACGGCCTTGTTTTTACACAGCCCTCAAGCCTGCGATCGACATTTCGACTTTGCTCTGCCTCTTCGAAGGACCCTAGCAGATCGATTTTCGAAGTAATCGACAATGCCATTGCAAGTTGTTGATGTCAATGTCATTAGCTTCGAATGCTAAGCTATAGAGAAGCTTGATGTTGGTTTATAGCTTATGACATTGTGCGTAAAGTTGCGGATGAGGAATTGAGTTCCCTCTTGCAAATTATAAATAAATACTGCGTACTGGAGTTCACCACCTGCGATAAGAAGTTGACGACGAAGCGTTCTGCTCTTGTGAGTCGTCGTTAGCGGCATCCGTGTTTTGAACTGTTCGGCAGCAGACATGGTTACCTGTATACCCCAGTGAGCCAACTTCGTCCCACAACAGCACTCTTTGCAGGCTGACATCACACCAACCGTCAAGCATGAGACGTCTGACATACCTAACGATACATTGCTGGAAATCGTCAGCCATCACAGAGAAAGACTGAGTTTGTTGAAGCACTCCCATATCTTGCAAGCTTGCGCTTAGCGAAAGCCTGGGTACGTAGAACCTTGATCGGCCAGTCCTCCGTAAAGCACAGGTCTTGAAGGACTGACGAGATAGCCCTGGATGAGCACGTTCTTGTTGAATCCTCTACTGAGATCCTGGACGGCGATCTGGGGAGCAGAGTGACAAGGAGGCCAGAAGCTCTCGGCAGCGCGGCAACGAGGGACAACTTACGCGCATGAACTTTCCGAGTAATGAGACAAGACGCGTGAGTGCTCTTCACAGCGGATGGTGATAGGCCTTGCATGCCAAAAAGGGATATCGATGCTGACAGCACTATTGGATGGCGAGCTTGGTGGCTTGCGTGGCTTGATGTCTTGAAGACGACTGTCGTCTATAAGCAGACGCGAGTATCCACCCGATCCGGAGAGGTTGTAGACGGAGATTGCATCTCACAAATTTAGCAGTATGATGTGCAGCAATATAGTGGCAATGTGAACTATCGAAGAGACAAGACTCTTGGGAGGCTTGATCGTGAGGCGCGGTGTGATACCGCAGACCATGTGTTGATGGGCAATATCGACGAGTGCGATTGTCGTTGTGACATGTTGAGGATAAGGCACTGCATATCATACATGTCTTGGTTGATACCAGGCACATATCGATGGTTACGGCGGCGGCTGCAACGGCAACCAGATCGATGGGAGGATATCGCAGGCGGATCACAGCCATATCCACGCATGTAGCAGTTTCTAGGCGAACTCATGGCGCGTCACCGAGAGAGATCCAGGCGCAGGTGAGCACGAACGCAGCACGATCATGCTACTGTATGCCCCCTATGGGATGCACCGCCCCAATTCTCCGCCGAACCAGCAGCTCTCATGTCGATCTACGAACGCGCGTCCAGCCCTGACGTCGGCTACTCTTCACCGCAGCGTTGTGTCGCAGAGCGGACGAGCACGAATGGCTGGCGAGCCCCCTGGGCAGTGGCCAACCATGCGATCGACCCCAGCGCAGCCCTTCAAGCGTGCAGCGGGTGTGCAGGCGCTAGCGCGCTAGTCTATTCCTGTTCCTGAACATCGCGTTTCAGGATACCTCCGCAGCGCGTTTGAGTGAAGTCTCGTGGGGCCGGAGAGAGATGGTGATGTGCGATGGTTGCGTAGAGGTGTTGAACATCAACTGTTCCTGTCTCTGACGCCGTAGCGCAGCCATTGCAACGAATCAAAGACCGTCACACGTGCGATCACACCTTGCGGACGTTCGCATGTGACGAGCAGGATAGCAAACGGCCAGCCGCACGGGGACTTTAGGCCAGCGTCAAGGCCAGCGGAAATTGCGGCGGTTTCGTTAGCCTCGCACGACTGGATGCTCGCACGGCCACTGGAGAGCCTCCACCCAGCCAGGCGTTCCGATTGTGGACGCACTAGTGACCAGGGGCATGGCTCCAGACTGAGTCTCAACTCAAGACGCCGATTATACATAAGCGCTTCCACTGCGTTTCACGACATCCTCTTCTTCCTCTCTTCACCAACTACCTACACAACCTCTTCTACCATCTTTTAATCTTGACCTCGGTCGTCCTTTCATTACCAACAAACCAAACACAGCCGCTCACTCATTCTTTCAACCTTTCGCTTTCTTAAAACCAACCTTTTATTACCAATCAACCAACCAACACCAACCGCAAAAATGAGATACACTTTCATTGCCGCCGCCCTTGTTGGCGCCGCCGTCGCCATGCCCGCTGTCCCGGCTTCCTACGGCTCTGAGGCTCCTGCCGCATACAACGCTCCCGACTCCTACGGCTCTGAAAACGTTTACGGCACTGAGGTCAGCAACAAGCCTACCACTGCCGCCGCTGCTCTTCCCAGCTCCACCTGCACCGACGAGGCTCAGAACATTGTCCCTTACACCACCCCTGTCGCCCAATCTCAGGTTGTTGAGTCCTCTGCTCCCGCCTACGGCGTCCCCTCCAAGTCCGAGGAGGAGAGCGTTCCCGCCAAGCAGACCAACGTTGCCTCATCCTCTGAGGTCAGCCCCGGCATGCCTGCTGAGACTCCTGCTGGATACGCCAGCAAGCCCGTTGAGAGTGCCGCCGCCTCCTCCAGCGAGTCATCCCCGGAGAAGCCTGCTCAAACACCCGCTGGCTACCAGTCCAAGCCCGCCGATGTTGCCTCTTCCACTGAGGTCTCTCCCCAGTCTCCTAAGGAGACTGAGTCTGCCCCTGCCGGCTACGCTGCCAGCTCGACTGTTCCCAAGTCTCCTGAGGCTAGCACCCCTGCTGAGGGCACTGAGTCCAGCCCCGAGAAGCCTGCTCAATACGGTTCTACTATCGTCCCTGGTGCTGCCCCTACTGCTGCTCCCTACCCTGCTGGCGGCAACGAGGCCTCTCCTGTCACTCCCGGCAAGGGCGCAGCTAGCGGTACTGCTGGTGCAGCCAAGCCTACTGGCACTGGTTCCGTCGGTGGCTACCAGCAGTTCGAGGGTGCCGCCAGCTCTGTTTCCGTTGCTGGTCTCTTCGTCAGCTTCGGTGCCATCGCTGCTCTCTTCATGTAAGCGAGTAGCGTAGGAAATGGCTTGGAACCGATGACCGTGGAAAATATTCTTTCTAGCGCAGGATTAATTGAAGACTCGGACTACTGTTCAGCCAAATTGGCGAACAAGATATCATGGCGTTCCGAGTCAAGAAGTCGGTGAATTTCTGCAACAGCGCTTTTCGTGTGTCATTTGCAGTGTTTCTTTGTGTTGTAATTAGGTCGCCTGCGTAGTACTCGGGTTCCATTTTGAAGAAGCCAGAACGAGTCCGCATGGTCGTAGTTGAGCGTATGGTGTTATACCCCGAATTCATGTGTCTTTTTCCTTTTTGATCTTCATCACACTGTGCTATTCAGAAAGCTCCAAGTCTCACGTGGTAAGCAGTGTTGTTTGTCATGATTGTATCCGCGCGTCTACTGCTGTAGTAGACTCTGGTGCAAGAAATTCTCCATGACGGCTCAGCAACGTGTTTAATTCTGGTGAAGTAGTAGTAGCACATTTGAGTGTCGCGGGTCGAGGGTGGCGACCTTGCGCGGGCAGGTTTGGGCTGAGGCTGAAGCTGTTTGACCCTTGCTTCAGAACTTCTCGCTGGAATTCGCTTTCGATCCGCTGAGTTCCGTGCAGCACAATCACACAACATGGCCTCCGACCAACCGGCGTTTCGATGGCGAACAATACTTGAGCTTACGATCATTGGCTCTGTGGTATACTTCTTCTTTCTTGGCGCTCCAGGACTCAGTAGCGGTCTCACCACTGGACAAAAAGATGTCGTGGCCGCGCCCAAAGTCCAGGTGAAGCCAAACTCATTGGTCTACCCAGATCTCGGTTTGAAGTGCGCGCAACACAATTACGAAGTGCACGTCTTTTCAGCGAAGCCATTGATGATATACATTGACGACTTCCTCACTGGAGAAGAAGCAGATGCGCTCATTGAGCTGAGGTGACCCTGCTCATTCGCCACCAGTTTATGAACCGAGCTAACGAAATGAATGCAGCGAAGACAAATGGCAGCCTAGCACTATCTTCCACGGTGGCATCGAGACATCCGACAACAAAGTCCGCAAATCCGATAAAGCGCTCATTCCTCGTTCGCCACTCGTACAATGCATCGAATCCCGTGCTCTCGCATTCCAGGGATGGCCTAGCAATACCTTCATCGAAAGACTCTGGACACAACGCTACAACGTGTCCGGCCACTACGCGCAGCACTATGACTGGAGCTCTGCCAGCCGCGATGCAAGACGCAGCTCGACGTTCATGGTTTATGTTAGCGATGCGTGCGAGGGTGGCGGAACAGAGTTCCCTATGCTAGACTCAAAGAAGGACGGCAGGTGGTGTGAGTTCGTGGAGTGCAACAATGGTAGGCAAGGCGTTGCGTTCAAACCTAAGAAGGGAGCAGCTGTCTTCTGGCTGAACTTCGACGAGGATGGCAGAGGCTTGAAGGAGACTATCCATGCTGCTTTGCCGGTTACGAAGGGTGTGAAAGTCGGCCTAAATATCTGGAGTTGGTGGCAGCGAGACTTGGAGCTAGAGCACTTAAGAGAAGAGATATAATAGGAAGTCCCTACCTACTTATCTTGCTGCTACTATCTGCGTACAAGCTACTAGTAAGGCTAGTAAATAGCAGAAAGGTTATATCTTGCTAAGTAGGGCTAATTAGCAAGATACTAATAAGCTATCTTACTATTTATACCTTAATCTTTTGTTTAAAGAAAATTAATCCTAAATACTAACTATAAAAAGGTTGATTAGTATTTCTAGAATTAGGTCTTAAGATAGAAATTAAGGATCCCTAATTTTAAAAATCTATATTTTACTACTTTATAGATATAATAATTTAGTTTCTCAAATTAAGCTAATTTAAAGTATAATATTTAAGATATAAGTCCTTAAACTCTAAAATTTCCTTATATAGCTAAGATATTAAAAATAAAAGAGAGAGTATCTTAGAGGCTCTCTTAAGGCTTTATTTTTATAATTAAAATCGCTACTTAATTAATATATACCTTAAATTAGCTAACTAGCTAATTATTCTAATTAGATACTATTTCCTTCTATTTCCCCTTTTATTTTTAAGCTTCTTTATCTATCTTCTTAAATATTCTTATAATAGTTTTATATAAAACAATAACTTAATTCTATAATACTACTCTCTTATCCTACTTTCTAATTCTTTTGCTAATTTAAGAGCTTGTCCTTCTACTATAGCCTTTTTTAAAATAGTATAATCTCTATATCCTATATTCTAATAAATTAGAATATTAGTATAGAGGAAGTAGTTAGTCTTTTAAGTTTTAAATCTTAGAAACTAATAACTCCTTAGTTAATACTACCTATTCTAAAATTCTAATTAACCTAATTTATTCTTACTTTTATCTTCCTTAATCTTTAAAAAGAATAATTAGTACTATCTAATCTCCTAATTACTCTCTTAGGATCTGAAGTATATCCTTAAGAAGAATTATACTATTAGAACTATTAAGTAGAAATACTTAAGGAATAGAGAGAATTAGAAGGATAATTTAAGCTTTAAGATCTAATAAATAGATACTAGCTTTTATAATATAGAGCTTAAAGTACTTAGCTCTTACTTAGATATATATAGAAGTCTACTTAATATATAAGAGACTTCCTATTAATTTTAGAAGTAATTATAATTTAGAAGAATAAAAATAATATAATAATATTATAGTAAGAGATCTAGCTTAATAGGAGATCTAGCTTAAAATTTAGAGCTTTAATTTTTAAAAATAATTAACTTCTCAATTAATACTTATTTTAAAAAATCTAATTAAGCTAATTTATCCTTACTATCTTCTTCTTTTTTTTAAAGAGTTTAAAATTATAAGAGCTTTTTCTTTATTTTTTTTACTTTTTTTTCTTTATTTTTTTTTTATTTTTTTAACTTTTTTTTAAAATAGAATCTTAAAAAAAGATAATATAGCTTTTAATTATAATATACTTACTTAATATATATTTCTTATATATATTAAGTAATATATCCTTCTTATATAGCTTTTTTTATAAGAATATTATTTTAATATTTTTCTTTTTTATAAAAATAAAAAATTCTTTAATTATCTTTTTTAAAGAATTTATTAAAAAGATTATTTTTTATAGAATTTTAAATTCTTAAAATAAAGCTGTAATTTATAATATTTTATTTTTTTAATTACTTTCTTAAAATTTAAAGTATATTTTAAAAAAATATTAAATTTTTAAATTTAGAAAATAAGATTATTTAAAAAATAAAGAAAATTAAAAAAATAATATTAAGATTTAATAAATAAATACTAGCTTTCTTAAATACTAATTTAATAGTATGAAGCTTAAAACACTTAATTTTAATTTTAAAATAAATGAAACTCTATTTAATATATAAGAAATTTATTATTAATTTTTAAAAAATTATACTAATTTTAAAAATAATTATAGTTTTAAAAATAAAAAATAAATAATATTAAAAAGCTATATAATATATAAAATATAATAATAATAATAAAGCTAGATTAATCTTCTTTATAATATAAAATATAAGAAAATATATAATATAATATAAAAAATACTTATCTTTAATTAATAATTATTTTTTTATATTTTTTTAATAAATTAAAAGCTTAGATTATATTATAAGCTATTTATATATATATATATTTAAAGTCTAGCTCTTATTTAATATTAAAAAAGCTTATTTTAAAAATTTTGTATTTAAAATTTAGCTTAAATCAAAATTTTTCTTTTTAAAAATAAGAATTTATAATAGAATTATTCTAGAAATAGAAATATATTTAATTATTATAATCTATTCTTATTAAGAAGTATACTTGGTTATTAAATAGAGCTTAAGCTAAAGCTAGTCTTATTAATATTAAAAATTACTAAAAGAGAATATTATACTTTCTATATAGCTATACTTAAGCTATTAAACTAGAATATTAATATTAAATAGTTATATTCTCTAAAGTATATTATAATATAATTTATAAAGTAGTTAATCTATTTTATTAAAATAAGTAGATCTAAAGAATTAGAGTAAGTTATAAATTAATTAACTTAGATTTATTTAATAAGATTTTCTATATAAGGATACTTAATCTATTTATATACTCTAAGCTATAAACTCTTTTTCTTTAGTTATAGAAAATAATTACTATTTCCTATAACTTTAATTTCTTAACTTATTAAAGTAGTACTTAGTAAGTTAATAATATAGATTAAGATAGCCTCTATAGAAAGATACTATTCCTTAAGGTATTCTATCTATTTCTAGTAAATAGAGAGTAAAGAGTAAAGTAGAAAATATAAATTTTTAACTTTTATAGATTTTAGTTATAAGTTTAATAGAATTATAATAATAATAAAGCTCTATCTATAATATAGATAACAAATTATTATCCCTAATAGCTTATATTTATCTACTTTTTAGTTTAAATTTAAGAATAGAATAAGAGATAAACTACTAAACTACTTACTTATATCCCTACTAGAGAGATTAGGATTAATAGGTATAGCCTCTAGAGCTTACTATAGCGCTCTATTAGAATAGATAGTTATAACTAAAGAAGAAGGAAGTTAAAAGGGGAGGTATATTACTTAGCTAGATTAATAATACTTAATTATTCCTATTTAATTTTTAGTTTTAGAATATTAAGATTTAAACTTTACTAATAAGCGCTATTTATTAGATTTTAAGTTAGGATTATAAGAGATAGGATTTATTTTATCTAGTCTAAAAGTCCTAGCTAATTTGCTCTATTAATAGCTAGGATATAAGTAGTTAAGACTTTAAACTAGGATTTTTAAAATTAAGATCTAGGTAGGATATTAATTCAAAGTGCTTTAGGACTAACTTATTCTACTATAAAAATTTATTTACTATAATAGAGAAAAGTATCTATATATTAATTTAGCTTCTTAAGATTAGCCTAACTAGTACCAACTAGCCTTTAATCTAGTACTTAGTCTTAAAAAGCTAAAAAGTAATTAAATACCTTTACTACTATATTATAATTTTATCTTTTTAGAGTACTAAGGAAAAGTAGAATAAGGGATATTAAAGTAGTTAGTAATATCTATAATTTAGTTTAGTAGATATAGCTTCTAGAGTATACTTTAGGATTATAATAGAAGAAAGAAAGGAGGAAATTATAAGTAAGAGGAAATTACTTATCTAATATTAGTTATTTTAAGTTATTCTTTTTATCTAGTAAATCTTTACTAACTAGCTATATTTCTTAACTTTAATAATAGAATCTTATCATATATACACTATGCTTTTAATATCAGGTAGTTTAATCTAACTTTATTAGTTATAGAGATATAGTATTCTTAAATTTAGAAGTTAAATCTAGAATAGTAACTAGATTTTAAAAATACTTATTAGCTCTCTTAGGATTAGTATCTAAAGCTAATATTCTATAGAATAAGAGAAAAGATATAAATTATAGATATTTTATTAGGAGTTAGCTAATTAGGCTAACTAGTAAATTATAGCCTTATAACTTCTTTTAAATTCTAACTACTTCTAGAAAATTACTATATTATTTCCTCTAAATTACTGTTATATTATAGCTAAAGAGATATTTATAATATACTTCGTTTATCTAATATATAGAAAAGTAACTTTAAGTCTTAATTCTAAAAGTCTTAATTAGTATTTTTAAAATTACTTTTAAAGATAGAAATAAGAATCTTTAATTTTATAAACCTTAAATAGTACTTTTTAGTAAATATTTTATATAATTATCTTAAACTAGACTAACTAGGAGTATAACGTTTAAGGTCTAAGTCTTTAAACCTTAGACTTCTCTTAAGTAGCTATAATATTAGAGATAATAAAAGAGGGAATCTTTAAAGCTCTTTATATATCTTACTTTTAGAAATTAGATTCTTTATAAATTAATACTTACTCTAAGACAATTAAGAAGCCTATTCATCTACTAGAACTTCCTCTATATCTCTATATAAATTTCATAATTACCTACGATTTTTTCTTATAATCTCTTATTTACTTCTTTATTAATCGATTTAATTTCTTTTATAATAGACTTTTATTACATAATAATCTAATTTTATAGAGTCATTTAATTATCTTATTATTAAAATATTTATTTATATAAGAGCTTATTTTCCTCTTATAAGTTCTTCTAAAATAGTATAATTTCTATATCTAATATCTTAATAGAGTTAATAAGTCTATTTATATACTATATATTAAGTAGGAAAATAAAGTATTAATAGCTCTTTTAGTAATAACTTTTTTATTCTAATAAGCTAATTTAATAGTAGGAGAAGCTAGTTAGCTTTTAGCTTTTCCTAGTCTTGATATTAATTTTAAAAAGAATTAGACCTAATTAGCCTAATTATAGTATACTAAATAAAGAGTAAATATCTCCTAGGTATTTAAATTTAAAACTATTTCATTAATAGACTATGTAGATAAATTAAATCTAAAAAGTTATTTATTTATAGAAGTAGTTATTAATAATAAGGATTAGCTATATTTCTTAAATTACTTATCTTAATAATTTAGATCTAATTTTAGATAATACTATACTAAATTCTAGGATTTCTTCTAAAATTAGGCCTAATTAGCTTTACTGTCTAGTTATAATTAGCTAAGTATAGGATTAGTAGGATATAGAATCCTAATTACTCTTTTATCTATTTTATATATATCTTAATATATTAAAGAATAAGCCTAGATCCTACTTCTATCTAGGCCTATTATTAATTATTATAGCTCCTCTTCAGGCTAGTAACTTCTATTAAAAGCTAGATCCTAAACTTATAGTATATATCTAATTATTATAAGTCGAACTAAATAATAATCTAGCCTAAAATTCTATAAGGGTTTAAAAGAAGATAATATAATACTCTAATTCTAAAATAAGATTACTTAGTAAAATTAGTATCAAGCTTAAATAAGCTGAAACTTAAGATCCTACTATCTTTAATTATAAATATTAGTTCTAGATCCTAAGAATTCTCTAAATAATATTTATTAAAGTATAATTTTTAAAAAAAGAAATTCCTAAGAACTATTTAAGGCTTTAGAAAGTAAGTACTAGGATAATTAAAAGTAGATCTAAGATATATAGGCTTAAAGGATTAAGCTTTTATACTAATATAGGCTTAAGCCTATTAAGTATATTACTATTATTTAATAGAGTAAATTTAGTAAAATAATAGAGTAATATTACTAGAAAGATTTATCTAATTTCGAGATTTATTATCAAATTATCTATAAAGCCCTAAATTAAGTAATATTAGTAAGCTATATAATATCAAAAATATAGGATATTAATAGAACTTAGTAATATAGAGATGTAAAGACTTAGTTACTATAGAGTTAGAATACCTATTAAGAATTAAAAAGTATTATTTTCTATTATTAAAATATCTCTTAAGCTTAGATCTAGCTCTTATTTAATATTAAGAAATATTAATTTAAGAATATTATATCTATTATCTAATTTAGATTAATATTTTAGCACTTAATAAGAATTATTAGAGATAAGTTATCCTAGAATTAGAAATATATTAGATTATTATAATCTTTTTTTTAACTAGCTTACTTATTTCTATATAAGTTAGCTTAAATCCTCTATTTTATTATTATATAATCTCTAGTAGAGCTTATTTAGGAACTTATCTTATTGATATTAGAGATATATATATTTACTTTATATAAAAAGTTTATTAATATAGTACCTAATAGATATATATAACTAGTACTATTTCTATAATTTAACTTAATAAAGTAAATAAGAATAGAGGAATAGTAGTCTTAAAAGTATTCTATCTAAAATAATAACCTTATAATAGAGGAAGCTAATTAGTAGAGGAGGTTAATATTCTAAATATATTTTAATCCTACTTATAATACTCTAAGTTACGTACTATATAGGTTTAGTAATATCTATATATAAATAGGTTCCTCTACTACTTAACTTCACCTATACTTAGGTTAAGTTAGAGAAAGTAGTTTAGAAGAGGAAGTATTTCGAAATTAGCTTTTTTATTATTAAGGTAATTAGAGGCCTATTCCTAAAACTTATAAGAGTTAGGATTATATTTATAGAATAGTCTAAACTTATATATTATAGAGAAAGAATACTTAGTTATTTTAAGATTTTTAGAATTAAGTAGACTAGGCCTAATTAGCCTTATAGCTAATATTAAACCTAAGAAGGACTAGATACTAGCTAAGTTCCTCTACTACTATATTAGTATTATAGAAAAGGCTAGTAGCTTATTACTATATTAATAAAAGGTAATTTAGAAAAAGCTATTTACTTTTAGATTAAGCTAATTATTATCTCTAAATCTCTAAAGAGCTTACTTAAGGCTTTAGATATTATTTATAGAATAATATATTTTAAATTAATTCTATATATCTACTAAATAATCTAATATTAAAGATTAAGATAGAGAAGTCTAAAGTATAAGAAAAACTAACTTTTATCTATTATATTATTATAATATAGAGGAACTAGATATATAGGAGAAATAGCTTAAAGGATAAAAATAAAATAAAAATTATCTAATTAATATATATTTTAAAATTCTACTTAAGCTAATTTCTTTATACTCTTATTTAAAAAACTTAAGAATTTTAAATATCCCTTTTCTATTCTTATTTACTTATATTTTTTCTTATTATTTTTAATATTCTAAAAATTTATATAAGATAGGATTACCTAAAATAATTAAGATATTTAATAATAATATACTTATCTATTTTATACTTTTAATATATATTAAATAGTATATTTATTTTATATAGTACTTTCTTTAAGAGTATTACTTATATATTTTAAAACTTCTATAAAGAGAAAGAATTCTTTAATAAAAGCTTTATTTTAAGAGCTTTAGATATTATAAAAGACAACTTTTTTAATAAGATTTTAAAAAAGTTACTAGTATTTTATTTATAAATTATTCACTTAGGATCTAGAATATATATATTTAATAAATATTAAAACTTAAAATTTATAAAATAGAATTCTTTAAGTAATAGAAAAATTAATAAAATATTTTAATAATTTAATTGTAAAATATTAGCTATTTTAAATACAGCTTTACTAATATAGAATCTAAAGCTTTTAGCTCTTATTTATATACTTAAAATCCTATATAATATAATTTATAGTAGGCTTATAATTTATTTTAAAGAATTTTAGAAAGTTAATTATTATTTAAAATCTAGGAAGTATATAATATTAAGAAGCTATATAATATATAAAGTATATAGTAGTAGTAAAGCTTAGTTAATCTTCTTTATAATATAGATTATAAATAGCTAACTTTTATATTATAATATATTAATAACTTATTT
Organism: Cladosporium colombiae; assembly: GCA_026122715.1. NCBI lineage: Eukaryota > Fungi > Ascomycota > Dothideomycetes > Cladosporiales > Cladosporiaceae > Cladosporium > Cladosporium colombiae. The sequence goes on along the minus strand of JAKZFA010000001.1, from coordinate 1,713,891 downwards.
TAATTAAGAATTATAGTATACTATCCTACTATTTTAATAAATTAAAGCTTTAAATATAGTTATAATTAACTTATATAAGTTATATATATAATATAATAGTAGAAGAAGTAATTAGGGTTTAGCTTCTTTTTACTTATATATTAGTAAGAAATAAAGATTAAGTCTTAGAATTACCTAGTTATTTTAAGAATCTCTATAAGTCTTATTTTAGGCTAGGTAGTTACCTTATTCGACTTATATTAGCTATATATATATCTATATTCTAGTACCTAGCTATAATTAGAGCTAATTAAGCTAAAGACGAGATATAGTACTTAATGATAAGCCTATATAGAGATAGAATCTAGATCTAATCTATTCTAGAGAAATTAAGATTCTAAACTATTACTTTATTATATTTACAATACCTAATTAGCTAAATTTAAACTAAATATCTAAAATTTAAAAAATTTCAGACTAGATCTAATTAGGATAGCTAACTATAGAGATATAGCAAATTTAAAAAATAGTAGCTAAGGTTTATATATAAAACTCCTTCTTAGAATTACTATATCTTTATAGTCTTTCTATAGAATAGTCTAGAATTAAGAGATTAAAGAGAAAAATACTAAAGATTTAACTTAGAATTCCGAGAAGTAGGCTAATTAGCCCTAAAATTAGTATTAAGCTTAAAAAAGTAGCTAGCTTCCCCTACTAGCTACTCTTACTACTATATTACTATTTAATTAGCTAGGATAATATTATAAGTTATCTTAATAAAAGACTTTAATCTTAAGAGAATAATTTAAGTTCCTAATTACTAAAACTCTTAATAGCTTAGAAAGCTATCTTAATTCTAATCTAGCTTTTAAGTATTAGGTTAACTCTAATTAATAAAGTATATTCTTATTATCTATATAAATTATATATTCTTTTTATATTTTTATTTTTACTAGATTATTTTTCTTATATTAATTAAGTTCTTAAGAGTTATACTTTATAAAGTAGAAGATATTAGATATATTTATATAGTAATTACTAGAATATACCTAAATATTATAAAGTTATACTAAAGAATCCTAGAAAATAATTAGTAAAGTTAAGATATAAGTACTATATAGATATTAGCTTATCTTTATATATATATATATAATATTTTTTTTTAGAAAAGCTAGCTAATTTTTAGCTATTAGGGATTTTATATAACTTTTTAATAGAAGGACTCTTCTAAATAAGAGAATTATTACTAAGAAGCTTTATAGATTCTAATAAAGATAGAAGCATCTTAGGATAAAGATAAAGATAACGTTAGCATAGTTTATCGATAGATCTAGATTTGTGTTTAAGAGTAGTAATGCGATATATGTTTTTGTCTATCAGTTCGCTCTACTTCTAAGCCTTAATGAACTTCTTCAACCCCCTCAGCCTATCCTTCGCCTGTTCTAGTACGTCGTCCGGCTTGCAGACGGCGAATCGCAACCAGTCTTCGGCTAGGTGGGCGTTATCGTCGGTGAAGAACTCTGTTGGTGGGATCGCTGCTACGCCGAGCTCCTTGATGCAGAACCACGACAGCTTGAAGTCGCGGGGCCTGCTAGCGACATGAGGTGGGAAGGGGTAGTCGGCGGGAAGCTCTACTTTGGCGAGGTTGACGAGGACGAAGTAGCCGCCTTCGGGCTCAGAGTACTGTGGAAGAAGATGTTAGTGCTGTCACACGAGAACTATATAGGCTCTCACGACTTACAGGCAGTCCCAGCTCGTCCCAAACCTGATTGAAACGGTCCAGCTTTCCCTTCATCTCGGCCTTGCTCTCTTCCCAGAAGCCTCTGCCCTCTGCCTGCTCGAAGGCGACCGCTGTTGCTTCCTGCAGAGGGCTGACACTGGAAAAACAGATGCGCGTATGTGCTGCTGCAACATATTTGATCAGGTGCTCGGGTCCGATCAAGTAGCCAACTCTCCAGCCGGTGGCGTAGAAGAGCTTGCCCGCGCTGCCGACAGTCAATGTGAGGGCCGCAATCTTCGGGCTCAGCGTCGCAATTCGGGTGAATGGCACGTAGTATAGCTTGTCGTATACTTCGTCGGACAGGATGAGGATGTTGTGCTTGACGCAGAGGTCGCCGATGGCTTGCAGCTCGTCACGGCTAAAGACCTTGCCAACAGGGTTGTGGGGTGTGTTGATGACGATCATGCGTGTGCGCTCTGTGATCCTGCTCTCCAGCTCTTTCAGGTCAAATGTCCATTCGCCAGCAGAGGTTGTCTTTGATGAGCCGTCCGTAGGAGGGTGTAGTGGTACGTAGACGACCTTGCCGCCAGGCATCTCGATGTTTGAAATGTATTGGTCGAAGAAGGGCTCGAAGACAATGACCTCGTCGCCAGGCTCGAGGAAGCCCATGAAGGCAGAGAGCATGCCTTCATTGGCACCAGTGGTGATGGTGACTTCGGTCTCTGGGTTGAGGGTGCGGTTGAACGAAGGCGAGTAGGCTTCTGCGATTGCTTTCTTCAGGCGTGGGCGACCCTACTAGGTGTCATTAGTTGATGGTCGCCGGGGTGGTGGTCACGCGTCTGTGGTACCATACCTTTGTTGGTGAGTACTGGTTGCATTCCACCTTGCCAAGAGCATCGTGAGCGGCATCAAGCACGAATTGAGGAGGGTTATAGCCAAAGAAGCCCTGGCCCATGTTCACAATGGGTTGGACAGGTGATGCCTGCGCAGCTTCATTGACGATCGACCTGAATGTCTGTCAGCATATCCACTCATGCGATGGCGGACTGCCGTCACAAGCAGTAAGGTATGGCTCACCAAACATCTTGCCTCTGGCCAGCCACTCTTGCGGCGGGCTTGAAAGGGTCTTGGACCATGGCTGAAGCGGTGAATGCTCTCAAACCTGAAAATGATTTTTTCGAGTTGTTGAGCAGTGAGTGAGGGCGTACTCTAGTGGCGGCACGAGCGTATTGAGTCAACGGCGGCATGGTATAAACAAAAAGCGTTCGAGTCTCCAGTTGAGAAGTGCCCGCTTACGAGTGCGGGACCTTTAGCTCAGCACGTCATTTTAGCTTTTCAAAGACCGAGGTCGGCTTTGGCAGATGGTGCATGGCGATTGAGAGTCAACGTTAACTTGATCTGCCGTAATACTGAAGCTACTGGGACGCAAAGAGATGCTTGCCAGGTACCGTGCATATCAAGAGTAATCACGGTGTGAAACTGCATTTCGCAATGCGTATTCATTGATGTCACATTAGATATCTGGTATGCTCTATCAAGCCCGCTGGCCATGAACGATGCTTATATGCACTGTACAACAAACAGCCTTAGGCTTTTGCTCTATCCCAGACCCAGCCTCTTTACCCAGAATTCAAGCTCCAAACGAATTCCTTGCGGCCGGCCGCCTCCCAAGTGAACGCCAATATAGATAGGTATAAAGATCCGTAGGTAAAGCTGTCTTCTCCCAAGCCCAATGGTGTCAAACCAATAATCGTGTTGTCGTATCAAACGATTTTCGACTATTTGTTGCTGTTCAACATGGCCTGCACGCTTGCCAGGCGCTGCTTTAGTGAGTCGTGGTCGGAGAGTGTCTGTTGGATCGTGTCAGTGGTGGAGCAAAGTGGATGCTACCAAAAGGGTAATGACTGACCTCCGCATGGCTCATTTTCGCGTTGACCAACTCCCTCTCCATCTCGTCCATCTCTTCCTTCAAAGCCCGATTTTCGTTCTGGACTTCAATGTTTCGTTGCATGATGCGATCCATCTCAGCCTTCAGCTTCGCCTCAACCTCTTCGGGCTGTTTATCGATCATCTTCTGCAGCTCGACAACCTGGAACTTTAAGCCCTCGTTATCGTCAGCCAGCGTATCATTGTCCATCTTCAAGCGCACCATGTCCGAGGCCATGTTGACATGCTCAACATCGTGCTGCTGAGCACGCTCCTCCAGAGTGCGAACATATGAGGTAAGGTGAGCATGGCCGGATCGAAGAGTCTCGAGTTCTTGCTCTGCTTCCTTAGCAAGTCGTTGTGACTCTTCCCATTCAGCTGTGTACTCTGCAAGAGTTTCATCGGCGATGACAATGGCCGTTGCATCCCGGACCATTTCGTCCGCGCGGTACAACTCCTTGTCCGCACCTCCAGACACGGAACCGAAGAAACCGGAGTCAAGCAACGACGAAGCGGAAGGTGACTTGTCGATGTACACATCAAACAGCTTCTCTTTGAGGAAGGTCGTGATTTGAGCCATGTCTCTCATTCCAAGGAGAGCTTCCTTGTTGCGTTGCATAAGCACAATACCGAACTTAAGGATGGCAGTCATGCCTTCGGAGAAGAGGAGATCGTAGACCCGTAGGACCAATTGAAGTGGGAAGCGGTAGGCAAAGAGAGTAAGGAACCATTGCGTGGCGTAGAGTTGTGGGCCAACATGTCTCCTCTTCAGGTGGACGTACAAAGCAGGCTCAAGATCTTCGAGCAAACGCTCAAACTTGTACAGGTAGAGGTGCAGTCCAGGCATCTCGGGCTCAAATAGCGAGCGAAGGTTATACTTGTGCATTAGGCGGACGAGCAATGTGAACGCCTCCTCTTCGCTCATGTTGAAAAGTAGAGGCATTGCGATGAAGTTGATGCCTTGTGCATAGCCTACTGCTTCGTCAAAGAGAGCGTAAGCTTTGCATAGCCCAAAAAGACCATCTTGTAGGCCGGCGGACTGGGCGTATTTGCTAAATGAAGTTCTTGCACCGAGATCGCGTTTAATGGCCTTCTCAAGTTTGACCAAAGCTGCTGCGTCCCGCTTTTGCTTTTCTGCAAGCAGCTTCATTTTCAGCTCTGAGGTGCTGCCATCAACTGATTGCGGACGTGACGTGAGATTTGAAGTTGCTGGCGTCGATAGATCCGAATGAACACTTGAACGAGATGATCCGGTCGAAGATTTGTCCTTTTCTGGGGCACCAACGTAGCTGGAATTACCCCTTGACAAAGCCGGTCTCTGTTCAGCTTCGGTTCCCCTAGTTTTTAGTGTTTTGTAGAGGGATTCTAGGTCTTCGCTTTTGCTGTCTGCAAGGACCTGCCAAACAACTCCACGAATCGCAGGCGGGATGCCACTAGCAATCGCCTTCGCAATTTCTGCTCCACCAGTGCGTTGTACTGCAGATGGACCTTCTTGGACCAGTGATTGCCACAGATCCCAATCGACAGGAGCGGCCTCTGCTGCAGGTCCGGCTGCCATACCAGATGCCGTGCCGGGAGGCAGCTTACGATCAATAGGTGGCGATTTGAGTGCTGACGATGCTCTCCTTGTTCTGGTTTCCGGCGACTCCTTGGTAGGGCTAGTAACGCCCTCGTTGTCACCCTCCCCATCTTGCATGGCTTCTTCGTTACCATGCTCCTCTTGTGCTCTGAGTGTCGCAAATCTGTCTTGCAAGCTGGGCTTCATGTACGAGTCGCCTTCAGGTCCATCTACGATAGCTGAAAGTTTCGTCCCGTCGGCCGACGACGCTGAACCGCCGGTAAGCCTGCGTTCTCTGGCAGGAACGGGCGATTTTGTCTTGCGCATGCTTCCCATCCTTCCGAAAAGTGCCCCGAAACCATTCGATGCTTTGCGCGCCAAGTTTCCAGGCACCGGAGGAGGTGACATGTTGCCGGAGGAGTTCTTTCGGGGAGATGTTGGCGCTGATCCGTTGACATCTGCAGGCAAGTCTTTGGTCGGTGATTGACGGCCTGATGGGGTCTCTTGTGGCATTACTAATTTTTCGCTGATGCTGGGTTGGCTGACATTGACTGGGAACCTCGGTGAAACACTCCTCTGTCGGCCGTGGAAAGGCTTTGGGGGTGCACTCATTGAATTCCTCTGTGATTGTGGTGCCTTGGTAGGTGAGGACGGCTCTGCAGGGAATGCGCCTGGCGCGTCGGCGGCAGCTTTCACATTGGTAGGCGTGGGTGGTTCTACCTCGATGTTGTGCGTATCTTGCGAAACGGTCACTTCCTGTGATTGTGCCATTGCTGTGTCTGGTCCTGCTTGTGTGTGTTGTGGGACGTCATCTTTCTTTGTCTCCTCTCCAGAGGATCGTGGGGAGCTGGCGCTGGCACCCTGTATTCCCAGACCCGTGGTCTCGGTATCTTGTTTAGGTGGCTTGTTCTCATTCTCGTTGGCTGACGCTCGAGGCGTGTCGACGGCATCTTCGAAGGAGTCCTAAAGCCAAGTGGTCAGTCTGGGACAAGTTTACAGACACCGCTCATTGGAATTGGAACGCATACCGACTTCTCGCCCGGAGTCTCGTCCTCGTCGTCATCTCGCAACTTCATAGCATTGCCCATGTTGGCCATGCTGATACTGAGCGGAGAGGCCTTGCTTTTCCTTAGATCTCGATTTCGGTGGCGGCTCTGTGAACGACTGCTGGGCCGGACACTCTTCCTGCGATCGGGGATACCAGGAGCCTGGTTACGCTGCTCGGCGGGGAAATTGTGCGACAGGGACAGCGAAGGGTCGGGCGAGCTCAGGCTAGATACATCGCTGAGCGTGGGCGAAGAGGATGTGGAGGTCGAGGCGGCGGGCTGCAGGGCGGTGGTGTTGATCTCGGAGTCTGGTTGTGGTGGTGCTGGTGCTTTCGCAGCTGCAGGTGCAGGGATCTCGGCGTTGCTTGCCATGGGTCAGGTTGCGCTCACGCGAGCGAGCGAGATCGAGGCGCGCCTGAATGCGAATCTAGAAGCGCAGGAGCAAAGTCACGGCAGCGGTGCACACGGTACGGATACACTCTCAGCACTGCACGCCTGCTACGGTGGGAGACGGTGCGGACGAAAGGCCTCTCGAGCGCAGACAGGCATTGCCATTGCCATTGCATGCTGTGTCAGCCTTACTGCTGGTTGCTCGTGTCAACACCGCCCTGAGACAGCCCACAGCCTAGCCTAGCTACTGACTACCGTTGCCCGCCTTTGCCAGGGGACGCCTGCGCACGGTCGAGCCGTAAATAAGCATTCGACGTCAGAGTCTATCTTGTAGGTCTACAGCACAGCCCGCTCGAGGCTTTGGGTTGTGTTGGTTACTATACTGACAAGAATCATACCCAAAGATGTTACAAAGCCTATACCATCTTTCGTGCATGCCCCCTACCTGGACCCTAATCAATCTCTAACCACCGCGGGCGCCTTCATTGCAGTTTCCACCCATCGCATGCTACGTAATTCCCGAGCGCAAATAGAAGGGTCCACAGCACAGGTCCACAGCACAGGTCCACACAACAAACCGCTGTGGAGGAGCCGCACGGCCAGCCGTCTCGGGGCGCGTCTCACACAGCCAGTTCAGCTCTCTGTCTCGAATTACCACGGCGACGCCGTCCAGCTGAGCCTCGTCAAAATAGTGCGTGTGGACTTTGCAGTTCCTTGGACACTCAGCCATGGATGCTGGTGCTGATGATATGCTCGTATCTCGAATCACGGCTGCATCCTTTCGCCTTGAAAATAGAGGTCTGCGGAGACTTGCGTTGTTGGATACGGAGATCTACATCCGCTGGCGCTGGCGCGAGACGGTGTGTGGCAGTGACTGCTGGACATACCACGGGCAATTACCTGAAGCATTCAGGGTACATCTGTATTGGCATCCTGCACGTTACGACGCGTGCAAATCCGATGATACCCGGTCGACTTTCACAAACGATGTCGATAGCTTGTTCCACAACATGCGACGGCAGGAACGACATATGGAATTACGACTTCTGACTCCAAAAAAAAAAGCCCATAGAACCCCACTGGCTAATATGTAAAGTGGCATGGTTGAATGAACGTGGCAGTGAGACAGTATTTAAGCTCTGAGTTTCTCTCGATGAATGCTCTGCTGGCAGTATTGAAACAAACCAATACATGGACCTGTTTGGCCTTCGAGATACGACTAAGATCATGCAAAACCGCGCGAAGACATGCATCAGGTGCTACACTGCACCAAAAGGAAGAGCCCGGAGGCCATTAAGAAGAGCAGCAAGCCCCAATATTGATGCACGGCAATACTACATTGGTTTCCGTTGTGGACGAAGGCTCAAGTTCGATTTACTTCCTCGTTCTGTGCTGAGTGCCACGTCGTCTTTCACAGCGAAGCTTTTGAACGAGCATAGCAAGGATGGCCATGAAGATTCCAAAGCACAAACCTTACACAATATCAATGATGACTAGTCTTGCAGGATTTTCTATGCCCTGTGATCTTTCACGGGACCGGGCCTAACAAACTGCACACTCATTCAGTGACTCGGTTGGCTTGAGAGGCTGTTCGAGGGCTGTCGTTTTGTTAACATATCCGGAAGGTACTCCAGGACGACCACATTACCCCACAGTAGGCAACACAGGGAGTATTGTCGATATCATACGCTACAGCTGGCAATCAAAGATCTCTAGACTCGACCTCAGTCACTCCAGAAACCTTGCAATGTTTGTCGCAATCATGATGACCCCATTGACTCTCGAGTTTGTGATTGTTCCGTTCACTTACACACAATGCCCACCACGTGCTTTTAACGCGCTACGACCTCCCCTTCTCGCGCCACAGATACCGTGATCGAAGACCCTCCAAGTTCTAGACATTACAGAGCGACATTGGGCGATCGAGGCACCCACAGAGTTTGAAGGTCATGCTGCTTACAGCGGAGAAAGAAGATGATATCAGATTGAACGGGTTCAGGTACAACCAGCCTGTTCGACCTTCACAAGAGCTACACGACAATCGCAACGCTCTCTCCAACGCAAGTGACTTACAAGGCTCGGTCTTTTGCGTTGCCACCACTCGAGCCAGACCAGCCTGGTAAGATCTCGCTCTATCGAGTACTACGACACGTTCAGTCTCCGACTCGGTCAACTCCGTTACAATGGCGATGTTTCGGTCCCTGCTCGCGAACCCTCTTCTGCACAACAAGATGCGTCAAACGATGTGAACAACAATTGCGTCATTCTCGACACGCTGAGCCAGACACCGTCCACAGGAATCGAGAAAGCAGTCCAACCAGCAGAGTCGCACTTCTGCTCACCCGCAATTTTTCGCCGGCGAGATCGTACCGCACACCGGCAAGGGCAAAAGCCGGATACCCATGGTTGAACAGGAGCCTAACGTTGTACAGGGATCTGTTGTCGAACGAGATCCCAGTATTCACGGAACCGGACATCCCTACAACCCTTTGCAACACCTGCAATGCGACCGTCTCCTGGTCGTAAGCTCTCAGCATGGCAAGGACACACAGCCCGAACATCGCCAGTATCAGCCGAAGACATTCCAACATTCGCAAAGCGAGGCGGGTGAAATCTGCAAAGCCGTAAGACCGGACAAGTGCAAAGGGTACGGAAACTTGCTTCAGAAGGGCGCCGCTATACAGCACCGGTCTGCGACCACGACTTGACGAGTCTTGCCGAACAAGCAGGACAGGCAGCTAAGAAACGAAAGAACATTTGGAGCACTGTGTGCAGCTGTGAGTGTTTGATGTTCCTCTTCATCTCTACGCCAGCGATCGTTGCTGTCGCTGGCGGCAAGCACTTAGCTGAGGTGTCTTGGAGCTGGTAATGTATCAACTTGACAGTCAAAGTAAGTACGATCTGCAGTTTCAAATGAGATTCATGCGTTCGAGTCGTAGAACGGCTGCTACATCACCCCCAGCACTCGTGATGTTGCTCCCTCCATCTGTATACTCCTTGCCCAGACGGAAGATGTCTAGGGTGTGCTTTTGCGGTCGACAGTGCGACAACGACGCGGCGCCCGACACGCTAGTATGTCAAATCATCGAACGAAACTTGCCGCCTGGATATCATCCCGCGTAGGCGTTGAACGGCATACCACGAGAAGAAGGTCAAGCTGTGCAGGCACAGCACATGAGATCATGAGGCTTTGATCCTCCTCTGTGTGCTTAGCGAAGTGCCCAAAGATCTGTGCGCACTTTAGATCTGTCATCGCAATCAATTGACGTAATTTGTAACTAGGATGTACTTAAATCCGGAGCACGTATAATACAAGTCAAAAAGCAGCGACATACAGCGACTCAGCGAGACCAACCACCTGCAGATCGATCGATAACAGGCTAAATAAGTGACTTTGATGCGAGGAACGCGATCGTCACAACTTGACACAAACATGAAGTGAACTCTGTGCCACGTGTGTAGATCGGAAACGAACAAATCGTCTTTCCGAGCAAAACCGATCGCCGGAGTTAAGGTAGATACGATACGATACGATATAGGGAAAAAACGTGATCTTTCCACGTTGTGCAAGCCACCTAACCCGGCGATGGCAAATACGAGCGTGTGGCTGTCGGTACCGACTAGCTGACAACCAAACCTCAAGTGGTTGCGCAACGTCTGGAAATGGGTTTTTTTGGCACACTTAATCGCGGTAGTGGTGCTTTCGGGATAAGCACGGTGGAGTTCGTCAATAAGCCACACCCTAGTTATTGAAAAGCCTAATTACCGTAGAAAAATGTGCTCAGGATATGAGAGTAGAAGGACTCGGCGGGATACTTACATCATCAGTTCAAAGAAATTACCATTTTGCAACAGAAAGCAACGGGCTTAGCTTTTGTTGGTGATTGATCCTTCGAACCGTCCACGGCACGACTTGCAAGATCTGCCTTACTGGTAGGTGTAGAGTGGGCAGGGGTCTTGTGATCGTACCGAGGCGCACATGGGGGTGGCGTTTTTGAAGCGTACTTCAGCTACCGCCAGCGGCCGGCACTGCAAGGCACGAGGAACCTACACTGTCGTGAAGCTACGGAGCCATCAAAAGGTTGAGGGCTTTAGGCGTCCCTCGTTCGCCAGCATCGGGCATGCACCTCAAGTAGATGAATGCTGCTTGACCTGCGTCATCTTCAATATACAGTCTCCTCCGGACATACGTCTTCTGCAGGCTGCGCGCCAGCAGATTGCGACGTCTGGTGTACGTAGCGAGCTGGGCAGTGGCGAAGACTCCGTCAGCGGCGTGACGAGTGCGCGCGCCCGCTTGGCCTGAGTCTGGTCTGGTCAGATGCTGGTGGCGAGTGCGTGCGTGGACGAGGTAGGAGTCAGTCAGTAGTAGTAGTGACTAGTAATACGATAATGATGATAAGAATAATACACGCTGCGGAATTGGTCTTGGTCATGGTCATCGCGGCTGAGACTCCGCCCACGATACAGGGTAATAGGAGGTCAGTAGCAGTAGCAGTGCAGTGAGGTGTTTAGCACACGTGGGAGATGCTCAACCAAACCGCTTGATCAACTGCCGGGCCGCCAGAAGAGCTGCAAAGGTGGTTGCACAGCAGGGAGGGCGAGCTTCGCATGGCCTCTCGGAAGAAGATGGTACAGTAGTCTGCATGCATGAGCCTTTGGAGGTGCAGTAAGTACTGCATGCAGTGCTTTGAAACGCCGAGGCCATTGCGAATCTTCCCGTCTGCTCGCCATCATTGCGCGTTGTACTGGTTACTATCTAAACTTGCAGGCTCTCTCGTGAACGCCTGTGGCTCTGCGGCTCACGGACGCATGCACGCACGCAGCATGATCAAGTGATGGTTCGCCGCCGCCACGTCCTCCATCCTCCACCGCTGGCCTAAGCGTTCCGGCGCAGTCAGCAGGCTTTTAATATGGCTTTCGAATAGACAAAGGAATGGTCGCAAATGCAGACGACGCTGTATGTAACAAACGATCTCGCCCCCGGCGGTCGCACAAGCAAGCAGCGATGAGAGATGACCAAAGGCATACGATCGGTCCAGGCCTCGGGCAGGCCTCCCATCGTCTCCCAATCAAACGGCACAGGCGGGCTGCCATCGGCCAATCCTTCCCTGCAGCGATCGCGCTCTCACGAAGCCCACGGTGCGACAGGGCTTCGCGCACCCGTTGGCTCACGGGCACGGAAGGATTAGCCTGACGCCAAACGCTGCGGGAGGCGCTGGAAATAGCAATAAATAGTTTTGGGTTGTGCCAGCGGCCTCGATTGGACGTCGCGGACGTGCGTGGCGCCCAAACCCTGCCACACGCGCATGCCCTGCTCCCCTCGACCAAGGACGCTCGTGATGCCCGTCCCACAGCTCCCTCGTCGCACTCACCAGCGAGGCTCCGTCTGCTGCTCTATTTCCGTGCGTGGGCCTCGCCGCTGATGAGGCGCTCGCTGCCCGTGCTATTGGATGGCGATCATTGCATCCCCATGAAGACGCCTCTCCGTCTGGTAAAGGCCTGCCTCTCCCTCCAGTTGAGTTTCGTGTGCTTCCTCTTTTCGACCACTTCCAATCCCCCGTTTGTTTGACCAAACCCTTCTCCGCGCCCTTCTAATAGCTCCGCCCGCCTCGCCGCGTCCCACCTCACGACCTGCTGCAGTCGCACGCCTCTTGCCGCCCGTGTCATCTTCCCAATCCAGGTCATAACGTCCAGCTGACCCCGACACGACTACTCGCCTTCCCTGCTGGGTGTGCGGACGGATCAGGATTCTGCTCTCGCGGTCCGCCTACGCCCCTTCCTGCACAAATACGGCCTGAAACCAGTCCGTCAGTTCGGTCTCGCGCAGCTGCGCACGGCTCCCCTCTTACATCAGAGGCATAGGCCTCGACATCCAACAACATCAGTCGCTCTACCCTCCCGCCCCACGCGGCCTAGTCAGCTCATCGATCCTGTGCTCTGGGCGCACTCCGTCTCGGAACCTGGGGAATCGTTCGTCGCACCGGCAGGCCTTTTGTACACGCGATCCGATTCACAAGATCATGCTAGCAGCCTTTATGCCCCAGTCACCACACACTTTGTCAACCCACCACACAACCCCCACGACGACCACGAGCACCATGTCGCTTGCCATACTACCCTCGTCGCCTGCCACTTATAATCAACCGCCGCTGCTGTCTGCGCCAACGCCATCTAAGCGTCCCAAACTATCACTCAACACTGCGATCTTACCATCTACATTCGGCAAAAAAGCAACAAGTCTTCGGCTAGAAACGCTATCCGCAACATCGCCTACAGTCCGAAATACTTTCAGCAATGCGCATGAGGACGAATCTGGTGTGAAAGCCCCTGGTTCCCGACCCAAACGTCCAACGTTATCAACGCTCGCAACGTCAAGCATTAATGCCAACGATACAAGATCAGCATCGCCGTCTGCCTCGGAACACTCAGATACGACAATACACACAGCAAGTTCTGCTGATTCAGTATCGACGATCGGATCTTTGTCGGCATCGGTTCCATACAAGCTCGCATACAACGTAAATTCGATCTTGACGAACAGCCCTCTACCAAAAGTCGGCGCCCAGAGACGGACCTTTGCACAATCACGACCGATGTTCCCAACAGCGAAGAAGGTGGCATTCCGCGCCCCGCTGACCGAGGATATCACTACCGAAAGGTACACTATGCGACATTCCGATATCGAATCATCCATTTCGACCATCTCCACGCTGGAGCTGCCACCACCAGACACCGACAAGCAGGAGGAATTGAGCGAAGGCGATGCTCACAAAATCAATACAAAGTCAAAAGGAAAGAAGGCTAGGTCACCACAGACTGGCGAGAAGCGCGAATCGTCAGACGAGGATGATAGCGACACATGTCCGGCGACGCCAGTAGCAGGACGGAAGAAACGTTCCAGAGAGTGGGTGTGGACCCTGGGTCCAGTAGAGACAGCGTCAAATTCTTCCGACAAGCAACATACAGAAGTCTATGGAATCGGCGCGGAGAAAGATGAAGCTACATAGGCGGGAGGAAAACTCATGATATAGACTCGATGCGAAATGACCTGATGTCGCAATGCCTTTTGGCAGCGTTGGTGGCAGCCGAGAACGCCCTTACATATGATACCCAATAAGCATTCTTACAATTTACCTATAAAGGTCCAATTGTCATTACTTTTGTGCTTCGCTCAAGATTAGCTCTCTGCTTGTCGGCAAAGTTTGCATACAAACATGGAACTGTGCTCGGGTCACCCCAATGTTGGCCAGCTGGGAATGGTTGCGTCACTGACACATGCCAACTGCTTGCAATCTGCATGGCACCTCCTGCCTTAGATATATGCCTTGCCTATAACCAGTCCCACGATAACCCTTTCCAATATTCCTTTTTCACTGTGAAGACATTGTTGCGTTCGTCAACCCCATCCGCTATCGATGGGGACCCGAAAGCAAGCCAGTGCACCGCTATCAATACCCTCAAGCATGTCCTCCGAAACCAATCTCCGACGAGCCGCGCGACTCGTCGACATCTTCAACTTTGCGATTCCGATTCGATTGCAGCTTTTCGAATTCTGCGATCTTGAAGCGTAAGGCCCCTGTTTAATAAGTGGGCTTTCAACAGATCGGGATCGTTCTTCTAACTAACACTAGCGTGCCTTTCCTCATCAAACAATGCGCGCAAAACACCTTGGAGAAGCACTGGACGCAGCGCATCCCTTTCTTGCAGAAGCGAGCACCTGCCGAGCTGGCGGCAGATGTGGTCAACGAGGTCTTCGCCACCATCGAAGGCACTGATAGATGGAAAGTCATCGATTTCTGCTCTGGCTCAGGCGGGCCTACGCCTCACATCGGGAAGCACCTGCAGCGTCAGCGCGCGAAAGCCGGTCGCAGTCCCGTCGCATTCTATCTCTCGGACATTTCACCCAATCTTGATGCCTACGTCGCGCACGCATCGCGCTCTGCGCACCTCTCGTTCATCCCGGACCCGGTCGACGCGATGAATCCACCGTTTGCTGCTATCAGCTCAAGCACGCCTGGCGATAAAGCTGCTGCGCGAGAACGTGGCTATGAGCACGATGGCTGTAAAGTTCTCCGGCTGTTCAGTCTTGCGTTCCATCACTTTGACGACGAGGGTGCGAAGCGTGTGATCAAGAGCACTATGGACACGAGTGATGCTGTTGTCATTTTTGAACTGCAGGAGCGCCGTATTGGGAGCTTGTTGCTGATGCTGCTGGAGCCGTTCCTTGTGTACATGATGGCTATTTTCTGGTTCACGGATGACTGGCTCTACCTGACTCTCACCTATCTCGTGCCCATTCTACCGGCCTTGCATTCGTTCGACGGGCTGGTCAGCTGCCTCCGGACACGCACATTCGAGGAATTCGTGCGCCTGCTCGATGATTCCCTGGGCAGAAAGCATCAGAGCAAGGTATCTGGACCTTTGGTAACTGTCCAGCGTGGAGATTGGATGTTCACTAACCGCCGTACCTTGCACACCTGGCCACTAGGATACATGAACATCATCATTGGCATGAAAACTGGGACACAGTAAGTGTACTGGTGATAGAAAGAAATCGGAGGATTCGCAACGAGCTCTCAACCAAATCTCTTTTCTTAAAAAGAATCAAGAGTTCTACACGATTGATACAATTCCAGCATGTCGCATGAAAAGAATTTGTGAACCCCTGTCCTACAAACCGATAGGTACCATGACGATAACGATGGTGGCATGATGATGCAACAGCAGCATGCGAGCGGTGGTCCCTATTCGGGATGTTCGATCAAGGAAACGCAGACTCCTCCGGGCATATCGTAACCTTCTCGCCGCTCAAACTCCCATCGAATCGCTTCCTCGCCTCTCGTCAACCAACATGCTCTCCTTCTCGTCCCGGAGTCGTTCCACACCCTGCGCAGCTTCTCGGTAAACTCCCACATGCTGCAAGATCATCTCAACCACCTCCCACCTCGCCCCGCCGCTCATTTTCAGGTAAGAATCCTGTTCGCCGTAAAAGTCATTACGGAGCGCACTAGTTCCAGCTCCGTCCTCCTGTATCGTGGCCTGCGCGTACTCGCTGCCCATTCTGGTGCAACGGAAGATCCATTCTTCAAAGGTTCTGTGTTGCCAGATGGCGTCTAGGACTGATTTGCGGATGCTGCCGAAGAGTTTGCGGACCTCTGCATCGGCGAGTCGGTTGTCATTCAGACGAGTGCGGATGTCGACGAGTCGATAATGAGCGTCCGTGAGGTGGTCTCTGAGCTTGGTGTACAGGGCACTTTCGGCAAAGTCTTTGGTAGAGGTTAAGGGCGCGCGGTTGCGAGCTAGGATGGTTGTCATTGTCATTGGACGGGATGGGCGAGGGGCTTGTTTCGATGTTGTGATGGTGAGCCTTTTGCTAGGACAAACTTGTGGTGGTTGATATAGGCAAGATCAGGCCGCACGTCACTCTTGGTGGTTTGCTACCCAGACAGGTCGTCCCTTTGTTCGTCTTGCATCTGGAACAGTACATGTTTGCTGCTTGGGTCAACAGATCCTTCCGCTTTGGGTCTGTATGTCAGTAATGATGTCGGTTGGCATGCGCATCAGGCGAAGCGAACAGTGAAACGCTTGTGTTATGCGTGTGGCTGAGACAACAAAACTTGCGTCTACAGGTCAAGCCACAGCCGCATGACAAATCTCAGGGGCATCATTGTCAGTCTAGAGGTAGACCGTATGGATGAGACATTGGTGCAAGACGCTAAACATCAGCACACGTACTACTGGCGCTACCACATCAAGCATATCACCGAGGCGAAAGTGGCGGGCGGTAGTAGAATCCAAGCGAGCCAAGTGCTGGTTACTGGGTGGAAGCCAGATTGTGATTGTCGACATGCTGTAGAGGAAGAAAATTCAGCCATGGCGTCAGACATGTTGAGAAAGAGGGAGAAGAGCAGTCTGCTTGTCGTGAAAGATGTGCGATTTTCCACTTCACATCTCAAAAGTGGCTGTGAGCGGCATTGTGGATTATGTGCTCAAACTGATCAGATGACATGATGCCTCTCGGCAGTAAGCTGGACAATTCTGTGAGCATGCATTCTAACGTACATCCTTAACAGATGCTGGTGATCGTGGGGGTTACTCGGGGGCCTCTCGACGGCACCTGGTTCATTTCCGTTGGCGATAGCGGGAAGCAAATGCTCGAAGACACTTCATGGTTTGAGAATAGCCAGATATATTCCGATGAAAAACATATTTATTGCTTTTCGGGTAGTTTAATGTAGATCCTTGGACATCAGTGTCATTATATTCAGCTACTCAAATACCCAAACCGCCTAAGGTCATATACTACTGCTCAAGCTCTGAAACCGAGTCCGAGAACAGAACCAGTCGATGACGGCATGGCGGTAGACGACGGAAGTGCCACGTAAGGCTCGGTGTGGGTTGCGTTAGCGTTGCCAGTGGTCTCATATTCAGCCGTGACCTTCTCAAGTCCAGTGGCAATGTCGAGGTGCTCCAAAGTGCGGTTGAACAGAGCGAGCGAGGCCTTAGGCTGGTAGTAGGGTACTTCGTGGCCGGCCTCGTACATACGGAGGAAGCTGACTGTGAATGTGTAAGCGTCTCGATCATACCAAAGCGTTGCTACCAGGGATACATACAGTTACCATACTGTCTGACTTCGCCGTATTCCGTGCCGTCGACAACGAATGGCTCGTAGCCAGCGGCGGCAAACTGCTCAGAGTGCGTGTAGTTGATCTGGAGGGACACAGCCTGGCCACCAAACCAGTTACCTAAAAACCTATTAGCAAATCGCTTGAATCGCGGTTCCTCTTGATTTCCTCACAGATATAGTCGGCATCGCCGTAAGTTAGGGCCACTCGCACCCCCTGGTTAAGCAGATACTCGAGGTCCTGGCGGAAGTTAGGGAAGATGAAGTCGCCCGTGTTCTGGAACTGATAGTAGATGTCGCTATTGGAAGTCGTGTAGTTCAGGTTGACACCAATGGCATTCTGCACATGTGCCTGGTTGAGGTACGGGGTCAGGTACGGAGGAGGTGTAGGGTCATCGCTCGGGTGACGGATATCGTAGGTACCGCGGCCGGAGAAACTCGAGGATGGTCAGTATGAGTCGTCACGGCTATAATCACGAATTGAGGGACTTACGAGTAGTAGACACCCTCAACATTATCACGGCACATCGACTGCGCCTCACTGCAGATGGTGAAGACGGCCGGGTCGGACTCGGAAGAAATAGGCGTAGAATAGTTGTATTCACCGTTTGCGGCAGCAGCGCGGCACGACTCGATCTGAGCAAGGCAGCCATTGGGCATTGTGTTTGCGAAGTTTGCATAGTTGTATACGGTGTCGTTGTAGGCCTTGATTCCATAGGTGTTGTTGACCGCAAATTCTAATCGTCTTGGTCAGCTTTGCTTCATAGTTTGTCTCATAACCGACCAGTGTCGATGGCACGATATCGTTTCGAACACAAGACGTCCAAGGACTTACCAGGGTAGTAGGTGGATTGAATTGCTTCGTCAATGATACCGTTGATGATGGTCAAAGTGTTAAAGTTGAGGGCCACTCCTGGAAGGGTTCCGTTGCGGACCTGCTCGTTGTTCTGATAGAATCGATCAAAGAACGCAGGGCCGTAGTGCTAAAACCGTCAGAAACGATAACGAGATTCGTGGCGATGATGTACATACACCTCCGTAGCTCTCTGTGGCCAGGTTGAATTCTTTCTCTTTGCAGTCTGCTCCAACGCCCACTTCCGGATCAAGCTGTGGCAGAGCGCTGAGGAAGCCTTGTAGAATCTCCCATGCCGCAATAGCTGCAAGATCTGTCGTGTCGACTTCTCCCCTGTTGATAGGATCGAGGATCGGGTAGCGGCCGTCAGGGGGCGCTTGAGTTGCGTTGAGGAAGCCACCTGTGTAGCCATAACTTCCAATGGCTTCTTCTTGGTATGAGAAGCCTACACCCACAGGCTGCGAGAGGAAGAGCATGTTGCTAACCTCGCTCCAGGAGTTCTCATTGACGTAACTGGTGAGGTTCTCGGAGAGCATACAAGGACCCAGCTCTTCAAAAAGACCAATGAGACTGTCGCTGCCAGGGCCGCCGTTGAGCCAGAGGGTGATAGGGTCATTCTTGGGGTCCCTGCGCGATTCAAAGAACCAGAAGAAAGCGTGAACATTGGGAGCCAGATCGATGTATCCACTGTAGCTGTTCACACCAGGAGTGGTCTCGCAGACACCCTCTTTGCCGGGCTCTTTGTATCTAATGGTAACATTGGTGGGCGATGTAAGAGTCTTGACGCCTTCGGCATCCGCCGGGTAGTATTGTCTCTTCAAAAGAGGTGCTGATCTGCCAGTACGAGTCGACTTCGAGAAAGTAGCCGAAGCAGATCCAGTGAGAGAGAGCAATCCTGTGGCCGTTGCCAAAAATGATTTAGACAGCATCTTGGATAGTATCACTTCAACCAAGGCGGAACAGGTATTCGAGAAATTCTTACAATAGCGACGCACACGGCCTTAACTACTGCCGCTGCGAACAAACCTAGCCATCAATGTGGTCTTTCGTACGGCATATGACCTTCCGCATTCTGTTAGAACGAACCCAACCTCTCCAGGGTATTGTGCGCTGGACCCGACCACGGGAACGCTATCACAGCGATACTACGAGTCAATGGGCCTGACGAGCCGGCATCCGTAAACAAACAAGCACTCTAACATGCGATGGTATCACGGCTTAGCAAGCTTCTCCGCCGAATAAGCTCTCGTAAGGTGCGGTGAGAGCAGGGCTTCGGCCACTTGAATCCTTCGCCACGCTTTAGCGGGTGCGATAGCGTCGACTCATGACGACTGCAGCCGTGATAGGAAGGTCGGCAAAGGTACGACGTTGCATCCCATTTCTGCCCGCGTAGCAATCATGCAAACTTACGGGTAAAGGATCTCGCTTGGCAAGGAATGACGATGACATCTCTTTGACCGAGGTAGCTGTAGCTGCTCTCAAGCTGCTATACCCACGCTGCAGCTGGTGCAGCGCACTCGCATGCGAGAATATATTGAGTGGGCAACGCCGCCGACATTAAAAGGAGACTTCAACCGATGCAAGCTTCGTAATTTCTGGGCGAGGGACAAGCTCAGACTCTCATCGATCTGAGCAACGCCACAGAGCAGGGCCAGTCGACAGAACGGAACGTGAACGCACTCCAGTCTAATGCATGACGACAGGCGAAGCTGAACTCGCATATCAGAGCTGTACGAAAGCGGAGGGGGCACCGATGTATTATGTACTCCACGGCTGCAGCATCAAATACCCGTCTTGGAGCAAACTACTTGTTACAACCCTGCACTATGGCGTAACCTTCGCGATCCTTCGGCTTGCACAAGACCTCACGCGTTGATGTACATATGCACACGACGATGCGTAGTCTGACTTGCATGGAGGAAGGAGAGAGTGATTAACAGTCTGGTCACGCAGTCAGTCTGCGCGGATCTATGGTGTACAAAGCTATGCTATCTAGAAGCCAGCAACTTTCGCATGTAAAATAGCTTGCAAAAGAGAGTTGAAATAAAAATAAAAATGAACACTGAACAACCTGCTCGCGATTATCTGGTTAACTGCATCCAAGTCACATTTCAATGACATCCGCCAGTGATTGAACTTCATGTGGTAACGGTGGTGCAGCAGTGGCTAGGAAATGCCATAAGTATAGTCTCAATTCCTCAGCGGTAGATATATGTTCGTGGTTCACGGTACTGCTATGTCGGCCAAGACGGTCCCCGACTATTCTAAGACAAATCTCTGTAGAGAGCTCACTAATAATTCGGTACTTCAAGGTGAGGGTAGTCGCATACGAGCTTCTTGGGGGACGAACTTGTATCGTTGGTGTTGAATTCGATGCCAGCTTGGTCCGAAATCAACGTAGATATTGACAGCTTACTTACAGTTTGAGGATTACAGATCTATGGGCAGATTCATGGTCGGAGAAAATGGCAGACTCTTATGCCGTCTGACTAGGATCTGCTTGCGACCTGGATTCCTTCCGAAGTAGCGTGATGATAGCAGGTGCAACCGTCCAAGATATATACCGAATGGCCTCAGCAAACTAGCCTTGAAGGGATCCAGGGAGGCATAAGCTCGTGTATTCGGCTCAACGTCGTACAGGCAGCTCGGGATGCGGCCAGTGAAACTTCATGGAGGTTAGTGTTCCTCATCACTTGACTTCCAGGATGACGATATTTGTTGTCCCCAATGCAGGCCCTGAGCAAAGGCTATCAACCTTTCGGATGTGACTCTGGCAAAGTTCAATGCCGTGTGTGATCACTCGAAGATCCTGAAAACTCGAGCTCTTCCGTCAAGTCCCACACAGTAGCAAACAAACATATTTATCGTCCGAAACAACCTCGCATTGCTTTGCTACATAGGAGACAGCCTTCCGAAGACATCCTTTTCAGTCTTGGTTTCTTTCCCTGCAGCTTCTCGAATAATCACATTCATGTACAAAACTCCTAGCATTTTCTCCCGTGAAACTCTGCACTTAGTCCTTCCTGGGTCCAGACCTGTAGAGACGCAGGGTGGAGTCGTGGGTGAACTTGCGGATAAGAGAGTAGGCGGCGGCGCCGAGGGCGACGGCAAGGACGAGACCAATGGGGAGCAGCTCCACGGGGATCTTCTTGAGGGAGCGGATGCGCTGAGAGATGGTGTGCGCTGCGAGGCATTGTTAGTTATGGTGGCTTCGTGGGCGCACGGCAGAAGTGGTAAAAACTAACCAGAGTGCTCCTCCTTCTGTGACAGTATTAGCATTGTATACACGCAGGCAGTGTCGGTACATGGATACATACGGGAACGGGCGACTTCATCTTGGGAGAGGCCTGGAGGCGCAGGCCCCTCACGGGCTGCTGGGGGCGGAAAGCAGGCATGGCGCGCTGCCTGAGCATGTTGAAGGCACGAGTGGACTGCATTGTGGGTGGAGTGGCGAGGCGTAGAAGAGGCTTGAGGAATCAATGGTATGGCATGCGCCGGTCCTGCTCAGTTGCAGTCGCAGGTCGCCAGCGAATGCCCAGCTTGGCCTGGCTCGTGCGCAGCGGCTTCCGGCGAGGCGGCTTCCTCCTTCGTCGACGACCTCGAGCGCCCGATCGCATACTCAAGCAAGCAGACCAGCCCGCCGCCCACGACACCCTCACCACCGCCACCACCACTCAAACCAACAAACCCCCAGAAAATACCGCAAACATGTCTGACGACGAGGAGCGCGTGACCATGCCCTTCAAGTTCGTGACTGGTGCGTCCCACGAGCCCGCTTCCGCGCCAACTTGAGAGCAGAGATACTGACAGCCTCCCAGCCGGTACGCCTACACCCACACCACCCTCGCGAAACTCGACTCTACGGATATGTTGAACAGGCATTGGCCGTGTCTGGAATACATTGAGCTAATCCTCGTTCCCATCAGGCTTCGACGCCCGCTTCCCGAACCAGAACCAGACCAAGCACTGCTGGCAGAACTACGTCGACTACCACAAGTGCATCAACGCCAAGGGCGAGGACTTCAAGCCCTGCCGCCAGGTATGCGCCGCTCGCTAGGGGTTGGACAGGCTGTTTGCGATAGAAGCACACTCTAACATGTGCACAGTTCCTCCTCGCCTACCGCTCGCTCTGCCCGTCCGGCTGGGCCAACCGCTGGGACGACCAGAGGGAGGCTGGCACCTTCCCCGCCAGGCTCGACGATTAGATGTACAACCGGGGCTTGTAAGAGCTAGTTGGGAGAAATGCGGCCACAGGCCGAGGCGCAGATTGTATGGCTTTGTACATAAGTCAAGGATTGAGAAGTTTGTTTGACATCTATACCGCGTCGCCTAAGCACCGTGTCCACTGCCTTCTGCTCGCTGAAATTTCGACTCTGGATTCTCATAAAATACTGACCACAATTGATATATCTGGGCGAGATTGGGTCGAGCCAATGGCTTCGATGATGCTGACCCACGGCAAGGTCCGACGTCACGTGAGACGCCAAATTGTCTACTTAATCATTTAAACATCGCGCACCGCAGGGCATTACAACATTGGTGTCCAGGTTGCTAGTCGCTTGTTCTACTCATGCTTGGTCCGCGTATCGCTTTTTTTTTGTGCTCTTATGGGCATTCTGAGCTAACATGTTCGCACCTTGGACGGTGCCATCAAGCTACATCCGCAAATAGTCACAAATGCTTTCCAGATATCCACCAATTACGGTCTCTCACTGAAGGCTCGATCACAGCCAAGAAAACTTGGTATGGGCTTTTGGCACTCTGCATTATCGTGAAGTCCAGTATTTACCTTCGAAAGACTATGTAAAAACCACTACGAAATAAGTTCTCGCCCGCCTCTCAGACTCTGTACAGACAGTCAAGGAATCCTTCAGCCAGGCTACCAACTATGCTCTTGTCAGGTAGAGCTCCGGCAACACCATAGAGAGCAGCGGCATCGCCCTTCTTGTCGCTATCGACTTTGCCCTTGACACTGCTGACGACTTCCTCGAGATCTCGAATCAAGTCGTCCACAGCTGCCACGATTGGCAGCGTCACGGCCACGTGAATGGCAGCTGGGTCTTGCAGAGCGTTCAGGTGCCAGCCCTTCGCAGACATGCCATCGGCGACACTGTAGATGTCCACGAGGTTCTCGTCGTTCTTCGCGTCGATCGGAGCGCGGAAAGCCACGACAGAGACCATGGGCTTGCCAACGACTCGCAGTGAATTTCTGAGCTTTGGTGAATCGCGGATAGCGTCTTCGATGCGCTTTGCGGCGCCAACAATCTTGTGGCAGGTGTCGATGTAGCCGTTCTCGCCCATGTTCATGAGCGAAGCCCAGCATCCGGCAATGAGCGCACCGGGACGGGAACCAGCGATGTTGGGTGAAGCGTACACACCACCAGACCAGTCGGGGCAGATGTAGTATTGATACTTGCGCAAGGCGGCAGAGCGGTAGATGACACAGCTGTTGCCCTTAGGCGCGAAGCCATACTTGTGCGTGTCGACAGAAATGCTGGTGACGCCGGGAACACGGAAATCGAATTCGGGGGTTTCGAAACCAGCGCGAGCCAGGAAAGGAATGACGAAAGAGCCTAGACAGCAGTCGACGTGAAGAGGGAGCTTTTTTGCCACTGCAAGACGAGAGAGCGCAGGGATGTCGTCTACAATGCCGTGAGGGAAGTTGGGTGCGGAGCCGACGAGAAGAATGGTGTTTCTGTTGATCAAGCGGGAGACCTGGGCTGTTGAGACGCGGTATGAAGGGTGAGGACATGGGACAAGGTGGAGTTTAATCTTGAAGTACTCTCCAGCCTTGCGGAAGGCAGTGTGTGCAGTCTCAGGAAGAATCATCTCTGGCTCGCGAATGCCACGTTCATGGTACGCCTTTTGCCTCGCAGATAGGACAGCCATGAGAATGGACTCGGTACCGCCGCTCGTGGTGACTCCAGCGCCAGTATCAGGTGCATTGAAGAGCGACAATGTCATCGCCACAACTTCAGCTTCCATCTTTCTGACAGCAGGGAAGACATCCGGATGGATCGGATTGCTCACACCAAACTTCCTGAAAGCCTCACTTTGCAGGTCGGACAGCTCATCGCCTCCGTGATATACTGCACCGCTCACACGTCCATCCTCCCAGCGCGTGTGTTTCATTTCTCCCAGCTTCTTCAACTCTTCGCGCACTTGGTCTGCGCTCCATCCAGAAGCCGGTAGCGCTGTGTACTTTGTCACGCCTGGACCCGAAGGCACCAACTTGGTCTCAAGCTCCATGATCGCTTTGTCCACATCTGCTCTGACCTTTGCTTGCACGAAGGGTAGCTTGAGGAAGAGTCCGTACAGGCGCTTGTATACAGCCTTGTAGAGCTGCTGGAATGAGCCGATGAGTCCATAGCCACGGAGATGGATGAATGTCTTCTTGGTGTATCGTAGTAGGAAGAGGACCAGGAGCAGGTTTCGGATGATGTCCAGTCCTTGGTTTACAAGTTGTTGCCGTGAGGTGGGTCGATTGAAGGCGTACTGCTTGCCGAAGCTAGGTAAGCTCACGGCGAGTCGTGACGAGCCCGGCATGCTGGCGGTGTTGCGTGACGTCGTCGGTGATGCACAATTGTCGAGACGGATATAGGAAGATTGTCAGTCAGGAAGATGGGAGACTTCGCACAAGAAATAATATCTTTGCAGTCGCTCTAGTCGAGCCCTAGTTGATGTTCACGAGCCAAAGCGGAACGAACGTCTGGGGCCTCGGTGTCTCGCGGTGTCTCGCTTCCCGTCACAGGAACGAATCAGCCAATGAGATGACAACGTGATGCTGTTTGAGGATTGTACGAGCTCGAGAACTCGTACTCGTACGATATGCCGCGTCTCACACCAGTCATTGGGAAGCGATGCAAGTCATGGCAATACAAATGTGCTTCAAGTATTGCATCAGGGACGACTGGAAGGTCACCTTGTACACCCAACCTCAGAGTGTCTTTACAGACCATACACAACACCAGGGACTTTGTCAGCATAAACCCGGTACAGTCACTTCATCACATTCCCTTTGATGCGCAGAATTTTGTCGAGTATGTACATTCTGTTTCTTGTTACTACTCTTCTCGGTGCTATACACAAGCTATTCTGCAAATCCAGGCAATCAGGATGAAACAAAAACTTTCGTCTAGCCTTGGGTCGATTTCAGACCCATCATTACTCATATCATGATATATTCCCCATCGACCCGGTCCATGGCCCTCCGCCAGCGGAACGCCTGTCTGCCCTTGCAGCCCATGGGGACCTCACTGTCCCTTCGCCTTGCGATGACTTCGTAGTCTTGTCCAGCGCCGACTTCGCCGTCCATCCACACTCGCTCCAGAACCTCCAGGCAGGAGATGTTGTTGTAGAAGCCGCTCTCTCGTTGGATCTCAAGACAACGCTGTCTGATGAGATCACGGTGGCCTGCATCAACGGCCTCGGTGCCAGCGATGAAGAGGGGCCAGAGAAGGAACTTGTTGACACAAGACGTAATCGGCAATGCAGTAATGTGATACAGCACAAGGTTGACCGTGGACTGGAACTCCGGTGCTGACGAAGGCAGGAATGGATGCGCAAGTCGTGTCACATACAGTAAGGCCGAGAAACGGAACGACTCGGAGATGTGCAGCAAGTCTCGCTGTTCAGCTGCAAGACGTGCTGGGTCATCGTGGCTGTCGGCCGCCGACGGCATGGTCGAAAAGTCCATTTGCCATTGCGTCAGGCGAATACGAATGTCGTGCCACTCGGCCCAAAATTCTCGACGATCGTCGAATGCAGGTCTGGACGGGTCCTCCACGAAGTAGTCTTCATCGTCCTCGGAGATGATAGGTGTGCCCCAACCATTGCCATCTATGAATTCATAATCTAATGCCGTGAGTGATCGGTCAGCCTTGCCTGTAGCTGTCGGCCACTTGGATTCCTGATTCTGGCCACCTCGAGGGGTCCTGTTGCCTCGCTGTGGCGTTACTGGCCGTCCTTGGCTAAGGAGGTTCAACCGACCCAGACGAGCTATCAGCTTGAAGAGCCTTCCGTCACAGCCAGAGAACTGTTCCAATGCTCCTAGGTTGGAGCTGTAGTTTAGCATATCCATGCTGTCGCCCTGGACTTGGGCTTCGCGATCGTTGACCGCCGATGTCATGACGTCGAACCACGAAAAGAACATTTCGACCCAATTAGTGAAGTTGCTCTTGGTGTTTGGATTTCGCATAGACATCAGCTTTTGCACGCCTGCGAGCTGTGTCTTGAATTTGCTGAATCCTGTGTCGCAGACATGGAAGAGACAGAGTACCAGCAAAGTTGCTAGAACAGAGTCGTCTTGGGCAGCGCGAGGATCGGCAAGCTGGATGTTGAGCTGCTCGATAGACACCTGCTTGTAACAGCTCTCCTCAGCTGTCGGCTGCGTGGTGTCTTGGACGTCAAAAGCACTTGTGATCTCAGCCGCAAGTCCAATTTTACGGCTGCCGATTTGGCGCATCCTCATGTTGTTCGTTGAAAGTGCGGCAATGGCATGCTGCAATCCTTCGTTCTGAGCTGCAAGATGGATGATGTGCATGCGGTAAGGATTATCTGGACCATCGAACGCCACCAGGAATGGACAAATGTGCTGATCATAGTATGTGATCAGAGACTGCAATCGAGGCGACACGAAGAAGAATGGGTGGTCGAAGTTGGAATGAATGAGGGACACTTCATCGTTCCGGCTGCTCTCCTCTTGCTGTTGGAGCTCGGCATCCAGAAAGTCTTCACTAAACAGGGCGTTGCTGAACGATTGGATATCGGCAGGTTCCACACTTCCAAAGTGACGAGCAGATCCCATACTCTGCAGAGAATCGATACTAGAGCTCAGAGAGTGAGGATATGATTCATTCGCGGAGTTGTACGATGATGGGTCCATATATGATTCCAGCGAGTGATGTTGCTCGTTGAAGATCGTCGACGCGGGAGTTTGCGGGTATTCGGATGGCGAGTTCCATTCGTCGGTATATGAACTCATCGACATGGCAGACATGGGATATCCATCGTGCTCGAAGTGGGGAGTGATGGCAGTGTGCAGTTGTCCGGGTGGTAATTGGTTCGACGCCAGCAGTCGATGATTTACGAAGCCGGGGACGTTCCAACCTCCTTGGAGTTGAGGTGCTGGGATCGGAATACTGAGTGAAGGATGTGGTGCTTCACTCTTGGGGGGTGATGAGTTGGTTGGTGAAGCGTGATTTGTAGCAGTCGGTGTTGGCGTTTGAGAAGACTCGACGGCGGCACCAAGGAGTGAGCTCTTCCTACGTTTTGCCACACTCCTGCTCATTGCTGAATCGCTTCCATTCGGCTTCCTGCTCTCTACAGGGCTGGAAAGGCCTCTAAGCTTGCCCCGACTTGCAACACCGACACCCCACGTCAACGTCGTCTTGTACCCGGAACAGTCCTTTCCAATCGATATGCATGGCGTGCAATAGGGACGTTTTCTGTCACATCCAACGGACCGCTTTTGACAAGTGAAGCAGTCATCCTGAGCACCGCCAGCGCCAGTCCTTCTTCTTCGTTTCTTTGCTGGAGCAGCAGTAGGTGCCGGATCGTGGACGTGCTCTTCCTTGGGAGGCACCGTCATTTCGTAATTGCTATCCGCACGGATACTATGTCAAGGTGATCCAGGATTATGATAAATGTTGAGGAGGTTGGTAGTAGCACAGGGGTTGGAGAACGAAAGGGTCAATGGGTAAGAATAGCGAAGTTGGTAGGGTCAGGAACAATTGGGAGGGCGATCCAGAGTAAAGAGCTCTAGATTTACTGTGGCCCAATCCCTAGCCAAAAGCAAGCTGCAATCGTCGAGTAGTGACAGGGACCGCGGCTCCATACCCTTAGCGTGCACGTTATATGCAGACTACGCAGGAGAAGGGACCTGGTCGGTGTCGCGTGCGGGCGCAGGCCTGAAGTACAGTCCACGGTCCTGCTATCTCGCTGCGCACTCCCAAAGGACACCCGTCACCACGCAAATAATATCGCAGCACTGCCTTTGTCTAGCGCGCCTTGTGCCGGGGGCAGCCAGCGGCTTAAGGTACAATGCACGTCTTGCGTATGATAGAAGGGCTTGATCGTTCGATAGGCCTTCCGCCACCCTGCCGTCGCATCTCACCGACGGCCATATGGGTGTGCAGGCCAGCGGCCAACGGGCAACGGGCCAGCATGCAGATGCAGGTGCAGATCTGCCAGGCTACCAGTCGCGCGCCGCTCCAAGTATACAGTAGTGGCCTTTGCCAGCGGCCTGTGCCTCTTCATCCCAGCGTCCCCAGCGCGAACGTGCCATGCAGTCGAGGCAGTTAGCGTGGGGTCCCTGTGCGCAGTACCGCAGCGTGGGAGGCGCCAGTGGCCTTGCAGCAGGCCGGCTGATATCCGAGAAACAATCTCGCGCCAGCCAGTTCGCCTGCGAGATTGGCAGGGTAGGGTATGCACCACCGAATGGTAGATTGCAGCGCCACCATCCTCGCGCTCCGGCAAATTGCATAGCAAGCGCCGGCGCGGCTCGAAGCCCACCAATACATGCCTCGCGCTCATATTGTACAGAGACGTCAGGCCCTCAGCGAGACATTCTACCGAGGCTGCAAGGAAGGCCTCGCTTGACTATCGCGCCTTGATGGCGTTATCTGTCGTGTGAATAATGTGATAAGCAAGCGAAGCGTTCCCCGATTTCTAGAACCCGCCGCGAGTGCGTAAGGCGACCCGCAGCATGAACACCAAGCTCAATAGCTGCCACCACCAGCGCGCCGTACCAAAGCATCCTGTAGCAATAGGTCAACAGCACCACCAGAAGTCGCTCCGTACGCCTGCAGCACCAGCGCTGCATCGCCCGCCCGGAGCCTTGCGGGACCACAGAGACCGGTGCGAGTGGCTGTGAGGATTCGGGAGGGCCGACTCCCCCTCATCATCCTGCGGCCCCCATCGCACAAAAACAGCCAGTCGACCGAGGAGGTTTGCTGCTAAGGCAAGTAAGGCTCTCTGGCGCAGCCACATCCACCATAGCGCGCGTTCGCCGGAGTTTGGTACTGTCAGCGTGAACATCGTCATCCGCGAGAAGCGAGAAGTCGCCGGCTCCTGCAATCCTAATAGTCACAGAAACAGGCGTTCGTATCACGAGACTTGGTCGAGAGGCGGCGGCTCGTGCATCCTCTGAAACCTTCCCCTTCTTTTGCAGCAATACCATGACACCGCGAATCTCGAAAAATACACCCCTTGTCGCCCGTTGCCCACTTCGAACCCCGCAACCCCGCGATGCCTGCATCCATCGCTGCGAAAGCGTCTGGACGTAGGGCAAGCCGTTCGCGCAGGCGTGAAGTGGTGTAACCGTGTAACGTTTGTGCACGAGGGACAACGTGCTCCGAGTACTGACTTTGTGCCCAGCCCACCGGATGCCGAACGGAACGAACAATTCAGATTTCGACTTGGCTTCTGGTACAGGAACGCGGCAACGGATGGCGGGATTATGTAGGTCCGAGCCAAAAACCTGTCGTGCCTATCTTCAGGATGCGACTTCAACGAGCTGAACCTTCTCCCTCACAATAGAAGTACAGTACCGCTGGACCTGGCGCACCGTGCGCGTGGTTAACGCACATTGTGGGGAGTTGACAGGTGACCGCTACAATTCTGTGGTGGTGGTAGAAGCTGTTGTCGCCGCCATGTGGAGCCGGCGCTTGTAGTGATAAGATAGCCTGTAGCCCGAATCTAAGACTGAGGCACGGTTGCACAGGAGATGACAGCGTGAAGTTCAACTCACAGTTTTGACGCCATGCTGACATCTTCATACTTTGCAACATCCAGGCGCAGTTCGTGCGGTAGGTTTGCATCGTGTAACCTAGTTTTTCCAATCACAAGGACTTCTTACGCACCTCCGACAGCAGCGCAAATATGGCTCATCTGAAAGATCTCCACTCCGACTTTGCCCTTCGCGCTGGGTCTCTCTACGAGTCCGTAGAACACGGGTCATAGCCATCTTGGCGAGAGATACCGTACTCGTGGCTAGCAGTGGGTGTGTCAACGTACCCTCGATCTTGGCCCTTGTCAACGATAAACGGGTTGCACAACACGTTGTGCTAGCACACGTGGTCATGGTCGACTGCTCACGACAGCACAACACAGCGTTCAACCGTGCCGTGCGCAGCCGTTGTTGCTCGTTCTCCCGGAAGGCAAACCCTCAAATGGTGGGGAGTTGATCTACAGCGATCAGATACTATTATCATTCCGTAGCGTATTCTGCGTCGTTCTCGATGGGCCAGGTACACCTGACTCTTCTCGTAGTTGATCACGCACGCAGCTCTAGCGACCGTTGCACATCAGAGAAAGGTACTGTAGCATTTCCGAGGTAAGTTAGGGTCACGGCGTATGTTATAACAATCTTCCCGAACATGGAGCCGTCGTATTCCACAGCATAGCGCTTGGCACGAAGGCAGCGGCTCAACTACATCCACGGAGACAAGCTGATACGACTCGTGTCGATGTTGATCGTTCTGTCCAGCTCATGTTCTCAAGCTGGTGACTAGTGATCTAGTGATGACGCTACTGCAATGCAGCGGTAGTGACACTGCAGGCGGTGTGCAGACAAAAGAAGTCGACAGAACGTCTCTTGCATTAATTGCGCTATCAAATGTGTATGCCGCTTCGAGCCTATCGAAAGTTGGCGTCATGTCAATCCAAGCAATATTGACGCCTTTAGACGTGCATGCAGCCATGTGCGCCACTGAGACATGCAGGAGGAGTTGGAGAGTGGGGAGTAGTGGAGCGGTGCTCGAGCTATCGTGGTAAGGCTCACATGCAGTAGCAGCCGCTATCGTGCGCAGCTACGCATACTAACAACGACGGACTTACATGCGATCCTAGTGATATTCGCGCAAAGGCTTAGGTTGAGTAAGGTAGATTGCTGGTCTTGTTCCTCGCTACGAGCGCGAGATGGTCCAGATCATGCCTCTCCATACTCAGCCCTACCCATGAAACCCCACGATGTTGGTGTCTGCACTGTTTTGCGCATCATGGCCGTCACGAATCTGGTCGTTTTGGCTCGATCAGACCTTCCAGCCTTCAAGCCCCTAGAGATGACCGTATGCGATGCGATGTCCCAATGGATCACAGCGCACGAGAATGATCTCGGCTCCGTTTGGCCACCGAAGTGATGGAACAAGTGCTAGATGGCAATATTGACGGTGCTGACGCAGGAACATGTGCTAGTTCGCCAAATGCATGTTGGGCGTCGAGGGCATCAGGAGCTCTCAGAGCGTCTGTGAGCTTCGAAGCTCAGTGGTGTGCGGAACAGAAGTTTGTGCTCCATATCCAGAATTGTGCATAGCACCTTCTTCTGCTGCTGCTGCTTCTTCATCATAGTTTGCGATATCAACGTCGTGTGAAGTAACTCTTTGAATCGTTGTCCCTATTGCCAGCTCGCAAGGATCTGTCTTTGATATCGTCGAAGTCTCGTATAGCCGCACGTTGGTTGCTCCAGGCAAGATTGAAGCAACGATCTCCACCGCTACAGCAACCATGTGAAGAACGCAACAGCATGATGCGTCTGCTTACAGTCTACTTGAAAATCAAGTCGTCACAGCTATATGGATGGCATGTATGGCGCTTCTACCTCGATGGCGAAGATGATCATTTTAGTACCGATGTCCCGTTGCAGTGGTCTGGTCTGGTTGCTGATGAGATTGATGCTTGTATGTCTATTCCATTTCGATAGCATTCCAATGTGATATATACTTCTATATACGATGGTGTAGGAAATGACTCCCTGAAGGTGTTTACGAATTCGCTGGCAAGAAGTGTATTTCATGATGTGATCTCTCGAGTCCCATACCCGCTTCGCTCGAGTCGCGTTGCCAGGGAGAGTCTTTTGGAGCTATTGTATATTAGTTACGCTTGGACCAGCCGCGTGGTTCGCCATTGATTCCATCCCTTCTCTCTTCACACAACCAACGTGCGCAATCATCAGACCCTGCTTCTGCTTGTATCCATATCACCCTTCTTCATCACCGTAAGTCTCATCGTCTGCCTCCTGCAAGTGCGGCAAGCTCTATACTGACCGACAATATAGCTCCTTGAAGCTTTGCGTCATTTGAGCCCTCGCGCCAGTTGTCCCTCCCGGCAGCAATTCATCACCACCACCACAGTCGCGACGACACATCCTCGCACTCCACAACACACATAATACAACATGCGCGCCTCTTCCGTGCTTCTCGCCCTGCCGGCGCTCTCCGTCGCGCAGCAGGTTCCTCTTCTGGACAACGTTGTCGGCCAGGTCAAGGGCTGGTTCGCACAGGCTTCTGAGACTGCCTCCTCTGCCATCCCCGCCGCGCCCTCGTCGATACCCAACCCGGTCGATGCCGCCACTGCAAAGATTGCCGACATCCAGGTGCCTGCTCTGACTCTTGCCAACCACAAGGACCTCATCAAGCCCGGCGCCGCCTCAGCCAGCTCCGGCAGTGAGGACTGGATGGTCTTCGTGACTGGCGGCAACACTACATGCTTCGGCTTGTGCAAGCGCCCTGAGGAGGCCTTCAATGGCAGTGTCGCTCTCCTGTCCGCCACTCCCAACCCGCCCAACCTTGCCTACTTGAACTGCGAGCGGGACGGTGTCCTCTGCAGCGCCTGGGGTGTCAGCCCTCCTCGTGTTCTTCACATTCAGCTTCCCCAGCCGCTCGCCGACCAGAGCACTCCTGCTACCACTGTCCGCGTCCTCTCTTTCAACCGCACCACCGTCTCCGCCTCTGAGATCGCCGCTGTCCACCTTGACGAGACCTACAAGAAGACCGAACCCTACGAGGGCTTTTTCCATCCCTTCAACGGCCCTCTCGCTGAGTACGGACTCAACATCCCTGTTGGCTACGCTATCTGGGGCTTCTCCAAGATTCCCAGCTGGGCTTTCATGATCGGTGTCTCTTTCGTCAGCCGCAACATCATGTACGTATCGCAGTGAATTCCTGCAATTTTCATCACGCAAATACTAACAATGTTCACAGGGGAAGACAAACCGCCCGCCGCACTGCTCCTGCTGCTCCCGCAGCCCAGCAGTAAGCTCGTCGCCTCTATTCTGCCGATGAGAAGACAGACAATTCACCGCACATGCCGCGATTTCATCACCATCTATAGTCTATCTATAGTTGGGCCCGCCGCAAGGCAAGATGTACAGCTGCCCGATATTGAGGCATTCGTTTGAAGAAACAACACATTTGTAGATCACTTCAGATGCAATATTGGATTCGGGGATACCATGGAACGATTATTTATTGGAACATCGAGATGTTGAATTAAAAGTTTGCAATCTCCCAGGTGGACTGCAGTACCATTCGTTCAAAGTGCCTGGGGATGACGTTCAACCAATATAGTGACCTTATGCATTCCATTGTTATCGTGCAAGGTATCACTTTTGAAATGCCAGCAGTGGCACACTTGCGACTTCTGTATACTCCTCGCCCACAACCTCTCCATTCTCGATCCGCTTCTTAGCACCCATTTCACAGATAGCGATCCTGTCAAGCACTACATCTCTAGCCCATACGAAGTCTGCGTACTTGTGCAAGAGAGCACGTGCATCAATCTTCATAGGTGCATTAGCTTTGGAGCCGTGGCCTTGCGACTTTCTGCCTTTAGCATAGATAGTGTTGACAAGAGTTGCATGTAACTTGAGCTTCCGGTCATCAGGGACGAGCATGCCTTCTCTCTTGAAGATGTCCTGCAAAGCCAAGCAAAAAGGGTACAACCGCTCCGATGAGTCGCAGGGCTCAATGTAGATGATTGACGTCTTCTCAGGGACGTGCATCGAAACCAGCCCTTTCAGATCAATCGTCAGAGGACCGCTAATAGCTGCTCGCGATGCACGTTCCGCAGGTGGTGGTGAGACCGGTCGTCGTAAAGAAATGGGTCTTCCATCTTTAGCCAAAGGTTCCTTCGGCGTTATTATTTCCTGCTGATCGACGGTGGTCCCGGGCAGCGCGTCAGCCGCATTTGTAGAGCGTAGTAGTAATTGCGTGATGTCGAGGCTTTGGAGTAATTTGATTGCCCTGTCTAAGCGGTCGTGATCCAAGCTCATCACACCGAGAGTGCAGTGCATTAGACCGACGGGTCGAATGGCTTTGGGGTGTATAATATGGGTGACGCCATTTTCGCTAGCCGTTTCTCGAGGTTGTTCCGAGGTGACATGTTCTCGGAAGCACGCTACGCTCGCTTCCAGTTGGGGCTTTGAGGTGCTGGTTATTAGTGGAAGACACAGGAAATGTGTCAGGGGTGGCTTCTTCGCCGACGGTGGTTTTCGGTGACCTTTGCGTTGTGGCATCCTTTCTCGATGTTTGGTGACGGCGATGGTTCGATTTCGGATCGGTCCTGTGGTCGTGGTCCTCTGAGGTGATGTGAGGTAGAACGGTTCTAGTAAAAGTATTAAGAGAACTGCAATGTCAACACTGGGGTACAATATTCCAGGTTGCAATCATCGTGGATGCTATGTCAACTTTCAGGTCAGGTGTAATCATGATGGCTCATATTGAAGACATACCGCCACACGCTACTTTTCGACAGAGATAATGCGGAATGTACAGCAAGTTGCAACTTTAATATGGAAGAGTGGCTGCGAGCCATATAAAATCCATTATGCTCGTTTGTTAGGAGACTCAGATCGCTTGAGGATAGAATATCAACCCCAAAAATCGTATAGTAGGGTTACGACCCTAATAAATGAATGTAGCATGACCTCACAGTCATGCATCCCACTTTCAAGCAGGCGCCAATACATAAAGTTACGTGTACCAGATACACACCGTGGAACAACGCCTCACCGCAACAAGTATGGCCGATACCGCCACGACCACCAGCAGCAATGCTCCCGAAAATGAGACTCCGAACCAGCGAACAGCACGCCTTCGCCGCGAGAAGCGCAACGCCAAAATGGCAGCAACTGGCGAAGACCGCCTGGCCAGAATCAAGGGATTGAACGGCGGCATAGCACCTCCCGACGAGGCACTCGGAGGACCGGTAGTTGCTCCTACCGCAAGTGCTCCAAAAGCAGCGACCGTTCACGACGACCCCGAAGAAGTTGACATCTCGGACCACCCATACACTTCCAAAAATGTGTCTCAGGCAGGCACACCCAGAGCAGGAGGTGCGGCGCAGGAGAATCCACTTCAGCAAGCGATGATGCAGATGCAGGCTCAGCAGGCTCAGCAAGTCCAGGGCGGCGAAGAAGAGGATCCCATGATGAAGATGATGCAGCAACTCATGGGCATGCAAGGTGGACAGGACCCCAACGATCCGAACGCCATGGGCCAGGATCTTCCGCAAATGGCACAGATGCTTAGCACAATGATGGGAGGCGGAGGAATGGGCGGTGCCGACCAGCAGCAACCATCCACCGGGTCAGCATACCTATGGCGCATCGTGCACGCCATTTCTGCTCTGATCATCGCTGTCTACATCGCTCTCACCACGACTTTCAGCGGATCCAGGCTCGCCAGAACCGAGAACGCATTCATCCAGGACGTCAACTATGGTCTCGGCGCTAAGCCTTTCTACATCTTCGCAACAGCCGAGCTGGTGCTGCAGACCTCTAGATACTTCGTCGAAAAGGGCCAGCTACAAGGAGGAGGCATTCTCGCAACAATCGCCAACAGTGGCTTCGTTCCTGAACCGTACGCGCAGCTGATTAAGACTATTGGGAGATACTCGACCATCTACTCGACGATTGTGAGCGATGCCATGGTCGTTGTCTTCGTGCTGGGAGCAATCGCTTGGTGGAAGGGCCTGGCAGCAGCATAGCAGTTGCATCGTTTAATGTTGTTTCTGCGTTTTGAGCGCTTTGCTATTTGATATGGCACGGATGCATCATAGTTTCTAGTACAGATCAAAAAATCATAATGTACAGCCATCATGTTTACATGAAGTTCCCCAAACCCAAAATTTTTCCCTCGAAACGCCATGCTATGCTCCTTCAACAATATCACATCCCCACCCTTAGGCGTTCTGTGAAGCGGCAATGTCACCACGAGCCTGCTCGAGCAGCTCCTTCTCCCTCTTCTGCCTCGCGCGGACTTCAGCACTCAACTTCGATGCAGCAGCGCTCCTCACTCTCTGCTCCTCGAGCGTGGCCAATTCCTCCTTCTCCGCTGCCGTGGGCTCGACGGGGTAAGCCTTTGTTAACCGCACGAAAGCCTCGAGGATCTCTGTGTTGTTGGAGTGTGTCATGTTGATCGTCTCTACCCTTTCGGTGGAGCTGGCATCTGAGGGTGTGGTGTTCTTGGTCGTGCTGTCGCGTGCGGCAGGCGCAGAAGTGGCGGACGAAGACGATTGCACGGCATCTGGGTTGGTGTAGTGGACGCTGAGCAAGGCTGGGTCGGTTTGGGCGGCAGTTCGGTCGATGCTCATGGGAACGGCCGGGTTGTGGAACTTTAGACGGACAAGCTCGTGGCGCCAGAACATCCTGGACCGATCGTTAGAGTAATCTGTGTACAATGAGAGCGCTCCCAAGCCTACCTGGGTCCCATGTGGCCGCCATTGATCTTGGGCGCGAAACGAAGGTGGATTCTCTTGATGTCCTTGGGTAGGACATATGCGCCGGATCCGAGGCGAATGGAGAGCAGCTTGGTCTGCAGCTTGCGCATGCGCTGAGAGAGGGAGTTGGCCACCATGACTAAGGAGGTGTGAGTGAGGTATGGAGTACTGCTTGTTTCCTACAGCCCGTGGCAGTGAGGTGGTAGCACCCTGTTCAGACTGCACTGGCGGCGCGAGTCATGTGAGCGTCTGGCTCTCTTTTTGCGGAGGAAGCACCTCACCTCCGCGCCTGCAATTGGCAAGGCAGGAAGCGCATTGAGAGCACAGCGCTGCACACTCGCCCGCCCGATCGCACGCTTCGGCACTCTTCGACTCGCCTGCCAGCATCGACTGCGGCTGCATACATCGCACTGCACGCATCTGGCCACAATGGCCTCCCTGCTCCGCCGCTCCGGCTCGCTGGCCCCTGCGAGAAGGGCGTTCTCGACTTCCACTCCCCGCCTCGCCAGTCTGCAGTGGGACAGGAACAACAAAGAGCTCCTCGCAGACACCGTCCCAGAATACCCCTATGGACCTCCCACACTTTACAAGCAGTCTCGCCGCGGTCTCTATGGCGAGCAGCGCATTCGCTTCGGAAACAACGTCTCAACCAAGGGCAAGAACAAGAGCAGACGATCATGGCGCCCCAACATCTTGAACAAGAGGCTGTTCTCAAAGGCGCTCAACAGGCATATTCAGATCAGGGTCAGCTCGAGAGTGCTGAGGACGATTGACAAGCTTGGCGGTCTGGACGAATATCTGCTTGGAGAGAAGGAGACCAGGATCCGGGAGCTGGGAGAGAGTGGTTGGTGGCTGCGATGGGCCATCATGCAGACCAACGCAATCAAGAAAAGATTCGCCGCAGAGCGTGTAGCGCTGGGTCTACCTGCCGACTCTGAGGAGCTGCGCATCGAGGAAGAAGATGCAGAGGCTGTCGTAGCCGCTTCCATCCCCGACGCCGAGATCGCGGAACTCACACTCGAGGAGCATGCCGACCCCGAGCTCGAACCCGAGTCTTTCGTCTCAGAGACTCTGGCCGAAGACGACATTTTCCAGTTGGAGCAGTCCGAGAACGTTAGACCGCTCAAGTTCCGCGTCGCCCGAAACAAGTACATCATGTTGACGCAGAATGGCTGGGAAAGCTTGACGCCCTCTCCAGCCGCGCTGAAGAAGCAGGAACTGCTTGCAAAGGACAGGATCAGACGAAACCTGTCACAACATCGTGCTTTGCTGCTCAACGGCAAAATCGAGGCGCTCAGGAGAAGGCTGACAAAGTACAAAGTGGAATATACAGTGGAACCCGCGGCGGATGGCTCGGAGAGTACAAGCGACGGTGGTTCATCACAATCCGAGCCATCTCTTGAGACGAGGACACGGCTAATGACCGAAGAGGAGATTGAATCTGTCGTTGCTGAGGCAGAGCCAATCTTTAAAGACGAGGTGAAGGATCGGATCGATCGCTTGGTGCGGGAGAAATACGGAGACCCTATCCGCAAGTTGCAGGCCATGAAGGAGAAGAATCGACGCGAGAGGCGTGAGAAGCGTGAGAAGGAAGCGCAAGACACGCTTGTTGAAGTCGAACCTGTTGTTGTTTAGATGGGTCGCACCAAATAGCATGGCCGTATTGCCTTGAGGCGCCAGCATCGCATGTAAAATTGTATATTAGACAACAGAAATTCGTATATGATGGATCAGGAATAGACTGTAAAATTGTTGCCAATGTGACTGAGCAAGCCCTTCAAATGCATCTCAATCGTGCCTGTCCTTTTGTAGAGACCATGGCCTTGATACACACGTGCATGGTCTACAATCGAATCACCATTTCAATATGAACTATGTCAAGTAAGTGTAGAAGCCTTCTTACTTGTTTGCGATGTTCGAGTCGTTTTCTAGGGAATGGATGTCATAACCCCCAAGCACGCACGAGCAAGAGCGCAACGCGTGCTCCAAGTGAACGTTCCAGCAGCTGCCGTTCATTCACCTCTTCTTCTCGCACGCCGCTGAAAGACACGCTTAAATTCCCTACGATCTTGAGTCGCTCGAGTTGCCTGATCAATAATACGATGAGGGAAAGATGGAAAAGAGAAAAATACCACCTCGCAAAGAAGACCGCGTAATTGTGCATTTCGTACGTACCCGTATCTCGCCACCACAGTAATATGTCCCACTGACGATGCATCGCCACGCAGGACTACGACTGCTTCTATGCGGCTGTCTTCGAAGCCAAGAACCCAAGTTTGAAGGCTCTGCCCTTCGCCGTCCAGCAGAAGCAGATCATAGTGACTTGCAACTACACAGCGCGAAGTCGCGGCCTGCACAAGCTACAGCTCATTCGCGATGCGAAGCGAATATGTCCAGATGTCATTATCGAATTGGGAGAGGATATCAGCCGTTTCCGAGATGCGAGCAAAGAGCTTTACAAGTTCATTGAAGCGTACACGTGGAATGGTAAGGTGGAACGTTTGGGTTTTGATGAGGTTTTCATGGACGTCACCGACATGATCGACTACAATATGCAAATACTGAACAAGAATGCTCTGGACCATTCTTTCTTTCAGACATCCAGAGAGGATCCTACGCTTGGATTTGCCTTCGACGCTTCTGCTGTGGCGGGCCATGTCTATCCTAAAGATTACCAATACCCTGCGGAGGGAATTGTGGACGAGCAAACACTCCGACTTCGCCTTGGGAGCCACCTGGCAATGTATATGCGACATGAGCTCGAGCAGCATAAAGGATACAGCGCCACCGTCGGAATCGCGACCAATAAACTCCTGGCTAAACTGGTTGGCAACCTCCACAAGCCGAAAGATCAGACCACGCTGATGCCCGATGTTGGAAATGCAATGGGTAGTAATGCCATGACTTTCGTTGGTGACCATGAACTTGGTAAAATACCCGGGATCGGGTTCAAGCTCGCCCAGAAGATCAGAGAGTTCGTGCTCAATCGCCCAGCGGAAATTGACAACGGACTTGTCTATGGCGGCACTAAGGAGCATGTCACTGTCGAAATGGCGAGAGCGTGCCCCGAGATGAATCCAGAGATGCTCGAGAAGCTGCTCGCTGGCCCAGGATCACAGCATGGCATAGGCCAGAAGATCTGGTGCCTCTTGCACGCTGTTGACGGTACCGAAGTTACTCAGATGCGGACGGT
This sequence comes from Cladosporium colombiae, assembly GCA_026122715.1. Lineage (NCBI taxonomy): Eukaryota > Fungi > Ascomycota > Dothideomycetes > Cladosporiales > Cladosporiaceae > Cladosporium > Cladosporium colombiae. The sequence continues at coordinate 1,674,107 of JAKZFA010000001.1, read as the reverse complement.
GCCTCGCCAGATCAGCATCGAAGACAGTTACATACGGCTGGATACTCTGCCTGAAGTCCTCAAAGAGCTGAATATACTAGCAAAGAGTCTGCTTACTCGGATGCGAATCGACCTACTCGGCAGTGAAGACGACGTCGACCCAGTCTCCGCAGGAGGTGAAGAAGAGGAAGACACCAAGGTAGCAAACACTGAGGGGAAGAAATGGCTTGCTCACCCGAAGACGCTGCGTTTGACAACACGACCCAGGCAAGCACTACTTCCGGATGGCACTCGACCACGGTCTTTCAAGCGGATATCTCATTCTGCTCCGTTGCCAAACTTCGTCTTTGGCCTGAGTGAAAGTGTGGACAGCTTAGCAGACAAGCTGGTGAAGGAGGCTTTGATAGGCATGTTCCGCAAGCTTCATCCTGAAAGGGCTGGGTGGAACCTGAGCCTGGTCAATCTCGCCGTGACAAATATGGCGGAGACAGCCGGAAATAGCAAGACCGCTAAGGGGAGAGATATTGGGAATATGTTCAAGAGGCAAGAGGATGTGCTCAAAGACTTCAGAGTGACGGATGACGAGGAGGTTGCCAAAGGCGACATGTGGAATGAAGGCGCGAAGACGGCTGAACATGAGGAGGAAGACAAGGTGGAAACAGGCACACACGATGACTGGGAGAACGAAGAGGATGAAGAAGATGGGGACGTTTGTGAAGATTGTGGCATGAGACTACCTTCATTTGCCATGGTAGCTCATCGCCGCTTCCACGTTGCTGCCTAATCGCACTATCTGTACAACTAGGATAGATCCGAGCCTACACAGATGAACAGCGCGCCTTCACGATCGCTTCGGCTCGCCACAAACCTCGACCTCACAGACGAAGCGATGGCAACGGATGGCAATTTGATTGACCACACCGTAGGTGCCTCTGGTAGTTATAGCACAACTATGTCAACAGATCCCAGGCTGGCATTAGTGGGAATAGCTTCTAAGTCAACTAGAGTCACCGCTGAGATGTCACTAGAGCTTAGTATGCATCAAGTATTCCAATGTGCTAGTATCATTCCTTGCAGAATTAGTAATGGCTATGCTTGCCGCTGAGATACTACTGAATGGGCATAGTTACCTCAATACCCGGTACACTCGTATCGTCAACAAAAGATTCAAGGGCGGCCCTACCCGCCACTGAGATGCTGGTTGCAACATCCTTGTATCTGCGTAGCTAGTAAGCCGGTGTGGTTCGCCATGGCCATAAGAAACATTCATGCTTACCATCGAGATACCAAGCATGAGACTCTCACGTTCTTTTATCTAGAAGCTGGTGTGCTCTAACGTACCCGTTGAGGTAGTCATACCGACCATTGAGATAATACTGATGATACACAAGCTGTAAGCAAATGTAGGCGCAAGACTTATGAGATGGAGATGATCATGTTATGCAATTTTTTTTCATTTGCTGAGACTAGGGAATGAGGTTCCGAGGACGCTCGGCGCCGGACCGTATTGTACATGGAGGTCGGGAGGATCTTCCATATACGGTCCTACAATCTACGAGACGTCCACCCATTCACCTTGTCTATCTAGGATCCACTGATCTCCTTGCTCCGAATCACAAACAACCACACTCGGTACTAGACCTTGCGGTCCAGCAACCACCAAATTCCACACTCTGCAACAAAAACAGTAAAAAATCAATCGCACCCGGTGCTAGACTACAAGGTCCAGCAACCATTGGGCTCCACGCTTCAAAGCGAAAACTGTAGAAATCAATCGCGCCTGGTGCTAGGCGGCAAGGTGCAGCAGCCATTGGGCTCCACGCTTTGAAACTAAAATCAAGAAAAATCATGCCTAGGGCGATGATGGACGCTTCTTTCCAGTGCCAGGCTGAGGAGTGAACGAGCTGCCAGTTGTCCGTAGAGCAGGTGGCTGTGCAGCCTGGGTTGCGATTGAGCCAGAGCTCGGTGTAGTTGTAAGATTAGCACTGAGCTGGCTGCCGAGAAACTGTGCGCTAAATGACAATGGAACTGTTGGGCTGAGAGACTGTGCTCCGAGGGTGAATGGGTTCGATGGAGCTGTTGCACTGAGAGACTGTTCTCCGAATGTGAATGAGCCCGCTGGCGCTGAGATGCCGTTCTGTGGGGCTCCGAGTCTGAATGAGTTCGATGCCGCTGGGGTGATGTTCTGATGTCTCTCGAATGTGAACAAGCTCGACGGACCCGGGGTGCCGCTTTGCTGAGATTGGAAGCCTCCATGCTGGCTGTGGGAGGGCTGTGCTCCGAGTGTGAATGAGCTCGATGGAGCTGGGTTACCATTTTGCTGAGGCAGGAAGGCTTCGTTAATTATTGGGCAGCCTAAGCCATTGAGAGCACTTGGTGGCGCCGGGTCGCCATTCTGCTGAGGTGGGAAGCCTCCATTGTTGCTCAAGCTGCTCGATACATTGGGAGCGCTCAATGTCGAATCTTCGCTAGTGGGTCCGTCGTTATTCGAGCCGCCGTCAGCATTAGAATCGCCCCAGTTCATGAATTCGTCGAAGTGTAGGTCCTTCGAGGGGTCGCTCAAGCTTCCATTGTTGTTCATGCCACCCAGATTATTGGAAGCGCTCGAAGTTGGGATACAGCCGGAGCCTCCGTCGTTGTTCGAGCCGCCGTAAGCATTAGAATCGCCCAAGTCCATACTGTTGGCGAAGACTCCATTGTTGGTCGAGCCGTCAAGAAGGCCATTGTCAAGGGTGAAATCAGTCCCGTTGTTGGTCGAGGCATCGAGAAGGTCATTGCCGAAGGTGAGATCAGTACCGTTGTTGATCAAGCCGTTAAGAAAATCATCGTCAAAGGTGAGACCATTATCATTGTTGAACGAGCCGTTAAGAAGGTCACTGTCGAAGGCAAGAGCAGTACCAGCCTGTGTGCTGTGACTGGTCATATCATTACCAAACGGAGACGGGGTGGCGAAAGAATATTGTGGGTCGATACCGAACCCAGGGACGTTTCCATATGTTCCGCTGTTGTAGTCCGCATTGAAGTACCCAGTGGAAAGGTCCCAATTCTTGATGATCTGGTCATTCAAGACTACGATTTCACCCGACAATTTGGTGACTTGTTCACCACGTTCGACGATTTCCTTTTCCGCATTTGCGAGGTCACTCGACGATTTGATGAGTAGTTGATCACGCTCGGCGACCCTCTTTTTCAGTTGAACAGTCTTGCCTTTGTGCCATTTGAGCCTCAGCTGATGCGCCAATAGCTGTGTCCGCGACTTTCTTTTGAAAGACGCAAGCGTATCTCGAATATAAATCTTGGCGCCGTCTGCGTATTCTTCATGTTCGCGTGCAATCCGGACCAGTCGTCGAATTTGGCGCGATGCTCTGCATCCAAATTCCGAGCATCGGCCTGGCACTTCTTATATTGGTCCCATAGACTCTGGCCTTGGGCGTTCAAGTTGGCGATTGTGTCATTTGCAGCAGCCAATTCGACTTTTGTTCGCGAAAGCTCCTGCTGAATGCTGGTGGACGCAGTCGCTCCACTCGTCTTGGGCACTTTCTCGAGTCCGGCGCGGAGAGCTGCGATCTCGGCATTCTTCTGCTCGTGCAGTGCCGCGATATCACAATCTTTCTGGTGAATTGTGTCTTCCGCCTCACGTAGCTTGCCGTCTGCTTTTTTGGTGGCCTGACGGGCTTTCTTGAGTTGCTTTTTGAGCTTTGCTGCGGCTTCATTGTCGAGTTGCTCATGAATGTGGTTGTTGAGGGCCGAGTTCGCCTCTGCAGTGGCTTTCAGGTCCGCAATGTCGATCTCCAGGATCCTTACATCCCTCTTCAAGCCTGTGACTTCCTCCTGGGCTGCTTCTTTGGCAGCCTTCTCACGGGCAAGCTCTTGCTTGTCGAGTGCCGCCCGCTTGGACAATTCCACAGCCGAGTCTTGAAGCTCCTGCAGCTTCTCAATGGAGCGAGCCAGATCTTGCGGATCCTTTGCGACGAAACCAGCTTTGGCAAGGGTGCCGCTGACCGAGTTCCACTGCTCCTTGACAAGGCTGGCGTTCTCGACGGTGCTGGCGGAGAAGGTCGCTGCGCTCAACTTCTTTCTGAGATCGTTGATCTCATTTCGGTGGCGGTCACTCTCACTCCGGTGACGGGCGCTTTTAATGACGAGCGCCTCGTGTGTCTTCTCGAGAGTGCTCATCTCGCGCCTGATAGAGCCATTGGCCCTCTTCTCCGAGTTATAGTCGGCTTGGAGCGCTCTAATCTGCGCTCGGTCTAGTTCTGCCTGCTTTGTGGCCTGGACCTGACAGGACTTGCGGAGCCGCTCTTCTTCAGCAGCCTTTTCGTGAGATGATGCCGGCGCACGATATAGGCGCGCGGCCAAGAAGACGGTGGCGAGGAGGAGGAGGAGGAGGAGGAGGAGGAGGAGGAGGAGGAGGAGGAGGAGGAGGAGGAGCGATAGCGACTCCATGGTGGCGCGGTGTGTGGTGTTGTGGTGGTGGCTGGTAGTCGCGTGATATGGGAAGGAAAAGTTTGTGGCAAGCGGATTGTTTTCGGCGCGGTGGGAGTTTGTGACGCACACTCGGCGGCTGGTCCCTATTGGTAATTCACGTTGCAATTCACTTGCGAAATCTGGCATGTGACGGCGGTGTCAAACGCTGCGCGGAGGAGGGGTGGCGAGGGGTGAAAGTGAACGGTACTATGCCTGGCCTCACTCCAAGCACAATCTCAACGAAGGGCTACCATCTCGTACTGCTATCAGTATTGTTAGACTCAATGACAATGCGTCCTTGCCGCTGAGATCAATTGAGTGCGCCACTCAAATCTCCAAAGCACATGTGCTATGGTCAGCAGCATTGTTGTACCAAAAATGCGAAGTCGGCCATTGAGATAAACTGTTGTTTCTCGGTGGGGGCATCTACAATATGCTCCAATACCTTCGCTCTTGGGATGCCAACTAGTCGCAAGCCCTCGAGATAGACCGACCGAAGCTTGTTATTGGCAATGGAGACCGCACCGCAACTCACGATGGTTGTTCATGTAGAACTTCTTGAACCGTAACTCGTTGCTGTATCAGATCTATCTTGATTTCCCTTCACTCTCTGCTGCCAGAGAAAGGCCGTCGAAGATTTCGATGATGAATACGTAGCAGAGGTAGGAGGGGACCAGTATCCACGCGATGCTGTCAGACCGAAATCGTTAGCTTGCTGGCTTCTTATCAGGATATTCTGGTGTACTAGACCGTACTTAGGGATTGCAAAGACAAAGATGAAGTTGAACCAGGTGTTAAGCTTGAATATCGGGAAACCCATGAAAGCATCATTGTACCCTAGATACGTCAGTGGATTTGCACGCACTGCAAGGCTCGAGTCATACTCACAATATAACACGCTCTTTGCAACGGTCACCATGAAAGTCGTGTATCCGACAAGACTGGCGATAGCGCCCCAATGACCGTGAACCCTCCGCCTCCTGCCGACAGTACCCAATGAGCCTAAGATGCCCTCAGCTCTTCCTTCATCACGACCATGCGAGATCACAATGTACGCATAGACCACATAGGCCAGTGTTTCGAAGACATTCCCCAATCCCTGCGCTCCCGTCCATCCGAGGCCGCTGTAGTAAGCCTCGATGCTGTACACAGGATCCACGCGACCATAAAGCTCATACGGAACGTACAGCGGCCAAGCGATTGCACCACCGGCAAACGTATGCGGTCTTCCCATAATGTAAATCGTGTCCCAGATAACGAGAGGAAGGCTTAATGCTAGCCATGGGAAAGCAATCGGCGGAGGGGTGTGGCTCCATCTCGGAGTATCGCGCCTTGATTTGAGGGAGCTTGTGTACGACATTGGTCGAGCCCGAGCAGGCGATGAAGTTGTGATAGTTGGCTTGGAAGAAGGCTTAGAGTCGACTGAGGAATCTGATGGTTTTATGGTTGTTGGTTCAAGAGCAGGCTTAGAACTGGAAGGTGATTTAGGTGTTGGTGTCGACGTCGATTCTGTAGAGCGCGTGGTTCGCTTCGTGAGCTTCGTGGGCGATTCGACTGGCGGAGGGAAGTCCCTGGGGTGGTTGCGAGTGGCGACCATGATTGTTACAGTTCGATTCAGAGGATTAAATACAGAAGTAGGGCGCGCAATGCGAAGTTCAGTCAAAACGAAGGTGGAACGAGGGCTGTACGACGTCTGACGTGTGTGCCTCGGACCCTTTCGGCACATTCACGTCAGCCCACTTTTCTTCCCCACGAAGGATCGAACCTTGCCCTGTTCTAGGGAAATCAACATTTACATTGCCTCTGAACAGGCTGTCATCACTGGTTACAAGCACACACGATTCAAATGCTATGGGTACAGGTGCGAGCGTGGGAAGAGGAGTCTTGTCAACTCGCCGACCACCTCGTCGTATACAACTTGATGTCTTCTTCGCTTTTCGATCGGCAGTAAGCCCGCTCAGTATCGTGCATCCATGTCTTCCAAATCACCCATTTCCTCTTCCTCGTAGTCATCTTCCTCCTCGACAGAGCGCCTGCTTGAGACCTCCTGAGCACCGCCCTCAAGATCGTTGCCATCATCTGTGGCTTGCAAACTGGTCTCTCTCATCTTTGCCCTCAAGTCCACTGCATCCTCAACGCCGAGTAATCGAGCCTGCTCTGGTGTAAGGTCGACGATCTGCGGCGCCCATTCCCCCGTCTCATCATCTTCGTCGTAAGCAGTAGTATCCATCCGCACTTGCTCTCCGTCTTCGAGTTCCAGGACACCCGATTTGGCAAACGAACCCCCAAATTGCCACCCGTGCTCGTCTCTCAGGTAAGCTTCCAGATCATCAAGTTCATCCAAAACATCTTGCACCTCCTCAATACGAGGCAAAGAGTTGAGACCTTTACGGAAGCGAGTCAGTAGTGACTTGAGAAGCGAACCGCCCTCGTCGGCAAGATCTATGAGTCCTCCCTCGGCGTCTTTGCAGTGCATGAGCTGTAACCGTAGAGTGGCGATTGCGTGGATGAACAAATCCGGATGTGTAGGCACGGCGGTTTTGGAAGTAAAAATTAGTGTCAAGATTCGTTTCCATTGCTCTAGACAAGACCAATTGTTCAGCGTCAACAGCATCAGGAAAGAGAATTGTAGCTCGCCGATGATTTCGTCTCCGTCTGAGCTTCCGAGTCCAGACATGAGGGACGTCAGAGCCCATGAGCGATCTTGTGCAGCGTCAGTCCGCTCTCGTCCTGTAGCGTCGGCTCTCCATGTGCGTTTGAGATCGATGGGCAAGAAGCGAAGTTCCTTCTCGGGATGTGTCTTGCTTTCCGAAGAAGAGAGGCCGGGGATATCGTCCAGATCCTGGGCGGCAGAGGAGGCGGAAGTCAAATACAGGCTCTCGGAATCCCCTTGTGTGATACGTCGTAGTAGTGCGTCCGAGATGGAACTCGTTAATTGTAGCCAGTCTCCGCTCAGATCCTGTGTTTCATTTTTGGATTCGGATGATTGCCGGTAAGGTGTTAGACCTTTCTCCCAGACTTCTCCGATATTTGCACGCCACCTCAACTGCTCTGCTTCGTCCGTGACAATCGCCAATTGCTCATTCTGTTGATGCCAGTTTGTGATAGCCAGCTGGTGGCGGTCTTTGACGCGAAACCAGATACCGTGTCGGATGGAAAACGCGGTGCTCGTGCCAGTAAAGACAAAGTGCCAGCCATCTGGCAAGTCCTTGACGCCACGAAAGCGAGGTGTCGTTGTGAATGAAAGAAGATCAATGCCAGCGAGTGCAGCAGGAGGGAGGTTGAGCAGGAGAACTGCGGCCGTTGTTTCCATTTTCGTTATAGACGTCGATGGGGGAATATTCATTACATGATTGGTTTGAACATCTGCAAGATTCTAGTGCCCGGGCACACCCTAACCCTGGTCAGTTCTGCGCCCGCCATGACAATTCGGCGAATTTCTAGTGGTGGGGGAGCCCCAAACGACCTTGATGGCTGGCTGGCTGGTCTTGGAACTATATCATCGTAAATGTAATGCTCAACGACAAAATCCTAGGCTGTTATGGCTTTTTGTTCTTACGACCTGCAGCCGGCGTATTTCGGAGAGACCAGAAGGGAAAGGCCGCCTCAGCACCAATTTAGGAAAAAGTTAATGCTGGCGGCACCCTTGCAGAATAGATGACTTAAGCACAACGACGACCTTGATGACTTCGCCGGCAGTGTACGAGGGTAGGAGGTATCTGCACGCTAAGACGCTTGACCCACCTTGCCAATGCTGAACATGCATATGATTTTGCGCGATCCTCGTGGCCCTTTATCTTTTGAAATCTGAATATTCACTTCGTTACATCTTCTCACACTGACCATGGGTCGATTCCACATTGGCAAAGCTGGGAAGGCCAGCGGTGGTGATATTGCAGATGGTCCAGTCGCTGACATTCGGGAGATCAGCAACTCAGCGGCTACTCAAAAGAGGAACGGATATTCGACTGAGGAAGTGGACGATAAGCTGGATGGCACCCAAGGATCCCCGGACCGACAAGTCTCTCCCACTCTGGACGATGTAGAGAGCCTGGACGACGCGGCCCAAGCAGCAGCAGAAAAGCGACTTGTTCGAAAACTCGACTTCATCTTCCTGCCCAGCGCGTGTATCTCAATCCTGATGAAGAAGATTGACCAAACTAATTATAAGGCTGCCTATACTGCCGGTATGCGCGACGACTTGAACCTCGCAGGTACTAATGTCCTCAACTGGCTGGATATCTATTTTACCATCTCGTTCGCGATCTTCATGGTTCCATCCGTTTTGATCATGATGAGGGTTCGTCCTTCGATCTGGTTACCATCTCTCGAGCTTGTCTGGGGCATCTTGACCGGCTGTATGGCAATCGCCAGCACACCGACGCCCATGTATGCCATTCGCTTCCTCATTGGCGTCTGCGAAGCTAGTGCTTGGCCGGGTACGACCGTCCTTCTCCTCTCATGGTACTCACCAAAGGAGATTGCGACACGACAAGCGATTTACATGGCCGCGTCTTACACTGGTAGCATGTTCACGTTTGCAATGCAATCGGCTATACACTCGACGCTTGAAGGCCGTGGAGGTCTTCCTGGCTGGCGCTGGCTCTTCATAATTAACGGTATCATGACCGTGGTCAGTGCCTGCATCTCGTTTTACACGATCCCCGACTATCCGAACTCGACTCGCGCCCACTACCTGCGCCCCGACGAGCGCGAGGTAGCCAGAACCAGACTCGAGCGCGTGGGCAAGCGCACACAATCCCTCACGCCCGTGCCAGTCATCCCATTACTCCTTCACGCGGGCAAGATCATGTTCAGCCTGGAATTTGCTCTGCTGTTCCTATCTTATGCCCCATGGGGCTGGGCGCAGTGGGCAAACTTCTACTTCAACCTCTTCCTTGACAGCCTCAAAAATGCCGATGGCAGCAAGCGTTTCACTGTCTCACAAGTGACATCGATTCCCATCGGCGCCTACGGCATCAGTATCGCGTCCGCACTCTTCTTCGGTGCACTCTCGGACCGGTTGCAAATGCGCTGGCAGCTCGCGATCTTCATCAACACCGTCCAACTGATTTGTACATCCATCTTGGCCGCATGGCCTGCGAGTGATGGCCTCAAGATGGCCGCCTACCTTGTCACATTTACCACTGTGATCAACGAGACGCTGCTCATGAGCTGGATGGGAGACGTTTTCAAAAAGTACCCTACTGAGCGCGCGATTATTGTTGCTTGGACGGTCTCGCTGCTCTTCGTGGGAAATGCCAGTATGCCGCTTGCGCTTTGGCCCGCGAAGGAGGCACCGAATTACAAATATGGCTACAAGGTGGCGGTTGCGTTCTGTGTGCTCAGCTGCATAGGAATTCTGTTGTATAGGCCACTAGTGGCGAAGAAGCGACAGTAGTGTTGGAAGATGTATCGAACATAAAATCAAAGTCCTTGATAGCTAGTCTACAATTTCATGATACTACTCTATATATGCTGCTCACTGATCGAAGATGAGACAAAGGACTTTCCAGGCACTCAGATACACGGCGGCATTCCAGAGAGCCGCAAGACATCGTGGACGACGAGGAGGTCTCGAGCGACTGTACACTTGCTATGACAGAGAAGAAGCTGGTGCTGGAACGCATGGTAACCACCGAGGCAATGACCACAGTCTCAGCCCGATTGGCGCGTTAGAGTACCAGAAATTCTCGCCATCATGCAAGGCGGAGTAATGAACACGAATCTAGACCTCAGTCAGGGTAGATGGGACCATGCAAGCACCAGCACACATGCACGACGACATTGGACAACATGGCCTGCTACTGATGTCTCGAGCACATCTTGTCCCACGAGTTCACAAGGCAAACGCACCACCAGCTATGTGGCGTAGAGATCTCTTTGCTCATGGCCTTCTTTGCTCATGGCCTCAACCCTGTATTAAAACAGAGACAATTTGGACACTTGCATGGTCGTGATCTACGATCAATTTTCGGCTTACCTCGGTGGATGCAAGCACAAGAATTGAACCATGTGTTTGACGACATGGACGTGCTGATCATCCACGGTGTTGACATCGAACATTGTGGCCTTGGGGCTCCTGGTATCGGTCTTTTGGTTGTTCACGGATTCGATGCAGCAATGACCAAGCACACGCTAAATAAAGTTACAATAACTCTATCAAGACGGTTGACGGCAAGATGGACACATTGATAAACTCACCCTACGCGCGCGATCGACTCGGGGCCGGTTCCAGCCATCCGCACTTCGGGCGCGGCGGACGACTCAGACGACGAGATCAAGGTCGATCTCAACCTGCTGCTTGCATCCCGATTCTTCTTAAGCTTTCTGTTCCTGGACCCATTCGTTCTCACGGATCACACAGCCTGAGTAATTCCGGGACAACGCCCGATTCTTCACCTTCAGTACTTCTACACTCCTATAAGCGCTATAGCTCGCCGTCCTCGCTCCTCAGGCCACGCATACCCGCATGCAAGGAGTGTTGCGATGTTGAAAGGGGACAATATGTACGATATCTCGCCTTCATGGGCCTATATCTGGCAACCCGATGTGGTCGTCCATATTTCGCTCAGGATTTATCAACACGAAAACAAGCATGCCTATACGGAGACGACGCAACTGGAGCCGGACAAGGCTGAGATGCAACAACGGCTCTGGATGCTTTTGCGACAAGGAACGAGAGCAGATGGTCTTCAGGTCAGATCTTGGGAGAGTGAACGGTCTGAAGACGGTTTGAAGATGATTCGAAGACGTATTCAAGACAATCTTAAGACAAATTTGTCTTTGCTGATGTAACGGTGGATTTTGGGTATTTATTAAAGACAAGTCTTCGCCAAACTTCATATGCGTGGATGACGCAGGGCTGACACTAACGAGCGTGTGCCGACGGGCCGTGTGAACCTGCATTTATTAGTGTTTGGCGGATCTCTGGGGTTGTATGGGTCGCGTGTTTAATCAAAAATGGCTGTAGTGGCAAACAACGACTATCAAGCCTTCGAGGGCGCGGTTACCTACCTAGTCAGATGATTTGGAAAGGTAATCTGATCAAATACACTTCGATGTATGCTCAATCGTTGATAGTGACACCACAATCACAAACATCGTTGCATCCCGCTCCTCGAGCGTCAGAAACAAGTTGAATTTGCATCATGCCGAGCGATCGGCAGCGGCTGCCCACTCCATTCGACAAACCTTGTGCCACCTGCCGCCTCCAACTTATCTTCTCCGCACCTCCCTATCGCTTCCCAACCTCACTCTCTCTGCTTGCTGCTATTCACTTCCCGCACAATCTCTTCACATCCATCAGTAGTCACCCCAGCCTCGCTCGAAAACCTCCTCGGCGCCGTCGCGTTGCCTCGTAGCGCTGGTCGCATCGTTTTCTATCCACGCCACGTGCGACTCGTCATAACAGCGGTGGAGACCTACGGTGTGCTTGAGCCGGAAGCATCGTAAGATTGGACCTGGACTCTGCGGATATGGTACTTACGCGAGAAGGACCCTCACCTCGAGAATCCGATAAGTTCCCGACAGCGCAGCTCTTCCTGCTAGGTTAGTCGATGCGCCCTGAAAACAATGCTCAATACACTAATTCGTGTATCCACAGCGCTCGTGAGAGTCGCCGAACCGATTGCTATCACTTCGATATTCCCGTACGCGTGGAAGCTTGTATTGCACTTCGAAATCGGCAACAAGAGCGATGCATCCTTCTATGCTGGAATTCTCATCGCAGCCTTCGCCCTTGCGGAGGCTTGCTCTTCTGTGTAAGATTTTATAGGCTCTTCTTCGCGATCACGAACCTCATACAGAGCTCCACTGACGAGTTTACTAGCTTTTGGGGAGCGCTCTCTGACCGTATAGGAAGAAAGCCTGTTGTTCTCCTCGGCTGTTTGGGAACAATTGTCTCTCTCCTCTCCGTTGGGCTTGCAACCAATTTTTGGACCGCTCTCGTTGGCAGAGCACTAGGTGGAGCTCTCAATGGCAATATGGGAGTGATCCAAACGATGGTCGGCGAAATGATCACAAACCCGAAGCATGAACGTAAGTGGGAAGTTTACAGTAATGATTCATGGCAACGTACTGACTACTCGTAGCAAAGGCATATGCTGTCATGCCATTCGTATGGTCCGTGGGTACAATCATCGGCCCATCGATTGGTGGCTTGTTCTCCGATCCGGTGAATAACTTTCCTGGTCGTTTTTCTGCGGATGGCATCTTTGGCCGCTTCCCGTATCTCTTGCCAAACCTGATCTGCTCAGCGCTCATGCTGCTGTCCGTGTTTGCAGCATGGATCTTCATGAAAGAAACCCACCCAGATAAGCAGCCAGCAGATGTTGCAAACGTGCCGCATATGCCTCACAGACCGAGTGTCTCAACAAGCAGGCCTCTTCTAACGTCTGGCGGAGCGGCTGCCAACCTTGAGCAAGACAATTACGGTACCTTCGCTCACGTTGAAGAATCCGCAATTGAGGAAGATTGGAATGTCAAAGCAGACGGAACGAGCAGACCTGCCAGCATGAGCGGCAAGACTTTCACCAGGCGTGTCACCTTGCTCATTCTGGCTTTGGGTATCTTCACCTACCACAGTATGACTTACGATCATCTGTTGCCCATCTTCTTCCAAGACGAACGAGTGGCACCTGACGGTACGCACATGATGGGTAAGAATCTTCCACCAGGTTCGCTTGCTGGTGGGCTTGGCTTGAGCACCAAAGATGTTGGAGTCATCATGACTGTTCAGGGCTTGATTGCGCTGTTCGTCCAAGGAGTCGTGTTCCCACTGATGGCGAGCTATCTCGGAATCTGGCGAACTTTTATCACCGTTACGATCGCCCACCCGGTTGCCTACTTTATCGTTCCATGGCTGGTTTTCCTACCACAAAATCTTCTCTATCCCGGCATCTACGCATGCCTTACAATTCGTAACCTCACCTCGATCGTCGCTTATCCGATTCTCCTCATTCTTATTAAAGAAGCATCGCCTGCGCCAAATTGTCTCGGGAAGATCAATGGACTAGCTGCCTCGACAGGAGCTGCTTGCAGGACCATGGCAGCGCCAATTGCAGGCTTCCTCTATGGAGTTGGCATTCAGATCGACCTCACAGCCCTCGCTTGGTGGGCGAGCACGGCCGTTGCCTTGGTCGGCGTGGTGCAAGCCCTCTTCATTGTCCAGCGCAAGACTGGTCCTCAACATGAGGTTCACGTGGCTGCGCCATTCCACTTCGTCGAGAATGAGCACCAACAGCGGCGACAGCACCGGCCCTCGATAGTGCATATCCATGTGTCAGAGGATGGCGGTAGTCACGACGGTACTGACGAGAGGACACCTCTCAGGCCGCATAGGTCCGTGAGCCACTCATCTGGACCTGAGCGGCCCATGTCGCGAGGACTTTAATAAGGTTGTCCTTGACTTTCTTCTCTACTACCACTACAGCCTGGTGCTTTTCTTCCATTTTCCTTGTATCTGGCGGTTGTTCGAACTTTCTTTTGATACTGGTAGCGGCCTGGACAGCACACAGCACAGAATGTGACTTTTCGTTGGAGTTCGACAGGGCTGCACAAGCACAATACATACACTCGTAGACTATACAAGGATTGTACAAGTGAGTTTTTCTTTACTCGATGCACCAGTGTTCCGCGTTACTCAAAGAGATAGACCAACCAGAAGTGCAAAGAAGTATGCGGTTACTTTTGACAGTCAGTAAACCAACCGATTGAGATAGGGTTTCCAAAGCTATTTCATTTCTAAAATACATTACACATATTTGCAAATCCAACATGATTCCCAATTTACTCCTGTTTCGCCTCGCCTGTGCTCTGCACTTCGCTTCCATCCTTCGTCTCGTCGTTCTTGCATTGTGCTTTATCGACCCAACCTTCGCCCCTCATGACACCCATACCCTTCCTCACGGCAGCACCCTTGACCGCAGCGGGTCGAGCTTCATAAACAGCGTTCATCAACGCCAAGCTAAGCACGAATACCAAGACATCGCCGTTCCTGATACCCTTCCACCACCCGCGCTTCGTGCCGACTTTCCACAGGCTATCAATCGACAAGCGCAAGCTGTATAGGAAATTGCCGCGCTCGCCATTCCTTGCAACGTATGCCCACAGGCCTCCAATGAAGCCTCCGAGGAACCAGCGCTGCGTGGGAAGAACGCTGCGCGGGAGGTAGTTGTTGAACAGGCAGATTGAACCCCATGAGGTGCCGATAGAGCCGGTGATGAACAGACTCATGCGGAGGATTCGTGCGGCCAAGCGGTTGAGGAACGGCATGGGATCCTTGAGGAGGGACTTGTAAGCGAGCATTGCGAAAGCGCCGTAGAAGAGCGTGAAGAAGCGCGCGACACCTGGGAAAGATCGGAGGAAGTATTTGAGGTATGTCCGGGTGCAACTGGGGTCCTTGGGGTGAAGGACTGCACAGCTGGTGTGCTTGATGAGAGGGTGCGCCGAAGAAGTGAGAGGGCTCATCTTCGATAGCGAGGACGGGAGAGTTTCTTTGCCTGGGAACAAGATAGGCGAGACGAAGGCCGGCCATTTCAGCTTGCTCAAGCCGGCAAGCGCATCCACGATGTCGAAGGTCGCTGGCCAAGGTCTGCTCGCGGGGTAGTCTGTGGGCCTTGCCTGAATGTACTCTGGGCTCTGTCGTAGGATAAACCTCCCATAGCTTTCGGGAAAGCAGTCACGGTCCAAAACAAAAGCGTGCAAAAGCTGTCCGCAGGCGAACGGCATGATCAGCCAGCTGCCGAACCACCAAGGCTTGCCATCGCGCCAAATGTAGCCAGAGTCAGACAGGGCATTGTAGCCGAATTCGAGACTTCGTGAGAAGGTGTAAATGGCGATAGTGATTCTCAGCTGATCTGCAGGGCTTACTCCGAGACAGAGGCCTGCTAATGATGAACCGATCGCAGGCGTGTATTTGGAAGTGAGCAGCTTTGCCAGCGTAGGGTTGCGTTCGCGCCATGGCTCAGCAGAGCCTTCAAGTAGCGATACACGCAAGCGCCCAAAGAAGCGAAACAGGAGACGATGGAAGAGCAATATGGTGGACAAGGACAGTGCAATGCGAGCATTGGGATGGCGATGTATTGTGGTCTTTGACTTGGTGCTGCAGTTGATTGGGTCAGTATCCCCCATGATATGCCTGGAAAAAGTGGAAAAGGGTCACTCACGATGTCCCACCTCTTCTACCCGCGATCTGGCGCGATATGAGCTCCCATGCTTTCAAGCCGGTGTACGTGCCAGCAAACAGGCGCAATGCCGCCCTCAAAGTCGCAACATTGTAATCGCCGGCATCGCTCCCACTTTTTGTGATCTTCTCATATCGTGTAGGGTTTGGCGTCCTCTTCTGCACTCGTTCTGGTGCCCGTGATATGAGGTACTGGTGCAGGAGTTCGTATTCTCGTGGAGAGATTGTGTAGCGCAATGCAGTTCGCGTGATCGGATCTATGGGGCGCTTGGGAAGGTTGCCGGAAGCAGAAGACGAGCGGCTGTCGTCGCTGGCAGGGCGTGAAGAGGCCATGCTGGTGCCTGTGCCGGCGAAAGGTCACAACAATTATTACATGGAATGTCTGACAAGCCCTGAGGTTGCAAGGAGGGCTGACCAAAGGAGTGTGATGATGCCTTCCACTTTGGGCGAATTGCGCGAAGAAGCCGAGGCAACGTCCTGGCAAAGTTGTGGCTGGCTGGGCGGGCAACATGTGAAGAAGCGCTAGAGACATCATCTGTACTGTGCTTTCAACCTTGCCATACATACTACTTGTAATCACGGTCACCTTGTGAGCGAGATCTTTCTCTATTCGCTGACCTGTGTTTCCTCTCCAAACCCAGCAAGCCCGCGGAGCATCACCTTAAGAGCGACATACCGGATCTTCCAATATGTCCGTGCCGTGCGTACACTGATGGCATGCCTGCCAGCACCAAGTGCAGGTCGACTATAGCTAAACAGCCATCGTGCGTATCGACTCCCTGGCACTGGTCGGCCGCGTCAATCAGTCGATTAGTAGTGCAAGTCCATCTCTGTAGCGTGCTGCTGGTGCGGTCCTGTAGCGATGTCCGCGTCGCTGGCGCTTGTCGTTGTACCAGGTGCTCAGCATGTCGACGAGCTTTCCCGTCACGGCGTCTTCGCCTTTGAGAGATAGCCTTTCCAGGTAATCAGAGTCCACCTGAACTCTCAGCGTCAGTGGGACTTTGGCTATCGCCATCTTCCTCCATGACCCTCCCAAGCGCGGTCTCAGCTTCTTCTCCACTGCTTCGCCCAGTGGATCTATGGAACGAAGGACGAGCTGCGTGTGCCCTCTTCTATCCTCGTCCTGCTCGAGTCTGAAGTCGAAGTGACGGAACAACGGCAACTGGAGGCGATCATCCTTCCGAGAGATGTCCATCAAAGGATTGAGTAGCGCCAGTCCATCATCTTGGGAGTGCTCGAACTTTTCTTTGAAGCTCACATTTACATTCTGGGAGGTGCATGCAAGCAGTCCAAACATCTTCACTTGCAGCTTTTGCGAACCTTCAATGACGTTCTGGAATCTTTTGCTGACCCGTTGCAGAACAAACAATTGCTCCATGCGAAGGTTGCCATCGAGGAGGATCATTTCAACGAGCTCAGTGGTGTTGAAGACTCGGTGGACCACAGATGGTGCCTCGTTGGAATCCTACTGGAGCCGTCAGCTAAGTCGCAAAGGAGTGGCAATGTCACCTTTTCACGGCTGAATTACACTTTGCGAGACACGACGTGGTTCGGTTGCCTTTGGACCGGTCCTGAACATGTCGAAGTCCTCGATGGCAAAGGTGTTGTCTATAGGAAGCACATGGAATCGTCCTCGGCGCGCCATGTCGGGACCGTGAAGAAGGGTGGTGTAAGGTTGGGGGGCTGAATAATGGCAGGATCGCGATGTGAAGGCGACGCTCTAGAAAGATGAGTTGTGCATGGGTGTGGTAAATGCTGGGATTGGACAGCCAAGCCAAGAAGTGCAAACGAAACAGAGACGTGGAAGGCGCGACCAATAGGTCTGGAGAACGGTGACGGGTTACGCGACTTTGCCTCCGTCACTCACTTAAAGCTAAGCCCTCTACCTCCGTTTCTTCCATGACGAAGCGCCCACACTCACCAGGCACGCCATACACAATGCAAATCAACAGCTGTACGGACTCACAAGACGGTCGCGAGCCCAAGAGACGTCGCAGCGCGCCTTTGCCACTGGACATCAACGTCGCCCTCTCGATGAAGCCCGAAAAGAACATTGATGTGGTCGAGGATGGCGACGTGTTGCTTGTCGTCAACATGATCAACGATGAGGAAAAGCCGTAAGTTCCAGCGCTTCATTTGACATCGTATCGCTCTCTAATGTGTACGCAGGACTGGACTGCGCTGTTCTTCAGCCGCCTTGTCCATGGCTTCGTCCGTCTTCAAAGAAGCTCTCGCCACTCCCGTCATACCACCACCGCCACCTCCTGCGACCGACTCATCGGTCATCTCGACAGCATCAGCCAGTGTACCGACTGGCAAGCTCATAGCTCTCCCTGAAGAGGACGGCGACTCCTTGATTCTCATCCTCTACATCTTGCACTTCCGCACTCAGGCTCTACCCGCCTACATCTCGCCAGACGCTCTCATCCGAGTCGGTGTTCTCGCGACCAAATACCGCTGCGCTCATGCAATCTCTCGCGCGACCACGCAGTGGTTCGACCGCATCTTCACCGAGATGGCATCGACGCCGACCAACGCCTCGGAGACCCTCAAAATGATACAAGCGTCGTTTCTCCTCGACGAAGCAATGTACTATGCCCGCTTCACTGGCCGCTACGTGCGGAACTCGCCTCCGAACATCACCAAAAACGCACTGGCGACCAGCGAGCAAGTCCCCGAGGGAGTGAGGCGCATCAAGTCCGCGCTCCTGCAGCGCCAGGCCGAGATCTTCGCCGCGCTGCGCTTGGATCTCGACCTTTTGACTGACCCATGTTCTATCGCGCTGTCGAAAGAAGCGCATCACTACATCGACTGCCCGCCCGACACGGAGCCCGAGGCCGCTGACCTTCCACTTGGGTCAGACGGCGAGCCAGAAAAGCCCACCGTCTGCGCCGTAGACTCGCAAGCAGCGCCGTTATACCTCGGCGCCCTGAGAGATGCCGGCCTATGGCCACCGACAGCCTGGGGAGCAACACGCACGGCCGAGCAGCTTATCGAAGGTTTCGACAGATTCAGGGAGCCAGAGTACGATGACTGCGACAAGTGCGAGTTCTGCTTGCCGCTTGTCGAGGCGTTTGATCAGAAGTTGATGCTGGTGAAGAAGCTGCACAAGGAGCGTCTTTGGGGCCTTTGCTTGGACTGCTTCACCGCTGGAGGAGTCAACAGGGGAGAGTGCAGATTCGCGCATGTCAAGGCAGTGGTGACAACGACTTGAGAAAGAAAGACATGGATGGAGGAAACGTTCAGTGAAATGGACTCTTGGAATACTCGGCCCAAACGGGCTGTTGGATTCATCATATGTTCGCGGAAGTGGGTATGGGTGTGCCTATGTGGCAAAAGTAGCTTTGGAATCCATCACACCGAAGAGAAAGCACCTTGATCCTGTATGCAGACGGGGAAATGCTACAGCGCTTCCAGGCACTCCAAAGCTCGGTCAATAACACTGCGATAGACCATACATGCTTTCAGCATCGAGAACTATCCCTCCGTCCCATCACTCTTGAACGCAGCACACAGCGCCGCGTACTGGTGGGTGAGGTCTAGAATGTGCTGCGGCAAGCTGGTAGCTTGGATAATACTGCGGACCTTGACCGCGCCTTCTTCTTCGATGAGTTTGCGGATGGCATACAGCAGGTCGGGGGAGAACTGTAAGAACATTAGTTTGTGTCCGCGGCATTCAACACAAGGCACCTTCACTTACCTCCGAGTACCACCTGTACTGCCACGCGACAAGTCTGATGATCGCACCCAACGTTCCCCTGTGGTCGCCGTGCTGCTCGTACAGACCAAGCACACCGCGCATCGCTTTGGGACTGAAGCGCATGCTCAGGCACGCTTGCCACGCCTCTACAGCCTCGTCGGGGTGGTGCAGGCGCTCGGCCAAGTCGCCCAGGATCTCCCACTCTTCGGGGTTCTTCTTGTACGAGAGTTGCTGCTGGCGATATTGTGCGGCCTCGGTACGCCAGATAGTGTAGATGCGCAGGTCTTCGTAGAGAACCATGAAGAGGTTGTCCAGCCAACGCTCGCAGAGTCGCTTGTGCTGGAATTGCGTGTAGTCCTGGTGTGAGGGGTCGATTGGCTGGGGTGTTTCCGATGCGGAGCGAACGGTAATGGTTGTGTCGGGTTTGGAAACGTCGGGGTCGAGGTGAGAGGATGCGGCTGATGGCTCGCCACTCGCTTGCTCGTCTTCGCTGTGAGAGGTTTCTTCAGTCTCACCATGGCCGTTAGGCTGGGGTGTGCCGGGGCTTCGCAGCGCGGTTGTACTAGCGTTGCGGCTCTTGTCTCCAGGAGCAGTCTGCTTCTCAGCTCTGTACTCTTCCTCCATCACGAAGACTTGGCTCCTGGTCTTGAGTAATTGATCCCATCCGATCTTCTTGGTGATTTGTGTGAGGAGCATGTATGCTTTATGGAACGTGCCTTTGTAGTTGCCAGCAGCCAGTCTTCTTAACGTCGGGTGCACCATGTCAATTTCTGGTGCGGCGCCAGCATCGTCGATTTCGTCGCAGAGGGTCTCAGGTGCCAAGGGTAGCGATACTCTTGAAGGCTCGGGCAGCCTTGGTGCATCCTTGTCCTGGTATGTGAACATGGGACACGAGTTGAGAGTCAGAAGAGCAAGCTCCCACTGTTCTTGTCTGACGTAAACTTCTGCCAATCGTGCCCAAGTGTTGAATTCACTTGGTGCTGCTATCACACCACGCTTCGCAATGTCCAGAGCCAGGTCGCTGCGGCCTTTCTTGTTGCAGAAGTCTGCTTGGCAATCAAGTAGAGAGTAGTCCATGGGTAGCTCCTGCACAGCCTGGTGGAGCAGCTGGACGGCTTTCACTTCCTCGTCTCCAGCCATGTACACGCGTGCAAGTAGGGAAGAAATCTCAGGATCCCGTGCGCGTAGCTTCTCAAAGAGATTGATACCAGAAGCAAAACGTCCCGAGATCTTGATGTAGCTCAAAATGCCAGATGTGAGATGATTGCTGACCAGATTAGGGACTTGAATTTCGGGGTCAGAGCCAAGCTGCCATCCTGTTGATTGTTAGTGTGAACCATGTATCCGCGCGCATATCCAACATACCACTGAAGAACAAACGTTCTGCGGCATCCAAGAAACGTTGCTCTTGATCTGTGCTTGTGATTGGGTTGAATCGTCGCACGCCAATAATCCGCTTGATTGTATCGCCCGATCCGTTGTCTGCGTACGAATACGCTCTTAACACACTGCAAAGGTATGTCTCCAGCCAGTGCTCTTCGGTCGCCTCCATCTTGCTCCCTCGCTCGTCCACGCAATAGCTCTCGACTGTGCCTGGAATCTGCACTTGCACTCGCATGTCGACCCGTGAGAAAGCATTGTAGCAGCTGTCGCATGTCAGCTGCGTATGTGCCATTGCGTGTTCCAGTGCACCTACCAGTAAATTCCAGATGTGACCTTGTTCAACTTATCATTGGGCGAGTAGGTCAAGGTGTTGATGTAGGCAGCCAGGCTGGCTGAGGAGGACGCATCGATGCCGGTGACATGGTGATATACGCCTACCTTTGTCGGGGCTTAGCACATGTCTCTTTCGCCAGTTTTGTACCCAAATTCCCTCTCTTTGCGCTAGGAGTGTTCAATTACCTGTTTGTTGGTCGACTTGACGGGTTGCTTTACAAGGTGGACGAGATCGGGTGGGCCAAGTTCGCGGAGTGTTGAGAGACTGTCTGTGCGGATCTCGACAACGGAGTGTGCATCGTCTTCGAACAGTCTAGGAGGTTGTTAGTGAAGCTGGCGGGCATATCAAATACTGGTGGAAGACTGACTCTGGGATGCCGGTCGAAGGCATGGTCTAGTGTTGATCGCGAGCGCTGGCGCAGTGTATCGAGCTCTCCTTTAGCTCTCGTATGTTGCAATGGCCGGGATCCAATTGGCGTGGGCACAATAGTGAATTGGTGAAGGAGCGTTGTAATGCAGCAATCGACAGTGCAATTCACTTGCTGTGTGAGACTCTTCCCAGTATAGCAGGGGACTGGGCGCAACGCAACATACGACGCCCAGCTAATCTCGTCACGGACACCTGTTGGCTGTTGCTTGCTGCTGCTGTTGCTGCTCCCTCGGCCGAGCTTCGTCCATTCCCCAAAGCTGCGCGTTCCCTTCACCAAGCCGCCTTCAATTAACGCGACACCCGCGTAACTTATAGGAGCAGGCCATATTTGCCATATCGCATCGCTCACCTTTGAGCCTCACTTGCACAACACCACGTCACATCCACAGTCGGCGACGCCACTCTCGGGATCTATCTGGGATTTCTCGTCTGTCGCACGAGCGTGCATAGTTGCGCCTTGAGACAGTACCCGATATTGGCGATTTCAGCATGTCCGGCTTCAAGGCTCTGAACATCGAATCGGACGACGAGTCTGATGTCGAGGTTGACGACACCAAAGAAATCCAGATCGAGGAGACTCTCAAACTCTACCAGGCTGCGCTCAAATACCACTCCGAGGGACCAGGCTCATTCGACAAAGCCGCCGAGGCCTACCGCCAACTCTTCGAATCTGAGATCTTCCACTATCCCGAGTCGCAAACTGAGCTCAAGCGAATCGAGCTCTATGGTCCAAGTGTAGACGTCGAAGATGGTCTGCTCGATGTTGCAGCACCCACTGGCTTCTCAAGTGGCAACCTTGAAACCAACAACAGCACCCTACCGCAGATTCTACACTTGTCGCATAAGAACTACGCGCAATTCAGGCTCGAGGCGCTGGCAGCCAACATCGAAACTCTGAATGTGAGCCTGCGACAGATTCTAGCAGATGCGACAGCGGCGTTGGACCACTTTGTGCAGGCTCTCGACAAAGATGCGACTGATCTCGACCTGTGGAGAAGGACAGCTACGGTGGGCGAATTGCTTAACAGCAAGCGCGCCGCGCGATTCTGTCTTGAGGCTGTTCTCGATGGCGATGAAGAGGGATTGGCTAGTCTCATGACTCTCCCAGGCCTGGAAGATAGTATTGCTGGTGAGCAACTGCGCGAACTAGTGGTAAACCTCGAAGACCAGCTTTCCATTCTCCAAGCACCATTGCCAACGAGCAAGCGCAAATTTCTTTCCAAGATTTTGAAGCAGCGTTTGGATCCGTATCACAACATTGTTTTACGACAGAGGAGCTTGTTAAAGCAAGACACTGATGACCACAAGCAACTGCCACGGCAAGAACGTGCCGCGATATCTGCACCAGACACCTGGACGGGACTGGGCGATGCTCTTCTCCGCCACCAGAATGCGAATCAATACAGTTCTGCGCCTATCTCCGTCATCTGTTTTGACCTGGCGGACAAAAAGGTGCAGTCCGATCTGCACGTGGCGCATGAAAGCGATATTCCCGTCGTGGCCCAAATCTTCCCGGCAAAGAAAGTTCGATTCATGCCGACATCTCTCGCCGAGCAATTTCCTGGCATGGGTGTCGGCGTTCCAACAGTGCAGCCTCAGATCGCCGACGCAGATCCTGGTATGCGTGTAGTTTCACGGCCCGACGCAATGGCTGCTGGCGATATAATCGATTCTTCAACGGTGACACTTCCTACGCGCAAAAGGTCCGGTGACGCTGCAGGATTGGTCGACGGTGCCGAGGAGAATCGTGCCAAAAGCAGACGCACAAGGGGTCGAGAATCGCTGCTTGAACTTGCTGAGAGCAAGCAACCGACGATCGACGCGAACAGACAATGGGAGTTTGAGCAACAGCTAAATGAGCGCAAGGCCGCAGACGATTGGCTGTACGAGACAGTCGGCGTGCTCTTCGAAAGGCTGGGTGTCACGGGCTTCGAAGAAGGTAAGCATGTGAGACGTCAGCTCGAAGCAGCGGCCGAGACTGGCGATACAAACCAAACACACAACTCTTCGGCCAAATCGCTTCAAGTTGCGCGATCAGACTTCGCTGCATTCCTGAACGCTTACTCTGATCGATTTGCTCCGTTGCTTCTCGTTGGCGGCGAGAACATGGACATGGGCCAATCAGCCTCGTCCGCTGGTTCGAGCTTGCTAGGAGGTTCCACCACTTCCAAGCCGCAAGTGAAGTTTGACCCATTGCCGAATGATTGTTTACAAGAGTTTCTGGAGACAGTCAATGAGGGCTGGCTATCAACAGCGGAAGTTGCCTATTCATTCATCAAGGCGATGACAAGTCCGAAGGAAGACTTGCCAGGTACAAGTGCCTACGCGAAATATACATGGCCTGAGAGCTTGAAAACAGTAATTGTGCGGACAGCACATACATTCGACAATCAAATTTTCGCATCTGCGTCTGTCGAGCTTTCGGCTTCCCAACAGAGGCACGAGAACGGAAGTGCTGATGGTTCTAGCGATGACAAGCTGTCAGAGATGCTGCTGACAATACTCGAACTCCATCTGGATGTGTTCTGCCTCATTAGAGAACCCAACAGCGGTGTTGATGCAGATACTGTTACAGAACAGGGAGACAGGCTGCAACGTTGGGCAAATTTGACCAGAGAAATGATGCATATCCGGTCAATGTCGAATTCAACTCCGGATCCCTCCGATCACCTCAATCTACGATTCCTCTGGGCGACGACTTTCATCATATCTGTGTCCGACGACGTAGACCAAGACTACGCCTTGGAGTGTATGCAGGATCTCCGACAAGTTCTACTTGCGGCAGAGGACACAGTGATTTATCTCCCTAATAACGCCATCATGCCCGAGCTCTCTATTGCTGCTATCGATCGCAAACTCTCCGAATTGACTACAAAAGACTTCTTCGCTAAAGTGACCGAAAACGAGATGAACGATCCGGCCGCCACAATTGAGAATCTGGAACCACTACTTGAGGCCCTGAGCGCTCGGCAAACGTCCAGCACTGATACCGATCACATGGAAGACGTCGCAACGCAAATGGTTTCTCAAGATCTGATCGGGTTCCTGGAAGGCAGCAGTGTTTCTGTCAAACTTATGTTGTGGCAGCGGTTACGAGACGCCTACGCGACCATAGAATATCAACCAATGGTTGCCGCGTGCTTTTTCCGCATGATGACCATGGTTCTCGATGAAATCCGCAACACTGCTTTCACCGACCTTGAGCAAGAAGAGCGTCAGAAGCTCTTGCTGAAGAGTATGCGCATGCTTCACGTGATGATTGGGAAGGTCTTCGCCATGAGCGAAAAGTCTCCAGACACGTGGGAGTGTCTAGACGAGGATGGTTTGCAGCGCGCCATCACGCTTCTCAGCGAGCTGCTACACATCCTTCAGGTCTTCAACGTGTATGAAGATTCTATCCAGATCGGGCAAACAACGCCACCGCTCGGATCCAACGACCTTCCTATGCCTTCATTCGTTCTCACCACCCAAGCCGTTCACGAGTTGCAGATTCAGACCTGGATGATACTCTACAGCCTACTCAATGAAGGCATTGATCAAAACCGCGAGGCATATCCAAACTCTGTGGAGGACCGCTTCGACTTCTTGCGCTGTCTCCATCGCAACCTTGGTCTCCGGGGTATCTGTGATGGCTTGAACCGGAAATTCGTACGCATGGTCAAGGATGAATTCTTCCAGATGACGCATGTTGATGGCTACGATCAAGAGCAAGCTCAAGTGTTGTACGACCTCTATGGACTGAACTGCTTCATGAACCCGTCGTATGAGCTAATTGATCATCGCTGCACTCACGATGCATTCATCGACAAAAGTATTGCTCTACAGGCGGTTGATCTTCTCCTTTTGCAAGCAAGCAAGTTGCCCATCAAAGACCTTGTCAAGCACACACTCAAAGACACTATCGAGAAGGTACATGGTGCGCTCAGCCGTAAGAAGCCTACCGAAGCTATCTTGCATAACAGGGAGGTCTACCGCGCATATCTCAGATCTTCGATCAGACCGGTCGAGCTATACGGCTGCCTGAAGGGTGATAGCGTAGAGCTGATGGTCAAGCCTGTTCCGGAGAATGATGCTGTCTTGGCATCCAAAGGCTGGTATTTCCTTATGGGACACATCGCCCTGACGAGGTTTCGCACAACGAAAAAGCCTGGTGGCTCTCCACAAGAAGATGTCGACATTGCCATCGCCTTCTTCATGCAGGATCTGGAATACAGCATGCAAAACTGGCAGACTTGGTTTAGGCTGGCGCAGGCTTACGACACGAAGATTGACGAGAATCTGATGTGGTCGGCGGACAAGATGAACAACGAAATGTCGACTCTGGTGTCACTCCAACGAGCCGCGATCCACTGCTATACTATGGCGACTTCTCTGGCTAAGCAATCGGCCGATGGAACGTCTGGAACGGCCGAGAAGCTAACAGAGCTGTACCACGATTTCGCTATGCGGATTTACAACTCTTCTAGAGGGCCTCTCTCAATGCGCGCATTCGCTGTTGAGGAGGTTGAGAAATTCTTGAGCACCGATGAGGGCGTGGTCAGAGGTGGCTCGTTCAAGCCACTACGTCCATATACAGCGTGGAAGTTTGCCAAGGCTCTGCTCTTGCGCACACTAGAACATAGGTCTAACCAGTGGATGATACACTTCATGCTCGGCAAGTGTCTGTGGAAGATGCATTCGGCACCTCGAGAAACTCTCCAACCGATCGATCAGCCCCCTAGCGCGCCCAAGGTCTTCGAAAGCTTCTTGCGTGCACTGGAGCTTGTGCCTGGAAAGAACAGCCGCGACAGCAAATCTCAGCCGATCCTGGAGCCACACTACAAGCTTCTGATTATTGTACACAAGATGTACATGAGGCACAGCATTAATTTGGAAGAGGCTGGAATGCTGCTCCACAATACCTCGTACGCTCAGTCGGTGGCATTGCCTGACACCAGGGAGGAGTGGCCGCAGTATGTTCTTACCATTTTGAAGCGTTTGCGTGTGGCAGACAAACAGAACTGGCACCACCGCATGATATACCGGACAGCACAGATTATCCACGACTTCCCTAGCAGAGTCCCAGACTTCATTCCGCGTCAGTGTGAGGATGAGTTCAGCGATGACGCACTGCTCGGACCTGCCGGTGCACGACACGAATTGACCCAACAAATGTTCACAAAAACCATGGTCCTGCAAGTCTGGCGACCTGATGCTGAAAGGCCAGGACGCCACTTTGTGTACACGACGCAATACACACGCTTCTTCGTCAAGATTCTCGAGGACTTGCAAGACAGAACTAATCTGGAGGCACTCGCAAGGAGAGTCCGAAGACGCAATCACGAGTTGTTTGAGCACACCGCAGTCTGGCAAGACATCTGTAGTGCTTACCTCCGCATTTTACGCAAGCATGCCAGCTTGCCCGAGGGTCTCGAGACTTCCACTTTCAGCGCCATCTTCCACGATGAATTCTTGGAGCGTAAGGAGCCACTTGAAAGATGGATGCAAGCACGAGAGAACGGTGAGAACGCAGCGCTCGATGTGTTGCGAGAATCCCAAGAACTCAAGAAGATCAACCAAGGTCTCGTCAAGCCAGGTCCCATTGATGACCTCACTGGCGATGCTTATGCGTACCTCTTCCAAACCATCGGCAAGACGTTAGCAGATGAGGAGAAGCTTGTGAAGCAGGAGGAAGCAGCACGCAATGCGCCTCCGCCACCACCGCCGCAGCCGCAAGAACCTCCCCCACCAGCCAGGAACCCTACGATGAACATCATGAGCCTTATGAACATCGATGGCGCAAGCGGGACCGAGACACCAGACCCGGCACCGACACCTACCCCTCAAGTGCCGGCTATAACCACAGTGTCGGACGCTACTGCAGCCACAGTGCCTGTCGTCCGTCGTAAGGTTGGCGTTGGCCGGCGTGAGATCCGCAACGCAGCCGAAACCTGCTATCCCAAGACCCCGGCCCAGACCGCATCCCGCGTCACGGGCGCAGTGCCGGAAAGCAGGGTACAAGTTGTCATCAATTCCTCGCGGCCATCGCTTGGTGGGGATATCTCGGTTGAGACTAGCGCACCTGGAAGTATCCACGATAGTGCCGACGACGAGAGCGAGCTGAGCGAGCTGGAGGAAGATGATGCTGACGATGAGGATGAAGAAGGCCAGAGGAAACCTATGTTCCCCAACCTGGCGAGCAGAGAGAGGACCGAGGCTGATGATAGTGAAATGGAGGGGAGCAGTGAGAATGATGAGACGGCTGAAGACGCAGAAATGGGTGAGGGTGATGGTGAGGGTGAGGATGAGACTGTGAACGAGGGTGCGGGCGAAGGAGAGCAGCCTAGTACCGACGCTATGGTCTCGTGAACGAGAAATCTTTGTACAACGATAGGACTGTAGGATCATATTTGCACACGTCTGGAGTGCGGCTCTAGAATTGGAATTCGCTGTATTGTTTATCAAACCCGTGGACATGATGCTACAGCATCGGCGCCCGTCGTTCATTGAATCACGCAGTGCGGCTGCTTAATTCCTCTTGATATTGCATTCTTCACATAGTCTCATCACAACGTGGGCATGGCGCTTGCCTTCACACAACAGGTTGTAGAAATAAAAATCGTCAAAAAATTTATTATAAGTAATTCAGACCAAGTATCAATTAACATTCGTGTGTCGCATTCGCCGACCAGACAATAGTCATGTTCGGCTTTCATAGGGGAAAGGTAGAAGCCTTCCAACCTGCTTCGAAGCCTGCAGATCGCCATCCATCCGTGTATTCATCCACAGCGGCCATCTAAAGGTTTAGAACAAACCGAGCGCAAACGGCAACAGCGCATGACAACCAATCTGGTTCGCAATCGGCACGATTGCCGTGAAATCGGTGATTTCCCAGGCTCTGGGCGCGAAACACGCCAGGTAAATCATGCCGCCGGTGACTGGGATGATGAAAGCATACTGTTATAGTGTCAGCGGGAGATTTTTCGCACATAAACAACTGTCATCAGATGGGCGACACATACCATGTACTTGAAGTCTCTCACGATGCGATCCAGGCCAACGCGGAAGCCGGAGGCTTCGAGTTCCTTGGCCGTGGTTGTCCATTCCATGTTGATGCTGCATGCGTGGCAGATGAGGGCTTTGCACATGTGGAAGCTGAGGCCACCGAAGAAGAGGACGAACTGTACGACTATCAGCTGATGCACATTGTGTCGTTAGCGATAACGGCAGCTTACCATAGGCGTCCACTTGATGGTCTCCCAAAGACAGACGAAGAATGTCTTCTGGCCAAGGCGGTGACGAAGCATGGCATATGCGAGCGGTGACAAGACGTTGAAGACGACAGCCATGCCGACGAAGATCTTCCAGGAAGTAATATAGTACTGGTCGATTTCGTCGGTGAACAGACCGACAAGCACATAGTTAGCTGGAGAGAAAAATTGTTAGTAGATGGGTGTGTTAACATAGCATGAGCGACCTACCGAGAGTGAGGGGAATAGCGGACGCAATGGCATAGTATGTGAAGATGTACGAGATGATCGTCATCTTGCTGGTGATCTTGATGTTGCTCCAGAGGAACTTCCTGAACAGAGGTGTGATAGGCCCGCGTGTGAACCAGTAGCGGAAAGGATGGAACACAAGCTCGTTGCAACCGTAGGCATATTTTTCCCAACGGGCAAGTTCGTCGTAGACAGTGAGCGAGACACCTTCCTTGAACCCTCCGTTGTGGTAGGTGGCCAAGCGAACAACGAAGCCGCTCATCTGCAGACGCAAAGAGACGTCGAAGTCTTCCGAGACGTGTGATTCGGACCAGAAGAGGGTGCGTTCGTCTTCTTCCCATGAGATTGACTGAATCGCCTTCCAGCGGATGAAAGTGTTGTGACCGACGAATGGAGCACAGTCACCGCTTCCGACAGCGAACTGGATGGATGTGTAGATGAGGTTGGTGAAGTAGGTAATGCCGTTCTCAAAGACGTTGTTGACGACTTGCAGAATGCCAGATGCGTGCTGCAGCAAGGCCACTTCGGGTGATTCGTGCATCTCCAAGGCGCCATATAGCAGTGCGTCTTCAGGGACACGAGTGTCAGAGTCGATGATCAAGAGGACTTCGCCCATGCGTACGTTGCCGGCTGCCCAGGTCTTGCCTTCGTCCTTGTCGAGCATAGACTCGCGCGCTTGGTCGTACAGCTCTTCTTCTTCGTCAATGCTGAGGTCTTCTTGGGAGCAGCCACGGCTTTCGCATGCTTCGTCTATGAGGCGTAGCCACTCGTCTTCCACACGCCCAGAGAAATCGAGACAGTAGTTCATGTTCGATGCCTTCTTGAACTTGCCACGACGGATGAAGTAGCTTTCGCTCTCCTCATCAGAGTTGTGCCCTGGTCGAGCACACCAGCCGATGTTGTTCAGCTCATAGTAGGCCTGACGGGCTTCCGCAAGCTCAGGCTTGACCAGCTGCATACCGTCATCGTTGATGAAGATTGATGCTGTGCCACCGCGCGATTCGTAGAACCTGACAGCCGCCATGCACGACTCGATTGTAGGCATGATGACACCCTTGAGGCCCTCTTTGTACACTGGCATTTGGATGGTAACGTGGGGAAGTTCGTAGTCAGTGTGGCGACCGGGCTTGGGTGCTTTGGCTGAATAGAACATAGAGTTTTCCTGGATCGATGCCAATGGGCCGAAGATTTGGAAGAGAGAGCCGGTAATGACGATCATGAAGAATAGGGAGAATGCCGCAAACACCGGGACAGTCAAGATCAGACCGAAGCGGATATAGGTACCGTCAAGTCGCACTTCGGTGAGCAGTTTCGCGATACAAGCGAACTCAACGATCACAACCAAAACCATGGCAAGACCGATAACACCGGCGTGCCAGAGGAGGAGTGGTCGATGAGGAACCTCTGTGCCATCTTTCTCAGGATCGTATGCTTTCTCGCCTTCCTCTTCCCGAGCAATGGCTGTCTGGATGACTTCGAATTGCTCCTTCTGTTTCTCGTTCATGTGGATCGGCGGTGTCGCATAGCCGGTCAGAGGCGTATTGAATGCGCCAAATTGTGGAGGTGTCATGCTTGCCATCGTTTGCATACCGAATGCACTGCTGTGTCGTGGCGATGCCATGCCGGCTGGTTGGACTTGCGAACCCCACACCTAAGATGTGTCAGCTGCTGATTCTGATGACTTTCAACGCTGCCGCAGGAATACTCACAAGGCCAACAAGCCATGTCTCGATGTCAGTACCTTGGGTAACGATGTTTTCGACAGTGTCTCCCCATACGAGAACAAATTGTTCCTGCTTGCAGAGGCAGATGAATTGATCGCGACTGACTGGTGCTTCACCTGATGCAATCTGTTCGATCGAATCTATGATCGGCAGCACAATGCCTGTGCGTGGATCGCCGAGCTGCGTTTGTTCCGGAGAGATCTGACTGAGCAGAGCTGCTGTGACCTCAGAGGACATGGAGAATGCGATGGGCACATCTAGCTTCAAGGTCGCCTTGACAATGTCCTCGCTCAAAGTGTGAGGATAAGTAACATAACTCCCATCTTCGCGTTGTATAATCACACCTCTTGTGGCAACAAACTCAGGCACAGGATTGCCGTCCTCATCTCGAGGCGGGTCTAGCCACTGATTGGTCGCGACTTGCTTGAACAGGTCTGCAATAGTTAGCATGTGGTCACATTGCATTTCTCGGTGCCACTTACATTTGGCCATGACACCATGCCTGCCGTTGCGAACATCGGATGAGTTGATGCTCGAAGGAGCACTCATCCTCAGCAAAGCTTTCTTGGGATAGCTGGGCATATTCCCAACGGTGTCGTTGCCTTGTTCGAAGTCCATATTGCTATGCCTTCGTAGGCAGGAATGGAAAAGGTGTGTTTGGTAAAACTAGGGAAAAAATCGTTGGTCTTGACAAGCACTAAATTTCGAAGAGCGAAGGCGCCTTACATTCATATCTATCTAAGTGCCGGCGATACTAAGATCGTCTCGAGCCGGACTGATCAACCTACCGACCACGTTGGGAAGGCCTGGAAGCCACATTATCGCTACGGCGCAGCGCCCTTGCCACCATGCAAGTTCAAGACTGAATTGCACTAGTGAGCATGATGTGGCAGCCACGAGCTGCGGGATCTACAAATCTAGCTTACGAGCCTCGGGCTGAACTCTCAATACAAGATGGCCCTGGTCCAGGCAGAGAGATAAAGTGCTGTGGCTTGTCTAGAGACGCGAGAGCCACATACAGTGCAGGCGAAAATAGAAGCATGCCGAAGTATCGTCAAAGTTGTCTGCCACATGCAAATGAAAGCCTCCCGGGACATTCCAGGCCTGAGCAACTGATAAGACAGTTGCGGGTGGTTTTGAAGGTTTGCCTCTGCCACAAGAGTAGGTTGATACCGCACGCGAGTAGAGCCAGATGCCATGAGAAAATTGGCCAACCTTCATTGGGTGGTGTGGCTTCGATCTATCGGTAGAGTGCAGGAGATCAATGTCCACAGCTCGCTAGATTCTGGGCGCGTAGATAAAGTGCTTCGAGGCAGGCGATGTAAGCTAAAATTCAAGCGAGGTCGCGATAGTAGCCAAGCGGGCCTACCGCCGCGGATCCCTGGCTTTGCGGGATATGGAGATAATCCCCAGTCAAGACAACGCTTAGCGTTGGGTACGAAGGCAGTCATCCTAGATCTCCAGAGTGGTATGATATCTTCATGGCTAAGCTTGTGCCAGGACCAAGGATCATTCAGGCGGGTGCCTCTAGCGTCGAGGCAGTCGAGCGTCGTTCCAGCACGAGATGCCCAGGATACCGTGAGCCCTACCAGACGGGGGGAGAGAGTTCAATGAAACTTTCACATGGCGATCAATGGTTGCCAAAACCGAAATCACAAATGCACGAGTGCCACATGGACGACAACAGCGTTCCGGTAGTCGAGGATGGTGAGGGAGTGAAGCGAGGACGTCAAGACCGGCTCCTTCTCCATAGGGCAAGCGTATCGGGGGAAAGCTTGGATTGGCTTCAGCGGCAGGGCCACGGCAGACGAGCTCCGTGACAGACTAGACCTCATCTGCTTTCAGCTTCACGAGCTCTCACTGCGTACCTGCATGGGGGAGCTTGGACGTTTGCCAGTTTCGTATGCGGCGTACAAAGTCTTTTTCCGCTTGCCAAATTGCATGTGCTTCGAGGTTGCATACGCTCAGCTATCGTCTGTTCAGGAGCGATTACTTTCGATAGACTAACGCCACCTGTCGCGGCTCATGCAATATGCCTGCCAGCAGATAGGATGAATCCCAATCGGTAGGTCCGCGCGATCTTTATGCTTGCTGTGGAAGCGATCTCAACCATAGGCCTGGACTCTGTTCCATCAACCCGCGACAAGGGTATCAAAGGCAGCTCAGTGCCACCATAAACCGCTCTCGCTCTAGTCATATCTTCAAAGGGCACCTGCCGTCTCAACGTTAGACTTGGAGGGACATACATTTCATCTCGTCTTGTGCTTCATTGATATCCTTGGACAATCCATTGTCCCATCATTCCCCTCGAGCTTCCGCACGCAATAAACGTGCATCATGGATTCCATGCACGAAAAGCAGCAAGCCTCATCTGGCACTTCTACTCCATACAGACACAATCCTTTCGACACGCCTGCACTCAGCTCCGCGCCCACCCAAGATAAAGAAACAGGCTACTTTCCTCCCGTCAAAGGTATGATCATCAAAGAAAATTCCTCTCCACAAGGCTAACCAATGCGCAGTCACAAGCGGCGCTCGCAGAAGAAAGTTCGTCAGCGCTCGCCTGCAAGAAGGCGAGTACGACGAGAAGCCATGGCTTACCGGCAAAGAAGATCCAAACTTCAAGCGTAAGCGATGGGAGAAAATCATCTTCTGGACCAGCATTGCTCTCGGTGTGGTCATCGGATGTGCCATTTGTGCACTCTCGTACATGTCTGTCTCAACGGGCACTTTCTGTCAGGTGTGGGAGGACGACTTCTCACACATCGATCCGGCGTCGTGGAGCTACGAGATCCAACGAGGGGGCTTCGGCACCGGCGCGTTTGACTGGACGACCGACGACCCGAAGAACTCTTACACTGATGCGGAGGGCCTTCACATTGTGCCAACTCTGACCACCGAAACAACCAACATCACACCCGAACAGATCTATGACGGTTACAGACTCAATCTGACGACAGACAAGACCTGCACTTCCCCAGACTATACGATGTGCTCCATCTATAGTAACAAGACCACGGGTGACATTATCAATCCTGTTCGTAGTGCTCGCATGACCACGAAGGGCAAGAGGAGCATCCAATACGGCAAGGTCGAGGTCGTTGCAAAGATGCCGAAGGGTGACTGGCTGTGGCCTGCCATCTGGATGATGCCCGAAGACGATGTCTATGGCAGCTGGCCTATGAGCGGCGAAATCGACATCGCCGAAAGCAGAGGGAACAGCCCTGAAAATTACACCGACGGCAGGAACTCCATCATCTCTGCACTCCACTGGGGTCCATCTCCTGAAACGGACGCTTTCTGGCGCACTAGCGGAAAGCACAACCTTCGCCGAACGGACTACTCTGAGGCTTTCCACACTTATGGTTTGGAGTGGACCAAGGACTACCTGTTCATGTACATTGACAACCAACTTCTGGTAAGAATAGCCATGTATTGTTCTCTGTTACCCGTACGTCAAGCTAACAGTCGCTGTAGCAAGTGTTCTTCATCAAGTTCTCCACTGGTCCTCGAAACATGTGGAACCGCGGCCACTTTGGCGAATACCAGTCCAACAAGTCCGCCCTGTTCGATGCCTGGTCCCAGACAGGGATGCGTAACACTCCTTTCGATCAGAAATTTTACCTCATCCTCAACGTGGCGGTCGGGGGCACGAACGGCTTCTTCAAAGACGGCGTCGGCAACAAACCTTGGGGCGATGGCAGTCTTACAGGTCCGAAAGAGTTTTGGGACGCTAGGGCACTCTGGGGGCCCACCTGGGGCGAGCCAGATGAGCGGGGAATGACCATCAAGAGTGTGAAGATGTACAATGAGGGTTCTTGCTGAGCTGAGCTGAGCTGCGATGACGGAACGTCTCTTTTGGTGCGCGTGTATTCTGGTTTACGATGCCCCATTTTCTATATTGATGACCTCCTCTGTATTTGATTTACATGATACAAACGCATACACAGTTCAAACTTCGATCTCATCCAACACGTTACTATTTCTCCAACTGCCTGCAGCGCGCCTCAGCTACCAATCGACACGCGTTTGTCGATCCCACCGATTCTCTGGATTCGTCCCACGTGGCCATACACGATCTGCATTGTTTACCGAAGAGCAAGATAAGTCTAAAGACAACCTTTCATCTCAGTTCTGGCTATCTCCGAAGCCTCAGCACACCGCTTGACTCTCGGCTCATACAGATTCTTATCAGCTCGTTCACGATATTTTTAACTCACCGTTTCCTTGCGCAAACTCGAGGGTCTCTGACTTCACGCCCAAGGCAGCATGGCGAAACGTGGTGGCGGGATGTATCAGCTGATCGTTAGAGCATGACGGCTTGGACCATCATTCGGCTCATTGGGCATATGCTTTCTCTACAGTTGATGATATAGGTAAACCATCAACCCCAAAACAGCCGCTACCCCGCTCGTTCGGTGCTAGCTCGAAGTAAACCCTTATCCACATCGAGACCAGCAAAGGCCAGGTAGGAAAGCCACAACGGCTGATCGGCTCCTAACATCGCCTACGTCTTGTTCACTCGTTTCCCAACGACTATCGGTACTGCCGATAGATTGCATGTGCGACAACGCAGGTGATCAATGTAGAGCTTATGTCCGCTGCCAAACCAATGTGAGTCAGCTCCGGTGTCCACCAGGATGCATGAGGCAGAAAAGGCTTGTATGCGGTTCCTGGCAAGGGATCTTCCTCATCGGGATTCACGTCCGTGCACGGCATCACGGCTGAGATAACCTTGTTTAAACCGCAGGTCGCATCAATTTAGGCGCGGAGTATAATCACGCCTCATTGCGCTGAAGATGCCTAGGGCCGCAGTGGCGGTATGTGGCGCTGATATTTCAATATCGACTGCATGATGGCACGCGCTATGCTCGTGTTCTTATCTCGTTGACTTTCTTGATACTCGCGGAACTACCAAGGCAGCGACGCCAGGCCGAAAACAATCTGCGCCAACTATTTCTGGTCAACGGTGATATCGTGCCACACCAGCGACGTGGCATACTCCAGGCCACCCTGTTTCAACGTGCATGACAAGGTGCATGGATCCACGACGTGCAGCGAGGCGAAAGCCGCGTTTTGACACACCGTAGCCACGTGCCAAATGTCAACAAAAAACGCCCGCAAACACTCCGGGAATCGGCATCTCCGCCAGACTGAGCGTGCCCATTGTCATGAAAGGGCTGCATCTCGACCGCTACCAAGCCCTTGCAGGAGCTCAGCTGGTAGCCACTTCGCTAAAGGCGCGGCCAGTACACCGTCCACGACCACAAAAATGCGGGCACTACAGTCTGGCCACTGCCCGGCAGGATGACCATCACCCACACCTTTTGGCAATGCTAGGATTAATATCAACTGACATGTTCCTACCGCTGTGTCCTTCTCGTCTCCGCTCCACCTCCCTGGCTGGACTTTTGTATTATCGCATGCAGAAATGTTGCAAGCGAGTTATACCCAGCGTCTGCTGGTTCTCTTTTCATGCGCGCTCGCTGCGAATGCAGCCTCCGTGCCGCTTTCGCACAGACAAGCTGCAAATCCTACAGTAGCGACGCAGCTACCGACCAATTGGACATACGTCGGCTGCTACAGGTGCGTTCGCGAATACGTAGTGGCTGATCGATTCATCTAGTATCGAAAACTGATGCAAGCTTGTAGCGACCAAGTTGGCAGCCGATCGCTTTCGGCCGCTGACTATGGAGATGGCTCCGGAATGAACGGTGAGTGCAAAGACCCAGATCTTTGGTAGGTCGATCACTGACCCGAAGCCTTCGTTGGAATAGCCACGTCGTGCATAAAATACTGCAAGTCTAGAAATTACGTGTACGCCGGCACGGAATACTCAAGTGGTGAGGAAATCCGCCTCGATTTTGTCAAGACTTTCTGAGTAGTAACACGAGCCAGAATGTTATTGCGACAATGCATTATCAAATGCCACTACGCTACAGACCGATTCCAGCTGCAGCATGGCGTGCACTGGAAACCCCAGTGAGGTCTGCGGTGGCCCTGGTTTGCTTACGGTCTATTATGCGAACACACCGGTACCGCAAGGGCCACACACCAGCAATGGGCCACCAGGCTGGACCGATTTTGGATGCTGGCGCGATGGCTCTTCGAAAGCCCTTGCGAATGGAGTGCAAGTCAAGGGAGGTGGCAGTAACATGACGGTCATTGGCTGCACTGCGGCATGTGATGCTGCCGGATACAAGCTGGCTGGTGTTGAATACGCTAGTAAGATAACATTCCGGACAGGATCTTCGATCTTGATCTTGGTATACGAGGACGCTGACACGAGATCCATAGGTGAATGCTATTGCGATAACTATGTTGCCAAAAGCGCGACCAACGTCACTCTTAAGGAGTGCAACATGCCATGCAACGGCAACTCTAGCGAGTTCTGTGGCGCTGGCAATCGAATGAACATCTACGCATCTGGCTCCACCACACCTTCGGTAAAGCCTAGCGTTGTTGTTCCTGCCCCTCCAGGGGGCTGGTTGGATCGCGGATGCTTCAACGATTCTTCAGCCGTACGAACATTGAATGTGACGCAATACTTGCAAGTCCCCATGACCATTGAGGCATGCACGTCAGCTTGCATACAGAACAATTATACTCTTGCTGGTGTTGAGTATGGCGGTAAGTTATGGAGTCCTCAGCCCTAGCCAGACTCTTATATAATAAGGCTGACCCGAGATAGGTGAATGCTATTGTGGCAGTAGCCTGAACCAATACGCAGTCCTACAGACTGATGGTCGTTGTGAAATGGCTTGCAACGGTAACTCGAATCAGATCTGCGGCGGACCCAACGGACTGAGTGTGTATGAGTTGACGGGCTGGTTTAATGCTGGTTGCTGGAACGATACGGTCGGAGACCGCACCTTGGGCCAACAACAATATGGCCTCGGCGACTTGACGGTCGCAAAGTGCACGAAAGCATGCGCCGACAACGGATATCTCTTGGCTGGTCTGGAATACGGTAATGAGTAAGTTTTTGTGCTTGCCAACCGCTGCCAAATTCTAAACACTAACCATATTAGGTGTTACTGCGACGATGCTCCGCAGAACTACGGAGGCCCAGCAGCAGACGGCAATGCTGGTTGCAATATGCCTTGCCAGGGCAATAATGCAGAACTCTGCGGCGGGCCTGGCAGAATGAATGTCTATCAATTCAATGCTTCGGCCCTCCCAACCCCGCCAGCGGGCGGCTCGAATCCCTCGAATCCTACAGGCCCTACAAACCCCGGAGGCGTCAACGCGACTGCGATCCTTCCCTTCACCTACCAAGGCTGTTATACCGATAACATGCCAGGTGGAAGGGCGTTGACCAATCAACAACCCGACAACAGCTCCCTCACCGTCGAATCATGCATCGCAGCGTGCACCGCAAAGGGCTACAACATTGCAGGCATGGAGTACGCAGTGCAGTGCTTCTGTGACAAATATCTACACAATGCGCCACAGCTTGTCAACGACCGGGAATGCAACATGAACTGTGGTGGTGCGAGCGGCGAGAAGTGCGGCGCTGGCGGTCGCCTCAGCATCTATTCCAACGGCACGATGAGCAACTTTACCAACCCGACCGCTCAGACGGATGGCATTCCAGGCAACTGGACATACCAGGGCTGCTGGTCTGATATTGACGGTGCCCGTACTCTCGAGTACAAGATGGTCAACCCAACCAACAACTCCAACGTCAACTGCCTGTCGCTCTGTGCCAGATATGGCTACAATGCCGCAGGCACGGAGTTCGGCGAGGAGTGCTACTGCGGCGATGTGGCAGGCGTCATCGCTTCCGGTGCCACCAAACAGCCTGAAAGCGATTGCAACATGCTCTGTACAGACAACAAGGATTCGAACGGCGGATACATCTGCGGCGGACCCAGCCGACTGTCATACTACACTTGGACTGGCGATCCTCTGTACAACTGGGGCTTTGCAAGCGGTAACGACGCTGGCAAGTACGAATTCTTCAGCTCTGGACCCGTCATTCCGCTCATCACCGCACCGTCTCGCAACGGCAAGGTCACGTTCTTGGAGAAATTCGGAACGTCGCCGGCCAACAATGGCACCGGTGCTTATGAGTTGGATTATAGTCTCGTTGGCCAAGCAAACTCCTCATACTCAGCTATATGGCGTGAGATGCACGTGAAGACCGACATCTTTTGTGCTGCAAGTCTCACTCTGCCCGATCGTGCTGGTCGTCAGATCGACGTCGGCGGCTGGGCGGGAGACGCGACGTTCGGCGTGCGACTCTACTGGCCCGACGGTAGCCCTGGTGTTGCTGGCAAGAATGACTGGCAGGAGAACCAGTTCGAAGTCAGTCTGCTGAACGGCAGATGGTATCCCTCCGCCATGACGATGTCTAACGGGTCCATCCTGGTCATGGGTGGACAAGTCGGTTCCAACGGTGCTCCTGTCCCGACACTCGAGGTCCTGCCGTCTCCAAGTGGGGAGGTTCTCTTCTGCGACTACCTCCAGAGAACCGATCCGAACAACCTGTATCCGTTCCTGGTCGTCCTGCCGTCTGGTGGCATCCTTGTGGCCTACTACAACGAAGCCCGTATCCTCGATCCGGTCAGTTTGCAAACCAAGCGTACACTGCCCAACATACCAGGCGCCGTCTACAACAATGATGGAGGCCGGACATATCCATTCCAAGGTACTGCCATGGTCTTGCCCCAACACGCACCTTACAGTGAGCCCCTCGAGCTCCTTATCTGCGGCGGAAGTGTGCCATTCACTGAGATTGCGCTTGACAACTGCGTTACGATCGCGCCGGACGTCCCCAATGCCAACTGGACAATCGAACGCATGCCGTCAAAGCGTCTGATGCCTAACATTGTCGCGCTGCCTGATGGCACGTTCATCATCTTGAACGGTGCGCGTCAAGGTCGCGCTGGCTTCGGTCTTGCCACCGATCCAAACTACAGCAGTGTTCTCTACGACCCTACCAAGCCCATTGGCTCGCGCATGACCGTGATGTCGAATACCACCATCGCACGTCTATACCACAGCGAAGCAGTCCTTCTCGACGATGGCCGTGTGCTCGTCTCTGGTTCCGACCCTGAAGATGAACGCACCTGGTTTGCGCCGCAAGAGTACCGTACCGAGATCTGGACGCCTCCATACATCCTGAAGGGCGGTGCGCGCCCAGCGTTCAATGTCTCGAACCTCGATTGGGGCTACGGACAGCAAGTCTCGTTCCCTATCACAGCGACTGGGAGTGGCAGCACGGGATCGTACCGCGTCAGCTTGATGGGGTCTGTCGCCTCGACACACGGCAACAGCATGGGTCAGCGCACATACTTCCCTGCGACGTCATGCTCAAGCGTATCGTGCTCGGTGACTGCGCCTCCAGATGCGAACGTGTGCCCTCCAGGCTGGTTCCAAATGTTCCTCCTTGATGGTAACAATGTGCCTTCGCATGCGACTTGGGTCAGGATCGGTGGGGACCCGGCCAACCTGGGCGATTGGCCTGAGCATCCTGATTTCCAGCCTTTGCCTGGGATGGGTCCTGTCGAGCGGTTGTTCTAGGTGGGGCTTCGGTTTCGTTTGGTCTCGATGCGAGCTGAGCTGACAGTGGGCTCTGCTTTTACTGTGCACCGCACTCACGCTAGCATAGTCGGGTGTACATATCGATATTTCAATTCCATGGTCTGCATAAGCATCGCGTCTACTTGCGGCTTGGTTCGTCTGGTGCGGCTTATGCGTGAGGCGGTCGAGCGGTAATGATTGCAAAGAGGGCATGACCCCTTTGGTCCGGCTAGGTGAGCGGTATGCACCGGATGTCAGACATCAGACCTGGAGATATCTTGCGACAGGGCAGCGTGAGACGCCACGCAAGCCTGGGCATAAGAAAAGTGACATATCGGTGTGCACAGTCTGCCAATGCGCAACTGTCGACCGCACTGTGCATGTTTCGGTGGATGCGAGGTCAAGGGCTGAGACAGGCTACCGTCGGCCGCCGCTCGATACACGGTATCCTCGCATCACGGGGGCAGTCGAGGATGCCCGATTTGAGGGCGGGTAGGCTGTGCAGAGCAGTAGACCAAGGTAGACCAAGGTAGACCAAGATGTTGGCGGAAAGTCAAGATAACACCATCTCATCACTAGCAGCAGTGGGGAATGCGGAGGCTGGAATGGGACTAAGCCAATCGACTAGTCATCCAAGCTGCTGCCGCTGTGAGCCGATGGCAGTAGCAGTACAAAGCTGCAGGCAAGCAGGCAAGTTCCCTCCACACCCATCCTTGTTGCGACTGGGCACACGCCGGGCCTGCACGCTGCTGCGCCCGTGGGTATGTTGTGAGCTGATCCTGATCTTCCGCCACCACCCCTGCCGCCCTTGACAATCATTGCATTCCTCTTCCCGGACACATCGTCGGATCCCTTGTGCGAACCCGACAAAGGCTGTGAACACCACCTCCACCTGCCATGGCGCCTTATACCACCTGAACGCCGCTCGCTCGCCCGCTGTCTGTCTGATATATAACCTGCTCCGGCCCATACACAACACTACCGCTGGCACCCCGCCTCGGTCCACTGTCGTGTGCTGCCATCCTCATGGCCGGACACACCCTGCGCATGCGCCTCTCGCTGGCAGCATGCCTGCTACTCGTCGCACCTGCCGTCGTCGCCCAGACCATTGTCGCGGCCAACTCCACCGATGCGGACCTGCCTGGCACCACGGGTACCCCCATGACCATCTCTCGCAACGATGACATGGTCCCACTGGCTCCCGTGCTGCCGCTCACCGACGCCGCCATGAACCAAGTCCCGCCTACGGGCCTCTCTGGAGAGATCATGGACGTCGGCACGGACAATCAATTCGTCGTCAAATCTGGCGCCGTCGCCCTGATCTCCTGCGATCCGAACGACTACCCGGGTAACATCGATCAGGTTGGAGTCTTCCGCAGCGCGGTGGAGCGCAATGTTGCTGCCGTGCTGTTTTACTCCAATACGGCGGACTACTGTCGAATGGAAGGCGATCGGACCGGATATAGATGGGTGTTTAGCATGAAGAGCCGCAACGATACCACAAATGTTCTGAACGCCATCGGGAATTCCAGCGCACCGCTCTGGGTGACCATTGGCGGACCGGAAGCGCAGCAGGGACGCGATGGGTCATCAGGTGGCTCTAACGGCGGCTCCAACAGTAATACCAGGGATAATGTTCCTCAGGGACCCCTCGGGCCCAATCCGAGTACTGCTGTGGCTATGATCATTCTGTACACCATCACTGGCGTCATCACCGCGCTTTTCCTGGTCATTATCATTACTGGCGCTATCAGAGCGCACCGACACCCGGAGCGTTACGGTCCTCGCGCGATTGTCGGCAGGCCTAGGCAGAGCCGTGCCAGGGGAATTGGAAGAGCTATTTTGGACGGCATTCCCATCGTCAAGTTTGGCGAGCGCGAAGAACCGAAGCCTGCAGATGTCGAGATGGGGACTAGTGCATCCGCCCAGGAGGATCGGCAAAATAGTGAGTCGTCAACAGGGGCTCGATCCGCTGGTGGAGCCAATCTAGATGGCACCGCAGCCGTAGATGGGATTGCAGCCGCGGGCGCTGCATCTTCTGCCAACGCGAACGACGAAAGTGGCACCCAAGGGTGCAGCATCTGCACAGAAGATTTCGAGCGCGGTCAAGACCAGCGTGTCCTACCTTGTGACCACCGCTTCCATCCTGAGTGCATTGACCCGTGGCTACTGAATGTTTCCGGAACATGTCCTTTATGCCGTGTCGACCTCCGTCCACAGCGCTCTCACACCTCACAGGACGTGGACGAACACGGCAACCCAATCCCGCGTGAGAACAACGATGAGGAGTTCGGAGATCTGCCACCACCAGTAGCGGAACGCTCGAGCGTAAGACGAAGCCTCATGATCGGTATCCTGGGCATACGCGGCAGACCAGACCGCATGACGAGAGAGGAACGAGTAATGGCTCTGAGAAGATACCGACAGCAACAGGCTGCAAGGCGGAGACGAGAGTCAGGCAACGATGCAGATGGTGCTGCAGATCCACGAGCGGCTGAGGCTGCAGAAGCACAAGATCGCAGCACGAGACAGAGGCTACGAAACCTTCTTGGTGTTCGAACGAGACGAACAGGTCAGGATCAGCCCGCTGCTGCTGCTGAAGGGGTGGCGGACGCTACAGCTGCTCCAGCAGATAATACTGCCGAGCGACGGTAGAGTGTGGTAGTGCTCTATGCGAATGTTGGTAGAACAGGCTGGCGTTCTGGATGGATGTTTTGCATTAGATGTGATTGCATTGCGGCGGTTCTACGGCATCATGGGACTCTCTTTGGGGAAGAGCTAGGAGTTTGTCAATGAATTTATGTGTTATGTATATATGAAAGCGCGATTCGTTCTTGCATGCCCTCTCCCTCCCTCCCCCGAGCACCAAATGCGACAGGCCTCCATCAGTTGGACGCAGTCCGTACGCCGTTGATCATTGGATTTGACCTCTGAACAACCCCAATACCCTGACCCTATCTTTGCTGTCAACATGCGTGTCGGTGTGATTGAAAGTTCGTTTTGGGAGCTACATGTATAGCTAGGGTGATTAAATGGTACCGTTGTTCAGACAGTAGTGAAATTGATTGCCATTGTGCAAATCTGCGGCTAAACTCATTGATTCATGTGTCTCTACTGTGTAGTTGAGATTCGAAGGACAGTTCCCTACGATAGCAGATGTAGATTTTGGATCGTACATGTACTTCAATATCTGATTAAAAGTCACATACACGTAGTCGAATATGACAACGACATAAGAATTAGCACAGAACCATCAAAACAAGAACAATCATCTACAAGCCAAGCAAGAACTAGCCTACAAGCTAACATGAAGGTATTCTTGTGTTTTGTATATCTCGTGTATCACGTGACCTTGAGCGAGCTCTCCCGAGCCCGCAACTTTCCCAGCGAGCGAACATGAACGCATCCATCGATCCATCGAGCGTCGAGAAACATCATCATCACCCAACACGAAAACCACATCCCACATACAAAACACAACACAACATGCCTCCCAAAGGAAACGCTCGTGTCGGCGCCGGCCGCCCCGTCCAGAGCAACAGCTACGT
The DNA here is from genome assembly GCA_026122715.1 of Cladosporium colombiae. Lineage (NCBI taxonomy): Eukaryota > Fungi > Ascomycota > Dothideomycetes > Cladosporiales > Cladosporiaceae > Cladosporium > Cladosporium colombiae. The sequence continues at coordinate 1,630,352 of JAKZFA010000001.1, read as the reverse complement.
CCGCAACGCCATCAACGAGCTTTCGAGCCCCGAGAACAGGAGCGTCGTTGTCGCTGTCTCCTTCTTTGCTGTAAGCGAACCGCCATCCCGCTATTGAGTGCCGCCGGGTATCGAATTGAAAGAGGAGGACTCGCAATGTGATTCCGACTGAAGAAGGGGTCGGGAGCATGCATGCATATGAAAATGAGATGGAATACATGGCGCAAAGAGTCCTGAGACTGACGGTATTGCTTCTACAGGCCGGTGTTGCTTTCCTTTCCAGCAGCTGGAGCGAGGCTCTCCTTCCCCCGTAAGTCAACTTTTCACATAATCTCGATGAGAGTTGGGAAGTGCTGATGCAGGGTACAGTATCTAAATCAAGCGCCCCAAACCGACGAGCTTGTGTATGAATACCCCAAGAGGAAGGCAGATGGTTGTACGATATGTTCCGGGAGCGTAGGTTGCGCTTCTGGGGAGGAGAGGATTATGAAAGCGACGGGAGCATAGGTGGTGTAGGACATCACGAATAGAGAACAGCATGGATTGAACTGGAAAGATGCGAGGATACCCAGCTCAGGAATGTAAAACAAGGCACTGCGACCTAATTTTTTGAAACCATCCGCGCATTCTCAGCTTCCGCACGACCTACGTCAGCGATTACAGGTGATGTCACACGCAGTGAGGTTTCTGTGCTCGTGGACGGACTGACGAAAACAGAATGCATGCAAGGCGCTATCATGTGCGGCTCGACTAACCGCATCATGTTTTGGACGAATATTGCCAAAGGTTGCTCGTAAAGCATGATCATATAGCACGAAGCCCCAATGTTGGCTGAGCCCCATAGCTGTGGAGGCGCAGACCATCCCATGTGCACACCCCGCCTGTCACCTGACACTGACCCTACTAACCGGGGGGACTCGGTAGAGATTGCATGCGAACCATCGATGGCCTTGCAATATATGCAACCAAGGAATTGGCGCTCCCGAGGCGAGCCCTGCAAGCTTGACCGTCAGGCTGGTTCTGTGTAGCCCTGGATGACGCTACAGAGCTGCGCGCGAACCGAACACACCATCGCTGCCTTGCGACGTCTTTCTTTTCGTCTGCTTCTAGGATTCTATGCTCTTGCAAACTTCCATACTACAGCGATCACACCGAGACTACAACCAGCGCAATGTCAGGACTCGAAGTGGTTGCTATTGTGGCCTCACTCGTCTCCGCCTTCCACGGTGGTGCTGAGTTGACAAGGCGATACAAAAAGCACAGAGCGAAGAAGCGTGAGCAGAGGCGCCAACAGCACGAACAAGAGTTCTACGAGCAAGAAATTGACGAACAAGAGCCCCATGAACAAGAGCTTAACGAACCGCAAAGTCAAGATCAAGCCGTCGTGCAAGATATGCTGCACACTTCTTTGGAAGAAGGCGGAGCCATGGTCATTCGCCAATTCCGCGACGAGCAGCGAGCTCTGGGTCGGTACAGCCAACTGTTGCGATCTGGCGACGATCGCGCAAAACAGGAGCTGCTCATGATCGCCGTGTCGCTACAAGCAGAAGTCATCGCATCACTAGGAAGAGCACAAGAGAACTTGCAGGATATTGTAGACATGGTGCAGTTAAAGACACTCCACGAAGTCACCATTACCAAAAGATATGAAGCCACCAGGAGTATTAGTGAGCTGAGGCAGAGGATTGAAATGAGACTGCCTTTGCCACGACTCTCTGCAGACTCGGCGCTTGGGATTAGTCTCAGCAGGAGGAACTCCAACGAGTCTCTCGCTAGGACCTTTGTTACGGCGGCGGCAAATTTGTGCATATCAGAACCTACTGCGCAAAGACTGTTGACTGTGCCACCAATACCAGGCCGACAGCAAAGCCAACTAAGACGAGCGGGGCCATCTATCAGGACCTTGTCCTCGTTTCAGTACCTAATCCCAGCGATACGAGCGCAAGACATCGACATCCTCACATTGGCGGGCTATGATATCGATCACGACACCAAAACCGATACTGTCACCTCCCGGATTACAAATATCCCTCCGCTGCTGGTTCCAATTAGCAGCGAATCATCCTCATCGCTACTCACCCCTGACTCCGATCCCCAGACACAACCATTCGGTAGAAGCAGTCCGTATTCCCTCCCACGCACGCTTTCGGACGACACATCATGGGCCAGGCATGAACAGCACTCCACACCTCTTGCAACCGTTCCAACTTCCCGCACATTAAGCAACGCGCCAAATGCTGATCGTGCCTTCTCTGCGCCCACCGTATTACTCGAACCCGACGCAGACATCGCCTCCGGCCTCCGTCAAGGTCATCGCCGCCCATACTGCATCGGCGCTCTCGCAGCACAAAAAGACTTCCGCGCGAGCTTCACGCGCCAAAGCCTTCCGATTCTTCCTGGCTCAGACAAGTTGCACGAAAGCTGGAAATGTGACGCATGCGACTTCAACGCCTCCGACCCTGACGAAACACTGTTGCAGCGCATCGATTTCGCGCACGGTGTTCGCTACCGCTTCCCTTTCTGCGCGAGGAGTCACGCGCCGTACAAACAACCGCCTGATGCGTTCCGGCCGAGGTACACCTATGGCTGTCTGTTCTGCACCGCGGAGGGGCGGAAGAGCGCGACGCATGTTGGTTCGGATGCGTTGATGTCACATATTGCGACTAAGCATCGCACCAATCTGACACCGGAGGTGACCGCGCGGACACACAGTATCGTGGGAAGATTGGCTGGCAGGGACGAGGGATGGGACGTGAATTTGCCAGACGTGAAGAGCAAGAACGTCTCCGTGGTGGGAAAATGGGTGTTGCATGCTGTCACTTCTTTGCCGACTTGAGAGGGTGGGACACGAGGATCAACGATTTGTGGTGTTTGGAAAACGGTCAGCTTGAGTGAAGACTATGAATTAAATCTCAGTGGTAGATACGGCCGGGCTTTTGTAATTATGTTTAGCGATAACACCATATCAGCCAGGGAGATTCTTTTTTTGAACCTTGACGCATTCTCAGTGGTACAGAGAGTATTGCGATAGTTCAGGTCTGATCGCGCCAGCGTGACAGCCAGCGAGATGAGCGCGCATGGAAGTGAACAGCATGATTGGAATGAACGAAAATTGACAAATTTGATCTCAAGATAAAAGTTTCGATGTTGAATTATTACGTGGTACAGGAAACACAAAAAATGCCACCAAACAATGCGCGATGATTTCCCGTGACCATGACTAAAATGCTCAAAACAAACTTTACCAGTAGTTGTCAAAACCCAAACCCCATTAACAAAGTGCAATGCAATCCCATGAGCGTCGCGGACAAGAGTAGAATTAAGCGAACTCGAACGAAGACTCTGCGCCGGCTGTCACAACCGGCTTGGCTGGTCGTGATCCAGTCTCAACACGCTCGCAAGCATTCATGCAAGTTTCCGAACTGTGTGCTGCAGAATCTCGATCTCGGGACGGCCCTCAAAGCTGCTAGCTTGTTCGGACATGCTGCTGTGGAGAGAACAACCAGATTTGGCCCGCGCCAGGGCAGCGCCCGTGTTGGTGACCACAGTCTGGAACCGAGTGCAGACTCTCTGCTTCAAGCTGCGACGTTTGGTAACAAAGTCGCGGGTAGCACGCTCGCGAGAAAGGTCGAGCGAGTCCTTGTGCGGGACGTAGTGGTCCCAGGGTCTGTTGCCGTTGCGGCGGTCCATGCGCACCAGAGGCGAGCCAAAGGTGTTATCGTCGACGTTGATTACATCAGCGGCATCGACGACTGGGAGATAGGCTGACAAAGCAGCATTGCGGCGCTCACGCTTCTGAGCGATAGTCTTGCGCACGAATTCCAGCGAGTCGCGCGCGGGCAGGTCCTCTGGTGTGAGGACGGGCGGGTCTTCGCCGTCAGTGGTATTGCGGAGCTCACGTTTGTGAGCGACCGTCTTGCGCACGAATTCGAGCGAGTCACGTGCGGGTAGGTCGTCTTTGGTGAGAGCCGGGAAGTCGTCAGTGCTGCAGGTAGAAGCACTGGAGAAGCTTGCAGCATGGCGACGCGAACATGTGAGGCCGATGGCGCCGTGCAGAGTAGAGATGTTGGACATGGCGTCGCAGGTAGTAGCCGTGGTAGCCATGGAAGTAGACATCTTGACTGTCTAGTGATGGTGTGGAGCTGGTAGGCTGCTTGTGGTGGTATAGCGGGCCTTGTTGCTATGTTCTTGGGAGGCGTATGTGAGAGCGCTGTATGCAAGTGTGTGATAGACGAAACATCTGGACATGGTTTGGGAGGCGGCGGTCCTTATGAGCACTCTGGACGGCCAGCGAATATTCTTCGTTGGCGATAGAGTTGCAGGTTGTCCTCTCTACCAACTGGATGTGTCCTCTCTGCCAGTCTTCCCGCTTATGACCAGTGTCGCTGGCGCAAGGCAATTGGTATAAGCCACCGAGATGCAAGCTCCGGGACTTGGGACTGTAGAGCAATGCACAAGGCTGCATGTCCTCAGTATCGTCTGATCTGCTATCAGCGTACTTCGACACATCTTGGTTGTTGTTTCTCCATTGGATGGCAGTAAGTTGTCACGAGAGGACAGCGGGCTTACCGACCCCTGAGCGCCTCAAATGCATTCAATCAGGTCCCATCATCAATATGCTCATCAGTAATCGGTGCAAGAAAATAGTTAGAGGCTCATCCAGTAGTTGGTGCAGAAAAAGCGCAGCCAAACGTGAGATACGTATAGCAACTGCGCATACGTTAGTACATGCAACGGTCATACAAATCAGTAGACAAATGAAAGCATGACACCCATGGCAAAAAAGCAAAATTCGAAAGTTTCTCAAGGTGTCCTGTGGTGAAAATCACCGCTTCTTAACCCCCAATCCGGACGCCGTGCAAAATGCTCCTAGCAAACCCGTTCAATTCGTATGCCTCTACAACCCAAGCATTTACATGACAACGCAGCACGAGTTCTGCTTCTTTGCCTGTGTGTAGAACATCTTGCTCGATGCGCTCAAGTTGTCGGACTTTGCAACGAGGTTGTCAAGCTTCTCGCCTGGGATTAGGAATAGGATCAGCATTACACTCTCGGAATCGAGCGCACAACATCACTTCTGTTGCGAAATGGGATGTACTCACCTCTCTCAAGTGTGCTCTGAATAGCCTTTTGCAAAGTCTCCTTGGTCTCGTTCAATTCCCTCTGAATCTTCATGATGCTATCTCCGTTGTTCGGGTCCTGGAACTCCTTGATGTACCATCCAAGGTGGCCCTCTGTCTGTCCATCCTGGTACGCCTTCAAGCCCGCCTTGTTTGACCATGAGGACTTCGGAAACTTGCTGGTGAACTCATCCAGGATCTTGCTGAGCAGTTGGTGGGCGACGAGCTTGTCGTAGTTCTGATCGGCGACGATGATGCCGGCGCAACCCTCGCTGCGGGCGTAGATGTGGATGGTGAACTGGTCCTCAGGCTTGGACTGACGGGTGCCAGGACGGGTGGCCTCTGCGACGGTGCGGTTGATCTCACGACCGATCTCGCGGACGCTGTTGCGCGGGGTGTTAGTGGGGGTTGTCCAGGGGTTATTTGGAGAGTATTCGCGGGTGTTGGGAGGGCACACACCTGCCACGAGTGAAGCGTGAGAAGTGCTCGTCGATAGTGTCAACGCAGCATAGCTCGGTGGCTGGCTTGTTGTCGTTCTGCCAGATCTGTTCAGGCGGTCAGCGTCCGGTCGCAGTGGCCGCCTTGATAGCAGAGTGTTGAAGACGCACGCCGACGTATGAGATACCCATGTTGGTTGGTCTGGACAAAGGTGTGGTCCTAGAGTGTTGTGTTGGTGGTACGTTGTTTGGGGACGATGTTAGGCTGGGTACACAGAATAAAGGCCGACCTCACTTATGTCGATCTTGATGTGCCGCCTGACGATGCGGTCACTGTCACGGGCGCGCGCGGTGGGAGGGCCGCGCTGAGGAAGAAGTGGCGGCCCGTGTGCAACCCTGAGGCGGCGGTGGAGAAGGCTCCATTTTTCTGTGGAGGAGTCGAGACCTTCTGCATTTCTACCAATACCACTAGAATATGCACTCAACAGTTGTGACAACATTCCTCTGCTGTTTGTGATCGATGCAGCTCATGCGGCTGTAATGGTGCATCATACATTGCTTTTCAATGGCGACTCGATAGAGATATTCAGAGTGAACAACAACACATCTGCCTGTGAGATCCTCACCACACGCATAACACAAGACACTAAACTTCGATATCGGAGGTCATTGCTGGCGTGTAGAACGCATCTCACTGCTAAGCGCTTCTTTGCTCCCGATTTTTGACATGCTCGAGATAAGCTGGATCAAGTAGAAGAGTCTCAAACTTCCCAGTGTGCTTCGGTTGTTTGAACACTTTCCACGTCTCCTCGGCTATGTTTCGAGCATTGGTGACAACAGACTCGTCTTTCACAGCTCCACCAACAACGATCAAAGGGTAATGCACGCCTTTGGGCTCAAATTGCTTGTGTAGGGCATGAACAAGGTTGTACTGTCCGCCCTTGCAAGTGGCGAGAGAGAACATGGCAGGGAATGGATCTTTCGCTAGCATGCCACTGGTCGTCAAGAATGAAGGCGTAGTGTCGGCGTTAGAGCTTGCCAGGTCTAGGAGCTTTGGCATTGCCCATTTGGCGACCGTGTACAGGCTGATAACGGAAATCTACGCCATGTGTTATTATGTGATGCACCAAAAGCAACCAGTCAATATAGCATACCCTGAGGTCAGCCTCTAGCTCCTCAGCAGAGAAGTCGAAGAACTCGCTCGGTCCAGTCCTGGCCGTATTGAATAGTACAAACTCCAGTGGCGTTGCACCTAGTGCTTCGTTCGCTTTCTCGAGAGCTTGCCGAACGCTGTCCGTGTCTGCAGCATCGACAGTGATTCCTTGCACATCAACGCCAGCACGAGCGGAGCGTACAAGCTCTGCATCTTGAGCAAGTCGCTGCTTGTCTCTGGACATGAGGATGACCTTTCGAAATCCGCGTTCTGCGAAGAGTACGGCGACGTTGCGGCCGATGCCTGGTCCTGAGCCGAATATCAGTAGAGCATGGTGGGCAGAGGGCATTTTGACGCTGTGCTGGCAATATTTCCTTGAGCCGTGAATGAATGAGATTGTTAAAAGATGAGCGACCTATGAGCGATGAGGTAACCTTTAGACCCACGATCGCGGGCGAACCGCACGGCTTCAACCCTCGATACTTTGACTTGATGACTGCAACGACAAAAAGCAAAGGCGGAGTTCGATAAGATTACTCGGAAACTGACCGAAGAGAGCAACACCTTGGAATTGCTTTCGGACTCGCACTCTACAAACCGAAGGTATCGGTATGCGAGCGGTGTAGTAGGCGGCGATTGGACGGCTCCTCGGGCGTTGTGCGACTCGGGCCCGAGAACGCAGGCTGCAGCCCACCTCCACGGCGCATTCGGATCCGGGACAAAGAACTTTTAGATATATTTGTGTATACAGATACAGCTACAGATACATATGCTTTAGCTCACTGTTCTACCAACGATCTAATAATCAACATTCTAATCAAAACTATCCAACAACGTACAACCTAATCACAAACAATCCAATCATGTCAATCGACTCTTCACAAAAGCATTACCTCGCCGGGAAGCGCATCATCGTCACAGGAGCCGGTCTTGCTGGCATGGCATTCGCCAGAGCTCTCAATCGAAACTGGCCGAGTGAGCACCCGAAGCCCGCAATAGTCATGTACGAACGATCTTCCCAGATTCTCAAACCAGGGCACGAAGGCTACACCATGAGCATCAAGAAAGAATCTGGCCTGCAAGCCCTGGATGATATCGGACTGCTGGATGCTGCCCTATCATCCAGCACAGTAGGCTCGAATGGGATTCAGCAACTTCCCACTATCTGGGCTAACGACTGGCGACCAATGCTCGATATCAAGGACTCTCCTCCGACTCAAGACCGCATCCCTGCGAGCGGCATTCGGATAGTCCGGCACGTCTTACGACAGATCTTGGTGGATAATCTTCCGTCCGACACAAAGGTCCACTGGGAGAAGGGCTGCGACTCGGTTGAAATCGTCAAAGGTGGTAAGGTCCGAGTCCATCTCAGCGATGGTTCGTCGGACGAATGCGACCTCCTCGTCGCGGCCGACGGCGTCAACAGTAATGTTCGATCAGCATTGCTGCCGGACGACGTATTGAACTACGCCGGCGCGATTTGCTGCCAGGGAACCTCGAGGTTTCCCTCAGGCAAGCCAGCTCCGTTGGAGAAAAGATGGGGAATCAACATTAGTGGATCGGGCGTCGCTTTCCTCAACTTCCCTGTCGACAGCATAACGAGTCCCTGGGCGCTCACATACAAATCCGACCTGCCAAGGGAGCGCATACGAGGGAAAGAAGCTGCGGAGCGCAAGCGAGAGATTTTGGACGAGATCAAGCAGCGAGGAAACATGTTCCGGGAGCCTTTTGGCGAATTCATCGAAGCTACAGACCCCGAGACACTGCAAATTTTCAGTGCCGAGCAGAAGCATCCGATAGTGCATTCGCAGAGGCTGCCCAAAGCGGACATCGTCTTCATCGGCGATGCGAACAGTTCCAAAAGTCCGTTCTCGGGCAGTGGGGCCAATTCAGCGCTCATGGACGCCGTGCAACTTGCTGCACAGTTGTCCAAGTCTACCAGCATTCGGACTGCGATCGACAAGTTTGATGCGGAAAGTGTGCCTAGGTCGCAGAAGGCGATAAAAAGGGGCCTTTGGACGATAATGCTGTTGCATACTGATGGGGTCGCATTCTGGTTACTCCGAGGCTTCTTGGCTGTAGTGAACGTTGTTTTGAGGTTTAGAAGATGAGGAGTACTAGTGCGTTGCGCATACACTTAGTAGAATCAACCAAGCAATTCCGTTTTCCATCCCACGATGCCTTTGATCTCTGCTTCCGTCAGGGTGATGCCAAACCACTTTTCCAAAGCAGCTATGCGACCTTTCTCGCTGGTACACGTCTCGACGATAATCGTTTTTCCATTCAGATTCTCCTTCACAGTATCCTGCACAAGGATTCTCTTGCCGAATATCTCATTCACACCCTCGCCATCTGTCTTCTGCCGTCTCAAGAACTTGATGACCAACAATCCACCCAACTGCGGACTCTCCGGTGAATGACCTGTGTACCAGTTCATCACGTCATAATCCTCCGCAGAAAACTCAACTTCGTAGAAAGCATAAAAGCTGTTCCATGTCTGTGTATGTGAGTTGCGATACTGATATATCCACATCTTTGTGTGGGCGGCGGTCGACTTGGGCTGGGATGTGGTCTTTGATCAGTCGGACTTCCTGGGTGCCCATGTTGTGCGTGACATCGCCTTCTACCAGTGGCAGTGGCTTCGTTGCACCGTCCCCGCCGAATGCGACATCGCACATCCATTTGCTGCCATCCGGAAATTCGACTATGTTGACGATATGCACCCAGCCCACGTACGGGCCGAAGGGCTTGCCGTTCTCTCGTCTGCGGATCTTGACACCAGCAGTATAGACTTGGAAGCCTAGGCCGCGGAGCATGTGGTTGTAGAGGAGGGAAACTTCCATGCAGTAGCCACCACGACCGCGTCTGGCGATGACTATCCTCTCGAAAAGCTTCTGCGGGTCCAGAGTGTTCGTGTGCTCCTCGTTGTAGTGCAGAGAGATGTTCTCGTATGGAACTGCCGATAGAGTGTGAACATGCAGATCGTTCAAGAATTCCAGGTCCAGTTTTGGTCCATCTTCTCGACGATGATGCTCTGGGATTTCGATATAATCAAGGAAGGTCGAGATCTGCTCGGGACACTAGGCAGACGACATTGTTGGATCCGCGTGGACAGTTCACAACAAGCGACGTTCTCATATAAATTTGCAAATCTTATGCAAAGATGTTGGAATTATGAGTGTATCAATCGACCGTGACACATCGTATACTGTGTCATGCATATGCTGTCGAGTCACGACACGGAGTTTGACACTGATTTAGGGCAGCTTCGGTGCGATTTGATAGTGGAAGAATGCCTGTAGAATGGCGATTTACTGTGAGTCGGGGGTGCATTAGCAAGTAACATCGATCTTTCGATAAACATGTTTCATGAAAATGTTATATCATTCAAAATTAGGTATGTTTGTTCCAAGCAGACGACGGAGACAACTTGGAGCGATGTCGGTGATAAGCGATAAGATGCTCGGTGAGTCGGAGCAGAATCTGGGGAAAGAGACGCAATCGCTCAAATGGCTCGACAACTTTCTTGCGAGTCAATGGAAGGGTCCTTTGGTCCTTGAGGCATTTACTTTCTTTCCGCTCGCATTGCGACTTCTCCTCCTCCTCCTCCTTCCTGCTCACATATATATCACAATGTCTCTTCGTATAGGTAGCCAGCGCCTTAGCGCCGTGCTTCGCGTCCAGCGTACATCCGCGCCACAGACTCTGCGCCGTAGCTATGCCTCAACAGCAACTTCCAACCTACCAGAGGCCAAGAAGCAGGAGATTCAGGTAGGAAAAGGAAAGACAGGAACAGCCGAGAAAAACGTGACTGATGTTCGACTAGAACGATGCTGCCCTCCCAACACCCGATCCTCGCTCCGACTCCGAAACCACCCGCCTCGTAAACTCGCAGCAGCCATTCATGGTCCCAACCTACGTCCGTCCACCTCCCATGTTCCACAAGGGTCAAGGATGCTACCTGTACGATGTGGAAAACAGGAAATACTTGGACTTCACAGCTGGAATCGCGGTGAACTCGCTGGGCCACTGCGACGAGCAGATGAGTCGCATTATCTTCGAACAGTCACAAATGCTTGTCCACGCAAGCAACCTATACTACAACCCATGGACCGGCGCGCTGAGCCAATTGCTCGTGGAACGCACAAAGGAGGCTGGGTGCATGAAGGATGCGAGCAGGGCGTTCATTTGCAACAGCGGTAGCGAGGCTAACGAGGCGGCGATGAAGTTTGCGCGCAAGTACGGACGCAGCGTCAGGGAGGATGGCTCGAAGCATGAGATCGTTTCTTTCCACGGCTCTTTCCACGGCCGCACCATGGGATCGCTGAGCATGACACCAAACCCGAAATACCAGAAGCCCTTCTCGCCTATGGTTCCCGGCTGCAAGTACGCAATTTACAACGACATCGACAGCATCAACGAGCTGGTCACCGAGAACACTTGCGGTGTGATCATCGAGCCCATCCAGGGTGAGGGCGGTGTCAACGTCGCTTCCCACGAGTTCCTGATCGCGCTGAGGAAGCGTTGCAACGAGGTCGGCGCGGTCCTGATCTACGACGAGATCCAGTGCGGTCTCGGCCGCACTGGCAAGCTGTGGGCCCACGGCGACCTGCCCGTGGAAGCCCACCCAGACATCCTGACCACGGCAAAGGCATTGGGCAACGGCTTCCCCATCGGCGCCACCATCGTCACAGAAGACGTCTCCAGCAAGATCGTCACAGGGGACCACGGCACAACATTCGGCGGCAACCCTCTAGGCGCCAGACTCGCCCACAACATCGTCGGTCGTCTCGCCGACCCTGAGCTCCAGAAGGGCGTGCTCAAGAAGGAAACCCGCTTCCGCGAGAACTTCGCCCGCATCCATCAGCGCTTCCCAGAGATCGTGCAAGAGGTCCGTGGCAAGGGCTTGATCCTCGGCATGCAGCTCAACAGGGATCCCACACCCATCATCACAGCCGCTCGCGAGCGCGGCCTTCTGGTCATTACCTGCGGTACCAACACTCTCCGTTTCGTGCCGCCTCTTACCATCACCGAGGCAGAGATCGATTCCGGCTGCGAGATCCTCGAGGAAGCTATGGTCGAGGTCTTCGAGAAGCCTGGACACGTCGAAGGCACCGACGGCCAGCAGGAGATGAGGGCAACCCGTTGAACTTGCTAGGATCATTCATTAAGGCTTCATTGTATAGACTAGAAACCGGTCATAGCGCGGCGTTTGGTGGGAACATTTATGTGAACTATTGCGCCGAAACCACGAGATATATCTTGCTACAAAATTGAACTCCATTGCATTTGCACATCAACTTGATACCCAATATCTGTTGGTTGGACAAGAGATCTCGCTACAAAACTATCAAGTTCCCAATCGGCACGCCCATGCTCTCGAACCAATATCGTCGTTTCACGCCCACACCTGGCATCAGTATCTTGCCTTCCTTCCCAATCTCCCCGACTCCCAGCCTGGCAATCTCCTCCACAACCTGCCCAGCCTCATCTACACGGGCATGAACCCCAGAAGCCCCGCGCAGCGCAACAACAGTCTCGGGAGTGCCATCCACCATCATCATTGCAATCGCATGCCTGCGCTCAATACCCGCAGGTGTACGCTGCCTCTCGTCAAGCAACGGCCTGGTTAGCTGCTCTCCGTGCTCCTGGGCCTCAGGCGGCGAAAGCACAACAACAACTTGCAAACCTTCTTTCGTCGGCGTGAAAGCAGGGATGTTTGCGAGCTTGTCGTTGAACGAGCACCCGCCGCGGCGGACGATGAGGATCTGGAAGTTCTTGACGACGGAGCCGGGGAGGCGGTGCGAGCAGAGGGTCGAGTCGAGGAAGTAGATCTTGTTGTTTGGGAGGGCGCCTGTGCTCAGGGTCGTGGGATCCAGGGTGTCGAGTTGCGCCGGGAGAGTTGCTGCGCCGACGCCTGTGGGGAGGATAGCGGAGATGACGGTGCGAGAGATGGAGGGTGGGCTGCTGGTGGCGGGTGTGAGGGCGGGATGGGACGCTTGGTCGCCGGAGAGGAGCTTGTTGAACATGGTTTCGAGCTCGTCCCAGATGCTGTCGAGCGTGCCGTTCTCGGGGACGTCGACATCGAACTCATCGGAGGTGATTGTGCCATCGTCTGAGATATCAAGTTTGGAAGGCGCGCGGTAGTCGATGACCAGATCGACGAATTCAAGATCCTTGACACGCTTGAAATTAGGATCACCAGCGGAAACGCCTTCCATTGCTTCCTTTGCGAGCAGCACTTTCTCGTCCTTGCCGAGCGGCCAGTTGGCGATGCCATGCACTCGGTATTGGTGGCCGACTTCCATCTCGACTAGTCCTCCCTGATCATCGGGCACGAGCAAAGACCTGGGCTCCTGTACCATACTCAGCCGCATGTTAGACAGTGAGCTGATCACAACGCCATCCATGACCTTCTGCAAAGCCCCAAGCGGCAACATCCCTTTGTCTTCGCCAGCTTTACCCGAATTGAGGTTCGGGAAGGTAAGAGTGCTCAAGATGGGACTGCTAATCTCCGCGCTGAATCCACGGCTCGGGACCAAACTTTGCGGCAATGTCCATGGATAGTACGTGTAGTTCGTAGGACTGCGGATATCTTCCATTGATACCCCAGGCGAATCGACGGCGGCTTCATGGAGAGAAGACGACCTCTGAGCCTCGACAGGAACGAGGTGTAGCTGGGCCATAGCAGCGGCGTGGAAAAAGTCAGGCCGGCCAACTATGCTACTCCCAACAAGTGGGTGTAAAGGTTTGAAGTAAGGGCACGTCTCTACTGGTCTAACCGGTAGCTGCTGTGCAGTTCGCTGTGGTTTCCGTGTCTTTGTCGCCTTGGGCACTTTAGTCGGCGCAGTGCGCCGCAGTATTGAGGGCACTATCAACGGATGACCCTCGGTTGTAAACACCACTGGGGCATCCATGTGATTGAGCGGGTGGTCTTCTTCGAACAGCAAGTAAAGATACTTGGCCGTCTCGCCCAGGAAGAAGCTCTCCATTCGATCTCTCTGCTCGCCACTGATCACGTCACCGAGGTCTGCCCATCCACAAGGCGTCCAGCACCTGCGTCGGATGTCACGGAGAGCCATCTCGCCGACATGTAAGTAGAAAGGGTCTTTCGTGGCCTGGTAGATGTAGTACGTCGATTCGATAAACTCTGGTCGTCCAGCCCAGTGTCTGAAGTTGGGGTCGATGAAGGCGTTGTGCGTGTGCCAGCGTTCCGGCAAAGCAGCATATCTGGTCCACAACGCAGCCCAAAGCAGGTGGCCCTCGATCGCCTCATCGAGCTCGCCAACCAATGTGAGCAAGCCAGGATAGTACGCGCTAAGATTGTCAATCCAAGAATATCGTGGCGCACCAGTAACCAGATCAGCTTGCCCGTAGAAAGGGTGCTTCTCCGCAGATGGGCGAAGAACATGATGTTTGACTGCGGAGTGCGCATCATACCAGGCTTGTAGAAAAGCCTCTGGGTCATTCTCCTCGCTACTTTCGGGATCGTAAGGAAGACCTGAGAGCAAGATCGACGACTTGACCGCGTACTCGAAAAAGCTGTCGACTCCAGCGCCTATCCCAGCAAGCGGAGGGGACGTCCACTGCCCGTTCTCTGCATCGATCCCGTTACCAATCAATCCAATTCCGCTGCGACGCTCCCACACAGCCCAGAACGCTTTTTTCGCCAGTCTCTCGAAACGTTCGTCTCCAGTCAATCTAGAAAGCGTAGTGAACTCCAGGACCAGACTTCCAGCGCCAGCCGCACATGTCTCAGTGATTTCTCGCGGGTCCGAAGACGTTCCGTCCAGCCTGCAAACGCCCGTTTGGCTGTCGCGATAGAAAGGAATGCCATGTCGAAGATTAACTCGCGGGTAAGGTAATCCGGTGGTGGTGCTGAAAGCAGGCAGGAGTCTCGAAGCCAGGTCGTGCGCCAGCCGCAACAATTGACCATCATAGATCCAGCCATCCCAGTCAATCGCAATCTGGTCTTCGTGTTCCTCCTCATACTGTCCATCCCGCACCACAACCTTCGGCTCATATCCCCGAATTGGCAACTCCCCAGCCGCGAAAAGATGCGCCGACAGCAGTCCGCCCACGCCGCGAATATTCGTCTCGAACACCTGCACCTTGCTATCCAGATCGAATCCACACGCCTTGCTCCCGCAAGGCCTCTTCTCTCCGCCGTCGCCGTACAGCTCGACCAGCGCCTGCACGCCCTCTTGGAAATCTTTCAGCGGCGACTGCCCGTCCCGCGCATCCTGCCCAGAAGCTAAAATCGCCAGCGTCGAGAGCGAATCGACCAGCGTGACGCTGTAGTTCCCTAGAACATCGTTGAGACCGACGTCGGCAATGTTGTCTTTGTTCCTCGTCTGTGGTTTGCAGGAGAGGGGTTTCAGTTCGTCTTCGGGGAAGGCGTGGGTCATGTAGTTCGTGTAACCATGGTAGAAGAGATCTCTCGTGTCTTGCCTACAATCCACACAATCGTAAGCTCTACATTCTGTGACATTTCGCAGCACCCAGTGCTTCACCCGAGCAGCCAGACAGCAACGTACCTCAAATGCGACACCGCATCATCTGTCATGCCATGACTTGCGCAGATCCCCATCGCCGCCACAAGGAGACACGTGACAGTCGGCCATGTTGCGGGAGTCAAGGCCGGGTGCCGTGGCCATGCGATCAAGGGCATCGGGCGGGTAACGTTACGCGCTCATCGATGGCGGTCAGGCAAGGAAGACCTGTGCGACGACAAGAACCACTGCCAGCCTTGTACCGACGAGCTAGTGGGTGTTCACTACTTGGGACACCGTTGTGCGCGTCGTTGCTTGGTGATGAGGTGGTTGTGAATGTACGGTGGCCTCAAATGTCGCCGACCGACAAAGCAACTTGGCGCAAGCGGCGTTTGACCCTTCCTGACGTCGTTGCGCGGCCTAACAAAGCGGACAAGTTGATTGCTCCTCATTGCATGTGGGAAGCATGTGGACAGCAGCACCGGCGAGCGAGCGTAAGCGTATGTGATGCATGTATCCACCCTACATTTCTTTTTTGAGTGTTGCACAGCCCATAATTCAGTTCAATTCGACCACACGACGTGATCACGATTCACTGTGCGGCAGCGAATACCAGGAAGACACTGCCAACTCGACATCACAAGCAAAAGATTTGAGAGTATGAACGCTTTGTCATGATTACAGTAATTCTATGTTCACTTTTTGCAGATGCAACGTGAGCTCCTCCGATCTGTCCTGAGCCTTTCTGGCTCCTTCATTTCTCTACACCTGACCTGCAGCAGTAGTTTGAATCTCTCTTCCACATACATGTCCGCCAAATGCAGAACCAAAAGAAAAGCAAGAGGCCTTCGTGGTCGATGTGCCTCATGATGAGATGATGTTGGTGTTTGTTTGTCATGTGCGGTTGCCTGTCATAGGCTCCGTCATTCCATTGAGCATTTAGTGCTCGAGGAGACGGAGGGAACCCTGGACAACGACGTTCTCAAGGATCGATCCGGGAGGAACGTCGATGGTCTGGCCCTCGGTAGCGACGATGATGACGGTACCCTTGCAGACAACGCCACGACCAAGGTTGACAGCACCAGTGATGGTGAGGTGGTCAAGCTCCAAGATCTTGGGGATGGAGGGGATGCGGGACTGGAAGGCAGATACCTTCTTGAAGTCGTTGCCGAGCTTGATGAGAGGGGCAGGGCCGAAGCGGTTGGGGTCCATCACGAGCTGACCGTGGCGGAGAGTGTAGAGGTCAGACTTGACAAGCATGAGGTCAGAGCAAGTCTTGACGGGCAAGAAACGGCGACGGGGCACGTTGACACCGTGGGCGTTGTGGAAGTGACGGATGGCGGCACCGACGGCGGTCTCGAGCTGGACGATGCTGACATCGGCCTCGCCCTTCTGGTCGGCGGGGATGCTCTTTCCGTTGGGAATGATCTCCATGCCGAGCTCGTTGCTCTCGACGACGCGCTTGACGGCGCGGAGGTTCATCCAGATGTTGTTGGTGTTGAAGTACTTGAACTTCTTGATGGACTTGAACTCGTTGACGTGCTGCTTGGGGACCTGGGCGATCTCAAGAAGACGGGCCTGGCCCTCGTAGTCAATGATGGTGCCACCCTTGACGTCAGCCTTGGTCTTGTCGGTAAGCTCCATGATGTACTCAGCGCGAGACTCGACCATGTGCTGGAGGATGTTGAGGTCGACGACAGCGCCGAGGTTGTCAGCGTTGGAGAGGAAGACAATCTCAACACCACGCTCGAGGAGCTTGTCGAGGATGCCAGAGTTGTAGAGCGACTCGAAGACGTCACCGTGTCCGGGAGGGTACCAGTCGGAGATCTGAGAGTTGGCGTTCTTGGGGGCGGGGAGGAGGGAGTCCTTGAGGACACGGGGGAACTTGGACTGGTTGAAGGTGAGGATGTCGATGTTGTGGCCCTCGTACTTCTTGATGATGTTGGCGGTGTCCTTGTCGGTGTTGAAGGAGTTCATGAGGACGAAGGGCACGTTAACATCGTAGGTGCGGTTGAGGTACTCGATCTGACGGACGGAAAGGTCGAGGAAAGACATGCCATCGCGGACCTCAATGACGGACTTGGGACCGACACAGCCCATGGAGGTACCAAGACCACCGTTGAGCTTGAGGACGGCGAGCTTGTTAAGGAACTCAACAGACTCGGAGTTGCCAAGGCTGTTGTAGTCGACGACCTGCTCAGGCTTGGGGGGAGAGATCTTCTCCCAGTCAATCTCGTTGCCCTTGGCCTTGTCGTTCAAGTAGCGGCGGAAGAGAGCGAAGAAGTTATCCATCTCGGTCTCGAAACGGGCCTTCTCCTTCTCGTCGGTGACGGAGTCGGCGAGGACATTGAGGGCGTTGCGCATCTGAGATGCGGCAACAGAGGTGGAGGTGTTCTCAAAGGCCTGTTCATAGTGATCGCTGGTCAGCATTTGTGAAGCGTTAAATGGTCTTCCAAAGCCCATGTTGGGATGGTGATAAGGGGCGGTGGGGGTGGAGGGTGGCGCAAGCAGAACATCGAGGTCTCGAGCTTCCCAAATGAGGCTTCGAATGTGGCCTTTCGATGGTAAAGGGCAGCTGGAACGTCCAATATTGTGAGATGGCGTAAGCATCAGTCGTGACTGACACCCGAGAATGCGGTGAAGCCACAGAACGCGCAGCAGGCTGTAGCATTGACGTGAGGCCACGCCAGACATCAGTCAGGCTCAGCCAGCCTCAGATGTTGAGAGTTGAGGCGTCGACATGTCCTGGTGTGTCTTTCAGATAGACAGGTGTGCCAGAATCTGGCGTGTCTGCTGCGTGCGCAGTATCCTGCCGTCATCTCCTGCTGTGTTGCTAAAGTGCCCTGGCATATCATGGTCTGTTGCCAATTGCCATTTCTGCTGCTGCTGCCACCTTTGCCCGCCCCAAGGCGACACTGGGAGATTGAAAAGAAAGCGTGTTCAGTACATACCACGTGGCTCTGAGTCTTGCCGTGGTGACGGTCGGAGCCATTCTCGGCCTTGAGGTGGGAGGGAACGGCGCTCTTGGAGGCCATTGTGTCTGGACGTGTGTGTGAAGAGGATGGACTGTGATGGGAGTGCTTGTCAGGTCGGAGAGTTCGATTTGGACGTGGGCTCCTGAAGGGAGAGAGCAGTCTAGTGAAGGCGAGACGACGGGCTCTCCCCAAACAGACAGCAAGAACTCACCGAAAGTGGGGTCTGGACGCGGCTGGCGTCAGGGTCACGTCGTGTTGCAGGAGGAGGTGTGATGGAGATAGCGCCGACGAGAGAGGGTCAGGCTGATATAAGAAGAAGGAGGCGAGGAAGGGAAGAGGAGGGAGATGATCTGATCACGGAGTGAATGGTGCGAGAGGAGGAGGGCAATGGGTGCTGCGTGGTCTGGCGTGTCACTTTTTATTTGTTGCCTCCCTCCGCTGCTCTGCTGCTGTCTGGCAACCGCCCTCGCCGCCCCCCACCATGAGGAAAGCTTGGGCCGCGCGAACGAGCTCGACGGTTCAACAAAACGCAGTCGCCGCCTCTAGACTGCCTTCTGCCCGCCAAAATAGAATGATTGATGGATTGATCGCTGATTTCGCCATGGATGTCTCTCTGTCTGCTGTGGACGTTGCGATCGCTGCTTGCTTCACCGCCCAACATGTACGTCTCTCCACGTGTCTTCGTCGCGCACGCAGTGGCAGCAGTGAGCACAGCCAGGCTCCATCATCATCATCCCCTTTCCATTGATAGCAACAAGCATCCGCCCAACGCAGTGCCAATAGCAGGTCGGAGCAGATGGCAGAACGAGCAGCAGTGAACCAACGGCGGCCCACGCACGACAACGCTCGTGCCGATCATCTGGAGCGCGCCGCTGTGGCCGCCTTTACCTTTGCCCGTCGCCGGCTCTTCACACCGACTCGCTTTCCCTGGGGCCAACTGTATTGTAGTTGCATCGCGCCATGCAGGGTCGCGAAGATTTTTGCCTGTCAAGCATGTTGCAGCAGGGTATCATTGAGGTGATGCGCGCTGCAGCCCTCCCCATCGCCATTCATGAACACACACACCCATCAACCGAGTGCATGCAATAACAAATAATGACAAAGTAATTCCTCACCCAGACTGCCGTCGCGTCGTCCGAGCCATCGTGGTCCTGCCTTTTCTCCACAGCAAATCTGCCACGAGAACCGCACTGCCACACCTGCTTCCGTGCACTCAGCATATCGCGCGCCGGTGCGCGACGACGGCCACTAGCGGATCAACCTGCAGTTCCCCCCAACACCACGCCACGGCACGCCTCCTACAGCCTCCAGCCCTGCCCAACGACAAGCGATCCGGAGATGCATCCGCACGGCAAAGATGTGCGATGATGCCCGCAACGTGCTGGCTCTACTCGCCGTGAGAGCGTCTTGGGTTGCATGCCAACGACATGCGTGGCGAACTGTGCTCGCTGGCAGGAGGCATGCATGTTCCACCGTCCACGTATGCTCTTTTCCATTGTCACAAGCATCGGTGTCAAAGCGGTCCATGATTCAACCCCGCGCCTCCCGGCCATGAGCCGTACACAGACAGAATTGATTAAGCCCGCAGTGTTCGCGAATGTCCAGTTCAGGCGGAACGACCATGTCCAAAGCATCGAACGCGGCACCGCACAGCTTTCTTGAGCGGCCGAGGCGTTACTATTGGCAAGATGTGGCGTGGACCCAGATACTTCAAGCAAGACCCGTTCTGTACCTGCGTCGACACCGAACGCCACATTGACAATACCCGTTTGCTTGCCGCCCCACAAGGTCGGCTAAATTGCGTTTTTGTTTCTATCAACACAAGCCACGTAATTCTAATGATGCTATTTAGGATTCGCATGTTGACATAAGCATGGACAGACCCTCTTCAGGAGTGGTCCCTCTGTGAAGAGGGGAAGTTTTGTCTTGTGTTGCACAGACAGGGTCATCGACATGAGCACTCTATTGTCATGCTTGGCGATTTCTGTTAGATATATTGCTCGAACATCGAGCCACGTTCACGACAGGACACAGTTGACGTGGTATATGGTGTTCGTACATCATCGTGCAGCAATTGGGTGCCTCGAACTGGCTGATCAAGCCCATCGCTGATGCACTTCTATCACCGGCGCATCCGCAAAGGGCACAGCACATGGCTTCTCGAACCTCAAGTGCACGACCGAAGGCCTCACAGACCTTTGCTCAAAGACCGAGCGAAGCTTGTCGAAAGTGTGCTCCACCAAAGTCTCCAACGTCTCAAAGTCTGTCTTCTCGACGATCTGTGATAGCATGTTAGCATCGAACAATTGCCTCGCACGCAAATAGCACTCAGTGTACGTACCTCCACCAATTCCCTCTCTATAGGGAAGAGCACGTCCATGTGCTGCTCGGAGCCTAGCGACTCGAACACCTTGCTATCAAAATCGATAGCAAAGTCCACAACCAGCGGCTGTCGCCCCTTCCTCTCGTACGCATTGACTCCAATGAGCGTGGGCACTTTCAAGTTCTTGCACGTGAAAGTCCTGAACCCTCCCGTCTTCGCGCCCTTCGCATCGTAAGTCCTTACCTCGCTGAGCGTCAACGCATCTCCGAAAGCACTGGCCTTGGGCAACGTCACTTTCGCTGCGATGCGCTTCGCGACGAACTTGTCTCCGTCAGGCTTGGGCTTGCGGGCCATGTGCTCTGCGGCTTGGAGTACCGCTTCGAGAGCCGAGCGCTGGCCTTCCTCTCCCGTGCAGCCTGCACGAACTCGCTTTGACAGTTCGCCATAGTGCACTGTGCTGTCATCCAGGGCATCTTGGGAGGCGGCTGAGGTGAATGAGTTGCGCAGCCAGAGTGACACGGATGCCAGAGCAGGCTGTTCTTTTCTCTCGAGCCAGATGTTTGGTGCGATTGCTCCGGATGGGAGCTGTAAGTTACGCACGGAGACGACCGCTTGTGTTGTGAGGTTCTGGTCGTTGTCCTCTGCTGTGGGAATTGACGAGGGTGGGTTGAAGACGTGGTTGTCCATAATTGTCGGAGTTTGCTTCTGGTGATGTCGTTCGTGAGTCTGAGACTAACAATGTTTCGATACCAACAAAGCCAGCGGATCTTTTTTGGACGATTCTGATAAAAATGAAAAAATACAAAGTCAATGCAATAGAGTCACATGCAGTGAAGATCTCATGTCCGATCTGATATGCTTGGCGGCATGTCTTTCCTTCTGGCTCTCCCCGCAAAGTCGAAGGTGACGCTCGAAGCTCTTCTAGAGCTTTCTCTGTCTCGACCGACCGCAGCCAAAACAGTCCAGCTAAAGAAGTCTGTCCACCACACACTCACCACTCGACCTGTACATTCCACTTTTTACTTTTCTCTCACGACTTGAGATACCCCCAAATACACTTAATACCCGTTCACGACTTTTACGACCGCCAACATGGCCGACGCTCTGAAAGCCGAAGGCAACAAACTGTTTGCCGCCAAAGACTTTGCCGGTGCTGCGTAAGTGGTGCTCCCACAATTGAAATCTACCGGCTGGGTGCATTCTGCTAACACACCTCCAGTGAGAAGTTCTCCGAAGCCATTGCCCTCGATCCCTCAAACCACGTCCTCTACTCCAACCGATCAGGCGCCTACGCCTCGCTCAAAAACTTCGACAAGGCCCTCGAGGACGCAAACAAGACCACCGAGCTGAAGGCCGACTGGGCAAAGGGCTGGGGAAGGAAAGGTGCCGCTCTTCACGGTGTCGGCGACTTGGTCGAGGCTGTCGATGCGTTCGAGCACGCGCTCAGCCTCGAGCCCACCAACGCACAGGCTAAGGCTGGTCTCGAGAGCGTGAGGCGCGCGATCGATGCTGAGGCAAGGGCCGATGGTCTTCCCGGTGACCCCAGCGGTGGCCTCGGCAACATGTTCAACGACCCTAAGATGATTGAGAAGCTGGCCTCAAACCCCAAGACCGCCAGTCTGCTCGGCGACTCTGCTTTCATGGCCAAGATCCAGCAATTGAAGAACAACCCCAACGCAATGGGCGAGATGATGGGCGACCCCAGGATGCTCCAGGTCATGGGCGTGCTACTTGGTGTTGACATGTCTTTCGGCAACCCGGAGGATGTTGGAAAGGCCGCAAACGCTGAGGCTGAGGAGGATGTTGAGATGAAGGACGCAAGACCCACCCCAACTCAGAGCAAGAAGGCCCCCGAGCCGGAGCCGGAGCCTGAGCCCGAGGATGAGGAGGCCATTGCTGCGAAGAAGGCGAAGGAGGAGGCAGACGCCGAGAAGGCTGCTGGTACTGTCGCTTACAAGAAGCGCTCATTCGATGAGGCTATTGCACACTACACCAAGGCCTGGGAGACACACAAGGACATCACCTACCTCACCAACCGCAGCGCCGCACATTTCGAGAAGGGTGACTTTGACGCCTGTATCGCCGACTGCAAGGCCGCTATCGAGTATGGCCGTGAGATCATGGCTGACTTCAAGATTGTTGCCAAGGCTTTCGGCCGCATGGGCAGCGCATACGAGAAGCAGGGCGACCTGGCCAACGCTGTGGAATACTACAACCGCTCTCTCACCGAGCACCGCACTCCCGATGTCCTCAACAAGCTGCGTGCCGCCGAGAAGGCCAAGCGTAAGGCCGAGACCGACGCATACCTCTCGCCCGAGAAGGCAGAGGAAGCCCGCGAGCTTGGTAGCCAGAAGTTCAAGGAGGCCGACTGGCCCGGTGCCGTCGAGGCCTACAGCGAGATGATCAAGCGCGCACCCCAAGACGCCCGCGGATACTCCAACCGCGCCGCTTGCTTGATCAAGCTGCTCACTTTCCCCTCCGCCGTCGCCGACTGCGACGAGGCCATCAAGCGCGACCCGGCCTTCATCCGCGCATACCTGCGCAAGGCCCAGGCCCTCTTCGCCATGAAGGAGTACAACAAGTGCATGGACGTGTGCGCCGAGGCCGCACAGCACGACGTCGGCGGCAAGAACGCTCGCGAGCTCGAGCAGCAGAGCCAGCGCGCTCTGCAGGCGCAGTACGAGGCCCGCGAGGGCGAGTCCGAGGAGCAGACACAGGAGCGCATCCAGCGTGATCCCGACATCATGGCCATCCTGCAGGACCCTGTCATGCAGAGCATTCTGCAGCAGGCCAAGGGTGACCCTCGCGCGCTGCAGGACCACATGAAGAACCCAGACATCAAGAACAAGGTGCAGAAGCTGATGGCCGCTGGTGTGATCAGGATGGGTTAAGAAGTGTGTTTTGTGTGTTCAGATGAGATTACGAATATTGAGAGCATTGCTGTGATTGCTTGTCTTCTCCCTTCTCCAAGTCAAACCAGAGATATGCGTTTTTTGTTACTCCAAGCATTGTTGCTATTGTGATACCAGAACGCCACACATATGCATATTACCTTTAATCATCCATGTACAAAAGAAAAACCGTCTCTTCCTTGTACTTCTATCGTGCCGCTCACAGCCAGCTGCGAGCAAAAGCAAAATATCAGTAGTAGTACTGTTAGTACACAACATCACTCCCCATCCTCGCTCCTCTCCTCCCCATTCTCCCCCTTCCGCAACCCAACCACGCAAAGCAACACCGTAATCCCCGCACAAACCGCGCCCAAAAAATAAAACGGCATCCCGATCCCAAACCCTCCCACCCTCAACCCCCAATTGAACAGCGCGGCCAGCAAAGGCGCCCCCAGCATCGCGCCCAGCGTGTCCACCACGCTGATCAGACTGTACAGCCGCGCGACATTGTGCGCCGGCACCAGCGGCGTCAGCAAACTCCGGATCAGGAAGAACGACCCGGACCCCAGCGCCGTGATCCCCATGCCGGCGGTCGCGCTGAGGAGGGTCGGCGAGAGCCCGAAGAGCAGCCAGCCCAGCGCCCAGGAGGCCATGGAGGCGCGCGACATCCAGAGGTCGGTGCGCTGGGTGCAGAGGCCGCGGGTTTTGGTGAGGTAGGCGGCGAGGAAGGGCAGGAGGAGGAAGAGTAGCAGGATGTTGGCGACGGAGCGCAGGGTCAGGATGGTGGTGGCTTCGGCGAAGGTGAGGTTGTAGCGCGTGCTGACGTATTGGAGTTGTAGCGAGGAGATGTCGGCGACGGCGAGGTGGATGAGGAAGGTTAGGACGAGGACGGGGACGCGCCAGTCGAGCCAGAGGAAGGAGATAGCGGCGCGGAGAGTGGCGATGTGGGTTTGGGTGTTGTTTTTGTTGTCGTCCGTGGATTGGAGTGGATTGGTGGTTTGTTCGCGCTCGGTGGTGGTGGTAGACTCGTCTTCTTTCGGTGACTCGTTGTATCCCAGTGTCTCGGGCATGAAGATTGCCACGATGACACCGAGTGCCGTGGACAGAGTTCCGGCGGTGGCAGGGATCCACGGCGTCCACTCCATGAGCCATGCTGCCAGCAGAGGCATGCACACCGAAGAGATCAGGTTGACGCCTCCGACCTGAAGGAAGACTTTTGAGCGCTCGGTCTCTGGGACGACGTCGGAGACGACAACAAAGATGAGCGCGGAAACGACAGGCGAAGAGCCGGCCATCAGGCCATGCAAGGCAGAGGCCCATGTCCAGCGGATATCGAGGCTCTGCCAAAACCAGAAGACAAGTTGGATCCAAGCGGCTCGGAAGACGAAAGAAACTGTTCCCAAGATGAGGAGTGGTTTCCTGCCATACTTGTCTGCAGCCCAGCCTAAGGGGAGGGCCAGTACCAAGGGCGGAATACCATCGAGGAAGCCCTGGTAGCCGCGTAGGGACGATAGTTGGCTCTGCACTGCTTCCCCTTTGCACAGTATCTCTGCCACGCCGCCAATGGCGCCAGGACCGACCGTCGCTCTGTCTAGCAAGAGCTTTGTCGGATCCGTGGATTCATAGTGGCCATAGCAAAAGATTGCTTCGGCGATTCTGGAGTTGGGTGATTGGGCCAGTTGGTCGCCGCATTGTACCAGGACTAGAATGATGCAGATAGAGAGGAGCACGCGCTTGTATGGTCTTGCTGGTTTTGGCGGCGAGCCTGTGTCTACTACCGTGTCTGATGTTTGGCGAGATGTACTGAGAAGAGGAGTGGTTTCGTGTGCCAATGGGTCTCGCTCTCGCGAGTCTCGTGGAGAGGTGGCCATGATTGGACGCGATGGTCGCGTGTCGGAGTGTTGGTGCACGCGAACTGCTATTGGAAGGTTGGTTCAGGCAAGAGGTTAGATCACACAAGCAAAAGGCCAGAAAATTGGAGATTTGTATCGCCTTGCATTTCCCATGCTCTGGAGGATATCAATGGTTCAAATTGGCGAAGTCGCGGTGATTGACTTGTATATGGTAATATGGTGCCTTATCGATGATCGACGCAGCGGCGTTCAGACACGGCGCTCGGAGCTCAGCTGGCCCAATACAAGACATGAAGGAAAGCTGGTGCCTTGCCTTATCGCAAGTGTTCCTTCCATGCTCGAGCCATGGTGCAAACACACGCCATCATTTCATCTTTTTGCCGGCGTGCGTCTCGCTTGAGTTTGGTGTGTATTTTGTTTGGTTGGATGTGAGTTTTTGAGGCGTGTGTGTCCAACTGCGGACATCATACGTTGCGGACTTGGACTTCGCCGGAGTCCATGTGCAGTGGTAGAAGGAGGGAGGTATCGATGTCGTGCAAATATGTCAATATAGATAGTCACGTAGCATGAGATATAGTGAGACGTTTCCACCAACCTGCAGACTTACTTGAAACATGGCATGCTTCGAGAAAAGCACATTTTTCGATGTCATCTGCACAACAGCCAACACCAACCCGAACCCTACAGCTTGCTACAGGACTGAGCATCAACGCACGATGCAGAATTGACCGCATCGGTGTATGTGTCTATTATCGCTTGAAATATATCTACCGGGTCTCTGGTATGCATGAACAGTCATATGAGCCTTGGTGGAATTGATACTACGCTTCACCAAACGACCGAGAACGGCCGAGGTCGGACTGACCTGGGAGTGAGAGAGGACGCTGCATTGCCTCATGTATACAGCACGAGCGGGTCCCTTGCAAATAAAAGCAGTCTCTTAAGCATTGGATACATACAGCCGCTGTGTCTCGAACGCACACAGGATGGATCGGGAATGCCGGATATTAAGAATCGTGAGGTCGCAGATAGAGAGGGCCCGGTGAATGCACGGCGTCTCCACGGTCAGTCGAAAGATCTTGCTTCATCGTGCGCTCAGAGACGGCGGCTGTGCTGTGCCAATGGTTCGGGCACAGCAGCAGAAAGAGGAATGCCGGACCAGGTTCACTGCCTCCTACAGGCACGAGCTCGTGGCCTCAATTGTTCAAAGCGGTGTCTCTCGGGCAGCAGCATGAACTGCGGTGACCGAATGACCGGGATGATCCCCCAAGGCGGCGCCATAATGTCGTGCGTGTCGTGGGGGAAGCGACACACAAAAGGCCGAGAGGCGCAACGGAGCTGGTCGGCACGGACAGAGCAGCGGCTAAGGGTTTGCGATAGTTCAGCCCTGCTCGGCATGAGATTGGTGGAGGCAGGGCAAAACGCGAGCTTGGACGGTTGGATCGAAGGCTAACTCCTTGGTGGTGACGACGATTTGAGTTCCTCCTGCTGCTGGCGCAAGCTGCTCTAGACACATGTCAACAAACGTCCAGCCAGCATTGTCGGGCGTACGGTGGGAATCGATAGAGAATAACCCGCCCATCAGCTGCAGCGATATACACTGCAGCTCCACGCGCAACAGGACACAACACCAGCGCGCGCTGCACTCGCTCCGTCGCACAGCAGCGTGGTCGATTCGCAGACGTGTCGCTAGCGAGCTAGTGCACAAGCCACCAGAAGGACGTCGTCTCTCTGTCTCTCTCTGCGCCTTGATCTTGCACTGCGGCCGCCGAGCTGCAAGCTGGGCGCAGCTGCACCCCATCGTACTGCCTGCCTGCATATGCCTACTCGCAATCCTGATATCCGCCGTACTCTCCCACTTTCCCACTGCTGAACCCGCCTCCACTCTCTCGATCTCGCTCACCTGTCCTCTCCCTCACCCACCACCTCCTCCTCCTTCCATAGCACAGCGACGCCCCGCCTGTCCCCTCTCATATGCCGTCTTAGTCCATTGGCCGCTACGCCTACCACCTTCTTGGCCTACATCCACCCATCAAACTGATTTACCACGTCGCATCCGCCAGCATGCTTGAGGGCACCGCTGGCCAAGAAGCCGAACTCAAGCAGCAGGGTGTCATTGAAGCTGCCCAGGACCCAAACACCAGCGTGGACGCTGAGCAGGCCGAACAGGCCCTACTAAGTCAGTCGAGAGCCGCCGGTGCAGCCGCCTTCAGCTTTGATCCCAATGCCAGCGCCGAAGAGAAAGCACGCCTGGTGAAGGAGCGAAACGAAGCAGTTGGACGGCCGCATCGCAAACATGTCACTGCCGCTCTCGTGAGTGATCAGGACGACGGTCAAACCGCTGGCTACGATCTGCCCGAACCCTCCAAACAAGGAGCTCTCCCACCTCCCGGCGGCGACGATGCGGACGTTATCGATGCGCAGCAAGCGAAAGAGGAGGAATACTCCAGAGTTGGCTGGGCCCCGCGTTTTGGCAACCCGGCCGATCACGACGAGGAAGGCACGATGCTCGACCACCAAGACCTGCTCGAGGGCAAGATTGGAGATAAGTTCTTCGGCGATTGGTACCACAACACTGGTGTCATCATATTTGCTTGTCTGTCATCTTGGACAGTGGCAGTCCTTGGTGGAGGCCTGGGCTGGGTCTTCTTGGTTATGGCCATCTGCGGCACATACTACCGTACATCGATCCGACGCGTAAGGCGCAACTTCAGAGACGACATTCAGCGCGAAATGGCTAAGACCCGTCTCGAGACCGACCACGAATCTCTGGAGTGGATGAACAGCTTCCTCGTTAAATTCTGGCCAATCTACGCACCCGTTCTATGTAACACCATCGTCAGCTCAGTAGACCAGGTTCTGTCGACCAGCACACCTCCGTTCTTGGACAGCATGCGCATGAAGTTCTTCACCCTCGGCACCAAGCCTCCGCGCCTCGAACACGTCAAGACTTACCCAAAAGCCGAGGACGACACTGTGCTTATGGACTGGAAGTTCAGCTTCACACCAAACGATGTCGCCGATCTCACTTCGCGCCAAATCAAGAACAAAGTCAACCCGAAGGTCGTTTTGGAAATCCGTGTTGGTAAAGCTATGCTCTCGAAAGGCTTGGACATCATCGTCGAAGACATGGCATGCAGTGGCATTATGAGAGTCAAGATGAAGCTCCAGCTTCCATTCCCACACATTGACAGGGTTGAGATCTGTTTCTTGGAGCGTCCTACATTCGACTACGCATGCAAGCCTATTGGTGGCGAGACATTTGGATTCGACATCAACTTCATGCCTGGTCTTGAGAGCTTCATCCAAGAACAAATCCATGCCAACCTCGCTCCGATGATGTACGCACCAAACGTCTTCCCCATTGAGGTCGCTAAGATGTTGTCCGGTAACCCAGTCGATCAAGCCATTGGTGTTCTTTCACTCACATTCCACGGCGCCCAAGGATTGAAGAACAACGACAAATTCTCCGGCACTCCTGATCCTTACGCAACTGTCAGTATCAACAACCGTGAGGTGCTGGGCAAGACGAAGACTGTCGAACAGAATGCCAATCCCAGATGGAACGAAACTGTCAACGTCATTCTTACTAGTCTAAGGGAGCCTCTCACTATTCATGTCTACGACTTCAACGACTTCCGCAAGGATAAGGAGCTTGGAGTATGCACTTTCAACTTGGAACAGCTTGAGACCGTGACTGACCACGAGAACCAACACTTGGAAGTCATTGCAGGCGGCAGACCCCGTGGAGTGGTCCAATGCGACATCCGTTTCTTCCCTGTTCTCGAGGGCAACAAATTGCCTGACGGCACTCAGGAGCCTGCTCCTGAGTCGTCCACTGGTATTGCCAAATTCGAAGTAGAGCAAGCAAAGGATCTTGATGGCACCAAGTCACTCATTGGCTCGCTCAACCCTTATGCCGTCCTGCTTCTCAACGGCAAGGAGGTGCAGATCTCGAAGAAGCTTAAGCGCACTAACAACCCTATCTGGACCGACGCAAGCAAAGAACTCCTCATTACCGACCGTAAGAAGGCCAAATTGGGACTGGTACTGAAAGACGACAGGGATCTAGCCACCGACCCTGTCATCGGAACATATCAGATCAAACTTGACGACATGCTTGAATTGATGGCCAAGGGCCAAGAATGGTACAATTTGGCAGGCGTCAAGAGCGGTCGCGCGAAGATGAGGCTGCAGTGGAAGCCTGTTGCCCTCAAGGGCGCACTCGGTGGCTCTGGCGGCTACGTCACACCCATTGGTGTCATGCGAATTCACTTTATGTCTGGCAAGGATCTCAAGAACCTCGACACGGTCGGCAAATCGGATCCGTACGCGCGCGTCAACCTCTCTGGCATCCAAAAGCGTAGAACACCGACGTGGAAGAACAACCTCAACCCTGAGTGGGACGAGGTCTTCTACATCCCACTTCACAATGCAAGGGAAATCCTCACTCTCGAAGTCATGGATGAGGAAAATGTTGGAAGTGACCGCAGCATGGGCAAAGTTGACCTTGCTGCCAGTGACTACGTTGAGCAAGGCGAAGACGGCGAGTATCTCGTCCATGACACCAAACATGAAGTCCAGTCTCGTCAACTCCGTATTGGCAACGCCTCGCCCAAGGGCACCATTAACTTCACAGCCGCTTTCTACCCGACCATTCCCACTATCGACCCAGATGATGAGGAGGACGAGAAAGAAGCCAACGGCAAGCCAAGCATGGAGGGTGCTGCTCAAAGTGTCACCTCCAATGGTCAGATTGGCAGAGAACGAAGCAACACCACCGGAACAATCAGCACTGTTGCCACGACTGCAAGCAAAGCCGGCGAGCGAGATATGCAAAAGGCGCTCGCCGATGGAGAGAAAGAGCAAGTCGAGGCTGAAGAGGTGCAGGTCAAGGCCGTGCCCAAGATCCGCGTGACTGCTGAAGACTTGAACAAATACGGTATGTCTTACGTTTCAGAGAGTACGGACATCGCTAACATTGATATAGAATCTGGAATTCTTGTCTTCAAGATTATTGAGGGCGAGTTTGCTCACCAAAATTGCTACCTCGAGGTTGTCATGGACGATCACCTGTTCCCTGCATACACCTCCGCAAAGACCCGTTCTCGCCACCATGTCTTCAACGAGACGAGCGACGCAATGATCCGCGAGCTGGACTTGTCACAGATTACTTTGCGCCTGGTCTCTGAGATCGACACTGAGGGCAAGGATGGTGAGAAGCACGTGGAGGCCAAGCTGACCGGCAATATGATTGAGGTACTCAAGCGCGGCCTTTACACGCCAACACAATTCACCATGAAGGGCAAGGAAGGCGGTGAGAGCAAGGTCACTGTCAGCCTGAAATACATTCCCCTGCGCATGCAGCTCGACCCTAGCGAAAGCTTCAACAATGCAGGCACTCTCCGCGTCGAAGTTCTTGATGCTGCCGATCTGCCAGCTGCTGACCGTAACGGCTTCTCCGACCCATACTGCAAATTCAAGCTCAACGGAGAGCAAGTGTACAAGACTAAGACTCAGAAGAAGACTCTCCACCCTGCTTGGAACGAGTTCTTTGAAACCTCAGTTCGCAGCCGTACTGCTGCTAAATTTGCAGTCGACGTCTACGACTGGGACTTTGGCGACAAGGCTGATTACCTCGGAGGTGCTGCCATCGATTTGACCATCCTTGAGCCCTTCCAAGCGCAAGAAGTCACCCTCGGCCTTGATGGCAAGAGTGGTGCCATCCGCCTCAAGATGGTGTTCAAGCCGGCGTACGTTACTCGATCTCGCCAAGGCTCATCAACCTTCTCCGGTACTTTCAGCGTACCAGGAAAGGTTGTTGGTGCCCCAGTCAAGGGTGTTGGCAAGGGTGCTGTCTTCGTCGGAGGCAACGTTGCAAAGGGTGCCAGCTTCCTTACGCGTGGATTCAAGCGCAGGACTGCCAGCCACAGTGTAGGCGATGACGCTAACGGCGGAATCGCTGATGTGCGTGATACCAGCATGGACATTCCCGACACACCAGCTAGCCCTAACGGGAAGATGTCCGTTGACGGTGGCCTCACCGCTAGGGAATCGATATCGCACCACCGTCAACGTAGCTTCGGTGCCTCTTCGCAAACCCCAGGAGCCGAGACGGGCACAGCATCTATCACCGTTATTTCTGCCAGTGGCTTCGAGGAGGACGTCAAACTCGAAGTCCGCGTTATGCACGAGTCCGGCAGCAAGGGCTCGACCCAGATCATTCGCACCAAGCCCGTCAAGGCCAAAACAGGCGAGGCCGTCTGGGGAGAAGACGAAGTCAAGAAACTCTCCTGCTCTGCCAGCGACAGCTTCAAGATCCTCGTCAAGGAGCACAAGACCTTTGGCTCAGCCGACCTGGGCGAAGCAACCTTCTTCCTCGACGACCAAGGAACCGGCGGCTTGCCCAAGGAAATCAAGATCGGCGAGAAGGGCCTCGTCGTCTTGCGCGCTGCTTTCACACCTGCTGATGCCGGCAGCATTATGACAAGGCCTTCGTCCGGTGGCGCTGGTGCCAATGTCATGGACTCGCCGACGAGCGCGAAGCACAGCAAGGGCGGCCTCGGCCGCTTCGTGAGCAGGAAGGAGAGAAGCGTGACGCCTTCTGCTGGTGCACCGAACTAGGAGCCGCTGCCGCGCAGAGACAGTCTGAGAGAAAGTGTGCGGAGGAGCAGTTTGCAGCTGGCGCAGAGGGGAACGGATCTGCTGAGGAGAAGAAGCACCAGCAGCAAACGTGTGTCGAAGGATGGATACTTCTCCGCTGGCGGATAGGTAGGATGTAAGGAGAGACCTTTCAAGTTGTACCTGTGAATAATTGGTTCACGCGTGAAGTTTGAGAGAGAGTTTTAGAGATACCAATGACTGCGATTCTTTCTTGGATTCTTCTTCTTCTTTTTTGTTCCGTGTAAGTAATATGGTATAGCTAGTCCTAGCCACATCGGATTGAGAAATCGACTCAAACCGATCAGTTGCCGTTGTACTGCATTCCTGCACCCTGATGCGCCCAGAGTGACCAACAAGACCTTGTCAACTGTTCTCGTCAAATCGCTCTTGCTCGGCCGGAGTGACCATTCTGACCTTCCCCGTGCCGCATCGTGACATGGTGAGTCGGACCATCACCAGAAATATAGTTCAGGTACCTGCAACCTTAAGCACATCCCGAGAGCGTGATTCCAGGCCCTGATAGTCTATCGAATTCAAACAAGCCGTCCGTCGCGGATGCCGCGAGTCCGTCGAAAAGTATGCTGTCACCACAGTGATGCTGCCGTTTCTGCACCTTTCCATGCAATATGAAGATGCAGGTTATCATAGCAGAGGCAGCCGCGGCAGCGCTATCACGCACGTCCGAGCACACAAAACGCGGCCAGTCGTAAACTGAAGGAAGACGAGTCTTTGTTAGAGGGGCGAATGCCGACGAGCGGTCTTTGCGCCGTCTCGATCCCACCAACCCATGCTCGCCATGTAAGTGATCTCACCTGGCACACGCATACTATTCGGCGATCATCGTCATGGTGGAGGAAAGTTGTAAGCGATGCCAACCTGGCACGGTTCACGTGGCATGTCCCAAAGCAACCCTGCAACTGTCCCGTCATCACACTCTCACAAAGTCTCTCCGCCCCTGCGCGCGCGCATTCGACAGCCCACATCACCCTGCAGCCAGCATACGTTCGAGATCCCGCACCACCCACCCACCCACTACTGCCAACCTGGTAAGATGTGTCGCTGACCGTGCGAGGTTCTGGCTCTTCCTCCTTTCCTCTACTGTGTGTAACCTCGTTCTTGTACCTTTTCTTTTGCAACTGTGTGTGTATCGTGAGCTTGTAGTTACGCGTGCGTAGACCAAACATCACAACAACCAGACGTCAACAGACACCGAGATGCCCAGGGATATGAGCTGGCTCAGTCCAAAGCGCCGGCGCACGACTACCGCTCTGCCCACCGTAAATGGCGTTCGCAACAAGAATGGAGTCGACGAACAGCAACGACCGCTGAGCCCGAGCCCACGATTTACGAGCCCGAAGCCTGTCCTTCCTTCGCCGACCTTGAAACAACGAGCGTCTAGGACCTTTTCCACAGCATCCGTCACGAGCGCGGCAGTGACAATCGAAGAGGAAGGCAACTTGTTCTATGCTTATGCGCGGCGGGTAGGTGGATCGATGGCTTGCTCCACGTCGCTTGTGACACTAACGTATCGTCCTCCCAGGCCGACGAACTCCACCCTCGATATCTACTTACTTTTGCTTCTGCGCAAGTCGCGAGCGAATGGTGGTCATTGATCCAATCGTGCTATCCCGAAACCACGCGTCCGGGCCCGCAGCTGTTCTCGTTCAAAGCAGACGATTTCCTCGAGCAGGCTTGGAAGCATGCTGCCCTGGCGCACCTCCAGCCGAAATGGATGTATATACAATACGGCGATTCTACAAGAGGCGCGACGCAGGGCATCATCCCCATCCAAGACGCCCAGGGAAACATTCTGGGCGGTGCTAGCGTGAGCGCAGAACCGCGTCCTCGAGGCGAATCTAGACGAGACGTGATGAATGGAGCAAGCATGCTGGAGGAAAGATTCGAAAAGATGATGGAGGCGGTGGAGAGGAACACGGAGCAGATCTCAGCGTTGACAGACGCGCGGAGCAGTGAGGACAAAATGCCTGCCACAAAGCCTTCGGCAAGCGTCAATGGCTCAGCAGATACGTCTTCCTCGTCCCAGCTTTCAAGCCATCTGGATCGCATCTCGCAATTGCTGGAGCAAAACTGCGCGCATGTCGCGAGTCTGGCGCAGCGACAGGCCGATAATGAGCAGCGCATGCGAGAGATGATCGAAGCGCAGCATGCGCGGGAGACGGCCACTGCGGAACAGCCGGACATGGGCCAGCTCACTTCGCACCTGGATCGCATACAGAGGCTCATGGAGCGTACTGCGCATAGTCGCAAAGACAGCGCGCGAGACATTCGCACTTCACCGCCTAGGGTCGACATGTCGCCACTCACGTTCCGGCTGGAGAAGGTTGTCAGTGCGGTCGAACAGAATTCTGAAGCTGTCAAAGAACTGCTCCAGGACAGGGAAGAGTCCAAAGCTTCCCATCCCGCACAGCAGCTTGAGATAGATCTTTCGCCACTTTCGCAACGCCTTGACGACCTCCTTGATGCTCAGGAAGCGAAGGCTACACGCGATCAAGAAGCCTATGCACAGATGAATCACCGCCTGAACAAAGTGATCGAAGCACAGCACAAGGCCGTGGAAAGAGGGCCATTTGATGTATCATTACTGTCGCAAAGGCTGGATGAGATATTGAGCGTTCACAGAGACGTTGCCACCGCATCGCTTGCTGAGCCCTTGGATGCGATACGTGCAGCGAGTGAGCAGAACAGCAGCCACCTCGTCAGTCTACTCGAGGCCCATCGCGAGTCTGAGTCAGAACAACATGGCTCTCTCGATCTAGAGCCTCTGACAGATCACCTGGAAGCTCTTCGGGCAACAACTGAGCATAACAGTGATACAATGATCGAGCTTCTCGAGTCAATAGCTGCTGGCCGTCAGACTGTGACTGAGAGCAACAAGACTGCACTTACTCCGTTTGACGACGACCGCACGAGCTTCTTGTCTGAGCGCCAGCAAGAGGGCCCTGGCATTGGTGATTCTAAATTCCTCCTCTCAGCCCTGACCTCTCACCTCAGCAAAATCCAGGCGGTCACCGAATCCAACGCGAAAGCCGTGCGCTCCATGCAATCTGTCATCGAATCCAACACCAATGCCGTGCGCTCCATCCAAGCAGCCGCCGAGTCCAACAACAACGCCGTGCGCTCCTCAGCAGAAAGCAATCAGGCCTTGCAGCGCAGCCTCACAACCGCCGTATCAGACACATCAGCCAGCATCCGCGCGCTCGCAGTCAAGCACAAGGATCTCGCCGCGCAGGTAGCGGTGCGAGAGGGCCAGGTGAGGGAGGTGGTGCGGTCGCAGGCGGACATGGTCGAGTGCGTGCGGGACTTGGCCAAGACGATCAAAGCGCAGGAGAAGGCGGCGTGCAACCACGTTGTGATCCCGCCGCCGAGGAAGACTAACCGGAAAGTGGTTGGGTTTGTATATGATGCGAAGGATATGAAGGCGCAATAAGGGGAATGACTTCTGCACTATTGCTGGACTTTCGCGTGTTATGATATTGACGGTTTTACATTTATATATGAGTGATGGATGTATGGACGTATATACATGTACGGGATTGGACATGGAAACATGAAGATGAGTATATATCATGCGGGATTTCTCCGGGGTGTCAACCATTTCAAACCTGGTGAGAACGATCAAGCCATTGCCATTGACAACTATTCGACAAAACAGGTCACCGCCTGACTAGCACGTGTGATTGATTCAGAGATCGATCTCAACACATCGGAAGCCAAGGCTTCCGTCACGATACGCGCCTAAGTACTTGCTCGATTGGGCCATTTTTCTCTCCGACTCATTTCCTCCTTATACCAGAGCCCTGTCTGCCTTACCGAATGTCTCAGTTGGAGGTCACGATCTTCGTGTCTCTACTCCACTACAACACGTCCAACGGCCGTTCGCTCCAAACCTTCTCCACGCGCTAGGCGTAGGGTTCCTCGATCCACTCCCTTTAGCTTCTCATCGTGCATGTGGGTAGTGGATTTTGCCCCTCATAACAGCAGCAGTCCCGTGAATTCGATCTGTCACTGAAAGCTTACCGCTGCTTGCTTGTGAGCTGTAACAATGCTCCAGGAATGTACATGTCAGCATGGGATAGACGCCTCGCCAGCCAACACATGCAGGAAGAACGGCCCGAACGGACGCACGACACGTGACGAGGCTAAAGGGCGCGATGCTTGGATCATGTCATCGAGCGGTATATGTGAGCGCGAACAGGTATACGGGCAACGTCTTATTGGTGTGCCGCCCTCTCGCCCTCCCTGGCCGTGCAGTCGGTTTAGCCAGTCAGTGCAGCACATTCGACCCTCGCAGCAGCGCCCGCATCGTCGTCTTACATCCCGACCTGTATTATTATTATCGCCCAAGTCCCGGTCTCCGGGCACGCAGCAGCCACTTCAAATGCACTTCCTCGTCGTGAAACCATCGCCTGCAGCCGCCGCCGCCGTCGCCGTCGCCGCCGCCAGCTACCGCTCTCTCAGTAACACTCACCACTCACCACTACATCCGAGACCCTAGGCCACGTCTCGCCAACAAATAATCATAATCAATCTTCCACGTCCTCATTGCACGCCTCTCGCCTAGGCTCGTTTCACATACAGCCAGCCGTCCGTCGGCACCCGTCTGCCGCCGTCACCCCAAACCCCAGCGCTGATCGTGGGGCGTCTCTCCACAGGGTAGGACGAGGAAACGCAAAAAAATGCCCGTGTCGACCTTTTCCCATGGCAGCACCACCATCCGCGCGGGCGCACGCAGCGAGATCGTCTCACGCTGGAACTCGACGCGCGAGCGGATACTGCTGGACGACCAGCGGGTCAAAGACCAGCAAATCCAGGAACTGGACGGCACAGGCCTCTATGAGCGCAGCGACTGGCCGATGCGTCCCGTCAGCGTCAGCCCGCCGGCGGAAAGCGGCGGGAATGCTTTCGAGGCCGTGGTCGAGGGCAGTCACCACATCACCGATGTGGCTTCGTTCGAGCCGGAGGCGCAATGGGTGGTCGTGGCAGACGATGATGTTGACGAGGCGCCGCAGACTTGGGCGAGTCATAGGGCGAGCGGCAATGGGACTTGGCCGCGTGGACGGGCTGGTCTGCTGCCGGTCAGAGAGGATGAGGAAGGGTCTCAGGAACCGGCGCGTGTGAGAAAGGGTCGGGACAGTGGCACTTCTGTCTCTCCTTCATCACCGAATGCTGAAGAGGTTTCCGCCTCGGCAGTGAGACAGCGACAGACGCAGGAGGCAAAAGTGACGAACGTTGATACGCAGACGAGTGGATTGTCGGCAGATGGCACGAGGTCTTCGAGTCTCCCTTCGAATGTGGCAATCACTGTCGAACCACCGCAAGATTATGACACCACTGCACCTACAACGGAACGACCCCGACCAACTCCAAGCCCAACCGGGTCAGAGCAGCTCACTCCTCAACCCAGCAGGCGTGCATCGCCTGTCGCGGATGAAACGAACGGGACGTCTACAGTGCAAGCAAGGAAGAGCTCCATCGCAAAGCCGTCGCCGACCGAAGAAGCCTCTCAACGATCATCTCTACACAACCCATACAACACTACTCAAATCACACAGAACAGGGATTGTGTCAGGTACAGCTGGCAGTCTTCACAAGATGACGAACCGAACCGACCTCGCATCAACATCATCAAACTCGTTTCGAATACAGCGACTTCAAGTGCAGGCTTTCCTCAAGGAGAGGCGTTCGGCTTCTCGGTATCTGCAGGCGGACGGAGAATCGCAGCTTACAACTCTGCACGCCTGTACATACTCCAGACTCTTCCTTTGCCCGTTGGTATCAGCCAGGACTTTGCGCTCAAGCGGCGACCGCTAGCGGTCGAGATTCTGGATGATGGCACGTTTCTAGCAATCTTGTCTGACCAACATACGGTCAACGTATGGGACCTTTCTCAGCAAAGTTTGCAACGGTCCCGAACGATCAAACTGGATTTCCCAACTTACTGTATTGCGCTCGCACCAACCGGAGGACTATTGGCCGTCGCTTACGAAGGTGGTGTGGAGATATTCTCGTTGGACCCAAACGCGCTTCCAACGGATCGTCGGGCGGTACGATCGCAGAAGATGGACAGGTTGAGTTTTTCTCAGGATGGATCGACATTGTTGGGGACAACAACCAGAATCAACGCTTCTTCAAGTGTCGTTGTCAACGTACCCGTTTTTCCGGCAGCACCTAATGGTGTGCCTACGAGTGAAGAGCTGAAGGAAGCATGGTGCTCGGAACTTTTGCATCCAGAGAACATCCGTAACAGCAGCCACGCGACATTCATGCGAGAGAATAGAAACAGCTGCACCGATCGTCTGTTTGCTTGGAATGGACTGGCGGATACTTTCGGGATACTGAACACTACGAGTCTGCAATATGGCCACGTCGACTTCCCCGTGGTCATATCACCGCCTCTTTCGACGTGTGGGGGCTTAGGCGCAGCGATACATTCAGTCCCTGCGATCGATGAATACGGAGACACTGTTGCTATGATTATCAACGATCGAACAATCAGACTCTACATTGTTCCCCACAAAGCTGCAGATGGCGATGTCAGCGTTGAGGCGCACAGTATCGATCATGAACTCGATATAGGATATGGTTGCCCCTTCAGTGACGCTCGATGGGTTCACTCTGATGCCAACGCCTCGAACTCAGCAAGCAACCAGGCTCATGTGCAAGGCCGCTTGATTGTCACAAGCCCTGGTGGCGTGGGGGATTCTGGTATACCTGAAGAGTCAGTACAAGATGTGGAGGGTGGCAGGATTATCATATTCGACTTCGATTCACAATTTGCTGGCCAGCCCGGCCAGACGTTCTCACTCACGCTTGGAAACTCGCCACCTCAAATTCTAGAGGAACCCGAGATTGACCTTGCTGTTGAGGTCGCTCTAATACGCAGAAGGACTGTGAACCAGAGCAGAGGAGGTGGTCTCAGTCAGCGTGCGGTGACTCTGGGCAGAGCGGCGACTACTAGCAACCCTGCTCGTAACGGCGCGCGATCTGCTGGACCTGGATCTGGACTAAGAAGAGCAAACTCGGTGACGTCGGCGTATCCCGTTCAGCCAGATGCAGCGCACTCTCTTCCAGACCTTATGGAAGCGAACGAGGCCAACATACCACATGCAGCCATCGATGAACCCTTCTTGAATACCGTCCCAAGATCACAAGAGTCTCTCCAGCGAGCAGCGACCAACGCACAGCGTCATCGCTTTCAAGCTTTGGAAGAGCGCGTTCATGGTCGTAATGATAGCGATGCTACCTTTCTGCAATTGCCAGAGTATACGGAAGAGCCAAATGCACCTCTGCCGAGCCGGTTCCGTGCAATGGCTGGCCTTGATACTCCTGCTGCTCCTCCAGTCAAACCATCTGTGACCACCAACTCGAATGCTGGCAGAGCTGGGTTGCCTTCGGGTCCAGCAAGTGCGCCCGTGTCAACAGCAGATGGCTCTAGCTCCCAAGAAGCATACATTGCTGCTGTAGCAGCGCAGACGCCTACGGGAAACAACGGCGATAATGCCGCGCCGCGCCAGATGCCACGCTCACTGCAGAGGGCCTACAGCAACGCAGTGGGACCTGTTGGTGTTGGGCCGCCTCCCCGAATAATTGGTGATTGGATGAATGTTAGCCCGGTCGTGGGACACAATCCACGTTTCCCGCCGAACCCGAGCAGTAATAGCAACACCACCCAACAGGGTGCTGCATCTCCAACCTCTAACGAGGCAATGTGGGATTCCATTTCGCCTGACACCCCGCGGAACAATCAATACCGGTACAGCACATCTCTCCTCAACCCACCAGGCCATCAAGCAAACCAGCCGCTGAGCTCTCATCCAACCTACCCACAAAGTGCAACTACCACACTTCCACCTCAGCAATTCATCAACTTCGCCACCAACCGTCGTGTCCCACCTCATATCCAAGCATTCCGTGAGGCTGCCGCTGCATCGTCGAGCACTGCTTCACTCTTTTCTTCAGCACAGTCGCCAGACCATGTTCCATACCGTCAAATCGAGCCCGTGAGCACGGTTCCACACCCCGTCACCGCCTGGCACCCTCCTCGCTCCTCTTCACCGGCGCCAGCACCTTCAGTCCCCCGAGGAAATGTTCGCAGTCCGACCGGTGGTCACAGCCGACGCACGAGCCAGAACCTCATTGTCAAAACCGCTTTCCCGCCTACCACCAAAGCGAAGAAATTAGGTTTCTTCAAGCGGAAGAGGAAGGGCGGTGAGCGCGATTCGGCTTTGTATGAGGGCGCGAAAGAGAGTGCGAGCGATATGCAGTGGATGGCGGGAAAAAAGAAAAAGGAGGGAGGCGGTTGTGTCGTTATGTGATGTTGTTGGTTTCGGTTGCCGTTCTGGATATGCCTGAGACTTCTCGCTCCCCCACCATTCCCTTCTTCTTCTTCTTCTTTCTTTTCCCTTTTGTCTCCTGTCTCTCCTCTTTCAATATTTTCTTCCTGGTTTTCGCTTGTCTGAGCGTTTGGCGAAAGTTGACTACTGCGAGCATTTCCTGGGCCGGGCTGGAGGATTGCACGTG
This sequence comes from Cladosporium colombiae, assembly GCA_026122715.1. Taxonomy (NCBI): domain Eukaryota; kingdom Fungi; phylum Ascomycota; class Dothideomycetes; order Cladosporiales; family Cladosporiaceae; genus Cladosporium; species Cladosporium colombiae. Next base: position 1,589,925 of record JAKZFA010000001.1, on the reverse strand, counting down.
CCACTGTAATAGCGAGTTGCATCGCGGCTGGATTTGAGATACCCTTTGTTAGTTGTTTGGGGGCAAATTGGTTGCCGATTGTTAAATAGACTAATGAAAGTGAGAGTTGATGACTTGAAGATGACTGATCTTCATTGCGGCGCATTGAGTATGTCTCGCGTTGGCCTTGCTGACAGGCATATTCCTCCTCAACATACCCGTGGAGGTCCAGTAGAGGTTACTGAAAGCTGAGTAGTTTTTCCCATGAGAGACACTACAACGCAACACAAAGCTTCCACAACAAGATTTCCATAAAAGTTAGAGGGGTCCATTGGGATCTCGATAAACAAGTTCAGATAAAGAGGTTGATTAATTATCCCAATTACGGAACTATACACCAACACATCGACTAGAGGGTATTCATTAAAGCGTTGCCACGTGTATATATATACCGCAGAGACGCGATGTATATTGTACGAGTCTTGATTTGCCGCGACTCAAGAGAGCAGCAGCTAGTGCTTGAGAGCATCCGCGACGCTTTCCTCGGTGCCAATGATGGCGGGCGGCTTCTGGATCTTCTGGCGGAGAATCTTGGCCTTGATGAACCAGGGTAGCCAGACGGTGAGCTCGTGGCCGATGAACTTCTTGGTGGGGACTTGGAAGACCTCTGTGGTGAGGGTGTCAGCGGGTGTTGCTTTTGATGTTGGTGATGCTGGCTGGGGAGTAACACTTACGGTCGATTTCTTCGAGAGTGAGTTGCTTGGTCTCGCGGACGAAGCAGAAGATCATGAACCAGGCAATGAGGTTCAGGCCAGCGTAGAAGCCGACTGTTGAGATGTTAGGGTAATGGCCATGAATTCAGTGGACAAGGTCTGGGATAAACTTACAAGCACCGACTTGTGTCATAGCATCGACCATGGCTGGGAAAGTCAAACTGAGGATACCAGCTGTAGCGGTGTGTTAGCAAGCGTCAAATAAGGAGTCAAATTTCAAAAATACATACCAAAGGTGTTGTTGATGCAGACAGCCCAAGCCATACCCTGCTCACGCTGGATCGTAGGGAAGACTTCAGCGGAGTATTGGAAGGCAACCGGTCCTTCTCCAAGCGAGTAGGCGATCGTGAAGAAGTAGATGAAGCTGTGAGGGTCATTAGCAAAGGCAAGGTGACATGGTATAGATGGCTTTGACTCACAGTACAACTGGTCCAAGACGTGCACCAGCACTGGCGGTCTCGGGCATCAGAGTCGCCAAACCGGCAGCCAACAAGAAGACAGCCATGATGGGGAAGGTGATAAGAGTTAGAGTTCGGCGACCCTTGGTGTCGATCAAGAACAAGGTAGGAATGGTGAAGACGACCTGGACGGCACCGTAACCCAAGGATGCGAATAGTGCTTTGTTGGAGTCTTTGAGCACGTTGTCGAAGATTGTTGAACTGTAGAACGAGATGACTGGCAGAAAGGGTTAGTACAAAGTCGAGCGCGCAGCATTTGTCGATGAAAACTTACTGTTGATACCGCACATCTGCTGAGCAAGCATGACAGTTGATGCGCCGTAGTTGGCTCTCCTGATTCTCGGCACCGTGAAGCAGTCACGCATGCGGGTGAAGTAGGTTGAACCGCCGGCAATTTTCATCTCTTCGACGTAGATGACATACGAGTAGTAGTAGTCGCGAGCAGCGATGATAGGGTGCGCACGCAGAATCTGCATCGACTTGAAACCTTGGGCAAACTTTCCATGTTTCATGAGCCAACGAGGAGACTCTGGGCAGAAGTAGATACCGACTCCGAGGATGAATGATGGAATAAAGGCAGATCCAAGCTGGAGGCGCCACGCGATGCGTCCGGTGTCCTTGACGATAACGTTGGCGCAGAAGCCCAAGAAGATACCGGCGACGACCCAAAGCTGCCAGAACATGACGAGTGCACCGCGAATACGAGCGGGTGCCATCTCGGCGGAGTAAATAGGGACGGTGGCGTTCTTTGCTCCAATTCCTATTCCCATGACGAAACGTGCCGCGAAGAGTTGTTGCCATGATTGTGCGAATCCGGAGCCGATTGGGGTGGCGGTGAGGCAGAGAGCGGTCACGAAAATCTCGCCGCGACGACCAAGGTAATGGTTGAGGGGATCGACAATGAAGGCGCCACTGTATGGATTTGTTAGTATTGCCAATCGATGGAACGCTCAATGATCACTTACATCAAACCGGCTGTCAAGAAAATGATCGAGTTGACAAGACCGACAATCCAGCTGTCACGGCCACCGCCATCGATTCCAAACTCTTGCGGGAAAGACAAGTTGGCGCCATTCGATCCAGTCTGGTCCCAACCTTGTGTGGCAGCTCCAACAGCGCACAGTGCGATCGAGTACCATAGCATCTTGGGTCCATGCCATTTGTGATCGCGCTCGTAGATCAAGGCAGCGCGCTCAGGCTCAGAAAGACTTCCAAGCTCTTCGAAGCGCGACTGATCGCGTGCAACGAGTGCAGCATTGCCGAACAGCTCTGCATGCTCGGCCATGCCATTCTCTTCTGCGAATTGACGGGCATCGGCAACCACCTGCTGTGGGGATTTGCGCTGGAGAGTGGACAAGCATTAGTTGGCGTCTCAAGGGATAACGGCTGAGGCGTAAGCCTAGCCAAGCCACATGGTATGAGACCCACCTGCAACGGATTCTCGACGATGTTCAGCGCAACGGACGCGCGACGACCTGCTGTCTCGCTCAGGTCGACTTCCTGCTTCTCGGAAACCTGATGCTTCTCATTGTGGTGGACATCGTTGTCGATTTCGGCGGAAAGCTTGTCAGACATGATGAATAGAGTGTCTCGGCAGCTTGGGAGACTGAAGTTTGAGACGGACAAGCACGAGAGAGCGCCGATCCAAGAGCGTTGGCATCGTGCTTGATATATAATGCTGCTCCACGCCAAGGTCTGGGGCCCCAGCTGCTCTCCGGCGGGCATTCAGCTGGAGGTGGGTCCTGGAGAAAAGATTGACCTTTACCTTCACAGTACCACGCATTGTTGATCCTGGCTAGCGGGGGTGGCGGACAGCGGCTGATTTAGTGCTGTAACCTTCGGCCTTTTCGGCATGTCCGATTACCTATCGTTGTCGTCCCCTCGCGGCAAGCGTTTCGACGTCCCAAGGCATGCGATGCTTGAGATATTCGAGCCCGTGGTTGACTCTGGAAATTAGTGTGACCATATGCCCTTTCAGGCCAGGGAGAAAGCCATCGGCAAGCTTCCTGGTAGATGAGTACACCACATGGCCGATCTTCATTCCGCGCCACGTTACACGCCAGGGTATCGCCAAGGGGCCCCTCTTCTCGGCTTGTTTAGCGCACAAGCGATATGCCTTGCTTAGGCTTACTAGCCTGAACTCAGATGACGTGGGTGGGACTTCGTGAGGCTTAGTGTAGGATGCAGCCACATAAATCAGAAGACGGTGGTGGAGTCCTCCTCCGAGGGAGAAGCAAGCACATTGGGCGGTCGGGAGGGTGTGTGATCAAAAGCCCCCCAACAGCACGTGAAAGCCCCATCGCGAAACGGTCTAGATCTGCGTTAGATATGTATCTATTGTCTATGCGTTTTTCAACGAGAAAGACCATTTGACTCTTCAGATCGAGGCCTGTCAGCCTCCATAGGGATGTACCGCTCAAGTATCCGGTGATTCTTTGCTGTTCCTGTGCACTGGTTCTATAAGCCGAGTCAGGAGAACATGTGTATTGACCGTTGAGCCACTATTACTTGTGTGCCTGTGAAGTACGGGATATAGTATCAGCAAACTGAGGAGTTGAATAATATTCCCGAACACTGAACTCTGTGCACAATGTAGAGCGTAGAACGGGGCCTCTCCGGTCGGATACATGGCTGGGAGCAACCGATCAAATTACCGGGTTTTCAACTCTCCGTTGAAGAGCGTTGTGAGTCAAGCGAACCCATCGTGCGACATGCACGCTTGCGCATGTCGGTAGCAGCAGGTCCATCGATGCCGCCAACATTGGGAAACCCACCCACAAAATATTCGAAGTTCCACACTCTTGCGTCGAGTCGGAAGTCGGCGATTGCCTGGAGCACGCGACAACGCTCGTGTGCCGATTGTTATGTGGCGTGCTTCTTACCTCTTAGTGCGAGGAAATTGGTATCATGCTACGCGGCTCAGAGGCTCGCAAGCAGTGGAAACGATACTTCTATCGGGAGGCCTATGTGCGCCACCACGCGCTTGGAGCTTTGGCTGTTTTTTGGTCGGAATGTACGCGGCATGTAGTGGAGATGTGAAGAATTTTGCGAATGAATGCGGTTGAGTCGTCGGGACCACATGATTTTGCTAGCCAGATGCCTTAGTACTCGGCAGAGGTTCGCTCGCCATTCACCATGAACTCCCACTATGCGTGCGATTTGTGTGTGATGCTTTGACCAGAGAGGCGTTCCATCCTTGAAACCTTATTCATTTAGACTCAAGCCACCGGTTTGAGTGATCCGACCATCTACCGGTGTAACCGGTTCCGGGATACTCGAATTGCACAAGTTGTCAGAAGTGGTTCAAGCGATTGCGGAACACTTCGCTAGCGTAGCGTGGTGGAATGGAGACCCCATGGAGGACAGGTTTGGAGCCGATTTAAAATGCACGGTCTTTGCTTTCTCCCGAATGTTTCCGATCCAAGTTTCGACGTCCTCATTGCTTTCATTGTACACTCCGCGATTGGAAAATTGCTGGTATCAGACAAGGCTCCCTTTTCATGTTGTCGGGGACAGCCAGGACGTAACGTGCAGTCAGTTTATTCCTGGCCATGATTTGACACGGCGTCAAGGAGAGACGGCATGGCGTATGACGATGTAGCCTCCACGCACGTGAGATGCATAGCCATCTCAATTGAATTGGGGATTTCGAGATGTATTTGTGTGACATGGCTGAGACCACCATCGCGACACAACCAAGACTCTCAGCATGGACACGGTAACACGCAAGTATAGAAAGAGTGCTCCTGCCACTGAGACGCACTCGATGAAATAACAATGCGACTAGAATTGTATATAGACTACGCGTGAGGACCGCATCACCAGCACCTGCACCAATTATACTGCACCTCATTCGTGTCGATCAGTTGACGATCACGTGCGAATGCAGACGCGAATGAAGTGCTGCCCGCATGAGGAGGCCGCCCTCGGCCCTGCATACGCGCCTGACGAAACGCGTTGGTGTCACGGAGTACATCAAAATGCGGTAACACGATAGTCAGCTAGCACACCACAACACATCATCTCTCCTGAACATCAGTAATATTCCTCAAGAAATGGCTCAGGTTGGCGAAGATGCTGGTGGCGATCGGCGCCTCAAGATCCGCCTTCGCAGTTATCAACAGGAGATGCTGAAGAAGAGCTTGGAAGGCAATATCATTGTGGCAATGCCGACAGGAAGTAAGTGCAGTCAGCCCGGATGTTGATTTAGATTGCTGATAGTTCTCCGAAGGCGGCAAGACTCACATTGCCATTGCACGGATCCAAGCCGAGCTAGAACGCTCGCAGCCAGATAAGGTGCGCCATCTTTGATCATGCCGTATAGCTTCGAACTGACGATTCTCCAAGCTTGTGTGGTTCATGGCCCCGAATAAAGCACTTAGCGAACAGCAATATCAAATCATCAAACAGAACCTCCCGGCATATCATATACGGGCGTTGACCGGCGACGATGATAGCGATAAATGGTCCACGGAAGAGCTCTGGAACGCATTTCTCACTGGAGTCCATGTGGTCGTGGGTACGCCAGCAGTTCTTGCGGATGCTCTTACGCACGGCTTCGTCAAAATGAAAAGGCTATCATTGCTGGTCTACGACGAGTGCCTCCGCTGCGTCAAGAAAGATCCAATGAACAAAATCATGCAAAACTTCTATCACCCCGCCAAGCAAGAGGGAGATCCACGGCCGCATGTCCTAGCCTTGTCTGCCTCGCCTGTGATGAATTCCGCGGCGAAACAAAAAAGCCTGCAAACAATAGAATCAAACCTGGACGCTACCACAGTCACTCCCGTACAACACCGCGATGAGCTGGATGCGTACGTTCATCCGCCCAGGGTGATCAAGGCTGAATTCGGTGGAAGCTGCACAGATCACGTATCCACGGCCTGTCGGGCATTAGGGTTTGCACTGGCCTCTTACGACTTCGAACGAGACCCTTACGTCCTCGAGCTGAAATCACAATCACTGAATTCTGACTCCAAAGCCACCCGAAGTCTGCAAAAGGTTAGGGACACTGGCAAGACATATTGCACAGACCAACTCAAACTGCTGTCTAATAGAGCGAGACACATCAATGATGATCTCGGACCCGACTACGCCGACTGGTACATTTCTACCTGCGTAACTCGCTACCTGGAAAGTCGCCAAAATGTTGAACCGCTTTTCTTGGATTTAGAAACGAAAGAAAGACGGCACCTCGAGGGGATTCTCCTGAGTGTCATTCCCAGTGCTGATAGCACGAGTGCCTCAACCCTGAATAGATATGGCGCATCAGAAAAAGCGAAAGCATTGCTCGATGTACTCTCCGGGGAAGTCCAGGCAAACCTCCGTATCATCGTTTTCGTGGAACAGAGAGCCATGGTCCTCGCTCTGACGCAGCTCCTGCGTAGCTCAGGGCTCTCCAACAAGTACAAGATTGGTACGTTCGTCGGAACATCAACATTCTCAGGGCGCGCATCCTCGCTAGTTGATCTCTTCGATACCAAATCTCAAGCCCAGGACCTCAAAGAGTTTCGCGAGGGGTCAAAGAATCTCATGATTGCCACCAATGTACTGGAGGAAGGGATCGATGTCCCAGCTTACAATCGTGTCATCTGCTTCGACCTTCCCAAAAGTCTGATCTCGTTCGTCCAGCGGCGCGGTAGAGCACGCCAGGCGGACTCTTGCTACACGCTCTTTGTACCTCGAGGCGATCTAAATTCTGATCCAGCGAGGTGGCAAGGTCTAGAAGAAGAGATGAAGAGAGCTTACATGGACGAAAATCGCGCACAGGACGCTACAGCTGGCAGTGCGGAAATGAAGGACGACGAAGACGACGGCGACGCAAGCCACATCAAGTACCTTGTGGAATCTACAGGTGCACTGCTCACGCTGGAAAATGCAAGAGGTCATCTTCACCATTTCTGTGCGGTGGCGATCCGTCACAACAGCCGTTACATCGATTCAAGGCCCGAGTTCACCACTAAGCAACATCCGGTTCTCAAGACCTGGACAGCTTCCGTCACACTACCCTCTTTCGTGCATAAAAGCATCCGTAGCGCAGAAAGCTCTCGCTCTTGGAACGGAGAACGCGCGGCCAGAAAAGATGCCGCTTTCAGTGCTTACAAGGCCTTGTACCTAGCAGGGCTAGTGAATGATAACCTACTGCCGGCAATCAAAAGTCCGGCGCCAGAACCGGGGATTCGAAATGTCGAGCAACCATCACTCGTCCAAGTCGCCAAACAATGGAGCATGTGGGACCTCTGTACTGTTTCTGATACACTCTTTGAACCAGTATGGCATGCATCGCAAATCACACTGAGACTCTCGGGACGTGAGGTGCTCTCTCAGGTGCTATGGCTTCCTTTTGGCATAGGTGCCGTTCAAACGATCAAATTGCATTGGAACACTGGCGTCTGCTATGAAGCGCAGGTGCGACCATTGGCTCACGTATTCTTGGACGCAGAAGCTCACAGTAAAGCGACTGACTGGACGTCATTGGTGTTACGTTCAGTCTTTGCCAACAGCATGCCAGTCGAGCATCAGGATTTTGCTCTTCTACTGAGTCGACCAGACGGCAAAATTGCGTCCGACTTCTCAGGAGCACATGCCGGAAACGAGTTCATCAGCCGTCGTGAATCAAATATGAATGATTGGGCGGGCTGCGGTGTCGTGCATGTTGCGGGACATTACGGCCGAGCATATGTTCTGAAAGATGTCTGTGAGCAGTCATCACAATCGCAAGATTCAATACAACCTCTGGAAATGCAGCTGATGGTTAGCTCGTTTCCCAAACGGCGTTGCTTCCTCACAGTACCAGACAGCGACCATACCTACACCTCGACGCAGTCATTTCCCGCATCTAAGTGCCAAGTCGATCGCCTGCCAATTGGATACTCAATCTTGGCCGTCTTTCTGCCTTCAATACTTCATCAGATAGGAACCTCGAGAGTTGCAGCTCATCTCAATGCTACAGCATTAAGCTCAGTTCAGGTGAAGAATCCAGCAATAGTGTTTGAAGCGATAAGTGCACCCGTGGCTCAGGAACCTGCCGGCGATTACAACAGGCTGGAATATCTCGGAGATAGCATCCTCAAATTTTGCACAGAACTCCAGCTTGTGGCGCAGCATCCTACTTTTCCGGAAGCATTCCTGAGTGCCGCAAAAGATAGAATTGTTTGCAATAGTAACCTTGCTCAAGCGTCACGCGAGGCTGGCTTAGATCAGTTCATCCTGACTGTTCCGTTCACTGGCAAAAAATGGCGGCCTCCCTACTTGCATGAGCTTGCGACAACCTCGACGACAGCAGAAGCGTCGACCAGAGAGATGTCGACGAAAGTGCTTGCCGACGTCGTGGAAGCATTGATCGGAGCGGCCTATGTTGACGGCGGGCTACAGAAAGCGTACACTTGCATCCAGACTTTGCTGCCCAAGGAGACTTGGTGGGACTCTGAGGTATTATTCGACACAATCCTCGACGAGGCGGCACATGCCGAGTCCATCTACCTGGACCGTTTGGAGAAGCTGGTCGGTCATCATTTCGTGCACCCAAAGCTCTTGCTAGAAGCGATAACACATGCTTCTCAGCCCAGTAACACAATCCCCTCATATGAACGGCTAGAATTCTTCGGAGACGCGGTGCTCGACCTTATTATCACGCCCAAACTACACGCCCACGCACGAAAACTGAGACACTGGGACCTTCACCGGATCCACGAAGCTCTCGTCAATGGCTACTTTCTCGGCTACTGTTGCATGTCTCTCAGCGGAGAAGAAAAGACATACGATGTCGTCGACGTCAGTACCACCCAAATCCCGAGTTTCGAGACTCGCAAAGGCTTGAAAACATACCATCTCTATGATTTCTTGCGTGCGAGTGGTCAGCTCTTGAACGCCAAGCAAGAATCCATCGCGCGCTTCGAAGCCCTCAGTAGTCCGATCGCAACCGCACTGCAGTCTAGCGATGTGTACCCTTGGCCTGATCTGACTGCGCTTCAACCAGAAAAGTTCTTCTCCGACATCGTCGAGGCAAGCCTCGGAGCTATTTACTTGGACACACGCGGCGACCTTGACGTTTGCGAAAGGTTCTTGGAGAAGCTGGGAATTTTACCGACCATGCGCAGCATTTTAGACAAGGAGGTGGAGACATGCTTCCCCAAAGAAAGAGTCGGATTCTTAGCCGACCGAGAGATGGTCGAATACGAGACCAAGCGAACGCATGGTGAGGCAGGTACGTGGGAGTGTATCGTCCTCGTTGGCCGAAAGGAAGTGACTAGAGTGGGAGGTGTCAAGACCAAAGAAGAGGCCGAGGTCAAAGCGGCAGATGCTGCTGCCCACGAACTTGGACTCGGGAATGGCAGGAGGAAAAGGATGAAGTTGAGTGTGAACACTCGTGATCAGACGGAGGAGTAAGAGACGCAAGCAACTGGTCGCTACGATACATGGAGCAGGCCGTTGTGATCGACTGGATGCAATGTTCGAGATCCTTGCGTGTCCTTCGTAAAGTTTGGAATCAATGTTTGACTCCAGATTTATTATCCCTTATAGCAAGACGACCAAGACGTGTGCATGTAGCCTCACTGGTGGCTGTGTCGCTTTCTTTCTCGTGTTCCATTATAGACGTGAGTGTCTGTCATAGAGACGACTGCAGGTCTACAATTGTATCTCGGTGACAGAACATCCATGCGCGATACTTACCACCGACAGAATCAGCATAAGCCATAATTTGAAGTTTGAAGTTCATCTCGAATAGATGTACTGATAGGTTGCGTTCATACTGCAGTTCATCTCTTAGGTAGTGAAATTGTTGACGTCGTCCAGGGTCGCGTCACTCCCCGCGTCTTCTTGCTTCGCAGCGCGTCCTCCAGCACCAGCCTTTCACATAGAAGACGGCGCATGAGCGGCACAGGCGAGCAACATGCCTCGGCAAGCATATCCATATCTTCGTATAGCTCGAGCATCTCATACTAACATACTCACAGAGAGATCATCACCCTCCAGGCCGGCCAGTGCGGTAACAGTGGTACGTTCAAAGCCCCGCCTGCCCACACCGCAAGCACAATCGCGCGTTTAGAAGAACCTCTCACTCACGAACTCAACTCCCAGTTGGCTCACAGTTCTGGCAACAGCTGTGTCTCGAGCACGGTATTGACCAGAATGGAAACCTTCACCCATATGCCGCCGAAGGCCCGCACGCCGGCGGCGATCGCAAGGATGTCTTCTTCTACCAGTCCGACGACACGCGCTACGTCCCACGCGCGATTATGCTGGACCTCGAGCCTCGAGTGATCAATGGTATCGTCAATGGTCCCTACGGCAACATCTACAACCCGGAGAACTTCTACGTGCACAAAGAGGGCGCAGGTGCTGGTAACAATTGGGCGGCGGGATATGCTATGGGCGAAACGGTGCAAGATGAGGTCCTGGACATGATTGACAGGGAGGCAGATGGTAGCGACAGCTTGGAGGTGAGTAGTTGTTATTTTGGGTGGAGAATTCGGCATGTCAAGACTGACTTGCCTAGGGCTTCATGCTGCTTCATTCGATTGCTGGTGGTACTGGATCTGGACTTGGGTCTTTCTTGCTGGAGAGGCTGAACGATCGCTTCCCGAAGAAGCTGATTCAGACCTACTCAGTATTCCCTGACACACAAAATGCTGGTGACGTGGTCGTTCAGCCATACAACTCACTCCTCGCCTTGAAGCGCTTAACACAAAACGCGGACTCGGTTGTCGTATTGGACAATGGCGCCCTGTCTCGTATTGCAGCTGATACCCTTCACGTCCAAGAGCCTTCTTTCCAGCAAACAAATCAGCTGGTCAGTACAGTGATGTGCGCTAGCACAACCACTTTGCGATACCCGGGCTACATGCACAACGATCTTGTCGGCATTGTCGCAAGTCTTATTCCGACACCCAGGTGTCATTTCCTGCAAACAAGTTACACACCTTTCACAGGCGACAATGTCGAAGCTGCCAGGATGGTGCGCAAGACTACCGTGCTGGATGTCATGCGCCGTCTTCTGCAGCCCAAGAACCGCATGGTTTCTGCGAATCCCAGCAAGAACAGTTGCTACATTTCCATCCTCAACATTATCATGGGCGAAGCCGATCCCACAGATGTAAGAATCAGCTTGAACTTTTGCGGTCAGGTGATCAGCGACTAACACCAAGCTCTACAGGTCCACAAGTCGCTACTTCGCATTCGCGAACGTCAACTCGCCACGTTCATCCCCTGGGGTCCTGCAAGCATCCAGGTTGCTCTCACAAGAACGTCGCCATTCCTCCAACCCCCCTACAGCTCACGACCACCTCCACGCGTGTCAGGTCTCATGCTCGCAAATCACACCGGTATTAATACTCTCTTCAAGCGTATTGTCGGGCAGTACGACCGTCTGCGCAAACGCAATGCTTTCCTTGAACAATACAAGCGCGAGGAGCCTTTCCGTGACGGCTTGGGCGAGTTCGACAGCGCGCGAGAGGTCGTCATGGAGCTTATCGGCGAGTACGAAGAGGCCGAGAAGGCGAGCTACCTCAGTGGTGGAGACGACGCTGAGGTCACTGAGGGTGGTGCGGATGGCAGGACAGACGGCATCACCGGACGATAGATGGCGAATTAGTCTACATCGCGAGGACAACAAGGCGTTTACGGGTTTGATCATGCTCGAAGAGAGCTTTCGGTGATGAGTGTGAGAAAGAGCGCTGGCGCTGGGAGTTTTATGAGCTACATGCAGGATGTGATGCGCCACTTATGGCGTCTTCTATACGACCGATATTGCCTGTTATCCAGCTCTTTGTTCGTGAGAATATCGCATCTGCGCGACTCGAGCTCTCCCGTTGTGAAGAACCGGCTCTTCGTTGATGGCTCAGTAGGTATGTCGCAACATTGCGATGCCGACTCTGTCCATACGTTGGTCTTGTGGCCTATCGCCCGCCTTCGCACCGACCTAGCAAGGCATAAGTCCGCCTTTTATGGCCGACCGTTTGCGTTCTTTGGCTGCCTGTCTTAGCAAAGGGCCTGCCTCGAAGAACTCCTTTCCGTTACAATTACAATGAATGAAATCTTACGATCATGATAAATCAAAACCTTCACTCGCCCTCGATCTTGCCACCAGCCTCTCTCCAGGTCTTGATCCTCTTCTTGAGGTCACCCTCAGATCGTTGCATGTAGTTGATTTTCATGTCGCGCGCCATCTTGCCGGTGTTGTCGCCGTACTTCTTCACAAGCTCTTCGATGAAAGCAACTTCGTTCTCGGTCTGCTTGCGCTTGTACTTCTTCGCGGGCATGCTTGCGCGCGCTTCCAATTGCCTGACGACATCCGTCTTGCCATCGTCGTCGCCAAACCCTTCAAATTCGCCTTGCTCAATGTTACCGTGCTGGTTGCCGCGGGTCGCCCAGCCGGGCAGCTTGGTATCTTGTTCGTCGTCGCTTGAGTCCAGCTCGTTCAAAGGGTCATTGAGAGGGTTCTTGTTGGGCGCCTTGGTCTCGATGATTTCCAGAATCGCGCCAGTCTCAGGATCTCTAATAATCTTTGCCTCGCCCAACGCGTTCAACGCAGCCTTCTGCTTGGCGCCCTCAATGCTCAGCGCATCTTCCCTTGCCCTTGTCCTGCCCTCGTGGCCGGCTTCCAGCTGCTCTTCGGTATCTGCTTTGCGCTCGTAGCCGCCAGTGTGCTTGTTGAGCTTGGATGTGAGGCCGAGGCGCTTGTAGTTCTGTGTGATGGTTTGCGACTTGTCCCAGTTGGCGGCTATGATGGGATTGCTGAGGATCTTCTTTTGCGACTTGGGCTTTTGGCGCTTTTTCATGACGCCGGAGCGGTTCTTCTTCTTCTGGATTTCGCGGCCCATGGTTGCGGATTCTTGTGTTGCGTATGGTGTTGTTGCAGAGAGGTGCCTTGGATCTTTCGAAGATTGCTAGATGCGCTTCTGGGACTTTTCTCAGAGAAAGGTGGAGACCGGGGTAGTTTGAGGCCGACGCGCCGAGCCTAGCCGATGCAGGGTTCAAGCCAATGCCATATCTACACTTCGACGTCAGACACGCAACGTGTGAACATTCACAGTGATTTACAGATATACGCAAATATGGGCGTTCGAAGCATGAGGCTAGCATTTTTCGCTCTCGTGGCCATTCTGGTATGCTCTGTGTACGCACAAGCCACCGAGAAGTCGGCTGCAAAGATTGATGTCGGCTCTCTCAGCACTCAGGAGATCGAGGAACATTTGCAGGTATGTCTGATGTGATATTGGCCTTTCAATTGATACATCCGCTAATCCATCACCCAGGCCTGCTCCATTGTCGAACAATTGACTGCCCACCATGCTGTTGATGGAGCAGAAGAGCCATCATCCATGCTCCAGCAGACTTTCAAGTTGCTCTTCCCATCTTCCTCGCCAGCTATCAACTCTTTCCTGGCTACTGCTTACATCTCTGGCCCACCCAATTTCCTGCTTGCACTTGTGCCTACCAACGTCGATCCTAGCTCATTGAATGTTATGGTTGCCTTTGCTGTTGGTGGTCTGCTCGGAGACACGTTGTTCCATTTGCTCCCTGAGATCTTCCTTGGTGAAGTGCCAGAGGGAGAGGTCAGGGTCAGACTGGTTGAGCCGAACAAGAACCTCCTTTTGGGAGTTGCCATCATGGTTGGATTCGTGACCTTCGTTGCTATGGACAAGGGTCTGAGAATTGCCACTGGCGGCGAGGGTCACAGCCACGACCACAGCCATTCTGCTCAGAACATTGACGGACACCTCGGCGACGCCAAGGCAAAAGCCTCTGCACTTGAGGACAAAGATGCTGGTCTTCGTAACCGCAAAGGTACTGACAGCAAGGCTTCATCTGTTGCGGCACCCAGCATCGACGCACCCAAGAAGGAGATCAAGCTCTCTGCTTACCTAAACATTGTTGCTGACTTCACGCACAACATCACCGACGGCCTTGCTCTCAGCTCTTCCTTCTACGCATCTCCTACCATTGGTGCCACTACCACCCTTGCTGTCTTCTGCCACGAGATCCCTCATGAGGTTGGCGACTTTGCACTCCTCATCCAGGGTGGCATGAGCAAGAAATTTGCCATGGGCTTGCAATTCGTGACCGCAATGGGCGCAGTCTTGGGTACCGCCATCGGCGTTGCTGTGCAAGAGTTCGGTGGCAACAGCGCATCTGTTGAGTTGGTACAGGGTATGGGCAACCAAGGACTACTGGGCACGAGCTTGCAGTGGGGTGACCTCCTTTTGCCTTTCACCGCCGGAACTTTCCTCTATGTCGGCACTGTTGGTGTGATCCCCGAAATGTTGGAGACCGGCCCAAACAAGCTGAAGGAGCTTCAGGGCATCGCGACGCAGTTCTTGGCCATGGCTGTAGGCGCAGGTATCATGTTGGGGTAAGTCATTGTTATCCTTTGAGAAAATCTTGTTGAAACAGATGCTGACTGATTTGCAGCATCAGCTGGAGCTAGGCTCGCCACACCCCGGAATTAATGCCACCTAAGATGCCATCAACAGCAAGATAGACCCGTAAAGCATGACCAATCTCACATCTGTAATTTTACATCATGCTTGGCTCTCGAACTCACTCAGCACGCTCTCCCATTCCTCAGCTCCACTACCACTGTCGCTCTCAGACGGATTTACGATCACTGTAAACTGGTTCTCACCTTTAGTTCCCGGACTCTGTGCGTTCTTTGACGTGGTCGAACTATCTCCAACGGTACGTGTAGCGCCGCTGACACGTCGAAGCAATTCCAGACTCTTGACTAATGTGACCTTGTGCGGAGGGGTACACGCAACAGTGGAGTCGTCGAGTTCGGCCATAGTGTGTGTTGTGCTGTCATTCTCTGGGTCGTGGTCGACTTTTGTCTTAGTGTACCCGCCCGGCTGCCCTTGCCTTGCTGCGGCGCTTTGACTCTCGACCCATGCATTGATCGATCGTGACACGTTCTTCTCCCTGGCCTTCAGAACTTCCAGCATCTCGTTTGTGGAATTGCGTGTTGGTCGATCGCCACCAGGTCGTCCTTCCGGCGGATGTAGCCTGAGTCCGTTGAACTGTGGTTCTGAGAAAGCCGTCCACGCCTCCACGCCGGTCTTCGTTTCAAGCAAGGGAATATCACAAGCCGTGATAGGTTCAGGAGTTCCTAGAGGAAGTGTGTAGAGAAAGCCGCCTGGGCAGAAGTATGAATTCAAGAGATGCCCTCCGGCGCTTTTGACGAGATCCTGGCATTCTTTTTCGACTGAGCTGTGGGATGCGCCGCCTTGCGCATGGATGTCGCAGCGGTAAGTCAGCTTGTTTGGGCTGTTGCTGGAGGCATGCGAGTTGTTGAGGTTGGTGAGTCTGTCGACTAGTATTGAGACGGAGATCGTCGCCTTGGGACGCTGCTTGTGGGTTTCGGGGTCAAAGAGTTGAGCCGATTCAGATGAAGTTGAGCCGAAGTCCAGCTCCGGTAAGATTGGCGCATTGCTCCAGCGTTTTATCTCCTGCTGCCCTGTAGTGATGCTTGCCTGTGCGGACTCTTCTTCCTTTACTACTGATTTCTCGGGCACTGATGTGGCAGTAACACTCGGCGCCCTAGCTAATGCAACATTGAGAGTACCCCGTTCGATAGCAGCTACAGCTTCCTCGAGCTGTAGTCCGAGCCGCGCCGCCTCGACTCCCAACGCCTTTTCATCTCTTACCTTTTTCGGGTTCAGAAGCTCGAAGGTCGGCTGTGAAATGCTTTTTTTGACCAGCTTCTTGTGCTTCTTAGGCTTCGAAGCAGTGTCGCGAGCAGACGTGCTGCGGCCGAAGATATTGAAGTTCGACTTCCGCTTCGAGTACAGCGCGCGGGTGGGAGCGGGGCTAGGAGATGTGGTGCTTGTAGGTGATGGTGTGGATTTGTCGTCCGGTAGCACGTATTCGATGTGGCGTTTGGTATCTGCCGAGTCGGCTTCGATGGGCGACGGCCTCCTTTCGACAGGCCGAGTTGGTGTCTCTGGAGGGTGAGGATTTGAGCTGATGCTTTCAGAAGCTCTAGCGCGTGGACGCTGCATTACGCTTGTCGGCGAGATCGTCGAGATGGGTGAACTGGTGGACCTGTAAGACAAATTTTGGTATGGAGACATTGATGATCGGGGAAGTATGGTCACTGGCGGGAGTGAATCGGGAATAAAGCCGGCCATTTTGGTGGTTCTGGTGATCCGAGGAGATGTTGTTGAAGGAGGCGAGGGTGCTGGGATTTATGAACTACCTCCGTGTTGGTGGGTAAGTGAGCTGAAGTCGCTCGGTGAGTGATGCTGTCTTGTGACATCTGACAGTGTCCAGGTTTTCAGGTGTTGACCTGCCACAAGTTTCATGGGATTGTTGGCTTGTTTATGCAATCAGAATAACAAAACAGGAATACTGTCGTTCCACTCCAAACGTGCGCAAAAGCGCGGAAACCTGATCGTAGCCATGTCAAAGGATCTGGCTCACAGGGCCTGGTATCTATACTTACTAAAATTTCACTTGCTGAAAGTTGTGCATAACAATATTGTATGCACGTGTTCTGTACGTCCCTTTCGACAATAGAAAGCTCCAGCATTGTTTTCTATGTCTCTACATAGCCTGTTTGCTCTACATGGTCACAACTTGATCGCCTCCGCCCCCAGTCACTTAGCCATACGTCTGCTATTGTATGGGTATATTCGCAATTAGAAAGATGGCAAACATGACTTTCCCTGGCGCAAAGGCAAGAAATAGCATAAGTGGGTTCGTCCTTGGAAATGGGGCTGCTTGCCTTCGAATACCCCAATGCCTCACATAGCAGAGTTACTCCCAGACACAAGCTCCGAACAGCATCCCCGGTTCTTATTTGTGATCCCACAGTTACGTGGTACGCTGCACTGCAAATATCTCCGCCCGTCGAAGCTCTTTCGACAATTCGCCCACAGTTCCTCAGACCCATCTGACGTTGTGATTGATGATACATCCCAAGGGCACCAGGTGCGTGAGAGGGAGCTGGGCACTAGCTCCCTGGCAAGACAGAGTGAGAAGCTTTCCGCTAGTAACTTTCACTCTTCTCATGAGGCTGCAAGGAGAAGATCTGAGTATGATCACGACGTTCCCAGCGGTCGGTCAGGCGTGTCAACGTGAAAGCAGTCTCAACGCGCGAGGTTCATGGTTGTCGCTGACTTGGCGTGTGGTTGGATGGCTCACAGATCCCAAGTACTGTCTGTCCATCAAAGATTGGACAGCAGTCCATGGCCGGTCTCAAAGCGTTACAGGAGCTGTGTTGGTCCGCATGGTACGGTGTGTTTCCGATGTTCGCTGAGACTTAGCCTTTCTTCGTATTGGTTTGAGGCTTTTCGTTCTTCACGACTGCGGCACCTGGTGCTATTGTGGATGTAGGGATGCTGACAGCACCACCAGAAGGACAGAATGTCCAGAGCGTCGCCAGTGTGTCGATTAGAGGCATGGTCAAGAACCTGTACGAGCTTGCAATGTCTCTTGGGCGACGATTCTCATGTGTTGTTCAGATGGAAGGTCTCAGATCATATGGTTGCAGGGGGAAATCTAGAATTATATGACGGGTGACTACATGCATATATGTGTTTTGGGTCGCGGTGCATCCTTGGATGGCGTGATTCCTAATCAAAGTCGTCATGGCCGGCGCCAAGGATGCACATAATTGCGCCATCGCTTTTAGGGTTACCACTCACAATCATTACAAAGTGTAGGTTCAAAGCAGCGAAGATCTCTGGTCAAAATGATGAGAGGATGTCTAGCTATTCCAGTAATCAGTATGCTGGCTCCAGAATTCATAACAGTTGATGTAGCTTTGTGTGTCAGCGAAACGAACACCGCAATCCTTGTCTGTCTGGTTGCTTGCTACACGAGTCCCACAAGGCGTTACAATAAATTGACACTGTCTTTCGAAAGTCACCATCAATCCCGCATCAGCAGAATCCGAGCACACCGCCACTCGATCTTAAAATCCCGACCGGGACATCTGGATTGCTTCACATGCGAGATGCCATTGTTGAGACGTACTGCTTCGGCTCGGATGTCTCTTCCTTTTTCTTTGGGGGAGAACCTACGACACTGCATTTATTGCTCTAGGATCTCCTCCGTCTCTGCACATGCTGGCCATTTATCAGGGGAAGAGTGCATGAAAACAATATCTGTAGGCCAGATGACCTGCTTCTGGAGCCCATAGATGGCTATAAGTCTTGCGCGAATAGCTTCCTGACCCGCAATCAGTTTCTCTTCGAGAAGCAATCCTCGCCGTTCTTCATCAGCCAATAAGCTTTGCAAATGGTGCATGTCAAGCATGGCATGTACGACTGATGCTGGTGCTGGTATCTTGATGTCAGGCATGGCTTCGCTTGAGAGGTCGTACATTTGTGGTTGCGACGACCCGAGCGATTTGTATAGACTGACGGACTTGGCTTCTTCCTACTTGTCCACGAAACTGCGGATGCGTGTGCTTTGTAGTCTTGAATAGCAGCGTTCGCGAGATGTCAAATGGTGTGGGAATCGATGCTAGTAGCTCGGTTGGAAGTGTGTGGAAAGGATCGCTGTCCTAGCTACTCCTCACGAGAGGGTTGCTGTTGTCGGTCATGGTGGAGCGGGTTCGTAAGACAGCTCGATGCCAGGCTCGAGCGAGTTTCTTGAGTGGGCTTCGACGCGACTGTTTTACTTGTCAATGGAACATATTTGTGTTAATGACAACTTCGATGACTGGGTTCTCTCTGGGATACGAGAAAGGTAGCGCGTGGTTATATCGAGATAGATCGTAGCGCCGTCAGCACAGTTAAGGCGCCCGTATAGCTTTACTGGCATCCTCATGGTCAGCAGTCCTATTCTAACAGCTGTATATGATGATACTCGCGCAAAGAACTCAAAAATTCCCGTAGGCTCATTGGCAAGACTTATGACTGCCGCGCGAATACTGTGAAAACAGTCTTTACAACCGAATGAAACACATGTACTGACAAGGCTTTCCCTCGGAGCCTCTCCGCCGCTGGCAGGCCCGGCTCAGCTGCCATAAAGCGCGAAGCCATGGTCCTGTGGGACCTTCTCGCTGCGCATGAAAAGAACGTACCGTCTGGTGGTCCTCTGTCTGAACCCGTGAGCAAGACACCCAACGTTGTGGCCTCCAAACACACTGCTCATCCTCGTGCCTCACAAGTAGCCGCTGCTTGGCAACCAGTCAAGTGGTGCCTGTTGAGTTTGCGAAGAAGAGGCTTGCAGTGTCAGCTTCTACCGAATAAAAACATCCTCGATGACTGCCGCCCGTTCCAACACAGCAGAAGGTCCTGGGTCCACTCCGTCCACCAAGTCTACTACATCCTCAGACATGGAGCAGTACGCCAATGTACTTTCGTCAAGGTTTAGATCGGGTAATTTCAGCGACGGTAGGAGCTTGGATATTCTATGATTGTCACAATGACCCCTCTGGGTTAGTGACAACCCCCCGTCGTAATGCCGAGCAACCTTTCTCTCCGTGAGAAAGTAGCGAGGCGCGTGACCGTACGCCACACCAGCCCTCGTAGAAAGGAACTCCCCATGAACTTGGCTACAAACGGCTCGCGCTCTGAGAAGCCAAAGGGCCTAGGGCGCCCCGTGACATCCCAGAGACCCGCGAGAAAGTCACTACGCTTGGCCAGATCGCCCACAGCATTCGAAAAGTGGATGATTCGTAACCAATGACCTCCTCTGCAATGTTGAATTGTAAAAGGGAGGCGATGCGATCTGTACCAGTGGAGGTCCAAAGTAAGCGAAATTGCTGTATACTTGAACGATCTGAAAGGAAATGATGAGGTTGTGTCTGGGTCGTGGTTGATGCCGTAGTGACTGTCGTAGCGTGGCAAGGCGTCAACAATGTCGCAGTCGGAAATATCGCTAAGGGGCTTGTACTCCGTTTCGATTCGAGCACGATGGTGATTGATGAGGTCTCGGGTCAATAATATCTGATTGGCGTCGACGAAGTCACGGAAGTGGTGATTCACTGAGCGAAGGCGGCAGATCTCTCGGACAGGAAGCTGCTCGAAAATGTCCACAAGTAGCTCGGCCCGAAGGGCAGTGAGTTGGTCTTCTCCGTCGGCCATCTGCGAGCGAATTTCCATGGCGGCTTGAGCAGAAGTCATCTAGGCGTGTCAGTACCTTTCGTCAGGGTATTTGATTGGGTGCCCTTCGCTCACTTTGGTCTTACGGACGCGTTCGTTTGGAGTCTTCCTTGGTGACAAGGAATTGCCGGCTGGCGCGGACAAGTTGTAGCTTGCAAATTGCCTGGAGCGGTGTTGTGTCGAGGGAAGCGAAGCGACGGCTCGCGGTCTGACTTGTACGTGCGATAATTGGCTGGAGGAGGCTGAGGTGCCTGGTGATTAGTCTTGAAATGTGTCGCGATGTTTGAGGCTTGGAAAAAGTTTTGGCTCGCGGTGTAGTGAAAAGCTTGGTACGCAAGCAAGTGCCGCATGCATCTGGAGCCAGGAAGACAGTGACTGCGAGAACTCCAGTGTGAGCTGCACTCCTAGTACGTAATTTGTCATGTGCATCACGCAGTGGAGGCCGCAAACAACTCGCTGCCGTCACCCCTCCGTCGAATAGATACCTGCAACGCCGATACGATCAAGGATGCCACACTGCTTCCCACGTGCAAGCAACAGTATGCGACCACCTTCTTCAAGCAGTCACCCGTGGACTCCAGACGTGTTTTAAACTTGGTCATTGCTGCTTTCCCTCAAGAACCTCTTTATGTTGTGTATCATCCTCCCGCTTCTGAAAAAAAGTTTCCTGCCTCACATCCTCTTGACCTGAACAAAACCGATAGAAAAAACATGAACGCCTGGAAAGCCTCACACAGCCGGCATCCTACTCGTTGTAATGATACACCTGCACGATCGTTAGTTTGACTTTCCCAGCAGAATCGCGACATCGTGATCGCGGGAGACTTACATAATAGTTCGGCAGCCCATAAGACTTCCACCCCAGTCTCCTCGCCATCTTAGCAAAGCCCTCAGTCTCGATGAGGTGGTAGAAGGGGAAAGGAGGGAACATGGCGCCGTCGCGGTGGACGTCTGCTTTGACGAGCAGGGCGGTGCCGCCGACGCCGTCGAGGTCGATGATGTGCTTTTGGTCGCCGTTGACATCTGCGAATGATGATTAGTACGAACGCGCGCTTCACGAATTGTTTCTTTTTCCGCTTTTGGGTTGAAGTGTTATGCATACCGCCCATGTAAGCCATCAGCGACCTGTACGTCGCCATCTCAGCATAGCCTTCGAGTAGAATCTCATCCGGGCCCATCTTCTCCGCCAGTCCCTGCGCGGTGGGCGAGTCCTGCCAGCTGTTGAAGTCGTACGGGCGAATATCCTGCGCGGCCTTCTCTTTGTTGTAATATCTCTGGAAGCAGTTGGGCACGATGATCTCCTTGTCGTGGCTGGCAAGGTCCTGAATGAGCGAGGGCGGCGTCTCGATGATATCGCTGTCCAGCCAGAGCACCCAGGAAGTCGTGGGGCCGAGGGTGGTGAAGAGGAGGTTGTTGCGCGCGCGGCTCATGGCTGCTCTGCGCTCTTTCTGGTGGGCGAGGGCGTGGCGCTCGGACTCGGTTTGCGCGACGGGCGGCTCGTCGTCCTGGCGCTCGATGGTGATGGACGCGAAGCGGTTCTTGTTGGTCGGCGCTTGCGTCTTCTCGATGCGCTCTTGCAGCTGGCGGTAGGCTTCGCTGCCTTCTTTGCCCTTGGGGATGATGAAGCCGAGCGAGATCAGGTCGTGCGGGTAGCTCAGCTTGATGAGGTTGTCCCAGTATTCCTGGTAGAAGCGCGCGAGAGGCGTGAGGATCAACACGCTCTCGCGGTTGCCGATTGGGTCGGACGTGGTGGTGACATTGTTCATGTGGTAGTGGACGACAGGCGGCGGCTTCGGGATCTCATTCGGGTCCTGCTTCTTGAAGGGCAGCGAAGGCGGCGATAGAGGGTTTGAGGCGGCATCTTTGCTCTTGAGTAGTTGTCGAGGCGACTTGGGGAGGGAGGTAAGGTCGTTGCTGCCGAAGAAGAAGTAGATGAACATGAGGCACAGGGAGCCGGCGAGGACGTATGTAATGGCATTGTTGCGGCGGAGACTGCGAGAGACGGCCATGGCGGGAGAGGGTGGACGCCTAGGCTGAGACAAAGGATCAGTCTTGGTACAAAAACATCGATACCACGAAGTCGCGTGATCCAAAGGGATGTGCTGTATATGTGAGAGCGTACCTAGGATGACAGGCCGGGCGGTGCGCGATCGCAAACACGGAGTTCGGAGGGGAGGGGCCCGCGGTGGGATAGCAGCAGCAGTAGCAAATGGTTAATACCGGCTACCTCGTCGACATAGCCAGATGCGACGGGATGTAGTGGCCAAAGAGCAGAGCAAAAGTGGTGGGATGGTTCGTGATTATTTCGCGAGGTGTTTACCTTGCAACTCCCGGGGTGACGCTTGCGTACTCCTGGAGTCCTGTTCCCCGTCCGTCTGGCGAACGTTGCTACTAATAAATCTGACACGAATACGACCCTGCACGCTAATGGTACGAATGCGTTTCAGACTGCGGCAGCGGGTAAGGCTGAATTCTAAACTGAACATCAATATTCATTCAACAAGCAACCGTCGCTCGCAGGAAACTCCCATTTGTCGATTGTTCAAGGCACCGTATATCTTGACGTACGAGATTCACTTGACATTGTCCTAGCGTGCAACCCCTCATGCTTCATTTGTATCTACATACATACACTCATATCACTGACCCCAGTAGTATCGTAGCTTAGCCATCTCATGAAACTTCCCACCCATCCCGGGTCCCACGTGCAGCTCTTGCACTATGGACGAGAAGACAGTCCCGACCCCTCAATGTTTTCGCCGTCCAGCAGCTCAAAGCATGCAATGATAAATTAATTATGATGATCATACCCGAGGTACGAGAAACGTCATGTTCCCGTCCCAAGAGGTGGTGGTAGAAGACAGAGAACGTCTGCAGCCTCAAGACCTCCACCTTGCGCTTCCCAGGCCAGATGTGGCGCCTCCGGAGCTCGTAGCAGTGCCGTTTGCCATACTCTCTCTTGCTGCCAATTGCGCCAGACTTGGGTTGGGCTGTCTTGCTGCAGCAGATTGCATTGTCGGTAGACCACTCGCATTCGATTGCGAGCCTAGTACGAGGCCATTACTAGCGCGCTTGCTTCCAGCAACAGCCGCAGCGGTATTAGCAGACGAAACGCTTACTTGTCTGCGCCCTGGACCAGCGAACATAGGCTTCGAAGGGCTTGTAGTAAGAGGCGGGTTGGTGCGGATCGACGATTGTGGCGTTGAGCGGGTAGCGCTGCGTGAGTTCGAGGCACTTTGTTGTTGGGCTTGCTGCTGGGCAAAGGCGTTACCCTGGTTTGCTGTACGCTTGACTGGAGAAGGCACGCCTGGTGTGGAGGTTGACCCAGTAGCGGCAGAGCGGACGCGCGCCGCGCGTCGCGCCTCGTCTGGAATACCTGGACGTTGGTTGAGGGGCATGTTGGTGATGAAAGGATGGTTGACCGCTTCGTTGGGCTTGAGACGGCGTTCCGGGTCCCAGCGGAGACAGCGCGAGATAAAGTCGATGAAAGCCTCGTCCTCAGTCTTAAGCGCCTGCTGCAGAGTTTTGCTGCTTGGGCGGCGTCTCCTGCCCTTGCTGCTGACAGTGACCCTAGGCTTGCCAACTGAGTCGAAGAATAGCTTTTTGCGAGTGCACTTCTCGACAAGATGCCTGTCGGGCGGCCCAAAGATCTCCATAATGCAAGCAAGCTGCTCTTGCTCGTTCTCACCAGGGAAGATGGGATATCCAGTCCATAGTTCGGCAAGAATGCAGCCAAACGACCACATATCGATACCCAGGCCATAGCTGCTGCCAAGAATGACCTCGGGACTGCGGTAGAAGCGCGACTGAATGTAGGTATAGACCTTTTCTTCCTCGCGACACGAGCTGCCGAAGTCGATGACTCGGACGTCCGCCTTGCGTGCTTCGCAAAGCAAGATGTTTTCGGGTTTCAAATCGCAGTGAATGATACGCTTTTGCTGCAACAAGAGCAGGCATGCCACCATCTGGCGTGAGAAGCGGCGGATAAGTGGGAGAGAGAAGCCCTGGAAGTTGTGCGCACGAATGAACTCGTAAAGGTTGATCGAAAGACATGGTGTCACAATGCAAAGATGCGAGCGGAAGTAGAACGAGGACGTAATTGAGAGCGTGGCGTAGGACTCATCAGGGTCCTGTGAGTGTGAATATTAGCGATGCAAACTTTGAGGAGTCGAAACCTTGAACTTACCCAGTCTTTCAAACGTCCCAAGATACCCACTTCCACAAGCGCTTGCTGGTGGAACCTCTTCTTGTTGCGGATGATCTTGACAGCAACAATGCCACCATCTTTGTGATCCACACATCTGACGACTTGTCCAAACGAACCCTTACCAAGTACGTCGACGACCTCGTACCGATAGGCGAGGTGGTCGCCGAACACGATGTTGTAATCACCGCGCTCGTCATCGTAGCCGTGGTTTCCGGATTTGTCTTTGTCACTGCTTGACAGAGAAGAGACGGACCCAATGATCTTTCTCGCGTCCTTCGTGCCAGTGAAGTACACGCCGTCCTTATCGTAGTCCATGATCTCTCCACGTTCGAAGATATTGAGGCTACAATTGCGATCATGCAACACTTGGTCCGGGCTCATGGCGTTGCGTGGAAGCGCACGTTTCTTCAATACTTCGGTCTCGCGAGCAGCCTGATCAACGTCGCGCCGCTTCTGGCTGAGTCGGCGCATCTCCTCATCGGCAGCGTAATCCTCCTTGTCCTTGATGATAGCAGAGATGGTGTTGGCGGGGTTGTTAGACCTAGGCTTAGCAGTGCCATTCCTCTGTACTTTCGCGGCCACATTCGACCGGTTACCGAAACTGAAGTTGCCCCAGCTACTGGCTCGGTTGGCTACTGGTTGCGGCTGTTCAGAATGAAGTGCCCGGGTTTTAGGTGGCGGCGCTGGTGCCTGCGCATCCTGTTCACTGCTGGAACCAGAATTGCCGTTGACATAATTGAGACCAGCGTATGACTTTTTACGTGTGAGCTCCAGGCTTGGACGAACACTACTGGGTAGGGAAGGCAGATCTCCACTCCAAGTGGCACTTGCAGGCAGTTTCGGTGGCGGCATCGTACCAGGCTTTGGTATGGCTCTGATAGTGGCCCTCGGCTTCTCTTGTGAGGTCTCTTGTGGGCTAGACTTGTGATCTGCATGGTTTGCGCCTTTGCTAGAAGAGCGTCGCCAGCCCAAGCTCAGCTTGCGCCTGAGCCCACTACTTTCTTTCTTCGCTTCAGCCGCCAAAGGCGCTGCCTGTTCAGCGATAGGGCTGTCTTCGGGTGCGGGCGTCTCGTTGGCTGTCTTGAAACTGGCACCTGTTCCGCTGTTGTTTTGGCGAGCAGATTGCGAGATTTTCGCCTGCACGCGGTTATCGTCGAATGTTGCCATACTGAATGGCTGGACATCTGTCTTGTACTCTGCACTGGGACGACCGCGCAGGCGAACAAACTCATTCGAATGTTTCGGGAGAGACCCCGAGGCGAATGGGGTGATTGCGGACCTTGATTGTTGTTGCTTCGATGCTTGTATGGGAATGCCCGCACTCACCGGCTCCGGATCGCTGTCATCGAAGAAGCGCGACACGGTTTCATCAAAGCCCATGATGTCCTTGAGAGCATTCTGAGACGAGGCACTTCGTAACTGTTTCTGTGCCGCCTCGCGTTCTTTCTCTCGGCGGAAGAAAGTAGCTTTACTTGCCGTCATTGGTGTCGATGGTGTCTTGGGTACACGTTTCGGCTCTGGTGTTTGCGCTTTCGAGTATGGAGTTTGTGTCTGTGTCTCACTTACGGGAGCATCATTCTTCGCACCACGGTTTGACATGGAGACGCTCAGCGGTAAGAGGTTCAACGGTGGCAGCCGCAGTGGCTGAAGAGTGTTGTTCCTGCGCCCTGTCGACTCAGGCGGGTTCCTTGGTTTAGTGGCAGGGGTTGTGCTGGCAGCTGGGCTTCCTATTGTCTGATTGCGCCTGTGCGTAGCCTTTCGAGGTGTTTCCAGAGTCGGAATTTCGAAGCTAGAACGTGCAGGTTGGCTAGCCTCCACCGAAGGAGCCATCAAAGTACCGCTTCCCTCAAGATTGTGTGTGCTTTCGGCAGTAGTCGCCACACTGCTTTTGCGACTGCTCGAGAAGAAGCAATGCTCGTGTTCCTTTGGACTTTCGTAGTTTTTAGGGATTGCAGGTACGGGAGGAATGGTCTCCGACTCTTCACCATATTGAGCAGAGCTCGAATGAACATTGCGGTTCTTCAGCTGCGGTAGTCTCGACGCCGAGGTATTCGGGTTGGTCATGAGAGATTGGTAGCTGGATCTGTTGCTGAGACTGGGTTCTGCACCTTTGAGCAGACTCTTATTATCAGGCGACGTGCGCGCAGATGTCGGTGTCAGGCTGTGGTTTGCGCTCGGCTTTCGAGGAATGAAACTCTCGTTTGACTGAGCAAATCGGGGCAGTTCAGGAAGTCTAGGAGGCATCAATGGATCATCATCGTGGGGTGTTGGCGGTTGCCTAGGCATGCTCGTTGGCATTGGCGGAGCTTGAATGGCTGAAAGTCGCTTCAACCGGCGTGCGTCTGTTGGGCTGATCGTCCTGGCGCCCAATCCACTTATCCGGCCAGAAGCCACCGATTGGCGTTTGTTGCCGGTAGATGAGCTGGGTGTTGTAGCTCTGTGCACAGTGATCTTCGCAGGCGATCGTGCAGTGCTCACGCCGGGGTCTCCTTCTCTTCCTGGTGTTGCTACGCTTCTGACCTTTGCTTGGCGAGACTGCGTGGTTGCGGTGAGTGTCGATACGCGTGGTAGCTCTGCTCCAGCTGAGGCAGAGGGCTGAATGATGGTGCGTTTTGGTTTGCTAAAGCTTGCACTCCGGGAAACTGGTGGCTTGGAAGATTCAGGCGGAACCGGAGGACCTGTTTGTGGGACGGGCTTCCGCTCTATGATGTTGCTGAACAAGCCTGGACCGATCGATTTCCTAGGTTGCTTCGTCGTGTTCGATGGTAGCGGCTGACCGAAAGCAGAGGCACTCTGCGGGACAGAGGATTGCCGCCTTGATCGCAGAGGCACGGTCGTCTGAGTTGAAGCCGTAGGCTCTTTGGCATTGTTCTGGCCAACTGCGACTCGCGGTGCCGCGCCAGCGCCAAACTTGTAGCTTGCACTCCGCACAATCCCCGCTGGGATCCTGTCATTTTGCAGGTCTGCTGTCCTTCCTGTCGCAGGCCTTGTGTCTGCGAATCCTGCGCTCCTGGGTGCCATGCCACTGGGCCGCTCATGCGTCAATACGCGTCCTCCTCCTACAGTCGGGAATTCGCTTAATAAGGATGAGGAGCCGTCGAAGTTGGCCAGGCGAGATTGGAAGTCGTCGAAGTTGACGGGAGGGATAAAGTCGAAGTCTGTGGTGTTACGCGATGCAGCGGCAACGGGAGATCCAGTGCTGATGTTGGCCGACGGGTTCTTGAAGTTCTCGGCCTGCTGTGTAAGGTAGGAGCGGGTGGGTGTAGCTCCGAAGGCAGGAGCGCTTGAGTCCATGTTCCCATTCCTGCTGCTGTTGTCAGCAACTTCTCGATTTCCATGTTCCTTGCCATGCACGCCGCACACAATTGCACCACCACCACCACCACCACCACCACCACCACCACTCCCACTCCCACTCCTCGACAATGTCTGTGCATACCTTTTGCCCGGGCTGCCAGGAAAGTCCCGTGGTCCGCTCGGCAGCCTCATGCCCTCTCTCAAGCTTATGTTCCTCTTGCGCGCGCCGTCACTTGGGCGGCGGTCTGTCAGTGGCCGGCGAGTGACAGATGCTGGGATCGAGGGCTTCCGAAAGCCTCCATCGCCGTCGGGGTTGGTTGCGGTGCGCTGAAACTTGCGGCGTGTTAAGGACTCGGCTGTCTTAGTCGTTAGTGGGCCGTTGGCATGCACGTTCGCGGAGACGATAGAGCTTACACTCAGCCCCGGAGTCGTCGGTGACGGGAGCTGCATTGGTGTCGCGGTCTCGTTGGTAAGCTGCAGGTTGTGCGCGGGCGCGGGGTGGAGCTGCCAGGTCCATGATGGGGGGTTGTGATTATTATTATGAGGGAGGCACCGCATTCGGCAGGCAGGGTTTGGGTATAGTGGACTGGGATAGAGTGTTGGATGTGAAGAGTGCAATTGCACGTGCCGGCCCAGGTGAGACAAACTGACGGACTGCTAGGAAGACGATCTCCTCCTCGGCCAGCGACCCCTAGGGATTAGTGTTTGGAGTGAATTGTCTGCTCGTTCAAGAAGCCATAACAGCAAGCGTGGGCGGGTGTTGCGTCGGCGATAGGCGTGGTAAGGAGTGCGACGGCGTGGGCTGGTGAGGCGAGCGGGGCCGTGTTGTCGTCGGACAGTCAATTGAAGATTGATATTGTGATTGAGGCAAGCCGTGGTGGTGAAGACGGCAATGCTTTGCCCTTTGGCCCTCGTTGCCGCAGCACTACACAGAGTCCGTCGTGCTAGCCCAAGCGCACGGTGTAGCAGTCGGCCGAGCAGGCCAGCAACGCGCAGGGCAGAGTCCGCAGGCACGAGTCCCTTGAGGCCCACCCGTCAAAAGTCAGCCAGCACCCTAATCAAATGTGCCCGCCTCGATTGATCAGTCTAATCAAATGCGAGGAGGGCAGATTCTGCACTGCTTGGAGGTCCTGTAGGAGGCTGACTGTCACGCTGCAATAGTGTTGAACAACGGCCTCACGGCATATCAGCATGCAGGTCGGCGGTCACATGAGCAACGGAGCTGCTGTGCAATGGATCCAAAGGTATAAGTTATGCTACAAACAGTCCCTGCCGTGCATGCCATGTACCCCAGCCCGCCATCTCGTTCTGGCGGCAGCCCAAAGAACAACAGAAGCCAACCAACCCTGAGCCTCCCCCCTGAACGAAGCCGCGCTTTTCCATAGGCTTGTCGGCACGCGCCTCGTGCCGGTCGATCGCCCGTGGTTTTTCCTTTCATCGCCCTCCTCACGCGAAATGAGGCAGGCGAAACGAGGCAGAAAAGTGAGCCCCGCTATCGCAGCTGCTGTGACGAAATCTCGTGTCCCGCTAGACGTTGTTGAAGAAGCCTTTGCTTGCCGGGCTGGTATACCGCCTGCACTGACATAGCACCACCACCACCGCCACATTCCAATCTACTCAAGGCCTCACTGCCTCCCCCTCACAATGCCACGTGACCCTCTCATTGGCCTTGTTGGCAAGCCCAGCTCAGGTATGGCATGGCCGCGGACTGCTGTGCGATGATCGAGGGGTTGACACCCGTCCAGGAAAGAGTACCACCCTCAACAGCTTGACCGACACCACAGCCAAAGTAGGTGCGCATGCCCGCCGACGCCCACATCTGCCCGGCATTGACTCATCCGCCCAGGCAACTTCCCCTTCACCACCATAGATCCCAACCGCGCCGTGGGCTATCTGCAAATACCATGCGCCTGCTCGCGCACTCACCTGACTGGCAACACACCACCTTCGCCCTCGGATGAGCCTCCACTGCAGTCGCGGTGCAAGCCCAACTATGGCGTGTGCCAGAGAGGCATGCGCAGCGTGCCCATCGAGCTACTCGATGTCGCCGGTCTCGTTCCTGGCGCGCACATGGGCAAGGGCCTGGGCAACAAGTTCTTGGACGATCTCCGCCACGCTGACGCCCTCATACACGTTGTGGATGCGAGTGGCACTACCGATGCCGAAGGCAAAGCCACTCGTGGCTACGACCCGTCGCAGGACATTCTCTGGCTGAAGTCTGAGATTGTGAACTGGGTACTGGGCAACCTGATGCAGAAGTGGGGCGGTATCAAGCGTCGGCATATCGCAATCAAGGCTGGGCCGGTAGAGACACTACAGGGACAGTTCTCAGGTTACGGAGGCACGGCAACGATTGTTGCGCGAGCGCTGGACAAGCTTGCGCTCAAACAGCCTCTGCCAGACTGGGACGACGAGACCATCAAGACCGTCGTCATCGCCTTCGTCGACGAGAAATTCCCCACCGTCTACGCTCTCAACAAAATCGACCACCCCGATGCCGACAAGAACATCTCAAAAATTGCAAAGCAAGAACCGCCCGAGCGCATCGTGCTGTGCTCCGCCATTTCTGAAGTCTTCTTGCGCAAGCTCGCAAAGCAAGACTACATCCGCTACGTTCCCGGCTCCGAATTTGTCGACACACGGCAAGATCTGATTGACGCTGGCGAAGCCGATGGCGGCGGCTTGAAAGAGATGGACGAGAAGTTGACGGGGCGCATTGAGAATCTTAAGGATATGGTGCTCTACCGCTTCGGCAGCACTGGTGTGAACCAGGTGCTCTCGCGTGCGGCGGAGCTGCTCGGTCTCGTTCCTGTCTTCCCAGTGCGCAATATAGGTACTTTCGGTTCTGGCGAAGCGGGTGTCAGTGGAGGCGATCGAGCAGCGGTGTTCAGAGATTGCGTCCTGGTGAGAAAGGGCGCCACGGTGGGCGATGCGTTTAGAAAGATCATGGGAGATGCACCGCTCGCATATGTTGAGACCGTGGGAGGTGTGCGAGTAGCGGAAGACGATGAAGTCAGGGTCGGAAAGAACGACGTAAGTGCTTCCTCGGAGGCGGACAACCACATCGATCACCTCGCTAACTTCGCCCTAGATCCTTTCTTTCAAGGTTGGCCGAGCTTAGGTGCAAAGGCTTCCCTCGCTAGCACAGTTTTGGAATCGAAACACGAGATCATACGCATGCATGCACACCAGTTCATTCTGTCTTCGAGACCAACGACGATGAAGGAGCTGATTTTAAGGTGCCCACGATAGAAGGGAAAGCACCCCACGAATGAAATCTTACCAACCGCAATACCGACTCTCACACGAAAAATCTGTATCGACGAAATTACCATTCTTGTATTCTGTCGCTATCTTCACGGCACACGGTCAATCTACAGGCGCGTAGTCTTTCCAAACCCATCGTACACCGCACCGGACCGACATCTGTTGTCAGCAAAGGCACCACGCTGACGTCAGATGGCCATTGCTCGCAGCTAACTATCGAAGCTGATATGGTTGATTCCGTTTTAGCAGGTGAAGTGTGAAGGGTATGCTGACAGTCTCTTTGGTAGGTCTTCTTGGTGTCATACATCGGCCACTGGAGAGCGTCCCGACGACTTTGTACGTTAGCAGAAATGACGTCCTACAAGCATAACGGACGACCCATTTCGCAGCAGAACCACATCTCCACCCGGATTCGACGCTTTCTTTTCCTGCTTCGATAATGTCGTCCGCATGTGGCTCAGCATCTGCTTGCCGGGTATCACTTCCACTCAACTCGCAGACCCATGAGCACATGGGCAACAGATGACATCTCTAGCCCGGTATGCCCAAAATGGCAGACCGATAGCTTGGAAAGCAAGACCTCACATACGCCACACGTCGGTGTGCATCCCTTGACATCTTCCAAATCGCAAATCTGTGCATCGTGATCAACCCGAGTTTCTCTCCGTCTACGTTTCCTGCAAATTACACCCCCGCGCAAAACCCCTCATCTGTTTGAATCCTTCGGAAAGATGGCACGGCTTAGCTTCGTTCGATTCCGCGCTGTCAGAGTCTACGATCGATTGCAGGCGTCTCTCTCTGAGCACCCAAGACTCTAGCCTGTCGTTTCTGTGCTGGTGTGAGTGGGTACAAAGCTGTTGAAGATCGTACAACTCCGGGTGGCAGTGCATGCATGCCTGGAAACGCTGGGATTCTGGTCCCTGCCTCCAGTCTCGCCAGGCGAGGCTGTTGTTTGCACGCATCGAGACGAGATGAGGTCGTGCTATCTGTGGAGTGAGTTTATGGCGCGTTGGAGTTATGGTGGAGTAGAGACGCGGGTTTGAGTGGAGACCGGAAAGTGGGTTTTCGGTGAGGAGGCGTGCCTCTCCGAAATTATTGCTGTCACCTAGAGGATGGCTAGGATGGGAAACTTGTTGTTGTTTGTGGACTGTGCTGTGCTGGCGAAAGTGGGGTCTCTTGACGAGTATTCGATACCTCCTGCTTTGCCTGTATATGATTTACTCATCAATCGTCTGAGAAGGCCCGACGACGTGTCGCATTTACCTTGAAGCGCACGAAGGAGAGCGCTACATCGCCATGTGAATACACCGCCGTTTTAGGCAAGTAGACAAGTAGACAAGTAGACATTATACAGGTGCCGTTCCCAAATAGCCGAAACTGGCCTTTCTCGCTCTGCCCTGCCCTGCCCAGCCGGGTGCTCGCAAGCCGCGTAGACGAGCGCAACCCACCGCAGTTGCATACAAACTGCAACCTCACTCCTCGGCTTAGGCGAGTCATTCCTCAAGAACAAACAACGAAACCCTCCGTAGCAAAATGGGACAATCTCGGGCTTCTTGGCGCTACAGCCATATGTGATGATGCCAATGGTACGGATGGCTTGGAACGCTTTCTGTTTCGGCTCCAGTCGGACGTCGTGGGTGGAGCGACAAACCCAAGCCCGCGTGGGAGCGGTGGTCTTTTGGCTTCGGTGGCTATGCGGCGAGAAATCGAAATCGAAATCGAGAATTGGTAACGCGGAACGTCCGCCTTGCGAGCCACCTCGCAGGTTTGCTCGCGCGGCGCACTCCTAGGACGTGGGGTTCTGGAGCGCTTGTTCCTTCTAGACTCATATCGATTCTTGTGACACTTTGCACGTCCTCTGGCGTATACGTCAGCTAGTGATTTGACGTCGTTGCTCAGTGGACTGATACATGATATGGAGATTGCTAAAAGGCAATTGAGTTATACTGCAATGGCCGTTTGTAGGTATAGTGTATTTGACGATGGACTGCTTATCGGATAACACAAGCTCTGAGGATGAGCATAGTAAGGCAGGAGG
Source organism: Cladosporium colombiae (assembly GCA_026122715.1). Taxonomy (NCBI): domain Eukaryota; kingdom Fungi; phylum Ascomycota; class Dothideomycetes; order Cladosporiales; family Cladosporiaceae; genus Cladosporium; species Cladosporium colombiae. Next base: position 1,556,854 of record JAKZFA010000001.1, on the reverse strand, counting down.
ACAGTGAACGATAAATCGAAAGTAGCACGTGGATGTCATAGTTCATACGATGTCGTTTGTATACGTCGAGGCGTCTATTTCTCTGTTTGTAGTTTTCGTGGGGTCGGTGCTTCCCCATTCACATCTATGTCGATGTATGTTGAATAGCGGTATGCGGTCTCGCGCGCTCTTCGATGAGCGGCTCCGCTGCGCACCCGCATCAAGTGGTATCCATTTCGTAAAAGGAAATCTGCCTCTAGCGCCGTCCGGATGCAAATAACAGGGAAAATGCAGTCTAAGCAAAGTACTTTGGTCTAGTTGACCTTTTGGGCGGTGGCGTGGGAGTTGGAGAAGGCGAGCTTTTCCATGGGGTTCTCCTTGACCATGGTCGGGCTGCCGACGGCTGGCGTAGGAGGAGCGGTGTCGGCAATGGCAGTGCCCTCAAGCTTGCCCTTGCCGGAAAAGTCGAGGGACTCACGAAGCTGTCTGCGGGTCTCGCGTTCGATGCCGTGGTTCACGGCGTCGAGTACAGTGCCGACAATCTGGTTGGGGGTGTACTTGGGCTCAGTGCCAGGTTGGTAGACACCAGTGCTGACGAGGATTGAGTACCAAGTGTTCGGGGCGTGCTTGTTGTATTCGTTGGTACCGCGAATGTCGGATTCGGGGGTATCACCAACGAAGTAGACGGTCTCTGGTGGGGCGTTGATGCCGTGGGTGGCCTTGCGCCATTGCTTCAGAAGACGAGTCGCAAACTCGAAAGTGCCGATTTGGGGCTTGCCAAATGCGGTGGTAACGAGTTCCTTGCCGGTGACGGCCTTGAACATGGCCTCCAGCGAGCAACGAAGAGCACCCATGCCAAGACGGGTAAGATCGTGGGAAGCGGACCACACAACGTCGTTGTGGGAGAAGAAGACTGGTGGGCCCTCATCGAAGTTTTCTGAGCGAGTGTTGAGCACGCCGCCCTTGGAAAGAAGCAAGTCGAGAATGATCTGTTGATCGCCAGCCCAATCTCTGCTGTCAGCGAAGACGAAGATGGCCTCGATTACGGTGGTAGAGAAGTCGCGATCTCTTGAGTTGTTCCACTCTTCTTGAGTGAGCTTCCTGAACGGTGTGGTGTCGGGGTTGGCCTTGATGATGTCGCCAGGAGTGACAACATCCTTGAAACCATAGCCCTTAGCGACCTCTCTGCACTTCTCGCCCTCACCACCGACGACGAGAACAGTCTTGTACTTGTCAGCCATCTCCCTCATTGGGGTGTGACCGCAAATGAATTGACCGGGAGAGACCTCAATTTCCATCTGTTGGCTGAGCTGGATACAACGTTCTTGCTCGGTCTTGCCGCCACCATTGGTGACGAAGATGTATGGGCTGTAAACGATCAGTGGTTGCTCGTAGTGTGTTCCAGCTGTATACTCACATCTTGATGCCATGGGGGTTCTTGCCGTTCAGGACCTTCATCGCCTCGACAGCTTCGGGAATGGGGCGACCACCACGAATCAAGACACCGTCAATATCGAAAGCGAACGCGAACTTGTCGGTCACTGTAGTCTCGGCGGGTGTCTCTGGTGATGATTCCGCCTGGTCGTATTCTTCGAGATCCAATCTGGCCAATTCCATGGCTGCAGCGACCTCGTGTGCATCACTAGGGTCCATCAGATGCTGAGGCGGGACAATGACCGTAGGCGAGCGTAGACTGAAATCGGAGGTGGCATCGGTAGAGCTCAGCCTGCGGAAAGTCCGCGGCCTGCTTTGGGGGATGGTTTCGTCGGACATGGCTGTCTTCGTATTCGTGTTTGCGATGGAAAGTTGTTGATAGTTGACAAGAGAGGTGAGTGAACACGGCCTAGAGCGGGGAACGAGTGGTAGGTGGAGGGGAAAAGGAAGACGGGGAGATGGTTGTCCAAAGTCCGCCTGGTTTAACTTAAGAAACAACACAGCGGGGCGCAGTTAGCACCGTGGGATAGTCTGTGGAGAAAAAGTGGTTTGAATCTGCTGAGTGGCACGGCCCAGAATATAAACCCATCTTAGATCGCGACTGTCACGGGCTCGGTCGTATCCAGCGGTAGCAGCACTACTCTGTGCGCCAACAACCTCATCGTGCCGGTGGTTTCAGTCCCGCCATCGATCGGTTGGAGGGGCACGCACGGTACATGGTGATAATGGACCCCCACTAAGTTTGCGCAAGCGACTCGCCTGTCAGTTCTATACGTTGATCGATTACTTGTTCCCAGTCAGTAACACGGATTGGACGAGGCAATAAGACCGCAACTACCGACCAGGGGCGTTCGTCTCGGTGGAAGGGGGATTTGCACGGTTGACTTCCAGCTGGTGCTTCATGTCGAAGCACGTTCATCAGCCGTGGATGGCACCTCTTCCTCTCATTTTGCCATGTCATTCGTCGGCAAGCCGTTGGGTTCCGCGCGGAGCTATGGTGTCCAATGGCGTGCCGAGAAACAATCCAACGTTTTCAGATGACGTCCGACGCTTGAGCCGCAGGGGCTGCTGCAAGGCTGCTTGTCGTCAGGCACATGCGAGACGGATTGGCTCGCTAACCGAGACCGCCACAGCTGAAAGTCTGAAGTCATGCACTTGATCGACTGAGTCTGCAGCGGTGATTCATGATGCTCCGGGGCCACCAAGCGGTATCGGGCCTAGGTCCGAGAAGGTCGCAACTCGGGCCTTCCATGAACATGAGAATTCGAGAAGGCGATGATGATATCGTCGCTTCAAAGCATCGAAAACCCTCTTTCGGCCACCGTGCTCAGGCTGACGTCGTGTTCTCGCGTGGTCGAAGTGGAAGGTCCCACTTGGCAGTGAACGACGGAGCCAACGCTACCAAGACTATATCGCGCGCGCGCCATTTTGCAGTAGCCTAGCTGGAAGATAGCGAGTCCCAACGTCCTTAGAGCGCACTATGCAAGCCATCGACGCCAGCAGCGCCATCTTCACGGCTTAAAATCTTGGCACATGGTCGCAAGACGGGTGGCTTGAGCAAATCTGATCCTGGTCGATATGGCACAGCAATGTTACTCGTCGTCATGCAGCAGTAGCCTAATCGGGTATGAGTCTTTTTCAGGCTGCACACACAGCCATCCAGTCTGCAGCTCGTGGTCGGTCATCTATCCTCCGCTGAGCATGTGAAAGCAGTGACATCAGTATGCATGCCAGCACAAGGCGAATTCTGCAACTCGAACTCACAGAGTGCTACGCTGCAGATCCTAATTCAACAAGTGATATCGACCCCATGAATCCTGCTGCCTTACTCACTCACAGCTCTGTCGATTGTACGACGCGCTGTAGGCGCTTTCGTGAAGTGTACCAATACTCAACTAGGAAACCCGCCTGCTCGGCTAACGGCAGGCTAACATATCCCACGACATGCCACACCCACGAGGGGTTATCTCAGCTGGGGTATGGGGACCCCAGAGCATATGCGTCTGCGATGCTTGGCCGCGAGGGTGTTTGGTGCCAAGGATGGTCCTTCGAGGACGGGTGCCACGGAGGCTGTGCCGTCGAGTAGTGGAGCCTGTCGTTGGCAATAGCAAGATGAAGGTGTTCCAGTGTATGGCGGCGGTGCAGTATGAGTTCCTGGTAAGACAAGTCGCTGACAGGCAGTTGAGCAGTAGTGGCTGTAAACATGTTCGAGAGGCAGGAGCGTCCGGGCTGGCGGCTTTTATGCTTAATCCAACCTCGCCGACTCCACCTGGTACAACCCCGAACGTCACTCCTTGTCGTCAAAATGACTGAGTGAGCCACGTCGCCGGTATCATGGACTGGACGGGAGGGACGCGGCGGCGATTCGCTGGCGCCAAAAACAACAACGCAGCCTTACAGAGACAGAAGGCCCACTTTGCTAGAGCGAGAGCAGCCATACGGCACGAGCCATTTTCGAGCCACCTGAGATCGGAAGCAGTTGATCACAATGACGACACGCGGACCAGATCCTACAAAGGTGATGCCTTCACTCCAACTCATGCCTTCGCCTACTAATACGGCCAGGGTCAGGTCGGAACACCGTGACATCTGGAAGCAATGAGCGCACCAGAACCACCACACGACAGTCTGGTGCCATAAGCCTTGACGAACATGCACGAATATGCCAAGATGAGGAGCTGCATCTGCTCGCCAGTCGCCGGAAGCTTCTCGCTCGCGATGACTGGCTTGCCCTCGACCATACTAGGCCCCTTCGCATTGGCTTCCCAACCGCAGGCGACAAAGACCGAGTCGGAAGGCGACGAAAGATCAAGAATTGTTCAGAGACACGCACAAAAGCTGCACAGCCACGACTCATAACTCCGCTTTTTGAAGAACGCCTCGGACCCAATATATATCACATGAGCGGAGCTTTGTCACTTGAACACGGCGATTATATTGAGGTCAAAGTCGGCACTAGTGCTTTTGGGACTCAGCGTCCCCAATCTCTGGAGTCGAATACATCCAGGAATGCCAGTATGGGTGTACAGTCTACAGCCTTCAGCCACTTGTCAGAAGAATCCATGTTACTTGGAGCCGACGGTGACAGTTTTGATGCAGACCAAGTTGAGGTGCCAGCATATACACGAAACGTGCATAGTGCAACTGAAGGACTAGTGCAACCGGCTTCCTTTGATTGCGGACGATACGAGCGCGGAGAAGAGGACAAATACTCAAGCCGTATGCGCGAGTACAGCCTCACATTGGATGATGACCCTGAACTTCAACAGTACAGAGTCGAGATTTCCGATAAGTACAAGCCTTCAATCTCGTCTCCTTCCCACGTCCCGAAGCCGACAATCGGCTTTTCAGAGATCCATCACTACGCAGCACCTGAGTCCAAGTCTTGGAACAATGGTGCCCCACAGCAAGCTAACGAGTTCGAGGAGCTGAAAGGCAACGTGCTGGCCTATTCGTTGGGTATGGCGATACCAGCAGATGAGAATTCGCCCGGACTTGACGCGGAGCAAGAGTGGAGACATCTTATGGGCATCGTGACGCAGAGCCAAAGCTTCACATCCATGAAAGCCTTGGACTCATCGAGTGGACACATCACGACTTCAGAATCCATTCGAAGGGTCATACCAGGTGACGTCCAACATGGGACCAATATCAACGATGATACCATCGATCAACGGCAATGCATTAGCACTCTCAATCAGGCACACCTAGTACAAGCACCTGACCTGCTCACGACAAGCGCACAGGCGCCTCCTCACCTTCCAAAAGATGCGGAAGGCAACACAGACAATGAAGCTCTCTGGCGAGAGTTTATCATTGGCAGCCAAGGCAGTGAGAGTGGAGACGAACTGCAAGCAGCCTGTCAACGTAGGCGAGAGAAGATGCGGGAAAGCTCGGAGCAGCCGCAATCTGTACAAGTGAGCAGTCTCGGAACTTCCGACCAGGCGACGAGGGGCGAAGCAACTGTCTACTCACCGAATCCCCTTACTGTCCAAGTCGCAAACGTGGACGGTTTTCTTGAGCAAGACAAAGAGAGCATCGAAGAATCTCCGCTTGACGACATTCCACGATCAAACAGTCCACGCAACATTCACGCGAATCCGGCGGAGAAGCTTGACCCCAGACGTTTCAAATTGCCAAGGGACATCAGAGACGAGGACACTCAAGGCGAGAGGCAGCAGCATGCCCCGTCACGTCGTTACAGCTCACGTCGCCTCAGAACTAAGTAGGGAAGGGATTGAGACGTCGCGGACGAAGTTTTGAGGGCCTCTCCAGTCGTCGTCACAATGCGCAGGTTTTGCTCGTGGATTTCATATTGCTTGGAGGATCACTCACATCGAAGAAGTGTATCTTGTATGGTAATCCACGAACGAAGAGCACATTCTCTCACATTCTCGTATGTCCAGTCGCCTTCTTCTGAAGCAAGCTAAGGAAAGGATCCAGGGACGACAGAAGAGCCTTGAAAAAATCGCATCACATCATTCTCACTTTGCCAACAGCACCCAGGCGCATTTGAGATATATCTTTCGTCATTATAAGCGTCACACGTCACGCCAGCTATTCTATCTAGCCACACAAGTTGATTTTCATGACAACTTTCAGATCTCTCTATTTCCCAAATGTTTCGCCAGTCTAAGCGCTGGTATCGCCACCAGTAGCGCTGAACTTGTTCTGGTTGTCGATCTTGTTGGCGCGGTCGCCGGGGACGCCAGAGGAAGGTACGTCGGTCTCCTGCATGCGGTTGATGGCCGCGCGGGAAGGGTCGTCTTTGCTGCCGATTTCGGCGTCGCTGGCGTTGGGGGCGTTGTCGTCGAAGGAGGAGACTTCGGTGATGTTCTTGCCGTGGGGCTTGCCCTGGTCTTGAACGGCCTTTTGGGCGAAACGTTAGTTGTGGTTCGTCTCGTTGTCGTTTATGGGGATGTGTGTAAACTTACCTGATTCTGGACAGGAGCGCTAGACATGTTTGATGATGGTGGCTTGGGTTGTTTGTTGAGTATTGATGCGATAAGTGGATTGATTTGGATGAAGATGGTTGTTAGATGTGTGTTGTGAGTGAAGAAGACGAATGTTCTTTCGAGGATGATGCAGGTACGCATTGAAAAGACCCCGCCAAACATATATTGTAATCTCGTGCTCATTACATGGCCATGACAGCATCCAAGCGTCACACGCCCCGCTAAAGGTGCCCTCATAGCTCATGATGAGAGGGTGTTCCACAACAATGTCTCAATATTATCTAAAGATAAGTACAAAAGACGGTTTCGAAATCGTGGAGAGCTTTGCTGCGCGAATGAAGTTTTGTTGTCATAACTCTGGCAAGGCTCAAGTTCTGAATACCTTGAGCATCGACGAAAGCCGCAACGATCGTGTTCGGTCTTATTATCCACGTAGTCCTGTAAGCTATACTTGGCCTCATCGCAATCTCCAAAACACTACGGCTGGCATCACATGGAGTTCAGTCTGCCTTGATAGATTCTCATGGTGGATCTCTTTGATCATGAGATGAAGACCTTGCGGATCTTACTCTCGTCCCACTCCTCACCCATCTCACCTAGCTTCGTCGGGTCTCTATACATGCCCTTTTTCGTGCCCAACTTCTCGTTCAGAAGCTGCAATCTCTCTCTGCCAAAGACGCGCCCGTTGGGTAAGACGACGGGATCGTCTTCCATCGCACTTGTGGTGTGGTGTGCATAGGGAACGTTCTTGGCAAGCTCGTTCAGCTCAGTAGAGCATATTGGGCACACAGGTGCGCCTGTATTGGCTGTCACGGCTAGAGCATGTTGGGAATGACATGCAGGCGTCTTCAGGGCGCTCAGACCAGCACTGAGGGCAATGTGTAGTAAAGGGATTGGGGGCAGGGAGAATAGGTCATGATGTGTCTGGACGAACAGTGTTGACAAGTAGTGGTATCGTCCGCGGGAGTACAAGCTCTGAGGATATTTGGTCAGCGTAAGGGACAACATGGGCTCTACAATGTCTGATGCTCACCTGATATGGCTCGACGAAGGTATCGGGAGGGTATGCCATAAGACCACCAGCTTGAAGGCCGAATTTCGAACTTTGATCTCCTGCGAGATGCTTCCGAGCATGGCCTATCGCATCCAGAAGCTTATCAATATCGCCATGTCGGGCCAGCTCGATAAATTGTTGTAGACGCAATTCCAGCTCAAGTTCGCTCTGAAACACAAATGTCAGCACTGTTTCCCAGTTTTCAATACACGCATCAAGCCTACATTTGTCTTCTTGAGAGCGTTCTTGTTCTCTGCACACCAACTCAGCGCCTCTTTGACTTCGCCTCTGCGCAACGCGGCCTCTATCCTCCCAGCCTCTTCAAATACACCCACATCCACCAGGCCACCCAATTTGTTCTCTTCTGCTAGCTCTTTTGCGCTTTGTGTAAAACCTTGCCGGAGTAGATAGTCGACCAGCAATCTATCCAACCTCACATGCGACCAGCGGTCGTAGGCCACATCGCCGAGGCTTGGAATTTCATGAAGCGTTTGTAGGTGTTGGATGCGCGCCTTCTGCTGAGTGTGCAGCACCTGCTCTTCCGCATGCAGAGCTTCCAGCTTGCGCTTGAGGTTTTGCGCCTTCTGGAGGGTGGCGTCCAGGCTGGCCAGTGTCTCCGCTGCGGTTTGTGACTTGCTCGATTGGATAGCTGCGGTCGCGTGTTTGTTGACGGGCTCGATTGACCGCTGTGCAGCTTTGAGGTTCTTCTTGAGTAGTTCTTGAGGTAGGCGTAGTAATGGCTGTTCAAGGAGAAGATGCGAGTCGGGATCCAGCTTGAGGATGCTGTGTTCGGCCATGACGGTGTCGGAGGGCCGAGGCGGGCGATGCTGCAGTCTGTGGAGGTCGGATGGAACGCCGGATAATTGCGTACTTGGTTCGAGCTGTTTCTGGTGTTCTCGATACGAGAGCAATATCGATCATGGAATGTGCTGACAACAGTGGCGGAGCTGCATACATACAGTAGTACAGCAGTAGTATGGTAGATGGAATGGAGTAGCTTGCTGGCCGGTGGAGGCGCGGGGAGGAAGGAAGCACGCACGGAAGTCAGGTTGTCCTGTGACATGCACTTGTCCACACGATGACATACTGGTGCAATCTACACTATCACCATCCTTCTGAGAAAGCCCTCACGATCTCGTCTGTTCCGTCGTAATATCAGCCTAGGCCCAGCAACTCTTATGTGCTCAAACAAGTCTGCTGGGCGTGCACGCAATGATGCCCCCGCGGAATAGTATCTTCACGACAACTGACACAGCATTCAATGATGCCGATCATATTGGCATGCCAAGTGCGACAGAGCCGTGCTGCATCGAAGATCTGTGCGTGTACCCAAACTTGTGCATGGAGAACTATTGATTGCCATATCACATCTCTGACTGCGCCTCTGTGACGACTTCGTACTTCATATAATCCCTCCTACGCGAGGAAGGATACATCCACTTCTGCAACTGCTGACCAAGCTGCCTAACCTATCCTGTATCCCGCTCTGCTTCATACTTGCTTCTCCCTTGCACTCTTGCATTGGTTCGGGAATTGGGGCTTAGCTTTCGAAGGATCAGATCGCTTTTCCATGCGAGTGTGCGAGCGTGCTGCCAGCGCCAATCATTGCACGCCGACTCAGCCCCACAAAGCACGGCAGCGTCAACGATAAATGTCACACTGGCAGCCTGCCGACTGAGTCTGTTCTGGTAGGACCATGCCCTGCAACGCCTTGAATCATGCCAGTCCAGCCGCGTGGTAGAGCCTGCCAAAATTGCCAGTCCATCAAGATCAAATGTGAACTTGGTGCACCGGGGGGCGGACCACCGCCCTGCCAACGATGCACCAGGTTGAACAAAACATGCGTGTTAGCCCCGCCAAAGCGACAAAAAGACCGTGTCGCTGAGCTGGAAGCGAAGGTCGCCGAATTGACGAAGCTTCTGGGTGCCCAAGGTCTCCAAAACAGCACGCTTGAAGCTAGGGACGCGTCAACCTCAGGCACTGGATCTGAGGAGCATTCTGATCATGAAGTCAAGGTCTCGTCGAAGAAACGCAAACTGGACAGGTCCGCCTACTCGTCCAACAAAGGCCAGTCGAGCACGGAGGGACCATCGCCTATGAGTAGTGGGGGTGACAATAGCGAGTCCATCAGCCGTCTCGATAGCATCCTACCACTCGACCTCCAACAGAAATGTGTGGAAGAGTATATCAAATCATACCAACCATTGCTCATGGTAGTACCACTAGCGAGCGGCACTCAGGCCAGCTTGTTGCGAGGCACAATGCCTAACACTCTGCACGCCATCGTCTACATTTCCAGTGTCGGTATCCTCTCCTGGGACCTACAGGACCGAATCAACATAGCTCTCATCGAGGACCTGACTGCCAAGACAATAGCTCAATGCGAGAAGTCACTTGACCTTTTGCAAGCGCTACAGCTTGTTTGCTTGTATTACAGAAGCCCTCGAAACAGCACGCAGATTCCACTCTATCAGCTCGTGAACATTGAAGCTGACCTGTCTGTTGACCTTGGATTCGGTGGAAACCTGTCACCTCCTTCTCTTGACCTCTATGGAATGGCCGAAGGTCTTCTCGGAGGTGTCAAAGCAAGCCGAATGTGGTTGTTGTCTTTCATCATAACCCAGACTACTGCTTTGCTCAAGCGCAAGAGCAACGACCAGGCGTGGACAGCTCATAATGACCAATGTCTACACACCATTGAAACTGAATCTGTGGACGAAGGCCTGCAGAGTCTTGCGCAACATGCTCGGGCTACTCGATTACTTGGCCTGATCAGCGAAGATATGGATCTCAACACCACTCTTATCTCACCGGTTGTTGGGACCGAACTATGTCAACAGACCATGGACCAGCTGCAAGGCCAGATCACAGACTGGAGACTTCAGATCCCGCTTGAGCTGTGGTCAGTGAGCCTGACATTCACCGGCTTCTACATGGAACTACTTCTCTACGAGCCAGTGCTACACACTCCGACGAACAAGCAGAGTTTCGCAGCACCTTTCCTGATTGAGAGACTGTCAATGACGGACGTGCCAGCTCCCACTTTGAGCCAGCACCACTTCGATGCTGTGCACTCGCTCAAATCCGCCTGCCAAAACCTCATCGACACAGCCCTCACGTTCACTGGCCCAGACTTGATAGCTCTGCCCAGCTTGCTACACGCGCCACGCATAGCACACGCCGCTGTAACGTTATTGAGGCTGCACATCGCCGTGACAGTACAAGGCAACACCTACGGTCAAATTCTTTGCCCGGAAGATCTGCGAGTAATCGAATATCTGGACAAGTGTCTAGAGATGGTGACTCGCACAAACGCGATCGACGCGGAAGCCGTCATGGCCAGGATCGTAAGATATGCAAACGAGCTGAAGAAGTGGATGCTGCAATACGAGGCCTCACGATCGGCCACCGGAGAAACTGGCCAAGGTCATGCTGGGTTTCAGGCAAGGTATGGCGGCAAGAGCCAGCAGCTGGGTGCTGCATTCCCCAGTGTCGAACGGATTACACGGTCACCGAACACTGGGTTCGAGAATGATGTGACTCTTGCGGAATTCCTCAATCCTGATTTTGTCATGGATGATTTTGGCTTGTTTGAGCTTTTCGCGGAGGGAGAGTTCGGGGTGTCGGCGGGCTATAGGAACTAAGTAATAAGTGAAGGGGATCGATGCTTTTGTTCTCACGCATCTCTCGGCCTTTTATCTGCTAGGACTAGCTAATACCAGAATTTAATGTGATCTCATCGCCTTTGAGTCTGTAATTGCCCTGTAAAGCGAAAGACACCACGTGGGAACATACGTTATGTCCGCTCCTTCGAAGGACTTGGCTGGATTGAAGGTCACACGAGCTGTGTGCGCTGGCAGGAAGAATGTCAACGGATTTTCTTGTTCGTCCATAAGCGAGCAAACGAGAGCCTGGACATCGTCATGCGCGCATCCTCAAGAGGTTTTTGTCGATCAGCCCCGACCCCTTGACCCTCTGGAAGAACATGGGCCCCCGCAATCGGCACTTCCGCGCCGTTGTCGTGAGGAGCGGGCTCGGATACCATGAGAATGTGAGAATGTTCGTTGCTGCCCCAATGTCGATGCAAAAGAGCATAGTCTTGTGAGATATTATACATGAACACACTGAACCCCGCTGATAGGCTTTCCAGCTCTCTATGTGTAGCAGACACTCCATTCCATCCCTGTAGCACAACGCCGTGTGTAACATGCATTTCTCACATCTTTTGAGACAGCCCGCGCCTTTACTCGATCACATCGAGTCAACCCTTTCATTTAAAGTTTCCGGCGCGCTCTCTATCTTAACTCTATCTCGGCTGATAAGGATTCCTCGTCTGCCGACCAACAACGATGCCCCAAAAGCATTATCGTACTTGCGTGGACAAGCAGGGCCAGTCTTGGTCTAAGATATGGTCTTCGGATATAAAGTATCATGGCTTTCCCCCGAATCATGGGAGTCTAGAGCTTCAACAACCTTTTCAGACTTCGAGCTACACATTGACATTCTTTGCACATTTGTTGGCGAACCACATTTTTGCGTTGTGTGCACCCATCCCATCGTCCTTACCTGTTGCGTCAACCTTGAATCAGGTCGAAATCTTGACACCACCGACGCATTGCCTGCATCCCCAGGATGAACAGGTTAAAGAACAGCAAGATGTCTCACTTCATGGAGAAGATCACAGTGGAGTCTGAACCTGGTCTCTCAGGTAAACAGCTGCTGTTGACCAACGAGGATCTCAAACCTGTAGAGCCCGCACGCAGAGAATGGCGCGCTCGAAACTTTGGTAAGTCGTTACCGCTCATGTGTCTTTTTTGGCCATTCTAACCGCCTCCAAGTCGCCTTCTGGATAGCAGATTCGTTCAACATCAACACCTGGATGATCTCGTCGGCAAGCATCATCAACCCTGGTCTAGCTTGGTGGCAGTCATGGCTCTGTGTCTGGATTGGCTATGCCATCGCCGGCTTCTTCATCGTCTTGACTGGTCGCATTGGAGCAAAATATCACATATCCTTCCCTGTTGTTGGCAGAGCATCTTTTGGTATCTGGGGATCTCTTTGGCCTGTGTTGAATCGCACCGTGATGGCCTGCGTCTGGTACGGTGTTCAGAGTTGGATCGGAGGAGAGTGCGTCTTCCTGATGATCCGCGCGATCTGGCCATCATGGGACAATTACGCTGAAGGTGGCAGCAAGAACACCATTCCAGAATCGACAGGAGCAACTACAGCGACCTTTGTGAGCTTTTTCATCTTCTGGCTCGGATCGTTGCCTTTCTTGTACTTCCCTGTACACAAGCTCCGCCATCTCTTCACGACCAAGGCCTACGTCGCCCCTGCTGCAGGTATTGCACTCTTCATCTGGAGTATTGTCAGAGCTCGTGGCTTGGGACCAATCATCGATCGTCCTGCAGATGTGCAGGGCAGTGAACTCGCTTGGGGAATTATCAAAGGCATCATGTCAGCGATTGCCAACTTTGCCACGCTCATCGTCAACGATCCCGATTTCTCTCGTTTTGCGCGAAAGCCGAAAGACGCTCTCTGGTCTCAGCTGTTCACGATCCCTGTGTCCTTTGCGCTTACGAGTTTCATCGGCATTATCGTCTCGTCTTCAGCCGCTGTTATCTACGGTGAGCCCGTATGGTCGCCTTTGGAGCTCCTGGAAAAGTTCCTGCATGATGAGAATGTCACCGGTGCCACTCGCTTTGGTGTGTTCGTGATCGCGGCTGCATTTGTCCTAGCACAACTAGGCACGAACATTGCCGCCAACTCGGTCTCCGCTGGCACTGACATGACGGCGCTGCTCCCGCGCTTCATCAACATCAGGAGGGGCTCATACATCTGCGCCATCATTGGCCTCGCCATCTGCCCCTGGAACCTTCTGAAGGACAGCAACTCTTTCACTACATACCTATCGGCATACTCGGTCTTCCTATCATCGATTGCCGGTGTGATGATCTGTGACTACTACTTTGTGCGCAAGGGGATGTATCAGATCCGCGATCTTTATTCTGGACTCAAGACCGGACCTTACTACTTCACATACGGCTTCCACTGGCGAGGTTTCGCTGCCTACATTGCTGGTATCATGATCAACGTGGTAGGCTTCGCTGGTGCCGTTGGTACAGAAGTCCCTATCGGCGCGGAGTACATCTACAACCTCAACTTCTTCTGCGGGTTCATCGTTGCCGCTCTGGTGTACTACGGACTTTGTCGCATTTCTCCCATTCCCGCTACTAGCGATGTGTGGCTCGAAATTGATGACGATTTGGACGGAAGGAATGGAAGCTTTGCGGAAGGATTGAGCCCATCTGACGAAGAGGCTGCAGAGGGTGTGCACGCTTATGGCAGCAAGGGCGATGACATGAGGGGGCAATGAAAGGAGCTATAGTGCAGACATTACATGAGCGATCGAATGAGGCTAGAACAGAACTCGCGATGGAGACGGCCTCCAGTGCTTAGACGCGAGTCTAAGGAACTTGCTCTATTATAGATGAGAGCATGTAAAAGCATACAACATTTCCATGACCAGTACGATGCGCCCATCGTACACGAGCTTTGAGTATTTGCATCGCCTACTGAACAGAGTGTGGCCGGGATCTGACCAGACGAGTGAGCATTCCGACGGCCAATGAGCGACCTTGTATTTGGAAAGATGCTCATCTGAACCCATAGTGGCAATACCAGCGGCCAATTACCGCTTGGCTATTTCGAACAAGTCCGTCACATGCCTCGTGTTTACCTCAACTATCTCACATTGGCTGGAATTGACGCTCATGCCAACTAGACTTTCCGACGCCTACCCACTCAAGCACAATCACCATCGGACACGTAACAAAAGTATCTTCCTGCATAGTTTGCAATCCTCATGAATCGTTCTGCACGCATTGCCCTTTCTGGCGCTCACTTTACATCTATTACTGAGACCCTCGCTTCCAACACTGCGCTGTGCAAGACCACCACCTCGATCCCTCGGCATGGCAAACGTACCAATCATGGACGTACCAATCCAAGACAGTCGCTGGCTCGGACGCTGCTTGAATATCCTATGGCTCGCATTCGAATCCGGCAGATTCTTAGGCTTTCACGGGTTCGCGGGCTGTATACGCGCGGTGCAAACGGAACCCCTGCAGCCAGCGCTCGGCTTTGCTGTCATCGTGCAAGCAGTCAGTCTTCTGATGTTCTTCGCGAGTGCGGTCTGGACTGGCAAGCTTTGCAGAAAGCCGTTCTTGTGCTGGCAGGTTATCTACATCTTATCGTGTGCCGGTTACAATCTGTATCACTTGCCGAGCATGGAGGGTCTTTTCTTGGGGACTCTATGGCCGGCTAACATTGCTATCAATATCTAGATGACTCTACTCTACCGCCACAAAGCTCAGATGGTGAAGAACGCGAGGATGGCGATAGTGTATTCCAATACCGGGCTTTACCGGACAGCGAAGAGACAATACTGCAGTGACGACCTTGAGAAAGCCGACTGGGACTCTTCTTTGATGACTGAGAAGCATGCGTCCGGGCGCGATTGGTTCTTCGCATACGGCATGCTCTTCAACTTCTCTGCTGGAGCTTTCGCGTTGTTCTCTGCGTACCTCACCGGAACTCTCAACGCCGCACTGACGACATTCGGGCTTGGTTTTACGGTCATGTTGGTCGTAGCCTTCGTGTTGCTGGGCACTTGGAGCATCGCCGAGGCTGACCGCCTTGCTGATCACTTCAGACTTGCGAATGCGGTTTCGATTGCTGTTTCCCTAAGTGTTGCGATCGTCGGTTGGTGGCGAAATGGGCTGTACAACTTCGGGTTGGTGCGCTTCGTGCATTGGGCTGCTTGCTTGTATTCTGGCATTGCTGAGGTCGTGATGCAGACCTCTCTCAACGGCGATACGGGCGAGGAAGAAGAACAGAATAGCGAGGAAGAACATGTTAGCGAGGATTCTGATGAAGATTGGACCCGTGTGAACTGACCCTATTGGTCTCTTCTGGATTTGATACTGGGAAAACTACGCAGCGCTCAAGGCTTTTCGACATTACTCTTCTTCTGGCAGACGACCGCCTCCGTCGGCCCAAACGGGAAGAATTTCTTTCCCTTGCGCCTACCATTCTTTACGCATCGGTTATACTTGTCGCTCTCATAGCACACATCCCGAAGTCGCAACCTGCCTCTTTCGCAACGGTAAATGGCGCGCAGGGCATCGACACCCTCGTCTTCGAACGATCCACAGACATAGCCGCCTTCGGGAATGCCGCCACAGGCGTACATCGTTTTGACCGGTCTTATTAGATGTTTGCCGTGGCTTTTCTCTGTTTCCACACGGCCGATGTCCCAGACTTTGAGCTGATCGTTCCATGTTGCGGCTGATGCTGCTGGCAGGGCCGTGGCGAGGGCTAGGAGGGTGTAGAGGGTGGTTTGGAGTTGCATTGTTCGTTTTTGGTCGTTGTTTCTGGTCTTTGCGAGGGTGTTACTTTTCTGAGTGATTGGAGCATCGGGTGGGGGAAGCATGGTTGTAGGTATTTATCTGTGATTCTTTGATCAAAAGGGGAACAATGGATGAGAACAATGCTTGAAAAGGACGTCAGCACATGATAACACAAAGCATTCGGCTTTCACGGAAGTCTTAGCCGTGTGTACTCCACGAGTTCTTTATTTGCTAGACTGTTATGCTGCAAGGTTCATACATACTGTCAAACCTCTAGTGTTGATTGTTTACAGTATCTCGTGCGAAATGTGGCATGGAGATATCCTAACTACTAGATTTGCGCTGATAACCTCGCTCATCAAGCACTTCAATTGGGCTTTCTTATGCACTCCGATGTATCTGAGAGGATGCCGTTCAACTATACGCAAACATGAGTACTCGATGAACACACTAAACCTTTGCATCGCCCAACCCAATCACAAAACCGCCTCAACCTCAATCTCCACATTCATCCCTAGAAAACCCAGCTTGCGAATCTCCACGCACGTCCACACTGGACGGCGCTCCGGCATGCGAAGTCTCATCTTGTCAATGACCATCTCCGCCGAGCGATGAATATCGACGTGGTAAGAATGCATAGAAACCACGTTGCGCCACGAAGCATTCGGGTTGGCGGCTTTGAGAGCTTTGGCGACATTCATAAACGCGAGCTCAACCTCTCGTTCGAGGTCTGCGGCGATTCTTACCGTCTTCTTGCCAACCACCTTGGCCGGAGGTTCTGATTGTGTTGCCGAGGACTACGGCTTGGGAGAAGTGGAATTGAGTCGATTTGTCTTCGATGCCGGGGTAGTTGTGGAAGGTGGCGGCGGACATGTTGCTGATGAGGCTGTTCGAGCGATGTGTTTTGAGGAAAGGATTTGAAAAGTCTAGCAAGATTTCATG
Organism: Cladosporium colombiae; assembly: GCA_026122715.1. NCBI lineage: Eukaryota > Fungi > Ascomycota > Dothideomycetes > Cladosporiales > Cladosporiaceae > Cladosporium > Cladosporium colombiae. The sequence goes on along the minus strand of JAKZFA010000001.1, from coordinate 1,540,079 downwards.
TTTGATGTGACCTACGCATGTCTCTTTTGTAGTTAGCTGTTTGGTAACGCTACACTGAGTGGTGGGCCACTTGTCAACTAGCGGAGATGTCATGACCTTGTGCAGGGCAAGTAGCTCAGTAGTGGAGGTCATTTCTGGCCATCAGGACTTCCTGAACTGGATCAGCAAGAAGATAACAACGAGTGGTGTTGCTGGTCGTTGCAGTAGCGAAGATGTCCCTTCGCTGCTCTCCAACAAAGATACCGCTTTGCCGCTCTATCGTCAGGGAATCGTCAGTCGACTCCACTTCTCAAGCGGCTCGGGTCTGCACGTCCCGAGAGTTGGCCATTCTACTTACCTACTCTGTCCTTTACAAAGACTCTTGGTTTTTGTGGCCCTGTCTCTTTCTTCAACGAGGAGGTACAATCAGTACGCCTAACGAAAACCTCGTCACGATTCCCTTCGGCCGCAACTCTGAGACTCTCAGAGTTCTCAGTGGCTCTCTTGTCATCAGTGTGACAGCTGTAGGCGAACATGTGGCAGTAATGAGCTATTAGCTTCCACATCGTTGATAAAATGAGACAGAGCACCAATGAGTCGTGAAAATGGATCGTTCGAAAGAAAAGGCGAACTCAGCGCCGCATATTTTGTACTACAGTAGTAGCAGGTATCATAAATCTCATAGCATAATCATCATCTCTCAGCAGTAGCAGCAGCAGCAACAACGAACAGACAGCTAGCCCGCTCAAGCAGACTCCTTGTAAGTAATCTGCGGCTCCTTCTCCAGCTTCTCCTCGGCAAACCTCGCCTCCATCTCGCGGTCGTAAGCCTCGGCCACGGCTTTTCCGTGAAGACCGATCTTGTACCAGGGCAGGTCGAAGAGCTTGTCGACGCTCTCGAGACTGCGGCCAGCGGCTTCGGGGATGCATAGCCAGACCCAGATGGCTCCGATGACCGAAATGGCAGCGAAGAAGTAGAATGTGCCGGAGGGGGTAAGGCCCTCGTCGTCGAGGAGCATGACGGGCAGGGCTTTGTTGGTGGTGTACTGGCCGACGAAGTGCATGGCCATGGTGATGGAGGAGCAGACGGCACGAATGCGGAGAGGGAAAAGCTCGGAAGAGAGGAGGTACTGTCCACTGTTCCAGCCCAGTGCCCAGCCGACACCAGAAAGGTAGATCATGGCAATCGCACCGGTGGAAGCCTTAGACTCGGAGGGCGAGGTGACATAATTCTTCTCTCTCGCGATAGGGACGATGTTCAGGAAGATGGCAACGTAAAGCATGGCAAATGTCTGCAAGACAATACCGATGATGAGCGAGCGCTTGCGTCCGAGAGTGTCAACCAAGAACAAAGCACAAACGACGGCCGCGATGAATTTGACCACACCGAAGATGGCAGTACCGAGAAGAGAAGCATTCTGGCCAGTAATACCGACAATCTGGAACAAGTCGTGGGCGTAGACGGTGATGGACGATCCACCAGACCAGCAGGCGAGGAGCTGTGCAAGGTTGGTGAGGAACAGACGGTAGGAGTTGCGCTTGATGCAGAAGATCTCGCGAACCATGCCCTTCCAGCCCATGCCAGCAGTGGCTTCCTGCTCCTCCTGGAACGAAAGCTCGATGCCAGCGAACTCGTCCAGCACGTAAGGGTCGGTGGGCTCCATGCCGCGAAGCTTGCAGAGGTTGGCGAGCGCCTGATCGGGCTTGCCAACTTTTACAAGGAAGCGAGGAGATTCAATCGCCCAGATTGATGCAATCAGGATGAGAACACCGAACATGAGGTGGACGGAGGTAGGGAGCAGCCAGCGAGCGGGAGCATCAGCGATAGCGGGGTTGATGTTGGTGCCATAATTCGCGAAGTAGGCGATGAGGATTCCAAGGTAGACAGATCCAGTGAAAGCGCAAGTGCACAAGCCTCGAATGGGTGCAGGAGCAATTTCACTCAGGTAGACAGGGCCAACAACGACGGTCTCGCCAATGCCAATACCGGCAAGGAATCGACCAAAGTAGACAAGCTCCATGTGGCCTTGATTGGCCATGAAGATGGCGATACCGACGAGCCAGACGACGCAGAGTTGACGAGTAGCCCAGACACGGCCGTATCTGTCACAAGCAATGAAGGCAAGAAGAGCACCGGGGATAGAGCCAAGCTGGACCATGGAAGAGACGTTGCCCTTGACGTCGGCAAGAGCATCTTTCGAAAGCGTTTCGAGACCGAGGCTTTCTTTGAAGACATCAGTGTTGAAGATACCAGTAATGAGTCCCTCATCGACACCGCGAGCAGCGCCCATGAGACCGAAAGTGAAGACAGCAAGCCATAGATGACGGTTGAGGACTGCTTTGGGCAGACCACTGTCGCCCATGCGGAAGATGTTGAGGGCTGCGCCGCCAGCCATTGCAATGGAGAGGCGAGGAGGTGTTTGTAAGGTGTAGTCGTGCGGGTCTTCCCTGGAGCAATGCAGAAAGAAACGAGATCGAAGAGAGCTCTCTGTAGCTCAACTTCCTTCTAGTCTAGAGAGGAGATGTGAAGATCGTTGGTGAGGGGCAAAGACATGGGGAATGGGGGAGAGCCCCGGGGTCTTATAATGTGCGAGCGACAGGCTCGCCAATGCAATATGGACCTCCCAAGTCGAGACGGATCGTCAGCTGGTTGGACGAACAGGCGTGGCAGCTCTTCGGGACTACCAGAGAGGTTAGCAAACCTTGGGTGTCATCTGGGGAGACTCCAGGTTGGGCCGTGCAGCCATGGCCTTCTCCAGTGCTACTCCAGAGCGACTCCATACTACTCCAGATCGTCCCTGCGCGCGCTGCGGGTGAGTCCGGCCATCTCCAGAGCGCGGCACGAGGACGTTTGTGTGGAGTAAAAGTTAGTGCAACCATGAGGCACGGCATGGCGAGCATGGAACGGAGATCACTCACACGCCTGCCCCACAGTTTGCGCCGGTTGATACACGGCGAGCGTGAACGTTGGCACGCGAGGATGCGACAAAGGTTTACCCGATGTGGCACAAGCCGTGAGAGTATCCGACCCCGGCAGCATAGCGATTGGGCGGCAATGTCTCTGCCAAGGGAGGCAAGCTATACTGCCAATGTCCGGGCACCTTAGCGTCGCTTATTCCGACCGACGCTCAGTCCCCTCGACTCCTTCACCCGCAGCGCATACCAGGATCTGAGGGCGACTCCACCCGGTCAATCCTCGCCCAGGCCAGAACAGGCTTCCAAGCTTCACCACCTAACCTACGACACTACGCGAACGGGCTGCGTGCTTGGCAGCCTCGCTCGTGGAGACCCGGGGCGGCAATTTTTTTCTGCTAGGGCGACGAGGGTTTTCTTCTACCTGGCTGGACATGAATCTCGTGTTCTTCTGTGCCTCCGCGGGGACACACGGGTTGAAGTTGATGCCAGGCTTTGGAGTGCACTGTGGCTGTCTCGGCGGCGGTGAGACCATGCCGGTAGTTGGCCTGGAAGGCAACGGGTCGCGAAGTTCAATCGTGTTCCATATGCTGCTGTTATTCTCGTCACGAGCATTGATTGACGTAAGAGCTGTGCTGAGGGATCCTTCAAATGCTCCCTCACAGGCTGTCTCACAAACCCCGTGACGTCCAGACAAGGCTCGTACTGCGATCTTGTCATGTGCCGCCGGGCTTGCTTGCTTGCTTGCCCGGCGGTGGCGCCCACAATCCTTGGTGGCGTTGTCTTGTATCTCTTGTTTTGCAAAGCCAATTGCGCCAGGCAGCCTGAGCTCGGCCATAATCCGACTGCAGTGCTTTCACCTCGAGATGCACTGTTTCTGATGTTTTGTTGCCAGTGATTGTCATTCAGTCGTGCCCTAGTTCTAGATCTGCTTACACGAGACGACGTCAAACAGATGCCCTGCTATTCGCCCACTCTCCACCCTGCCGCCTGTGCAACTAGACCTCTGCTAGCAGGTATTAGCCTGGCGCCTCCCCGGGCCTTCACCCCATAACATCGGGTATCTCCAACACTCCGGCTCCGCTATCGCCCGACCCACTCACCCACACTTCCCCGAGCTCCTCTTCAATTTCCCTACGCCTTTGCTTCCAAGCATCCACCTGCGCCAAGCGCTCTCGTAGCTCGATGAGTTCTTTCTCAACGCTGTCCTTCTCGCTGGCAGTCCCGACCCGCAAGAACTCATACTCGTTGGCGTCCTCGCCCAGGCCGAGCGTGAGTGTGTACGAATGGTAGCGCTTCAGCGAAGCGCGGGTCGATATCGTGATTAGAGCTGATGGGTTTTTCTTGTTAGCTGGGCGCCGAGCGCTGTGGTGGGTACGGGTACAAGACTTACTGATGCCTTTGCCTTTAGCTCGCTCGTAGAGCAAGCCTTCGACGTCTGAGCTTACCGCGCTGGTGCCTTCGTCGATGAAGGCGAAGCGAGGCTCGTGGTAGAGCAAGCGTGCGATGCCCATGCGTTGCTTCTCGCCACCGCTGAGAACGTCTTTCCACTCTTTGCGGGTATCCCACCCGCCTTCCCTGTCGGTCAGATAGCCGAGTTTGGCCTCTTCCAGTATGCCCTGAAGCTCATGCTCTCGTCGCCCAGCTTCACGCATGTCCACCTCTGTATGCGGATAAATGACCTGGTCCCGCAATGTCCCGGGGCTCAGATACGGCCGCTGGGGTAGGAACATGATCCCGTCCTGCCCACTCTGGCGAGGTCGAGAGGTCAAGCCACGATAAGTAGGCCACAGTCCTGCTACAATTCTGGCCACAGCGCTTTTTCCTGCGCCGTTAGGTCCAGTGATGAGGAGGTGATCACCTGGGCCCACAATGAATGAGAGATTTTCGATGAGCTCTTCACCACCCATGGGATAAAGCCCTGGTGCAACTACCGGCACGTCTTCGAGACGAACTCCATCGAACCCATGGTGCAAGGTGCCCTCAACGCTGGCAAGACTGTACAGCTCTGCATGTTGATATCTCGGCGCCGCGTACGCCTTGGCGTGTACCCGGTGCAGCGTGCTGATGAGCGTGTACACTCTGCTTGTGTAGCCGGCTAGTTCCGATAGGTCTTTAATACTGTACATCATCCGGCTGCCTGCGTCAGCAAGGTTGAGCATGAGCCGCTTGTTAGTGATGAATTGCTTCATCCGACCGTCGCTACGACTGCGCAACTCCACATCGGGGGTAGATTCCGGTGATAGTTTCGATGTTCTCGGCGTTGGCGCAAGCTCTCCCATCACAGGCAAGAAAACGGGCAAAGACGTGATGATGTAGCCGAACGCGGACCAGCTGTATTTGAGCATGAAGTCCTCGAGGATGTTGTAGCCGACCCTGATCTTGTAAATGTTTTCCACCCACATCTTGAGTTCTTTGAAGCTCTTGTCAAGCAGCACATGCTCGGTGGCACCTCCATTGTAGAAAGCGACTTCCTCGGCGTTGGCAATCAAGCGAGCGTGCAATGCGCGAAATTCACCTTCTTTCCGGCCTTCCATGGCCTTTAACTTTCCGAAAGGCGGACTTAGTTTTCGTAGCAAGGTCGCGGTTCCGAAGTAAGTAGCCAGTAGTCCCATCAGTGCGAACGGCCCTAATGAGTGATATAGCTGGAAGTTGAACGTGAAGATATCAACCAGCGGTTTTCCCAAAGACGAGTACAATGATGCAGCGCTGTCGCAGAACAGCGTCAAGTCCTGCGTGATGAACTGATCCGCATCTTGTCCAATTCCGCCGTCCAGGTTGTGCAGTTTATAGTACGCCAAGTCAGGACTCAGGTAAAGATCATGTATATACCTAGTCAGTCGTGTCCGGAAGGCAATGCTGATCTTGGACTGCAGGAACTTGATCATACTGTTGGTGTAAGAGCTGACCGAACCGATGGCTAGCCATTTACAGATGCCGAGCAGGAAGGCCTTGCCTTTGCCAGCGACAAGATCGCGTACAATCTCACCATCCAATCTTGCGACTACAAGCGACAGATATGTTCTAGCCAGAAGGAACACGGCATGAGTTGCTAAGAGTCCGGACTCCTTGGATCGCCACCTCGGAACCATGACACTCATCAAGCTAAGGAACTGGTGCAAGAACGCAATATTCAACCCAGGCTTGATGTTGGTCGGCGGCGGTCCTGTGGCTGGATCATATTTGGCACCCGCCTGGCCAGACGAGCTCAGAAACAGCCTCCTATGCGCGTCAAAAGTCGTCAATTTGGTCGGGAAGATCGTGACTCTACTGGTAGAGTCCTTGTACGGCACAAAGATCGTCCGGCTGCCATCTTTCCCTCGAAGCCCACTGTTGCGACGCACCAAACGTTTCCCCGTCTCACGGTCGGCCTTCTTCCTCTTGTACCTCTTGTAGCCTCCATATCCGCCCGTGATGATGGCCAAAGAGAGCGCGAGGGTCGCGACGAGGCGCGTTGTGCGCGAGCTGAGAGGTCCCTTGCGAGGTAGGGTGTCCAACCGAGCAAGCAGACGAGCGTAGAAGTGGTCAAAGGCCTCTGTAAAGCGGTCCACAGGCGACTTGCGGAGAGTGGATTGAGCGGCCATGATGGTGGAGTATATGGTCGTAGCCCGCGAAGGCTACGGCGGAATGGAGCCGTCTGTCATCAATCTGGCGGTCGGTTGTTTGCTAGTTTGTGCCATAGACTGGTAAGGTGAGGTCCAGGCGAGTGGTGGTGGGAGGACGAAGGTAGGCGCATCTGACTTGACATCGGCTGAACGAGAGGCCGAGGGAGCCGAGACTTGGACTTCCTTTGGCTTGTGATGCCGAGCTGTGTTCTCTTGCTGGCTTGTGAACGCGTAAACGCCGAGAGAATAGATTGCGGAGCCCCGCAAGCTGCAAACCTGGGGACATCAACAAGGCTGAACATGCCGCGGCCCTTAGACATGGATAATTACACATGGAATAATAGAGATAAGCCAAGAGCGGTCGTGACTCGAGAACAGAGCATCGAAACAACTCCTCCCTCCTTTCGAGATAAGTGTCTCAGGAAATCCGAGTATGCCGTGCTCACCTCCAGGGTTCGGGTTGGGTTTACTGCGTGCGAAAATCTGCGAGCGTTTTCGTGGATTTTACCTCCAACGGTTCTCTAGGCGTTGATGTCTATTCTGTCGGTTCATTGAGCTCTTGAGATGGGCTAGTGTTTGTCCAATGGGGTGCAAATACGCAGGATATCTGCTCTCTCCGGACGAAATCAACTAACTGTGGTCGGCTTGTTAAGGATGAGCAATTATGGTTGCTCGACTTCTAAGGAGGAGAGACCAGTAACCAAAACAAAATGTGCAGAAAGCAACAGGAACCTAGCATGAATGCGTGAACGTTATTAGGGAGTTTAGAATTCTAATTATACACATGGATAAGATGAGACGCGAGCCCATCCCTAACATATCCTACATCCAAAGCTCGCCTTTGCAAACCTAAACCCAGGTAGGAACCCAATGCTGAGGCCAGGCCTTGTTGCCAATAGCTAACCAGAAGACTGCATTAACAACCGCTTGTAAAGCCAACATCTTGGCAAATATTCTCAGCAGCCTTCGCATCTCCGTCCATGTGAGAGATCTCCACGCTTCTTTGAGGCTGAGAGAACCACGAGGCTCAGCAAGAAGGCCAGGGCGGAGGCCATTTGGCCCGTTGTTACCGAACGAGCGATCGAATGGGACGATCGGCTCTTCATCTTCTGAGAGTAGGGACGCTTGGATTCTCACAAGCGCCACTTCCAGAGGTAGGGTCACGAGCACATGGATAGCTTGACTCAACAGCCAGACAAGCGTTAGGAGCATGTTTCGCGATGTAAAGGTGCCCTTGGTGGTGTCTGCCGTGCTATACAGGTCCATGTTGTGCTTGAGAAGAACCACCATGGTGTCACGGAGTATGATGTCCACAAGAGGCAAAATCACTAGTGGACGCCACGTAGCTCGGAATGTGGACATGAATGGGGGAAGGCGGCGGTACCAAACTCGCAGCGTGTGTTGTGTGATCACGATGTGCACCCAAGCAGCCATCCAGGAGCAGAAAATCAAGTTGCCGGCGATCTCGAACGCGAAGCCCGTCGAGACAGCTTTGAGCCGTGCAGACAAAGCCATCTCCGAGAATTTGGGCGCGGGTGCCTCGTCTTCTTTGCCAAATGATCTTAGCATCCAGAATATAAACATTGGAGTTGCGATGGCAAACGCTGCAATGTAGAGAGAGATATGCAAGGCCAGACCGCGGCACATGGCGAAGGGTCCACCCACGCCATAGAGATGGCGGACCGTCGTGCGAAGACTCTTGGTGATAGAACGCTCTTGCTGTACCTGAGGAGGTTCTTCGTCCTCGTCACTCTTCTTGTCGGTCCAAGGCGCAGGCACGACGATTTGCGGCGCTTCCACAGCCACGAGTGTGAACATGATTCTCCACAAAAAGTAGTCGAGCTGTAAAGCGAGTCAGCAACTGATAACGTGCAAGCACGGTCTTGAGATCTTACGAAGTAGTCAACGAAGATATTCGCACCGATTGCTATTCCGACAAAGATTGACTTGAAAGAAGGCAGGTTCTTTCCATGTGCCCAATCCGCCATAATTGGCATGAAGTCAATCGGCTCATCTTTTGGTATTGATACTGTGCCATTCTGCAGATATGTTAGACCAAGACTCAATGATAGGCCATGGTAGGCCAGTGTGAACATACCACTAGCGTAGTCCCATTCATTATCTCCGTAGAGACCAACTCAGCGTGCAAGTCCGTCGAATTGAACGCATCAGTAGGCGTCGCAACCGGGACAACGGCCTCTGTAGTGTCCATCTTGGCTAGTTGGAAGTCGGTGTATCTGCAGATGTAGAAACTTGCACACAGATGAGACTGGAAGTCCAACGCTATATAAGCTGTACGGCACGGTATCCACGGAAGACAATCGTGGCATCACCGCTCGAAGGATCAAGCTAGTGCGTAGCGAGAGGCATAGTTCAATGTGCTCCGGTTGAATAGTCATTCCTACCCTCCTACCTTTCTTGCATTTTGCGTTCCTACCCGGACACGCGGCCGTGGAATTGTCACGGATAATCCTTCTAGAAGTTTGCGCTTCCGGTCACTGTGAAAAGCTACAGCACGACAGTGTCTACTTAGGTCTTTGCGAGAGTGCAGCGACACAGCTCTGATGAAGGTGCCGGATTCCGAAAGGACACCGGTGAGAAGGGGCACGATGACATGAAACTGGGTGCTGCGCCGCTTTTAGCTGTCTTTTAGTGCCGGAGGAATCACAGACTAGCAGCAAAAGACGGTCGTATGCTCGGTCACTCGTTTACATCATCTGCGAGCTATCATATCGTAGCAGTATCGCACCCACAATACTACCGACTGCTCCAATAATGCCTCATTCGCCGGTTGTATCCACGCCTTACTCTCTGGATACTGTAGGAATGGACGCTTCCGGGCACGTGCGTACATGCGACTCACTTCCTGGACAATAGTGGCAGCGTAGTTTGCTGCAATCATCTCGACATTCATTCCATGCACTGAAAATTCTTTGAAATTTTGGAGTGACATGAAGAAGTATAGGGTGAACTGAGAGGCGCCGTTGGTAAGGCTGAGACACCTAGAGAGGAGGGGTTGTTCGAAGTGCTCAAAGCGAGATATATGCAAGCATTGCGTGTATGTAAACTTTAGCTTACTGTGATAACATTTAGTACGAGTGCTGGAGTCTCTTGATTTTACTCAAGGTAGAGGTATGAGTAGAGTTGGTCATTCATACGAGATCTACCGCGCTCGCCCTCAGGTTCTCGTGTTGTGATTGAACATTCTCCAAGCTGAAGCCAATGACGAGGCTGTTGTGTTTGGAACCTAAATTTAGATACTAATGGCGGGGATCATGAAACAATAACGAGGTGCCCTCTATGGACGCAGTACATATTTCTCCTGTTTACACTCTCTTGCAACATCAACATCCACCTCTCTTCTCATCATCATTTCCACAATGGCTGCCGCAATCAAAGACACCGTAAACAGCATGCTCTCTGCCCTCAACTTGGGCGGTGAGAAGTCTGGCGAAGATGTCCCTCCTCAACCTCCTACCGATTCCGAGTTCAACGAGCTCAAGCAGAGCTACGAGAAGGCCGGACAGGGCCACGTCCTCCAGTACTGGGAGGAATTGAAGCCCGAAGAGCAAGGTGCTCTCTACAAGCAGCTTCAGCCTATCGACCCCGAGCACATCAACAAGATCACCCAGAAGGCCCTCAACCCTCCAGAGGAGAAGAGCGAGGACACAAAGACGAAGCTTGACCAGCTCCCTGATTCCGCCACCTCGTCAGTCATTGACAGCAAGGAGGGCGATCTGAACAAGTGGTACGATGCTGGTCTCAAGCTCATCTCTGAGAACCAGGTCGGTGTGGTACTCATGGCCGGCGGCCAGGGAACCAGACTTGGCAGCTCAGCACCCAAGGGCTGCTTCGACATTGGCCTGCCCAGTAAGAAGAGTTTGTTCCAGTTGCAGGCGGAGCGCATTGGCAAGCTCCAGAACCTCGCAAGCAAGACATACAACAAGGAGGACGTCAGCGTGCCATGGTACATCATGACTTCGGGCCCAACCCGCAAGCCCACTGAGCAGTTCTTCGAGGAGAACAAGTACTTCGGCCTGAACAGGAACAACGTTGTCTTCTTCGAGCAGGGTGTGCTTCCTTGCATCACCATGGAGGGCAAGATCCTTCTGGAGAGCAAGGGCAAGGTCGCTGTCGCACCCGACGGAAACGGTGGCCTCTACCAGGCCCTGATCGGCTCTGGTGTTGTTCAAGACATGAGTAAGCGTGGTATCAAGCATGTTCACGCATACTGTGTTGACAACTGCCTCGTCCGCGTTGCCGATCCTACCTTCATCGGCTTCAGCGCCGAGAAGGATGTCGAGATTGCGACCAAGGTCGTCCGCAAGCGTAACGCTGCCGAGAGCGTTGGTCTCATCTTGCAGAAGGATGGCAAGCCTGCTGTCGTCGAGTACAGCGAGATTGACAAGGAGACCTCTGAGGCCAAGGATCCCAAAGACAGTGAGCTGCTCAAGTTCCGCGCCGCCAACATTGTCAACCACTATTACAGCTACCGCTTCCTCGAGAGCATTCCCGAATGGGCCCACAACCTTCCTCACCACATTGCGAAGAAGAAGATCCCCTGCGTCAACGGCAAGGGCGAGCAGATCAAGCCCGAGAAGCCTAATGGCATCAAGCTCGAGCAGTTCGTCTTCGACTGCTTCCCCTTCCTGCCTATGGACAAGTTCGCCTGCATGGAAGTCAAGCGTGAGGATGAGTTCTCCCCTCTCAAGAACGCCAAGGGCACTGGTGAGGACGACCCTGACACCAGCCGCAAGGACATCTTGCTTCAGGGTAAGAGGTTCTTGCAGGAGGCTGGTGCCACTGTCGTCAGCGAGGAGGCCGATGCTGGCGTCGAGGTCAGCCCACTCATCAGCTACGGCGGCGAGGGTCTTGACTTCCTCAAGGGTAGGGAGATCAAGGCACCTGCTGTCATTGAGAAGGAGGATTAGACACTTGAAGCACAACCGGTGCCTCAGTTGCATCAAAAAGACATTGTCACTTGGCGTTTGGGTGCCAGTAATTATATAGATCAACAATGAATGACGATTCTACGGTGCCGAGTCTGTAATTTGATGTCGTCCTGTACAGCTTCAAATATGGTATCCTATACTGACATGAGCGCATCATCTCCCAAACAAAAACAACACTGAATAATCAAGCACGGATATGTCATAGTTTCGCCATCTCCACGATTCAACCGTCGGGATCGCTTCAAGTTCGAGCTACAGAACTCGGCTCTGGCCCGCGCTAGCTGCTCGGGTGGGTGGCAGGCTTTTTTACAGCCCACTTCGAGTAGGCGAGCTTCAGCGCCGCCAGAGCCCCCTTCTCTTGCTTCTTGTTCCGAACCAACCCCACTACCACTCCCTTTGCATTTTTCTCAGACTTGTTTGTCGGAGGGCCGTTGTTGAGGTGAAGAAGCAGCTGCGCAGAGAAAATTGATCAGAAAGAGACAGATTCGAGAATACAGGTGAGTTTCGAGTGCGAGGGAAGTGCGTTGGCGTTCTGGGCCTCGGATTGAGCGCGGAAAGAGGAGGAGCGGTTTTGAGAGAGCATTGGGTCCGGCAATACGGATGGCAGAGAAGCGTTTGTCGCAAGAGATGGAGGACACGGAACGGGCACGTGCTTACTGTTTTGGATGGCGAGATAGAGGCATGACATGAGACGGCTTCCGGCTATCATACGCTTTGCATTGGTCCCATCTCAGGCTTGATTGAAAGAGCGGAGTTTGATATATGGATTGCGATGGAAAGGCGCGCTGCAAGATGTTCACTGCTTTGACGCTTTCAAGAACATGAGTCTGACCAGCAGATCGCAGATTCTAGAAACGGATATCAAGATGTCTTCCCTCTCCCGTCGTGCGTGCTACAAGTGCGGCAACGTTGGCCACTACGCCGAGGTCTGCTCCAGCAGTGAGCGTCTTTGCTACAACTGCAAGCAGCCTGGTGAGTCAAGGCTTCATTCAACTCACGTCCAAGTGATCGAACTGACGTTGTGCAAGGCCACGAGAGCAACACTTGCCCTCACCCCAGGACCACCGAGAGTAAGCTTTGATTCACACAGCCGGTGATTGAGCTTAATCGCTTACAAAATGTGCAGCTAAGCAGTGCTACCACTGCCAGGGCCTCGGCCACGTTCAGGCTGACTGCCCGACCCTCCGCATCAGCGGTGGTGCCGCCAACGGCCGCTGCTACTCTTGCGGCCAGCCTGGTCACCTCGCCGTACGTTGATTCCACAGGTCTATATCCCTTACTTACGAGACTGACACGAGGAACAGAGGAGCTGCCCTACTCCTGGTGCTGCTCCCATCCAGCCCGTCGGTCGCGGTGCTGGCGCTCCCTTCAGAGGTGGCTTCGCTGGCGGCCGTGGTGGTTTCGCTGGTGGCCGCGCTACCAGCTGCTACAAGTGCGGTGGCCCTAACCACTTCGCTCGCGACTGCCAGGCTCAGGCCATGAAGTGCTACGCTTGCGGCAAGCTCGGTCACATCTCCCGTGACTGCTCTGCCCCGAACGGTGGCCCTCTCAACGCTGCTGGCAAGACCTGCTACAGGTGTGGCGAGGCTGGCCACATCAGCAGGGACTGCGCCCAGTCCGTCGACACCACTGGCATCGCTCCCGTCAACGGCGAGGCCAACGCAACCCCCGCTGCTGTCCCTAACCCCGAGGCTGTCGCCGTCCAGGTCGCCCCTGTCATTCCGACCCCTGCTGTGGCTTAGATAGCCCTAGCTGCCTAGATAATGCTCGACTGGCCATTGGGCATACTGCAGCGAAGACCATATCCGGCCACACTTCTTTTCTATATAACCATTCAACATTTCGGCATGGCGTCCTTTCATTCATTATTCGCAACACCCAGCGTTTATTCCACACGAACGACCGCTCACGGACACGATATTTCACACCACACAAAAGCGTTTTCTCTCTATGAACGACATCACGACCCAAGCATATACCCCCGTACGCGAGCCTTAGTGCGGAGGATTCCAGAGACAACGGAGGACTTGCGAGGGCTCACCCCTGCTTGTAGAAGTCAGGCCCTCGAGTCGCGGGAGGGAGATTGAGAAAAGATTGCAACGAATGGGGCAGATGAGGTGGTGGAAAAGGAGCGGATGTTTCCATCACGGCAAAGGAGAAAGCGAGGCAAGACGTAGAGCTATGTCGATGAGGATGACGAAACGAAGCTTGTACATCCAACCCTATGTCCCTTTCTCTTACGTTCTGGTGGTGGTGCGTATTCATGGAAGCTGATGCGAGATGCGAAGCGCAGCAGACTATGACATGACGCGAATATTTGGCACTACTACCAGTAAGGCCACTTGGTTTTGTATCCAAATAATGCCGATTCTTTGAATCAGGTTTCTATATATTGCTGGCGCATCGCGATAATGCGCCTGGCCTGGCAGAGGTGCTGGCTTGCCAAGAGGTGAAGTCCGACCAGGTTCGCGCCTTCCTTCCGGCCGGTCCTTCCATCTCTCCAGTATGCTGGTATAGAACATCTGCAGGTTGATTTCTTCTTCTCCTTTATCCTCACATCACCTTCATCAGAACATCCATCGCTTGCCCATCAGTCAAGTCCGCATCCTCATCACATTCATCAAATACTTCACTCGAGAAGCCATGCCTCCATCAGTGGTCAGCAGCGATGACGATGAGGTGAGATACACGCCTGCTCAACACTTGCATGTTGTTGGTGCTGATGTGAATGTAGCCTGAGAGCCTCGTTGTCGACATCGATCAGCTCCAGTCTCATGGTAAGATTCCATCCGTGTCCAATGAAGTGCTTCTGCTCACCTCCTTGCCGGCATCAACGCTTCAGACATCACCAAGCTCAAAACTTCCGGCTTCTACACTGTCGCGGTAAGGCTCCTTCTTCCGTGTATCCCTCACTCGATGGACAATGTCTGACTTTTATGCTTCAGGCTGTACACGCACAGCACAGCAAGCACTTGCTCAAGATTCGCGGCTTCTCCGAAATCAAGGTCGAGAAAGTCAAGGAGGCTGTCAAGAAGTGTCTGGTATGTGCATCGGTCACTCATTGTTGTCATTTTGATACTGATGCGTCCATCTAGCCCATTGGAGCCGGCTTCATGACAAGTGCCGACCTTGCGCAACTGAGAAAGCGATGCTTCCGCATTTCTACTAGAAGTAGACAGTGGGATTCCATCCTCAACGAAGGTTTCCAATCAGCCAGCATCAACGAAGTCTACGGAGAGTTTCGTAAGTGTATCGGCCTTTTAACCCTGTGCTTGACTGACTGTCGACAGGATGCGGCAAGACCCAGCTTTCCCACACCATGGCTGTCATCGCTCAGCTGCCGAAAGAGAAGGGTGGCGCGGAAGGTCGGGTTGCTGTCATTGACACGGAAGGAACTTGGCGTCCCGATCGTATCAAGCAGATCTCTGAGCGCTTTGGCAGCGAGTATCCATTCTGCCCAGCTGACCGTGCCGCATGCTGACAGCGCGCAGTTGACCACGAGGCCGCCAACGAGAATATCCTCTATGTCCGCGCGGAGAATAGCGAGGACCAACACGATCAGCTCTGTGGTCTGGCTGAGCCATTCTCGTCCGGGCAATACCGTCTTCTCATCATTGACAGCATCATGACACACTTCCGCAACGACTACCATGGCCGTGGAGAGCTGAATGAACGCCAAGGCAAGCTGGGTCAGCATCTCCGCAAGCTTAGCCAGATGGCAGAGGAGTTCAACATCACTGTCCTCATCATCAATCAGGTTCAGTCCGATCCGGGTGCCAGCGCTCTGTTCGCAAGTGCCGATGGACGCAAACCCATTGGCGGTCACGTCCTAGCTCATGCCTCAACCACTCGCATCTTGCTCCGCAAAGGCCGAGGCGAGGAAAGGGTCGCAAAGGTGATCGATTCGCCAGGTAAGCAATGGAAGCAGGAAGTCACACAAGCTCGAATTAACCAATCGCGTTAGACTGTGCTGAGAAGGAAGCTACCTACATCATCACCACCGGCGGGATCAACGACCCCGACAAAGCCTGAGCGCCGACACCCTTTCGAGGCCACTTCTTGCCAGCTGCAGGAAAGTTTGCTACAATGTGGAGGATGGAGATGTCGTTGGAGGTGTAATGAGATGGTTTCATAATTTGCTAATGACGAACAGAAAGCATGGGTTATCAGGCTAGCGGAAAGTCATGTCTATTTACTCAATGCAATAATGCGAAGTATTCGCTCAACGGCCCTGGCAGGCAGCATCACTGAAGATAGTATACAGTACCCTCGAACAGGCGCCGTGCTGTTCGGAAGACCGTTACATCCTCCGCTTGGTTGTTGCCGTCGAGGAGGACATCGACATCCATGTCGCCACCAGGGTGCCGAATGTTGACCCGGTTCAATCCAAGCGCCGACGCAGAGTCCACACGGGCAATCTGGCTGCCCTTCCTCGCCTCTGACCGTACTCTATTGCGGATCTGGTGAGCCACTGTGCCTTCCGTGCAAGCTGCTGTCGCAAGACAGACAGCACCAGTCAATTGCAGGCTACCGTGGATCTTGCCCATCGAATATGCAATCACATGTACGTCTGGGGAGAGGGACCCGTCTCCAAGATTCTTGGGCTGTGACAGGATGGCAATCTTGGGTGTGCCTCTGGTGAGCGCTGCTTCCTCGACGGTCTTGGCCAGGCCCATTAGGACTGCCGCCTCGCGTCGAATGTTCTCGATCAGGATAAACGATGCCGGAGCACCAGGACCCTGCTCATGGAATGCGTCCGGTAATGTGGTTGCATCGACAAAGCAGAACGGGTTCGCAGCATCCACCAAGCTAACTTCCACGGGTGTCGGAGGTGTGTCGATGGTCGTTTGAGCCAAGATAATATCTGTTGAGTGCCCGCTGGGAAGGAGTTTGCCAGTCATTGCCCCGGATGGTTTCGAGAATGTCATCTGTACGCGACTACCTGTAGATGATAGACCAGGCAACACGCAGTCGCCATCTTCGAGGAAGTGTCCTTCATCGTCGACTTGGACTGTCTCTACCATGACCGACTTGGTGTTTGTGTTGTATACTCTGACCTGGACCTAACGTCATAATGTTTAGCGAATATCTACTGAATGCATGTTGTGAAAACTTACTTGTGTCTGTCCTGGCTTGACGTCCACCATACCTTCATCGACAGCAAATGGACCGACTCCAGATGCGATGTTTCCACAGTTGCCAGTCATATCTAGCTTTGGACTCCCAATCGGTACTTGGATGAATGTGTAATCCACGTCGGCTCCTTGACGTTTTGATGGCGAGACCACTGCGACTTTTGATGTCGTCGAAGTTGCTCCACCGATTCCGTTCAATTGTCTTGGGTCAGAATCGTAGGAGCCCATCACTCGGGTAATCACAGAAGCCCAATCATCTTGGTTGGCAGGCAGATCCTTTCGATGAAGGTAAAGTCCCTTTGATGTGCCAGCTCTCATCCATACAGCGGGAAGTGCTCTACGCTTTTTGGGCAGAGTAACTGGCTTAGCGACGGAAGTAACGAATCCTGGCATGATCGCCATGATTGGAGGTTGTTGGAAAGAAATGTGAGGGATTACAACTGTTTCAATGTGTCGTGAGGCAGTCTTGAACATTGTTCGTGATACATCGCGGTTTTACTATGTGTTTGGGACCCGCCATCTTATGATTTCAGCGAAGTCACGCCGTCTATTGCGTTGCCACTCCATCGTAATCTGGCGATGAAGATGCCGAATATCCTAAGCACGCCGTACAGGCCGCGGATCACCTTCGCGCAGATAAAGTGCACCCACGGAGTATCATGAGCCGCGGAACCGCTCAATCAACGACCCCGGATCGTCACCTCCACATGGCCTCCACATGTCACCCCGGATCAGTCGGTCGAGCCGGATCAACATGTTCCAGTTGGTCTAGGTGGTAGCGGCAGTTCAACCTAAACTCAGATTGCCACAATGTCAGCAGTTTCGTGCGGCACGAGCGGGGCCCCATCCAAGCTCATCACAATGGCGAACCATTTCGTACGCTGAAGCAGACTCTGATAAATGCTTGACTGCCTGCGGCTTCCTTGGCCTCTTGGAACTTCGCCATATTCGACACTCGAGACCAATCGGCCGTCATGCCTTCCCGCCATGCCGCCACCTTCGTGATGAGCACGCCTGCTCCCAAGGAGATCTACAACAAGAATGTCTACCTGACGGCCGTTGTGGCGTCGATGGGAGCTTTTATCTTTGGCTACGACTTGGCGTTCATTGGCACAACTATCACTCTGAAGCCGTTTGAAGAAGACTTCGGTCTCTTGCATGCGTCGCAGGCCACATCGGACGCGTTCTCGGCGAACATTGTCTCTCTTTTACAAGCAGGTTGCTTTTGTGGCTCGATCGCAGTCGCACCGATTGGAGATCGATATGGTCGAAGGATCGCCCTCATTTTTGCTGGAGTGCTCTTCTGCATTGGTTCTCTGATGCAGACTGTTAGCTTCGGCAATGTCGCTGCAATGTTCGTTGGACGAGCCATTGGAGGCTTAGTGAGTCGCAAAGAATTGTTCCGATAACTGGAGCTTTACTAATCAGCCTCAGGGAGTCGGTCTTGCAAGCGGACTCGTCCCTTTGTATGCAGCAGAGCTCTCGCCACCCGCTATTCGAGGTAGAATGGTAGGCATCTATGAGATCAGCGTGCAAACCGGAACTTGCATTGGGTTCTGGATCTGCTATGGTGTCAAGTTACACATGAAGGCCAACTCCGCACAATGGATCACCCCTTTCGCCGTCCAGCTCATCCCTGGTGTACTTCTCATACTCGGTATGATGTTTGTGCCAGAGTCGCCAAGGTATGTAAACTCTCAATAAGCTGGAAACCATCCACCTGGTTGCTAACGCCTACGTCGCAGATGGCTCGCTCAACACAGATCTCGCAGCGCCGCATCGGAGGCACTAGTAAAACTCAGATGCCTTCCTGTGGGTCACCCATACCTCGAAGAAGAGCTCTCCTGTATCATGGATGCCGTCAACGACAGCAGGGACCGCTTCGGTGAGAACGGTATGCTCTCACAATGTAAAGCACTCCGCACTCCAAGCAACCGCAAACGCATCTTTCTCGGAGTCGCTGTGTTCATCTTCATGCAATTTGCGGGTTCGAATGCTATCAACTACTACTCGCCGCGCATCTTCAAATCGGTGGGTCTAACGGGGTCATCTACAAGCTTGTATGCTACCGGCATCTACGGGATTGTTCGCCTGGTCTGCGTTATCATCGCTATGCATTACGTTGTCGATCGCTTTGGTCGAAAGAACATGCTGATGGGAGGCGCACTGGTTATGCTGATCGCAATGGTGAGTGTTACAGAACGCAATCTGACAATACCGCCAACTTGTCTCTGACTTCACATCTTGTAGTGGTACATCGGCGCATACATCAAGATTGCGAACCCAAGCGAAAGCAGCAGCATTTCCTCAGGCGGCTACTCTGCAGTCGCCTTCATCTACGTGTTTGCGGTAGGCTTCTGCTTCAGCTATGCGGGTAAGAGATCAACTCAAATTGATATATGAGACACTGTACTGACCTATATCCTTCGCACTACAGGAGTTCCATGGATCTACTGCTCGGAGATCTTCCCATTGCACATTCGCGGATTAGGTTTAGCGATTTGTACAGCCACCCATTGGCTATTCAACTTCGTTATTGCAAGATGTGTGCCTTATATGATCACCAATATCGGGTAAGTGAATAACAGTATTGTCACGCAGAATACCTATGCAGTGATGCTAATTTCTCCATAGATACGGAACTTACTTTGTCTTTGCATCGTGCATTACGCTCTCCATACCTTTCGTCTACTTCTGCCTACCAGAGACCAAAGGCCTCTCACTTGAGGAGATCGACGTCTTGTTTGATGGACCGTCCCGCGATGTCACAGATATCGCGATCGAGGAGGGTAAAGGCATCGATGAGGGTGGATCTCAACACGTCGAGCGCACAGATGCGGCGGCCAGATGAAATATAGTACATTCGTCTGCGGAAGAGAAAAAAGCAGGCGCTTGATAACGATCAATGAAGCTACCACGAATATGATAAGTCTTTTTTTCATCACGCCGATATGATTTTATATCAGTAGATTAGCTCAGTTGGGCGAAGTACAACGCTACCCTCGACAGTACGTGTATGACTTGACACATAAGAAATTGGTGTAAGTCGATCCGTAGAATTATCTTCGTGCCATATCAATACACTATCTTGACAGACTACTGGTTCATGGCGTTCGGCTGATACCAGTCATATCCAGAAGCATTGAAGCCAAACAAAGTATCATCAAACATGCCTAGGGCCCCGCTATTCACAGATCCTTGCGCGCTCGCCAGATCGCCATTGTTGTGTCCCATATGATGGGCACTTGCGGTGTTCATCATGGGCATAAATGCTGTGTCCTGTTGACCGAACTGCTGTTCTTGCATGAAGCTGTGGATTATCGTATCCACGTCAAGCCCAGGCACAAACTGGCCTGCCACCATTGTTGGTTCAGGGTTGTTGTAGTCACCTGCGCTTTGTTGGTAGGGTGAGAGGTCCATAGAGCCTCGATATGTCGCGACGCCTTCGCGTGAATCTGATGCATTCTCTGAATTTGAAGCAGCCTGATAGTTGCTGGAATCGTCTGATGGCCCCGATCGAGTCGTGTCTGGAGAAGTGACAGAAACGTTCATGCGCTTCATGAGTGCTTCGATGACGATCGATGCTTTGCGGACTGCGTAGTTTGTTGCGGAGTTCTGATCGAACACTCGCAAACATGTGCGCAGGTGATCATGCGCTTCTGACGAAGAAGCTCGTGTGGCAGCTATGCGCACATGTATCGTCGCCGCAACGTATGTCGCTAGTACCGGGTCAGTATATTGTCTTGCATATGGAGGGAACTGGAACTGAAATGCAGCGCACATACCATATGACATGAGATAAGGAGCTCTACCCATAGAGAAGGATCGGTCGTAAAGCCTTACGAGCTTCACAATGTTCATAGCAGCTTCTGTACAAGCTGCAAAAGACGATTTTGAGGTTGACGGCAACGTCATGTGCAATTGGCCATCAGCAACGAGAGGGCGGTGAAGCAGTACTCTGAGAGCATTCCACATCGCTCTATTGACGGTACTATCAGCTTTTGGGTTTCTAAGTATAGTAGATCCATACTTACTGCAGA
This sequence comes from Cladosporium colombiae, assembly GCA_026122715.1. Classification (NCBI taxonomy): domain Eukaryota; kingdom Fungi; phylum Ascomycota; class Dothideomycetes; order Cladosporiales; family Cladosporiaceae; genus Cladosporium; species Cladosporium colombiae. The sequence goes on along the minus strand of JAKZFA010000001.1, from coordinate 1,519,456 downwards.
GAGAAAACATGCGGAGGTGGAAGGTTGGTCCTGCTGCCTCCTTCTCGCAGATCGATTGTCAAGTGTTTTGGTAGCTCGATCATCCATGTTTGTAGGCGCGCTTCAAGCGATTCGAGATCATGCACAAGCTCATCTGTTCCTCTCTTCTCTTTCCCTTCACAGTACATCCTATCAAGGACGTCGTGGAGGATGATGCAGAGTCTGCAGAATTCTTTGAAGGTAGAGACACTGTAGCTAGGTGATCCAGGATAACTCGTTCCATTTGTGTAGGCGAAAGGATGCCAGTCTTCCAGCTCTTCGTATGTGTCCATGAAAGTGATTGGTACCTGGCCTTCCAGAGCTCTCAAACTAGCCCGGCGACCTTGGTATAGTGATTGCATCTTGTCAACGACGAATGCTGACCAATAGACTACGATGAGAACAAATATTAGCATTGTACACGCTAGAGCTCAAGCTGAGGGTTGTGCAAGATCTTACCTCGACGACGTATCTCAAGGTCTTCTTCCGATAGACGATGCATGTTGGGCATAAGAGTCGCATCTACATGTAAACCTAGGTCGACAAGCATTCGAAAGGCGGTGCCTGCATATACCCAAGCCGCACTCTGTTCGTCACCAAGCGCGAACAGCGAGTTTGACATCTGTAATAGGGCTTGTATGGTGGTGATCTCACTATGATCAAGCGCCTGCCCTAGAAGATCGCGCACTCGGTTTCGAAATTGCCAACCAGCCGTCCTCACATCGCTAGGGTCTTTTCGCAACTCTAGCCTCGGGCTGAATTTCGAGGCGCCGTAGTAGATGGCATTGAGAAGAATCTTAGAGAAGTAAGGCCCACCACAGGCCATGTCCCGCATAAATGCAGGTCGATAGGTCACTAGGAAAGAATGATGCTGGCGGTTCCAGTGCAAGTTAAGCAAGTGTAGACCCAGTTCTGCCTCTACACCGTCGAAGTCCAGCTTGCCTGCACGAGCGTTTATGCCTTCATATTGTCGTTGTTCGGCGGCTGCAGCTACAAGAAGTTTCGGCATCCACGCCTCCCGTTCTTTTGACAACCAAGACCTGGACTGGTGATCCGTTCGTACGGCGTCATCGAATAGAGTACTTGTTGGTCCATGGTAAGTTGAAGCACCACCAGTGGACCGAGGAGTGTCGATTGGTGTTGTTGGATCTCGATAGACATCTACATTTGGAGGCGCCATGCAAGATGAAGGCGTGCTGCCGACTACTGATTGCTGCTGTGCAGCATCTTCAGGAGTATGGTGCTCTTGAACATCGACACTGGTACTGTGTGAGCCTCCTGTTGTGGCTTGTTCGCGCAAACGTCGGTTCTCTTCCATCAATGAGTTGATGGCGGCATTGGTGGGACGTGCTCTACGTGCAGAGCCAGCAAAGACGCATTCTTGATCATAGACCTCACAATTCTTGCAGCGTGGCCGTTCTCCCGTGCACCGCATCTACTCCCTGATCAGCACGCCTCTTGCGTATTGCAGACGTTCACACGTGGGACGGACCTTTCGCTGCCGGCAGTAGGTGCAGGCTCGCTGAGCACGAACCTGGCGTCTCTCTGGGGCCATGCTGTCAATCGATATTTGCCGCGGATGGTATCTGGCCTTCCACGAAATGGAGACGATGGGTTGAGACTCAAGGAGGTCGAAACTGCCCGCACCGTGGACACAACGCCACCTTGATTGCCACGGCTGATGATTGCCCGCGGATTTTCGGCAAGCTCCGAATGTAAGATATCCGGTTGAAATCTAGTCGGCTACTGCATCTCTACTCTCACCACCTTATGATAACAATCCGACTGTACTGATTCGTAAGTATGCGCAAGACCTTACATACTTTTGGGACAATGGGAAGCAAGTAGTAATGGCAAGAAAACACGTCTTTGGCACGTGGAGTCAAGCAACGTAAACAAGAAGTCCGAGAGATTCGGAAACGGTTTCGGAAGTCGGTTCAGCCTCCAACTGCCAGTCGATCTAGAATCTGCCCATTTTAGTTTACACAGGACCTGGTCGTACTGTAGACCGGTGACAGCGGCCGTTGGGAATATAGTGCATACATGAGTTACATGTCCGGTCAGTCAGTCCTAAAAGGCCAAGGCGTACGGTGTCCGCAGGCGGACTCTTCGCGGATAATATACCGGGTGTTGAAGTGCCGTACAATTCACAATCGATCCGCGAGTCATGAATTGATCGATCCGACATGCCCGAAGCTTGTGGAGGAGCGTCATTGTTCTTCACTCTGTTCGTAATGTTAATTTCCGCAAACTACGTGATGGAAAACAATATATGTGCAATTGCATGGGTATTCTGCAAGACTAAAAGAAACCAAGGACCTTCTCATATATCGAGAACACGATGCCACCTGAGAGCACCAGTCTACCTAGCCGCATCGTACTTCCTCTCCAGAACATACGCAGACCTCCATCCTGCCATGTGCCCCGGATGGCCACCAGCAGAGTCTCACCCTGGCTGCTCTGCGCGCGAGTTTTCACGGTGTCGAATGGTTGGGTCGCATACACAGTAATGCAGCCTGCAACCGCGCCCATCGCGAATGTCTCAAGAGTGCTCTTGGGCGCGTGGCCCATGTGGGTTGTGTATTGAGTCCGGAGCGCATTATAAGAACCCATCCTCACTGCTGATGTCGCCGATTGTTTTAACGTCGTGCTGATGAGGCCCCGGTATAGCCCAGCGATACCTTGCTCGCTTATCAGAATCTTGATGGCGTGAGGGCCAGAGCGGAACCTTTTGGCACCCTTCGCATCGTCGATCAAGGCTGTCTTGATGCGCTCAGTCGGTGTTACAGCGAGAAGGCTCTCAACTGCTCCAGCTGCCATGCCTGACAGAATGCCCCTCGAGAATGATAGCTTGCCATCCTTATCCACGAGTTGCTTCTTGATCGAGTCGAAAGCAAGGAATCGCACTCCGGCCTTCAAAGCAGTGCCGGCCACTAAGGTTGTACATCCGGTGTAGATGCCCGAAATGCCCTCCGCGCTGATCGTATTTCGTAGCATTTGGAAGACATTCCCTTGTGCGCCTGGAGCAGAGCGCAATTGAGCGCGTGTCTTTGCATATTCGAAAGGGTATGTGACTGTTGCCTCAACGCCGCCAGCGACGCTCCCAGCAAAGAGCGATACGAGTGGATGTACGTTCGCATTTTTGGTCTTCTGTTTAGGCACGTTCGCTTGAGGCACTGCCACTATGGGAGTGGTGGCGGCTTGCATGTTGTTGATTATGTCGATATGCTTGGATTTGGACCTTTTTGTTGTGTTGTGATGGAAGAGTTGAATCCTTGCAAAACTCTTGGAAATTATAGCATACACAGAAATAACGACTACGCATAGATCTAGAGTCCATCCGCCAGTCAGTATGCTGATTGTACATCCGCTGCACTTCTGCAATAACAACTGAGCCACCACGGCCAGTCGTACCCACGGGTTTCGCAGAATGTGTTGGCGATGCAATACCGGGAGGTTTCGGGCGTTTGACATCCAAAAGCCACGGCAAGTGATCATCCGTGGCTTCTACCGCATGCTGAGCACTCGCTTGCCGGCTCGAAGAATCGCCAAGCACATATTATGTGGGCAGAGCGTGCGCCAAGTAACCTTCATCGAACTTGTTCAACCTAGACCAGAGATCTTTTACTGCCCACGCGAGCGGGGTGTGCCCCATGGGGGACTCTGGGGAGGCCATGTGGCTGCACCAACGACCTTGGCGATGGGAACATGGGCGTATGTACTGCGGATGATGCCAATCCGCAAGAGAATACTAAAAGCACATTGAATCGCCTCGAGAATGCACACAATCATCCAGCACATCATCACATCAGCACTTCTCCCGAGGCGATTGAAACCTCCAGCAAAACCTCACTCAGCAGTCAACACCGAATTTAGCGGCCATGGCCACTGAAAAGAACGACACTATCTCTTCTGAGAAAAATGAGTTCGCCATCGCAGCAGTTTCAGGGACTGTCTCGGCGGCAGACATCCAAGCCAGATTCTCAACTCTTGAGAATCTTGATGAGACTCAGATGGAGGCTCTGAACAAGAAGCTTCTGCGACGCATCGACTGGCGCCTTATGCCAATGATCACGGTAAGTCATGGATACATATCATCACCCAATGCATGTTTGACTGATAGCAACTAGGTCATGTTCCTTATGAACTACCTGGACCGAATCAACGTCTCGAACGCTAGACTCGCGGGTCTTCAGGAAGACCTTGGTATGTCGGACACGATCTGGAGCGCCGGCATAAGTACGTTCTACGTCGGCTACCTCGTTGGCCAGCTCCCAGGCAACCTATGGTTAGCCAAAGTGCGCCCCAGTTTGCTTCTTCCCGGGATGATGATCGGCTGGTCCATCTGCACAATCTGCATGCCCGCATGCACATCTGGAGCCGGCTTCTGTGTTATTCGATTCATGACCGGTCTCTGCGAAGCTCCCTTCTTCCCAGGAATCACTCTCATGACCTCGTCTTGGTACACCAAAGCAGAGAACCCGATGCGCATGGCGATTTGGCACGCCGGTAACACCATCTCGAACATCATCTCTGGTTTCCTGGCTGCGGGTATCCTCGAGCACATGGGCGGTCTTGCGGGGCTTTACAGCTGGCAATGGTTCTTCATTATTGAGGGCGGTGTGTCTATTCTCATCGGACTTATGGCGTTCTTCGTCTTGCCAGACTGGCCTGAGAACACTAGGTGGTTGACTGAAGAGGAGAGGGAGATGGCACAATACCGTGTCCTACTCTCCAACGGCGGCAAAGAGGAGCAGCTTGGAGGCACCTGGGATGGCCTGAAGTCAGCGATCGCCGACCCCTTCACCTGGATGTTCTGCGGCATGCACTTCTCTCTCATCAACGCTCAGTCGTTCAAGGACTTCTTCCCATCTGTAAGATCACACTTCGTTCATAGCCACATCTTCGCGCTCGTTACTGACTTGACCACAGATTATTAAGACCTTCGGCTTCTCCACCTTGAACACATACCTAGTCCAGGCCCCACCCTACGCTTTCGCCTACGCCTGCGCCTGCGCCTTCGCCTGGAGCTCCGGCAAATTCAGGGAATCGTGCTACCACATCGTCCTCCCAATCGTCGCCTCCGCCGTCGGAATCTCCGTCATGATCTCTACTCCCAACGTCGGCGCTCGCTACTTCGGCGCATGCCTGTTGATCGCGGGTACTTACAACGGTCTCAACTTGCAGCTCTCCTGGGAAACCACCTTAGTCCCAGCACCGCGCAGCAAGAAAGCAGCTCTGATTGCCATTGCGAACTGTGTCAGTCAGAGCTCGCACTGGTTCTCGCCTTACTTCTTCCCGACCAGCCAAGAGCCGTTCTACAGACTTGGAGGTGGACTCATTCTGTTCGGCTGCCTTTGTACGGTCTTGCTTTGCTTCGCTGTTAAGTGGTGGGCGAAGAGACTTAACAAGAAGCTTGACGAGGCTGAGGGCTACAGTGAACACAGTGGTAACGAGAGAGGATGGCGCTTCGTGTACTAGAAGCGAGGGTTCTAGGAAATGGAAAATGTATTGCTCTACAATAGAGCGTTGGATGGTCTCACGATTGGGATATTTTTATGATGATTACACGGCTTTTGTTCTGACCTTTCTTGCAACGAATACGATAAATGGAGGCATTGAAACTTCGACTTACATCTCCGCCCGTATCAATCAATGTCCTCTCCGCTGAGATACTTCTTAGCACAAGTGTCCATTCGGGCGATTGAGATGCAATTGCCAGCAATTTCAAACGCCGACACCACCGAGGGCATCACTGAGAGGCTACCAAGGGTTGCTACATGTCTTAGTACTTGGGATGGTAATATCATCACAGAGAGATCTTCACACGAGTACAATCGCCGTCGAGTAAACGTTACGCACGACTATCTATGTCAGGAATTGGAATGCTAGTGTCATCGTGCACCGATGCTGAGAACGCTAAGCTCACCATTGAGACACCGCTAAAGCCTATCACACATCTCTGTGGCTGCAGCGGTAATATCGCCTCCGATCAACATTGAAACCACAATTTCTACCAGACTACCATCGAGATAGTCGACTCTAATTCAATCGAAAGCTTCCAAGATTCATTACACACGATCCATCTACACGCGTTCACGATGGTTTTGAAACAAGGAGAAGTGAACATCGGTTGAATTTGTACTCGATTCATGATACTTAGACATTCGGGATCCGCTAATGATCCATACTCGCATTCGCATATCTCGCATAACAAACACTTGTTCCCTCGAAGAGCCATAGAAAACCAATGCAGACACTTCGTTGCATCACAACTTGTCCCCATTTACTCATTATCACGCACATCGATGACAGTCTTCTTGAACTGCCTAGCCGGGATCCTGCGGTTGAACAGAATATCGAGCTCGCGGTAAGAGCGGTGCTTGAACTCCGGTAGGAAGAAGTACGCCATGATCCAGCAGACGAGAGCGGTGCCGCCCCAGACGTAGCCGCACTTTCCAGCCATGTTCCAGCCGGTGGTGTTGAGCATTTGGGACGCAAGGTAGATCATGGGTATCTCTGCAACATACTGTTCCATTCACTGTCAGCATTTGTCCTCATAGTTTGGTCGGATGGGTAGACTCACGTAGGCACCACGACCGACACCAGTGCTGAGAGCACGGAGACGAACCGAAGAGGCTTCGGCGATGATGGAGTAGGAGATCGGGCCCATAGCGCCAGCGAAAACGAAAGAGATCAAGATTCCCAAGATGGCTTGGGCGTAGTTGGTCGCGCTGTTCTGGGTGATAGAAGCGCAGATGCCGAGCAACACGAGAAGGGTGATGTTGACAGCAGTGCCCCACAAGTAAATGGTACGGCGGCCGAACCAGGCAGTAAGGAACCAGGAACCGGCATTGGCGATGAATCCAAGACAGCTGTTGATCAGACCAAGTTGGAAGGAGAAGTCGTGGCTCATGCCGGCCTCTGTCGAAGAAGTTAGTTGCGGTTATCGTTGTTTTGATGCAGGATACTTACGCTCAAAGAAGAATGTGGCCTGGTTGGCGATGAGGTTACCGGCGAAGTTCTGCGAAGCGTACATCAAACAAGTGATAGTTGTGCGCCTGAGGTCGGTGCCCTTGAACAAGTCAAGCAGGGTCGGGGTCCCGCCCAACTTAGCCTCGATCTCGACAGTGCGCTCGATCATGGCAAGCTTCTCTCCGTGGTTCTCTGAAGAGTTTCCAAGGCGCTTCAGGGAGTGGAGAGCTTCAGCAGTGCGACCCTTGCGAGTGAGCCACCATGGGCTCTCAGGGGCGAGGAAGATGAGGACCATGAGTGGGGTCTGTGTGAATTAGCTTTGTGCTCACTGGGATCGATTCCACGATAGATAGTCAGCTTACTGGGAAGATCCATTGCAGGGCAAGAGGCATGCGCCACGCCCACTCATCCTGGCGCTGGTTGTAGGCGTACGTAACACCGGCGACAAGGATACCGCCGATAGACCATGACATCTGAAGCGTGGCTGTGCAGGCACTGCGAAGAGCGAGTGGGACGACTTCACTAGCGTAGGCGGGAGCGTTGGCGATGAAGAATCCCCATGGGACACCCTCGAAAGCCTGACCAATGACGAGGACCTCGAGAGAGTTGGCCTAAGGTCAAAAAAGGTCAGATACTGTACCTCTAGGTCCGTATTGGTGTACTTACGAAGAAGGAGATGAAGATCGTAGCGTTCATGAGAACGAGGCCAAGAATGGTCGTCCAGCGGTACCCGAGAATATTCGTGATCGGACCAGCCATGAATACACCGACAAATGCACCGCACTGACCGGCCTGGAAGAGAGAAGACTGCCATTTTGTCTCAATGGCGTAAACAGGAGGCTCGACGCCGGGGTCGGATACGAGGACGCCGTATCTCTCCTGGAAGTGCTCGAGTGCGACGAAGTTGCCGTTCAAGAACATGTCGAAAGATTCCATGACGCTATAGACATGTCAGCCAAGCCCGAGTGTAGTCGCGACTCTCCATTGCTGTGATTCAGGATGTTGTCGCAACGAGGTAGATACTTACATGGTGAAACACATGACAAAGGCCCAGAAACAAGCCATCTTGTGGGTCTTGACAGCCTGCCAGAGGGTCTGGCCGTGCTCGGCATCTTCACCCTGGAAGGCATCGAGCATTAAGTCCTTGTTGACGAGGATCTCGGAGTGGAGAGTGTCCTTCTCCTTCAGCTGCTCGATGCCGACATCGTAGCGCTTTGGCTCGACCCCAGTCGACGACATCTTGATGTGTGCGTCAATGGGCTGTGTTCGATGAGGTTGTTTTGTCTGTGTCTCAATGGTTTGGATGTGCTAAAAGTCTATATGTCAATGGTCGGAGCAACGAAAGAGGGAAGATCAGTGGTGAGGTTGGAACACAGCAAGGGAGGAGGAAGCGAGCTTATGAGCTTGGGTTGCATTGCAGTGAGTGAGCGTACATATGAGTGTCAGCTGCCACTCGCGACAATTAACCAACCAACGCATCCACATCCCGACAGCCAAGCGCCTCGTGACAGACAAGAGCGCACACAGTCAAGAGACCTCAAGCTTTGCCATTCCAATTGAAGCTTGTAACTTGACCCCTGCGTAGGATTGTGGCGCCGCCTTCACTTGGAGATTCGTGGAATACAAGACGCTCCCCCGCATCTCGCATGCCATCTTCGAGAACATGGAGGCGGAAGGAAGCGACGCTTAGCTGCTATGGTATTAGCAGTCACCACATTCTTGAGAGCATGTTACAGTTTAGGTCGGGACTCGCGTGCCCACATCATCGTCCACCGGCGGAGTCAGCATCTGCTTTCATCTTCACTTGATATTTGGCGGTCCCAATGAACCAATGCAGGGGCATTCGCGGTAACACACGGCATTGCCATGTGTCACACGTGGCGTACGAGATATTCGCGTGGTGTACAGGCTCGGGATTCGATTGACAAGGCATGAAAGCAGCCTGTCAGCTGTCGAGTCTTTTCGGCAAAAGAGCTCGCCAACCCTACTCGTGATATCGAGGCAGGCTAGTCAATACTCTCCACACCGGGTGGCTTGATGTTACACAGGTGAGAGGTGAGGTTACAGCCTTATCTGTGCCGTTTACAGGGTTCCCATACGGCATAGAAATCTTGTCTCGACCACATACTTTCTGGTAGAAAGGTCAATAAGTTGTTTGCTTCCGAGATGCGTGTACCTGTCAACAGAGCTGTGTCACATCCACAAGGTCCAGCAATCTGGATCGATACCATCTCAACGGCGAACCTGTGACCCGATAAATCCAATGCATCCTGCCAGTTCATACCAAGATGTTGGCTTGCGTCGCGTTACAGCCGCCGTGATGTCGTATCACCAAACATCCGAATCAATACAGGAACAATGATGTTACGACCAAATATCTGCATCGTCTTGAGATGCTCCAGTATAAGTGTCAAATTATATGATCGAACATTGTTCACTACAGGAGGACAAGCAAGAACGAAAGACGGCCTTTTCAATTTAAAGCACGCGCACTTCAAAAACACCTCGGCACACGCTTCTCCACGCGCGCGACCTCACATTTATCTCCAACCCCAAACCCACACCCAACCATGCCCAAAGCCCTCACCTTCAAAGGCGACAAGCCCAAACCCAAAAAGCGCAAACGCACGCAAGAGCAGAAAGACGCCGCCGAACATGGCTCTTCTTCAAACCAACTCGCGCCTTCGGGCGACCTCGCCGCCGAAGCAGAGCACGACGAGAACTGGGTCTCCGTCGACAACGTGAGCGACCTGGCCGGCCCAGTCATGCTGGTGTTCCCTTCAGAGCCCGTAATGGCATTGGCGTGCGACCAGCTAGGCGCCGTCTTCGCGAGCAAAGTGGAGAACATGGTCGAGGGCGTGGCTTCGAGCGCAGAACCGCACGATGTCAGACAAGTCTTCGTCGCGACACGCGTAGTGGGTAGTGAGACGGATGTTGTGCTGAAAGGATGTAACGGGCGGTATGTAACATGGGGAGAAAAACAAAACGATCGTATACTCTCCAGCAGTCTTCCGTGCTGACAGTGACACTTTCTCACAGGTATCTCGGCTGCGACTCCATCGGCACCCTCAGCACCACCCGCGAAGCCATCTCCCCCGAAGAAACCTTCCACTGTCTCCCCTCCCCCTCCCAACCAGGCCTCTTCACCCTCCGCTCCATGCGCGCGACCTACCTCAGCATCGACACCAGCACAACCCCGCCCTCGATCCGCGGCGACGCCGACGAGATATCTCCATCGACGGAACTCCGCCTGCGCATGCAAGCGCGGTTCAAGCCGAAGAACAAAGACGAGAAAGCCGAGAAGGTGCGGGCGAAGATTTCTAGGAAAGAGCTGGAAGAGCAGGCGGGGAGGCGGTTGGAGGACGAGGAGGTGAAGATGTTGAAGAAGGCGCGTAGGGAGGGGGATTTCCATGAGGCGATGCTTGATATCAAGGTCAAAGGGTCGCATGATAAGTTTTCGTAGATGTGTGTGGATGATTTTGATGCATGTATGAATACGGCAGGTTGGGAGTGAACCTATCCCATGTGTCTGTGGGTGGCGGATATTGGGTGGAGCAACCTGTTTCATCAAGCCTCTTCACTACAAGTATAACGCAATTCAACTGATACGACGAACGCAACAACAGCAAAGGCGAATAGAAATACATGATGGTATGACTGTATGTGCAAAGAAAATGATTATTCATGATGATGGTAATATCTACAAACAAAACTGTGGCACGACTAGCCATCGATCTCCATCGCCTCGGCCTTCGCTCTCGGCTTCCTGCTGTACAATTCCGCGACCGCACGGTACATGTCTCTGACGGAAGGCAAAGCGACACCCTGGCCAACATCGAAGATGCCAGCGAGCTGTTCAGGGCGAACAACTGGACGATCGTCTTCAGTCTCGTCCAGGGAAACACCTTGCTGGACGCCTCCGGTGGTCGGGACGAGCAGATTGGGGACGGCGGTCTTCTGGGAGGCAGAAATGGCCTTCTCGGATTCAGCGGTGGCAGCAGCGCTGGCGAGCTTCGACTGCATGCCGGTCTTGCGGGTGGCGCCCGTCTTGATCAGCATGCGGACGGTGGCGTCTGCGAACAGGAGGACGTAGCCTCTGGTGCCCTTGTTGGCCAGCACAGCGGCGACAGGTGCTGCCAAGGTTTCCCTGTGCAGACTCTGGGCGCTGTGAGGTTCGAACACTTCCACGCTTCCTCGGCCTCTCTTAGTTTGCGGCACAATGACTGCGAATGTGCTCTCCTGGTGGTTGACTGCTAGCAGGGGTCGGTCGCCCTCTTCGGCGATCTGGGGCAGAGTGACGTGGTGGTGCATCTTGTCCTGTACCAAATCCCAGACACGGATGCTCTCACGTGACAGAGCGACAAGGTAGCGATCCATGAAACCAATGCCGGAGAGATCGGCGGCGAAGACGTTGTCCTTGGAAACCTTGACCTCACCAGCGTGTGCATCAATGAGGTGAGCCACAGGAGCATCGGCCATGAAGTCGTAGCACACAGCAGCAGCGATCGTAGAGCCATCTTCGGAGAAAGCGAGATGAGCGCTGGTGGGTCCCATAAGCTCCGCCTCAACGCCATCCTCGCCATCCATCGGGCTGTCAACACGGGCAAGCTGCTTCTCGAGCTGAATGTTGTGCCTGCACGTCCACTCGGTCACGTCATTGCCCGACTCGTCCTTCAACGGCATGCCGTATCTGATGCGAGTCTTGGGCCTCCAGGTCTTAACAGCAGCATCTTCGCCAATGGTGACAAAGCCGCGTGAAACTGGGTTAGCGATAAGACCCAACACGCTACCTGCTCCAAGACTATCTTCAGCAGCACGAGAGTGAGGAGCGTCCACCCTTGTAGTAAGTGTCCAGACACTCTGTGTGGAGTCCCATTGCCAGAACTTGAGGTGAACCTCACGTCTCTTCAGCTGCTCTTCTTCAATCTGGTCCTCATCCGCCGCCAAGTATTGCACATCAGACGCAGGCGGCAGCCACTCGTCCACTGTAGCGAGCCACTGACCATCCTGGCTGACGGCTAGGAAGGCGACATCGGGAGGGTTGATAGCAGTGCGTTCAGGACCAAGGTTGAAGTCGGTGACGTTGTTTCTGGAGAGAGCTTGTCGGCTGATGTGGCGGGAGTTGTGGAAGTCGAAGGCCTGCAAGAACGGCCTCGCTGCAACGTCTTGGCTGGTTTTGGGTTGAGTTGCAGGGACGGTCAACAGGAGCTGGTCGTTGTGTTGTGGGTGCAAGACAGCGGTGACATCGGCCAGATCGGCAGCCTCGTAGGATGCGCCCAACTCTTGCGGTGGCACTGGCATTTGGAGACCAGCGAAGTTGGCCACAGGCTTCAATTCGCTGCTTGACAACACCATGATAGAGTTGTCACCCATCTGCACAGAATACCTGTCGCCCTCTGGGCTGACGACAAGACGCTCAACTTCAGAAGTCAAATGAGGCAGGAATTGCTTCTTGCCAGTCTCGAGCTGCCATAGCACCATGACTGTCTCTTTACCTCCAGAAATCAGATATTGGTTGTCGGGTGTGAACTTGACGGCAGAAACGGCGTCACGGTGCCAGTGCAAGATACGTGGTGACGGCAGCTCCTTGCCATTGAAAAGGCGGGTCACATCCTCGTACAGGTGGATCTGACCATCCGCGTTACCGAGAGCAAGACGCAATCCTACGGGTGTACCAGGTTGACCGTCACGCTTTAGCGCGCTGTGTGCGCAGGTAAGAGATCCAGAAGTCGCAAGCTCAGCCCAGATGAACTCGTCGACAGAGTTCGCTTTCCGCCTTCCAAGCACAACGGCACTGGGTCCAGTAGCCAACACAAACTCAAGGTTGCCAATGATGTGAGCGTCTTCGAGCACATGCTTCGTCTTGTGAACAATCTTGTCTCCGATGTAGATGTTGCTGGCCTTATTGGACACAGTAAGGATGACGCGCGCGATGCTCTGCTTCTTCGCATCAGGTGATTCGGTGTATGAGGCGGAGTAGGACTTCAAGGCGTTGGCCGGTGAAGCCTTGACGACCTTGGTCTTGTTTTGTTCCCAGTCCCACGTACTAATGTTTCCGGTGCTGTCCAAGATGCTGATGGCGGACGAACCAGGCTCCTGGCAGAAGCCCACCACAGTGCCCTCGACCTGGAGCGCCTGAACTGCCAGCGAGGTCTCTAGAGACAACACCTGGACCTCCCGGGCGGTCGCCGCTGCAATGTATTGTTCGCCGGCCGAGTCGTTGACGAAGATAGGGTCGCGCTCGATGTATCGTCCCGCCGAAGCCGCCGACAGTGTCCACGCTGAAGACTTGCCGGTCTGGCTCTTAGCGATGGCGGAAGGCTTCTTCGCGGACTTGAACTTGGCGGCGGTCTGTGGTGTCGCGGCGATTTCGGCAACCTTTGCCTCGTGCTCGAGATGTCTCCTCGCTTTTTTCTCCGCTCTGCGCTGACGCCTGCGCTCCTCGTCCATGGGTGTCTCCTGGACGGCCGCGACTGAGGGCGACTGGATTTGCTTAGACGGGGTCGATGCCGCAAGTTTCTTGTCCTGTGTGCTGCCGATCTTCGCAGAGACCGGCGTCTGCTGAGCCTCCTGCTTCAGCTTCTTCTGCTCCTTCTTGCTTAGGCTCCGTTGCTCTTTGGGTGTGTCATCGCCTTGCTTCTTCGCACCCTTCTTCGCGGATCCAGTGGCGGGCGTGCTGACGGCAGGGTGGACGGCGCCTTTGCCAGTCTTGACGGGCGTCGCATTGTTGGAAGCCTCTTTCTTCAGGCGCTTCTGGTTGGTGGCAGCAGGGCTTTCGTCGACGCTCTGCTTGCGCTTCTTGCCAGCGGCATCCAGAGAAGTCCTTGGGCCAGCCATTGTTGTGTGTGTTGGCTCTCGCACGTGCGGTGCTTTGCTCAAAAGGCTGCGAGCTTCGTCTTGACCTTTGCGCTAGACACGGCTTCAACTTTTTCGAGAGCCTAATCCACAAGGGTCTGTGCCTTCCAGTCGGCTCGGCTTTCGACAGGGCCCTCGGACAGTTCTTGCGCGCAAGTCTGTGTACGCTTTTCCAATGGCAACGGCAAGAGTACATGTATCCAGTTTCGGAGGCAGACGGTCCTGGCACTCTGGATCTTGAGTAATAGCGGCAGCATAAAAAGCATCTCAATGGCTAGTATGCTCCTAAGATCCCCTAAAGCCATTGAAGAAAGCATAGAGGAATGTCGATGAAGCGCCAGTGCTCGATCGTACACAAATTTGAGCGCAAGTGCTGTTTGCTTGGGGTTGTTAGGGTTGACATCTCTGCCGTGTCAGACGAGTGAAATCGTCTGATTGACATCTACATCCTAATGAAGACCTTGTGTTGTTGGTGTATGGCTTTCTCGTCGGGAGCTTCTAGGGTTTGTGGCATACCTGTGGTTCAAGATAGCGCAGGAACGATGGCATTCGCTCAATGGCAAGCACGACGCTTGGTATCGACCGCCAACGTCTGCAGACGAACACCTTCGTTAGACCTCTGTCGAGGTGGCGCATACACCTCCCGCGCGGTCATACATGCCCTTGATCTGCAATATATGCAATCAAAGTGGCTCTATATTATACCGGAAGAAATACTGTTACAAGGATATATATCTCAAAAGCAAGTAGATTTCAAATCACCATCAAACCTCTAACAAAAAGCCCCACGGGCTCACAACTGATCTTAATGTTCTACGAGTAGACATTGCCCAAGTTGTGCTCTTTGATGTAGTCACCACCCTTCTCTGCCCACTCGGCCTTTGAGACGAATGTGTTCCGGCTCTCCTTCGTGCTCGCCCACTTCGCCGCGCCCTTCCACGCATCCAGAATAGGATCCTTCGCGCGTCGTACACCCAGCTCAATCTCAGCAGGGAGCACAGAGCGCAGCTCCGATCGCAAGCGTTCCTCGAAGCCCTGGAACATGCTGTAGCCGCCTGTGAGGAAGATGTCTTTGCTCACGCGAGCGGCAACGCTAGTGTTGTTGGCTGCGCTTGCCGCGCTGATGTCGTTCACCAGGCGCTGCATGAGGATGTCTTCTGCGATCTCGGTCAAGCCGGCTTGGTCGACGCCTGCAATTGACGGCTGGAAGACGACTTCGGGCACACGGATACGCTCGACGTTGAGATGGAACTGCGCGGATTCTTTCGCGCTCTCCGGGTCGAAAGGCCAGGGTCCGCGCGCGAAAGCGTGCACGAGGGATTTGGTCCAGTCGCGCTGGGCTTCTTGTGTGCTCTGCTCGGTGAAGTCAGGATCGTGAAGCAGGAGTTGAGCTTCGACGGCTTTGAGGTCTTTGCCAAGATCTTCTTCCTCCTCGTCTTCCTCGTCGTACCCTTCCTTTCCGACGGTGATTTCGCGGTACACGTTCCAGGCGTCGGCGTCGTCGCCAAAGTCCTCGTCGTCGTCCTTACCACGGCGGCGTTTGCGACCGGGCTTCTCATCTGCGGCGAGAGTGGTGAGGGTTTTCATACGCTGCTGAGCAGCATGGGACTTGCGATTGCCAAGGTCGACCTTCAGGCGCTCGCGATCCTTGATCTTTTGGATGGTAGCGTAACGAACAGCACGGCGCTCAGCGAGCCAGCCTTCAAGATCGTTCTCACGACGCTCATCATCGAGTCGCTGTATCTCCGCTTGTCGTGCCTTCTCGGCTTCCTTTTCTGCTTTTGCGCGAGCGCGGGCGTCATGGTTCGCCTTGAGCAATTTCTGCTGACGCTTGGCTTTAATGCCATCCTCGTCGAGCTCTTCGTCGGGGATGTCGAGCAAGGGGTAAGTCGGTGGTTCATCTGCTTCCTCTTCCATATCACCCACGTCTTTGTTTCGCTGCTTGCGAATCGACTTCTCCATCTCCTTGATCTTGCGGTCGAGGGCTGCTTCGTCTTTAAAGTCGTCATCTTCGTCCAGGATCGCGCGCGCCTCCTTCTTGGTCTGCGCTTCGCTGATGCGTAGTTGGAGGTCTTTGAGATACTCGAGCTCTTCTTCCTTCCTGATGAGTTTGTCCAGACGCATCTTGGCTGCCTGCTCTTGCAGCCTTCTGCCGCCTTCCCTACGCTTCTCCTCTGCCCTCTTGATTTCCTCTTCTGTCTTCTGGATGACCTCTTTTTCCTGGTATGGTAGCTGCACAATCTGATCTCTATCCTCCAAGCCGCTCCAGTCCAGCATTTGAACCATTTCACGGTCGTAATCCGTTGAGACATAGCAGTGCCGTTGCAACAAGGTCTCGAGCTGTGTGTCCGTAACTTTGCCCGTGGTCAGAAGACCCGGGTATTTGGCTTTGAGGAGTGATCTCATGTATTCCACGCAGTGGTTTCGGCCCCAGTCGAGTCGTGTCGCATGCGACAAGAGAGGTTGTTTGTCCACGACCGGTATGAGATGTGTGCTCATGTGCGCACTTGATACGACGAGACCAGTGTTGCCGCCATTGTAGTCGTAGCTGAACAGCGAGTCGACTCCATAGGCCGCGCTAGGAACGCCATATAGCTCGAACAAGATTTCGTTCATCACCCTCCTCGAGTATCCCAAGTTGGCGAGTGGCTCGGTCATGACCACTGGCCTGTCCACGTTGCCCTTACGCCCATCGATACCCAGCTTGCAGAAGACATAATCCAGCACGCCTTCCTGTACGTCCCAGTTGTTCACGATGTTGCTTCCAGGCTCGTATATGTTCTTGGACTGTCCGCGCGCAGTGCCGTCAAAGAAGATCTCGGAGCCGACGAACATCAGCTTGCGATTCAGTTTGCGATCCATGTAGCGCGCCATGAGTGGTGGGATCTGGATGCGCGGCGCGGTATCGTGCTGCCAGCCCGCGCGCACGGAGGAGCTGCCATTGTCGATGACGATGGCTGTGTTTGACGTGCTTTGAGAGTAAGTCGAGGTGTCTGTGGGAAGCTTGCCATGGTAAGGCGGATCGCTGGGGCTGGAGATGTTGGTGGGTGATGACTTGGGCGAGTTCTGGCCGGAGGCCTTGGTGATGCGCACGGTGTAGTGAGGCATGGCGGGTGTGGTGATGTGGTATTATATCATGGTATGGTGAGGTGTCGAAGGCGCATAGATGAGCAGTGTAAGAGTGGCGGTGGCAGGAGTTGGATTGTGAGAGGGAAGGGAGTGCTATCGAAGGGATTCTCTGTCGCATGCATTCGCTGCTAGCTCGCGACCACTGCTTGCTGATCTACACGCTTGCACCAGCCTGTGCTTGAATCCATCTAACTTATCTCGCGCCAGCCAGCCAGCCAGAACTCTGGGGTAATTGACGAACACGCTCATATGCTTTTCCTCATACCAAGACACGCATCGCCCCTAGCCCGCCAACTGATGGCCCAGCAAACATAGTATTTGAATAATCGGGTTCACATGCGCCAAACAAAATTTCGTCCGGACTAGTCGTTGGCTTATCACGCCGGCTCCTTTAGGCTATCGGTGGCTATCATCATTATCGTTAGTGAAGAAGTTCAGCATGCGACAACGGGATAGCCAGCATGGTAATGCGTTGTTTGATGGACTGACCTTCCAGATGGAACAACACGTTTGATTGATAGTTTTTGAACATCTGTGCCACAAGCTCGACGTTCATGTTTTGCACGTTGATCTCCTGTTGTTTGGTCAGTTCCATGCTCAAGTTGGCCATGCGAATCATCATAATGCCTACCTGAAGACTCTTGTTCAACACCATGACAGCTTCGTTGAGCTTCTCCTACGTTTGCGCATCAGACTATGCCGTGATAGATCACACGGGATCAAGATACATACGACATTGGTGATAATGCGCGACAGCAGCTGGCTCTGTTGATGTTCGTGGGGGCTCTCCTGATAATCAGTCAGATCTCTGCTCCCGGATTATGCTCAAGGGGAGGTCGACGCATGCCATCGCGAGTTGTGAGTTGTGGATAGTCCGTGCAACACTCGTCACTTCATTAATTTGAAGTGTATACCTCGATGTTTTCGAAGGTCGCGCGTTTGGCGTTCCCTTGCTCTCAGTGGGGAATCGGGCTTGCTTTCACTCGACGCCGCGACTCGACGCCGCGACTCCACGTGCCGATAAGCGATAAGAAAGTCAGCTCGAAGACTCAAGTACTCGTCATACGCCGTCTTAGTTCCTAAAGTGGAGTGCGGTGTCTCTGAGATTCAAATGTTGAAGGGCTGCTTGCCTTCCTCTAGACCAACACAAGATTACACTCGACATCAATCATGTCGCCCTCGGCAGATAATGCTGCCTCACAATGGCTAGAACAGCTTGCTGCTATGCGGGCTGCTATCGCAGAGCTGAAACTACCACAAGCAAACGGCAACTCTAAGGATGCCTCCTACGATGATGACTATGGCTTGGACGACGATGACCTCTCACCCGCCAGTGGTAGCGACGACATCTGGGATATCATCAGCGACGAAGATGAAGACGACTTTAGCGAGGAGAGCCTGGAGCCCGCATTCGCATATCACCAGGCAGAACATGAGGAAGCCTCAAGCCCCGTAGGTTCAAGAGGATGGCTGAGAAATTGCTGCGTGGATATTTCCAGCAGAGGAAGTGGACTGGATGCGGACACTTTGGAAGAGCAGATCACCGCGGTCCTCATGTCTGACAGCACCGACGACGAATTGCAAATGACACTGGCCGATATCCTGGGCTTCGATGAGCTCGAACTGGTCTCGGACGTGATCAAATACAGGAAGCAGATAACATCGGACACCAGCAAGCCGCCATCTGGCCTCTTGACTAAAGCCGAGCGTGATGCTCGACTGCGACAACAGGACCGCGAACACAAAAGTGCTCCCTTATCTGAGGCCCAGATCCGCTCTGGATCCGAGTACCCACATGTCTACAAGGCGAACGATGCCGGCAACACCTTGTCTGCGCACGGAAAGAAATATGCTTTGCCCATGGGTAGCGAGCGTATAGAGAGGGAGAAATACGAGGAATACTCAATTCCTGCTGCCAAGGTGGGCACACTGGGCCAAGGCCGAAAGCTTGTGGAAATAAGTGATATGGACGGCCTTTGCAGAGGAACATTCAAGGGTATCAAAGCTCTCAATCGCATGCAGAGTCTGGTCTATCCCGTGGCGTATAACACCAGCGAGAATATGCTGATCTGTGCACCTACTGGTGCAGGTAAAACAAACGCTGCCATGCTCACGATTCTCAACACGGTGGCAAAGAACATCCACCCCAATCCCATCGAGGAACCGGACGCCACAGACTTCGCAGTCCACACAGATGATTTCAAGATTGTGTATGTGGCGCCAATGAAGGCTCTTGCTGCCGAAGTGACAGACAAACTAGGCAAAACACTGGCATGGCTCGGCATACAAGTCCGTGAATTGACTGGAGATATGCACCTCACTAAAGCAGAGGTCATGGCGACGCAGATCATTGTTACCACACCAGAGAAGTGGGACGTCGTCACTCGCAAGTCCACTGGTGATACCGAACTCGTGCAGAAAGTGCGCCTCCTGATCATCGATGAAGTGCACATGTTGCACGACGCCAGAGGTGCTGTGCTTGAGTCGCTCGTTGCTCGTACAGAAAGACAAGTGGAGAGCACGCAGTCCCTGATTCGTATTGTCGGCCTCAGCGCTACTTTACCAAACTATGTCGACGTCGCGGACTTCCTTAAGGTGAATCGAATGGCTGGCTTGTTCTATTTCGACCAGAGTTTCCGCCCAGTTCCTCTTGAACAACACTTCATCGGTGTCAGAGGCAAGCCAGGCTCCAAGACCAGTCGAGACAATGTTGAAAAAGTCTGCTTTGAGAAGGTCAAAGAGATGCGCGAACAGGGCCATCAGATCATGGTGTTCGTGCACTCGCGCAAGGACACAGTAAAGACAGCTCGTATGCTTTGGGACATGGCAACAGAGGAAGGTGTCACTGACCTGTTCGACCCAAGCAGCCATGAAGATTACACTAGCGCCCTTCGTGATGTCAGGCAATCCAAAGGCAAGGAACTGAGAGAGCTTGTGCAGAAGGGTATGGGTACTCACCACGCTGGTATGCCTCGATCAGACCGCAACATGGTTGAACGTTTGTTCGGAGATGGTGTGCTCAACGTCTTGTGCTGTACCGCCACCCTGGCGTGGGGTGTCAACTTGCCGGCCGCAGCAGTCATCATCAAGGGCACACAGCTTTACAGCTCCGAAGCAGGCAAATTTGTCGACGTAGGAATCCTGGACGTTCTGCAGATCTTTGGTCGTGCGGGTCGTCCACAATTCCAGTCCACTGGTATCGGCATGATCTTGACAACCCAAGACAAGCTGCAGCACTATTTGACTGCAGTAACGCAGCAACAGCCCATCGAGAGTCAGTTCAGCAAGAAGATGGTCGACAACCTGAACGCAGAGATCTCTTTGGGTACTGTTACTAGTGTGCCAGAAGCCATCGCATGGCTCGGTTACTCTTACCTGATCGTGCGCATGCGCAAGAACCCTCTTGCGTACGGCATTGACTGGGCTGAGATCAGAGATGATCCGATGCTGGTGCAGCGTCGTCGTGAGCTGATCATCAATGCTGCCCGGGTCCTGCAAACAAGCCAAATGATCATCTTCAACGAGACAACAGAAGAATTGCGCGCCAAAGATGTCGGTCGTATTGCTAGTCAATACTACATCTTGCAGACAAGTGTAGAGATCTTCAACACCATGATGAGTCCTCGCGCAACCGAGGCAGATGTCCTAAAGATGATCTCGATGTCTGGCGAATTCGACAATATCACATCTCGCGACACCGAAGAAAAAGAGCTTATGAGCCTGAAAGAAGGCTACGCTCCATGCGACATTGACGGCGGAATTGGTACCCAGCAGGGCAAGACGAATGTCCTGTTGCAATCGTACATCAGTAAAGCTAGGCCCGAAGACTTCACCCTGGTCTCGGACACTGCCTACGTTGCTCAGAACGCTGCCAGAATTTGCCGCGCATTGTTCATGATTGCGCTTAACAGGCGCTGGGGCTATCAATGTCAGGTCTTGCTCAGCATGTGTAAGAGTATTGAAAAGCGAGTGTGGCCTTATGAGCACCCGTTCAACCAGTTCGATCTGCCGCAAGCAGTGCTTCGCAACCTGGATGAGAAGGGCTCTAGTGCGTCAGTCGAAAGCATGCGCGACATGGAGGCTGCTGAGATCGGTGCCATGGTTCACAACCAGAAGATGGGCCATACTATCGGCAAACTGTTGGACAACTTCCCAACATTGAGCGTTGAGGCGGAGATCGCCCCTCTGAACAGGGACGTCTTGCGAATCAAGCTCTTTATCACGCCTGACTTCCGTTGGAACGACCGTCATCACGGCAAGAGCGAGAGCTACTGGATCTGGGTCGAGAACTCGGAGACAAGTGAGATTTACCATCACGAGTACTTCATTTTGGGTCGCAGAAAGCTTTACGATGATCACGAGCTGAACTTCACCATTCCGTTGTCGGATCCGCTACCCAGCCAGATCTACATCCGCGCAATTAGTGACCGCTGGCTCGGCGCAGAGACTGTGACTCCCGTGAGCTTTCAGCATCTCATTCGACCGGATACCGAGAGCGTCTACACCGATCTCCTCAACCTGCAGCCATTGCCGCTCAAAGCGCTCAAGAACCCGCTGCTTGAAGAAATCTACGGCAAGAGGTTCCAGTTCTTCAACCCTATGCAGACCCAGCTGTTCCATTGCATGTACCACACGAACGCCAATGTCTTACTAGGTTCGCCTACTGGATCAGGAAAGACAATTGCCTGTGAGTTGGCGATGTGGTGGGCGTTCCGCGAGAAGCCTGGCAGCAAAGTCGTTTACATCGCACCCATGAAGGCTCTTGTTCGTGAGCGTGTGCAAGACTGGTCTCGTAGGCTTACCCAGCAAATGGGTCTCAAGCTGGTCGAGTTGACTGGTGACAACACACCTGATACTCGTACGATCCGCAACGCTGACATCATCGTCACAACTCCCGAAAAGTGGGACGGTATCAGTCGTAGCTGGCAAACAAGAAGCTACGTTCAGCAAGTCAGCCTGGTCATAATTGACGAGATCCATCTTCTTGGTGGTGAACGTGGTCCAATTCTGGAGATTATCGTCAGTCGTATGAACTACATCGCGTCGCAGAAGAAGGGCGATGTGCGCATCGTGGGGATGTCGACTGCTTGCGCCAACGCTATGGACCTTGCGAACTGGTTGGGAGTGAAAGAGGGCTTGTTTAATTTCAGGCACTCAGTACGTCCTGTGCCGCTCGAAATTTTCATCGACGGCTTCCCAGAGCAGAGAGGATTCTGCCCACTCATGCAGAGCATGAATCGCCCGACATTCTTGGCTATCAAAGCTCACTCCCCCGAAAAGCCGGTCATTGTGTTCGTTGCGTCGCGTAGACAGACAAGACTCACTGCCAAAGATCTCATCAACCTGTGTGGTATGGAGGAGAATCCGCGACGTTTTGTCAAGATGTCTGAGGAGGACCTCGCCCTCAACCTCGCTCGTGTGAAGGATGATGCCCTGAGGGAATCGTTGAGCTTCGGCATTGGTCTCCATCACGCTGGTCTTGTCGAATCGGACAGATCGCTTGCAGAAGAGCTATTCGCCAACAATAAGATCCAAGTTCTCGTCGCTACAAGTACCCTAGCTTGGGGTGTCAACTTGCCTGCCCATCTTGTGGTAGTCAAGGGCACGCAGTACTTTGATGCCAAGATCGAAGGCTACAAGGACATGGACTTGACAGACGTGTTGCAAATGCTAGGTCGTGCTGGCAGACCTCAATTCGATACATCCGGTATCGCCCGTATCTTCACGCAAGACTCGAAGAAGGCCTTCTACAAGCACTTCTTGCACACTGGCTTCCCAGTCGAGTCGTCTCTGCACAACGTCTTGGACAATCACTTGGGTGCTGAGGTCTCCGCTGAGACTGTAGCGACCAAACAAGACGCTTTGGACTATTTAACGTGGACTTTCTTCTTCCGTCGCTTACACAAGAACCCTTCGTACTACGGTCTGGAAATTCCAGCGGACGAGAACAACAGCGTCTCGGCTCAGCAGGCGGCGAACGATTACATGATCGAGATGGTCGACAACTCAATGGCTGAGCTGGCCGAGTCAGGTTGTTTGACACTTTACCCCAACGGTGACGTTGACCCAACACCACTGGGTAAGATCATGAGTTACTACTACTTGTCCCACAAAACCATCCGTACCTTGGTCAAGCATGCCACTCCGGATGCCACTTTTGAAGAGGTTCTCAGCTGGATGTCCAGAGCCACAGAGTACGACGAGCTGCCCGTCCGACACAACGAGGATCTCATCAACGCCGAGCTTTCTTCCGCGCTGCCTCTGAAGGGAGACAACTTCGGTCTGCCGATGTGGGACCCACACGTCAAAGCCTTCCTCTTGTTGCAGGCACACTTCTCTCGCATCGATCTCCCCATCTCCGATTATGTCGGTGACCAGACATCCGTCCTCGACCAAGCCATCCGTATTATCCAGGCTTCGATCGATGTCCTTACCGAATTGGGCCATCTCAAGAGTTGTCGCATGATGATGACACTCTTGCAAGCTGTGAAGAGCGCTCGCTGGCCAGACGATGGCCCCTTGTCCATTCTTCCCGGCGTCGAGCCCGATGCCGAGAAGAAGCGCATGTCAAAGGCCTCCGCCAAACCAAAATCCATCATTGCAGCTACCACAGCTCCACGTGGCGAGATCGAGGCCGCCCTGAAGCAGCTCTCCCTGCCCGCGCCAACGCATGGCAAAGCTCTGAAGGCGCTCGCGCAATTGCCTCAACTCCACGTCGACGTCGCCAACGCTTCCGCCGCCAGCGTCTCCGTCTCCCTCGCAAGGCTGAACCCCACCCAAAACGACAAATACAACATCTTCGCGCCCCGCTACCCCAAACCGCAGACCGAAGGCTACTTCGTCATCGTCTCCGACGCCGCAAACGGCGACATCATGGGCCTGAAGAGAGTCAGCTGGCCCTCGCCGGACAAAGTGCGCAACCCCAAAGCAAACCCCAACAAGCCGAGCACGAAAGCAACGATCAGATTGCCGCCGAGCCACAGCGAGCGGAAAGTGAATGTTCAGATCGTGAGTGACAGCTACATTGACATGCAGTGGACGCTCGACGGCGTGGTTATCCCTGCGGAGGAAGTGGCGCCCGAGTCAATCTATGTGGAGGCTCCGGCTGGGAAGCCCGAGAAGCCTAGTACCTGAAGATGGGGGCACGTGCTGAGGAAGGAAGGGGAGTACTGAGTCGCGACCCAGGTAGACTATATATCTTTGTAGTCTGATCGATGAAAGTGGGCCTACAGTACCGCTGTAGCTTGCGTCAAACCATCTGTGCACTTTATCGCTTTATTTTGGTCCTTTTCCCAGCAAGTATGAATGCATCCTCCAAAGCTTTGCCAGTACATAGAGATCTCAATTCAATCTGGTTCTCCAAAGTCCTCGTTTCAATTCTCGTGGTATACAACAAAAGAAGTCTTCCAGGTTCCACCGAAATATGTAAAGTTTGGGTTTGAACGAAGGTAGAAATGCAAGACACCGTGGTCCGCAAGGTTTGAGTGGTTGGGGGGAGAATCGACTCTCTCTCAAGAACGTGTTAATGCACAGGCATGAAGGAAACTTGGCAGCAAGAAAAGAAAACCGGCAACAAGTGGTATCACAGACAAATGATCATCCCAAAATGCCCAGAGCTCATTTCCTGGAGCAAACAAGAAGGACAACCCAGCACCAGTCTGTGGCCAATGAGGAAAAGAAAAAAAAAAGAAACCCGCCATGATGGTCAACAAAACGCTAAGAGAAAATTGCCATGAACCAAAAGAAAAGGCGGAAAGACAGTAGGTTTTGAGGCAGTTCGATGCAGACGCAGGCCGGCCCGATCACGAGTCGCCGCCCTCGATCAACACGAGCGTGCTCTTGCGGTTCTTGCCCAGCTCCACGACCCTCGGCCGAAGCGGCTGCTTCACTTCCACCGCGTCTGCGACTCTTCGTCGGGCTTTCGAGACACTGACCTGGCGCGCGACGCTGACTTGGACGATTTGTCGTTCGAAGCGCTCGGTGCCGGTCGGGTAATTGCGTATCAGCTGAGGGCGCTCGTCGGATCTGGAAGGAATCGGAGGCGCGGGCGATGATGGGTCGTCTTTGGTGGAGATTTGCTTCGCTATCGAGGTTGCGGTCGCTTCTGCTGGTGGAGACGAGGGCGATCCGAAGATGGTGGTATTGATGGATGAGGCTAAGGAAATTGCCGTGTTAGGCGTCGGGGGGAGGGAGTTCTCGCTGAGGATGGAGCAGCGAGGGGAGCTTGATGATGTCGTAGATTTTGGGAGAGGGACGGCTCTGGCGGTAATGGGAGTCTTGACTTCGACAGGGACTGGCAACGGCGACTGTGGGTTTGACGGGGCGGTCATGGCACGCTTCGGAGGTCGAGGCCTGTGTGCCATGGGACCGTTGTACGCATTCTGGCCTTGTGTAGAACGGACCGTGTAGTTGCTGTTTGCAATGTGGATCGTGAGTGATGGCTTGCGGTTGAGACTGGGACTGGTCTTGCTACGCTGTAAGCCCACAGAAGACGGCTGCTGTTCAGAACCGATGACGGGCGAATTGCCCGTTTGACAGCTCACGCGCTTGCTTTGTCGTCGTTCGATCAGCGGCACCTTTGGCTCCAGAAGCTTCTCAAACATAACACTGTAACGGTCGAAGCCTGCTTCAGGAATGTTGATATCGAGGCGTGGTGTCCTTCGCGGATCAGTGCTAGCTTCATTGGGCGGTGGGTCGAAGAAGTTCGATGGGTTTCTTGAGCTTGTCCTGACAGGGAATGCATCCGCCGGTGTAGGTGGTAAAGCGCTATTGAGTCCCTTTGCACCGGCTGGTACTAGCGACGTGCGGCCGGAGTCGACTCGTGCGACCACGCGCTCGTCCTTGACTGCAGGTGATGCCACTGGAGAGTCAAGCACGCCCACTTTGTCTTGCGCTGTGCGTCTAGTCTGCCCTAAAGCCTCTTCTGAAGGTGGCTGCACCTTGTAGAACTGATCTGGGATGGGCTGTCTGGTTTGCTTGCCTCTGAACAGATCACCGAACGATTTCCAAGCAGACTTCTGCTTCCGTAATGTTGGTCTTTGCTGCGGGCCCTCGATTGGATTCTCCCATGTGTTAGTTTGTTTGGGCAGGGTCTCGCGCTGCGTTGTGGACAAGACTGGGTCTGTAACAGCTCGGTTCCAGGTTGGCGGCGTTGCTTTTGAAGAGCTCTTAGGTCCTGGTGAAAATATTGCTGCATTGCTGTCTGGCATGGTTGGTAGATGTGCGACTGACGTTGGTGGGGTCCTTTTGGTTTTGGTGTTCACCAAGGCCGGGGACGGACACTTGAAGTTGTCGTTGCCTGCAAAGTGGCTGGTATTGGGAGGTTGAGCAAAATCCTCCCGAGAGGTAGATTTGACATTTATTGCTGAGTGGTTGGAGCTTACGCGCGTGCTCGTAGTCGCGGCCCTAGGCCGTTGTGGTTCGGGAGGGTTGGAGGAAAGTCCAGGGAAGATCGACTTCCTCTTCGCGGAGTGTTTGAATTGTGAGGTATTGCTCTGTGGCATGGGCTCGTCGACCTTCGTGCTTCGTGTTCTTTGGTGCCTGCCACGCGTGCTCATGGCACGCTCTAGGAAGCCCATGATGGTTCGGCCTCGGGGTCGTTATGAGAAAATGAAGGAAGAAAGGTTGCACAAAGATGCGCCGGGCACTGATCGTCACTCCAGGTGCTTTTGATCTAAGGTCGATGTCTATGGATGTAAGCGGCTGATCAATCCCGCAGTCGC
Organism: Cladosporium colombiae; assembly: GCA_026122715.1. Lineage (NCBI taxonomy): Eukaryota > Fungi > Ascomycota > Dothideomycetes > Cladosporiales > Cladosporiaceae > Cladosporium > Cladosporium colombiae. Next base: position 1,492,757 of record JAKZFA010000001.1, on the reverse strand, counting down.
GTTTCAAGCAAAATGTGTGGCGTTGTATCGTCAATAAGACGGTCGAGAGGGACCGCAGCGCATAAGGTTCGCAGAGTCTGGTTAAAGGGAGGCCGGTGGTGGTCTTTGCAAAGGAGCGACAGGGAACAGACGAAACGCAAATGACACGCCCTCACGCCAGCAAGACAAGTGCCGTCCGAATCGAAGTCGCAAAATAGCTGTAGCAGACCAGCGTGAAACGTGAGGAGAAAAGACGCACGAGCAGCGAGCGTTGTCGAGCCTCGACCGGCCAACACTCTTGGCCCACCTGGCCAACGGCTGAAAGTGAAGATGACCGGGGTCCCACGGTATACGGGAGCGATATACGCAGACAGGGAGTGTCCCGTCGATATCGGCCGGGGGCCAGCATGTTCAGGGCCAAGATCACCAGCACGGCGGTGTGGAATAGAACAACGCACGCAGTCGCTGCAAGCGCCGGCCATTCACGACCTGCTGCTGGGGCCCACTGACACGCATGTCTGCAGCATAACCAACAGCGACCGAGATGAAGGATGGCTAGTGGCCCTGCAGATAATTAAGCAACCCGGCCCGTCGGCTAGGCTGCTTCAGCAGTGGAGTGGCGCAACATGGGCGCATGGCGAAATGACGGCAGCTGATTAGTCGCGATATTGCAAGGAGTCTGCTGGCGTGTCGCAGGCTTGAAAGTCTCGATGCCAGATCCCTGCAAGCGTCTCTTCAAGAATAGTCCCGGCGTTGTGAAACATCCGCCAAGCATACCTATCGGCACGTGACTTTGCCTCCGACGAGCCGGGGATGGTTGTTCACAACGATTCAGAGAAACATTCTTCTCGAACATCCATAGAGTCCAATCCAGAAGCGATCAAGAACACTATTCCTTGAATAATATCCAACACTCACCTTCAGATCACCCACATAGATACCACGCCCACCAGCATGCAATCCTTCAGACCACCACAAAATTACTGAAGTCATGATCGTCACCTGATTAGACTAATCTGTCCTTCCCTCCGAGCGGTTATGAGGCAATTAAGGTATGACACCATCCACACAACAGTCGTACTCAAAAAGAATAGAACAATCCTCCTTCTGTCCGACTTTCAAGAGCAAACATATTGAGTTCAAGTAAAGCGAATCCCAAGAACCTTTGATTGGCAACCGCAAGAGGCCGTAGCCGCCGTAGTATATCCAGACACACGCCTCCGGCAGCAAGCGTATAGTACTTCTTCGCTTAACTGCTCGCACTCTGCTCGCAATACCAGGAGGCAGCAATCTGGTCGCTGAAACGATCATCCTTCGATATAGTACCTCGAGCTCGCCTCGTCTTGCACAAAAACGCACTATACCTCGATTGCACTACGCCTCGATGCTGACGTCGTATCGCTATCGGAATGCTTGCAAGTTGCGACCACTCACGCTGCACAGCTGCCCTGTCTCACAAGGACCACCAGCCCTCAATCCCACTCACACTCCGAATTTATCCGGCTGCTGAAGATCCGTGAAGCGCTGCTCTAGAACCGGGCTATATTTGCGACTCGCGCTGTGAGCATATACTAAATGTAAGCGCGACGAGCCCGCCCAGAGGATCGCGATGAGAGAGTAATTACAAAGGGTATGCAGTGTTAGAAGATCTCCGGGCGGAGAATACAATATTAAACATTCCAAAAGCAGCAAGTCCAAACTCAAAAAGTTCGATGCACAAGAAGCGAAAACAAGAATAAAAAACAAGGGCTGACCTCAACTGTCGTAGGCCCGGGTATCCAGAACAAACTTTGTCCCAACGCTCGCAAACACATTTAACCACCCACCCACCCACCCACCCGCACACACCGATACATCACCCAGGAATGCAAACTGCCCAGCACCACTCAAATATTATGCCATCTCTACCTATAGCCATGCCGGCGGCTTCTCTCCATCTTGATCCGCGGTGTCATCCAGCCCTAAGTCAAAGCCCTTATTGACCTCCTCCAGCCCAGCAAGCGTGCCGATAACAGGCGCGCTGTTCTCCGTACGCGGCGACGAAACCTTGTCACCAGGCACGCTGCGGTTCTTGACACTCAGATCGAAAGACTGCTTGTGTCGTGGAGAAAGCGCCGCAACACTGGCCTCGTCTTTCGGCGGTGGAGGTGGAGGTTGCTTTGAATTACGCTTGGGCTCGACGACGGGCATAGTGATGTTTTCTCGCACAGCCAGGTCCGGACGATTGAAAGGCGGCACGGGGCTGGTTCTTGTGGGCGGCGGGGGAGGTGCTCGAGTCGCTGGATCGGCAGACAATTCTACAGGCTCAGGATCCGGGAGCTGGAAGTCGGTGAAGGCGATGCTGCTTGCGCCAGTGGCAGAGGTCGTCGTTGTCTTCGAGTTGTCGGACGTGCGAGAAGCGGTGGGAGAAGCGATGGAACCGCGTCCCAGCGTCTCGTGGCTTGCTCTGTGGGACACTGGCGACATGACCGCAGTGGCCGGTAACTCGACTGCGCCGCCGAATGGGTGACTGGTCTGATGGCCTGTTGCGGAAGCAGGAGCAGGTGAATGCCCGCGAGAAGCGCTGGCCCTTTCGGCAGCCGCACGATTCAGCATCGCGTTGCGCAGGTCGCGGGGATTGTAGTTGAACCCTACAGGCTTAGGAGGAGCTGCTGAGCGTATCTGATCGATAGGGCTCGAGGTTTCGTATTGCGGGCCGCCAAAGACTCTCGCGGCCGTCGCGCGCGGGTCGAAAGCAGGATTGCGGTACTGGAAGTCTGGCGCTTTGCCGCCGTACGATGCCGCCGGACTGGGGGGAATCGTGCTGGCTTGAGAGGCGTTGGTAGCGATAGGAGTTAGACTGTTTGTGTCGACTCGCATACGTGGGTCAGCGGGACCATTGCGCATACGGAACGGCATGTTGCGTCCATCTGTGGGCGTGGAAGGGCCGGAAGACGACTCAAGTGCAACTTCCTTTTCCGCAGCCGGCATTACGAACTCCTTGTCTGAAAAGGCGTGCATCGATGAGATCGGTCGCGCGAAATTTGGGCGGGTGCCAGCTACACCATTTGACTCGCTGGGAAACAGCGTACCAGATGTTTGGGCTTCAATAGCGTCGCCATTCGAGCTTGCAGCGCTGCTTGTGTAGCCAGGAATCGGGTTGCGAATCTTGAAGGGATACGCCATGGGTCCATCTGCAAGGCCGCTCGGTGTCAAGTCTTGCGGCGTCTGCGCTTCGTCGATGCCGTTAGTGGGCGACTCAACACGGTCGCTTGAAGGCGAGTGTACACGAGGCAGAGCACTGGAACTTAAGGTGTATTCACCTGTGGTGGTGGTGATTGGTGTGCTCTTCATGGCCCCAGTCAAGTTTGCTGGTGCAGAGGAAACATTAGCGATTTGCTGCGACGCTGTCGCCGAGTGTGTGCTAGACCTCGAGATGCTGCGTGAGATAGGCTCGTTCGGTGGTCTAAGGCCGCTTCCCCCAATCGCCGTCCTTTCAGCGGGCTCATCAACCCCCGGGACGAAAGGGCTGACCGAACGTTCCTCTCTCTGTGAAAAGCCGGAGAAGATGGAAGAATTTGATGCTCCTGCTTGCCTGTCATCGGGACTAGGCGACCCGCCAAATGGCTTGATCTCAGCAGACTCTGGCGTAGGACTGACAGACGCCGCATTGTTAGGCTCTCGACTTTCAGGGCGATGACTGGGCACCCTTTCCAGCTTGTCTTCGCGCTCAATCTGGCTTTCGTCGTGACTGGAGCCCCATCCGGACCACATGGCCAAGCCCCACGACTTTTTAAGCTTCTTATCAGCCGGCATGTCCGCGGTCCTACGACCGGCCAGCGCTGTCGGTGGCGGATACTCATTCTCGCCAGCTACAGTATAACCCTGCTGCATCTCCTTCAGACGCTTCTTCTGAACCTTCTTCTTGTCGCTCGAGAATTTGCTGTCCGTGGCTTTCTTGTATTTCAACCATTTGCCTACAGGCCCAGGCTTGATAGCTCCAATGCTCTCAGGATCCAAATGAAGACAAGGTAGGTCCGATTCTGGAGCCAAATCATATGTGACACCATGGCGATCAACCCTCTGCCTAATCATGTGATCATGAAACGCGGGTATAGGGTCACCGGCCCTGCCAACAGTGCCGGTCGCTTGCTGCCCTTTGTTGTCTGTTGGTCTGAATCGATCGACTTGATCGACACCTCGAGACTTGCTTGCCGGAAGGGTCGTGGAAGACTCGTTGTCCGTGCCAGGCCCAGAGCTGATAATTGACAGTTGATCGTCGTCTGTCACTGGTAGTGACTTGTGCTGCGCCTCTCCAAGCGCCCAGGCTCCGAATTGCGCAACCGATCTGTACATGTATTTCGCAGGCCGTGTGAACGATAGAGTATGCGGCACGTGGCACAGATCGTCCCAGAGTTGCAATTGCACATTCGTGGGAGGGTACCTGCCAATGTCCTCATTCCGCAGCTTGTACTCATTCATGATCGTCTGACTTGGAGGGTACGCCGTGGGGTTCGCCGCCTTGTGTGCAATGTACAGCTGCTCATCGCGGAGGAGCTCAGCACCACCGACTTGAATGAGCATAGGCGGTAGTCCTCCAAGCGATGGCTGTTGTACAGGCGACACGAGTGGGTGAGCAAGCATGTAATTGGTCGTATACATTTGAATCTGGTCCTTGATCGTGACCCTCTCTCCGCCCACATAGATGGATAGATCGCGATCCGTGTGTGGCACTTTGCGATCCTGGTCGGGGAATGACATGGATGAAAGATCGTCCTTGGATTTCTTCTTCTTAATCGGCGTTGCGGCGAGATCTCTGAGCTCGTCTGAGTTCGGCGGAGGCCATACCATCGAAGGTTTGTGGTGGAACCCGTGAGGGGGAATGTAGTCGCCGGCTCCGTCTCCAGCAACCGAAGGGAACGAATGTGTCAGGTCTACCCAGGGAGAAAGCAGGATAGTACCCGCTGGCAAAGGCTGTTGCTGATCCCTGAGTGTAACGAGCATGCTCAGAACCATTCCACCTCCCGCAGAGTCGCCAGCAAAGAGAATCTGATTCGGCAGGAATTCCTCCAGTAGCTGCAAATATGCCGCAATGCAGTCATGCAAGCCGCAAGGGAACGGAAACTGCGGCGAGAGCCTGTACCTAGGCGCGAACACCCTGGCCTTCAGCTTGCGCGCATGTCTCTGTATCTGGTATCGATGCTCGTCCACGGATCCGAAGTAATACGCGCCGCCGTGCACATACAGTATCGCCCTATCGCACTTGGCGCCGGAACGCTTGCGCTCGTTGTAGTCCCTCTTCATCTCCACCCACTCGGCCTTGAGGGGTGTGTCCGGCCGGCGCCACTGCCACCACGTCTTTCCTCCCACCAATTCAATTCCGTTCGGTCCCAGCTGCTCCCTTATGAGTCTCGCGCTCCTCTCGAGGTACTGCGCGCCGATCTCCACATCCTGTATGCGCACCCACGTCGGCGCGGGAACCCACTGCGCAGTGAACGCCTGCAGATCCTCGACGGTGTGCTTCGCAGAGTAGTCCAGGAACTCGCGAATCAGGCGCAGACCCTCGTGGTAGGAGATGTGGGCGGTGGGTTTCTCGCGCAAGGGGGCGCGGTTGAGGAAGTGGGAGAAGTAGGTTTCGATGACCGAGGGCGTGATGGCGGACACGACGCCGAAGGTGCTGAGAGGCATGGCAGGTGAGAGTGTGTAATGTATATACCGTGCTGGCCCTCACACGCGAACCCCGGAATCCAGTTTATTTGTCCCGCGCGAACGCACGATTAACGAATAGTGGCGCTTGCTCGCATTGCTGCTTTCCGTCTGGTCGGTATTATTGATCCCTGCAGTCCGAGGCCAGCGCTGCGGTGTTTTGGCGCAGCAATGTGAAGTCTCCCTTCGTGTTCTACACACGTCACGGGAATGAGTGCGTTGGAGGAGTAGATCTCCGTCTGTCGTCTCAGCTGAGTGGTATTACGCAATGAGGGAATGTATGTGAGATGCAGGCCAAGCAATAACACTATGTCCGAAGCCGAAAGGATGCAAAGCAAACAGGGGAAAGTAGTCGCCGGCATACTTAAGATGAAACGCTGCAGAGCGCCAATGCGTGCGGAGGTGGGTTCCCGTGTTTGATCGACCAATCACAACTGCAACCCTGAATACGAGAGAGCCTGGGGTTTCCCAAATTCACGTTGACAATTAATGGAATGAATATAGGAGGTATGCTGTCGCCTGAGCCACTATCACCATACTTCCTACGATGAAAAACAAGAGGATTTGCGCTTTTGACTACCACATATCACTGAATCCCGGCACCGTTAGACCATGGTGATCGAAAGACCCTTGTACCATCGACGTGAACAATTTAACGACCCTTTTGAGCAAACGCATCGTAGGCTGCGAGCATGTCTGCCGTGATGCCCTTGGTCGTGTTTGCAAAGGCAGCCTCGAAGTCCGCTTTCGACACGCTTTCATCCGTCGCGCCTGCAACCATGCGTCGGAGCGCCTGGCGAGCGGCCAAGTCACATGCTCGCACAATCTCGGCTCCCGAATGACCCTCTGACTCCTTCTCCAGTTCCTCCAGATGTACATCGTCTTGCAACGTCAATCCCTTGGTAGCGATCTTCAAGATCTCAAGGCGAGCAGGGCCGTTGGGAGGTCCCAAATAGACATGAGCGTCGAAACGACCAGGTCGCATGATAGCAGGGTCGAGCGATTCCGGCTGGTTGGTTGCTGCCAAAACTTGCACGCTCTTGAGAGTCTCGAAGCCGTCCATTTCATTGAGTAGCGTAGTCAGCACGTGCAAACCCGAGCTGCTGCCACTCTCCCTGGCAGATCCAATGGCATCGATCTCATCGAAGAAGATGATGCTGGGGGCGGCAGCCCTGGCCTTGCGGAAGATCTCTCGCACTGCGCGCTCAGACTCACCAACGTACATGCTGATGAGTTCAGCACCTTTGACGGCGATGAAGTTGAGACCGTATGTGTTTGCAACAGCCTGGGCGGTCATTGTCTTTGAACATCCTGGTGGACCGTAAAGAAGCACACCTTTTTGCTTGTTCGATCTGCTGAATCGTGCAAACAGTTCTGGGTGTTTGATTGGCCAGCCGATAGTTTCATCAAACATCTCTCTCACGGCATCGGATCCACCAATGTCATTCCAAGTAACCTTGGGCGTTTCAAAGATGATCTCCCGCAGGGCGGTGGGGCGTACTTGTGTCAGGGCCGTCTCGAAATCTTCCAGGGTCACGGTCGGGCCAGAGTTGTCGTGGCCTGGAGATGTGTCAGATCCGGGTTGGGTCTGGCCAGCGCCATCGACGAGGGTCTCCTCAGTGCTCTGACTGGTAGAGGAGCCCGAGTGCACCTTGACCCATTCTTCCTCTTTGTTTGTACGGATTAGACTTCTCTTCAATGCCTTCTCAACGAGAACACCCAAGTCTTTGCCAGTAAAACCGTGCGTACGAGAACCAATATTTTCGTAGAGAGAGTCGTCGTTGGTCTTGATCTTGTACAGTAGAGCTTTGATGATTTCCACGCGGGCAACGCGATCAGGGACTGGGAGCTCAAGATTTTCTGCAAAACGCTTTGAGCCCAAGAGCGAACTGTCGATGTCTGTGTGGTTGCGTGTGGCTCCAATGACGAGAACTGCAGTGCCAATGATAGAGTCAAATCCAGCACGAAGTGAATCCACTGTGGACTGAGCAACGGCGTCTCCTGCAGCAGCAATCTTTTCGAGGTTGTCAATGACAACAAGACTGGGCTGGTTGGCCAAAGCATCGTTGAATGCAGCTTGGATGACGGAGTCGTTCTTCGATGCTGTGTTAAGAAGCTGTCTCTTCTCGAGACGAATGACCTTTCTGGCTCCGGACCTTGACTCAAGCTCCTTCAGCAGCATTGTCTTGCCTGTGCCTTCGTAGCCGTGCACAAGGATGCTCGAATTCCAGGGGAAGCCGTCATCTTCTTTGTTTTGCTGTTTGGCCTTCTTGCACAAAAGGAGTAGGCTTTCGTTGAGAACATTGATCTGATCGGCCAAACCGCCGATGCGGTCAACCTCGAGTCGCATGTCCGAGACTTTGTGGTGGATTGAGTCGGATGCCTCGTCGACGGTCTCCACGATCTTGACTTCGGTTGCATCGTTCAGAATGAAAAGAGTTGCAGAGTCCAGAGATCCAGGTGCTTCGATGTTTTCAACGAAGAAACGCTTCTTAAGCCCTTTCTTTGCGGCAACGTCGAATGTTGTCCCGACTGAGAATGCATCACAGTTGTCTGTAATGATCATTAGCATCGAAATCGAACAAACTGCGCGAGATTGCGAAAATGAGCGGAATCGAGTTTACTCACTCAGCAGATAACGACATCGGCCGACCCAGCTACCATCGTCCGTGCCATCGTAGTCTGAGGGCGTGACATCGGTCAAGGACACTGTTTGGGCCCGGGTGATCTTCTTATCGCACTTGGAGATGATGATCTGAGTGCCTTGCTTGAAGCCAAAAGTCTCACGAAGAGCATCGCTCATCTTCGCCGGTGGCACTTTGGGGCTGGTGCCCATTCTGTCGGCAGCACGCCACGCAATTCCCAGGCCAGTCGAGCCATCCTCGTCGGTGATCTGACAGATGTCGCCAACTTTGAGGCCGATTTTGTCAAGCGCTTCTGGTGCAATGTGAACTCGGAAGGCTCCATCGAGACCGGTTGCTGTGAGTGGGCGGACCACGAAACGGAGTTCACCCATGTTGGGTGGTCTGGCAAGCCGGGAAATTGTTGATGGTGCTGGGTGGTTGCACAAGATTGGGGCGAAGATAGAAGGGTGTGATCAAGCAGCCAGATTGGTTTGATCCAAAGAGCTTTTGGCAATCCTGGCAATCGACTGATATTCAGTCGCGCTGGCAGCTGGATTGCTTCGATGGCAAGCCGGACAGCCGCATGCTGATTGATAAACCTTCAAAAAGAAGGCGCGCCTCCCAATGCGGCTTAGCGTACCTTCGGTCCCTGCATCACTGGTCGCTGGCTGGCTCAAGGCTGCGTTTCACAGCGGGCTTGGTTCATTGCGCGAGCGCATCTTCACTGCTGCTCACTGCTGCTCTCTCCCCCCCAAGCATTGTCATCATTCATGCGCGCGATTGATGCTCAGAGCGCCATTGTCCAGAAGGCGCGCTATTCGGCCGATATGGAGCAGCCGTGAGTTCCTCCCACGCGCGCCCAGCCACCCGGCCAATCGCGCGCAACCACTTTCATCCAACACCAGAAAATATGGTCGAGAGAGACGGCCGAGCAAGCAGACGGCGACGGAGGCCGACACCAAGCCCGCAGAGAGCAGGAAGCCATCTCTGATCGAGCAACTCTTCCCCGAGGAGACCAAGCGGTATGAGGAAGCGGCGGCTAAGCAAGAGCGCGAGATCCCTCGCATGCCCCTGGAGATGCCCGCACCCAAGCAGACCACGGCAGCCGATCGTCTTGCTCTGCCTCCCCGGTCACGCGAATCCCGTGGTGCAATGCTGAAGCGGCGGACAATGGAACTGCAATCCGAACACGCCGAGGGACAGACGAGCGTTCTGGTCTTGCTGAACGCGAGCAAGAACCTGACCCAAGAGGACTTCACTCGCCTCATACCACAAGGTCAGCACATGGAGGGCTGGACACTGGAGGAAGGAGACATCCTCAAGGTCATTCCTGGGCGCAATCTGGCCACGCTGGAACAGGAGAACTACTACTATTTGCTCTTCTCCTCACCATTGAGCGCTTTCGTCTACCAGGGTCATGCGACGCGCATTGCTCGTCTGGCCGCCGAGCAGACACCAGACTCACTGCACACCGCCTTGGCTCCGACGCCGGGTTACACGGTCGAAGGGATGGACGTCTATGCTGCCATACAGGCCTACACCCTCACACCATCAACGCAGACCTTGAACCTTCGGCAACTTAAGCTTCCAATGACATCCTTGGTGGCCTCCATTGCCAAAAATGGAGGATATACTGCGGTTTTGAATAGACCGGACAAAATGCCGTTCGAGGTTCGCCTGACCCTTGAAGGCCCACAGATACCTTTGTCTCGCATCCGCTACATCATCTATGAGAGTGGTCGTGACAGAGCACTTGGCTGGTCGGGTGGAGATGAAGCCAACATCAAGATCACCAGATATGAACCCAGACGCCCCGAGACCTCAACAAGCGGGAACGAGGAGGGTGGAAGCGTAGCGTGGCCTGCTGCTGAGCAATCTCAATTGTCAATCGATATGTCCAGATCTCGGGTGACGTCCAGTGGTTCTGATGCCAGCGAAGACTCGCTGAAGAGGCGGAAGGCGCATCCCGTCTACATTCTTGGCTTCCACACCGAACACGCCGCGCAAAGCTTCATTCGATACTGGCACCGGAAGCCGATGGATTGGGGTAGTAAGAGGACGGACCCGGAGGATGATCTCGCGCCTATCGCGAACGCTGAGCTCTTGTGGTAGTTTAAATTTCGGATGACCTCATATCAAAGACTTTCTTGATACCACAGTGTAATGTCGCCAGCGAGAACGCGGCGAGCCCTTCTTGGTGCCTCTGTATCCTGTGCGCGCATACCTGGGGCGTTCTGCTCATGCCTACCTCACACTGCCAATGAGAGATTGATGCAATCTCCGGAGCTCTTATGCACACAAGCACATCGCCCGTCTAACGACTCATACTTGATGCCGTTGAGAGAACACCGAGACCTCTTTTGCGCCTGCAAATACCGTATGCGTGTACCTGAGACGTCCTTCCCATGTATGGATGATTTCACCGCCGAGAGAGCGTCAAGATCTCCCCATACTTCTGGTTTCTCTTATGCTCATATCCGAGACGGCCTTCTCATGCATATATTATCTTGTCGTTGAGAGAAAGTCAAGACTGTTCTTAGCCTTTCACACTTGGGTACGCATATCCGAGACGTCCTACTCACATCAACACCATCCTGCCCGTGAGAGGTCGTCGAGATCTTGTTGTGCCTGTGAGCTCTTTTGTGTACATACCTGAAGATTCGTTCTCATATATAGAGCATGTTACCGTTGAGAGAGATTCAAGATCCCTTTGCGCCTCTAATTCCGATTGTGCATATACCCGAAGCGTTCGTCTCATATACATAATTATCTTGCCATTGAGAGAGCATCGACACCATCTGGCGTTTGCAAATCATGTATGCGCGCACCTGAGACACCCTTCTCATATGGATTATCGTCTTACCATTGAGAGAGCTTCAGGATCTTGTTGACACCTCCGAGTCTTGTGTGCAAGTACCTGCGACGTCCTTCTCATGTGAACTGACGTGTTGCCATTGAAAAAGCTGCGAGTTCTGGTTCGCGCCCCCATATCTTGTGTGCAAGTACCTGAGACACCATTCTCATTTGAACCAACGTCTTGCCATTCAGAGAACTCAAGTAGCTCGTTGGCGCCCCCATTCATTTGTGCAGAAAACCTAAGACGCCCTTCTCCTATATCGGATCATCTCGCCATTGGGAGGCCGGCACTGCTTCGTGCAATACTAGAAATTCCCATGCAAACATGTGCAACTTTCGTATAGGAATGCATGCTTCTCACCATTGAGAAAGCGTTACGCTCACCGAAACTCACGTGCACGTACCTAAGTATCCCTTCTCGACAACGGACTATGCAGTCAGCGAGAGAGCTGAGAAGACACGATGTGCAAACAGTTTCAGAATTCCATTCAATTCGTGCTATCCTTACAAAATCCCGCAAAAACAAACAAACGTTCGTACTGCAGTGCCCATCGGGCACGATGCTACCATCTGCTCTCTCATTTTCAAAAGCGTCCGCGTGATGCTACCAACCGTTTCCTCTCATGTTGTCTAGACTGGATTAGCGTGGCTCAGACGATATATGCTCAGGCGTCAGACTTACCAGCCTTTAGTAAGGCCTGATACGATCCTTGAAGTAGGAAACCTCGACAGGAGCTGCATTGAGCAGCGCCAGGATCTCCCAGCCAGTCTGATCGACGCTGCCGAGCTTCCTGACACCGTGGTTGCCGCGGTTGACGTGGGACTTGTCTGTTAAGTAGACCTTCGTGATGAATTCGGCGAACCAGAAGTCCGGGATGCAGCACTCGCGGCACTTTGTGCTCCAGTGCTCGCCCAGCTGCTCCATCATGCTGCCGCACCCCAGGCCCCAGTCGCAGTGGACCTCGACGGGCCCGAAGTCAAAGCACTCGACCATGATGGAGGAGGTCGTGGCGCTGAAAGGGTGCATTTTGCGCCACGAGGCGTTGTAGCGCAGCACGGCTTGGTCTTGAGGGGAGCGGACGTCATTTGGGCCCCAGCCTTGGGTCGTGCCGTCGGCGTGTCTGATCTTCGGGTGCACGACCTGTGGGCCGTCGTAGTTGATATCGGGGCGGATATAGGGAGGGACGGCGTCCTTGGGGTAGTAGACGCATCTGATGCCGCAGAAGAAGCGCTCGAAGAAGAGCTCGATGAACGGGTTGATGAAGGGCGGAGTGACGCGAGAGACCATCATCTTGCCATCGGGGCTACGCGGGATGAAGGTGCGCTGACGACTATACTTGCCGCGAGAGCGAGGCGTGTTGGTGGCGATATCGGCCTTACCTGTACCCTTTTGCGTGGGGGTTTGAATGTCGCCAGTGCAGTCAATCTTACCCTTGACCGGGGTGCCGGTAATGCCATTACCTCTGCCCGTGAAGAGAACCACATCGCTGCATTTGTCCTCACTTAACGTCCCATTGCCCTCACTTGCCATGCCGCTGCCGCTGCCGCTGCCGTCCGCCGACGAGGACCTCCCAATTGGGGTGAAGTGGATTGGGTTTCTGAACTTACCGTTGGAGATAGTCATGAGCTTCTCACCAAAACCCAGACCCTCAGTGAACTTGGCCTCTTGCTTGTTGCTCACAAGGGTGGTGCGTCTGCGCCTCGGCGAGTTGGTGGGTGTGACGTCGTCATAATCGTCGTCCTGTGGGACAAAGCCAGCCGTAAGGAGCTCTTTACGGTCTGGTGCCAAGTACCAGAACGGCTTGTTGTAGTTTGGGTAGTAAATTTTGTGCTCAGTGGCGGGGGAGAAAAACAGAACCTTTTGGATCCTCGGAGACTCGTCGTAAACCTTCTGCCAGCCCTTGCAGACGCCGTTGAACGAGAGAATCTCGCGAATGGGGAGGCGCAGGAGTATGTCCTCCATGAGATCGACGTTGGTGAAAACCTTTGAGGTCGCCGACTTGGAGCCGGCGGCGATCTTGAATGGCGGCGTCATGGTGTGTTGAGTGGTTTTGGGTGGAAGGGCTTGGTGCGTGACAAGTGACGAGTGATGCGTGAGATGGGGCGATCGAGATGGTTCAATTTGGACGGAAGCTTTCGCTGGTGTGCATTTGTTTTTCAGGTGGGCTGGGTTGTGCTGTTTGCTGCGATATGAGCTGTGTGGGCGACCGGGTGACTCCGCGCCATGCATTGCGCAAAGACCATCAACAACAACATGCGTTCAAGTTGGGAAGGAGCGATCGAGTCGAGGAGGATGGGGTGACACCAGCACGTCAGTAATTTACATACGTTTGCTATGCGAAGACACATGATGTTACGCTCGTGCATACCCTGCCATGGACATTATCTTTCGTAGGCCCAGCGAAGTGCATTGGATCTCAGGCGCTCTAGATGTCGTTCTGAGGCTCAAATAATCATGGACAGGTGGTCGCTGGAGGCTGAAGCCCCGGATGAGGTTGCCCTTCCAGGCTGTAGGTATGGTCCGTCAACAATGGCTCGCCGCTGGCCCTTCCACGAGGCTGAAGCGTCTGTGACTAGATCATAGTAACACCATACAGCATCAAAGGCTTGAGCTGTCAGCTTCAGTATGTCCTTCCAGGCGTACAAGCAGATCTTGTGTGTCATCAGCGATCACGATATTGAGATATCATGAAATACCCCAGCATGTAGGGACAGCACCATTGACCACCCACAGAAGGTTCACGGCTTGCGTAATCATTGCTTCTCCTCAGTTGTGTCGTTCTTAATCTTTGCGTCTTTCCTCTGCGGTCGTTCTCCGAAAATGGTGGTGCCGACCCTGACCTCATCGCTGCCCTGGCGGATTGCAGCCTCGTAGTCGGAGCTCATTCCCATGCTAAGCTCGAGATCTTTCGTATCGATTCCAAGATCCTGAGCCACTTGATCTCTGACATTGCGCAGTGTGACAAAGTCTTCGTTCTCAGTCTCGGGCGTGGAAGCTTTGCTCCGCGCAATAGCGCCTATGGTCATCAGACCACTGAGGTGTAGATGCGGGCATTTTTCTCTGATGTGCTTGCATAGCTCTGTAGCATCCTTCGGCTCAACACCACTCTTCTCTGCTTCTCCAGATGTGTTGATCTGTGCCAGAACATGTAGCTTCTCGGTAAGCTTCTGCTTCTCAGCCAAGGCGGCGCGGCCTTTTTCCAAAGCATCCGCCTTCTTCGCGGTGTCGACACTGCTGACACACCACAAGTTGGGCACCTGTTCAGCTAGGGGCTTGCACTTGTTCGTCTGCAACGCGCCGATCATGTGCCATTTGATGGATCGCGGGAGGATGGCGGCCTTCTCAGTGAGTTCCTGAGCGTAGTTCTCCCCGAAATGAACTTGCTTGGTGGGCTCTTGGTGCAACGCCAGGATGTCGTTGGCAGGCTTCAGCTTCGAGACTGCTATGAGACGGACCTACATGCACATTGGCAGATCAGCGCCTGCATTCGCTAGATTTGATCGCACGCGAGCGGTACCTGACGGCCTCCAACAGCTCCACTGATCTTCTGCAACACACTGCCGACATTCTCTGCCAGAGCGTGTGCACGCTGCGGGTCTACTCGCATGGTCTCGCCGCTCGCTTGATTCTCTTCCGACATTGTTTTGCAGAGAGGAAACTTTGAAAAGCACTGGCGTAGAAGTGCCGTGGTGTTTCTGCAGGATGTGATGAGGTCAGACCAAGCCCTCGCTTCAATGATTCACCGAGCCCTGCCGTGCTTCTCCGCATTTGCCACAAGACCACTTCACTTCCCGTGCAAGAGTTTACATACACGTGCGTCCACGCGAATGCTGTTGGATCTTCAAGTATAGCAACCGTAAAGATGTACCTGCCTCTGCCACTAGGTCACGAGGCAGCAGTACCATATCGATTGAGCTACTATTAACTTCTTTGCAAGATTGATGTAGACGAATCGCCGCCGAAATCCCAGCATCCACACGAGCCGTATGTAGACTGATGACTACACAAGCACGCGGACACCACGCCGATCAGGATGATCAAGCAAACCCCCATGCGGTCTGCCCCACAGTGCCAATGGCATCTCGAAACCTGCACGCTATCGGGCAATGATGTTGACCAGGGCAAGCAGGGCAAGGGCTGGTGGCTCGGCACAAAATGGCCACGAGCCATGGTCCTCACAGGCGCAGAGGTTTAAGTATCAATAGCCATCTTCGGTCCTGCCTCTTGTTCCAGTCATCATCCTGGCATCTCTTCAAGATGTCTTTCTCCCAGCTAACTAGCGCAGTCTTGCTGCTGTCATGCGCGGCAACGGCGGCAAAGTACGAAGAATACATTCTCGCGCCTCGCTCGCGAACGCTGTATCCAACAAAAGTTCACGGCTTCAATGGCTCCATCTCCGGCGCAGACTCACTTGTTGGCAGCGCCGGTGGTGAGGCTATCTTCGACGGCGTCTCGGCTGTCACCTACGACTTTGGCAAGAACATCGCTGGTCTTGTTTCTCTTCAGATCGGCGACGTCGACGAAGACCAGTTCGTTGGGCTCACTTATACTGAGAGCTCACTCTGGATCTCTAATATCAGCTGTGATGCTACCGAGGATGCCGGTATGGATGAGCCATACTGGTTCCAGCTAGCTGAGGGAGGCAATTACACAACCGACGAAGACCACGTGCGTGGCGGCTTCAGATACTTGACACTGGTTCACAATACGACTGGCAGCATCGCAGTCGAATCCATCTCGGTACACTTCACAGCCATGCCTCACTATGCAGACGATCAGATTGCCAACTACACTGGCTACTTCAACTGTGACGACGAGCTGCTTAACCGTATTTGGTACGCTGGCGCATACACCAACCAGCTTTGTACGGTAAGCTGCCCTATCTGACTCATTAGAGCTTTTAAAGGCTCCTGCGCCCATACCTTCGTTCTCTTGCCCATGATGTGGGAAGATTGCCCGCTGAGATCATTTGAAAGGGACTGACGGCTGTACTAGATCGACCCAAAGACTGGAAACTCGCTCGTACATCCAGAACTCAGGTCCAATATGACGAATGAAGAAGTTGGCCTGACCACGTGGTACAACAACTTCACAATCGCCAACGGATCTGCAGTCTTGACCGACGGCGCTAAGCGTGATCGTCTAATTTGGCCAGGTGACATGGCTATCGCTGTTCCAGCCATTGTCGCTTCTTATTACGACATCCAGTCCATTGAAGACTCTCTGAACTCTCTTTATTCGCTGCAGAATGAGACTACCGGTCAACTCCCATACGCAGGAATTCCTTTCACCGAGCGAGGACTTCAAAGCGACACGTACCACTTGTACAGCCTCATCGGCCTTGCTGATCATTTCCTCTACACCGGGTCTCTAGACTACGTTGAGGGAAAATGGGACCAATTTGTCGCAGGCCTGAATTATTCGCTCTCTACAATCGACGACTCCAAATTGGCGAATGCAAGTTACAGCAACGACTGGCTCAGGTTTGGAATGGGCGGCCACAACATTGAGCTCAACAGCATCATGTACTATGCGATCCAGCAGGGTATCATGTTAGGCCAAGCAGTGGGTGCTGAGCAGTCGATGCTGGACTCTTGGGCACGTTCCGCAGAAGGCATCAAATCTGCTGCCAACGAGCTGTTGTGGAACGAAACGGCAGGCTTCTACCACGACAACGAAACGACCACTCTCGCCCCCCAAGACGGAAGTGTATGGGCCGTGTTCGCCAATGTCACTGACTCGCAAGAGAAGAACGCACGCATCAGTAGTGGCCTTTCTTCTCGTTGGACCGAATATGGTGCTCCAAGCCCAGAGGCTGGTAACGCTGTTTCACCCTTCATCAGCTCCTTCGAGCTACAAGCGCATTTCCTTGCCAACAATGCCAGTGCGGCTCTGGCACTGACCAGACTACAGTGGGGTTTCATGTTGGATGACCCCCGTATGACGAACAGCACCTTCATGGAGGGCTACGAGGCGACTGGCGAATTCCATTATGCACCATACAACAACGATCCTCGAATTTCCATGGCGCACGGCTGGTCCACTGGACCAACGTCCGTGCTTTCCTTCTACGTTGCCGGTCTGCACTTGCTGAGCGACGGCGGACAAACATGGGAGATATACCCACGCCTGGGCGATCTGAAGTTCGTCGACACAGGGTTTTCCACCCGAATCGGCGCTTTCAGTGCTTTGGTCAACGCTACGGAAGGTGTCGTGAACGCCATGAAGTTTTCAACTCCCACCGGAACTATTGGTGATGTGCGTCTGCCAGGATTGAATGGATCCCTGAGAAGCGCAAACGGCTCTTCGATAGCGCTCGTGGACGGCGAGGCTCACAACGTGCCTGGTGGAAGCTACACCTTAGTCACCAACGGAACAACAACCGGGGGCAACAGTACCTCCACTGGATCCGCTCCTCCAGCGCAGTATTCAGGTAATAGCGCTGCTACCTTCTCGGCCAGTGCTTTGGCGTTGGGTGCGGCAATATTCGCTTGGCTGGTGTAGAGCGACAAATCTGGTTCTGACGTGGTTGAATCTGCCACGTCATGGTGAGGTGTGAAGTCGGAGAGACATGGTATATCTCATTGGAATACTTGAGAATGTATCGACAGACATTACTGTATAACACCGCAAAAACGCAGCTTCTGCGATGAGACCGTATACCGCTCCTTGTGCTTGGCAGCAGAAAGATCTTTTCGCTACTGGACTGTTGGAGCCGACTTTTGTGCATATGTCAATTACCCAACCAAGCATGCATCCTCGAAAAGAAGCAAATTAAAGATATGTCTTGGCTCAGCGTTCTAGAATGCATCTGCGTGCCAGTCTAAGTGCTGCGGAATGCAAATCCGTCATGCTGCTAAACAAACAGACGTACTATGGAATAGACACATCCCTGGCTTGGTATCACTTCAAAATCAACCAACACCACAATCGGGGACTACAACACACGGTCATCTCACAGAAGCCAGCGATCACCCACCAACCATTCTGCAGAGATGCGCTTCACACGCTCAGTCTGCTGTCTAGCAGCAACTGCGACTACCGCCGCCTCTCAGGCTGCATACCCAGCTCCAGCTGATGTAAAGACTCCTACGGAGTTCACGTCTACATACGAGATCACTGCGACTCCGGAACAAGTTGTCAATGCCAACAACACCCTGACCGGCGGTCTTGCAGGCGCTCAAGGCCTTTACAAGTTCAGCCTAAACAGCAAAGATAACATTATCTGCTATAACATCACGCTGGCCGGATTCCGTGGCGATTACTCTTCCCCTGCAAGCACCGCCACCCACATCCACGAAGCCGTCGCAGGCAAGTCTGGTCCGCCACGTATTGCATTCCCCAACCCGGCCGAGGTATACCCTGGCACGAATGTTCGCCAAAGCGTAGGCTGCATCCAGGGCACTCAAGATGGCTTCGTCACAGGTCTTAAGAACTCCACGACTGGACAAGACCAGGGCTACGGCTTCACCGTGAAGAGGATCGAGGACAACCCAGCCGGGTTCTTCGCTGATGTGCACTCTTCTGAGGCTGTGCCTGGAGCAGTACGCGGGCAATTCTCTGCACCCGTCGCGCCCCTGCCGTCAGCGTACGTAACTGGAAGCACATCACTACCTGCCTCCAGCAGCGCAGTGCCAATGACCACTCGCGTCTACCCAGCTAACTGCACGGCCGCTTGTACCACTATCACCGAGCCTTGCCCTGATGCCACTGTGGCGCCCCCAGCGCCTTACGGTACTGGATCATGGACTGCACCTCCTACACCTCCCGCCACAGGAGGATACGTCGCGCCTCCACCAGCGAGCACATGGGTCAGGCCTACCGCACCTTCTGCTACACCGACCTCTGTACCCTCGGCATCAGCGTCTGTTACGCCATACGAGGGTGCTGCCGCGGAACGTCTGGTGAGCGGTGGACTGGTACTGGCATTTGTTGGACTACTGCAGATTGTGGTTTGAGCGGTGATGGGCAACTAGGTTGGCGATATTTGACAGTGTTTGCTTGAATTGCTGTTAATACTTCTTCTCTTCGAGGTTCAATTCCTTCTCGAAGGTTCGATGGTGTTGTGGATGGACGCGTGTAGTTCGTTGAAGGTAGAAACTATGTATGGTCACTCCATCGACATCGTTCTCTCCAACTAGGTACTTGCACTCTCATCTGTGCTCCTGTTTTAGAGGTTATATAAAGCTAAAATCTGACGATTGTCTCATCCATTGGTATACAGCAGTATGCCACATCCCCAATGGTCTAGTGGCTATGATTTCCGCTTGTCATCAACACCGACAAGTCGCGGGAGACCAGGGTTCGATTCCCTGTTGAGGAGCATCTCATGATATGGCAGTTCTTCAAAATCACCGTCTTCCGGTGCTGGCTAACCAGCATCGCCTTCTTTATTTTTGTCGTTTTTCGCTTCTCCTTCCGATCTGCAAAACAACGCAACTCACGTTCCGCTGTCTCTGAATTTGCTATTACGGTGCTATCTTGATGGCAGGCGCACCGCCAGCTTCTCATGCCGAATTAATATCGGGGGGTTGAACGTTGGCTTTCACGGGCTTAACGGATTCGCAACTCGGCCGATAGCTTAGTCCGGAGGAGCGTCGAAACGGGTCTCACGATGCTTCCTCCACCATACTGGCCTAGATAATGGTCGTCATGGCTGCCTGCAAGAAACTCGCAACTCGGCCGGTAGCTAATGGCCGAAGGGACAGGAATGCCGTATATCAAGGACCCTGGCCATCACCCAGTACAGGCCACAACATTTTCTGATTGCTAACCGTCCGCAATGGGTTTCAAAATTGCTATTGTTGGAGCTGGACCAGCAGGGTGCATGCTGGCTCGCCTGCTGACACATCGAACCAGCGGAATCGATGTCATCGTCTTCGAAGGGGAAGACAATCTGGATCTTCGCAGCCAAGGAGGCACTCTCGATCTACACGTCAAAACTGGACAACGAGCGCTCAAAGAAGCAGGTCTATATGACAAATTCCTCGAATATGCCCGCTTCGACGGAGAGGCCATGGCACTGACGGACAAGAATCTTCTGTACTATATCAAAACAAATGCAAATGCTGAAAAATCAACCACTGGGCGACCAGAGATCGACCGGCCTAAGCTGAGACAGATACTATTCGACAGCCTACCAGAGCATACCATCAAGTGGCGACATAAGCTCACCCAGGTTGAACGTGCAGATAGCACAGGCGCGTTCAGCTTGCACTTCGCAGATCAGCCACCACAAATCGGCTTTGACCTCATAGTCGGCGCGGATGGTGCTTGGAGTAAAGTGCGTCCTGTGCTATCAGAGAGCAAGCCCATCTACTCAGGCATCGCTGGTCACGCTTTCCGGATCCCCGACGCTGCCAAAACTTCACCTCTGGGATATGATCTCGCGAACCGAGGAACACTGTTTGCACACGGCGACGGCAAGAACATCACGGCTCAATGTATGGGCGACGGAAGTCTCAGCATTGCAGCATGGGGGCGCAGACCTGAGGACTGGCGAGAACAGTGTGGGTATGATATATACGATGCGAGAGCTACAAAGGAGGCATGCCTGCGCGAGTTTGCGGACTGGGACCCTCGACTCGTGTCGTTGACACAATGCGCCGAAGATCATGTTGTTCCTCGAGATCTTTACATGCTTCCTGTGGGCCATCGCTGGGAGCACATACAAGGCGTTACTCTCGTTGGTGACGCAGCACATCTCATGGGTGATTATAGTCGCGTCTTGTGTGATAGAGCGAATGTGCTGACAATCTCAAAGTAAGCGGCTTTTTTTCTGTTCAACGAACCAACAAATTGCGATAGGTTGTCATTGGAGCTGTACAGCCCTCGGTTCTCATAGCTGACATCGTACTGCTTGTGGCTTCACGATTCTCGCTGGTAGAGGGAATACAGTTCTGTCACTTGGAGCACGTGGTTCTCATCTCCGCACCATACCTGCTCGTACGAACAGCGTCTCTGAAGCTTCAATAGTTACTAATCCAGGAACAGCACCGTCTTCCAAGCCACACGCCGTGTCTGTTCGCCATGCTTGAGAGACAATGTGCTAACCGCTTTCTGCACAGACACCGTTCGCCGGTGAAGGCGTCAATCTTGCTTTGGAAGACTGCGTGGAGCTCGCCAACGCAATCAAGAAGTCGGCCTCGATTTCAGAGCTTGATCGGAACATTCAACATTTCGAAGAGGACATGTTCTCACGCGCAACGAAGACAGCTCAGCTGACAGTAGACATGATGAACGGCATGTTTTTCACTCCCGGGAGCCCCAGGAACGGGATTGAGAGATATCTGTTGCGGGCAGCTGAGGACGAATTGGGCTGGTGGCTCACGAAGCTTTGCACGCCCCTGGTGTTCGCTTACTACTTCGTGTTTAGACTAATCTGGTAATGGAAGTCGGACGGAACGAGTTGGCCATATTGGGATCGTATGCAGGTGTGGGGAAATATTGTACCAGGCCTCATCAGGGTCTAGACAAGCGCCACAATGCACCAATGATGTTACACAACAACAAGGCTTTTAATTTGAGCTTATCGACATCTCAGCTTTCATGCATAATCATCTCTGCCATGTGAATGCCCGGAGAAAGCACCTGAGAATGACTAATTGACGTACAGTGAGTTGCCGTGTCGTGGAAGGCTGTCGGCACTCAAGAGCTACACCTACCGAGCGCTCATACTATGTTCGATCGACAGGCACGATGCATAGGGGACGCATTAGCCTGTTCGTCAATAAGCTTGCGAGAAACTAATGGATTATTACAAGCCCCATTCAATAGATACGGCTGCTGTCCTGCCATAAACGCCTTCCTCCGGATACAGATGACCCAAAGAGTGTACATCATGCTCTGAAACGGTAAGCTGAGGCCTTGGCTGATTCTACACTGGCTGAACAAACGTGTTTGCCATGCGGATATTCATCCCTCACGTGGCTGGAACCTCTCTGCGAGGTATATAAATCGCCGACATGCATCTCCATTGGAGCCAATTCGGTCAGCATCGCCTCTATCCAGCTCAAGAATGGCGCCCACATACCTCTCAATTATAGCTGCGCTCGCCGCAGCAGCCTTTGCAACACCGCTTGAGGAACGAAACATCAACTGCAATGCGGTGAATGCTATCATCACGCTCATGCGCCAGCAGCATGTTGCCACGCCATTCTGCAGCTCTGTGCTGGGCATCCCTACCGTGACTACAACGTACACCCAGACTTCCACGCCCCCTTGTGTCACGGAGACACAGTCTACCTCGAGTGTTCAGACAGTTACCGCGGTCACCTCGTCTGTGGTCTACGGTACAACAACCGTCTACCCGGTGGTTGCAGTCTCGACCACATCTACGTGCGAGATCAGTGCAACATACATCCCTGCGAGCACTCCTCCGGCTCGAATGGCCAAAAGAGCTCCGCCTCCGCCTGGTTCACCGCCACCACCACCACCTCCTCCTCAAGGCCCTCCACCACCGCCTCCCGCTGGTCCAACTCCCATTGCACGCCCGACTTGTCTTTCCAGGTACGGAGGTGCCGCTATCACTTCTGCCTGCTCGTGTTTGAACATCCCGACTCCTACTAAGGCCGTTATTGCCACTGTAACATTGCCTGCCCAGACAGTATGTCACACCATATCTCAGACCAAACGTACAACCACTAACGTTGCAGATCACAACCGTCATCGTCCAAACTGCACAAGCAACCGTGACGTCTACCTACACAACCACGTCTTTCACATCCACATACAGCGCCACTCAGTACTACACCAGCACATTCAGCGTCCTTCCCCAACCAACGCAAACTGTGGCGCCCAGCGCGGATCCAAGTGAGGTGTTTGGAGTTTATAGCAATCTGGACTTCATCGGACAAGACATCACAAACTTCTATTGCTACGCTGGAGGCCCTGCTGCACCTTCGCCGTATCCTGGGTGCACGAACTTCGTCGGATGCGTCAATGCTTGCGCGTACTACAATGCTAATGATTTGGGTTCTTCGTCCGGCACTACTTGCGGAGCTGTGGTGTACAATGCGCCTGCGGATGGAAGCAGCGGATCTTGCTACCTCAAGAGCCGGGTACTCGGATGTGGAAGTCCGAACGCAATGGTGGACACTGGAGTGCTGTTGCCATTGATTCCCAACGATCCGCAGTGATAGACCGGAGATATGGGGGTTATTGGGCTGGGTAGAGGAGGGGTTGAGCTGGAGTGTTTGAGGTAAGGAGTAACCTGTATGATTCCACATTATCCAGCAGGTATCTTGGCATCAAAGAATGTCGTCGTCCGACAGAGGATTATCTCACAAATCTACGCGGACAGTAATGAACTTAGTGGCAAAATTGGTCCTCTCGGAATCTATCGATATCCTTCAAATAGTGCTCAAGTTGCCAATCTATATTATAGGCTAGTGAGTGGATCTGGAAATGAGCTTGTCAGCATGGAGCTCAGCACGACACAGGTCGAGGTTTTCAATGCCTTACCACTGAGAACTCCAAGTTTGACCATATAACCCCACCAATGAACAGAGACCTTTGAAGTACAGTAGCACATTTCTAGCAACCTCCTCCTCCTCCTCCACCACCACCACCATCGCAGCCTCCTCCCCCTCCTCCTCCACCGCCACCGCCATCAGTACCGCCAGCAAATCCAGCGAAGACGAATCCTCCAGAGCCTACCCCGTGACGACTAGAGGTATGGCGCTCTCTTCGGACTTTAACTTGAGAACGATGGGCATTACGGCTTGCTTTCAGAGTCTGGCGACATTCAGCAGCGACATCTCCAATACACCGACTCAAGTTGTTCGTGCCCGGGTTCCCAGTGCGCTTCCTCGCGTGCTCTGCAAGCGCAACCGCGCTGACGACGATCTCGTTCACGGTTTCATTGCGAAGGCCGGTTTTTTCAAAGAATAGCATATCCCCATCGATGCGTGCGAGGATGTTCCCAAGTTTTGGGGCATCGACCAAGACGACAGTGCGTGGGGTCTTCTCATCGCGTTTCCAGAACAGAGTTGTTTGTTTTCGCTTGCGATCGTAGAGGGAAGTCGACTTGAGCTCCCAGTGTGGGTTGTGAGGAAGGTGTGCCAACGATGTGCTGCGGCCGTTGACGCTGAGCTTGATGTGCGAGGCGTTCAATTTGGAGACATTGATTGTCCCAACGGTTGCGTTAGTGTCACTTTGCGTGATAGTGAGAGTGGATTTTCCGAAGGGGAAGCACAGGATGTGGTCCTCTTTTGTGGTGATGGTGAAGATTGGCAGCTGAGTCTTGCAGTCTAAAATGCCTGATCTATCCAATTGGAATGATGTGCGAGCCATGGAGTTGGCGCTCATGTTGTCCTCTTCCTCGGAGAGATCTTTGATATTCGGCTGACTGTTCGTAGTGGCTTGCATATTACTCGGTTGTAATCTGGACAAGTCGCAATCTCCTACTCTCAAAGGCAAGAGTCCCTAATATAAGACCGAGAGCTGACATGATGTACTTGAGGCTTAGCATTGGCTGTGACGAGCTCGCATTCCTACATGTAGGTCTTCACCGGTCCCAAGCATCCAAAGCGTCGCAGCGCAAAGGATCCAATAATAGAGGCTCCATCATCAAGGGGGTAAGATGTTTCGCCAAATCGGAATGCTGGTGCCATCGGATGGAACGTCAGAGATGCACGGTCCGTTAGCAAGAAGAGTGCTATCATTGGTCAAGGCGAAATATACAACTTGCAGACAGAAGTGGACCGTGGACACTGCCCTGCGGCGATCTCTGGGTCAAGTAGTCGGGTGATCGAGCAAATACATCAATGACCGATTAGCACTGGTTCGATTACTGTTGGTGTGTTGGCATAGCCGAGCAAGGAGACAGCAGGGCTGTGCTGAGGCTGAGGTCCAAGGCTTGAGCTCTCCACACACACGCCATGCACACGGCACTTCGGCACTGCCGCCAAAGGATACAACATACATTGTTCAGAGACTCAAGGAAGGAATTGAGTACGAAAGAATATAATGAAGAAATCATCAATAGGCGGCCTTTTCTTGGCCAGAAACTGTACAAGTCTTTAGATAAATTTACATCACTACACCCTCGCCGCTCTCAGCCAGCCAACCATGCCACCAGCATAGCCACTGAGCTTGACGACTCTCTCCTTCTCTCGCCTCAGTCCCTCCTGCCACTCGCCAACTACGGCTCGCAAGTCATCGTCATTCGCGACAATATCACCGTGGCAGCGCAAGAACACCGCCATCCAAGCTTGGCCAAGCTCGAAGTCCTGTCTTTGCTCCATGAGCCATGCGAGTGATCGTACGAACAGTGAGAGCTCGTTGTTTGAGACGCTCAAGGAGCGAATCTCGATGTCTGCGGCAGCGGGGTTGAGCGTCTTGAGGTGCTCGATGAATGCAGAATAGTCTGACGTCGGGCCCACATCCGCGGCTTGTAGCAGCGATGTGAAGCGGCTGAGTGTGCCGGCGCGGGCGTTTTTCAGCACTCTGCTGCGCTCCTGCTCCAGTTGCTTAACATTTACCTCTTCCGCAGCCTTCTCGGCCGTTGAAGTGATACCGTTCTTCTGATCTTGTAGAGACGGGAGGAAGAATGGCGCCTTCTCGGGTTTCTTGGGGGCTTCGGTAGGCTTGTTGCGTTGACGGATAAGGTCAATGTGAAGCAGGTTTTGCCAGCGTGAGCGTGGGACGAGAGAGAGTGACAGCAGATCAGAGGAGAGTGTGTCGAGGTCCGCAAGAGCGGCAATGTCATCCTCCTCCTCTTCCGATTCCTCTGCGACATCGGCGGCGATGAGGTTTTGGCCTCCCTCGCCGCTGGCAGTCGGAGCTTGAGCGTTGCTTGCAAGCACAGCAGCAAGTTCTGTGGCACCGATGTGACGAGTCGGTACGTGGGTGAATAGTGTTTTGTTGGTCCAGATGTCCACGCCGACGCTGTCAGACTTTGATGTTGCGAGGTACTCGCCTGTAGGCGAGAATGCCAGGCTTGTGCAGGGTGCTGTGAGTTTGAAAGCGTCCACGAGATGGCCAGTCGGCAAATCCCACAGAAGCACGAGTTCTCCCATAGCAGCCGCGATCCAGTGGCCGTCGTTTGAGAAGACGTAGTCGGAAATTGTCACGTTGACTAACTCGGGAACCACAGGCCGTGATGGCCAGAGTTCACGAATAAGCTTATGTGTCGCAATATCGACCACACGCACGGAACCGTCAGTGCAAGCAAGAGCAATCAGATCCGTACCTCTGTGGTAACGCATTGAGCTGATACCACATGATAGCGACCAGTCAATCTGATGAACAAGAAGTCCACTAGTGAAATCCCAGAACTTGACCTTGCCATCCGAGCCAGCAGAAACGACGATCTTGTTCAGGTTGTCGACAGCAAGACCCACAACAGCAGTGGCGTGTCGGCCCTGACCACGGAAGAATTTCTTCTTTCCTTCACCCTCTTCTATCAAGCCATGTTTCTCCATATCTGTTTGGAGTTGCTTGGCTTGAACAGGAGTGAGACGAGCAGGGAAACGTTGCCTGTGCTGTCCTGATTGCAAGTTGAACATGTCCACGGAACCTGTCACGCTGCCGATAACAGCAAATGTGCCGCATGGTGACATGGCAACGGAACAGACATTACCACCATCGCCTGTGTCAAAAGCCCATCTTCCAGCACGCTTACGGCCCCAGAACCAGGTACGCGCTTTCTTGTCGTTTTCGTGAGCGGTCACAACGCTTTCCCAACCAGTCATTGCGCTGACTTCGGCGTCAGACTTTTTGTTTCTGGCAGGTTGCCAGATCGGGTGTTTGCCGGGAATGGCACCGATACCACCATCTCTGTTCAGACTGCACGCCATCGCTGTGATCGGTGGGCATTTTAGATCTTCCAAAGTGTCCCTGTTGCCGGTCGCAAGTAGACCTTGCTTCTTGGCCTTGCTTTGAATTGCGCCTTGACTGAGCTCAGCACTCTGTCCGTCGCGACGCAGAGACCAGCCCCAAAGGCTGCGATCTTTGCTGCCGGACATGAGCCATTTGTTTGTGTCGTCTGATCCGTCCGATGCTGACGGCAGGAACTCTAATTTGGTGATCGCAGCGCCGTGGCCCTGGCGCTGGTGCAGAATACGAGGGATGGGGCTGAACGGTACCGCGTCGAACACCCAAGTCTTGAGGCTGTTATCCAGGCCAGAGCTCACAATGACTGCTTGTCCAGGTAGAAACTCGGCCTTGCTGATACCTCCACCGTAGTTGGGGCTCGGGTGCGCGTGTGCTGCTCTGAGAGTGCCAGCCTTTCTTCCGCCCTTGTTCAGATCCCACAAAGTGATATCGCCAGAGCTTGTGGATGCTGTTGCCATGACGCCAGGAGTGCGACCGTCATCGCCAGCGCCCATGCCGTCCGTGCGGAAAGAAATCGAGGTTACGGCCAAGCCAGAAGATGCGTTGAGAGCGATCACGGTTTTATCAGCCTTGACGTCGTGAATGAGGACTGGACCTTGCTCGTAAGCAATAGCGACCAAGCCAAGTGCAGGTGTGGGCTCCAGAGCAGTGACCGCGCCGTATGAGGCGGAGGGAGGCATAATTGTGTAGACCATTTTTCCAGATGAAACGTTCCAGATCTCGACACTACCATCGTGTCGTCCAACCACGATTTTGTTCAAGAAAGTGGGCAGACTAGCGATACAGCCAGTAAGAGGGACCGGAGAGATGCCTTGCAAGACAGTGTACAGCTCGTAGGTCGAAGCCTTCCAGACAAGCAAGCGCGTGTCGCATACACCAACAATCCACGATCCGAAGATGTAAAAGGCTTTCACATTCTCGGTCAAACCCTTGGGCAGCTCAAGCTCCGCCTCTTTCTTACCTCTCTTGAATGCCCATACACCTCTAGCCGAATTCTTTTCCTCGCCTCCCCAAGAAGCGAAGACCTTGTCCTTCCAAGCCGCGCTGGCAGTGATGAGCTCCGGTGTCTGCGGGCGTGTGATGAAGACCAGGTTAAGACCTCTGCGCAAATCGTATGTCTGCAGACTGCGTCCGACGGAAGTGGTGATCTGGAAGGTCGTCTTTCCAAGAGGGACGCTGGTGAATGGCACGCTGGTGGGCGAGACCAGGCCTACTGTTCGATACGGCGCAAATACTCTGGAGACGCCAGGAGTGCGCTGTGGGCGCTGGGCGACGCCATTGCTGAGCTTCTGGCGCTTGACGATTCTGCCCTCGGCCTCCATGATTAATTGACAGGTGGTGGAAGTCGGATGGAGTGGCTTCCAGAGAGCCTCGATCTGCCCTGCAATCCCAAATAATCTCGAACTTGCCTGTACTTTTTTTGCGGAGAAGAGTGGCGAGCCTGAGGCACCACTGACGTTGGCACCTGCAATCTGGTGCAGTTCGGTGTGGAGAACGGAGTCTCACTCTCGAACCAAGGGACCAAGACAAGGAGTCCGACTTCTCCAACAAACCGTCTGCCGTGCAGGCAATTATTTTTCTTTATCTTTACTGTTTGCTACACCGGCATCCGATACATCCATATACCCGGAACCAGCAAGCAATTGGGCAGTGCTGGTCCGCCTGCCGTGCTCGATCTTATCGGGTTCAAATATACACTTCTTGCTAGTACCAATGGCTTGAAGATCCATCGCATCATCCCTCCCGCCTACTCTCGTGCAAATTTCCCGGCTCGCTATCTCTCTCTTGCGACATTGCCAGACATGGCGTCCTCACACGAGAGCGATCCCGCCATGAGTGATCCCTCTGCACCTCTACCTTTGGATGCCTCGAATAATTCCTCCTCCGTACCTGAGGCCCCGCTGTCGACGCCCGCAGACGCGGACGCTATTTCTAGCCTAGCCATGCCGCCGCCACCGAAACCCAGCACCAATTCTGACTCCATCCGGCCTGGATCATCTCGCTCTCAAGCCCCGGCTGTGTCTTCCGCCACTGACATGCCAGATGCCAAATCTGTCTCTGCGGCAGACGACGACGAGGATCTAGCCCGCAGTGGGGACACCCCGACGATTGTCACTCCACAGAACAACATCATCCCTATCTCTGCCAGCCTGCCCGACGCTGCCATGGCCGGCAACATGCGACCTGCGGAGCCAGATCTTGAGCCCAACCGAATGAGCTTCTCTTCGCTTTACAACTATGGCACAGGTCTGTACACAGCCGCAAAGCAGGCCTACGGCACAGGCAGTGCTCCCAGCTCAGTGGCTGGAAACTCTGAAGCGGATGCTGTCCAGACCTCTATTCACAACGTTTCTGGTCCCTCGAGCCAGACTGGCGCCCTGTCTCCCTCTCTACATGGCTCGCTCCGAGAGCAATCTATTACAGCCAGGCCGTACGCACCTTCAAGTCCTGCTTCGCCGGGGCCACATGGAGTCCGAGGAGAAGGTCGCACCATCCGTGGACGTGCTCCTCCCAGCTCTGGCCGCGTGCCCACCAGTGTTCCTGGCTCAGCGTCGCCATCTCAAGACCGCTCCACCATTTCTGAATCACCTAACTTTATCGGCACTATCGGAATCTGTGCATTGGACTCCAAGGCTCGCTCAAAGCCATCAAGAAATATCCTGAACAGATTGGTTGGTAAGGACGGTGACTTCAAGGTCATCATCTTTGGCGACAAAGTTATCCTTGATGAGAACGTGGAGAACTGGCCAGTGTGCGATTTCCTCATCAGCTTCTTCAGCGATGGCTTCCCATTGGAAAAGGCAATTGCATATGCAAAGTTGAGGAAGCCTTACTGTGTAAACGACTTGCCGATGCAGACCGTGCTGTGGGACCGCCGAATGTGCCTGAGAATTCTGGACAAACTCGAAGTCCCTTCACCAAGACGCTTGGCCGTGAACAGAGATGGCGGTCCTGTGCTCCTCAGTACTGACATCGCCGATAGAGTAGAGTCACTCACTGGTCTCAGGCTTGACGGATCTGATGATGGACGCGGCGGAGGCGAGGAACCTCCAGTCGATGTGCATATGGAAGATGACAACGACACGTTGGTTGTGGATGGCCAACGCTTGAGCAAGCCTTTCGTGGAGAAGCCTGTCAGTGGCGAAGACCACAACATCAACATCTACTACCCAAAGTCGCAAGGTGGCGGTGGACGAAGGTTGTTCAGGAAGATCAACAACAAGAGCTCAGAGAAAGACGAGACGCTGACGATCCCACGCGCTATCCTTGAGCCTGGTGTCTCATACATCTATGAACAATTCTTGAAGGTTGAAAATGCTGAAGACGTCAAAGCGTACACTGTTGGCACCGAGTACTGTCATGCTGAGACTCGCAAATCACCTGTCGTCGATGGTGTCGTCAAGCGTAATCCAAACGGCAAAGAAATTCGTTACGTGACACCACTCACGAAAGAAGAACAGGTCATGGCTGCCAAGATTGCGAAGGGTTTCGGTCAGGCAGTGTGCGGCTTTGACCTCCTGCGTGTCGACAAGGAAAGCTTTGTCATCGACGTCAACGGCTGGAGCTTCGTGAAAGACAATAACGAGTACTATGACCGCAGTGCAGCAGTGCTCAGGACCATGTTCATCGCCGCCAAGAAACGCAAAGAAAGCCGCA
Source organism: Cladosporium colombiae (assembly GCA_026122715.1). Taxonomy (NCBI): domain Eukaryota; kingdom Fungi; phylum Ascomycota; class Dothideomycetes; order Cladosporiales; family Cladosporiaceae; genus Cladosporium; species Cladosporium colombiae. The sequence continues at coordinate 1,462,118 of JAKZFA010000001.1, read as the reverse complement.
CATCTCCCGCTGAGCTCGAGAGTGACGATGCTATCATGTCGCTTCCTAACAGTGCGCCCGAGACAATCGGAATTCAGAGAAAATCCACAATCCCGCGCGACAAGGAGCATCGCAGCTCTCTCAAGGATGTCTTCAGAAGTCGCAGTATATCTGCTCTGCGTGATAGTGTCTCGCAGGCTGCCACTGGTAGACACGGAAGTATATCACAACAACGTAGTCCTAGCGGAGCAACCAGTCCGATTACTTCACCACCGAGCTTCGAGCGAGGTGCAGCTCCGCTTAAACGCACCCCTGTTCCTCAGACAAACGCTGAAGAGCTGCCACCTCCTGCTGTACAGCCAGATGCAGCAGAAGATGGTACCACCAGCTCCATCCAACACTCTCCTATCGCGGAGGACTTCGACGAACCGATTGAAGAGCCGCAAATTCCAGCGCCCGCGCCAGCTTCGAAGAGCCAGTGGAAACTAAAGGGCATGGTCGCGGTTATTCGACATGCAGACCGAACGCCAAAACAAAAGTTCAAGTTCACCTTCCACACGAAGCCATTCGTAGACTTGCTTAAAGGTCATCAGGAAGAAGTCTTGTTGGTCGGCGAGGCTGCGCTCCTTAGTGTACAAAACGCGGTGCAAGTCGCTATGGAAGAGGGCGAAGAGGACATGACCAAGCTGCGCACCCTGAGCAATGCTCTCCAGAAGAAGGGACACCTTGCCGGTACGAAAGTGCAGATCAAACCAATGTTCAAGAAGCCCAAGCAAATCAAAGCTGAGGCCGAAGCTGCCGCTGCGTCCGAGGCTGAGCATTCAGCAAAAGATCAAGACGACAAGAAGTCCAAAAAGGAAAAGAAACTCAAGGATTCTGGGGTTGAAAAGCCGAAGCGGAGTGACTCGATCTCTGAGATCACAATGTCTCGTGCAACCGCTGCCGAGGAGAGTCTTGTGCTCGACAAACTCCAACTGGTGATGAAGTGGGGCGGCGAGCCCACTCACTCCGCTCGTTACCAGGCAACAGATCTGGGTGAAAACATGCGCAACGACCTTTTGCTCATGAATCGCGAAGTCTTGAACGACGTCTCCATCTTCACTTCGTCAGAGCGCCGTGTGACCACGTCCGCCCAGATCTTTGCCGCTGCGTTCTTGGATCAGAAGCCTATCAACGAAGACCAGATCCGTGTACGCAAAGATTTGCTTGATGACAGCAACGCCGCAAAAGACGAGATGGACAAGGTCAAGAAAAAGCTGAAAAGTTTGCTCCGCAAGGGACATCAGGCTCCCGAGCAATTCGCCTGGCCAAGAGATGGCACACCAGAGCCATTCCTTGTCGTCCGCAATGTGGTCGAGCTCATGAAGTTCCACCGCCGTGTCATGCACAACAACATCGCCAAACTGTTGCCCAACAATGGGACGCAAGCATCAGAGCAGATCCACAACCCAAAGGCTCTGGACAGTAGCAATGAATCTTTGAACAGCATCACAACGCCTCAAGTGTCGCAAGCTTCAGCTGTTCAGTCACGCTGGTGTACCGGCGAGGACGCGGAACTCTTCAAGGAGCGATGGGAAAAGCTCTTCAACGAGTTCCAGGATGCTGAGCGCGTGGACCCCAGCAAAATCAGCGAATTGTACGATACCATGAAGTTCGATGCTCTACACAACAGACAATTCCTGGAATGGGTCTTCACTCCTTCCAAAACTATGATCGCTGAGCTTGAGGGTGAATCCAAGCGCGGCAGTACTCTTCATCGCACTGAGAGCCAAGAAGCCCGTGCAGAATTCCAGCAGACGCATGAGGGTAATCAGCCTACACCAAACAGCTCTTCCCCACCGGCTGGAGGAAAAGAAAAGATTCCGACTATGGCTGAACGGATTGGTCTGCGCCGCAAGTCATACGACCTTGCCTCAGTCAACCGCGACGTTATTGCCTCTCCCGCATTGCAGAACAACCCCGCGCAGTCTTACTTCAACCTCTTTACGGGTTGGGATGAACAACACCACCCGGAGAGCAAGGTGAAGCATGATGTCAGGCTGGAGAAGCTCAACGAGCTGTACAGTTCAAGCAAGATCTTGTTCGACTTCATCGGCCCTCAGGAATACGGTATCACAGACGCGGAGAAGCTGGAGATTGGTCTTCTGACGAGCTTGCCGTTGCTGAAGGAGATTGTCAAAGACATCGAAGAAGGTAAGACTCGATCAACATCTAATCTTGCTACACACGATTCGAAGAACATGCGTACTGACACTTTTTGCCTACAGTTCAAGCTTCCGACGATGCCAAGTCTTTCATCTACTTCACCAAGGAGTCACACATCTATACGCTGCTCAACTGCATCCTCGAAGGCGGTGTGCAGACCAAGATTGCTCGAAATGCGATTCCCGAGCTCGACTACCTCTCGCAGATATGCTTCGAACTGTATGAATCCGAGAATGAGGTCGACCCCATTAGCGGCAAAACGACATACAACTACTCCATCCGTATCACTCTTTCTCCCGGCTGCCACACCTTCGACCCTCTCGATGTCCAGCTGGACAGCAAGCACTGCATCGGCTGCTCTCCACGACGCAGCTTGACCAGCCATGGCGACTGGAAGGAGGTCTTGGAGACGCTGAGAGCGAAGTTCCACACCGTCAAACTCCCGAAGAGCTTCTTGGCAGTCAACTTGAGTGAGAAAGTGCCGCAAGAATTCACGAATGAGGAGGGCAACATCTCCTTGGAAGAGGCTAGCAAGAATACCGATGCTAGTCCGATTGCGATCGCGCATTGATGGCCTTGGGTGTTGTCACGAGAAGGATGTATAACAGGCAAGACGGTGGCAAGTTCGGGCAGGGATTCAGTCGCTTAGAAAGACTTTCAAGACTAAACAACACACGTTGATATAGGATAGACACACGATCGTACACTTTGTAGACTAGCTAACAATGACTGCGCTTTGCTTTCGAAACGCTTTCCAACATTACTGCCGCTTCCTTTGCTTCCGGCGCATGACGCGCTGCAACAGAGTGAACTGTAGTAGGTCAATGCGACAAAAATGAAGAGGACCAACTCGTGATGAGTGTGCCCCCATAAGCTCACTGGGATCCTACAACACCCATCTCTTGAAATTCCACGGAAAGGTAACAAATTCCTCATCAACCGTGATCTCCTTTCAACACATTCACCATCGCAACAGATCTCAAAGGTCGTGCTCAGTAGCGAAGTGGCGAGCGGACGCCTCGATCGTTGTAGTCTTGGTGTAATTTTCTATGCGACGTTCTGAGAATTGTCTCGCGGGAGGTTCTGTCGGTTCTCTGGAGTACAAAGATGTCGGAAGGGTAGAGGTCCGTCAGGATTCTGGTCCAGCAGCTCGGGAATGCCGAAAACAGTTTCAGCCGCGGATGTCATTGCTGACTCTGAAATTTTCTTTACTAGTATGCTGCGTTGATGATGAAGATAATATGATTCTGACTCTGAAAAAAAGAAGCACGGCAACGCTGATGTTTCAAATTGTAGGCAACAGCGGCCGGTTGTAGTAAGCTTTGGCCAGCCTTTACACCTCTAGATTGGACACATTTGTCTTTTTGTGCTTACCTAGACTTGCTAATGACTAGCAACTAGTGAGGGACGCTCTGGCATTGGTGTCTGCTTTTATGGTCAAAGTTGGAGGTGAGAAACGAGTGCCGTCATTGCAGACGCATATCACAGATGGACACATGAACGTTACATGTAAGTGGCTTTCTGTACCGCGACAAGCCACGTCACAGATTCACGCAGCCATGTTCGTGGGAAAAGAAAGGTAGCTGTGTGCTCGGGAGGCAAGCAGATACGACTGCAGGACCGTACGTGATGCGCTAAGCTATCTTGGGACTCTTTTGCGAAGACACCTCCATCTTTCGGATTCGGACAATACAGACGCAGACACTTGGTCAGACTACGACCGAGCCCGACCGCTGGCTGTAGTCGATTTCCTATATTCTCTTTGATGTGCGAGCTTCGATGGAGATCGAACCGTATATTCAAAGCCCGAAGTGCATGGTTTACTAATATAGGCCCATCAAATGTCGGGCTGTTATTTGCGCCGTATCATCGGCAGTTCACATGTATGCGATGTTTCGCTGATGAACTTGAGCATATATATAACAAGTGAAGGAGTCCTGGCAAGTAGTTGTTCCAAATCACTTCATTAACATAATCTACTGGCTTCACCATGTCCGGGACAAACTTAAAGAATTTCATCAACGCCGCGGCATACCTCACAGCATCCAAGGCCAGACCGCTTGAGGTGGGATCAGCACCATATAGCGCTCCAGGCCATGGCGAGGTCACCGTGCGAAATCACGCGGTAGCAATCAATCCCATCGACCGTCTGAAGCAAGAAAAGGGCAATTTCCTATACAGCTGGCTGAAGTATCCGGCCATCCTGGGAATCGACTTGGCTGGCGAGGTGGTCGAAGTGGGCGAAGGTGTGACCCGTTTCAAGGTTGGCGACAGAGTTCTCGGATTCGCAAATGGTATCGACAAAGCGCGGAACAAACATGCCGAATGTGCATTTCAGCTGTATACGGTACTCCCAGAGAATCTGGTCTCGCAGATCCCTGACACCATGAGCTTCGAACAAGCGGCCGCTATTCCTCTTGGAGCTGCTACAGCAGCAGCGGGCTTGTATGAGAAAGATCAACTCGCTTTGCCATACCCCTCGCTGTCACCGACACCACCCGGCAAATTTCTCATCATCTGGGGCGGCTCCACAAGTGTAGGCTGCAACGCGATCCAACTCGCCGTGGCTTCTGGCTTCCAAGTCATCGCAACTAGCTCACCTCGAAACTTCGACTTGTGCAAAAGCCTCGGAGCCAGTTACACATTCGACTACAACAGCAAGACTGTTGTGTCGGACATGATAGCTGCAATTGGAGACAAAGTTCTGCACGGCGCGATGACCATCGGCAATGGTGGTGCAGAGGCATGCTATGCCGTTATGACCAAGGTCAACTGCGACAAGAAATTCGTCTCGATGGTTTCGTATCCCCTGCCAAGTTCGCCGCCAGAGCGATTCGAGGTTCTGCAAACAATCGTCTACTACATCTCCTGGAACGTACGATGGTGGGCAAAAACTCAAGTCAAAGGAATAGGAAGTAAGCTCGTGTTTGGCAGCTCGATGGCGTGTAACGACATCAGCAAGGCCTTGTTCGAACGTTACCTGCCTGACGCGTTGGCTAATGGAAAATTCGTCGCAGCGCCAGAGGCGAATGTTGTTGGGCATGGCCTCGAGAAGATCCAGGATGCATTCGACGCTCAGAAAAGCGTGTCGGCCAAGAAGATTGTTGTGACGTTGTGACTGGATGGTGAATGCATGGTTTAGCAGGTCTGCGGTTCGTCCTGTAGTCGTTGTGAAGATGACAAGATGGTCGTTCGTTCAGGAGAAAATCCATAGGAGCAATATCTTTATTAGATGGAGCGACGGCGAGAGCATGGTTCAGTTGATAGTGAGCGGTAACAAATTTGAAGTTCATGTTCTCAAGTTCAGCCGTGAGAGGACATCACTTGCTCTTAGGCGCCTACCTTTTCACCTTCCACGACCGCAATGATCGGAACGTCTCACCGTGAATCCAACGCACTATGTTTGTTTCAAAGCCACAGTATGAAAATAAATATTGTTGCAATCATCCGTATGCACTCACAGAAAGTGGTGCACCCTCAATCGCTGAAAAGTCGGCGTCTCGGATCCTCCCGCCCGCCAGGCTTGGCGAATTCGTAAAGCAAGCGCACTCGAGAATTCCATAACGAAGCGCGAAGATCGAGCCTACCGACGACCAGCCCAACGACGCCCGCCGCGACCGAATCGACCTTTCGACACTCCTCTCGTCACAACACCACAAAAATGGCGTCCGTTCAATCCGTCCAGTGCTTCGGCAAGAAGAAGACCGCCACTGCTGTCGCACACTGCAAGCAGGGTCAGGGCCTTATCAAGGTCAACGGCCAGCCCTTGAGCCTCGTCGAGCCCGCCGTCCTTCGCTTCAAGGTCTACGAGCCCGTCCTTCTCCTCGGCCTCGACAAGTTCGGTACGTCTGCCTCGAGATGGGACCCACGGATGGAGGATTGAAGCTTTTTCGCCGGAAATGGATTGGAGGAAGCAGAGCACATGGGAGTGCAAGGCATTACTGGGAAGAAGAGACGGACAGGAGGGAGGCTGCTGGGAGAATTGGAGGGATGCGAACTGTTGCACAACCCGAGGAGAGGTCATGCAAGAAAGACATGTGCTAACGAACTGCTGTAACAGCCGGCATTGACATCCGTGTCCGCGTCCGTGGTGGTGGTCACACTTCCCAGGTCTACGCCATCCGTCAGGCCATTGCCAAGGGCATTGTACGTCTACCCAACTCGATTTCCTGAAACCCGCGACCACTTCTAGCCTTTGCGCAAACCGCATTCGACGCACCCGAAACACGCACTAACCACAGCTTCCGCCTACAGGTTTCCTACTACCAGAAGTACGTCGACGAGCACAGCAAGAACCAGCTTAAGCAGGCCCTCGTCGCCTACGACCGCACCCTCCTCGTCGCCGACAACAGGCGCATGGAGCCCAAGAAGTTCGGCGGTCCCGGTGCTCGCGCCCGCTACCAGAAGTCTTACCGTTAAAGCGTGTCTTCTGGTCGTTGGTGCAAGGAAAGGAGTTTTCATGTGGCTTTCTCTGGGTTGGATGCTGCTGCGATCGCGCATCCCGCAGGGCGCTGCTGCTGGGTTGTGTGGAGTTTTTCTCGCTCCCCGTCTGCACCCACTGAAATGAGTGCGACGAGCTTTTAGACGAGCGAAGAGGGATTGGCACGAGAAGTACAAATCGGAAAATCAGCGTTCAGCCAGGAAAGAGTCTCATGGAGAATATCCCGATGTTGCATTATAATTTCATGTCTCATGTCTGTCATGTCAGAAGGACGATTTTCTCGTTAAAACTTTTGTGCATCGCGTGCACTCGTGCAGGGCTATCACGACATGGGAAGCCTCCATATCCATGCGTCGCATATGGACAAACACCAAAACGCCTCGCTAAAAAGACCGAAAGCAATAACAGTGCAGATTCAAAGTCCCCAAACCTCCGCGTCATTCAGTCGCTCTCGTCTGTTCCATCGAGACCCGAAACACCAGACCTCCTCCCACCCATGCTTCCGCTCTCCCTAGTGCGTTTCGCAGCCTTCTCTCCCACTGGCAAAGGTTCTTTCCACTCTTTCTTGCAAGTCGGACATATCTCTCTGCCACCTTGTGCGCGCCACATCTTTCCCACGCAATGCGAGTGTAATCGGGCAGGGCACCTGAGCGTAGGGTCTGGGCATCGCTGGCCTTGTGTGACAATCTCCCTGCAAGCCATGCACACCTTGATCTTCTCGTGCGGGTGACCCTGGTCGGACTCCGAGTCGTCGTCTCCGTCGTTGTATGTGTCGATGAGCCAGCCGCGCAACTCCATAAGTGCGCGTGGAGACAGGGTGTAGAAGCCTCTGTCTGAGAGCTCGAACCAGGATTCCGAAACGAGGAGGCGGAGGACTTTCTCCGCTTGCAGAACGGTGATGCCTGCGTTTTGTTTTTGTGTGTCTTGTCGTGTGGCTGCGCCGCTCTCGCGCCTGTCGCTGCCTGGTACTTTGGTGAGTTTCAAGGCCTGCCAGCTGGTGACTGCCATGACTTCTCTCTTGCGGGTGTTGTTTGTCTCGAACATGCAGTCGAGGACGCGCTTGACGAAAGCAATCTCGTCGGCGCTATGTACTGTTGCCATTTGGGTGAGGGCATCGCTTGCGGTGTTCACGAGCGCGAAGACTTCCACTCCGCGGTTTGATTGGTGCGCTGTGCTGCGGATTTCCATGTCGAAAGAAGAGATTGCATTGTTGACGGCGTGGACATAGTGATCGAAGTCCGCGCGGGTTATGTCGCCTTCTAGTACGGGTCTGTCGGGGTTGTGTGATGTCTGGATGAGTGCGAGGAGAGGTTGCGCCTCGGCGAATGTGAGGGTAGGGCGGGCGATTAGAGCTTGGAGAAAGGCGCGGTGCGTGTTGTCGTATGATTCTGATTGTGACATTGCGGGTGGTTGTCAAAGGTAGTCATGAAGCGGTCGGCCAGTTGCCAGTGTGTAGTTCTGGTAGATGTCGTCGGTCGCTGGTGTTGTGTTCTGGTAAAAGACGTCGGTGGTCCAGTATTCTTCACGCGTTTCTCGAGCACGCGCTGGAAAGTCGAGATTGGCCGGCGCGCGCAGGGCGGGGTCGGTCTGGTTTGCGAGGCGTTCGAGCTGTTCCACCATTGGATTCACGGCCTCCGTCAGCATGACACATGATATTATCAAGTAGTAAGTCCACGCCAACGCCACCGCATGTACAGACCATTGTCTGAAGCCGCGTGCTCTCAAAAACTCCGCGAGAGACTGACCGGTCCCAATGAAGAGTCCAATCCAGCCGATGTACTAGAGTTGCCACACGAGCTCGACGATGTACGTGTTCCAAGAACCGAAGGAAACCATTTCACTCAGCTTGGGATAATCGAATGCAAGTGACGTTCAGTGTGGGATCTGAGACGCGATTCAAGATTGATTTAGAACGGCACCGATCTGTCTGGAAACCAAGTACCCGAGCAGAGTACCACAGAGTAATCCTAACCCCAGCTGTGCCTGGAGAACAGTCTCCTGCAGAAGCCCGTGCTTGATCAAGGTTGGGCCGAGGAACGGACTGACTACCGCTATGGTTACTACGAGGAAAGAGTAGAATCTGGTGAGACGAAGACGAGACACGTGTTGGATGGTGGTTGTCTAATTGCTGCCTCTCTTTGGACAACGACCGGTTAGGCTGATTAGAGTCGATTGCAGATGCGCCCGGCTTCTCTGGCGATCCGGTCTTGCAGCGAAACGATTGAAGGGATCCAGTCCTTGGTGAATGGAATGGAGAGAATGAGCACTACCAGCAAGGCTTGGACTAAAGAACCGTAGTGTCCCAGAAAAGCTTTGATGAAAAGACACAGTGTTCCGCAAAGCAATCCAATGCTGAAGAAGAAGGGGGGGTGATCACCGAGAGGCATGTGCAAAGCGATCTGCTGGATACGATCTTCCTGGTCAAGACAAGGCGGGCAAATCAGTATTCGTCTAAGATGCGATAAGTCTCTCTCACAATCTGCTCCTGCAGTGAAAGGATGAACAAGATCCACTCCCGAGGAATGATAGTAGGACAGGCAAGGACCACTGCCAACAGGGCTTTGGACACGACGCTGTAGTGTCATAGAAAGATTGTAAAGAGTAACTGAAACGTTGCGCATGCGAGTCCAAAGTGGATCGGGAGCGGAAGCTGGTCTTGGGAAGGCATGTGCGAGTTGCGTACTTAATGGTAGCTTGCCAGTGCTCTGTGTTGCGGTACGCCGGTAATGTGTGAACGAGCTTGATGTCTGTGAATTGATAGACGATTGGATGGAGATGTGATATGTCGATGTTTGGAATGTGAGAAAGCTGTTCAGAATGAGAAGTCTGACAGCCGGAGACTTGTTTTTACCGATACCTAGACAAAATTGAGAAGGGACGACAACCATGTTTACTGCTCTGTTGGTCGTTATGCTGAGGCAAGTGCAGCATGAGTGCGTATCAAACGCACAAGTAGCCGGGCATGCGCTCCACGGAAAGGCATCGTCGGTCGCACCATCGACATGTCATCTGTCACTTTTCTTTCCGTGCTCGTGTACACAGTGATACGGCAACGGAACATTGTACACGATCATTGTGCATGCAGGTAACGTTGATCAGGCACAGTACACCGCACGACCAGCAAGCAACCTCAGCCTTTATCCGAGCGAGCCCTTGCCGGCCTGGCCTGGCTTGCTTAGGACGGCAGATCTCGCCTGGTGGCGCTCGTGCAGCCGCTTGCGTTCGGCGCCGGTCTTCAGCCTGTGGCCCTGTGCTGATCCGCCGCGGCACTAGGGACCAGGGAACCAAAGGAACCTTGCGCGCGCCATTTGCTTCCAATAACGCTTCCTTCGCCTGCTACCAAGGGCCACGCCATGGCCGCAATGGGCGTCGCGGCCTGTCACGAGCCATCGGTGTGGGCGTGGAATTGTGGAATGAGGCAGGCACGGAGCATGCCCTCTTTCCACAGCACACCGCAGCCTGATGCCTCTCCTATAAGCACTTGCTTCTTGTCGCCTCCTGGGGCATATTCGGCGCCCGCACCACATACAGGCCAGCATATCCGGTGAGAATAAGAAGACAGTCGACAAGCCGGAGTGACAAGCGACCTTTTAAAGGAGAGCATACGACCACTGTCAATCCGAACTCAGCTTCCTTCTCACACCGGATTTCTGCACGATACACTAGACGATAAAAACGAAACAACCATGTCATCTCTCATCGCCGAGACCAACGTCTCTCTCTACACCCTGCCGGTCTCCTGGGTTCTCTGCCTGCTGCCTCGCTTCTACGCCGCCTACCTCTACACATCAAGCACCTCCAAACCTCTCGACATGCTGCTACCACGAGCCCTCGCCGCACGAGCCAGTGCCGATCCGGCTCTCCAACACGCAACTCGCGACAGGATTGTCCGGGCAGAAGCCGCTCAAGCCAACGGTCTCGAAAACGTGGGCTATTTTGCGGCTGCCGTTGTAGCGGGAAACATGGCCGGCCTCAGCAAAAGCGTCGTCAACTGCTTGAGTGTGGGCTACCTCCTCAGTCGCGGCCTGTACAGTTGGCTGTATGTCGTCGGCGACACGAAGCCAATGGCCATCGCCAGGACGGGGGTCTTCTTTGGCGGGCAAGGTCTTATCTTCGCGCTGTTCATCATGGCCGGCAACAAGATGAGGTGATGAAGGGCTTGCGAGTGGGAAAGCATCATGCCGCGTCTGGCTGGCGATCACCACGGAGCATGCTAAATTTGCACGGCATCAACTACATACTGTTCAACAATATCACTAGGATGATCTTTGGGCTGGAGGTCTCTGACATCTGCCGGCGCCGGGGTGGCGAGGCAATTCATGTGTCGATGGCTAATAAAGTAATTAATTGATTAATGATCCACACTTACACTTTCGACTCGCCCCGGGAACATTATACGCGAAGCCTCATAAACCGGCTCTTACCCACTATGCTCACGTGGGGCGGCAAAACGAAAATCTGCGCGTGGAGTGCCAATGAGACGATGAGCCTGGCTGGACTTCAATCGCAAGGGGTTGTCCACGAAATTCTTCTTCCATACCTCAGCCTAAGCCGACGGTTCGGGGATCGTGGAGTACAGTGCGGCCAGACAGTTGCAAATGTTACCCATGATTCGGTTGGACATGTGCTGCTGACAAGCCTGCGAGAGAGTCCCGCAAGAGGCCACAACAAACCCATTGTTACAGTCACGGACAGCTCGTCAATCCTGTGATGCAAATGTCTTGGACTGCTTGCGAAGCAACTTAAGCCTGTCGTTTAGTAGAGCTACCTTTTTGGCGCGGCGTCTCTCTTGCGGCCAAGATTCGATTTCAGAAGATTGGCCATCTTGGACAAATTCACAAGCTCAAGCGACATTCAGGCTCGTGAGATTTTAGTGTACAGTGATATATCTCATTATGCCGGTATCCGTCGCCTTCCGCGAATCTGTACAGACGATCAGTCGATATATGTCCTCCCTCTCCATGCTGACCTGTGAAAACAAAGATACCCGTATGCAGCACGCCGTTAACGCCTCGCTTCATGAGAAAAAAACCCAATCAAGAACCCCCTCACAAGTGCTGTGTCGAACTTAGCAGCATCTCCCCTTACGCGTGCCTCCTGGACCCTCAGCCTCCGGACCGCCGTCTTCAAAGCTTTGATGCGTCTGAGCACCAGGCGTGCTGGGAAATCCTAGCCAGCTCCTTCTCTTGTCACCATGACCCAGCTTGAAGCTCCCTTGGCCAGCACCTGGCAAATCAAAGTAACCGGGCACGCCCGCAGATCCGTCCAGTCCAGGAGTCTTGCCACTCAGCTGTGCATCTTGCAAAGCCTCCATCTTCCTTGTGTGCTGGTCCACCAATTTTCGAGTGATGACCCGGAATACTTCGTCGATTCCTTCGCCATCTTTCGAGCTGACTTCGTGGCAGCAATCCCAAATAGCCTCGCTGCCCCAGAATCCACTCGACCGGTTGCTCTGTGGACTGGCCAGCATGGTCCTGCCATCTGCTCCAGCAATAGTCACAGTAGGCGGCGGCGGGCTGCCAAAACTTCCAATGCTTGTCGCTGCGCCATCTGGTCTTCCGCCGCCAGTAGCTGCGACCACTTCCGGGTACAGCTGTTCCGCGACGTATCCAATGCACTTGTCAAAGGGCACCTCCCGACGACTCGGATCCGCGGCGACGAGGTCGGTCTTCGTTCCCACCACGTGTAGCACAATCGGAAAGTCAGACTCGTCTTTACCGCCGGTATGCTCTCTCAGCTCCGCCAACCAGCGCCCCATCTCTTCGAAACTCGACCTGTCGCTCACATCGTAGCACAGTATAGCAGCGTCTGCTCCGCGGTAGTACAATTTGGAAATGCTGCGGAAGCGCTCCTGGCCTGCGGTATCCCAGATCTGCAGGCGTATGGTCGCGCCAGACTCCGGGTCGTGTACGCGAGTGGTGAGGAAAGAGGCGCCAATGGTGGACTGGGATTTGTTCGGTGGAATGAAACTGTTCTTCACGTAGCGGTGGACTAGGGATGTTTTGCCGACGGACTGAGCGCCGAGGATCACAAGCTTTGCTTCGAGCGAAGGCGCGTTGTGTGCCATCTTTTGTGTTTGTTGTGAGGTATATAATTTCTATGGCCGCGATAGGCGGGATGGTCTGTGGCAGCGAGCGGGCTATATGATCCGGGTAGCGAGGACGCCTGGAGACCGTGTCGTCACTCAGGAATAGAGAGCGAATTGGGTGTGCTTCGCTGTGGCTGCCATCATCAAGTGTGAGCTACTCAGCAGGTTTGATTGCAGACTATTGGCGTGATGCGTGTGTCGTGGGGCAGTGCTGCTTATGTCTCAAAAGGAGCGGACTGGGTCGGTGCCAAAGGAGTGACGAGGGATGCAGAGGATGGTGTGACTGCGAAGGCGGCGGGACGGGCTCACTCGCTCACAAGTGTGTGTGTTGTGCTGTGCTGGAAGAAGTCACATGGCAGGGCAGGACAGGGCAGGCAGGCAGGCAAGTGTGTAAACAGCAGCCGAAACAAGCTTGGATCTCGCGTCTGCGGGAAGCGAGCCAGCCTGCAACGTGCGCTTCGTCTCGCATCCCTTGGGGCCCATCGCGATCGGCCTATGTACATTTCAACGTGTGGACAATTCGTCGACATCTGTAACTGCTATATACACCTGGTACAACTACGATTAGATGTATGGCAGACACTGGCTTGTGCGTCTATAATAAACCTAAACACGCACAACCCTCGAGCGAGCAAACCACTGGTGGCCCGTGACGTCAACCCCGTTTAGGCCTCCACGATTACACGACTCATCTTGTCGATGCACGGCCACGAGACCGTAGCACAGACCGGCACTACATTATCACTGCCTTTCCGGACCGCGCAACCCAATCTATGAAACCCAATAGCATACACCACCATCATGCTCTTCGCCCTGGGCTCCAACGGCTCCGGCCAACTCGGCCTCGGACACGATGAAGACGTTTCAACGCCTCAGGGCATCCGTCCCAAGACTCTGGACCAAGACCCTTCATCTACAGTCAAACGCCTGGCAGCTGGTGGCAACCATACCGTAGTTCTGTACAGCAACGGCCGCGCTTTCAGCTCTGGGGATAACAGTGACGGCCGATGTGCTGCCGATGGTATTGGACCTCTTGGCGAGTTCCGAGAAATTGCTAGTCCAGGGAGCTTGACCGCGCAGTCATGGGAGGATGTAGCGGCGACATGGTCTGCAACAATCCTGACTCGGGGTCAGGGGAGAGAAGTATGGGTATGCGGTGCTGGAGGGAGTGGTGAATTGGCTCTCGGAGAAGAAGTGCTCGAGGCGAGGCAATTGACCCAGGTTCCTAATTTTCCACCAGAGGGGACGCAAGTGTCACAGTTGGCAGCTTGCATGGCACACGTAGTCGCTGTATTGACCAATGGCCAGGTCTGGGGATGGGGCAAAGGGCGCAAAGGGCAATTGGGAGAAGTGGCGCAGGATGCGTGGACGCCGAGAAGAATTGACGGGGTTACCTCCCAAGTCTCACGAGCAGTCTGCGGGAAAGATTTCACATGTCTGTCCGGAGACAACGAGACGGGAGATGTTGCTATGCTTGGACCGAACGGTAGAGACCGCTTCAATATAAAGGCAAAGGCGCCTTCTGAAGTATCAGGCTGGAAAGAAATCAGCTCTTCTTGGGGTAATGTTTTTGTGTTGCGAGAGACGGGTCAGCTGATTGCCTGGGGTCGAGATGATCACGGCCAGCTTCCTCCAGGCGGTCTCCCACCGATAGTGAAGATCGCTGCTGGAAGCGAGCACTGTTTAGCATTAACAGCAAACGGTAAAGTCCTGGCCTGGGGTTGGGGCGAGCACGGGAACTGTGGAGAGCAGATTGACGAGAGATGCGACGTCAAGGGCAAGTGGAATGAGCTGGTCGTTCCCGGAAGAGTGACGGGTATATTCGCTGGGTGCGCAACGAGCTTCATCTCGACCGCGGACACTTGAGCGCATCTCGCAGAGGTTGAGATCTTCGGCTCCTCAGTCGAACATTCCATGCAACTAGGACCGACATCAGTAATCGCGCTTTGATCTGGGATATGGACGAAAGGAGTAGTCTTACCTGCGACAAGCGTTGCGTGGGCTCCAGGCCATCCTCCCACTGCGATTGGCTTTGCTTTTGCTGTTCACCCTGCTTTGACTGCGGAGCAGATTTGGCACTGTCGCGGAACGTCGGATGTGGTTCTGAACCACGCATCTCGTTCGTGGCATCCCAGCCTAGCATCTCTTCCTCCTCTTCCTCCTGATCAAAGTTCGGCGGATCCCATGTCCGCTCGTCGTCGCCTGCTGGCATGAAGAGACTGTCCTCGTCGGGTTCAGGTTCTTGCAAGACTGGTTGGAAGCTCTGCGGGCGTAGTGGTTTGCGCTGGCTTTGACTCGACAGCATCTTTTCTGGTCGGAGATGCGACGCAGGACGTGCAGGTGGCGGCATCTCGGACGCATTCCTGCTGCGCATCGGCACAGGCGCCACAGATGGCTGATGGGAGGCACTTCGGGTTGAGACGAAGTTGGGGTTTGGTGTTGAGGACGCGCCGCGGTAGTCGCCAATAGTCATGAGAGTGAAGGAGCATGCCATTCCTTCGCTCTGGTAGCTGAATTGAAGCGGCCGAGTAGGGTATGAGAAGTATGCAGAGATTGGTGTATGCAAAGTCTCCGCATGCATCACGATAGCCTTGAAGTCTTTTACCCTGATGGTGATGTGCACATTCTCCTGCATGTGGAAGTCGTCGAAGTCCTCAGTGTGCAGTGTGATGACGGTCTCGAGGGGCTGCTTCAAGACTTGCTTCCCGTCCTGGATCTTTTCCGTAAAGCTTGTGAATATGACTTTCCCGTCCGTTGCGCAAAGATCGAGTTGTTCTGTTTTTGGGCCAAAATACTCCACGTATTCGCGCATCACTCTCGAGGAGATACGCCAGCCCTGACCGGCCGCGGTTTTGTCGAAAAGCGCATGCATCACCTCAGCAGCTTCGTAGGTCAGGCGATATGTCTTGGTCATCCCTGTGGTAGATATCATCAGTGACCGCTACTTGTCAGACAAGTGCAAACTACCTACCATGCTTGCACAGCATCTTCACCACAAGCCGGCATTCTGCCCTGTCTGGTCGGTCCTGGATGCTCACATCACAGCGGTCAATTCCAGTTTCTCGCCCACGGGTGTCATTCGCACGGCCTTTGAAGACTGATTGAAGAGCGCGATTGTATAGCTGGCAAGTAAAGCGGTCACCAGAGCTGGCAGGGCTGTTGGCATTGAAGGCATAGCTGATAAAGAACGAACGCGCATCAAGGGCAAATGACGCATATGCCGTCTTAGATAAATTCAGTGCGGTCAGCGTGAACTATCGTCCTGTCAGTAATGGCACGCATGGAACGTCGACTCTCTTCCTAGGCACACCTTGTCGCCACGTGCTTCAATCGCCACCGACTCGCCGAACTTGGCGAGACACACAAGAGCCTCATAGATGCGCCCAGTCGCCTCGGGCGTCAGAGAGAAGGTCAGTACTGCCATCCTTCCTTTTTGTAAAAGTGAGTCGTGGGGCCTGAGGTTGGATGGTTCATGTGGTTCAGTTGACTTCCTTGGCGCGTGTCGCGCGTCGCTGCGTCCGCGCTGTTCGCGACTCCACCTTCCAAGCGATCAATGCCACCAAGTTCATCAACAGCTGCATCAATTCCTCCTTGGTACAGTAAACTTTTGTGCAGAAGCAATCCCTTCCATCAAAGCGATATCATTCAGACTATTGATCCAACAGCTTGAGATGGGAAGCAACGGTGTTGGAACGCTTCCAGCAGATCTGTTTCATCTGCTCTCAGCGGAGCTGTCGAACAGACTCGACTTTGATACGCTGTACAGTTGCGTCGCGAGTAGCAAGCAGATCGCCAACTCGGGCGCAATCAGTGCGCTCTACAGGTGACTATTTGGTCATCAGCCATCAAGCGAGAACACTCGCTGAAGTTCTCTCAGAATCTCCCATGACAGCCCGATCAAAGGTGGCGGTAGCGAAGACCTGTCGCTGTCTGAGCAGGACTTGACTGTGCAAAGATGGTCAATTCTGTGGCGTACACTCATCATGTCGGCTCTTGGTCAGACCAGCTACCCTTACTGCAAGCACTTGCGTATGTTGCCAGCACGGATAAGAACACTACGTGAATTACGTTACTGACTCGGCACAATTGGCGATGAACAGGCATGCTTGACTTGAGAGATCTTGGCTACCTACTCGATGATGACAAATTCAAACAAGGACGCATCCTCAAGAACTTCTTTTCTGGCCCGCTCGAGCGCTTCCACTTGACGGTCGAAGCACCAGTCCGACAGGGCAGCAGGAACCGACCTAAGAGACTGGATATGCGGGCCATCGTCCTCGCAGTTGGCAACGTCATCACTGAGCACTCTCCACTGTTGGAGGCCTTGACTGAGCCTACGATCGATGGTGTATTCTCAACGGCACTTCCATCGTGGGTTTCCAGACTGTCACATCTCAAGAGACTTGATCTGTTTGATGGTAGCGCACTTGCGGACGAGGCAGTATGCGAACTGCTGCATTCAGACTGCCCGCTACTGGACTCTCTGACGATCTACTCCGCAACTTCGGAGGAAGCAGACAAACAGATTGCGGCTTTCATCAGCGGAAGGCGCCCAAACTCCCTTATCCACTTCGAGAACATCAGCAATTGCCACATTGGACTGGACACGGCAGTCGCTTTGAACAAGCATGGCAAGAGTCTCGCGGTGATCAAGCTGTATCTGACGGGCGACAAGTTACAAGCATTGGGCTGCTTGCGAGAGTGCACATCTGTCTCCACACTGGCCATCGAATACTCTGGCCCTTCGGATGACCTCAAGAAAAACGACAATGATCTATATCTGGAGGTTGCCGAGTGGTTACGGAACTGCAATGAGCTGCGCGACATCAGTATCACCAATATGGTGTCCGCGCCTGACATGGTCCTCCCAATACTCTTGACCGACTCGATACAACTCAACAAGCTGCAAATCAACTCCAACGAAGGATTGATGTACCTTGTCAAAGATCATCAAGACTTTCACCAATCGCTCGGACAGAAGCAGAGCCTGCAAGAGCTGTCCCTACGAGCCGATCCCGAAGGACTAGTCGGAGGTCCTCTCGAGGAAGTGACAAACTCTATCTGCTCCCTCAGCAATCTCCGTTATCTCCATCTGACGAGAATCTCGGACTACTTCAACAATCAGCACGTGAAAGCATTCGCCCAAAATTTGGGAAACCTGGAGCACATCTATATTGGAGGGTACGGCATCACTGACGGCGTGTGGGATGCCATGGCGCGACTGAAAAATTTGAAGACTCTGACATTTAGCGGCCTTACCATGTTCACTGCTCAAGGCATACTGAACTTCGTTGACCAGCTGGGTGATGGTAACCAAGGGCTGCTGCTTGGTGTGGACAATGCCGATGCGGATTCGCCGCTGACTTCAGAAGAACAAGAATTGGTTCAAGAGGCGCTTACTGCGAAGGTCAATGGCAGCTTTGCGTATCAGCTCCTCAGAGGTATGGCCAACATCTTCTGCCAACTCTTCTAGCCCGTTCACGACACTGACCTTCCATAGATCCGAATATGCCGGAATTTGATTCTGAGGATGATTCTGATTAGATGGGAGCTAGTGGGGGTTCGAAATTGGATGACACCCTGAGACTGGTCAAACAAAACCATGAATTAATGTTGATGCATGAAAGACAAAACATATTTGCCCCAGTCTCGTGAGCGTTAGTGCATGTTCAACCGTACAGTCCATGTTGTAGCACAAACCCATTCAAAACAAGCATTTGATGACGTCAAACGTGCCCTCAATCCCCAACAATTCGATTGTAGAGCATCTCGATGACTCAAAAAATCGCCATTGAAATCGACAATACCACGAAATCGAAAGCAACGATGAAGCGCATTCTCGTGATAGCTGGCTCGGACAGCTCTGGTGGGGCGTGAGTTCGACCTCGTTTGTTTGTGGCAAGGGGCTTCCGCTTGCTGCACTGCAAGACACATCGCGCTGACGGGCAAATCGCGCAGGGGCCTCGAAGCCGATCAGAAGGTCATTGCGGCGCATGGCTGTTATGCCATGACCGCGACGACGGCGCTGACTGCTCAGAACACGCAGGGTGTTTTTGGGATTCATGAAACGCCTACGGCGTTTGTGCAGCAGCAGATTGAGGCTGTTGTGGAAGATGTTGGGGTTGATGTTGTCAAGACTGGTATTGACTTATGAGTTGAGCTGGACAATGAACTTGTGCTAATTGTGATATTGGAAAGGAATGCTTGCATCAGCGACGACTGTGTCGTTGGTTGCGAAAGCATTGCGGGAGCATAACATCACCAAATCTGTTGTTGATCCTGTATGTCACCATCTTTCAAATATAAGAACCCGACGGCTTACTTACACACATTCAACAGGTGATGGTCTCTACCAGCGGCTCGCAACTTCTCCCTGAAGCCGCAACAAAGACATTGATCCACGAGCTTCTCCCAGCCGCATATCTCGTCACACCTAACATCCCCGAGGCGAACCTGATCATGCGCGAAGCTGGCAAGCCAGCACACGATGTTCACGACCTCGATGGCCTCAAGCAGCTCGCCACGGCCATTCTCGACTTGGGTCCGGAATACGTCCTGCTCAAGGGAGGACATCTTCCACTTACTAAAGAGGACAAGGTAGCCGTGAATGACAGTGACAAGGAAATCGTGACGAACGTCCTTGTAGGCCGCAATGGCGACGTGGAAGTTGTCGAGGTACCATACCAGACATCGAAGAACACGCATGGAACTGGATGTTCTCTTGCTTCAGCGATTGCGTGCAATCTGGCCAAGGACGGCGATGTCAAGAAGGCCGTGAGGTCTGCTTGTCGCTATGTCGAGGCTGCCATCAAGACGAGCCCGAATCTTGGGAAGGGCTCTGGGCCCCTGAACCACTTTCACTCCCTGCAAGTATTGCCGTTCTCATCGTAAGTACCTAAAATCACCCAGCCGCAGCCTTATGCTTTGCACGAACTTGTGATGCTGACATCGATAGTGGCAACTTCATCGAATATCTTCTCGAGAGGGAAGATGTCAAATCCGTGTGGCATGATTACACGCATCATGACTTCTGTGTCAAGATGGGCGATGGCACATTGCCAAGAGAAGCCTACAAGACCTATATGATCCAGGACTACTTGTACTTGGTTTGTCGAAATCACGTCCTTCTAGCCGCGTTTGATCACTGACTTCTGTTTGGATTCAATTCGCTCGCGCAAACGCTTTGGCAAGTTACAAATCGACGTCGCTGGACGACATTGCAGCGGTATGATCTTCAATCCAACGTCATGTGTCTTGCTATGGCCAAAGGAGGATGCATGTTCCGTATTGCAAATGATCTGACAATTTCCAGGGCGCCGCCATAGTCACGCACATCAGACACGAGATCAACCTGCACATTGGCGAGTGCAAGGAATTCGGTCTCACACAAGAGGAAATGGAGAAGCATGATGAAAGCCAGGGTATGCTCTAATAGAGATCATGAGCTGCGTTCAGAGTATGGGGTCGGAGCTGACTTTGCAACAGCCTGCACAGCGTACAGCCGCTATATCCTTGATGTCGGTCAATCCCAGGATTGGCTTGCATTACAGATTGCACTACTCCCATGTCTGCTCGGCTATGGCATGATTGGAAGGCGATTGAAAGATCTGCAGGCGACCAATCCTCCCAAGGAGCCTAACGCCTACCTTACCTGGATCAACAACTATGTTGCTGACGACTACACGGAGGCTGTGCGAACTGGCCGTGGTATGACTGAACAGTATCGTTGTTGGTATTCACATGTTAACACAATCTCAGCACTGATCGAGAAGCATGCCGTGCATCAGTCACCGAGAAGGGTGGATGAGCTGGTGAAGATCTTTATTCACGCAACAAGGGTGGGTCTTGGATGACCTGAGAGAAGTTCAAAGGACCATGCTGACCCTGCACAGATGGAGACTGGGTTCTGGGATATGGCTGGGGCGGCGGGCGCAGCGTGAGTGACTTTGCAGCGCACTCGGGCTCGCCTCTAAAACTTCCCCAGAGAGATCACGGACGACTTTTGCAGAGTTTGTGAGGCATTGAAAGACCCTGGAATGACCGCAGAATTGTTCGGTAGCAGTATTTACAAGATAGATGTGAATGCTTTGAACCTCAAATCAGGTGGGCTATCGTGCGTGCCTGATGCTCATCTGTAAGCATGCATTTTGTTGCTTCATTCCCGTTCTCCTCACTTCGCCACGCCTCACTTCTCTTCTATCCCCCTCGTGAATGTGCTCGAAACAAGATTAAGTTGGGTGGGCCTTCAGCCCTATAGCAAACAGAGCTATTCCGCAAACGGCCTAGCGTCCTCGGTTCGTCGCCCGGGCTTTCCTCGCCCGTCGCAGTTTTTCTGCTGGCGCGCTTTTGCCTGCGCCTGCCCTTCGCCGCTGCCCTGGCTTTTATTTATCAGCGCCGCCACGCCTTTGTTCCTCCCTTCCTCCTGCACCCACTCCCTCACACCCACCTCTTTCCCAACATCACCTTACACAGCGACTCTTTTCGCTGTCTACTTGCGACACTCGTGATACTCATCACATCCACTCCCTCGCTTCTTCGAAAACACGCACGACCAGTCCCTACCCCAAAACAACACTTCGCGACACATCATGTCTTACGGCGGCGGATACGGCGGTGGTGGTGGAGGCTACGGCGGTGGCCGTGGCGGCGGAGGAGGATACGGCGGCGGGTACGACAACAACTACGGAGATCGCGGTTACGGCTCGCAGAACTACTATTCCAACGGGTATGCCCCAAGGTCTATGTGCTTTTGATGCCTCCGTTTTTATCCACAACTCTGCGCGTTCTCACATGTACTGACTTTCCATCACAGATACGACGGCGGCAACAGCTACGGTGGTGGTCGCGACGGCGGCTACGGCGGCGGCTCTCGCGGTGGCCGCGGCGGCTTCGGTGGCGGCGACAGGATGGGCGAGCTCGGCGCCAACCTCAAGCAACAGCAGTGGGACGTCAGCACTCTGCCCAAGTTCGAGAAGTCTTTCTACAAGGAGGACCCCGCCGTTACTGCTCGCTCCCAGGCCGAGATCGACAAGTTCCGCGCCGACAACAACATGACCCTTGCCGGTACCGACATTCCCCGGCCCGTCGAGACTTTCGACGAGGCTGGTTTCCCCGCCTACGTCCTCAACGAGGTCAAGGCAGCTGGTTTCGCCAAGCCCACTGCTATTCAGTCCCAGGGCTGGCCCATGGCCCTCTCTGGTCGCGACGTCGTTGGTGTTGCTGAGACCGGTTCCGGAAAGACTCTTAGTTACTGTCTCCCCGCTATCGTCCACATCAACGCCCAGCCTCTTCTCGCACCCGGCGATGGTCCTATCGTCCTCATCCTTGCGCCTACCCGTGAGCTGGCTGTCCAGATTCAGGAGGAGGTTAGCAAGTTCGGCAAGTCTTCTCGCATCAGGAACACCTGCGTCTACGGTGGTGTGCCCAAGGGCCAGCAGATTCGTGACCTCGCTAAGGGCGTTGAGGTCTGCATTGCTACCCCTGGTCGTCTGATCGACATGCTCGAGATGGGCAAGACCAACCTTCGCCGCATCACCTACCTCGTCCTCGACGAGGCTGACCGCATGCTTGACATGGGTTTCGAGCCCCAAATCCGCAAGATTATCGGCCAGATTCGCCCCGACCGTCAGACTTGCATGTGGTCCGCCACTTGGCCCAAGGAGGTCCGCCAGCTTGCTGCCGACTACCAGTCCAACTGGATCCAGGTCACTGTCGGTTCCATGGAGCTTTCCGCCAACCACCGTATCACCCAACAGGTCGAGGTCGTTTCCGAGTTCGAGAAGCGCGACAAGATGCTCAGGCACATCGAGAAGATCATGGAGGACAAGGCCAGCAAGGTCCTTGTGTTCACCGGCACCAAGCGCGTCGCCGACGACATCACCCGCTTCCTTCGCCAGGATGGCTGGCCAGCACTCTCCATCCACGGTGACAAGCAGCAGAACGAGCGCGACTGGGTGCTCAACGAGTTCAAGATGGGCAAGAGCCCTATCATGGTTGCCACTGACGTGGCTTCCCGCGGCATCGGTATGATTGAAAATCCCCAACCCCCTCCACCCCCACTTCCTCCCCCCAGTGTCCTCCCCGCGTGATCTGTCTAGCAACAAGCTGTGCTTCATGCGCCGTCTTGCACATATAACCATTCCGCACTAGGGCCGCTCGTGTTCCTTTGAATCTTCATTCAAAGGGTCCTTGGAGACTTTGGTCGGCGAGGCTAGCCTTCGTCGTCGTACTTTTGTTCTGTTTCTCTACGGTTTGCATCCCGTTGTAGAGAAACGGGTCACTTTGAGTCTTTCAAATGTTGCGTTGTTCACAGCTGCGCGCGTCCAAGGAACCCTTACCAAGGGAATTGTTCACGGCCCTCACGGGATGTAGAATGTGCTCGCTCCAAGCGTAGCAGCGCCCTTGTCGTCCGACAGGGCTGCCACAAGACCGAGTCGTCAATGCAGCAATACTCGCGCAGAACACTCAGGCACAGATCTCGCATCCGGTCAAGGATTGCTATTGCTCCATGAACATTCACGTTCTTTTGATTAAGCTCATACTAACATTATCCGCGTTCAAGACGTCAAGGACATCACTCACGTGTTCAACTATGACTACCCCAACAACTCTGAGGATTACATCCACCGTATCGGCCGTACTGCTCGTGCCGGACGTATGGGTACCGCCATCACCCTCTTCACCACTGACAGTGAGTTTTCTCCCCATCACTTCCCGATCGAGCTCTTTATATTAACGTTGTCTCCAGATGCCAAGCAAGCTCGTGACCTCGTCAACGTGCTCAGAGAGGCCAAGCAGCAGATCGACCCTCGCCTCGCCGAGATGGTCCGCTACGGTGGCGGTGGAGGAGGTGGCCGTGGCCGTGGTGGTCGCTGGGGCGGTGGCCGTGGCCGCGGCGGTGGAGGTGGTGGCTGGAGCGGTGGCAACGCTGCCCCTCTTGGCAACAGCCGCTGGTAAAGCACATGTTGCTACCCTGATGGCTTCGGTGACTCCCTCGGAGCGCTGTTTCCTTTTTGACCTTCCACTGGCATGATGATTTTCAACACGGCGTTAACACTGGCATGGAGTACTGCAAGCTCGGGAATGTTTGCATCAAGCGACGGACGGTTTCGTCCGCAAAAGGATAGATTGCTTTCTTTCCATGTTTTTATACTTGCTCGCTGTTGCGAGCTTTAATGCGCTCGTCAGTCGTAGCTAATCTGGTTTCTCGTCGAAGGACACCACGATTTTTCAGATACTTAAGAAACCAAGCCTGACGGCAGTTTTACAAAAACGCTCTCATACACCATTCTCAGCCTGTTTCCAATTCGTGGTCTCACTGTTTGTCTGCATCCTATCATCAAGGCAACCACACATCCGCGTCTTCTGATAATCTGGCGTCAACTGCCGATCTCAAGTGCCCGACCATCAAGGTTCAATCTCACCTCACCCCAATTTTGACTTCGACACATACCTCATCTTTGCAAAAGCATCACCGTCGCAGTATTGCATCATGCACCTCGGCTCTTCCAATTGTACATGAACGGAGCGACTTCCGACGGTACCATGCGACTTTGTCTCGCCCTGCGAGGTTGCGCCACATACGCACAAAACAATCTCAACGAACCAGCAAGTCGCAGGATCGATCCTACGGAGACGCAACACACGGTCTTCGGATTTTATGGTTTCCCACCGTCGAAAGTCCGAACCGAACTTTGGGCTTCTTTGCCGCCACCAGAAACTCTGCTCGGGCAGATAGGCTTCTGTGGTGGAGGGCGGTAATGTATAGAACTTGCTTTTTTGGGTGCGTGAACCTATATCGAGCCTGTACGATACATCATCCGTGGAGGCGGAGAACGTGTGATGGGACGCCTTGCGGAGGCAGAGCTGCGGCTCGTCTCGTTGCTGGACTCTCTCTGTTCTGGACTCATGCGTAAATGCATGGCTGCGGCGTGTGTTGTCTCTTTATGGGATGCGATCATGCAGTGTGTGCGTTTCTTTGGAGATGCAAGGTTAGTCCGAGTGGGAGGTCGTTGTTATTATTTGGAAGGAGTGGCGTTTGTGGTGCTGTGTGATTACATCAGGCAGGACGTGTTTGTGGCCTTGCATGCTGGTTTGTGGATTCGTGCGTTGTTCGTTGTTAGTTTGGACGCCTTGTTCACGCTTTGGTGGTGGTGTTGTCGACTTCGCGAGGTCGTACAATATCAAATGTTCAATGCCAAATACATGCAGGAATCATCTGTACTGCAGCGAGTGGTCTTAAGCGGATGTGTAAGTCTGCCGGAGCTGCGCAAGGTGGATTCTTTCGGAGCATTCTGTGAGCCATCCGTGTTCTGCGGGATTCACAGCACAATGCAAGGGTGTGGTTCAACTTTAGACTGTCCCTAGGGGTATTTCGGTCTGTCCATGCATGAATCATTGATGGCAAGGTCATGTACGGTGATCACCAATGACCCGAGTACAATGTCGTGGACAACAATCGAGACATCTGCGCAGAAGCTGTAACGCTTCCCTCCGACACTTCTATCACATCAACGCTTGATTCACATAAACGACACCGTAATGGGGACACATAAACGCACAGGCACTACTTTGTGCTAGAACAGATGTATGCCGATACAGAGATACGCCACTAAGACCCCATGAAATGTATAATGTCTCTTGGTAACGATTGATCACATATCGAGCGTGCCCCAACCCCTACCCTAAAGCGTAAATCTAGACACTTTCGTACATATCCATCTCAGCTTACATATATAGCTACATGTCAACGACATTTCTACTAAGCATTGCACCTTCTGGAGACCGCGGCAAAGCTCAATGCATCAGACCGGAGCTTTATGTGAACCTCACACGATGATTTGGTAATACAATTAACATTAGAGATATCCTAAGAGTTATTGTCCAACGATGATCTTCAGACGCCTCAAGTCGAACTCAAGATGATGCCATCAAGAATGCCCGATCGATCCCCTGATGACTATGTCTGCCCACGAGTAAGTTCTTCGCTTGACAAAACCAATACATCAAATCACATCCATGTCATCGAGCGGATTCATGTCGGCTGACATGCACTCCTGTATCAGCCACAGACACTGCAACAGGAGAAACACCAACCAGGAGAACCGGAATCCTTCTCCATGGCATGCGCGGCATATCAAGCCATTTCCACATCACAGAGTCAGTCAAACGACGACACACAAATAAGAAACCTGGAGTCAGACTCCGTGCCGTCGAGACTCCCTGACATTATACCGCTTTAGTGCCGGTGCGGCGTCCTCGGCTTCTCGCAAGAGGAGATAGCCTCGATAGCGTGCAGAAAGTAGCTGGGCCCTGGCACTAGCGACGGCCTCGAAGATCCCACGGATGGATACGATAGTTTGTTATGCTACTGTGCAGAGTGAGAACGGTGCGTGGCTCGAACCGCTTGTCACTGAGTAAGGCGAGCGTTGGGTATCGTTCACTACAACACGCTACTGGCGTCATGGAAAATGCGGTGGTTGGAGGTGGGGTTCGGTGAGGGATAAACCGGGTAGAGGTTCATCTCGATCGCAGAGGCAGAGGCACGGGGACGGTGAAGGTGATGGTGAGGGCTGGGTCGTGGACTCGTGAGGTAGAGCGGGAGTTGCGGCTCGTTTGGGTACACGCCTACGATTCTGATATTCCCCCCTCGCCCGCGTTATGCTTGAACGACGATCTGCAGGATCTAGTTGCTTTTTTGTTCGACTGGTAGAACCACCTGGCTAGGTTTATTAGCAGTGTAGGGCAGTTCGGCGATGCTCCGATACCCCATTGCTATTATTTGTGTTCGCTTGTTGCTGGCTTGAAGGATGCCATGTTGGGCAGTGATTCCCATATCGGACAATTCGATAACGCCGACCGGAGCGCAGTGCGATCAGGATTTCTGTGGCGTTCTGCCATGCAGTGACCCAAGGCCAGCAGGGCTGGTCCTCGTCTGGACTCGTACAACCCACATCAGAGTGGGCGAAAAAACGCAGATATTGCATGAATTCGCCTGCACTCCAAGCTCCACCCAAGACCTCGTTTGGCTGCAGGAAAGGAGGCGCGTATCTGCATGGGTCGACGCCCTGCTGGTGCCGACAAACATGCGAGCCTCCCGAGTGGGTCTCGGAGGAATATGTCTGTGCTCCGATGCACGATGGTGGTCGAAGAGCAGTGGTGCGTGCGCCTTTCGAACTGTTTCTCCCGAGACGCGGGCCTCCTTGTCTCGCGGAGAGCACGGTCGTTTCTTTTCTGCGCATGCGAGTCGCCTCGCCTACGTACAGAGCATGTCCCAGCCAAGATAGGAGAGTTCATGTGGCATCTGCTCCGAGTCATTGGATGGCGCGTGTTCTGCTCGCCGTGCGCACATCATCTCGCATGCAAGAAATCAAATAACGCAGAGGCGTCTGTATACTGTAGCATCAGGTGTGGTTCCTCTCGAGAGTTGCCCACAAACGTGCACTACCCGAATCCCACGTTGTTATCGCGGCAGACATTCGCGCATGACGTGCCCCGCAGTGCGAGTGCAGTCAATATAAGAAACTCCTGATCTGCCGCTATGCGAGGCTACAGTGGACGGGCTGTTGCCTCGATCAGGAACTACGAGGCTTTTGGCAAGGTCGGCGGTTGACTCGTGGCGCGCGGGATGGGAGCTGTCCAGTGGGAGACGAGAGCATGCGACCAGCCTCCGTGCGCTGGCATCGTCACGGGGGTTTAATCACGTCTTCTAAGACGGGGCACGATGAGATTACAACGGGCAAGCTTTCCACGGCGGACGAGCTGACATCCGGGTATGCAACCAAGGGCACTGTGGTCATTGGAGGCTCGTGGACGAATGAGTTTTTCTTGTTCTGCATAAAACGGGCAGCACGGAGGGATGTCATATGTCATGGGAGACCATTCGCTGCATGGCATTGACGAGGAGCGTCCTGGTGATGCGTGCTCGAGTCGCTCCAACGGCGGGCGGCATGCAGACGAGGTCATGAGACTGGGTGGAGGGTGGTAAGAATCGTAAGATGAGACGGATATAGGCCCAATCAGACAGATGCGGCGTGTCGGTTAGGTGGGAAGGACGACATGATCGGACCGAAGCCCGAGAGGTCACTTTCTCGCGGTGGGTGGCAGAGGGTGCTGCTGAGAAGGTGCTGCTGAGAGGGTGCTGGCTGCACTGGACACCACTCGACCACGGCGGCCGAATGTTTGACAGCGAGAGACAGCGGGAGACTACTGGTGGGATGCATGCGAGGCGACAGCCTTGATTGAGCACTTGGGAAGGATTGCATCTTGCATGACCGAATGACTGCTGATGATGGATTGATTGAGTGCAGATTGATTGATTGACTGCGTGTGCACACATGGAAGCGTGTACGGCCCGAGGGCTGGGCGTGACCGCTCGGTGCAGCAGGCCGTTGCTCTGCATACACGCGTGTGCATGCATCAAGCATGTATTCTAGTACACACTCTACATACAGTGGCAGCAGATAGGGGGCACGGCCGAGTGAGCCCTGCCAGCAGCAGCGTGGGGGTTGCAAGTTGCAAAGAGTTCGAGTCGAAGGGCGGGCCAGCCCGAGCCAGCAGCGCCTTTTTCTCTCCCTCTCACTCTCCCTGCGAAATTGCCCACGAGCTTCGCACTAACCTGCTCGCTTCCCACTCTCTAAACTCTTTCCAGCTAGCCTCCACGCAGCCCTCTCTTTGGCTCTCTCCATCCCATCATCGGCCTCCATCGCCATCGTCAGCGCCTCCGCCACACGACACGACACGAGACATCACACCTCCTGTGTGAGTGTGCCCGCGCGCCCGCGGCCTACCCGCCCTCTGGCCAATCTGCGCCCAGCAGCCTCACGAGCCTCCCACGCGCGCGCGCTGCGTTGCTTTGCCTGCGCCGCTGCTGCTCCTGGTCCAAGGTCCTCTGCCCCGGCTGGGCCCACGTTGTTATTCCCACACGCTTGCCCACCCTGCCGCCCATCGCCGTATTAGCCTGCTCGTCTTGGCGCAGCTCGCTCGGAAGTCTCTCACCTCACGTCGCCCTCTCTCCCCGTCTGCCCACGCTGCTGGCGTGCCTCGTAGGGCTGTAGCCTGTCCGCCAGTTCACGGCTGGTCTCTGACGCGCTGGGCGTAGCGCTGCGACGGCTCCTTCGAAGCTCACTACCACTGCTAGATCCAACTCGGTCGAAGCAGTAACGACTACTACTACTACTACTACTACTACTACTACTACTACTACTACTACTACTACTACTACTACTACTACTACTACTACTACTGCTGCTGCTGCTGTTGTATACCGTAAAGCATCGGGTGCTGTCCGTGGGATCTGACGCTCGGTATCCCGCCGTCCGCCATCGGCATCTTTTGCCTCGCTACAACAGGCAGGCAGGCGTTCGCCCTTCACCGCCCACGTTTGTACGCGAGCTAGCTCCGACACAGCAGGGCACGGCCGTCCATTCGAGTCGCGCATACCCGGCCGCCGTTGGGTATCATTTGCCGCTCCGATCACGCCTCGTGCGAGTCTGCAAAGACATCGCCATCTCTGCTGCCAACTCTCTTCACCCTAAGGCCTGCAGCGTTGCAGGAACCGTGGTCCGCGTGGGTTTCCAGTCGCAATCCTTCTCGCGAGCCCGCACCGTAGCATTATTACGTGCAGCCGACCCGCCGAACTCTCTGCGCTGAACACCCGACACAGCCAAGCGAGACTTAACCGGCGACACCACTTGACCGCTTGCAAGCGGCCATCCTGCCAAACCTTGCGCCAGCACACTCTTCGCCCCTGCCCACCCTCTCCACCCAGATCGCGCTGCGTGACCCAGGGCAGAACCGCGGTCCCAGCGTAGCGTCATCCAGTACCCACTTCTCCCTGCAGGGTCGAGTGCGAATTTTTCCTTCACGTCGTCGACACACCGTCGCCCGCCCGCCCGGCAACTAAAACGATCGGCCAGCCCGCGGCGCCATTACCTCACGGAGTGCTTGCACCAGACATATCGACACCCTAGGACTGCACTATTTCCAGGGCAGCACGCCACGATACATAGCGCGCCTATCCGCTCTCCACCTAGCACCGCGCGCTTCCTCCCATCAAACTCGCGCCCGCCTTTCCTCTCCTGTGCAAGCTGCATCTGTCTCCAACTCTGCACCGGCATAACGTTTCGGGCAGTTCTCGTCACTGCGCGCACGACGCTCACGCTAGAACGCTTTGCGGAGCTTGCTTTGACAATTCCTCTGCAAATCATCCGCGCTCAAGGCACGCGGGCCCACCCAATACAACACTTTTCCCGCTTTCTTCTTGACGGGCACTTGTATCGGGCGGCGCGCTGTCACCGGTGCTTTTGTCTTAGTCCCCCTCGGCTTCTGCGCACCACCACTAGGACGTGACATGTCCAGTTCGTACTCTGCGTCCCCGGCTCAGAACAATAACGACTCCTCGCTTAGCGCCATCCTCGCGTCGCATCTTCACGAAGGACACCCTCAGCAGCCAATGGACGCCAGACAACCACAGCAGGAGTATCCGCAGTCAGGTTTGAGCTCACCTTACGCGCACTATAACGGACATCAGTCTGAAGGCAACTCTGCAGATCAAGCATCTGCTGTGCAGTACCCCGCTGGCCAGGAATACAAGCCCTCCAACTTCTCGTCTTCCGCAACGCCAGACTCAAGTTACGGACTTCCTCCCCAGTCGGCGCGTTCAGGCTCCTTCCCCGAGTACATTCAGCGTTCCTACGCAGAAGGCCAGCCCAACCGCTACCAATCAAGCGCACAAGGCAATCACGCAGCCATGGCGCAAACATCCAGTCCGTCTCTACCCATGCCCGACGGGCAGCAGCCCAACGGCAACGCGTCGCAACACAAATCTGACGGCGATGTCCCCATAGATCCCTCGATTGCGCAGTCTAGCCCGTCCTACCCTCCGCCTCACAACTACTCTCCGTACCCGCCGCAGCAGCAAGAGATGCCGCAACAGTACGCGGCGCATCCCATGTACGCAAGACCAGAGTGGCCGCCGGGACAGTACCAGCAAGCTATGCAATACGGCCACTCACCTGCGACCTCTGGCGGCGCTCCGCCTGCCATGGTCGCGCACCACATCCCTCGCCCTCCTCCAGTAAGTACGACGCGTCTGACGCGTCTGCGCGAATGCGCAAACCGATCGAGACATCCAACTGACGCGTCCTTTAGGGCGGACACCCTCTCTCAACCGTTTACTCGTTCGTGCCTATTCCTGGCGCGCAGCAGCACAAGCGTCCTAGGCGGCGCTACGAAGAAATCGAGCGCATGTACAAGTGTGGTTGGAACGGTTGTGAGAAGGCTTATGGTACATTGAACCACCTTAACGCTCACGTGACAATGCAGTCGCACGGATCGAAACGAACACCCGAAGGTAAGTTCTTAATTTTTGTCATGAAGTTTGCGCGCAAAGTACGCGTCACATGTGTTGTAATATACGTGATGGCGCAGCCTGGGGTTTGTGGCGGTCGTTCGTTTAAAACAAAAGCGACCGCGCGCTAGCAACCTCACGAATCCATGTCCAAACCTAGTGCGCCACGCTAGCTCTCCCACCAGCGCGGAACCTACCCTGCATATAGCTGCATGAGGCTGACATTTTATGTGGTACAGAATTCAAGGAAATTCGCAAAGAATGGAAGGCGAAGAAAAAGGAAGAAGAGAATGCTCGCAAGCAAGAAGACGAGAGGAACCGCCAAGAGGCGCAACGCCAGGGTCAAGACACGTCTCAACCCCAAGGTCAGCCTGCCCACTATGGTCAGCCGCACATGATGCCTCATCAGATGGGTGGTCCTCAACTTCCGCCAATAGGGTACCAAGCTGCCGCTGGCCAACCCGCTGGCCAATATACTCAGCCGCAGCAAGTCGACGGCGCTCCCCAGTACAGTGGCAACGGCCACCAGATGTACAGCACACAGGGCTACCCCCAGAGCCCATACGGCCAACAAGGCGGACTGCCTTACCAACAGCGTAAGTCTTGAATCAAATCTCGTCGCAGTGTGTGCTGATTGCTGAACCAGCTTCCGAACAGGCGCCTAGTCAATCCTATCAGCAACAGCAGCAATGACGACAGTTGAACTGAACGCGGTAGTTCGACATTATTATTCCTTTCGACCTTTCTTTTCGACGTCAAACGTCGGATGTTACTATTACAAGAGGATCATCGGGGCCCCACGGCGAAGCATGAACTTTATGATTTTGAGAGCAGTGGTTTTGGGGGCTTCTTTTACCTGAGGCTGTACAGCTTGCCTCCTGCGAAAATGTGCATTTGGGAATGTTATTGCATCATCAGCGGCTGGCGCAGGTTAGCATACAACAGCTCGGAGTTGTCTTGCTCCCTGACAACCTGCGCGCTGGGTAATGGCACCTTCGACACCGAGCTTCGCCGACAGTAGATGGAGGAAGAAGACGCGGAGTGCTGCCTCAGTGGCGTGCGCAAAGCACAAAGGTGGACATGTATAATGCGACGTGTCGTGTGCAAGGTTGGAAGGGAACAAGCGAGGGAGCTTTTTGATAGGGTTTTGCTAGACGCAATATAAGCACGCCATGAAACAACAAAACAACTGATTTTGATTTTACCGCTTTTGAGCACGTATCCGTTGCATAGACGAAGACTATACTCTCAGTCCACAACATCAATTAGCGGAGTACAACTCTGATTCGATACAAACAACCGTACGTCAGCGTCGCATGGGTCACGCGGTAGAATCAACAAACGACTTCATGTCTGATCGTTAGCGTGCTGATCCGCCACCCATCAACGTACTAAGATCTGACGGCAGCTAAATCGTAGACAAGGAAACCAAAGAACCCTGGAAATGCTTGAAGAAGACCGCCAGATCTTGGAGCGCTACTGCAAGCCCGTCTCGTCTCGTTCGCGCGCGGCTTGCCTTGGTCACTTAGTCTGCGACACGGCAACTAGCCCAGATTTTTCTCCAACACCCGGCCGCGCGCGCTCGACTGAAAGTAGTTTTTTAAGCTTACATTCTTGCTTCCGAGCGACTGCGACTGCTAACCACGAGCTAACTTAGCTGTCATCCTCGCTCACCCTGGAACATCCTTGCTCGGCCACGCTCGACTTGACTTTCTTGGGGGATGGAGCTTGAGCTTGTCTCTGAAGGCCGCCGCCACACCAGTGACACCACCACGCTTTGGTCAAGTTCACCTAGTGCTGACGCAAAACTACGCCGGCGCTGGCCTGCCGAGTAGTAGCGCTGACCTACTTGCGCAATCGTACTAAACTACCTAGCTAATCGATCTGCCCTTTTTCCCACACCTTCGTCGTGATGGAAGCTAGGGAGGCGGACGCGGTCGTTACACCATCGTGTGCGGGCAAGGGTTGGTGCTGACTGGGGCCTCGTACTACTGCATCTCCGGCTTTTGGCCTCTTCACGGGTTCTGATCTTGGCGATGGGACCATGGCGATTTGATTCTCGCCTACCACGTGGTGTGACGGGCTGCTGGGAATGATGAGGCTGGACGCTACGGGGGATTGCTTATTAATGAGCAGCTGGGGTCTTTAGTAGTGGTGAGGAGGTGGCGTGCTGGCCGTGAGAGTAGAACGTTTAGGGCTTGCTCTTGGTTGTTTGTACTGTATGTTTGGCTTGCCTCGGCGGCAGAGGGTAGGGTCGGTTTTTTTTTGGGGGGGGGGGAGGGGTTCGCTTAAGTAGTTAGTGCTGGTGGTTTGTGACAGGTCGAATATCCTTCGTCGTGTGGATGTCGCTATAGAAAGCTATATTTTGTGGCATCTGAGCGTTGAAGCATACTTGTCACTGATGGAGAACAACAACTCTCATATTTCTGCGTGAGAATTCGACGACTATTCACTACATCCCATCCCAGGAACGACGATATTTTCCCAAAACTTTCACCAACTCATCATACAAGCCCCCACCACACTTCAGCTCAGCCGCACGACGCCACCACTAGACCCGTCAACTCAATCCCTGGAGATCCGCGTGTCGCTCTGTACCTTAACTGACGGGCGACAGCATGTGCGGGCAAGCTAAAGAAGAAAAACAACCCGACCAGGGCGCTACTGTACGATCGGAACCAAGATATGGGTTGCGTCTCAGATCGCTGGGGAAGCACAGGAGAAGATCCATTATGCCATGCAGACGCAGGGATGCTCGCGTTGTACTTGTCCTGTTTCCGACAAGGCAGAACTAGCGCTAATGTACGGTCGTTGGATTGGTGGTGTGATGTATATGGCGTGAGGCTGAGGCTGGCGCATATATACTAGTCGGCTAGCCGACCGTTGGGACCTTGAACGCTGAGACCCATGCCCATTCACATGAATACATAAGTATATAGTCTGGAATGTGAGACACTTGTGGAATGCTTATGCTTGGTTTGCTGCGAATGCTTGGAGGATCATTATGTACGAGATGACTGGAGGGTATCGACAATGAGAGAGAACATGGAAAAGAAAAGAGCACCACCACAACACACCTGAAGAACGATCAGAAGACGTCCTCAACCCCCATTCCACTTCCATCCCAACGCCTGGACTTCAACACGCGCATCTTCTTACTTGGACTGCGCTGGCTCTCCTTCTCTCGCTCGTTCGCGGCGAGCCTCTCTTTCAGCATACCGACTTCGTCCTCGAGCTCTGCGACACGACCGTCGTCGTTGGCACCTGCGTTCTCTTTGTCATCGCTAGGTGACTTGTACATGTCGATGCCTCTTGCCATGAGATCGAGCTTGCGATCCATGTGCTCATCGTTGCGGTCAAGCTCCTCATCTCTGGCCGCCCGCCAGCGACGCTGCTCCAACGCCATCTGCGCTTCCATCTCCGACCAGATCTCCTCTCGTACTTCGGCCTCGATCTCGTACATGCGGTCTTCGGCCGCTTGCCAAGACACTTCAGCTTCTTGACGGCGACGAGTCTCCTCATCGAGCCTCATCTGGGTCACCTCGAGATCGGCGCGGAGCGAAGCGATAGCGGCAAGAGCATGTTCCAACTCCTCTTGAAGAGCGCTGGAGGCATTGTCGCTCTTCCTAGGTGGGGCGGCAGTGCCAGCGAGAATAGTGTTGGTGATAGACGGAACGCGAGGCACGGTGACTTCGCGCGCAAGAGCAGAGTACCGCAGGATCTGACTGGTCGCGTTGAAGTCGCCGAGAGGGTCTGCGGTTACAACCATGACCGACTTCTGAGGCTTGCTGTGTCCACCTGGGTTGTTAGGTGTGTGCGTAAAAGAGTTGCTGAACAAAAGCTCGGTGAGCTTGCATTGTCTGAATGGTACGACGGATGGTGTGCTGGAGTTGGCGTTGTCGGCCTGCATTTGCATGCACTGGCCAAGGTACATGAGTGACTCGTTGATTTTGCCTGCCTCCGCCAGAGTTGCACCGGCTGTCTTCGCAGCACGAGCACGCTCAGAACCTGGAGGAGCACATCAGCAAGAGTTGAGAAGGTAAGATGGAGCGGAACTTACCAGCAAGATCCACAATCGTCATGGTGCTTCCTGACCATGGGCCGGGAATTGGCGCACGATGACGCTTTTTGACTTCGAAGCTGAAGAAGCCGTGACTCCTCGAGCTCACAGCGTTGCTGCCTGTGCCTGCGACCTTTCTTTCCAGAAGACCAGTCTCCAGAACCATAAGTGCCTCTTCTAGATTTGAGCACACAACCTTGCGCAGGCCTGCAACGACTTTGCGATCAGGTGAGTTTTCTGTGTTCTTGAACACGAGAGCTCGACGCTTTTGCGGCATCTTGCCGAGAGTGGCGGCTGCGGTCAGCAAATCGTAGATGCGGTCATTGTACACTTCGTACATGCTCAGAATTATGGCATATTCGGCTGTGTCATCAATAGCAATTTCAATGTCGTCAATGGCGGGTGACTGTGGCAAACTTGAAACCCTTGGTACTTGTCTTCTCGAAGTCGACGGGCCGGTGGAGAGAAACGAGGATTCCTGGAATGGAGAGGTAAGCTTTGCGATGCTCCGCGTGAGGTGTCTGAAGCGCGACGGGGACTCCAGAGGAGGTCTAGAGTTCATGTGAGCTGTACCAGCGTGTTGAAGCTGGTACTGAGAGAGCGACGGATACAGGCGGTCGAAGACCTTTTTTGCCGATTTTGGAGCTGGAGTTGAGTACACCGGGTCGTTATATATAGGAAATGCGCCAGGCAGGTCAGGCAAGTTAGGTAAAGTGGAATCGCGTACCAGTCCGGGTGTTGGAGCGCGCGAAGGGCGGCCATTTGAGTCTTCGTAGACAGATTCAAGGAAGTTGGGCGCGAGCATGAGCTGTGCTTCACTAACATCGGCCACGCACAGAGACGGGAAGGCAGATGAGGAGTAGTCGAGGCTGGCAAGGTAGGGCGCAGTGTTCTGGAACAGCGTGTCCAGGGTGAGCTGTGTGAGGCCGCGCTGGGACTTGGAGCCTAGGATAGTGTGGCTCTGCGGGTATTGTCAGTATGGGTATGCAAGTAACCGATTCTTCTCTCATCCTCCTCCGTCCTCCCCTCGACATACCTTTCCACTGCCTGTCACACCCAATGTTGCCAGCACTGCGTCTCGTCCCTCCCTACCACGGGCGCCCAGCACGCCTTCGATCATCGAGACGGCGCCAGTCCCACTGAACAGCTCGAGTTGTCCGGCATCTTCTTCAAACACGCGTGTGAAGCCAAATCTCTCCACTGCTCGCTTGCGTTTGTCGTCGACGGGCGGCTTGATGGTGATGTGTGTGGGTGCTGCGGCGCTTGTGTTGCGGTCGACGTCCAAGAAGCGCTCTCTCACTGCGTCGGATGGGCGGAGGCGTAGGAAGACATCAAACAGAGCTGAATTCGGCTTGTCCATGTTTGCGTGGTTTCCTGGTGTATCTGGGTTAGTGAGAGGAGGATTCGGGATGGCCTGTTCGAGTGGTTCCATCACCAGAATCGCCCAAACTTCTTCGCACCAGCCAAACACGTGGAGAGTCGCTGGGGCAACGTTCCCAATGAGGAAGTCGATCAGGGACTAGTCGAGACTACTAGTCGAGACGAGCCTTGAACTTTTTGGCCACCCGATCTAGAAGATTGCGCCTGCAACTGCACAACCATCCACACACATTCATTCTCTTCGACACGATGCTCGAGTGCAGATCGTGTGCCCTGCGATGCATGCGCGCCATTGCTGGCGATGCTGCATTTGCGCGCCAGCCCTTGCAACAACGCCTCCTTCTTACTCCCCAACTTCATCAGCGATCCTCGAGGAGAGCCGCATCCACGGCCACTGCCCAGCAAGATGTCCAACGCGATGCATTCGACGAGGCTGTGGAATTCGATGAAGTTCCGCACGCACCCGAGCGCGAGCGCGCAGTAGTCACTCCGACCGCCGTACAACTCACAAAGAAAGCAAAAGGGATCGAGATTGAGAACAAGAAAGCACTGGACATGGAACTGCGCTATCTGAAGGATCCTCTCAAACTTTCCGAACATATCAAATACACCCTGCGATGTAACAAGCCCAATAAGGCACTGGATCTCTGTCGACTGGCTAGCAAGACCATGAGCTGCATTGTTTCTTGGAACGCCATCATCGACTGGCTTATGAGAGCGAACAAGATCAACGAAGCGCTGAAGGTTTACAACGAGATGAAAAAGCGTGCACAGTTCCCGGACAGTTACACGTACATGATGGTTCTGCGTGGCCTGGGCTTCAGAAGTCACATTGGCCAGCCCGTACGGGAGGAGAACGTCAGCAAGGCCATCGCCATTTACACATCGATGAATGCGCCTACATCTCGTATCAAGCCGAACATCATGCATACAAACGCAGCCTTGAACGTCTGTGCTCAAGCCTTGGATATGGACGCTTTATGGTCAATTGCAGGTCAGATCCCACAAAAAGGTCCGCAGGCAGCCGACAGCGTGACTTACACGATCATTCTGAACGCCATCCGTCATTCAGCATATGGCAAAAATCCAGAAGACGCACAACTGGAGCAGATAGCAGCGAGAAGGCAGAGAGCCGTTGACGAAGGAAGACGAGTATGGCTTGACGTCATTCGCAAATGGCGAGCTGGCGAAATCAAGATGGACGAAAGCTTGGTCGGCGCAATGGGACAGCTGCTTCTGACCAGTAAGCGGATAGGAGATTGGGACAATGTTTTGGACTTGGTGCAGCAAACTATGAACGTCCAGCGCTTGATCCCTCCAGTTGGAAGCCCCGAACGCCATACTGACCACGTCCACCAGGAAAGCTCAGAGGAGTTTCCAGGAGCTCAAGTGGAGGAAATGGACGAGGAGGGGTACACCAATTCCCCTGCTACACGAGCTTTCAAGATTGTCAAACCCAGCCAGCCAGAGCACGCTAAGTCGAAAGGACCACGTTCTCTTGTCTGGGCTGAGCCAGGCCCGCAAACGGTGTCGCTCTTGGTCGATGCTTGCCAGGCAATGCGTATTCCCAGAATTGCTTCAGCATACTGGGAACTTCTCACATCCGGAGATCACAGCGTGAAGCCTGACCTACAAAATTTCGATCGTCAACTGCGTCTCTATGCATCGAACCGCGCCAGTGCCAAAGCTGCCAAGCTTCTCCGTGAGGATCTACCAAGTGCTGGCATCGAACCCATGAATTCTACCTTCAGACTCGCAATGAGCGCCTGCCAGCGCGATATGAAGAATCCGCACGTTCTTGAACACGCCACCGCTATCATCGATGTCATGGAGAAGACGCAAGCCGACCCGGACGCTCAAACCCTCATGCAGTACCTCTCATTGGCTCTCACGTCCAACGAAGGCCCCAAGGTCGTCGCCTGCATCAACCGCATGGACTCGATTGTACACAATCTCCGCTCGCTCATGAATTTCGGCCCGGAACGCCAAGTGAGTGAAGCAGCCGACCTTCGCGACCTCAAGCAAGCTTGCATGTTCCTGCAAACACTCGTCGGCTCGATTGACACGCTGATGAACCGCTCTCTTGTCCCGCAAGAGGATTTTCAGCACTGGCACGCTAGACGCGCTGATCTCGTGAAGTTCTTGGGCAAGGCAAAACTCCGCGCTTACAGGCGGGAGCGCGATATGGCGCCGCCGCCAGAAGGCGATAAGAGATTGGGAAAGCCGCTTGGACTGGTGATGGGCAAGGACAGTTGGGCGCTGAGGCAGTTCAGGTACAACGACCCGGAGAACAAGACTGTCAGGCGGGAGAACACGAGGCAGGAAAGAGACGCGGTGTACAATCCTTCTAAGAGGAACGAGAGAAGAGGAGGTGATGGAGGAGGATTTGGTATGTAAAGTATAGATGTGGCGAGATACGGATTACGAGTGTAACAATAGTATGTAATTTTACTTACAGCAACGATAAGAGCATTGCAACACATCCATTGAATACGTCTCCAGGTGATGTCTTCGTCACCACTGGCAGGTACATATATGTCGAGCCAAAGACGAACAATAGCTAGTCAGTGTTGTCTCCCGGGAGAGATGGCTGGATTCTCGACTCGAGACTGTTTCTGGAGGGCAGTGTGCTCGGTCACATGCCGGATAGGTACCACCTGGAAACATTGAAGTGATACCTAAGATCTAGAGCTATATAATGAGCCCATACGCTAGTACCATAAACCGCAGGCTTCGATATAGCTTTGTCGGCAGGTGAGACACTCTTCAAATTGGTTAGTTGTCCAGAAGCTAATGTGCGAATATCATCAGGCGCGTGAAGTAAGACAAAGACCATGTTTTCTGTTGAGACGCCTCTAACTATCTGCCTACCTAGAAACTTAGCACGCCGGTCCGATCAGGTGTGGAAGAAGAATGACACTGCCTGCCATTGAGATGAAATAAAATGAAACTTGCCGTACAGAGTTCAAACCCAGATTGCCCAGTTGAGAAAAAGCAAGCTGACTAAAGGTGAGAATATCGCAGGTGTGATCGACCAGGTGTTCGATATTTGATCCCGGGAGGTGTAGGTCTTCGAACGCTGTAAGTGTCGGAACAGTGCTCAAATGTCGATAGCACCTTCGCGGTCTGGCAGGGGCGAGGAGCGGAGCACGCTACCATCATAATCCTTGAACTCCGAAAAAGAAGAACCACCTTAACCGTTACAGATCGATCGCGATAATTCAGAACGACAGTAAAAACAAGTCCGTGATTTGTTCTTCGAGCCGCAGTCTTCGCAATCCGGGTGGAGTGTTTCCAGCCACCGAACACTCAGGAGCCTCTTGGGCTCTAGGAAAATCCCGCCTTGGCGTATCGAAAACATCGTTCCAGACGGTAGGAAATCCGTAAATGTTTGACTGTTCCATGAGCCGAAGTATGCTCAGTCATGTACAGTGTCTTGAGGGAACGGAACCGGCATCTGTAGTAGCGCCAGTTCCTGGGATCCGCAGCACTCACGTCGTGCCTGGCCAACTCCCATAGGCGATATCCCTAATTTTGCGAGGCTTCATCTGCTCGACCATCTGGCTGTCCGGAACGTAGGCCGAGGTACTGGTAACGTACTCGTCTACGTACTGATGTGGCATTATCGGCGGTGACACCGAAGATCCTGTGACGAAGTGTAAGCTCGAGAGCAGACGAGACTCGGGAACCGGATTGGGTGTATACATACCGAGATAGTAAGCCTCTCCGAACGGCCCAGGACCGTGCCTAGCAGAGCGTCTGGCGATGGAGGCTGCAATATCGCGAGCATCTTTCTCGACCACATCGAGGAACGATATGAGTTCGCCCTGCGTTGCTTTCTCGGACTCGAAGGTTGTCATCGTATACTGTGGAGTATGGTCAGTAAGTGCTGCGCACCGAAACTCCTTCAACAATCAGCAATAGTGTTCTTACCTGAACTCCATAGTCACCAAGCTGGCAGCCTGGAGCTGGGCAAGGTCCTCGCGGATGACGAGGAGAGCCCATGGCTGCGCGAAAATCGACTGCCACTATGACTTTCACCTTGAAGGGCATTGTGAGGAGCTTCACGTCCATCCAATTGCGAGAGACGAGATCGCCGTTGCTCCACAGCAGCTTGCGGTCATCCCTCGATGCCGCCACGCCTTTCCACTCCGTGTACCTTGCGTCAATGTCCTCCGCGTTGAGCCTGAGTTCGATCATAAAAATGCCATTCTCTAGAACAGCTCCCATGACATGCAAGACAAAGGGCTTGATTCTGAGGAACACAGAGCGGCGACTGAGCAGGCAGGAGGGACGATCGATCTCGATGTTGAGCAGCCATTCCATGCGAGGCGGGTGTATCTCAGGCGACAAGCCACCGGCACGCTCGAGCTCAGCCTTCTCGGCGTCGGTCGTCGACTCCAGCGAGCGTGAGAACTCGACACCCAATGCTCTCTTGATGCCATATAAGGGGTGCTCCGCATCAGGATTCAAGGCCTTCCAGAACTGCCTGGAAACTGTCATAGCAGCGCGGTCTGAGACCAGAGGGAGCTTGGCCAGGATCATCCCAAGGAGCTCGGGGAGTTTGAAGACTTTCTGGACCGCCGAATCTGGCTTTTGTGAGGGTTGAATGCCCTCCTTGCTCTGCTTGAGCTGGATGTTTGGTCTGGGGGATTTAGCAGATTTAAGCACATCTGCATAAGTCGGCCTTCTTGCTGCGGCGGAGGGAGAGGTGTTTCTCCCGCTAGACGCCATGGTAGAACCGTCGGTCTTCGAAAAGTGTCGCTTGATGTACCACACTACAGTACTGGTGGCTGGTACAAAACGCAGACTTGACAAGGAGTCTGGTAGTCGATACGGAGGGATGCCAATGTAGACATCGAGATAAATGTCGGAAGAGAATCGAGTTAAGCTAAAATTGTGTGCGCCGGAGGGTTATAACCGACCGCGATGGGCCTCAAAGGGGTGAGGATAAGGAGGTCTGCTGTTATTTAGCTTATTCGAACCAGTCAATCTGGTGGGCGATGATTATTACCTGGTTATCTGAGTTCGGAATTGGTTGAGATCGTGGGGATGGTATAAGCAACAAAATGACCAGCCAATGTGGAGTCGATATACCAACTGAAATCCTCTTATTGGAGCTTCTTAAACGATTGCATCGTTTCATCAAGGTGTGACCCGTGTGAGATACTTCCTGAGACATACAAGGGTTTCTGGTTTCAGTGGGCTGGTACTACTAGGCACCGACAAGCTTCCGCTTGCCTTCATCGCGGAGACATTATACAAATGTCGACATCTGTTTAGCATCCCGTATGCTCGTACTGTTGAGCTTATATTGATCTCCTTATTTTTATCGTCGAGATACTATTCCAACTAGACATCTATTAAGTATTGAATGTGCTAGTACCGTCGAACTTAAATAGCGATCTACTCACATTTTCCGCCGAGATGCTATTCGAATATCTACGTCCATTCAGCATTTACATACTGTCATCGTTGAGCTCGATGCTGATCTGCTCACCTTTTCCACCGAGATGTCTACACGGCTAGCGGGTATCTGAAAATCATGCTTCGTAATCGTATTGTATCAAGTCTGCTGCCAACCCAAAAGCCCACCCCCCAAAAATGCACATGTGAGATGTAAAGCCAATGCGACAGTTGCTGTCAATATGCGAATGCAATGCTCGTCTACCACGCCTCCCATTTCTGGCCGCCCATGGCGATCAGCCTGTTGAACAGCTCGTCTCTCAGCACCATTGCAGTAACCACGTAGTGGTTGCCAAGCTTGTCCACGATTTCCAGTCCGTCGGCAACTTCACGGTCCAAAGCCCATCCTGCAGTTTAAGTTAGCACAGTGTCTCAAATATTGCATGGGGTCGTGGTCTGGCTTCGAAACCCGTAGTGCTTGCCATGCCACCCAGGGACCAGTACGGAGTCTGAAGCTAGATCGCAAGATCGGGTTGTATCCTTCCTTAACTCACCTACAACAAGCTTGGCCTTCCAACCCAAACCACCAATCTTTTTCAGCTCTTTTATATCGCCGATAGGGATGCTCCAGACAGGGTGGAGTTCTCGTTCTTCCCTGCCTGACGTGCCATCGACTCCGATCCTTTTGTCGATACTGAATCCAACGCAAGGGATCGTCGACTTGGTAGCGATGTAAGTGTAGCCTTTCTGACCGTGATATCTGCACTTGAAGTCCGAAGGGCCAGATACGTCAGACTTGGGGTCCCTTGGCACAACACCCAAGCGCTGCTTCGCATGTTCGGAACCCGCCTTGGCCTTGAGGTGATCTGCGCCCAATGCCGAAGAGACAGCGCCTTTGACGCCTGACTTGACTGCTCCAAGTATACGTGAACCCTTCTTGCCGTGGGGCTTGTCTTTTGAGGCGGCAACGTCCTCACCCGTGTGCTCGTGCGCAGTGTTGGGATCATGTGCCATAGCTGCCGCAAGTTCTTCTGGTGTTGCGTTCAGTGGTTCATCGGCACCAACTGTACGCAAGTGTTCATCGGTGACAGCAGCCGGTTGGTCAGGTGGTGGCAGGGCAGCAGTCGGAGGCGGAGGCAGAGGCGCTTTGTTTGCTTCGCCGATGCGAAGTAAAGTAAGCGTGAGCTGTGCATTGGTGGGTACGCCTTTCAGGAGCGTGTTGCGTAGCTCAAGCAGTTTTTGCCAGTTGGG
Source organism: Cladosporium colombiae (assembly GCA_026122715.1). Lineage (NCBI taxonomy): Eukaryota > Fungi > Ascomycota > Dothideomycetes > Cladosporiales > Cladosporiaceae > Cladosporium > Cladosporium colombiae. The sequence goes on along the minus strand of JAKZFA010000001.1, from coordinate 1,418,959 downwards.
GTAGGTTGAATTGAGCCACTTTATTGCTGGAGTGAGGATGGGGTCGCCGAAAAAGCCAAAGCCAATACCGAATGTCAGGCCTTTGACCACCATGTAGCTTGTGATGAAGATTGAGGCAGCCAGAATAGGGACGACTACTGCAGCAAGTCTTAGGCGGTATATGTCGCGAGGGAATGGAGGTGTAGGAGACAGCGCGTTGGCAAATCGTTCCCACGTGTCGTTTAAGTCACCAATCGCGTGCATGATCGGGCGCATACCATTCCACATGGCCGTCTCCATAGGAACCTTAGACTTGTCGTGTTTCAAATCTGCGCCATTTTGCTTTGCCCTTGCACCACTGGCACCCATTGCTAAAGCAGTAGGATCGGGCACGCTGTCGTTAGGAGCACCAGCCGTTTCTGCCGTCGCCGGCTCGTCTTGCGGATGCTTCCCGGATGCCGAGCTCAATGCCACAGAAGCTATGCTGTTCACGAAGTTGGATGCTTCAGCTTCGACTGCCTCTCCCTTGTGGTTCTCCGGCGCCCCAGTAGCGCTATCGGTGGATCCAAGAACACCAGCTTTGGGTTTCTGCACACCACCAGTGCTAGCTGACACGAGTGCAAGCGGAGCCGGGGGAAACATGAGGTCTCTCGACGGAGGATAGACGATCAAGGTAATGAGTAGGGTAATGAAGAGCGGAACGAGGAAGTCGAACATCCAAGCCACGAGGTACAGAGCGCAAGCCCAAGCTGTCCGTCTCTTCTCCCGCCATGAACGGAGTCTCATGATCTGCTTGCCAAAGCCCAACATGCCAATGCCGACAGTCATGTAGAGCCGCTCGATACTTGCGCGCAGCTTGTCCGGCGAGAATTCATCCTCGTCGGCAATGTTGAGATCGAGGTTGTTGGGGACAGGATGAGGGAACTCCTTGACATGGTACATTTGCTTGAAAGAGGGTAAGAAAGTGGTCTAGATCACATTTTGGTTGAGAGTAACGGACCTTGTTGAAACGGCGGGCTAACACCCAGAGATCTTCGTTTTCCATGCCACCAACAAGCGGAGCAGGAATGGCCTCTTTGGGCTCGTTCCAGCCCAGGTCTTTCACTTCCTCATCGTGTTCTAGCTGCACGAGGCCAGTCTCCTCGGTGGGCGAGGTTGCCAGTGCATGGCTCGCAGTCGGCCCCTCATGCAGGGTCCGCGCAGTCTCGTGTTTGGAGGGGTTGCTGATGGTGTCCTTGTCGGGAAGAGGCACCAGATCGTGGTATGCAACACCTGAACTGTCCGCCATGGTTGTGGGTATGGCAGTGCTTGCAGGCGAGCGGTGGGTGGCAGAGGATGCGATGCTAGTGGAAGGACCCAGCAGCGATCGCGCGAGTGCAATCTACAGTATCAATAATCTGGAGGATGTGCTGCTAGGGTGAAAGAAGCAAGCACCAAAGGAGCCCTGCAGGTACGTCATATTGTGTAACGCGTCATTGTTGAGAGATGGCGTTGCGGCTCGTCTCGTGGACATGGCAATTCGATGGAGTGAAGTGAGATGCCAGAACTTGACACAGTATACAACGGCCGTGGTCACGACGGCAGTATTGCACTTGGTTTCTCGAAGCCCAGCACGATGAAAATTACACTTCATTTATACTTCTCTCATGCTTCATCCTATGCTTCGTGAAGAGCCCCCTGCATCCTTCCTCGGCTCTCGATGCGGAAGCCGCTAAGCCGGAAGCCGCATAAAGATTGTGCATAAATTTACGTGCACCAAGCTCGATTGCTGTGAAGCTGGCGTTGGCGTCGGTAGGAATAGGTTCCAGCATGGCTATGGATACCAGTGAGACGTCGCTGGATCAAATCTATATTGTTATATGGTGTGCTTCTACCATAGGACCTAGACTGGGAGATACCGATACTTGCCATCGAAATACGGCGAATGGAAGGAATCATGCTTGTACGTATATTTACGCGCACGCTAGCGAATCGACTCCGCGGGACTGGCAACTCCAAAACTCTCTCGGCAGTGCCCATACAGTACCTCACTTCCAAAGCGCGTTTCTACGTGCGCGCGTCCACGCCCACGTGACGAGACACCGCGACTTGTTGCATAATCCCCTAGGCCTGGGCATTGACACAACTGTCTGGTTGGCTGTTAGCATGCGACGGTAGCAGGATGCTACGCCGGCCCCTGTGTTCGACTCCACGGCTGGTCCGACAACATTTCGCGAGGAATAGCTATGCCATTTGCTCCCCACATAATTACCATGTGCAATGGCGGAGAGTCATCTCATCTACCACATCCACATCCACACCCACGGACTCGTCCAAAGCCTCACAGTCCCACAAAAGATATTCTGCTGAAGAGGACAGCACCATCTTACGAATGCGAGCTTTGAAATATGATTGGGATAGTATAACATCTGCTCTCCCAGGTCGAGGCCGGGCTTCTGCACGAAATCGTTACTTCACGGCCCTGAAGAATCTTGCCGATGTCAGTCACCCAAATCTCGAGCGATTCACCGCGGAGGAAAACGACACGATCAGGAACTTGCTTGCGAGAGGCTTTTATATCACCGCCATAGCTCGAAAACTTGGGCGAAACTACACCAGCGTCTATAATCAAAGTCGCCGTCTCGAGGCAGCAAAACAACCATCTCCTTCACCTCTCGGTTCCAATACCATACGAACGGAATGTCCCAATAATGGAAAGCCTTGGCCGCGTGCAGAAATTGACCGTCTTCTTGATCTGCATGCTGCCGGGCTCAAGCCTGAGGCTGTTGCGAGAGAACTGGGTCGAACCATTGTCGCAGTACAGGACAAATACAGGAGTCATCTTCCGTACCGACGTCAAATTTCTCAACTCGTTACCACGGGCCCAGGAGGTGATTCTGTAGCTGCGTCACCGGCCAACCTCCGCAGAGCCTGGACAAAAGAGGATGACGAGAAGTTCATCGAGCTCGTTGCCGATGGCGCGGACTATGAACGCATCGCGAGTATTCTTGACCGAACAGTCCCTGCTGTGCAAAGCCGTTGGGAACATGTTCTCCGATCTCGTTGCGCATACCAAAAAGGCATCAGCGGTCCGAGTGACAGCGCTGCCAGCAGCGAACAAACACAGCGCCAACAAATTGCAACCGGCGTCCCCCAGCTAGACTCTCAGTCCCGGCGAACCTTCGCTACGCTGCACGGCACGGAGACACGTCTTGCGATCAACCTTCAGAAACAGTCGTCCGCTCTAACCCACAGCTCACACCGTCTTGTTCGTGCTGCGCCTTGGAAACGATGCGGTTTCTTCAGCTTGCCATACCGCCCGCAACAACGCTTTGAACATACCAAGTCAAACCCAGTCTCCCAGACTAAGAGGAGTAAGAGCTACCGACAGTTTTCTGAAGAAGAAATCAACCAATCGTAGAGCTCATGGCAAGGGAGTATCCATGGCACAAGATAGGCGAGATCACAGGCCGCTCGACGTCAGGGGCGTATGGCCGTGCGATCTCATCCTTGAAGCAGGAGCGGTGGCGAGAAAAATATGAAAAGGTCAGAGCTGCACTGCCGGATGATGATTTTTACTACGGATCCCGCAAAGGTGTGCAAGTACGTCCTAGAAGGCGTCGCGCGTACTCTACCGAGGGATACGAGAGGCTTGTGGACTTACGTGCAAGGGGCCACTCGTTGGGAGACATGGCCGAAGCCTTGGGGCGCAGTTTCAGAAGTGTGCGAGGCACGCTCGTGTCTTTGTCGAAAGATGCACGATGGACGCAAAGGTTCGAAGCAGTCAGGTCCGCCGTGCCTGATGTGGAGAGACTTGGTCTCCACAAAGGGAGTCGTCGATTCACTGATGAAGAGGATGCTCTGATTACAAGCATGCGCAAAGCAGGAAGCCCGTACAGGCCGATCGCAGAGACAATTGGACGTTCCACTGGCTCGGTCATATCGCACTGGCATAAACTGCGCATCAAAAGCGATTATGCGGCAAACCAACAAACCCAACGAGCAAAACTGCCCCTTGGCCATGTTAATCACCGGTTCACTGCCGAAGAGGACAATCAGCTCAGACATATGCTCTCTCTAGGAACAAGTCCACATAGCATGGCCATTGCACTTGGGCGTGCCGACCCCGCTTCAATTCACAGACGCCTGGAATTGCTGCAAGCGCCACCTGCGAGAAAAGGATTTATTGAACCCTGGAGTGACGCCGAAAAACAGAAGTTGCGTTCGGCTGCTGCGAATGCCAAACACGCCAGTGAAATCCAGCAGCTGTTCCCACATAGAACCTTGCACAGCCTGCGAACGATGTGCAGAAAACTAAAATTGCCGACCGCAGGGAGTTTGCGAAAGGCGGATTCATCGCGGTGGATTCCAGCTCAAGATGCCGACCTGCTGCGCCTCCGAGCCGCTGGGGAGGCTTTCTCAGCGATCGGTGCGGTGGTAGGTAAAAGTATGAAAGCGTGCAAGAGTCGACTTCGTCGCCTGCAGGAGGAGGCACCGATTCAGCGTCGGTGACGTGACGAGCAAAGCATGACCATTCGTGCTCGCAAATACGTACAGCAATCAAGAAGCAAACTGTGTATCATAGAAACTCTGGATCTCACATGCACGTGTCCGAGAGCACATCCCCAAGAGCGTGCGCACGATCAACTTCTCAGTGCGTTCTCACCATAGTTTTTGTCGCCGTTTCATCAGGGCAACACGACAAATGTGCGGACAGTGCGAATATGAAACTTGATTTGTCTCCATGGGTTGTACTGAGATTTCGTTCAGTTGATGTTCTGAGTAGCACGAGACGTAAAACGGAAAGCATAAGGATACATGTATCTCGGCGGCAAGGGCAAACATACCATTGACTGCTATTACATCAAATACCGAACTAATGTCTAGCTTAAATCGCATCTTCGCGGCGAAGCGAGCCTCATCTTCGCATATCCTCCATATGATTACTATTGATTGCTACATCGAACACTTGGAACAAATCCTACAACTCGTAGAACATCATCCCAATGGCAACGAGGGTCATCTCACATTCCTGCCCAAGAGTCATGGCAACGGACAATACTCAACGGGACGTCTCGTCTGAGTCTCAATGCTTTGTCAATATCTTGATCCGACGGCGCAGGGATAGAGGGTTATAGAACACATGTGCAGATAGTGGAAATTTCGGACGAGCTCATGGGCTGACGAACGTCCGTTTAGTATCATCTGATTTTGTCGTTCCCAATTATCTATCGATATCGTAACAAAGCGTGCCGTTTGGATCAGCCCTGCAAGCGTTGAGCATGCTCAACTACTCGGCATCGTCGACCTCGCTGAGGCTCGCCTCCTTCGGCACGTCCTTGCCCTTGGCGGCTTTGGCAGCAGCCGCAGGGCCACCATCCTTCGCGGTGTCTTCGGCCTGGGAAGCAGCACGTTAGCACTATATTCTGAACGCGATTGTGATATTCAACAACTTACGTCCTCGTCCGCGTCCTCCTCGCCAGCGTCTTCCTCATCGTCCTCGAGGTCTTTGCCCTCGACCTCATCGTCCTCAGCCTCGACCTCGGGCTCTTCGTCGTCGACTTCCTCAGCCGGTTCTTCGGTCTTGCGCTTCTTGGCTTTGGGAGCTGTTCGCATGTGTCGTTAGAAGGATATCCTCATGTCATGTCATGCGATCGCGCAAGGAACTTACGAGCAGCAGCTTCAGCGTCGTCTTCCTCTTCTACCTCCTCCTCCTCCTCCTCCTCAGCATCGTCATCGTCGTCATCCTCGCTGGCGGCACCGGCATCATCGCCTTCGGAGACGTACCTGTAACAAGCAGAAAACGTTAGTGATCGTTGTGCGACGAATGCGCCGGGCGCGTAGCCATTGGCGCGTAAGATACGACGAGCGGCGTTCAGTTGCGCGCAAGCAAGCGTCTGGTCGTCGCATGCGCCCGGGACTGCGCGGTTTGCGCCCGCAAGAAGCTATATGGTAGTTTGTTGGGCATGACTTACTCCTCCTCGCTCTCGGCGTCGCTGTCCTCGGGCAGCTCGACGAGCTCCTCCTCCTCGTTCTTTCTCTTGCGTGTGCTGCGGGTAGACATTGTGATATGTGTGAAAGATTGTTTATGGGAGGGAGTGGGTTTCGTGTGTAAGGAAGAGGGAGGAGAGGTGAGGAGAGGTGAGACAGAGGAACAAGACGAGGGAGAGAGAGAGAGAGCGATACTTGGTTGCCGGGCTGGGCCTTGAGGTGCAACACACACACGCACACACAGAGAGCGGCTGGGAGAGGCCCTTTGGCGCATCAGCGCAGGGCAGCGCATCCGTGGCAGCATCGCATCGCGCAAGCAGCAGCTTGAGCTCGGACGCACGCGATCGAGGGACGCGCGCGGTCGTCGGTCGGCAACTTAATGGTTGTGATGACGGTGCGGAGACGACATTCGTTGGGGAACCGAGCTGACGGATTCCCAAGAAGAGCCATTTCTGGCTGACCCTGGGACGTGCGTCTGAGACCGCGGTGTTATTGTTCTTGCCGTGCAATGTTGTTGTTTGGGATGAATGTGTTCATTTAAAATATATACTTCGGTTCCTATGTGTGAACTTCTCCGCGGATGCTCCTCCAATAATATCAAAGGACTGTATCCCAATTTTGGGGACAACGAACGCCATCGAGCGCTGTGAAACAGCTCAAGCTAAACAAATGCGATGGCTGACGGAGTTTCTCACCTCGTCGCCTGGTATCAATAAAATCGAATGCGCTACACTCGCCTCACCATGCTCCAATCGACGGGCCACCCAAGGGGTTGATCGCATCGTCGTAGCCATCCTCGCCGTAATCGTCTGCACCATAATCGCGATCACCATAGTCATCGTCGTCCTCGTCGTCATAGCTACCAGGGTATCGAGGGCGATCGTCATCCTCATCTTCTTGCTCATCATCAACCGCATCGTCTTCACCCTCGTCATCATCTAGCATTGTCTCGTCTTCCTGGTGTGCGCCCGCAACAGCGTCGGGTTGCTGCGCCTGCGTGGGAGGCGGTGATGGCAGGTTAGGAGCTGGAATTGATTTCTCCCTGACAGGTGCTGCAGCTTCCTCACGAGCCTGCGTCGCTTCTGGTGATGCGAGACCGTTTCCTGGTGGCGAGGCACCTGCTCCCGCGGCAGGACTGTTGTCACGCGAAGGGCTGCCAACCTGGCTGGGAGCTACAGAGCCTGCTCTGCTGCCAGCGCGCGATTCGTTTCCGTACACTTTGCCAAGCGCTTCATAGTCCACAAACTTGGAGAAGCCTGGTCCAGCATGCTTCGCCAACATAGCAGCAGTCGCATCAGCGGGTGTCTCGGCAGGGGTGCCAGCAGCAGTGAGTAGAGGCTCGCCCATCTTGCTCTTCTTTTTCCGGCCGTTTTTAGGTTTGTTGGCGCCCTTGGCTGCCGCGATTTTCTTGAGAAGCTCTTTCTCGTATTGTTCGCGAAGCCAGTCCTCGTTGTGATAGAGCCAAATCTTTTCCTTCTCAATAGCAGCCTGACCTGAAAGCACACAATTCTCCACTTCCGGGTCGTCCTTGAATTCCTCTTCTAGCTGCTCGGCAGTGACAAGCTCAAGCGCATTGTGTGCCGTTGAGTTGTGCCAGGTGATACCGCTGGCCTGTCGACGCGCTTGAATTCTTTGCCCGTCAAGCTCCCTTTGTGCGATTGCACTTGCTTTGGATCGTTCTACTTCGTGCTCCTTGAGCAGTTTGTCGCGTTGTTCATTGACCTCGGTGTCGTCCAGCGCTTCCTCAATTTGCTGCTGTAACTCGCTCTCAATCATGAGCTCCTCTTCGCTGATCTGCACAGGTGCCGGTGCCACCTTCTTAGGACGCCCACGCTTCTTCGGAACCACTTCTTCGTCAATCATTTCCGGTATTTCAACGAGCGCCGGATCAATGACGGCCGGCCGAACCGGAATGGCCGGAATGGCAAAACCATCGGCATCTAAACGTGGCTCTTCCTGACCTGACGTTGATGGTCCAGACGTTCGAGCACGCTTGCGCCGTTCTGCATCTTCGGTAGTAGGAGGTCCAGGAGTGCCTGCTGCGGAGTCCGAATCAATCTGATCATCCACAACGATAGGCCCTTCCGAACCAAGCCGCTCGTTTGCAGCAGCTTGACGTTTTCGTTTCTTATCTTCGAGCTTCTTGGCCTTCATCTCACTGTCGTGAATCGAGGGAGGATCGTGCTGGTGCTTCAGACGCTCGGAATATTTACGGAACTGTGTGACAGTGAGTGCAGCGCTTTTGGTGCGCCTGAACTCGTCGATACGTTTCGCAATGGTGATATCGGCAATTTTGGAGACGTAAACGACCTCACGCACGGTGCGCTTGAAGTTGTTCATACGAGCCGCAAGAATGATGCATGCGCCACAGAGTCCGGATGGGTGACGGCCAGTGACAATCCAGTCTCGCTTCATCCGACGAACGATCTTGATAGCATCTTCAGCAACTTGATTGGTAGCCGGACCGAATTCGAGTCGTCTGCAGTATTTGAGAATCAAGTTCTCGATGTCCATCATATGTTGAAAGTGCAAGTCGCCTTTGCCGATGTACAGCTCCTTGCACATGGTCTTGTAAACTTCACCCAATCTGAAAACATTGATTTTGATCACTTCAGCGATGTCGATCAGGAGAACCTCATTGTCTGGACTCCGGCGACATGATGCGTACAGACAAGCACCGACAACTTCGGAGAGCGTACGTCCAGCAGTGAAATTGTTGTTGGCAGCCACGCCCCAGATGGACATGGCTTGCGTGACGATTTGAGCATCGGTAATAGGAACACGCGGATATATGCTCTGAAGTTCTTGTTGACCTCTTCGACGGATCTCTTCAATGTTATTGCGTTCGCCTCCGCCCATGCGCCGGAAGGCATTGGTGTTGATGGTGTTGGCGTGGCGGGAGTTTTCGCCAATGAAGCCGCCCTGCACGGTGGCGGCGCCGCTGGCGGATTCCTCAAAGGTGATATCGGAGACAATGTTAGCCTCGGAGATTTGCGTAAAACAGTTGGTGCAAATTTTGGCGCCATCGCGGTCCTGGATGTCGGGCTCGTCACAACATTTGGCGACGGTTTGTGAAGGTGGAGGCTTTTTGCGACCGCCGCCTGGCAGAGCGGCCGGTCGCCTGCCAGGGATAATGCGACGAGGCGGTGGCATTTAGTCGAAAGGGATCTCTTCTGTGAGGATATGCGGGCTGCGCGATGATGGCAAGGCAGCCTCGAGGCGTGCTGCAGAGGCGAGTGAGGAGGTCGAGCAAATTCAGTCGGCGGTGCTGCTGGTGACTGGTGGAGCTGGCGGGCGCTCTCCCTCACTTGTGGTTCAGTGGAACTGAGCGAAGAATTGCAAAAGCTGCTTGGTCTTGGCGCTCCAGGCCAACTTTGCGGCGGGCGTCGTGAGTTCGAAGCCTGTGGTCACCAGTTTAGCTATTGTGCTATTGTTGCGCCTATTATGGTTCCACTTCAATTGTGTGTGCCCGATTTGCTTGCAAATAAATTGTCTCACAGTCGATACAAGATGGTGACATATCTGGCACCCGACCTCCAGATGGACAATCATCATGTCTCACAGGCAAGGCACGATGCAGCTGGCACGTGGGATTCATTACGTGGTAGCATTTTCCAGGCTCTCAGGAGTAGAGGAAAAGAACGGCTTGGACGGCCAGTGCAAGAAGTCGAGTACTTTCGCCTGCTTAGGTCTTCGCGATGGTCTTGATCGTCAGCAAAATTGTCAGGCTCGTCGAACTTGCGCTCGATAATCTCCAAGAAGAACTTCTTGATTCAAGAGGCAGTTCGAAAAGTATCTCAACGGTGGGCACGATTGTCGGTGCGCACATGGCTAATGATGTGAGTTCACAGCGACAGCAGAACAGAAATGGGCGCCTGACTTGTACACAAACTGGTGCTTAGGCAATGAAATAAGCCACGACGTGGCCATCAAGGGAAAAGTTTTAATATAGGAAACCGTCGTTTTTCTATCACAGAGAGAGAAGATTCCATCGAGCCCTGCCAGCCAACCATGAGTTTGAGTTGACATGTATACGGCACATGACTTAGTCGAATCTTGCATCCATACCGCCTGCAGTCCGTCGCCCGATCGCGTGTCCTTTCAAGTTGCTGTTAAAAGCCGTTTCTTGTCACCAGAATCTTGTGACAAGGTCCCATGGTCCTCTCCGCGACACAGACCGTTCGTTAATAACCTTCCAAAAGAGCTATCATCGTCTCTGCAGCTTCAATACGGGTACCACCCGCCGTGGTCCACGGCCACCATCTCCGGCGACATTGCACCCGGGATGCGCGGGCTGATCTGACTGCGCGGACTGCTCGGGAAGCTCTTTCTCCTCTCGAAAGCATTCTCTCGCTCGGCTTCGTAAGTTTCCCAAGGGTCTGGATGGTTCTCAAGGTCCCGACCACATCTGTCCCGGCCCTTGAGACAGTCCAAGCACAGTCCATTGCAAAGATCCTCCAGCCTGTCAGACAGACAAACTAAAGTGCGAGACGTGAGATCTGACTTATACAAGTAGGGAGACTTGTATTTATGTCTGTGGCCCGCTGAGACGATGGTGGGGACCTCAATGGATGAGAACGCAGCCAGTTGTTCTTGCAGTGGTCTCGCCCTCCCACCGGGAGGCCAGATAGGCCAGAGTCCGCTGGAACGCATAGTGGCCATGAGGTCGTGCACGAGATCAACTTCATCTACTCTGTGCGAGGTAGTCGCAAATTGATCAAGCAAGTTGGTGATGCAGCAGACAAGCTCTTTGCGTACGGCATCATGCTGGCGCAAGATTGATGCTGCAAAAGTTAGTGATGCTTAATACGCAAGGGTCTGAGGAAGATGAACTCACCCATGAAGTCCTCAGGAAGATGCTCACGGATGAGTTCATTTGTGTCTCCCACCGGGTCGAGGTCTTGAGAGTGAAGCACAAGGGCCTTAGTAGAGCTTCGGAAGTGCTTCGCTTGGTCCAGGATGAAAGAACTGACGATCAAGTCGTGGGAGTAAGGGCTGTTTGATTCCATCTGATCGAGCATGCTGTGTGTAGCGGGCTTCAGTGCCTGAACGCAGTCGAACTTGTCAACGAGCAACGCGAACTCCAGAATTTCGCTTTCCTTGACAACAGGCTCGACGGTCTTCAGATGTAAGAGCTGGCACATTGCGAGCATTGGAGCCGGCTTGTCGTTCATGTAGATCTCTCTGGTGCCTGCAGGGATCGCTTGTCCCTCAAGGAAGCAACCACGGAAGAGCGTACGGAAGACCTTGCTCGTACTGGAAAGCATGCAAGAGCTGACTCTGATATTCATCTGCGGATGATAGCCGTCCTCGATGACGAGCGTGATGTCGCCGAACTCGCACATGTCGTGAACCGAAGGGTCAAACAGCTCTACGAGAGACGGCAAGATGTCGTCGGGGTGTTGTGCGTTGCTGGGTATGTTGGAGCCTGTACTGAGTGGGTTGATGTTCGCCATGGTGATTTGTATTTGTTGTTAGTTGGTTGTGGTATTGTAAGATAGTGTTGGCTGCTTCGCGGAAGTAGGAATCTCATGGGATGTAATATCGCGATTGAAGATGATGCCGAGTGAGCAAAGGTACATGCTCGCAATTGAGCGCATGAAAGCGCGCGTGTGGATGAGAGAGTGGCGAGGCCAGTGAACGGGTTACCAGAAATCATGTGACAGTTACTCGCGCAAGCTCTTCTTTGCATAAGAGCTCAAATGAGCGAGGCCCTCAACTGAATCGAATCGCACAGATCACGAGCTTGCAGACTCTCCGCGAGAACAGCCGTTCTCAGTGACCCGGTGTGCCTAGTAAAAACGGGAATGGTGGCCGTGGAACCGGTAAGCGAGTCCATTCGATGAATGCACCACAGATGTCATAAGTTCCTTCTTGTTGACCAAACCGCTGTGCAATCCTCAATGCTTCGGCCCGAATGTGAGGCAGAGCAGTTCGGTGTGCAAGCATCAGAAGGAAGCCGCGAGCAGCGATTTCGGGGGAAAAGCTTGTATGTCCCAGATAGCCGTCCGCTAGTCTTGCTTGTTCCATGTGATCAGCCAGCTCGCTAGTGTAGGTGAGAAGCTTAGGGTAGCTCCGGTCCCAGGGAGACGAATCATCATAAGCGCGTATGTATTCTTCGACCACTTTCTCGGCAGACCAGTGGACTATACGGGTGGTGAGTAGAGACATAGCCTCAGCGCGTCGATTTTTGGATTCGCTGCAATGCATCCAATCGGATTCGTATATGCTCATGGCCATATCCCAAGCGCGATACTGCCTTAAGATCATGCGATACTCCACTAACAGCTGGCTTGGGATTGAATGAGCAAAGCTGCCGCGCCACTGCTGATTCCTTATCACGAAGGAGCAGGCAGGTGTTGAAATCCTGTTGAGCTGGTAATGGGCGTCATGAGGGTTTGTGAAACTCAAATTGTCCACGAGGATGTCGAGTGACATTGTTTCGGGTAGAATCTCCTCTTGCTCAAAGACAGGAACCCTTTTATCGTTTGCGATGGAGGTGCTCGCGTCTAGGCGGACAAGCGTCATTGCTAGAGAATGGAATGCCGCTTCCTTGCCTTTCCGTCCCGCTTGCTTTCTCGCTCTTTGCCAGGTATTGAACATCTTCAGTGCATTCTCTAGATGCAGAACCGCACTTTCCTGTCGCCCGAATAGTGACTCCATCGTATAGAACATGATGCTGCATGTTAAAACGAGTTCGTAGGAAGGCGATGGAGATCTTTCGATGTACTTTCTCAGCGCTCTGCTGGCTTTGAGTGCCGACTCAGCGCTGAGCACAGATCCCGTGTCGCTCTGGGGAGGTTTGTGCTGTGGAGACAGTATCATTGTGACCCTTTCTCGATGCGCTTGACTGAGGGCGATGGCAACCTGCTTTGCAGTATCCTCCAGTTGGCACAGTTGTGGAACCAGATGTTCCCAGAAGCCAACAGAAACTGTACCACACACATCTCGGATAACAATCGAATGGAGGTATTGCAGAGCAATCTGTTCGTACGGGTCACGGGAGGACGGCGTCGAAATGCTGTATACTGGCTTTCCATTGAGACTCGAATTCTCGGTGTAGTAATAGTCGAAAGTCGTCACTGTAGATTGCTGTGTGTTTGGCTGATCGACGAATCCAGATTCAATACAAGTACTGCACCTAGCAGCCGGCGACAGACATCCCTCACAAATGTAGTGGCTTTGGATTGATCGAGAAGTTGCTGTGCCACGTGTATGATGCTTCACAGATAATTGGCTACGACTTGTGACAAAGGTACTGTACTGCGATATGTGTCGCTGTATTAGCTCTGCGTTGTTCGCGTGCGGGTTGGACGGATCAAGAAGTGCGGCTGGATTCCAAACGTCGTCCGGCAGGTTTGAACCGAACACATGGTTGTCATAGCCGGCTGAGAGTCCGGTTGAAGTATCCGATTTGGATATAGCTGAAAAATCGGAGGAAGCGGGTATTGATGGTCCTGGCAGACGCAGAGTATCATTTGACTCAAGAAGAAACCTGTCGTGGGTATCTGAGCTTGGGCCCGCAAGAGGTGAGTTTATCTCAACGGGAGCATTGTACGACCTTTGCTTAGGCTCTGTAGGATGTTTCCCCCGGTGGCTATTTTTCTTGGCTCTTCCAGTATCCGCTTCGTTATCTGTGACGCGGTTGCGAAATGTACGGATATTCTTGTCACGCTCCCGTCGTCTGAAGTCTTGCATTGCTCGAGAGCGAATCATTTTGCGTGTCTGTGAATCATGACTGGCGCTAGGGCCAGTGTATATTACGAAATCGGCCATGAGAGTTTCATGCGTTGTAAGAAGCAATTGTAGAATGAGTTCTCAATAACGAGTCCGCCGTTCGCCTTTAATGCCAAGGGGGCTGAGTGAGGCTGAAAAGGGCATGCTCCACGTTTCTTGTGACGACAAGGAATCCTTTGCAGCTCAGACATCATCCTCAGCCCTGTTGAAATTGTTTGGGCCAGGAAACGCTTAGAGTGCCCCTCAGCTCAGCTTGGGTAGACGAAACAGAAAGCTCGTTCATAAGTTTACGTGTATGCGCGTGCAGAACTTTTGGTGCCGAACTATGGATGCACTCAAGCTATTTTTGCTATTGGCGACAGTCTATTGACAGTTGCGATACTCAAATATCTCGAGACGTAGTAGCTTCGATCGGGTTTCATCATAGTTTTTGTACTTTTCTTGCTCTGCAAATTCGCATATATCTCTGCAATGTCTCAGGCGTAAGCATGGTAAACCTAGTATTTGACTATGATCGTACTATCATGTCAGATGTTATGATACTGATCAAGCTCTAGGGATATCTCAGTGGCCTGAATTACGGATTATGTGGCTGACTTCTTGGGTAGTGCCGTTCTTTAAAAAAAGGATGCAAGAGACGTTGGATTCATCTCACCGGCACTCGCCAATTTTGCTTTCACAAAAGCCTGGGAGGATAGCACGAATGTCGGAGAGTGTGCAGAAGTTTAGATCATCAGTATCTCAGTGGTATCAGAGTGTGTCGTATGCAATGGTATCAGCATACTTTGAGCGAAAGGCGAGGCAAGTCTAACAGCACCTCAACGGTACATGTAGATTCGGCTAAGCACGAAGTCGTACTTGTCGATGTCGCCCTACAGTAGTAGCTATTGAGACAGATATATGCATCTCAATGGCTCGCATAGCGGATTGTCTTGCTGAGCTTGCACGCAGTAACGTATTGAATGTAGAGAAATGCAAGAGCGTTCGAACTTATCTCACTGGCTCTCATTTATTTTCCTCTTACTGATGCCTTATATTTAACCATGAACATAGGGGGAGATCGCAGACCTCGACGTATTATCTCAATGGTTCCCAGCCAGATTGGAACCTACGCCTCTGGATACTTCCCCAATGGCTAAAGAGATCACTGTACGTACGTGTGCTTAGAGCAGCGATTGTGATATGGCAGTATTATTACGGGCTTATAATCGGTTTCAGGCTCACGCAATGTGCTTCATTGATAAAAAAAGAAACCTTCAAGGAGCATGTTTCTGGATTTTGGTACTATCCTTTCTTGCGCTCTCCACTCGCAGCTTCTGACCAAAGGTAAACAAGACATCTTTCAGCGCCCTCTCTATCTTCTTCTTGCGGTCTTGCTCGTTGCATGTGATATCGAAACTATCATGATGGTCCTAGTAAGCATATTTGTCTGTTTCGAGGCCAACATTCTTGGTTGAATTGGGCTTGTAGCTTTTGGGTTGCGTCGTGCTGGCCCCAACGGCGCGCAGGAAGTCGTTGTTTGATACCGCAGCTTCAAGTTGGCGATGAGGATTGTCCGAGCGAATATTTTGTACTTCTTGGCCCGGGTACAGAGAAATAACCCCTTGACTGCGCTGGTCGCACCGGTGACTTCATCACATCATATTCATCCTCATCTGGTGGTCGAAGCTGCACTTGCCCCTCGACGTGCTTGGAACTAGTTTCGAGATCATCGACCATGTAATCTCAGCGTTCGGTTGTGGCTGTGATGTGTGGCTGTGATGTGTGGCTGTGGTGATGTGAAAGTAGTATGAGCGTTGGGGAGCATAATTTATTGACGAGGCAGCTCCCGATGACGAGCGTGGCGTGTTCACGTGTTGCGCATGTGACAATCAACTAGTGAAAGCCTCATTGGCCTATTTAGAGTGAGGCATGCATATATGGCCTGCAACTGCAATTTCTCTTGAAGGTGCAGATATACTGAAGGACACACTAAAATCTCTCGGCCAGGAAACGCTGCCAGCATTATCCAAGTCACGGTAGGTTTTGCGCAGCGAATGCAAAACAGTCATCACGTCGAAAGGAAAAGAACTGTGGAAATCGGTCAGCGAACAAGCGCTGCAATTCACTGTTCTGCCTGCTAGGCATCCATCTATATCGAGGCTTTCTTTCTCCCCCTTCTCGACCTTCCCATTCCCCCGCGCCCAACTGACAGCAATCTATTGACTCTCTCAGAAACACACTCATTGTTCGTGAGCGCCATGACTGTCTCAGCGTCCCTGCCGTTCCAGCCGCCGCGTTGCCTGCGTGTACTCGTGGTTCGCCATGGAGAAACGCTGGAAAACACAATCGGAATTATTCAAGGCCAGCTCGACACGCCGCTCAATACATTCGGCCAGCTCCAGGCAAGCACGACAGCGGATCGCCTGTCAGACATTCGCCTTGACCGTATCATCACCTCCCCACTTCAGCGAGCCCGTCATACTGCGGAAGCCATATGCTCGAAACAAGTCGGCGTTGCGAACCTCCAAGTAGAGCAGGATGACAGAATACAAGAGAGGGGATTCGGAACACTCGAGGGCAAGCCTTACAGGGCGCCAAACAAGAAGAATGATTCTGTCATTGAGGGAATAGAAACCGCAGCGGAACTACAAGAAAGGCTCGCGGCTTTCTGGAACGATCTCGTCACGGTCCATGTCCCTTCTGAGCACGACATGCCTGAACAACAGCAAAAGCAGGAGCAAAATCAAGGACAAGAGGAACAGACTGTCCTGTTGGTCTCACACGGAGCTGCCATATCTTCTCTCTTGAATGATGTGTTGTTGGCGGGTCAATACATCCGACTTCCTGCGGATGTTCAAGTTTCGCGATTCGGAAATTGCTGCATTACCGAGCTCGTTATACCCACCGTACTAGATCACAGGATTCTCTCTTCCGCCATCGAACGACCAGGCGCACTTCATCTGAAGCATGAGTGGGTTGTGAAACCTCCACACTTCCTTTCCCAAGTGTCTCTCGCCCAGAAACTACAAGATCACGGGAAGGTCACTCTACAAGACATCGGGTTCGGTAAAGGTGTCGGCTCTGTGGTAAGATGGGGTGACGTGACGCATCTCCATGGCCTCTTGCAACCCGTAGAAGAAGGTGATCAAGATATGGGCCGGGATCCCAAGGTCAACGTGGACGAACTGGTGGGCAAAGGCTCCAAGTGACGCCTTTGATATGCGTGAGGGATCAAACGGCAGACCGATAGACCACTACTGACTTAAATACGGCCCATGAAATCCCTGTGTACAGACCGAACAGAATCGTGACTAGTCTGTGATAGAGATGCACGTCGTAATGTAGCGACTCACTCACATCCATGTGCCACGTCATAATATACCTAGGTCATTCCCCCTGGCACATCACGCATGACGAAGGAACATCTCAATGCGGGGTGCCTCCGCGAAGCTTATGCGGCCAGAGCTCGAGCTATCCTGCTGCTTCCTCCACCATTGTACCGTTCAAACAACCTGCGCTCCATTGTCATCACTCAACAATCAAATAACCCGCTTCACCAACACATCGATCATGTCCGCCCCATCAGCGTCCCGTCTGTTCGCCCAAGCAACTCGCACTGCTTCGCGCTCCATCATCCGCTCACGCCAGGCCAATGCTTTCCACCTCCAGCCATGCCGCGTCGTACCCGCCATCAGAGCCGTGAACTGCTCAAGAAGTTTCTCGGTCAGCGCATCTAAGGCTACCGGCCTGATGCCTGATACCGAGAACCCGAGTACACCCAAGCGCGAGCCACTTGCGACAACCCTGACACCCGCCGAGATCACCGACGAAGAGTTCCACACTCTGTCTGATGCATTCCTGGAAAAGGTTCACGAAAAGGCTGAGCAGGTGCAGGAAGGCAGAGAGGATGTGGAAGTCGACTATTCTGTGAGTTCTTTGTAGCTGTAGCAACGTGGAGATTCCAATAGCTGACATAGTGGCAGGCTGGCGTCCTAAACATCACCTTCCCTCCAAACGGGACCTACGTGCTCAACAAGCAACCTCCCAACAAGCAGATCTGGCTCTCTTCGCCCTTGTCCGGACCCAAGCGCTTCGACTGGACAATTCAAGGTGAGGGCATGAACTACAAGGAGGGATCCGGAGAGGGCGAGTGGATTTACATCAGAGACGGAAGCTCTCTGGAGGAAATCCTGAGGAAGGAGCTTGGACTCAGCGTGGACATCAGCGGACACGAGGAGGAGATGGAAGCCGCTCTGAGCAAGGACCCTACTGAGTAGAGGGATAAGGATAATGGTTGTGGCAACACTGGTCAGACGACAGGCTTCGTCGAGTGCCAGTGGCAGTCCTATGTAATTTGTGCTGAGTGTCTGGTATAGTAGACTCAGATAAAGCGTATATTTCCGATGCGCAACTGTCTTGCGCTCTTTTGTAAGCATTGGAAGCGGACTCTTCCTTGTGCCATGCCGCAAAGCACAACAAATCGTGCCTTCCCCAGCTGCATTCCTTCACTCGCCATGGTGCTGGAGCCTCTTGTGCACTGCTTCGGCTTCAAACTGGTAGCCCATTCGCGAGCTCGGAGCGACTTGCAAGAGCATAGGCTCTGCCTCGCCCGTTCTGTAGATGTCCTCGAACACCTGCAGCGCATCCTTCGACTGGTCGCGGCTTGACGCAGCGTCTTCGGCGCGCCCTTGCTACGACGCTGCACCACTCCAACTCCACGCCCTCCTCCATATCCTTTCCTTCAGATGCGCTGATTTTAATCTCCCCAGAACCTGTGCGTTGCTCACGGCGCGGCCTTCTCTTCCTCAGCCTTCGGCAGATCGTCCGCGTCAAAGATCACTCGTATCATGAGACTGCAGCTGGGACACACGGCAATCTCTTCGCCGTCGCGCAGATCATCGATGGAAATTTGGAAGCGATCGCCGCAAGGGCAAGGGTATGTATATGTTTGGAGAGCCGGATCGTAGGTCATATCCTTAAATCATAGAAATGTCAGCGAAGAGCGCTTTGCGACATGTAAAGGCGTCCGAAACGTACCTCGATTTCGATCTCATCGTAAATGTTTTCCTCGGACATGTTGGCGGAGTTGGCAGGGATTTCGCTTAGCAGTTGTAAAGATCGTTGGGGAGATATCAACTGTCTGTCTCTTGAGACTCTGAGTCTGAAGAAGTTCTTGAAGTGGCGATAGGCCACGTGAAGATCCGGGGTAAATTTTGAGGGTTAGGGGAGAGGAAGACTCCCTCCAACCCGCAACCACATGCGATGTGCATGTATGTCAGCTTCGGCTTCATGTTCCCAAACAAGTGACACGTATGTCATATCTCACTGGCATCGTATTGGTGGATCCTCATGGGCCCAGCTGCGTTTCGAGATGGCTAGAACGTTCTCGATGTACTATGCTTTGGCCATCGACCGGCAAATAGTTGCGCAATACCCGACACGATAACGCGCCCTGTGACTTGACATCCTGGACAGTAGGCTTATTTGACTGGTGCAAGAGCATGTGTACGCAGTCTTTGCTTCCCTTGAAGGCCATCTGCACATCATCCGCCATCAAGCAACTACCCTCCTACCATTATACGACTCAACCATCATAATACCTTAAGCATGGAGTCCGTCAACCTCAACAGCCGAGTCGACGGCATCAAAGACCACTGGCAACCCGAGCATCTCATGACTGTGGACTCCTCACATACACTCAAAGTCGCCAAGATTAAAGGGTCCTTCATCTGGCACTCCCACCCAGACACCGATGAAGTCTTCTACTGCGTCTCTGGCGGCCCCATGAGGCTCGAGATCTCAACCAAAGCAACCTCACCCGAGCTCGCTGAGCAACTTGGCGTCGATCATACTGTGGAATTGAAAGTGGGCGATATGTTCAAAGTGCCCCAGGGCGTCCAGCATAGGCCAATCGCCGATGTCGAGACCGGTATCCTAATGATCGAACGTGTGGGCACGGTCAACACTGGAGATCGTGAAGGGCATGAATTGACGGCCGTTCTGAAGGGAAGCGAGATCTGACGGGTGTCAGTTTTCAGCCTCATGAAGTATGCGAATACTCAAAATTGTGGCAGACGGCGTGGGTAGGGTTTCTAGAATAAAGCTTCCCACGTCCCCGGTGGCATCTGAAACGAAGAGACAAACCCAATATGATATTCGTGCCTGATGGTACATACGACGCGTGCTCACAAGTCTGTACGTGGTTCTTTCACCCTGTCTGCTATTGTATCCAGGTATCGAAGGTCAAACGTGGCCATGCGACATTGAGATGCCGTCAGGATATCACCGATATCTCAATACAATCGGTACAACTACCATCCAATATAGATATTGGCTGACGAGAAATACCAGTGAGGAGCTATGCGAAGGCTTTGGGCAACTATTGTATTAGCATGTCGAGCCACCCGCAATTTTTCCAAAACTAGACACACGATTCATACCAACGTATTTACAAGAAATCGCTCAAAGCCTTCGAAATCCCGACTGGATCCTCGAACACATGCCAATGGCCAACACCTCCAAGGACCTCCACATCCACCACATTAGTCAAACGCCGTTCGTAGTTATCGCAAACTAGGGGCAAGCCGAGCCCATCGTCGGCACCTGCAATGATCAGAGTTTCTGCATCGACTTGGCCAAGATCTGTAACAGCTGTCATTTCGGCTAAAGCCGTGCAAGCTTTGGCGTATCCTTCAGCAGGCTGTGCGAGTAGAAATAAGCGCACAGCACTAAGAGCTAGAGGGTTACTTGATTGCGTAGTCTGAGAAATCTCCTCGGAGGCCACAGCATCAACCACAGCACCCATGCCGTGAGAACGGACGAGATTGGCCCGGGCATACAGTCTTTCGCTCACTACCTTGGGCAGCGGATTCGGTGGCGGTCCGAATAGAACTAGCTTCGAGACCAGGCCAGGGTTGTCTTGAGCATACTTGAGTGCCACGAGGCAGCCCAAGGATTGTGCTACAAGCGTCAGATCAGAAGTGATGCCATTCTGCAAGCATATGGCCTGCAAGTCAGCTGCGAATGACTCGATGCTGAGTCGACTCGTGGGAGCTGTTGGCGAGAGACCGTGGCCTTCTAGGTCGAAGAGTATGCAGTCGTAGGCTTTGAGGCTCGTGAGTTCAATCAAGGGCCTCCAGTACTCCGTGCTTCCTCCTAGGCCATGAATGAATATTGCAGGTGAACCGCTCTTCGTGCCCAATCTCTTCACGTGCAAGGGCTTTTGGCCAACCAGCTCGAGCCCGTATTGGTTGGTGCTCGGTACGGGGTGCAAGGCCGACTTCTGGTAGCGTGCAAGCGTCGCATTCTGTGCGCTTGGGGAAGCAACACGGTTTGACAATCGACCGAGCCCAGGGACAGAAATCGTTACCTCATCGCCGGTCTTCAGGTATTCTGGTGGAGTACGGCCAAGACCAACTCCGGCCGGCTGCGAGGTATGTTCTTAGCATTCGTTCACATTCATTGGAATGGCCCATTGAGACTAGTCTCTGCCGCCACTTACTGTGCCTGTTGCCAGGACGTCACCTGGCATGAGCGTCTGCCCCTCAGACATAGTCTTGAGAAGATAGGGAATGCTGAAGATCAAGTCATCTGTCGTCGCATCTTGGCGCAATTCTCCATTCACATGGGTCTGCACTCTCAAGACTTTGTCTAGTTTGCCAGCAGGAACAGCAATAGGTCCCTGATCATGTCAGTATGACAAGCTCAGATGAAACGGACAAGAGCTATAAATACCATCGGGCAAAAAGTGTCCGCCGACTTGCCAATGTAGAACTGCTTGTGATCTCGCTGGCGCTCTCTTGCAGTGAGGTCGTTGATAATCGTACACCCCCAAACGTAATCCATGGCTTCATCCTGGGATATACGGAATCCTTGCTTCCCAATAATCACGCCGATTTCGCCCTCATAGTCGAGAGTCTGGGTAAACTCATGGTGCGGAAGGATGTCATCACCGTGGGCAATAATGGAGGTAAAGCGCTTGGTGAAGATGACTGGATGGGTTGGCTGGTCTTTTTTGTCTGAGCTGTCAAAGCCAGACTGATTGAACTCTTTGGCATGCTCGGCATAATTCTTTCCGACGCACAAAATATCTCGACCGCTAATCGGAGGCAGCAGTCGTATAGATGAGCGTGGTACAGGTTCCCCGCTTGGGATGATGTTGTCATCGCCGACTTCGATTACCTGGTAAAGGCTGGCGACGCGTGTGCCAGACTTGAATGCCAGCGGTTGTATAGTGTCTGTAGCAACATCGAAGTGTCCGACACGCTCGTTACCGTGCGGATCAACGAAAGCGCAATAGTTGGTCAGAGACTTGATGGGTTCGCTGTCCGGAATCATGATGGCGTGGCTGTGAGTTGTAGAGATCTTGACTAAGCTACCGCGACCGAGCGGCTCTCGGATGTGATTATCAAAACAGAAAAAGGTTATGCCTCAATGCTGCGTTGGTAAGTTGGCGCATATTACTGCGATGCCACCATTTACTGCAGGTGACTCCGAGCTGCGTTCGCCCTAAATTTGATTCAAGCGTTTGGGCCCATCCACAGCATTGCGTGATCACGCTTGGATGCTCCCAATCTAACATAATTTGTTCGCACGTTTTCTTATCTGAAGCTAAGCAGAGGTGCACATAGGATTTCTGATAGGACACCAACTTTATCAGATTACTGTAGAATGTCCTTGTAGTCGTGTGCGTAGTGTCCGATAATACTTCAGATGTCGTCGAAAATAGCACAAAATCAAATAAGATATCGGCGTTGCGGGTCCATATCGACCAGGCCCTTAAATCTGTCCGACTAGCAGTACGAACGCCTTCGTATCCCGATTGGCATCTTTCAAGACATGGTGCTTACGTATGCATATGCGAATGGCTCTGGTCTCTTCACTAGCTATCTCTCAGTGGCAGATGTAGTCAAATTGGAATTTCAGTCCGGTAGTATTTGCGCACACGCTCGTGAGATACACGCTGAGCTCTGACTATATCTCAATCGTAGTTCTCGCCGAAAAGAGGGCGACGGCTGTGGATACTGCTATAGTGGCTATTGAGAAAGTTGGATCTGAGCGGCAACGATGAGCAGGTGTGTAAAGCCGGTTCGTGCTCGTAATGTAATTGTGCCACACTTGCACACAAGTAGCTTGCGTTATCGTGCAAGCATCGGGAACCGATGGACTATTATGAGACAAAGTGAAAGGAGAGTTCTTGATGCGGTAGCAGCATGCTGATACCAGCAGGGAAAGAGATATAATACAGGCGGAAGGCACTGCGTATGCTATACTGCCGTTTTGGGCCAAAGTATTTCTGCTTCAGTCAATAGCTTTTCCGGATCGAAACAAATCACACTCCCCCAAACCACTGCACGTTGGACGCATTCGGGCTCAGGCTAAAACCTGGGATTATGCCGTATGCCTGAAGACAAGGTCAGCATTACTTGCTCAGCGGCGCACGTGTAGCATTCAGAACTTACGGAAGCATCAATTTCCAGCCAGTCCGACGTCTGCCAGTTCATGAAAGGATTCCTGATTTCCTGAGGGTTCGAGGTCTCGATATTCGTCTGAACGAGGCTGGGTGAAGAAAATGGCAACGAAACTGCGGAGTTCATCGGCATTTGCGGCGTGCCCATCGGAATCTCCTGTGGCTCGATTTGTGGCATTTGGTGTACCTCTGGCGTGCTGTAAGGGTATTCTTTCAATGACTCGCTCCGCAGCTCCTCAAGAATGATGCTGTAGCGTCGACTAGGGGAATTTGTAGCAGTGGCTTGGGCGAGGTATACTTGACATTGCTCGGACAACATCAAGAGCTTCTGGCGATCCACGCCTTCAATTTCGATGCTGGGCTGCTGTGTGTTCCACACATACACCACAGTCAGAGCGCAGAAAGTGATGTAGTGTGTCCACCAAAATGCGTGAAAAAGAGGGCCATCGGATGCAAAAGCATCGACTGTGCGTAGAGCATCCTGCGCAGCAGCTATACACAGCTGGACACTTTGTTGACGGAACACCTCGGTGCTGTCGCTTTCTGGTGTTGATCGGCGATTGGTGTGGCTCAACAGAAAAGGCCGGTACAAGTGCATAACTGCATGATCGTAAGCCATTCTTAGTGCGATACACTGCCTACGGAAGCTTCTGACCAGGCTTGAAGGTTTGACCGTGCTTAGAAATGGAGGTAACGATGACTGCCACGCGTCAAGCTCCTTTCCGAGACTTCTGGTAAGTTCGACGCGGCGGGACTGGGAAAGCGGTGTGATCGGATACAAGCTGTGTGATATTCGTCCAACCGTGCGTGAAAGCTTGATGTTCCATACGAATGCGTCCATGTGGCAATCTTCCGGGGTCTCGCTCGACATTCGTCCTGCTGGCGACATTTCCAGGTCATTGACACAGTCTGGTAGTTCCTGGTCGATATCGTCGTCGTGGAAATGGCGAGGTCGACCCATGACAACGCCAAGATACCGGTCAAGAATGTACGCGCTCCAGAACGTTCGTTTACGGCACTGTGAGTGAATATAATCGGGTTGTGGAGTTGTCGTCCTCTTCCAGTCTCGCCTGTGCATTCCGAGCGCCGATATTATTTGCAGTAGACTTCCAAAGACGTACCACGCCTGGTTAGTCCTCGAGGTCATAAGCAAGTAGAAAGCCTGTAGCATTCGAGCCTGGGCTGATTCCAGATGTGCAACTCCTATCTCAGTCTCGGTAAAGCTGAGCGAGTGCCTAAAGAAAAAGTCGCTCTCCGATAGTGAGGAGACATCATCAGCGTAGCCTCGTGATTTCTGCCGGTGAAATGTTGCTATTGCGAAGATGCTGAGTAGTATAGACGCCTCTGCATGACCAAGCCCTTGCGATAGGGGCAGTCCATTTGCAATATTATTGGTCGCTATCTGATACCAGAGTTCTACGGTTGGTCTATGAAGTGGTTTGTACGTTGATATACAAACATCAAAGTATAGTTCCAATAATTCTGTAGCGTTCGCGCCGCTGGGCAAATCAGCCAGAGGATGCGAGTTGTAACCAGGATTAGATCCATCACGTGTTGCACCAAGGAGAGGCTTGTCTCCCGCGGTAGTGAGTGGTTGATTCCATCGTTCAGGATTGCTGGCGCTGCCGCCAGAAGTCTGACGTTTGAGGCGGTACTGTGCTCGTTGCAAGAATGACAGTCCACATGTCGGATCGATGTATTGTCCATGGATGTCCGAGGACTCGGGTTCCGGTGAGCTTTGTTGATGTTGTAAGGGGTGCTTGTGCCTTTCAGTAGTCGCTGGAACTGCAGCAGGTCTAGGGTCAAGAGTGCTGTGATCGCCTGTGCTCGCCTCTGGTGTCGATGAAGGTGGAGTCGGCGGTCGGCCACGTAAGTACTGGCTGTCGTAGGAGCATTCTATGTTCTTCTCGGCGCAGGTCGTGCATGGCTTCATGCCAGAGCATCGTGCCTTCTTTGCCTATGTGGCCGCGTAAGCGATATATCCGTATAGTAGCGACTGCTATGGGGCAAAGGCGGCCATACCTTACAGGCGTCGCAAGCCCTAGTTGTCTTGGACGCCCGACGGCCTTGATTGCCCTCGGAAACGCGACGCCGTTTCCAGACCGGGGAAGTGTTGGGTAGCGTGGCAGTCGGCGCTGGACGAGTCGGGACGTCAGAGGTGGCGGCAGGACTGCCATCGTTCCACGGGCCGTACATTGCTTGGGACATGTCGCCTGACGTCCAGCAGAGGTTCGCAACGTGGTTAAGAGCCCGGAGGAAGCGCGTCTGCAGTTATGAAGACGGCGTTGGAATTCGCCCGGCGGCGATTCAGGCCATCATTCACGTGTGGCCAGGGTGATGCGATTTGATGCGGGGACCGAGAGCGCCCTGTCTCGCCTGTCGCTTTCGAAAGTCTATACCGCTGCATTGGTAAAAGTTAAAAGTCGTATCTGGGTCGAGATCTGCGGTGAAGGGCAGAGCTTAGATACCAAGAGCAAACAGACATGTGCGCGCCGAAGTGAGCCTTATACGCCACGAGCGAGGTAGCGCGAGCCTAGGGACTCTCGTCCTTGCGCTACGCACCACCCATGCTGTAGCTGAGCGAAGATGTTCTTGGGCGATGTACAACGTTGTAGGTTTTGGGTGACGTTCGTATACTTCGTACACATCATGTCTCCGTGGCGTGGAGGGAGGGTACCGCAGCGGGCGGTCAAGGTTCGACGACGTCCGAAATCCCTCACTCAGCTCATTGCCACTTGGAATGCCTCCCTCGCTCGCCTCGATACTCAGGAGCGCTGCGGCCAGGCCGTACTTCTCATGCAAGCACAGCTGTGGCGCGCTCCAAGATCTCATCAATTAGATAGCTTTCCACTGGTGCCGGCTCATAATCGGCTGAAGAAGGGCTGCTGCGCCGGCCGAAGGAGCCGGCGACTTTGGGAACGAGGCGTGCTGGACGGAAAAAGGAAGATAGTTCTTGCGTACAACTGCGCGTGCTGCTGGCCCGAAAACCTGGGCTGCCGGCACCTTCGAATCTAGATGATACCGTTGACGACCGGGACCATGAGTGCCAAAGACGGTTCAGTAGAAAGACGCGTACATGTTTCAACGGACGCAGTAGTATGCTAGGACCATCCAACGTGTTCTCAGAAAAGTCGCGCTTGCTTCTTGGGGTGTCGCACGTAGGCTCACGATAATCCACTTGTCTCCTCTAGCCTGCCGGTTAGACTGCAAAAGTTTCATGATTAATGTATGCTAACTGGGTTTCTCCGTCCTCTGTGCTGCTTAGTGATTGGCCTATTTAGTCGGTTGTCACTGTATCTCAGAGCGATTTAAAGTTCTCATGACTCCCTCGAAAGCTACCAGAGCCACAGCATTTGCTGGGAACGCCCTCAAGAAGCATGGGACAAACCCTCTCCAGTATCCTCTCCATCCATTCTCCCTGTAAACTGCGGTTGCGGCGTCTCTCCACCTGGGAAACTTTCGCTTGTCTAGATCATCCGTCATGATCCGCTGTTTTATGACATCTGATGGGTAGCTGGTAAGCCAAAAGATCTGGGCCGAAAGCCCTCCAGCCCAGAAGTTGATGGCTGGGGTGCTGAGAGTGGTGTGCTTCTGGAACGCCTGCGTAAACAGGTCGTAACTCCCCCACCAAAAGAAGAAGAATGTTCGGAACAACAATGTCGAGCCAAGACCGTGCCAAATACCGCCTATGCCATGTTGCCTGAAAATCTTGCCTGCACAGTCGATGGGGCCGGTGTACAGGCGCCCGTTCCTCGATCGAGAGTACTGAACTTGCAGGCGTGCTTTGATATGCTCGACCGGCGCAGCAATAAATGAGACCGTCCATCCAGCCATCACACCAGCCACGCCGTGTCCAACTACCGGCAGCTTTGCCTTCTCCTCTTCCCGGCCAGCCCACACTGAGGCTGGCTGGGCAGCGCGTCTGGGCTGAACAATGTACTCGTTGACCAGACGGCGGTACTGCGTGAGGGACCCCAGCATCACACTGTCCATACACATCCAGCCGACAAGCGGCGGAGTAGCACCTTTGTAGAGGCCATTGACGCCTTCTTTCCTGATGGTCCGTAGGAGGCAATCGAGCGGGCCCTTGAATTCCGCGTTCGTCTGGAGGCGGACCTTGATCGTGTCGAACGGGTGACTATTGCAGATATTAGCCAAACCGTACACCTTCGATAACAATTGTAGCCAGCGCAAAGACACTCACCCAACACTCAGTTTTGCTACGCCAGAGAACACGCCAGCGACAAAGCCCTTGTACTGGCCGCCGTGAGCGGGACTTATGGATTCCTTTCCGTCATTCTTGTTGATGCCGGAAGGCGTGGCTTCCTTCACCGACATGAGTCCCCAATGGTACCGCAAAGAGCGACGATGATGTTCATTGGGAGAGTGACTTTTGCGCGCGAGCTTTCCGCAGAGCGACAGCAAGGCTCGCAACGGCGTCAAGTCTAATCACAGATCGACGCTCTTGTCGGCTCAGATCGATGACATAATAGCACCGGCCGTCTCAAAACGGAAGATATGCTGGTCATCACGAGACTCGCTCTCCATAGCGCATACATTGCTCTATTCGGGCTAGTCTACGAATGTGAGAAAACGGTGCGTTGCAGCCACGAGGCTCTGTTGCGTTGACTGTGAAGGCAACTCTGCATCCTGTATCACATTCACTCCTCGTCTGCTGCCGCAAGCATCTGCCGCACGTGCTATCGCTTCGTTTCGAGAGGCCGGCGACAATCGCGAGCGAGGCGGGGCGAGATCGGTGGGGAGCATCAAGAAGCACTGGCCTCGTCGGGCGTAGTCCCATTTACGAGAGAGAGCGAGAGCGCGTGGGAGCGTGGAAGGTACCAGACGCTATCACGCGATGAAAAAGGCGGAAGCGCATCCCACGCATTGCCGGCCATGTAGATAAAACGCACCGTGACTCAACAATAACCACACTGCCGATCCTGTCGCTTACCACTACCAGAAACAGGCACAGGCACAATGGCTACCAACGACAGCATCAAGGCCGTGAACCCCAATCCAGAGCGCGTTGTTGACTCGGCGAAAGTATGGACAACGCTGATCACAAACACCGACTACCTCTCCGGCCTGCTCACCCTGGACTACTCGCTTAAGTTGGTTGGCTCGAAGTACCCTCTCGTTGCCCTGTACACAGACTCGTTCCCCAAGGAAGGCCACGCCGCCCTCGATGCTCGCGGCATTCCCAAAAAGTCCATTCCCTACCTGCTGCCCAAGACAGCCAAGGACTTCAGCAACGACCCGCGCTTCTATGACTGCTGGAGCAAGCTCACGCCCTTCAGCTTGATAGAGTATGAGCGGGTCGTTCAGCTAGACAGCGACATGCTGGTCTTGCAGAACATGGACGAGCTGATGGACATCCCACTTGATGAGGCCTCAGAGGCAGGCAAAGGCAAGAGAGTGTTTGCAGCAAGCCACGCTTGCGTTTGCAACCCTCTGAAGAAGCCGCACTACCCTCGCGACTGGGTCCCTGAGAACTGTGCATTCACCTCTCAGCATGGAGAGCCGGAGAAGGCGCAAACCGAAGGCGCTCCATCCACTGCCGGCCTTGCTATGCCCAACGGTGGTTTGCAAGTCGTGGTGCCCAGCGCTGAAGCCTACGATGCGATCTCAAGTGCACTTGGCTCCGAAGCAACGACATCATACGAGTTCAGCGATCAATCGCTCCTTGGCGACGTCTTCAACGGACGCTGGGTCGGTATCCCGTACATTTACAACGCACTCAAGACCCTTCGTTGGAAGGGCGTGCACGATGCCATCTGGAGGGATGACAAGGTGAAAAATGTACACTACATCCTCAGCCCGAAGCCTTGGGATGAGAATGATGAGGACAAGAAGAAGGAGGGACGTGACGGAAGCAACCAGTGGTGGTGGGACATCAACGACAAGAGACTGGCTGAGGAGAAGAAGAACGGCATCCAGGATGGGTTCTGAGTAACGAATGATGTGAGCATGAATCCTGGGGAAAATTGGACTTCAGTGCCAGTATATTGAGACGAAAAAAGCTACGGTGTATGTGGATATGATTCAACAGGGGCTGTAGGTATGTCATGATAGATACAGCTTGCATAAATATGACGACTTTCTACTCGGCCAGACACAAGTGATTGTGGCTGTAAAATAGGAACTTTTCTCTTAAGGATGCTTGGACGGCGAACTGTAGCACGAACAGTTCGATGTTGTCAGTCAGAGAATTTATGCTAGTATTCTCATCGTGGCTTCTTGACCACAGGCGCTTGGAGAAGCACCTGCCAGAAATCAGTACCGAGCTTGCAGCTTGAATGCACAAGTACACTCAAGTCCTCCGTCACAACAACCACCATACCGAGCATCTCGCAACAGCATCGTATCAGAATCATGCACATCACTGCTATTGTATAGATCACCACCTTACGACCGTATTACCATTGATCACTTCCATGAGAACGGGAGGGTGATTCGAGAACAACAACAACAACGTTTCCTCAGCAGACAAAGGAAGTGCGCAATCCGCTGCGACAACCCTGTGAGACAATAAGGACTCCATCCGGAGCTCGAACGCCATCGCATGGTCCGAGATGGCTGAATTGCCCGCCAAGGATGAGCAAAGCGACTGTCCATCACCTGCCTCTACATCCTGCCCGAATCATGAACACGAGTCGCAACATTCGAACGCAAATCGACTGCGTGCAGATTCCGGATATCATAATGGTTTGGCCTCACGGTCCTTGCTGGCCGAACTCCCAGAGGGTTCATACATAACGGGACTCGCTCTTCGAGGTTTGCACCAATTCAAGATTGGACTCCAGAGCTCATTCGAGTCCTTGAGCACGATACCTTCGAAGACCAGCTTGAGGCGATGCTGGGGTGCTTTGAAGGAGACCCTGGATGAGTTGGGCAACGTTTGGGATGAAGATCTTGGGAACGACGAACAAAAGGAAGCGGTTGACTCTGGCGTTGATGGTATGCGCTCTGTGTCTGCGCCAGTGACGCCAGCAATGCAAAGTCCACGAGAGCCAATGACATCGCAAACACGCCTACCGTTTGGATCTATGAGATCTCGCCCCACTCACTACGACACCCTAACCCTCAGTCCCGTACCCAATCCACGATCATCTAAAAGGAAGCCCAAGCCGAGACTGCGATACAAAAGTCCTACGCCCACGCGGAAGCACGGTCGCGACATCGATCACTCTTATTCGACGGAGGATGAAGGCAGCGATCGTCATTCACGGCTCTTAAAGAAGTTACTGTTTCCAGATCCCTCATGCATACCTCAAGCAGATTTTCACATCTTCATGTACAAGCAAGATAGCCGCACCGGATACTTCGATCCTCTGCCAGAGAACACCAAGCCCGTCGCCGACCAGGACAAAGAGACAATAACTGTCGGTGTCGTAGACGCACTTCCAGACAGGAGCCGTGCAATCGCTGCCAGTGCTTTAGATCCGTTAGCAGGCCGCGCTGCACGCCAATCCGTTGCGAATCTAATGACAGACGAATGTCAACATGGACTTCTACGCTCTCAGCAAACATGTGAAATATGCAATGAGATTGAATTGAACACAGCCCAGCCTCACATCTCTGAAAAATCTTCTACTCCGCTACTTTCGGGAACTGATGTCGATTCAAGGGGCAGGCTTCTTGTGAGCGACAGTGAAGGTACAACGTCCAGTAGCGCTCAAATGCCTGCGGACATGCGCCGCAATGATCATCGTGTGCCGACTCCGGAAAACCTGCGAGATGATGTGAAGGAGATATTTGCCGGACATGCCAATGGCAACAAAGCCGTCGACCGCAAAGGAGCTCCTGCTTCGAAGCCCCAATTGTCCGAACGCATCAAAGAAGCTCTCAGGCCTCAACACCCTGATCTCCTGCAATATAAGCCTGGAATAGCTAAGAGGAGTGAAGCTGATCCACCTGCCAGCTCCAACTTCCACATGTCTGATGACGGTACTATGCATCGAGTCGTCGAGCACCCACCAACGCGTGATTCAGATCCCGGCTGCGATGCTGGAATTCAGCTTACCAAGAAAGTCAAGACTGGGATACCCAAAGCAGAAGGCCGCGTGAACGAGTGGCTCGGTCGTATCGAGCCTGACGACAATGCGCCCGCTGATATTTCGTCAGACAGTGCAAGCCTATCGTCACCTGTTTCACCACGTCTGAAGTTTGTACTTCCCAAGGTTCCTATAGCGGAAGTTACTCACCAGCCTCAAAAGGCCAAACGCCGTCCACGCGTTCCCGAATCTTGTGCTGTCCTCTTCGCAACAGTTCCTCCCGAACGTGACGTTACAGATCTGTTCAGAACACCACTCGATACGTTTGAGCGAGAACTGAGAGAGATGTCACTTAGCTCGCCAAATCCACCGTCTGGAGACACCCTGATGTCAGCGTTCGGAGTCTCCTACGGCATCGGTGCAGCAAGCCACAGTGATCGCTCACTGGCGCCTACCTCACAGCAAGAACCCGCATACCTTCATTCAAGGTCGGAAGGTGCAAAAGCTGAAGAGGACTTGATGACATCGTTCGGCGTCCTCTGCATCAGCACATCAACACAGCACGATGTTCCTAATTCGATCTCCCCTGCGAGCGATGCCATGAGCCGATCTGCTGCCATGGGGTCTCTGTCAGCGCTGTCACACATCGACAATCACACAAGAGCAAGAAACACAGAGTTCAAGCGTACCAAACATGATACTGCCCATTTTACAAACACCTCCTGGCTCGAACTTGACGATGCAAAGAAAATGCCATGCTGCTGGGAACCATCAGTCCCGCTTGCACGCAATCACACCGAACACCGAGCGATACGTCTATACAATTTGCACAACATGTTTCAAGGTGCCGCCTCTCGGACACCCCTACGCGTGATCGCTCAGTGGCTGAGCACGGATGAGTGGAATTACAGGATGCAGCGTCTTTTGAAGAACGCCTAGTTGACGTGGAACAATAATTGGCTGCCTCCTGTCCGCAAAACGCCGCCTCCAGATCTCGTCGATTGCTCAACGGAGGTATACACTTTGATGAACATGAATTTTTTCAATCAGCGGTCCAGCATGAAAAATGCGTCTCACGTCAATGGCCTTGTGGACATCATGGCACACAACAGATCTCTCACCCTGCGGGAACGATGGATCCGTACCTTGGTTCAGAATCGACTGCTTGCGTTTCTTCAACTGGCAGCGATACGTTGCACGGCGCTGAAATTCGAGACTTGGATCCTTAACCACCCAGAGATTGAGCTCCCGCAAGACCTGGAAGAGGAGGACCTGCGCTGGGAATATGCTGGCTTCGATTATGATCTACCCGACATAATCAAGGAATACCAGAAGCAGACCGACATGAGGTCGCCTGTACCCTCATATGAGTCAAAGCTGCGCGTAACCCGTGTTCGCAGCATGGGTCACGAGACAAACCAGCTCTTGAAGCAACGACAGTCGTTACTTCCAAGCCCACAACATCAACCATCAGCTGACGATCCACATTCACCTTCAAAGGCTCTGCTGGCAGCTCCCGTCCTTATGGGACCTCGAAGGGATCCTACTCCAGAGTTTCCTTCGAGGCTCAGAACCATGGTACAAGCGCAGCAAGACGAGAGACTAACGGAAATGCATGGTGATTTTGAGAAGTTCAGAATCACTGGGAAGCAGCCCGGCAGGAAGGATACAGAGGAGAGGCCAGGAACTAAGCGCTATCGTGCTTCGGAATCGTCTGGCTATCGACCTTACTCTGTATCATCGACGAAGACTAGCGGTCAAGCTAATACAGGCTCGGTGTTCTTTGACCCGCTTGGCTCGGAATTTCCTGTTGCAAAGCGACTTCGCAGCACAGAACTCTTTCCAGATCGCTACCAAGCCGAAGAAGCAACTTCAGCGCCAGATACAATTCGAATTAAAGCGCGTGATTCTGTTGGCGAAACCACAGATGTTCCGATCCGTGAGTCGGCTGGCGAGAACACAGGCATTGCCACCCATGATTTTGCGTATTCGGAAGACAGCACTACCACCTCGCACCAAAGTGGTGATCAAGCCAGGTCTTCTATCCAACGTGAACCTGAACCGTCTTCTGCCCCATCATCGCGCAGGTCGGCTGCTCGATCGGACTCCAGCCTCTCGTCCGTCTCATCAACAGAGTCTAGTCGTGCGCGTAAGGCTCTCGCGCTCACACTCAGTGAGGACAGAAGGCGCGTGGAGTTGAACAGTGGAAAAAGCACGGCCAGCGTGGGCATGTCCAGCAATTCGCCATCCCTGTTCCGGAGCTTCGTGAACGCTCTTTCGCCTTCAGGCAGCAAGTCCTCTGCTGAGGAGGAGACCAGAAAGCTTAACAAGAGTCCAATCAGGCGTGAAAGACGCGCAGGCCGTGGGAGAGTCTCCGAGTCCAGCTTGGATGGAGCAAATGAGGGTGGACGGTTGGTGAGATCATCGAGCAAGCGCTCTCGGGCAAACACTGTGCCTGCGTCGTCTTCGAAGCGACAACAAAAGCAACGCCAGACCAACGACGAGACTGCTCCAGCTGCGCTGCTTGAGGGCATAGGGATTTCGCCAGAGCCAACCGAATCCGAATTTGACGAGACGTCAACAAAATCGTCTTCGAAGGAAGGCACGACCGAGGGTGGTGAAGAGTCGCATAGCAACCCTGCTTCGACGCCTGTTTATTCCGCTGAGAGTGAGTCTCGCAAACCTCCTGTTTGAACGTATATACCTTGAACCTAAGAAACCCTTTTTCCTCGTATCACACTTCTCTCTTTCACTTGCTTTCTCGCCTCTATTCACTCCAACCGCCACGTCATTTTCCATGTCGCGCCAGCGCCACAACGCCGGCGCCGGACCACCACCAAAGTCTTCTCTCCCTCCACCTCCCAACCTAAGCGAGTGCGCACAGCTAATGTGGCGCAAACAAGACAATACCATGGAAGACAGCACGGGAATCCAACTGCGGCGCCAGCGTAGCAGCGATGCCTATCCCGGATCTGCACCACCACCCACTCCAATAATGCGCCAAAGCACGCCAGCAGTCCTGCTTGCGCTGGAAGGGAGCGAAACAGTTGACCAGACCTTAGCCAATGCACACATCGGCCCCGAGTCTGAGAATGAGTATCAACAGGTAGGTTCACCAGACGAGAAAGAGCGTGGAAGTCGACATCGTGGGAGAGGAACACGGCGTCAGGATTCATCAGCGAGCGCTGGTC
The DNA here is from genome assembly GCA_026122715.1 of Cladosporium colombiae. Classification (NCBI taxonomy): domain Eukaryota; kingdom Fungi; phylum Ascomycota; class Dothideomycetes; order Cladosporiales; family Cladosporiaceae; genus Cladosporium; species Cladosporium colombiae. The sequence goes on along the minus strand of JAKZFA010000001.1, from coordinate 1,384,634 downwards.
AGTCGGCATCTTCTTCTTCCACATCGCGCTCGGGCAAGCAAAGGGCCGAGTTGGTGCCTGATCCACGCCGGCGAAGCAGGTCGCAAGATGATAAGAAGATCTTCACGCGGACAGCCAGTGAGAAAGAAATCTCGAAGGCGCGCGAACATGCGAAACTTGCCCAAGAGAAAGACGGCGGTGTTTCGCTGAAACCATTGACACCACTACAGCCGGCGTCAACGCTGCAAAATAGGAAACCTGCCATTGTCCGCAGGCGCAGCGCAAGCATAGCCAAACTCAACCTCGAGCAAATCAATCAACTATGCAGGGAAGAGTCCGAGTCAATGACTGAGGATCCGGTCATTCGCGGGTATGCAAGGACATCCCACGAAGAGCTGTACGGGACGTATGGCATGGGCGACATGATAAACGCTCCATTGATGCAGCGCTACCCAGAGCCAAACCGTGACATGGATGAGATCAGCCAAAGCCTCTACAACATGACTGTCCACGACCACGACTATCGCGTTGGCGGACCGCCTGGTCCTGTGGATGTTTACAACATTGATTGGGACACCGACGTCAGCGAGGTTCAAGGGCGTGCTGAGTTCGAGTATGCGAGAGAAGCGAAGTCGTTTGCTGCATACGTCATGTTTACTGACAGAGAAAACGAGATTGACTTGTTGCGCCGCATGCAGGCGCATGGCTATCTCAAAGATGGTATTGACATCAAATACGGATATCAGGAGATGGGACCGCGTGGATCGATCGCGTGGTTGACATACGAGGGACAAGAGATTGGTGGGAGGCTGAGGGAGGAGTATGAACGGGAAAAGGCTATTACAGGTAAGTTACTAGCACTTTTCTGCTGGCGATGGCGATGTGAGAGTAATGGGAGAGGTGATCCACACAACAACGTGGATGTTCGACCGTGGCTCGTGCACGCTAGCGAGCGCATGCCCCACGCGCGCGCTGTTGCACCTGCAGTCCACCTTGACCTTCACATGCTGACTTCCTCCCGAACAGAAGCACGCAGACAAGCCCAGGCCGAAGAGGAATACTACAACACATTCGAGCACCAGCAAGGCGACTCCTATCATCGCCACGACAGCACAGTCTCCGCGCCTCCGCCTGATCTCCCCACGCCTGAGCCTTTCTCCTTCTCCGACAATCGCACGCTGCGCTCGGCCTCCCAGTTCAACGATTTGACCACGCTCATCGCTAGCATCGCAACTAAGCGCCGCGACTCCGACGATTCTTTGAAGACTGCATACACTGCGGAGGAGACCATTCCTGCATCGGCATATCGCAGTGGTCCTGATCTCAAGGTCGACCTATCCCCAAGCTTCACTGCTTCCGCGCCAACAGAGAACTCGTCGGACGAGGAAGACTTGATCTCAACTTCCACAGACTACTGAACAAACATGGCAAATCACCAAAATGCTGGCAATGCCGGCTTGTACAATGCAGCAGGCGGCTTGAACGGCATGCCCTCTGCCGGTCACTACAGCGATATGCAAACACTCATGCAAAACATGGAAACATTGTCCGGATGGCTACAACAGAACAGAGAGGAATTCCTGAGCGTGCAGGACGGATTGGAACAAGTGGAAAGACGCAACGTAGGTCGCTCGCTTGAGGCATTGAATACTTGGCTTGCATCGCGGGCCGTAGCAGGGGAACAGGATAGTAACAACATGCATAGGCTAGATACCCTACAGGCTTACCCTCACTGCCTGCTATCAATGGAGAAAACCAAACACAACGTATGTCATCCGTATCCCTTTGTTTGGTCGTCCGAGCAGCGGGACCTGCGCGACTGTGAACCAAATTTAGTGACAAGTACCTCACAGCACCCGTGGACCCCTCGGCACCTACCGTAATCTCATTGCAACGCGCACTCGACGCAGCGAACAACCGCATCGCCGCCTACGAGAAATCCAACGAAGAGCACCAACGTCTCCAAGCCGTCTACGAAGACACCCTTACCGAAGCGACCGAGCGCATTCGCAACTACGTCTACCAACAGAACGACTACATCACATCAATCCACAAACACTACACACACCTCCTACAAGAAGCGCGCGGCGAGACCGTGCAAGCACAGCAAATTCACCAAGACTGGCAGCGTAGCCTGAGCAAATTGAACGAGGAGCTCAGGCGTGCAGTCCAAGCTCGCGAGGACGAGAAGAATCCTTTCACACGCAAAGTATCGGCTCTGAAAGAGGAGAATAGAGTTCTGAGGGGTCTAGCAGGCTGGGAGCCGGCGGAAGAGGACAGCAGCGATGAGGAGGAAGAAGTCGAGGTTGTTACTGCGGCGGAGAACCGAGGCAGGGGTATCAGGGATAGAGAAAGAGTCGTCGGAAACGCGATGGGCCAACAGTCTGGCAAATGATTGCGCGGTGAGAAGCTTTTGTCGAGTATATTGCAGCGAAGCAAGGATTGGAGAGCATTACAGACTACATCTGGATACCAAACAACGCCCGAGGAGTAGCATTATGAGATTGCCACAAATGAATGTAAGACTATCCTGAGAGACCAGGGTTTTACCGAACTTGCTCTCTTCGTGCACTGAATTCAAAACGCTTGAAGGCTGCCGGTGACTTGGTCCGCTAAAATGCGTTGTACATGTGCATGTGTTGGCGGATCATTACTTTCTCTTGACTCCCAATATTTCTGTGTCTTACGCTGAGCTTCTATCTAAGCCAGCAGAGCGAACCTGGACTTTCTTGCGGTTGATATGAGTTGCCATGAATAGAACATGGACAGTTACGACAACTGACAGGCCCCAAGCGTGCAATGACACATACATGGGGTAGCCTACAAATCAATACAGCTATCTGGGCTAGCCAAAGTCTAGTTTTCCAAAATCCAATTTCCAGGCTCCAAAGACAGTTCGCGTACATATGCTCGTTAATTAATCATCAGCAGATATCCTTCATGCGGTACCATAAGATTCGTGACCATGGGGCCTCTGCGTGTTCACCGCATCTGCCTCCGGCATCAAAGTCTCCTGCGCACTCTCGGCTTCTTGCTCCAGCTTCTCGCGGTGCATCGTGTACCTCTTGCGCCCAACGTAGCCAACAAGTACGACACCTACTGCCAATGCTGAGCCCAAGAGGATGATGTTGACTGGGATGGGGTCATTGTTGAAGACCTTGTGCGTGAGAGCGTCCAAGCCTGCCTGGAAGAAGTTGAGGATACCAGCGAGACAGATGACCAGGCCGTACACCTTCCCGAAGGTTGCGAAGCCGAAAACTTTTGCGCTGTAATCGGAGACCGCGGTGTAGTATAGCGGCCGGTACACGACGAAGAGGCAAATGTTGGCGTAAGCGGCCCACATTTCGGGGATGATGCCGAGGGCTCCAATGGCGGTCGCGATACAGACCAGCAGGCCGAGAACGAAGGTTGTGCTGGTGTGGTCGAGGACGAGGCCGATGAATGGAACCGAGATGACGCCTCCCAGAGGCAGAGCCACGTCGAAGAACTCGTTGATTTGCACGGCGCGGGCTGGCGAGTGGAGCATTTCCGTGTATTGGGTGCGGACGGTGGCAACGAAGTAGTTGATTCGCAGCATTTGGATCACTGTGAACGCTGCGATCAAGCAGAACCACGGTGATGCAATCTGTTGAGCGGCGGTCTTTCCATGCAATGCTCCGTAGACACCGGATCTGGCTGCCTTTTCCTCTTCGGCCTTTGCTTGGCTGGCACCATTCTTGGAGCCCAGGAGAGCGGATTCGTCTGAGATTGGGTCGTTGCTCTGGCTGTTGTCCGAAACTTCGACAGCGTTCGTATTTCCAGACTGATTGTTGATCTCACCGAGAGTCTTGTAGGATTGACTCGGCATGATGAAGAGCTGAGCAAGCAAGATCAGGACCGGCACGATGAGGTATAGCAAGAAGAATTTCTTGGGTGTAAAGGAGCCATTTGTGCCTTGGTAGATCAGACGGAAGCCCAAGAGGACCGCACTGCTGGTATCGAAAGCGCCGGTCAAGAGGGCGAGGATCAAGCCGGAGTGCTTCGGGAAGGTGTTGCTCAGTTGGAACGACGGGATGAAAACGAAAGGTCCGCCGAGCGCAAGGAAGAGGTAGCCAGGGATGTATCCGTCGAAGGGTAGATCGGTTGCGAAAGCCATGAGAAGGGTACCCAGTGTCAGGAAGAACACGCCTACCAAGCTCGCGATCCGAGGTCCATATCTGTCCAGAATAGTACCAACGGGAAGAGCACACATATTGGTGCTTACGGCAGCCACAGTGAACATGAGGTTCAACCTCAATTCTTGCTCATAGCACACCCAAACGCCGTCTCGTAGCTCGTCCGGAGTGCATTTGTCTTTGTAAACACCCTGCTCGACGAGCACTGGCTTGAGAGCGGCATAACCGAAAACAACACCGGCAGCGAACAAGCAGTACAGGACTGCAACTGCTACCTGGATAATTCGCTTGCTCTTGCTGACTTCAAAGCCTCCAAGAGGTTCTTCGTCCGCAATCACCGGTTCCCATCCTGCGCTGGGTTGGAAAGACAGTTTCCGGCGTTGAGATCCGGTTGGCGATTGACCTCTCCACTGATCAAAGGGCGCCGATTTCTGACTTGGTGATCCAGCTGGCGATTGATTTCTCGATCCGTTCCTCCATTGCTCGAAAGGTTCCAAGTTCTTGTTCGATGACGCGCGACGCTCGTATAGCGACATTGTTGATTTGATGCTTGGGCGCTGAGACACGAAAAGTTTTAGGTTTCGCCCCGCTTTGAGGATGGTTCAAGTTGGGCTGTTCTTCGCTGCCAGCCACTTTTGCCGATTCTGTTGGCCTGAGGATGGAGGCTAGTGATGCAGTCACGGATCACGCGGTCTGAAGAACAGGTCACGCTTACTCGATGCCAGCGAGATGGGCGTCGTGTTTTTATACAGCACAGAGCAAGTCGTAGGAAACCTTTGCGATCCCAACAAGATGTGCGATAAGAGCTATGCGAAGAGTGAACTGATAAGGCGTCCGAGCTTTACCGTAGGCTGATGTAAAAGGCGCCGTTGCACCGTGGCCTGAGCTCTTCAGATAGCTGGACATCGGTGAAGCTCTCGAAATGTTGGAGCAAAGGTTCAAGTCAGGCTTGTTCGAGTACTCTGTGCGTACATCAGATGCTGATTCGATGACAGCCCCACGGCCATAATCAAATTTGCACATGGTACAGGTATATTTGAATGTCAATAGCGTACAAAGGCGGGATGGCAGGGTGTATGTCAATTCGATCGAGTAATGGACTGCGGCGCTGTAGAACAAATCGCGAGATAGGGCTTACAAGCACATTCATCCCAAGAATTTAACAGACCAATATGCGCTTCTTTGACCAGTGATGAGTTTCTGAGCATAAATATGCTGATCAAGGTAACTTCATCTTGGAACATATACATGTGCTTAGTCGATCGGGTTCAGGATTGAGAGTCATGTGTTCATTTACTTGCGATTGCGATGATGATCGATGCTTAGACTTGACCTGGTGATCTAGTACGATCACTATCCTAGTAGATCTATACGCGAACGTACGGCACTAGCACATGTCGTTGCCGCATGATAGAGTCCCGGATTGTCAATGGCCATGTGTATGACGAGAGCTCATTTGTAATTTGCGGACTTGTTCGAAAGACGCGGCACTAAATGTGTGGTTTCCGTCTGAGCAGGGACGAGACGAGAGCTTCATCTTCCACAAACTGACAAAATGGATCAAAAAGAACTGAAGCCTGAAGCCGGGCTCGAACCGACAGCCTTTGGCGGACTCCTGAAGCACCTGGGTGCATCCGAAAACCAATGCGCTGTTTGGGTGTTAGTTTGGGAGTTTGAGGAGTGAGAGTTGAGTGAGAGTGAAGCATGACTTACCTACCATTGCGCCATCCAGGCTCGCAATTGGCGGTATGAAGTTGTCTACAACTATATACTCCTCGCCTGTGGCTCGCACAATCATTTAGATGATTGCGGAAGGTAGTCCGTTCGAGCTTGTTTTCGAACTTCAAACTCTTCTAGGACAGCTTTTTTCCCCTTAAGTATGACATAAAGGAAACGGACCTCAGAGATGAAGAACGATCGTAGCTAGAAGTACTAAGAAACAAAGCCTCACGAATGGAAAATAATCTCAGCTAAGGCATTTCCCAGAAAAAAAATCCCGAAAAAAAGCCTTATAGTGGAACTCAAATCCAAGCTTGGACAAGGGAAGAGCAAAGATGGGCTTCTTCTAGCACTCTAGTAAAACGCTTTTAGGACAAATGAAATCTAAACGAAGACAGAGTTCTTTTGTACCTGAACGGCCTATCCAAATAGCCCTCGAGATAGGAGGGAGTCCGAGCCAGGACAATTTCTTCCCCTAGAGGAACTTTAGAGACAACTCTCATAGTTGACTGCTTTTCCCATCAGTTTCGCAAAGATCTTTGAGGGTCTTCAATACTATATTATATTCAGGAATACACCATTCAACCCTCAAACATGGCCCGTAATGAATACACTCCACGCCGAGATGTAAGACGAGCTTTTGCGTCTATCAGTTCATTTCTTTATTATCTCATGCTTTATCACAGTATCGCGAAGTCACTTAACCTTCGGCTTCTAGGCTTCGAAGAGCTATCGATATGATGCGTTGGCTCTAACATGGATCGTAGCGATTGATCCTTTGTTGGTAGCAATACCGACTTCGTGCTCGAGCGATGGAATTGAATCCGGGATAGTTAACAATGTCACGGTTTTGTTAAGTCTTCAAGTAGCATACAGCACTTGCGCTCTAGTCTTGTGCGACCTAAGTACTAGAGGTTTATCGACATTCCTCTATGCTATCATCATCGGCTTTGGGCGATTCCAAGAGTATGCTAGCCGTTGAGACAGTATTCAGGTTGCCTCCATATCTCAGAATCTAGAGTGCCGGCACTATCTGCCTTGAAGACGTGATAATATTGCCGTTGCCATTGGAAGTCCGTACACAAACTAGAGCGCAAGACCTGTACACCTGATCAGTCGGCAGCCAGCGAAGCGCAAATGCCGGGCGTGATTCGTGGTTACTAGGCGTGAAAGAGGCATGATTCGGGCAGGAGTCACGGCCGTCGCTTCCCGAGATTGATCGGTAGAGTATTCTTCCACACAACTCCTCGATTATCTACTATAGAGGGACGTTCACAGCATCAACACCACAGACCAACAACTGCACAGCATGCTAATTCACGAATGTGCGAAGGGTACGCCTCGTATGTATATATGACGAAGCCTGATGGCGCCGCGCGCCGGGCGGTAATTCAGGAACGATGATATTCAGGAGTAGATGAGCCCTATGTGGATCTGTAGATCCCTGTACCCGCATGCTGTCGCTGGTTCCTTGCAGCCATTGGTACCTTGCCGCTAGCGCTTTCAACGGTGGGCCGCCGTCGCATCAAGCGTCGAGATTTGCTGGTTCCTGGTGACGACGCTGGACATCAACTTGGTCTTTTAATAGTCTGTGAGCGGATACGGCGGCAGAAGGAAAGACGGTCTTGAGGTTGACAGCTGGTCACAGGCTCGTATTCCACCGCGCTACCCACCATTGCTACCAGCTCTCACAATAGAGGTACGGCAATGCTTATCGCATATCGACGTGCTCTTTCGAAGTCGAGATGCAACGCGTTCGAGGGTGAATTTAACCTGTAACGCTGGCGTGAGGCCTCCCCCAGGTGGTGCTGCGCCCTCAGAAAGCTTGACCTTTTCGACATTGCCGCTAAATTACCGCCGCGACCGCGTGGCGGTGTTCAGTATGTGCACGGTATGGCCCGTTCACGAGAGTCGGCGCCCGATGCGGCGTAGGCGATGAGGCCTGGTTTCCGTGAGGCCCACTCAAGTTTCTAAAGAAGGATCCTGCAATTGCCCGCAGGCCAATCGGGCGGCGGGCTGCGAAGGGCTACCCAGCAAAAACCGTTGGTAGTCAAGACTCCGCAGTTGTGGCAGGCGCGCCAACTCTTGGTTCAAGAAGCGTTGTAACCTCCGTTCTCAGTTGCTGCTTTCTTCACCCACCACTCATTACCTTCTCTTATTTGCTCAGTGTCTCTTTCTTTAGACGACACTTCATATACATCATGCTTTTCGCTTCTTCCGTGGCCGCTCTGGCCGCCGTTTCCGGCCTTGCTCTCGCTCAGTCTCCTCCCATTTCCAACTACAATGCCGACCAGATCGCCAATGGCGACGCCTGGCGGGATGTCAAGAGGATTGCCGACGACCGTATGCGCCAGAACGTGAACGGCCGCAACGCAGCTTGCAACTACGATAATGCCCAGGTTCGCAAGGAGTTCACCAAGATGTCCAATGAGGACCGCAAGTCGTTCACCGACGCTGTCACTTGCTTGCACCACATTCCATACCAACGTATGCGTCCGGACCAGAAGGAGCAGTACCCTGGTGTCTTCACTCGCTACGACGAATATGTCGCCACCCACATCAACTACACCACTCAGATCCACATGACCGCGGACTTCCTGGCGTGGCACCGCTTCTTCACCCACTCTTTCGAGCAGGATTTGAAGAACCTCTGTGGCTACACTGGTGTCATGCCTTACTGGGACTGGGCTGCCAACGCTGGCAACATCCAGAACGCTGAGATTTTCAACGGCAATGAGTTCTCCATGGGTGGCAACGGCGAGTACATCGCAGGCAGGAGCGATACCTACCTCTATGCCATGAACATCAACCTTAAGCCTGGTACTGGCGGTGGCTGTGTGCAGAGCGGCCCCTTCAGCGACTTCGTTACCAACCTTGGACCCGTCAGCTCGCCTTTTGAGAACGTCAAGGGCCACTTCGACCACAACCGTCGTTGCCTTACCCGTGACTTCAACAACGACATCAGCAACCAGTTCAACACCTACAAGCAGGTCACCGAGCTTGTCCTCAACATGATCTACATCGAGGACTTCCAGGAGCTCATGCAGGGCTACGGCAACCACAACAACGCCATGGGTGTTCACGGTGGCGGACACTGGATGGGCGGTGGTCCCTCCCAACTTGAGGACTTCCACTCCTCTCCCAACGACCCCATCTTCTTCCTTCACCACGCTATGATCGACCAAATCTGGACTGTCTGGCAGAACATCGACATCTGGGGACGCCAGAACATCATCAGCGGCACCTCCACCCTCGCCAACGACCCTCCCAGTGACCCCATGCAGCTCTCCGACAAGATCCCCTTCGGCTTCGTCGCTGATGACCAGACCTTCGGCGACATCATGGACACCTTCGGCGGTCCCTACTGCTACCGTTACGAGTAAACAAACGCTCGTAACGGAAAAAAGCACATCATTCATTTCGTATTCCTTGCATAGCATGGAGGCGTTTTCACGCATTTCTCCCTTTTCATGGACGAGACCTCATCCGCATCAGGCTCGCCTCAATCTTAACGAATCTACCATTATACACTTTTTTATTTCCTTCGGTCTGCATAAGGGGGCCTGGGAGACAAGCAGAGTGTGGCGGTTCCCAGGACAGCATTGGCAAATCTGCTTTCCCATCGGGATGGGACTCGTGGCCAGCATCGTGTATAGATACAGAAATCAACGGGTCCATATACACGCATAATCTTTAATGACAAATGATCTGAGGAACAACGACTATTTATCTTCCAAAGTGTCATGTGGTGCCACGGTTGCTCCTCAACGTGAAATGTTCTTGCTCTGTCCACAGTGACACTTCACGGTGTTTCGTGGCTATGCAACCTTCTGCTGCTGAATCGTGCTCACCTTTCGCCCGTTTGTACTCTCCAATGTGACGACGTGCACGACTAGTGTGATTGTCTCGGTAGTAGCACGCGCGACGAAGGTGGGCTCCTGCCGTTCTTCACCAAAGTTGCAGCAAATATCCGTGACACACGCATATCCTATAATTAATGTGTATGCGTCTATCCACGTCCCATCCAGGGTCATGGGTCTAGACCTCAGGGTTGCGAGCATACTGTTATCATACAACATCGTACCAGAATTGTGCTACCGTCACCCTAAGCCGTTCCGACCGTTAGTCTCCAGACCCTCCCGTTGATGCACTTGCCACAAGCTGTGATCTGAGACATCTGCCCGACGTCCGTGTTGTCTCGGGGCTACGGAGTGCATTGAGACACATCATGCGATGATACGCCACCAATCCGCACATGGGTTCGTGGCTCCTTCCGCTCCTGACATGAACAGGATCTGAAAAGCATCATTCATTTGCATCAGCCTGGAACATCGCTATGCCCCGTTGGGTGTGGCGTGACATCCAATGTTCAATGTTTTGCTGTGCCTCAGAAGATGTTTACCACCAGACTTTGGTTTGCAGAGCTGAAAGTGTAGTCGTGCACACGATAGAAACAGGGCCCTTGAATCAAGGGCGAACTCAAAGACCCTCCTTTGCCAGCATGTCTAAAAACGAAGGGTAAGTAAGGGTCGACCACGCATCATGAACTCTTGAATGAGGAGGTCATACCCGTGATATGGAGATAGAATGCAATGGCATTGAATGTGCGTGGTGTGCCGGTCAACGACCACAAATACCACCTGCGTGTACAGAATTTGGTCAGCCATGTTATAACAATCACTCTTACCTGTCGGTCTGTTTCCAAAAACCGCGAAGAAACATACTGTGAAAATATTAGCGTGTGTCTCCGAGATGTTTGCAGAATACCTTACCCTAAGGCGATTTGTCCAGTTGATGAGATCCAAATGGCTGACGTTGTCGAGCGTGCCTTGGTACTTGCCCCACTGCGATGACTGCACACTAACAAGGCCATCATTGGGACCTTCGGCAGCCTTGACGATGCGACCTGACGTACGGAAAACCGACGTCAGGTGCGGGTTAAGTTGAGCGCCGTAGCTGAAGTAGCGTACATCGGGGCTGTCTGGCGTGCGAGGGTTGAAAGATTCTGTCATGTATTTCTGCGTCAATTGCTCGAAGGCCCCTGTCTCGAATCCGAAGAACTCAAGCGCCTTGTAGAGTCTTGGTATATTCGTTGGACCAATTTGCTGGAACAGGTAGTCGGCGAAAGCTGAACCGTGATGTGGTGTTGCGATCGTCGTCAACGAAAGTACCTCTACACCTTTTGGCTTGAGTTCAGAGATCATGTAGCGAGAATCCAAGCCACTGGAAGGCGTTAGTTAGTCTCGCATACTATGGTTATAGAAAGTGTAGATTTACCCCTGTGAGAACGTCAGCATAACTCAATATTTTTTGTGGCAACAGGACTGACCATGCTGTGTCTGTTTTGACAGGTCAGTGAAAGATAATTCTGCGATGACCACCGATAGAACTTACGCGATAATGTTGACGGCCTTTCCCTGAGCCTTTTGCGCGATACTCTCACCGAGTTTTTCGGCCCTTCGCTCAATGGATCCAGATGGTGGGACTGTTGCAGTAATGACTTCGACACCTTTCGCTGCGAGAGCCTCGGTGATTCCACGCCAGTACTGAATGCCAGGTAGCATCTGAGTCGGAACTAGGTGAAGCTCATCGAAACCAAGTAGACCATGGGCGAGTATTATCGGGTTCTTTGGTGCCTGGTATTGGTCACGAATAGCCGCGAACTCGTTCTGGAATACTGTGCCGATCTCCTTTAGACGCGGATCCTGGTGACGCGCTGAAGGCGCATGGAAACTTCTTAAGCAATTATGACGAAGCAGAACTCCTGAAGTATTACGCCGGCAAGACGCAACGCGACGAACATGAAGCATTTTGGTGATTGTGTGTAAGTAGAAGATTGTTGGGCGTGTCACGGGAACATCAACACGATGACCGCATGCAGGCTAGCGCGAACGCTGGACACGGGATCAGATGTCATTCTTGAGGGCGAAACACAAGCATATCTGACGTGGCGAGAAACGTAATTACTGTACTATCAAATACAGTCTATCTCATAATCCATCTCGCAATGCAATGAGCACAATCAAAGGGTAAGAGTTCGTCCGCAGAGGTAGGTTCTGACTGAACCCGGCCTGATATGTTGTGTATGAATTGTATACAGTTTCAAAAGGTATCAACGCTTGCTTCAAATGCCATCCCTGTTACGAGGCTTGCTATCTATACGGTCGGCTGTTCTGTGCGGGTAGGAACCTCGGGGTTGACAGTGACAACCGCCTTCAGGAGATCATCAACGACCTGCTTCCTATTAGTTGCACGTCCACCTCATCATTAATGGAGAATAATGTCTCACCTTAGGTCCGGTCTTTTCGCCGATCTGCTTAATTTCCTCAAGCTGCTTGTCGGTAGCCTTCTGTGCGTCCTCCTCGGCCTTCTTGTTGCCGCTGGTGTGCTGTTCGCTGTCAATCATTGTCCAGAGTCTCATTCTCTCTAGCATCTTTCTCCGCGGTAGGAGCCAAGCCATGAAAGCCTGTACAGCAAGATATATGTTCAATATTTCAACTCACCTCGGTCTCGAAAGTCTTGAACTCAGACTCCTTCTGTGATCTGTAGTCCTCGATCTCCTTCTGGGCCTCTGACTTGGCGTCCTTCACGCGCTTGGTGCGGTCTGAGTAGCGTTAGATCCGAACTGTTGCAATGTGGCCATTACGTGGCACAAATCGGTTCTTTGTGTGAGTAGCACTTACACTCTCTGGCTATGAGATAAGTCAGCGGATGTTCGATATGTGGACAAGCTACCAGTCCTCGAAAGCGGAAGTGTCTTGTTTGGACCACAATCACAGCCTCCGAGCTCATGGCAGTACCTATCAGCTTTTGAGAGACATACCCTTCTGTACGATCTTCTGCGCCTCGCGCTCTGCCTGGTATCGGATATCAGCTCCGCGCTCCTGCTATATCCTTGTGCTCGTCCCGTGGTGGCCCAAATGTCCTTATCCTCTCAAAAGAGGTTCCATTCGTTTGTGCAGGAGTCGCCGCATGACATGTGGTTGCATGGGTGGTTGGGCTATAGCTTGGGTCGGGTTGAACATACGTCGAGCAGCGTCTGGATACCAGCGGAGTTCTGTGCGGCCTGTTCAAATCGTTAGCTTAGCCCATGCGAGCTGACATTACCCTCACGTACCATCTTGACGAGTTGCTGTGGGATAGAGTGTGGTGGGATATAGAACGAGAGTTTAGCGACGACCTTCGGTGGACTAGGCCCAGGTGGAGCTGGAGCATGTCGCAACGCAGCAGCAAGCAGCACCCGGGCGTCATCGGCGGCCCGCGCTTGGAAACCCGAGAGCGAGCCTCCAAAGAATAACGAGGCGAACAAGATGTTCGCTTGCGACTATACCCTTTTACAAGTGTAATAGACGACCGCGAAATCACCATGTCTACCAAAGCGAAGGCAACGCTCGCCAGTACCGTCTTGGGTACGATTGGCATTGTTTACTTCGTGCACTACCAGCAGGTGGCCGATAAAGCCGTAAGTCAACATCTCTACTATTCCTTGGAGACTTCCGCTCTGACTCTCGACAACAGACAATGCATCAGGGCGTGATCCGCGATATGGAGCAGCAACGTATCAAGCGCGAACGACAAGTCGATTTCGAAATGCAGCGCCAACTCGAGGAGGAATACCGCAAGGTTCAAACTGTATCGGATAGCACAGACAAATGAGGCTTGGGAGAAAACAATACCCACGGGAACATGGACGAGTTGGAAGAGCGCTCATGCGCACATTCTCCGGTATGGAGCCGCCTTGTTTGCCTTCGAAGGTTACCAGGCTGGTCGGCGTGCAGCAGCTGCGCATTCATAGGCAGCCAATGCCTGGAGTGATCCGAACAGCACTCAACATCGAATTGAACAACAGCCTGGACGATGGTGACAAACACTTCGAATTGTACAAAAAGGACTGGGCGTGACTTCACGCGCGCGGGAGCAACGCAGAGACAGACTGGCACAGCGCTGAAGCCAGGTATACCCCAGCAGAGGCATGTGGAATATACAAGCGGCTAGGGAAGAGACCATGAGTCCATCATTGTAGAATACTCGCATGGTTATATATGTACATTAGAAGATTTGTATGGTTATCTGGAAACACGGTAGTTCATAATCATGGTGGTAGAACACAACCACCTTTACTCCTGCTTGTCGGCAGCGAACTGCTTCAGCTCATCAAGCGAGACCTTGTTCAAGGCCTTCTCGTTCGTGGCATTCAAAAAGATCTTGGGCACAATTTGCTGGCCCTGTGGGTGGTTCTTGTGTGCATCAAAAGCTTCTCTCCATCTACAAGGGTAAAGTCAGCTCATGCTTTCCTATTGGCAATCCCAAGATGTATCGGTATTATGACTCACCTAGACACACAAAGGCACCACTTGCAGCCTCCCTTCATGCCGGGAATGGGACGCAGGTCGTTGCCCTGCTTAGCGCTAAAGTCCAAGAACTCTTCGGTGACCTCTGCCGCCACAGCATGGTTGCCGTAGTCAGAGGCAGGCACTTCACAGTAGCCGTTACGTAGGAAACCTGTCATGGGCTGGGTAGAATGCAGGGCCAGCGGCTGCTTGAAGACGTTCAAGCTCTTGCTCATGGTGGTGGTGGAGCTGTAGTGATGATGAAGAGGTTGCTGTTGATGAGTTGCAAAGGCGAGCGCAAGAAAGCTGAGGAGTAGAGTCAAGAATGTGACGAGGTACATCAGTCGGGTTTGTGTTTTGGAAGAGATGTAGCTTGTGCTGCACGATCATATATATCGAGTTCACCTCGTTAGCTCCATGTCATCAATGGTCATTGGAGGTTGTGCTTGCTCCTCCCCATGACGCAAGAGACTTGCGTGGGGTGCGATCAGCGCCAGATGGATTCATCAAGGTGCAACTGTCAACAGAACTCAATTGATTCAAATCATCTTCTCATCACATAGACCCACGGCCGTACTCTTTTCACATTACTTTACTACAGCTATCAGAACATCAAATGGTAGAAGCTATAGAGGATGCAGGGCTACGACATTAATGATTGATCTACTATCATACGCAGCGTCGCAAGACACTCGAACTACGATACGCCACATAGTTTGGTACGCAAGTAGCGATAACCCATTCAAAGGCCTTCGGAAGCTGGCGGGCCATGATAAGCTATTATGTTGTCAGCGATCCATATGCTATAGTAAAGGCTGCGATACTTACATTTTCTTGAATGAACCACATACCAGACTGCCGCAATCGCACCGAACCCGACCAGCACGACGCTTGCGTAGTTCATGGTAGTCGAGGTCACGGGCAACGCTGTTGGCATGCTGAACAGCACCATTTCGAAAGCGATCCATAAGAGCGCTATCGCATTGACGATCGGCCCAACGATGCGGCCAAGATTCCACTTTGCTTTCAGCACTTGATCACGCTTGTTTAGCAGGCTGATAGCGATTGGAATGGCGTATGCCAGAGCCAAAGCTTGCACACCGACCGACACGAAAGCTGTAAAGGCGCTGGTGCTGCCGAGGTTGATTAAGCCCAGGAGCATCTGTACAATGGTGACCAAGCCCAACGCATTGACAGGGATACCCAGGGTGGGGTTAACTTTGGCCCTATAGTTATTATTAGTTTGCTGGGTAGGTCTCTGAGAGTTTTAATGATAGTTGACGAACTGCAAGAGAGTTAGCTGCGCGTACCTCATCGACGGATGCCAATAACTTACCCAAATTGAAGCACCGGGGATTGCGTTGTCTCTAGCTAGAGCCCATGTGCATCGAGAAGCGGCGACAGTAATCGATATGCTGCAGCCTAGCGTGAGAACCAGAACCAAGAACATCAATCCCAGAGCACCACCAGGCGCTCCCATGACGACTCTGAATATATAAGGCAAAGCTTGCGCTCCTGGAGCCGTGATCACATCTGCGAGCGGCGGCATGGTGACACAGATCGGAATGATAAAGAAGAGGCCAGCAATGCCTCCGACGGGAACGCAGAGACTGATCGCATTCGGCACCTTGACAGACGCATCGTGGCACTCCTCAGCCATGCTAGAGATCATTCCGATGGCTGAGAAGCAGTACGCTGCTGGCAGAAGGCCGATGAAGAAGGTGAAGCTACCCCAGCCGGCGAAGGAGGTATCGTAATTGCCCAGTGCATAGCTCGGCGAGTGTCGACCTGCACTCGCCGTTACCGATAGGGCGATCATGATTATGAGGATGGATACAGCAGTCCAGGCTGCAACTGCCGTGTCGACCATCGGTAGCCACTTATTGCAGGTTGCACATATGACATATGTCACCAGACAACAAGCATAGAAGATCAGTAGCAATTGCCAGGCCGATAGGAGGTAGTCAGGGTGGTACATCGCTATTGTGCTTGGTTGAGTCAGCATAAGTACAATTCCTGGTCAATTAGCATGTATATTTCTCCAAAGCTTTTCATGCTGGTGCGCTGGTTTGGCATCGGCATGCGAGTTTATGCCCTTGGAAGCACCGTGATCAATGGGAATATCCTGGCCGTCCTTGTTCCGCTGCCATCAAGCAGAAGTGTTCATGGCAATGATTACCGACGATATACTATGCGCAGCCTTGCGGGCATCGTCTACATCGATCGAAGAGAACATCGAATTCACTCACCCTCCTATCAGCGACGCCATTCCGAAGTTTACTGAAAGAGTGATGGTCCAATTGCCGATAAGCCAGATCCAGCCTATTGTTATTGAGATGGAAATCAGCAGGAGTTTCGCACGTTGGCCCTCTTGAATCCTCGTTCTTACCAGTGATATACGCAAGTGGGACCTTCCCTTTCTGCGCCAACTCTGTCCACCGCATCAGCAAACACGGACTTCGCTGTCCGACATGTCGAGTACATACGGAAACTCCAGTAGCTTGGGCCTCCAGAGGTTGGGTATCGCGATGCAAGCTCGCCCAGCGAAAGCGCAATGCACTCATCGAGTAGCAGGACGACTATCCATCCAAGGAACATACTGAGCTGACCACCACCATAGATCGCAGAGATTAATGGTGATCCTTCTCCATATGGAACGGCAGCAATAGCGAGTGATTGAAATAGCAGTGTCCATAGACTGCGGTTGCGAGTAAGTTCTTCCTTGTATCCCAGCACAGCTAAAGTCTCGCCCTCTTGTAGACTGGCCTTCCGCTCCAGATCGTCCGGGCTCTCCGCTCCAAGCTTCTCGTGAATAATCTTCTCATCGAACGACATGGTGTGCGGTACGCCTTCGTTTGTGATCGAATTGCTGTGTTACCAGTGAGAAGGTGGGGGGTTTATTATGGTCGGTTCTCAGCTGGTCGCCAGATTACAAAGGAGCAAGAGTGCAGTGCGGCACAACATGTACATGTACTTTACCAACAGGCTCACCTTGTGACAAGCAATCACTTCGTCTCCTCACATTGCCCTAGCCTACTCACAGCTCTCCAGCCATGGCCAGATTAACATCCTAGTCGGGAGTGGTGCTGATAATGATAAACGCCTATCAGCAAGTCAACAGGTGACTTGCCGCGTGTTACGATCGAAGCTTGTCGCATAACGCTGCTTCTTCCGGTACCGAGGAGCATCGGGGGAAGATAAGAGGAGTTCGTCCCTCGCAGAAGTATTGGGCGAAGCTTGTTGCAGGTGCGTTAGCACGCATTGGAGTACTCGGAATGGCCTAGCTGGACACGGGCTCGGCTCGGTCCATGAGCGGGGAAGTGAAGTGTTATCGCTGCTTCATCAACGCCTGCCTATACGTTGTCTGTTCGTCTGTTGGCATATCTTGGTGCCAGCAAGGCTAAAGGAATCTGTTGGACGTTTTTAACATCACTATCGGGCACATATACTTTAGATTGACACCTTTCGACTGACTGCTATTACCTTGTATATGCTCACTCGACTCCGGGGATACTCCCCGGTTACAACTTGTCGTGACAATTGTATGATTGGGAAAGCTGTGCGGTGAAGGTCGAGTGGTCAGCAGAGTTGCCTATTCGGATGCTAGAGGCTGATTCCACATAACTTCCGCACACAGCCTGGGAGTAACACTAAAGTTCCCTGCTTAAGCAGACCGGTGGCGGCAGGTCATCAGCAAGAGCAGAATAATTGTACGGCTTTCTACCTTTAGTGTCAAGCATGATACAATATCACAAGAGTCTTGATGGAGTAGGCCCATGCGACAATACACCTTGCGTGCTGGCCAAAGCAGCAACACGCTTGCAAATTGCTCTGTGAGACGAAATAGTGTTCCCGCTTCCAACACGAATCGAGATCCAACTGACCAGAGTATCTCCAATAAAGACGCCCAAAACAGCAAGTTGCGCGTCCTCATATACCACCAGATTCAAAGGTGGTAGTTTGTACGACCACGGCTTCAAGACGATATGCGTCGGATGCAACTGGCTCCGAGAAGTAAACGACATCACAGCTGGGTGACGTACAGCCGATGTTGTTGCGGATTATGCGCTGTCGTTCTCTCACAGGTCGACCAGCAACCTGAGAGTTCGAGGATCATGTTCTGCTCATACGCACATGCGCTTCCGATATCCCATGGACTGTCTGCCAGTATCCTGAAGATCGACGGGATTTATCACGATTGGCTGCAGGGAGCGGCCGCGTGTCGCTTCCAAATGTGCAAACCCACCAATATTCGCCTGCTTTGCTGCTTCGTTGCTTCAAGACATGCGGCCCGCGGGCACTTCGACGCCTATGGCCTTGAGCATTGTGATCAGCTCCGCCTTCTCTCCGTCTTTCCTCATTCTTTTTGCCCTCCGCCGCATCTCGTACGAGGTCTTGAAGTCCGGATTTGGGCCAGAGTACACCCAGTTTGCCTGGGGTCGATACGGATCCGCGCGGAGGTGCAACCATCTCCTCAGGCTGGCCGAATTCTTCATCGAGTTGCACGGCTCTCCCTTCTTCGCATGCGGTGTTGTGGTGGTGCATAGTCGAATCTGAAGCTTGGTGTTCTTGCGTAGATTCGCTTCTTGGTCGGGAGGCATTCGCGCCATGAAGGCAAGTAGCCCGTCAAAGTTGAAGTCGGTTATGTCGATGCGGATGGCGCATGAGTTGTGAATCAACGGGAGCACTTCGTTGCGCACCTGGCGACTTGTGAGGACTAGAGCATGTGGGTTGTTGCGCTCGCTGCTGTTGGGCGGAAGAATATGGATCTGGACGGACGAAAGAGCAAGTCTGTATATCTCAACACGCAGCTCGGCAGGTAGGTCGTAAAAGCTGGTGCGTTTTTGTGGATGTGAGGGTGGGACATGTCTCCAGGCTGGAAGGAGGCGCCGCTGGGGTCGCTGTAGTGGCGGCGGCGGGCCTGGCATAGCTGTATTTGGTGTCGCAGAGCGGTAGTATGTATGCTGGGGTATTGTTAAATGTACAGACTCGAGATGTGTGCAAGCATTATTATGGCTGACGAGGAGTAATGGCAATCATGCTGGCTGCGGCTGGTACATCTGCGTCACATGCAGAAGCCACATCCAGGTTGGTGGGAAGGCAGTGCGCACGTCGCTCCTCGCGTGAAGGTAGAGGGAAGCGTGACAGCCCTCTGGTCAACTTGGCGTGTAATGAGGCGACCTGTGTAGGTAATGGATGCGCTCTGACAGTTTCCACGTGCTGGGAGGAGCAGCGTGTTGGGGCGACCAGTCTGGAGAACAGCCACTGCTTGCCGATACAAAGCGCGGGCCAATGATGCGGTCGGGGTCCAGGCTGTTGTTGTACATGATACATGAACCTTGTCGATATACATGAGGTTTGGTCTTTGCCGTGACGAACGACTTGCATCGTGCTAGCGGAATAGAGAGCATGTATACTCCTCTAATCGTGGCTGTCTCCGATATCAGATCTTGCTCTCTAATATTATGCAAGGCTTGGGTGTCCGTACGGTTCTTACTGCTCGCCTCGAACATCTTGCAGTATCGACGCCTTTGCTGTGAGAGGATCGTGGGCGGAGAAGGCGGGGGATCGAGACCACGATTTCATCGAGCACTGCAAGTGTGTATTCAACAGAAAGTGCGCGATACGATTGTATGTAACAAATATACAGGTATTGATCGATTCACGGCCACTTGCACCACAAGTATGTCTGCCTTGATAGTGTTAGTAGGGTTAGCGGGCAGGGTTGTGAACAACTCGAACGTCACGTGTATCGCGACTCCATGAGGTGGAGGCCTCATGTCGGAAGGAATGCCCAGACGACGTCAGACGCTCAACTAGAAAACGTGGCGCTCTTCGTAGCAAACAACCCGGGTACCGACCTGTGATAACTAAGTGAGGTATCTAAACCTGATCACAACGTGCCGCCTGTATCGCACCGTGAGCACATCCATACCAAGACGATGGGCAACGACTATCAACCACCGCCGGGACCGCCTCCGGGTTATGCCCATCAGAACTCCTCCAACAACCCATTCAGAAACCAAAGGCCTGCACAAGATGAGCAACCACCCTCATACCAGCCGCCTCCTGGCGGCCCTCCACCTTCATGGTCTGACAAGAAACCTCAACAACATCAAGAAGAATATCTACCTCCGTCCGGCCCACCTCCCGGATCGTCATCAGTGAACTCGGGCTTCCAACCGCCTCCTGGTCCCCCTCCTGGCCATAGCCTGGGCGAGCCGGCGCCTCCTCCATATGATCCATGGATGGCCGTTCCAGACAGCAGTCTCCTACCACCGCCTCCTTCCTTCAAAGAAGATACGTCACCTACGGCCAACGCAAACTGGGACGATGCAGCTCGTGGCCACGCCTGGATCGACGCAAACCCTCTCTGGCAGCCGCGGCAGCATGACCAACAGACCCTCACTCGGATCTCCTACGGCGACGTCCGACTCACGATGCCGCCAGGCACCAAGAATGTAGCCATGAACCAGACAGGTCTGGGACGCACCGTCGTCCGAACAAACGCCAGATGTGAGGACACGATCTTCCTCTCTGACATACCTATCTTCGCGTCCCTGCAACACAACCCTCTTCTGACAGAGAAACCGAAGACGACATACTTCGAGCTAGAGGTCAAGTCGATGGGCAACAACGTCGTCGGCTCTGGCGACGCTGGCATCGCCATCGGCTTCCTAGCACCACCTTACCCATCTTGGCGCCTGCCTGGCTGGCATCGAGCTTCGCTTGGCGTACATGGCGATGACGGCCGCAGATATGTCGACGATTCCGACGGCGGCAGGGACTTTGTCCGCTCCTTCCGCCGTGGCGATGTCGTAGGGTTCGGCATGTCGCACGGCCTACCAGTGTACGCTGGCGGCAAGCCGAAGTGCGAAGTCTTCTTCACGAGAAACGGAAAGCACGAGGGCAAGTGGGATCTCTACGAAGAGAAAGACTTGAATCAGGAAGGCGGCGATATCCGCGGCCTCGAGGGCGAACATGATCTCCTGGCAGCAGTGGGATGTTTCGGAGCGGTTGAGTTTGAGACGAGGTTCAAGCCTTCGAAGTGGAAATTCAAGCCATAGCCTTGCCCTTTGATGATTTGATGACACGGTTGATGCGCAACCAATACAACGGCTGTTCATCAACTTTTTTTTTTCATTTAGTTCTCGTCTAAAGATAGCTGTTCAAAAGTGTTCTTTCCAGAACTTGAACTTTACTTTACTCACAGTAGCCTCCTTGCACGCCTTCTTGATTCCTCTTGCTGCCACATTTGGCCCGCAGAAGTACACCCCAACCTCGCTCTTACCGCCTCTATCCAGGCCTGGCAGGTAGTTCTGGTTTAGTATACCTTCCCTCATGCCAACAAGTAACCTATTGAAATCGGGCCTACCGAAATTCGTCCTCGATGAAAGCTCCGTTAACGGGTCTTTGTCAGTGCCGACAGAGTTGAGCACAATGTTCTGTGCCGTGTCGGCGTCGATGCGCTGCGTGAGGTATGTGTGTATCCGCAGGAACTCTTGCTGCGCTCCAGGGCCGGTCATGCTCAGACTTTGCGCCTCGAGCGAGGACAGCAGAGCTTGGAACCACTCAAATGAAGTCGTGTCTTTGCAGACCCAGATGAATTCGACCCTTCGCAGACGTTTGGGAGGATTGGGAGAGAGACGCATATGCCAGATATTCTTTAAGATAGCTGCCCAGGGTGTGACTCCAATGCCAGTACCGATCAGGACGGCAACTTCGTTCTCGAAAACGTCCTCCGCAGGTGCGCCGTACGGTCCATCGATGCGCAGTTTTGGCATGACCTGGCCGTTCTGGAGAGCGACTTCGTACATGCCCATCGGATCCAGCTCCTCATACAGTTTCTGCTGTTCGGGACCAGCGCCGAGTGCAGACGCTAGAGCTTGGGTGAAGTCGCCCACTTGGCGAACGTGGACGCTCACGTATGGATCGAAAGGACATGAGGTGATGGTGAAGGGATGCCATTGATGCTGTGATACGGACGGCACGTTGATGAATAGCCACTGGCCTGCTTTGTATTGCATGCTTGGTTTGCGGAATTGAATCTCTACAGCATCTGCGTTTCGGAGTCAGCAAACATGCCTATACTTATAGATTGGATACACATACCGTAAGGATGCCTCACAACCTTGATGATCTCGGTCTGCCGACGCGATCTGATCTCGCGGTAGAGTCTTTCAAAAAGGTAGATGATTCCACCAACCAATTCCCACCTCCATCCTTGGTAGCCAATGCAGTGGCCCCAGAAGTTCTTTCCAGCAAATGGTGATTCAGGCTCGACGCTATCGCGTACGAAACATCCAGTGGCATGCGTGTACATGGCCAGCAAGAACGGGATGAAAAGGTGGTGAGTATACCAGAACGTTTCGTAGCTCTGCTGCCTTATCTTCGCATGTGCTGTCGTGAACATGAGTAACATGCACAACATCATGACATGTCCTGTGATCCCGCCTGCTTGCATGTAATGGATCTGTACTGCGGCTTCAGCACGTATGAGCGAACGCTCGACGTTGAAGAAATTGACGTAATGTGCTGCGACGTGCACTATCGTCCAAAAGAGCATGGTATAGGCTACCTGACGGTGAAACCATTTGCTTTCGTCCAGAGGTAGCCACCTGATCTTTGGTCGAATGTACCTGAGTAAATTCCTGCACATTGGCAGAAGTATAATCATGGTATCCACGCTCAGACAGAGACCTGCTCCTCGTGAGAACCAGACGCTGAACTTTAGGGTGTTGAGTGGCGCCAGACGGTCGTCGGAGGCTTGCTTGTACCATCCGAAGATAAACAAGAATATGTGAAGCCCGTGGAATAGGGTGTAAAATATGATCTTGCGAAGGGTGAATTGTTTGGCTAGCCATGATGGCTGCACTGCTTCCACTGTCATGATGGATGAAGGTCAAAGTGGCCTGGATTGTATGCCGGCTGGTGGCGATTCAGATAGGATCCTTGCAAGCAGTGATCATGCGTTATATCGACATGGCGAGTATCGTGGATGTCTCCTGGATGGTTTTCTTGATGAGATATGGATCGTCTTCGGCGCAAATGCCTTCTGCAATCGTTGGATCGGTCCTTCCAGCGTCTTCGGATGGACGGAGCTCACGTTGAGGGACAGCACAGCTTACAAGATACGAGTCCGAAGACCGTTGCCTCCCTGAATTGAAAGACGGAGCAACTCAACCCATACCGAGTCAGCGGTGTCCTCGGCGGCGTAGCGATGAAGGGCCAGATGCAGAAGCTCCCAGCCTCTCGCAAGCGCCGACGGGCTCAAAGGATGTCGAGTGGATGCGAGGAATATGCGTGTGACAAGGGTACATGCAGGCACTTAGCGAACGCAACAGATCCATTGGCTGCCGGCGCTCCGAGGCGGCTTGCGCTTGTTCTTGTCCTTTGGCCCTCGATGTTGGTCGAGCACAAGTTGGAGACGAGATCTTCGTAGTCTACCCAGTCCTGTGGTGTTGCATACCAGACAGGCGGCATTGCCTTCGATTTTTGCCATGCGCACACTTTCTCCCACAGTCAATCGCAGATACATACAGTTTATGCGCACGTTGCACGCATCGCGTTCCGTCATGTCGTCGACAAAGTCTAAGGCGCCCTGCATCTGCTTCTCCAGAGTGCTCAGACGCTCGTGCATGAAGCTCGACTTCATTCGTCCGCTACGCGCCTGCGGTTTGCCCACCGCCTCTGCATATCGCTGCGATTGTCTGCTTTCGTCCGCGTGCTATTTCTGTGCACAACCACGAACTGACGATGCCGTTTCTCGGCCTACCAAGGGCGCTTCTACTATGCAGCCAAGCAGCCGGTATTTCATTCCCCCGCTAGTCTTCACAGCCATGTCGCCCTCAATCGCACGTTCGTGCTCTTCTGTGGCGTCGTCGTTCGCTCCCACGATCACCTTGCATCCATACTAGCCTCATTATCTTGCTCGACTTATTGCGCTTCGACCCTAGAGCCCGCATTACGCCGGCCTGCGCACTTAGTCTTCTTTCCCTCTTCTAATACCAATCCCCCGGATCCCATCGTTGACGAGCCGGTCGATCTGCCTAACTGCTACTCTTACGCCGCACCGTCCTCGTCGTTCTCGCGCCTTGAATACATCGAATGAGATGAATGAACCAAGACGCATTCTATAGCTGTGTCAGCTCCAACATCGCTCAAGCTGCTCATCGGTGTCTCTTCTTCGCGCCGCGCAGCAGCATGGGCAAATTGATCAAGAATCATTGGGCCCGCCTCATAATTCTCACATCTGCGTCTTGTAAGTCTCAAGCAGCGCAAGACACAGACATACTCAGAGCTAATCCAAGCACAAGACCAACTAGCTGGCGCAATCGAAGGCTTCTTCTGGCCTAAGTTCTTCTTCGACTTCCTAACCAAGAACTTCGACAATGCTGTAAAGCCTGTACCGATCCTGCAGGTCATCAACGTCGTTATCGCTATCATATGTCTCGCCTACGAGTGGCCATTAAGATGGATAGCGGGGACACATCTACACAGAAGCATAGTGGCGAGGCTGCTATTGTTACCGCTGGCCACCTTGAGCGCTGTGCTTTTATATCAAACCACAAATGCGGCACTATATTACCTCATCGGATGTGGAGTATATTTCTGGGCTTATAGCGAGGGAGAAGTGAGCGCTACCGAGCCATGATACTCAAGATGCAAATGCTGACTAGCTACAGGTGATATGCGCTGTTCCTTGGACATTACCTAAGAGGTCAGATCGCAGGATTAAGCCTTTGGACGGGATGTGATGTTCTTATTCTTCCTTGATGATACCTCTTGTTTTGAATTGCATAGCGACGGATTCGGCGTTACACGGAAACCTTTCGGATGGACAGGAATCACGAAGGGCATCATGACGACGCATGGCATGGGTTGCCTGCTGATGGAAATGTCTGTAACAAATGTGATGACATGAAATATAATGACTGCCAATGAAGCAGCATTTTTTTGTGCCTCAGATCTATATGTTGTCACTCTGTCCTGGTAACCGACATGAACCGGGGACGACTTCATGTGACAAGTTCATATGAGGGGCATCCCGACTCGGGAGGAGATGTGAGAGTGAAATTACCCTTTCATGCAAAAATACACATACAAGCAATGTCGCATATCGACAGCATTTCCTTTTCGTTTAGCGCTCCCGTCCTCAGGTCGTCTTCAGGCAAAGCGCTCAGCGGCTTGCCCATGGCCCGCAGGTATCCCATCATCCCGGAGCGCAACATAATGTACAGCATCAAACAATCCACCTCCCGTCTGTCGCTAGAGGTTCCACACTTCCGTTCATCCCCTGCTCATGATTCCCACGTCCAGTCTCCTTCTAAGCGCCGAGCATGCTACCGCCCTGCTTCGCGGCGGCCTCGCCTTGCATCTTCTCCGAAACCTTGACGTTGACCTCGAAGAACTTGCTCACACAGCGGTCGAGGCAGACGGATTCGCCCTTGTTGAGGTCGGCTTCGCGGTACTGAGGAGGAATGCACTTCTTGGTGCAGGTGTCGACGAGCCTGAGACAGGGTGAATCAGTATGAAATCGTGTGTTGAGCCAGCGCAATATGCGCGGCTGCTGCTTGCAAAGCGACTCACTGGTTGAACATGCCAGAGACCATCTCGATCTCGGCCTCTGCTGCTGCGATCTTCTCTGCGGAAGAAGGCTGAGGACGGGCGCCGCCGAAGAGGAAAGACATTGTGATGGGTTGTGTATATGAGGGTGGTTTTGGGCTTTGTGGATAGTGCCTGTAGTTTGCGTGGAAATAGTTGTTGCTCGTAGGTTGTTGCTGGTTGATGGATGCTGGTCTCGTGCGCAGCGCTCATCACTGGTGTTGGAGCGGACTGAAGGTGAGACCTCCAACTTTTGGAAGCTCAGACCAACGACTCTCTCCGATATCACCTATTGAAGGGAAGTGAACACTCCACAAAGCCTCGCACGACGTATGTGGGGTCTCGGGTGAATAGTCGATATCTCACACCGGTCTACTCATGGACCTACAATAAATAATGGTATTGCCCAATTCCCTTGCGCGAGACATCTCGCCGCCACCGATACGCAAGCCACCGGAGACCAGAAACTCTACCAACAAAATCAACCCGACAGAAGAACAAACTAAAACCGAGCGCGAGCAGCGCACAAAATCGGATGGTCCAAGCCTTGCCGCTATCGAAGCTGGAGAAGCTCAAGTCAGAGATCATTTAGAATACTTCTCTCGTCATTTCCGCCTCACGTCCAGAGATACCCAATCAGTCTTGCCTCGCATCACCATAGACGATTTTCAGGATCTCTACCAGCGTAACAACCACCCGCATGGCTGCCACTTCGTGATACATCAGCATGATCATCCTATCTCAGGTAACGCTTGCAAGTGATAGCTGTACCCAACGTGCTATGCTGATCGAGGTAAGGCGTGCACTACGACCTGCGGCTACAGTTCTCGCAGACAAGCACGATCAGCTTCGCCATTCCGTATGGCCTACCAGGAAATCCGAACTCTGTGAGACCGAATCGGATGGCAATAGAGACCAGGGTCCACAATCTGTGGAACAACCTTATAGAATCAGCAAGCCATGCAACAGGCTCCCTACTCATTTGGGACACTGGTGAATACGAAGTGCTACCTTACAAGCAGCCGGTCGAAGCCCGCACAACGGACGATGAATTATCGGATGCTGATGCTGACACTCAGGTCAACACGCAAACAAATAGTGAGAAGCTTTTCGCAGGCTTTCGGGCGAGACATCTTCGTCTACGATTGCACGGCACCAGATTGCCTCAAGGCTACACAATATCTCTACGATTACCTTCGGCGAATGATCGCGGTACGCAGCCTAGGAAGCCAATTCGCAAGCGGCGTAGACTTGACCCATCGAAGGCTTCACGACGTGGTCCGCCATCGACAGACAGTGAGAATGAAAGGGAACCAGCAGCTATCAATATGCTTGGAGGCGGAGTTTTACAGTCGGAGGATGACAACAGCAATGCTGGGAGCGAAGCCCAAGAAGCAGCTTTGGCTTCTGAGGCAGAAGAGGAGGATGCCATGATACGATCCAACAATGCCTACACTGGCGCGACAAATACGATCGGCTCCATCCATCAGCGGCATTGGTTCCTAACTCTGGATCGCGTCAACACGGGCTTCCACAAAGCGCGTACTGGCCCAGATCGAGGTCGCTGGATCGGCGGAAGTGAGCCTTTCGTCGTACGCGGTAGAGAAGTCGAACGAAGTGTAGTAAGCGGACGAAGCGCTGATGAAGTGATGGCTGATGCAGATATAAATGCGTTTCAAGGAAGGAAGATGTGGAGGCCAATCACCGAATGAAATGAAGCATGACTACTGAGTGCACTTCACAGATCGCTACGTCAGCCGAACCTGTCTCACCTCCTTCGGCTAGCCGCTAGAATTACCTTGTTTTGATTTGATGCTGCGGCACGAGCCGAGAAACAGACCCAACAGCGTTCCCCGCCTGCACCCTTGAAGCACCAGCGCGACCTTGCAGACCAACATCAACCTTAACACCTTAACCCAGTGGCTGGGGTGGGACATGTTGCCCACACCCCAACACTGCATTCCCGCCCGACAACCTGACGACATCCTTTGCGCCGACTGATTAGTACTACGAAGGAGTCGCTGTTGTATACTGTTCGCAACGGCGCGCCACAATCCACCATACAGATACCCTGTTTAAGAACATGAGACCGCAATTACGGGAGGCCGGATTACATTCTTAACAACAATGGCAGACCACGCGCTGCAGTCATTCCTCTCCACCTATGGACAAGGCGATGCGGACGGCGCAAGCATTCCAGACCATCACCAATCAGCCTGCTGCTGCGGCAACCCCGACTGCGCATACCTGAAGCAGAACCAGGACTCGCTGGATGATCTGGAGCAAGACGTGCGAAACGCCGCCAAGCTAGGCCAGGTATGTACCACACTGTTTTCCAAGACTCTGTCTCCCGCTGCCCGTATTGAGTGTGAGTGCGCTATGCAGGTAATTGCTGCGCATACTGCGAACGTTCGTTCGAGGCCGCCGTGATGTTCAGCGTCATGCCGCCGTTTGCGGCCGAGAAGCCATCGAGGAACTCGTCGCTAATGGAATTCTCGTTGCAGGCGCTGCTCGTCCGACATGAGGCGTACATGGCAGATGCCGAGAAGGAGCGGAAAGAGATGATGGCGCAAATCGAAGAGCTGGAGAGCCAGAAACATGGATTGCAAAAGACGAATGAGAGCCTGGTCACGGAAAACCGCACGCTCTTGGATCAACTCGAGTCGATCAACACTGCGGTTGCAGAGTCGGATAGTCAAGTGACGAACCTCCAAGCCAGTCTGCAGTCAGCGCACCAAGAAATGCAGAGGCTCTCGCAGCTCGCATCGAAGACTGAACGACTGGAACAGCAGCTGGCCACTTTTGAGCGGGAGCACGAAGCTTGCCAAGCGAATCTGGACATCAAAGAAGAGGCGGAAAAGACGGCAACGCGTCGATGGCAGAAATCAGAACGCGCCCTTGCCGATATGCAGGACCAACTGGAACGTATCGAGCAGGAGGCGAAAGAGGAGCGCGAGCGCCATGTCGAGGTAGTGGGTCGAATGGAGCGTCGTCGCGCTGTGGAAAAAGAACTGACCTCAGCTGCTGGACGCTTGAAGGGCGCCGCTGCATCGAAAACCACTGGTGCGGGGACCAATGTCGTTTCGCACTTTGTGAAAGATATCCTACAGGATAACGCCAACCTCCAGATGGGAATCGTGGAGCTCAGAGAGATGTTGCAGAATTCCAACGAGGAAGTCGAGACTTTGAGGCAACAGCTCGTCCTACACCAACCTCTACAAGAGGACGAAGAAATACCTCGACCGCCACTTGGGAAGAGGAACATTAGCCTCAACGACGAACTTAACCGAGCTTCCTCGCAGGAACTACACGTCCATCACCATTATCATGCACCCCCGACTCCTTCGATTGCTGCTAGCAGTCGAAACACACTGCGACGTCCGAAGAAGAAGCGTTACGGTTCTCTTACGCCCAGTCATTTCACACCTCCAGCATCTGGTAGGAGCACGCCTCGGTCATCTGTTTCATACCACACACCTTCGTCAATAGCAACCATCCTAAAACAGACCGCCGTCAGCATACCCGACTCAACACCCAACAAACATCGTTGGTCCACACAATCCAGCCAAACCTACCAGAGCCAGTTCTCTGGGCCTGGGTCCCCGCAATCTACCATCAACCGCAGTTCCTCGATATATGACCGCGTCTTTAGTGATGGTGGCCATGAGTCGTCGAGGCCCACCACACCAGACACCGAAGAGCCTGGCTCACCCATGCTCGTGCCGACGCACAAGCAACGACCCTCTGGCTCCGGCTTCAGGACTACTAGTGCGCCAGTTGTGAATCGCAAAGGCATTACCCCGGGACCGAGCCTTTCATCTCTCGATTCAATCATGGATGCTAGCGTCGAAGAACTGCCTTCATTGAAGGCTCGCCCAAGTAACCATCACTCTATAGCTGAGGAGGGTGAGAGCGACTGGGATCTCGATCACGATCTTTCGACAGCGATCGACAACACACCTGAAGGCGGGGCACCCGCATCAGACCATGCATATTTCGACATCAACAGCTCGGACATGTACAGCAGGCCATTGCGTCGGGCCGCCTCACACGAGTCTCTCCTTTCCATTTCTGGCATGGATATCCACACGTACCAGACCCGGCCGAGGCATAAGCTTCTCACCCAGGGTGGAGTCAGCTCAGGTACAGTTGTCAGCAGCGCTCAAGCTCATGCTGCAAGACCTGCCATCGCCACACATTCAGAAAGTAACGGCCACAGCCTTTTACGAGGTGTTGCAGCTGACCAGCGCCTTTTTTCTGCTCCGAAACAGACTATCACTAGAAAGGCCAGCGGCTGGATCTTTGGTCGTTGGGGAGCCACACCCATGCCTGCTGTTGCCGAGTCAAGCAACAGTACTAAATCCGCAAGCATCAAATCTGGGAGTGATCGTGCGAAGGAGGAGCCTCCCATCGCACCGAAAATGCCGAAACTGCGAGCACCTGGCATCAACCAGACTGGACCCATCTTCGGATTCCCTCCCGAAATCAAGGTCCAACATCCACCTGTGGTCAAGAAATTGGACCAGGAGGAGCTGAGGAACGTATTGGAGGAGGCTTAATTTCTGATGTTGCACCGACGAACGTCGGAAGGCGTCTTTCATTCATTTCTATTCTCTCTATTCATGGGACCTACGGCCGAATTTTGCTTTTTGAAGCGATGATACCCAACACTACACCTCATCTCGTATGTACTTAATACCCGAGAGTCATGGTTTAGACTCAGCCAATACAGACACTTTTTTCCTTTCACGGTAGCTTCATGCTCTCAAACCGGTCATCACGGGGGAAGCCAAGGCGAAAGTGATCGCTGCTGTGCAAAGCAAAGAGTATGAGGTCAGCGGAATTGTCTGACGTTGACGTTAGCTCCTTTGCACTTACATCGCCCACTCCACGAACGTGCCGCGGGTGCTGCTGTAATCCAACACTTCACCGCCGATTGTGTGACAGCCAGAGAGGAAGCAGCATCGGATGCCTGGCCCGCTCACACTCTCCATCCACGCCGGCACTGCGAACCCGAATATCGTCCCTTGCACGCCCTTCAACTCGCCTTTTGTAGTCTTCACGCTGCTGAATGCCCCACGCGCGGCGAACGGCACCGGGTTGTTGATCCCATCATACTGAAATTCGCCGTTCTTGAACGTGTCGCGCAGGTTCTCGATTGTGTCACCGGCGTCGGGATTCACGATTCGGTTCTCTGGTGTGAAGAGGCACATCATCGCGAACGCCAGCGGCGTGTCGGGTGGTGCTGTGCTGGCTTTGTTGTTGTCATCGAAGGTGTACGCTTTCGAGTCCACGAGGACGATGGGCTGGCCGGTGGGTGTGAGGCAGTAGGCGTAGTCGCCGTAGCCTGCGAGAAAGGAGACTTTTGGGCCGTCGTGGACTGCGCCGCCGGCGTATGCACAGTGGGTTGAGTACTGGTACAGGCAATCTGGTCGCTCTCAGTCACTTGTGGCTCGAGTTCAATATCGCGGCCTACTTACTTGGGATTGAAGGACCCGCACTGATGGCATGACCGTTAGTGCTTGGCTGTTGTTTGGGTGTCGTTGTGGCTTGAGGTGCCGGCTGCACTGCGTGAGACCGATGCCTTCTGTTCTGCATGTTGCTGATGTATATTTTTATATGCCCAATGAGAAGCTCATGAAGTCGGCATCACATTCGATCCCGCAGTTGGTACTGCTGCGGATCGCAGGCCATCGTCATTTCCAGGAACTCCTGATGAACACTGGTTCTTTCCACTGATCCGACAAGCAGAGCAGAACTCATGACGGCAGGTACTTTCGACTGTTTGTATACAATCGATTGTGCCTCTGTTTTTGGGCGTGTGCAAAATCTTAGAGACCACGATTGATAATAGTCCTTTGGTCTTCCACAGACAAGAGTTTATTCATTATTGGTGTCTGGGATGCTGGCACATCCCGTATCCCGCGAGACTACGGACTAAAAGCATGTTCGGACTATGCTTCCAAATCTCGACCTCAACTCACGAGTCGGTGTCGATACCAGTGAGACACCAATCCATTCACCATAAACGAATGTTGTTCGTAAATTTGGATATTGACCGACTATGCACAATGCGAGCTTGCACGCAAACTTCTGGCACCGCATTCACGCCTACCGGTCGACGTCGTTTGTGCCACGGTTGATAGCACATTCGTTGCCGCGACGATCAAGGATGCACGTTTAGCAACTGATAAATCTAATACCTCCGCCGGGTAGCACGTAAGGTATACGGAACGGATTGGCACACCCCTGGCCTGTATGGAAGTCACGCAAGCGCCTCGCGACCCACAATTCGATGAGTCGACCGCAGTGGCATTGATAAGTACGGGTATGTGCCCGTCTCAGGTAAGACGACGCTTTTGATATTCTTCCATATTCGTGCGCATCTAAGACTTGTTCCGTAATCAGTTCCATATATTCTAGACCACCCGTCCTTGAAATCACACCTTATCGCCATCGCCATCGCCATCGCCATGCCTCCCAAAGTGCTCGTCCACGGATCCGGGGCCATCGGAGCCATATACATCTATCTCCTCCTTCAAGCCGGATGCTCGGTAACAGCAGTCTGCCGCTCAAACTACGCCGCCGCCAAAGCCACCGGCTTCACCATAGACTCAGACAGATACGGCCAAGGCATCAAAATCCACCCCAACGTAGTGCGAACGCCAGAAGAAGCCGCTTCGCAAAGCGGCCCCTTCGACTTCATCATAGTATCGACAAAAGCACTCCCCGGCCAGAAGCTCAGCACAGCCGAAACCATCAAGCCCGCAGTCACCGAAAGCAAGACCGCCATCGTACTCATCCAAAATGGCATCGGGATCGAAGACGAGTACGCAGTAGCATTCCCCTCAAACCCTCTCCTCTCCTGCGTCGTGTATCTCCCCACCACGCAAATCTCACCAGGCCACATCTCAGCTGGCTCCATAGAACTCCTCCAAATCGGCACTTTCCCCGCCGCACAAGAGCCCACGTCCCCAGCCAAACAAGCAGCGGAGCAGCTCCAATCGACGATCGCCTCTGCGAGTGGCATCGCAGAACTCCACGCTGACATCCAAGCGCAGCGCTGGTGCAAGCTGCTCATCAACGCCTCGTGGAATCCAATCTGCGCCTTAAGCCTCAGCCGCGACGTGGCGTTCCTAGCATCCAGCGCATTAGCAGAGAAGCTCGTAACGGACGTGATGCACGAAGTGGTGGCAATCGCGCAAGCGAAAGGCTACACTAACGTGACCAGCGAGATGGCGCGAGGGCAATTGCAGCGGGCGCTGGAGCGCAAAGGAACGAAAGGGATCGAGCCGTCGATGTTGGTGGATGTAGTGAATGGGCGGCGTATGGAGGTTGAGGTCATTTTGGGTAATCCTATCAAGGTTGCGAGAGAGGTTAGGGTAGAGGTGCCGCGGATGGAGACTTTGTATGTGCTGCTGAAGGCTTTGGATGAGGCAATGGCGTTGCGGTCGCCGGGGATGAGTCTTGGTGGCGATGAGACGGAGGAGGCGAGGAGGTTGGGGGGTGTTGTATGAGTGTTATTGTTGTTTCATGTGAGATCACTTTGATACGTGGGTTGAGGGCTTATATCAACTAGACGATGTTCTGTTTAGATGATGTTCTGTTTAGATGATGTTCTGTTTAGATGATGTTCTGTTTAGATGATGTTCTGTTTAGATGATGTTCTGTTTAGATGATGTTCTGTTTAGATGATGTTCTGTTTAGATGATGTTCTGTTTAGATGATGTTCTGTTTAGATGATGTTCTGTTTAGATGATGTTCTGTTAGGAGAATTGTTCGTTCGAAAGACGCGGCACTAGTGTTATCAGATAATGGAGAAACCGGAGTGAGCCATGTACAGATTGGTCTTAATCAAACGACACAACTATTAGCGAAAAACAAGTTCCCGCTCTTAGGTATTCCCTGAATGCCACTCCCAACAGCCCAGTAACAACGACAACATGTAAGAACACCAACGCTGATACCGAAACTCCTGCTTTCCCAGGATGCGAATTTGAAAACACAAAGAGATTGAATACAAGAAAAAGATCAACGCTTCTAAACCTGCTCGTAGCTGTCAAGCGCGACGTAAGCGCCCCTCTCGCCCTCGGCATCCCACCTCCTCGTCTTCTTGCTTCGGAACAAATCCCTCGCCTGGCCGACGACAGTCCAAAGCCCGGATCTCGCGACATCGCCTCTGAACTCCATCTCTTCCTGCTCCATCATCCAGCCTGGACGACGCCAGAAGCGAAGCATCAGCGAAGACACAACGACGGTAACACTCGAGCACGCCATCGCCGCGCCTGCAGCCAGCGGTGGAAGTGCAATGCCCCACGGAAGCAAGAAGCCCATAGCGACCGGCAAACCAATGGCATTGTACAAGCAGGAGAGGAGGAGGTTGGCCTTGATGCGGCGGAAGATGGTTTTGCTGAGGTGCAGCGAAGCGGGGATGTCAAGGAGCTGGTTGGGCTTCATGAGCACGATGTTAGCAGCTTCCATGGCGACGTCGGTGCCGGATGCGAGGGAGATGCCGACGTTTGCGGTCGCGAGAGCGGGGGAGTCGTTGATGCCGTCGCCGACCATGGCGACGACGTGGCCTTGCTTTTGCAGAGCTTCAATGATGTCTTGCTTGCCGCTGGGCAGGACGCCGGAGTGGACGTTGGAAGGAGGAATGCCGACGAGAGCGGCGACGTGCTGGGCGGCTGCTGCTTGGTCGCCGGTCACGAGAGAAGCGGTGATTTTCATGCGTTGGAGGGCGGCGATGGCGGCGCGAGCTGAAGGCTTCAGAATGTCTGAGAGGGAGATGTTGCCACTGTAAGAGCCGTCGATGGCGGTGTGGATGGTAGTGATGCCAGCATGCTGAGTGGTCTTCGAGGATGAAGGGCCCTCAAAGGTCGGAGAGTCCAAGTCGTCGTAGACTTCTTCATTTGATGATACGACTTCAACGCCCTGGTTGCGGAGGTAAGAAGCATTGCCAATCAAGACGTGGTATCGCTTGCGGCCCGTGGTAGACGCCGGCTCGACAGTGGCCGAAACACCCTTGCCGACAATAGTGGAGAATTCGCCAGTGCTACCCTCGAGAGTGCCGTCAGGACCAAGACCGAGGTGAGTCTTCGCACCGAGCAAGATGGCTCTAGCAATGGGGTGTTCGCTGTTCATCTCCGCAAGACCAACGATAGTCCACCAAAGTCTTGTCTGCTCCTTACTCGATTGCCAGCCATCTTGGATCTGCGCGCCCGAGACGCTCATCTTGCCCATTGTCAGAGTACCAGTCTTGTCAAGAACGATGTGAGTGACCTTAGTGGCTGTCTCGAGGGCGGCGCCACCCTTGACCAAGATGCCTTGCTCGGCGCCGACACCAGTACCAACCATGACTGCGGTGGGAGTTGCAAGACCGAGCGCACATGGGCACGCGAAGACAATGACGGCAATGCAAAGCTTGACGCAAACCATGACTCTGCCACCAGAGGCCTCCTTGAGGA
This sequence comes from Cladosporium colombiae, assembly GCA_026122715.1. Taxonomy (NCBI): domain Eukaryota; kingdom Fungi; phylum Ascomycota; class Dothideomycetes; order Cladosporiales; family Cladosporiaceae; genus Cladosporium; species Cladosporium colombiae. The sequence goes on along the minus strand of JAKZFA010000001.1, from coordinate 1,349,384 downwards.
AGATCGAGGGTGGGTGAGGCAAGAGGTGGCTGAGGACCATCCATGCAACGAAAGTAGAGAGACCAAGCGTAATGATGATAGGCACAAAGTAGCCAGCGACAATGTCGGCCATACGCTGAATCGGAGCGCGGCTTGTCTGAGCCTCTTGAACCAAACGGACGATCTGGCTCAGCTGAGTATCTCTGCCGGCACGAGTGACCCTGAAGTCCATGCGACCAGCGCCATTGACCGTGCCAGCCATGAGGTTCGTTCCAGATTTCTTGAGCACAGGCATGGCCTCTCCTGTCACCATGCTCTCGTCGACGTAGCTCTCACCACGCGTGACAGTTCCATCGGCCGGGATCTTGTCTCCAGGCTTGAGAATGACCACATCCCCCACCTCGATGAGCTCCGTGGGAACAGTCTTCTCCTCAATGGCAGAGGAAGAGGTATCCTTGTCGTCGGTCTTTTCGTTCTGGTCCTTGACTTCAGCACTCCAGCCTTCAGCGACCTTGGCAGCCGCGATAGGATCCGCATAGATCAAAGCAGTCGAAGGAGCCAAGCTCATGAGTCTGCTCAACGCCTTGCTCGTCTGGCCCTTGGCGCGGTTCTCCAGGAAGCGGCCAAGCAGAATGAAACTGAACAGCATAGTGCTGGTGTCGAATGTCGTAGCAGGCCTTGTGTGTTCCGCGGTGAAGATGGACACCAGCATCGCCGCACAGCTGAAAAAGAATGCCGCGCTTGTGCCCAGCACAACGAGGACATCCATGGTGGGAGACTTGTGTCGTATCGATCGGAAAGCACTGACGTAGAATCTCCGGCCAATGCCAAACTGCACTGGAATAGTGAGGACAAGGCAGAGGACATCGCCGAGCCAGAGGCCGGGAATGATGGGAACCTTGATGCTTCCGATGTCTAGGAATGGAATGAACATAGGGAACACCATGCTGATGAAGAAGACCGGAATGGCGAAACAAAGCGTGATCTTGAAGGCGCGGTACCATCCCTGGATCTCTTTAGTCTTGGAGAGCGATTCCAGCTGGGCGTTGTTGTCGTCGGAGTCCGCCACGAGAGCGTTGTAGCCAGCCTTCTCGATGGCTTCAACAATAGCTCTTAGGCCGATGCGCGAAGGGGTATGCACGATCGTGGCGCGGGTAGTCGAAAAGTTGATATTCGCCGAGGCAATGCCAGGTGTATTCGCAAGGAGTTGCTGTAGATCCGCCGCAGACTCTGGGCTCGAGAGACCGTAAACCTTTAACATCACCGTCGCATTGGCCGAAGAAGTCTGTACGCCCTCTTCCACACTCGACACAATCGTTGCGTCGAACCCTCTGTCTTCAATGGCTTCCACGATCTGTGCGGCAGAGAGCTTCTTGGGATCGTGTGTGATGACTGCCCGCTCGGCCAGCAAGCTGATATTGAACTGCACCAGGCCCTCGATGTCCTTGAAACCTCCCTCCACAGCCGATGTGCAAGCTCCGCAAGTCATTCCTTCGATAGCCACGGTGGTCGTGACCAGTTTCCGCCTCTCGCTGCGTCTGCTTGATTTTGTAGCGCCGACCACCGGTTCCGCCTCTTTGCTCTCCACGATCTCAGCGTCGAAACCCGTATCCTCGATCATTTCTGCGATCTGTTCCGGCGACAAAATCTCAGCATCGTGTTCCACCACCGCTCGCTCGGAGAGCAGCGAAATGCTAAACGACTTCACGCCCGCAACGTTCTTAAAAGCGCCTTCCACAGCAGAGGTGCAAGCGCCACAAGTCATGCCTCCGACCTTGACCGTCGTGACCGTAAGTCCCGACCTCTCCTCCTCCCCACCAAGCAACAATCCCTCCTCATCCTCACCCTCCTCTTCCACGCCATCGCTCGCCAGAACCTCCGCGTCGAACCCCCGATCCTCAACAACATCCCTAATCTCCTGCGCCGAAATCCTGCTCGCGTCGTGCGACACGACCGCGCGCTCCATGACCAGACTGACCGACACCGATCCCACGCCGTCCAGATTCTGCAAGCCGGACTCCACGGCCGACGTGCACGCGCCGCACGTCATGCCCTCGACCTTGAGCGTCGTCGTCGTCATGTGTGAAGGCGCCATGGCAGCGGAAGCGCCGCAGCAGCAGCAGCAGTTGTGTAAGGGAAGCTGACGAATCCCGCGAGTCGGGAGGGGTGTTTCTTTGTATTGTTCAGTGAAACGAACGTTTCGATCCGCGATGCGCGAGCGCGGATGCGCCGGGTGCGGTTGTTGCAGGCGCAAGCGTTTTTCCTGCTCTCAGGTGTCTGTGGTGAATGGTAGGAATAACGAATATAGAGATGGCGCGCTCGGGATGCGAGCGACGTTGCGAGCAGCGGGTCCAAGAACAGTCGGCGGTACCAAGAGATAAGGTGTGTAAGCGAAGCGAAGCGAGTGGCGTGGCGCGCGGAAGTTCGAACCCCTAGAAGACGAAGAAGGAGAACGGAGTGCAGTGCAGGCTGGAAATATGGAAAGCCTGTTAACCAAGAGAAGAGAATAACAACGGTGAATGGATGATGCAGTGTGATGTGTATGAGAGAAACAGAAGAGAGTAAGGCAGAGTGTGGAAAAGGGAGATGGTCCCAAGAAGCAGGCAATAGAGACAAAACAGCCCGCGTTTCCCAGTAACCTCGTCTGCTGCTGTCTCAGGCAGTGGGTAGTAACGGATAGAGTTCGCTCCGCAGCGAGTCCTTTTGGCGTCTCGCCCCGTGCGTTCTCGCCTTCGATCACTCAGCCCTACCTGCTATCCACAAGTACACAAGTACACAAGTACCATCACTGCGAGAATCCGGGGCTGGACGGACGCCTCTGAGAGATAGCCTTTTGCGGCGCTGACGATCCAGATCGCAGAGGCGGGCGGGCAGATGTGTTATGACCTGCATTGCTTTGTTCTGGAACTGCCCTTGTGCGCGGCACGTGGGTACATTTATTGAATAAGCACATGTGCACACGAGCGAACATGTGGAGCTGATGTCTATTTCCGGAAATCGATAAAGTCAGCACGGACGAAAGGTACGAGCAGGCACAGCTCCCTCGAGTGAGCCTCCAAGACAAGAACGCCGCGCCAAACAAGAAACAGACTAGAGAGTAGTATATCGTTCTTTGCAATTCTCTCCAATGCCCTTCCCAAAGACAAGAAACCGGTTTTCCCACAGATTATGTAAACGCCTTCGCTGTGCTTCAAGAAAAAAAAAAGGAGCCCCAACAAGAGAAGAAGAAAGCTCTCCTCAGTAAAGAAATCGTATGTTTGTAATAAACAGCCCCCTCCCTCCGCAACCTGTAGGAGGGAACCTAAAGAAGTAGAAACAAGAAACAGAAGAGGAGGAGGGAGAAAAAAGATCCTCCTAGCTTTCCCTGCTGGAAAGGCCGGTCCCACTCATTACAGTTTTTTCCCCCGTCCGTCGTAAGAAAACAGGTACAAAGAAACAAGAAATTGCCCTCAAGCGAGGCGTCACCTCGTCTATCCTCACCACCTCCTTACTTCGCTCTAGTCACCGCCACGCTCCCTGCCTCTGCGGCGGAAGAAGTCCATCACACGGCGCGCACCACTGCTGCTGCCGTCATGACCCTTCTCGTACGCGTCACCGAATTTACGCTGGTTCGGTCGCATGTTCGAGGTTTGCGGCTCCATGTCCTGACCGCCCACCGAAGAGGGTGGGCCGTAGCCATCAGCATGGAACGACTGCTGAAGTTGCTGCTGCTGCTGTTGAGACTGGTGCGAGGAGGTAGGGTATGGCGAGCGGCTAACGGGGAAGTGTGGCTGCACGTCGGACGCCGACGAAGGAGGTCCCATGTCTTGGTTGGGCGTGTAGTATCGCTCTACCGGCTCTTGCTGTGCGCCTGAACTGTGTACATCGTCACGGTATTGCTTCCTCTGCTGTTGCTGCTGAGGGAGGTGCGGCAGAGCTTTCTCTTGCGGCACTCCGGAGCGCCTGTTCATGGCCTTTTGTGCCTCGGCGTCGTAATAGTGCGGGACAGAAGAAGCTGTGCTGCGGGTCGGGCTGCGAGATGCACCACGACCGAAAGGCATACCCTTGCTCGAAGGGCGGTCGTTGCGAGACTCGCGGCGGCCGCCTTCGTTGCCATAATCGTCACGTTTGCCGGAAAAACTGTTCATGCTAAAGTTATTAGGCAGGAAAGAGAATCGGCGGCTGTTGCGACGGCTTTCGCTGGGTGCCTCGGCGTTCTTGCGCAAGAATTGGAAGCTGCTTCGACGGCTGTCCGTTGAAGGTCTTCGTCCATTCTCGTCATGGTTGCCAATGTTGTTCTTCATGCTGACAGGCGGATGTCTTCGGTCTCGCTTCTCAGCAGGTGCACCACCATCATGCGCTTGCTGCGACTGCCTACGAGAGTTGCTGCGGCCGAGCATGCGGTCCGTAATGCTTCCCAGTGTAGAACTGCGCTTGTGGCCACGCTGATTCGACGCTGGCAACTGCTGAGCAGGCTGCATCTGTGACACACTGTGCTCGCTTCCATTTACGCTCTCGCCGGGTGTCTCCACAGGGGCCGACGACGGAGGGATTGAGCCGGAAATGATGTAGCCAGATCCAGACTTTGGTCGAGAGAAATGTCCTTGGGCGGTTTCTGCTGTGGATGTCGCCACGGCCGGTTGGCTGTACGAGTTTCCACGGGATGCGAGCGTGCCGCGGGTGACTGGGCGGCCTGAAGCCGATTGAGGCGCGAACGCGTTTGTCTCTGAAACTGCCCTGCCTTGGTCGCGTCCAGAACGTGATGGCGGCGGCATTGCCTGCGAGCCAATCTCTTTGCGAGGCACCTGCTGACGTTGAGCAGACGGGATGACCTCCACTGGACCTTGGGCCTCCGGTCTGGCTCTCGTCCTGCCCGTGCCAGCGATAGGCATAGTTGCTTGTTGTGGAGGAATTGGGCTTGCCTCGCCTCTTGGATGCGCTGCGCTGGGAGCAACGTACTCGACTTGTACAGTCCTCCTCTTGGCATCTCTTTGTCCCTTGCGCTCTTCGACAGTGTCCATTGGAGTCGGCTTTGCAATAGCGGCAGAGGCAGATGTTGTCCGGCTTTGAGGCTCCCTGACTGACGCGCTTCGGCCGAGTGATGGTTCCAGATCTTGTGATACCGCAGAAGATGCGATATCCTGCTCGTCCTTGTTGTTGCTTCCAATGAAGCCGACAACATGACTGTACTCACTGAGCCAACTGTGCCTCGCGACCTCAAACAAATCGGCTCTTCGCCTAGGGTCGGGTACGAGAATCCGTCGTAGGAGGTCGCGGGCGTGCGGTGTAACATACTCCGGGAATGTAAGCGGTGTGGATACAATGTACTTGTAAAGAAGATTGATGTTGTCGCCTTCGGGGTTCGCAGGATCGTCGTCGAATGGCAAGTATCCAGCAAGCATAGCATACTGCGAAAAGGTTAGCATATAAACTTGAATTCGAATCATGCAGATCAGCAACGCGTGAGCAGACTTACCAAAATGACACCGCAACTCCAAACATCCACCTTTCGGCCAGTGTACAATCCATCACTAACAACAAGTTCTGGCGCTGCATAACAAGGGCTACCGCAGCTAGTTTGCATAAGGTCGCCTCGCCTGAAACCTTCCTTGTTCTGGAGGTCGAGTCCTTCACGCTTGACAAACTCTTTGTCGCTAATTCTGTGCTCTTGCTCTTCGTTCAATTCATCATTTGCGTTGAAAGTGTTGGCAAAGCCAAAGTCAGTGATAATGATGTTCTTGTGGCGATCCAAGAGCAGATTCTCAAGCTTGAGATCACGGTGAACAATACCCTTCTTGTGGAGGTATCCAACGCCAGATACCAGCTGGGCAAAGAGCCTCCTCGCGGCAGGATCTTTGAGGTATCGGTGGTTCAAGATGTAATCGAACAGCTCGCCTCCAGATGCGTACTCCAGGATGATTCCCATATGCCGTTCGGTCTCGACAAACTCGTGCAACCGAACAATATTCGGGTGCTGTAGCTCTTTGAGAATGGAGATCTCACGGTAGATCTTGGGCAAGCGAGTAGCGTTTCCAGCCAAGCTCTCCTTGCGGATCAGCTTGATTGCCACTTGTACTCCGCCATCCTTCTTCCAGCCCATCTTGACCTTTCCAAACTCTCCCTCACCCAAGGTCTGACCAAGAATGTATTCACCGAACTTCACCTCTTTTCGGTGCGATGAGCCTTTGAGATGTTCTTGTCTGCTCCGCTGACTTGTCGTCGGTCGGCCAGAGTCTGGAACTCCAGATTCACCAACCAGCCCGAGCCCACCGACAGGCGTTATGTCGGTGCCTGCTGCGTGAGGGCGCGCGTCTGCAATTCGTGCATTTTCGCGCGCAATATCACCCGAAGGGTCGTCTACAACGATCCGGTTGATCACCGTGCTGTTTTCGCGAGGCAACTCGGTGTTAACGGGCGGCTGACCCACAGCTGTTTGTGATCGACTTTGTGCGGGTACGTGACGCGTGCGCTGGCTTCGGCTGCTGCCTGGTTGGGCCGGTGAGTCGTGTGGTGAACGATGGCTGCGCCGTCTGTCACGATCATCCTGACTGCTGTATCCGCCTGTTCCATCGTACGTTGCTCTTGCGGTGTATGGCCGGTTGTCGTACGCTGTAGCTGGTGGTGATTGCGGAGTTTGGTGAGTGGAGGTCCTTATGGGTAGAGCGTTGTGTTGCCCTCTCGCGCCAGCCGAGTCCGGGTAATAACGCTCGTACGTCGCAGGAGACATTTCGTCGTGCCTCGAGGGAGTCATGACAGACGGTGAGCCTGGGTTCGCGTACGCTGCATCGGTGCTGTTTCCCCTGTTCCTTCGCGAGACTGGTGAACTCGTGGAGGCGATGTTGGGGGGCGGCTCGGAGGGGTATCGGGGTTGCTGGTATTGTTGGGGTGGGCCGCCTTGCTGCACTGCAGCGGAAGACATGGCTTTTGAGGGATTTTGGCCGATGCGCACAATATTGACGCGGGGCTGGTATGGAGTTGTGGGTGGCGGATGGCTCGTCCAAGGCGAGACCGGTTCAATTCAACAGTATGCGCTAGAAAGGATTATGCAGGGCGGGTAAGCAGAACAACAGACAATGCACAGTGTCGATGGGCAAGATACACAGTCCAGGAGGTCGGAGTAAACGGGAAGGTGGAGCGCGAGGTTGGCGTAACGAGTTGGCCGGCTTGTGAGAGGCGTGTGGTGGTGTGGTGGCAGCAAATTGCTGGCTCGCTTGCTGGTTGCTGCTGCTGCGAGCGGTTCCTGGTGGGCGGGCGGGTGTGGGCCAACGCGCAAGTCACTCGCGGTCAGCTGGCTGGTTGGCAGGGAGAGTCGAAGTAGGCTGTAGGTGCTGCGCCGTCTTGAGGGCAGCAGCGCGACCAATCGCGGACGACTCGTTCGGCTGCAGTGGGAAGCACGTGCAAGCAGGCGCAATCGAGTGCTGAGCCGCGGCGGGATCTGGGATCTGGGGAGAGGGAGGGTTGATGGCGTCTGCTGTCGCTCTCACACGCGCGCGCACTCTCTCTCTCTCTCTCTCGCCTCTTGCCTGGGTGGTGGGCGACGCGGCGGAGGGCAGCGGTGGTGGTGGTGCAGGTGGAGGAGGAGGCGATAGTATAGAGAGGGCGGGCTGGCTGGGCGGGTGGGTACGCAGGAGTAGTTGCGCGGATGCGTGGTCGATGGAGGCCCGGGAGACACTACTAGCGAGCACAAGTGGCTGGTAGTAGCGGCCATCGTTCATTTCCCGCACGGCGCTTTGGGCCTTTGGGCTCTGCCGCCCCACGCCCAAAAGCTCGCGCCAGAGCACGTTCTGCCATGGACCACCGCTCGCTGTCAGCCTGTCACACAACACACAACACACAACCCGCGCACGATCCACGCTCCATCGGCGCACACTCCCTCCACGCCCGCGATCAGAGGACTTCTCGGTGTTGTATAGCGGCCATGCTCGCCGTCGATGCGCCCAGCACGCCCCGATGATGCCGCCAAGCGCTGCATACCTCCGCCCGTCCAGCGCGCGCACGGAGCTGGCCAGCCTGGTGTATCACAGTGTTGGATGTGCCCAAGCAGCGCATCCCGCTGTGGACGAGGACGCCTTGGATGTGCTTGCGAGCAGGCCATCCCGTTATTGACACCGCCACTGCCGCATCACCCTCGAATCGCCATCTTGATATCGTTATCCTCTTGCACGCGAGGGCGCAATCACATGACAGGCCCGACCGCGCGACATGTGTACCTTTGTACAGTAGTCATTGATTGTAATCGTCACAAACCCTCTCCGTCTCTCTCTCTCTCTCTCACACACACACACACACACATCGCGCTTCTCCTTGTTTATTGTTAGTCCTGCGTACCCCACGCGCTCTCGGGAGACACGTCGCACCCAGCTTCCTTGTTCGTTTCAGCTCGTGCCACTGCGAAACGAGAAAAGCGTTCTGTCTCGCGCGCGCATGCCATATCATCATCGCCATTAATCTTTTCGGCCTGTGACTTCTCTGCACAGCCCTACCTCGCTCGACACCAACATCCTGCCCAACATCTCCATCATCCCTTCCACGATAGTCCGTCCACATTGGCCCATCTTCCCATCTTCCCATCTTCCCATCTTCCCATCTTCCCATCTTCCCATCTTCCCATCTTCCCATCTTCCCATCTTCCCATCTTCCCATCTTCCCATCTTCCCATCTTCCCATCTTCCCATCTTCCCATCTTCCCATCTTCCCATCTTCCCATCTTCCCATCTTCCCATCTTCCCATCTTCCCATCTTCCCATCTTCCCATCTTCCCATCTTCCCATCTTCCCATCTTCCCATCTTCCCATCTTCCCATCTTCCCATCTTCCCATCTGACCGCAGCAGAACCCACAATTCTCATTGTACCAGCCACCGCCAAGTTCAGCTTTCTCTCACCTCCGACTCCGACTCCACTCGTCTAATCACGCGCATAAACTTCCCGCCAGCTGTGCGGTCCGCCGAGGGCAAAGCAAGGCCATCCCTGCCCATCCGATAACCTGAAACGCCCTGCGCTAAACCCAATAGCCGCATCCATCGTCGTCCAGGTCCAGCTATCAGCTATCCTCCAGCCAGTCGTGCATCCCATGCGCGCAATGCAACGCTGCTGACCCAATGTCAAGCCATGTCATCCTCCCACCCAGGACCCCCCCTCAGTCGAGAGATTATCATCAACTCCGTGCCGATCCCTCGTCTACCGCGCGCCCTCGCCTAAGACCTAACGGTTCGTTGAACCCCTGCTCACCAGCCACAAAAGCACCGTACATAAAACACAGACTACATGCAAACCTCCAACCCTTGCACGCCCGTTACAGGAACTCAGGAACCAAAAATGCAAAAAATGTCTCTCCCTCTCCCTCAATCCTCGTATCCGTCTGACGCGAGCATCGAACCCTGCATTGCGCGTGTCTCACCCCATCCTCGCACCCACGTCATTCCCAACATGCACAAGCGAACATCTGCCATACAATGTAGGACATACATAGACAACTCACCCACACCAGATAACCCCAAATGCCCGAGCGCGACTTGCGCGCGCCGGCCGGGCGAGAGATATGCGAAAAAACGGTGGTTTGCGAATGATTTGCATCTTGCGTCCTTTCTTTCCATCGGTATCCGTCGCCCGATGCGATGCCCACCACCGTCAACGGCCGGCTCGGTAACGAGTCAGGCCAAATTAGGTCGAACCTCAGCCTTACGGCCTTTTTTCGCGCTGCGAGATCTGGCAAGTCGCGCGTACGCATGCTATCCCTGCTATAGTGACTTTGCGAAGGAGGGTTGTCGCGGGTATTTCAAGATTGGCTCATGTCCGGATACTTTCGCTTGACGTCTGCGTGGGATCGCGATGACGGTGATGGCGATGGACAGAGGGGTCGATCTCCGCGGTATCCAGACACGCGGTGTTTCGCGAGGATCGTGACGGGCTCTCTGTTGATTAGTAAGGTTCCAGTGTGTGCTCTTGACGAATCTGCCCCTGGAGTTCGTGTATGAAGTCTCAACGATGATTGAGGTGGTGTAATTACTCCACAGTTCACGATAAATAATAGTCCACTAGCTCCGAAGAGACGGATTCACTATCGAAAGTATCTCGCTGCCCAGTTCACCCATGGATTGGGTCCGCAACTTATACTACCACAATACACACTGTAACAATTGCACATGCTGTAGATGTAACTTCTCGATGCGAACCATATGGCCAAGTTCTTCACGGTCTCGCCAGACCCGTCTCCCTGCATGTCAACCATGGTTATCCAAATGTCTACCAGACCCAAAAAGAAAGCCCATGCTATACTTAGTCCCATCAAACCGTTGCCGACACCAGCATTCCGGAAATAGGAACACTATCGAGATCGATAATCACTCGATAGCCACTAGCGTCAAGGCACATACACGGAAATACATTGGGCATCTGTGCTCCCTATATCGCTGGTGCTATACCACTACAAGCACACTCGAACGCCTCCAGAGTCAACTTGTCCAAACGTGGTTCCGCTGCTATGCGTTGAAAACTACGCGCTATATTTGGCAATCTAGTTTCGCTCTTCGCTGCAAGGAAAAAAAAAGCGTCCTGGCATCCATTCGCCACCGGATCCCAACGCGTTCTGTAGCTTGACCATTCGCTGCGAAACCTGTGAATCTGAAACCCCCAACACCATCCAATCGCATATCCCCCCATCTTGTCCTAGCGTCGCTTGTATTTCTGCAGGGAAAAAAAGTCAGCATCGAACATGGATTTGGCAGGCACAGAAGGAAGTAGATACTCACATCCTCCATCCTCCTAACACCGCCCCGATCAATCTGATTCCCCACTCCCAAGAGCGCAGTGCCCACCGCTCTGCTCGCCCCAATGACCGGTCTCAGCATCACGGTCGGCGCATGTCGGGCCACAGCCATAGCCGCCGAGCCCGGATTCGAGCTCTCCAGTACTTCGCCCTGCACGGCGATCAAAGCGTCTCTCGCCGTGAGCAAATCGTGCTCCAAGTATCTGCGCGCGGATCTCAGCCCTGAGAGCACGCCGAGCGGCTGGTCAGCGTAGGCTGAGAAAGCCCGCGGTTCGCGATCTTCGTCGTTGGGATCCGAGCTGGCTGGCCGGTCTGACGAGTGAGGCACACGTTGATTCGGCGGCGCGAGCAAGCCTTCCGCGCCCGAGAGGAGATTCTGCGTGCCGATTGCGACTTTGGCGCCGAGGCGTGCCAGTTCCGAGGCCGTTGTTCGGCCAAAGTGGAAAGCACCTTTCTGCACGCTGCGGACGATGCGGCCGTCTTTCTTGTATTCTCTGATTGGTATGGCGACGACGTCGCGCACGCCGGTGCCAATATTGACCAAGCTGCGCACGGGCGCCAGGCCAGCTAGGATGGTAGGCAGCTGGTTGCGCTTGACATCCGGCATCCAGACGTCGTTGAGGGTCTTGTGCAGGGGCTCGAAGCCACGGATGCCATAGACAATGGCGTGTCTGAGTTGGATGTTGGCTTGGTCTAGGATAACAAAGTTCATGAATTCGGTGGCAAGACCTGATCGGAGACCGACGTAATCGACTTTCTTTGGCTTGTAGTCAAGCTGGAGGTCAACTGTGTCGACTTCGACACGTGAGAGGAAGGGTTGATCGGAAGGTGAGGATGGATCAGCAGAGCTATCTTTGAACTCTGTGAAGCGCGTGATGAAGTCAAGCGCATCTTGGTCAACGTGCAGCCGCAATGGCTGGACAGCAACATGAATCATGAGGTCAGTTGCTTCGCGTTCTTGGATTGTCCTGCGGTTGAGTAGCTCAATGTGGATCATCGGCCGAGATAATTCTTGAGTGCCTCCAGTCTGCTGTTGCGTGAGGAACTTTTTCCATGTTGATGTCGGAACGTTGTCGAAGATCTCGAATTGTCTCAGGCGAACGTCAACAGCACTCTGCAACTCGCTACTTCCAGGTATGAACACGTCCAAGTCGACAGACAGGCCTTTGAGCTCGAAAGAGATCTTGTGATGTCTGCTACGCTCGAGCTTCAAACGTCGACGATGTGTTTGTCGAATCGGCCTACCACTGGCGGAGTAGTTGGTGGGCCTCGACATACCAGAAGCTGGAACACTTTCAGACTCACTTGCAAGGTCGTCAATCTGTCGGTTGATCCCGCGTCTGATGTCCGGTGTCTCTGTGAAGTTGCTTGGAATGGTGATGTAGACTGAGTTGAACATGCAATCACCAATCGTAGACTCCTCCTCATCGGGCTCCACTCGAGCCTGTAAACGCCTGGCCAATCTTTCTTCGGCGCGCTGTTCTACAACCTCAACGGCCGCTGTGATGCCATCGCGAGTTTTCTGCCAGTCGTAACCATCGTGCATGTGCCATGTCGCATTCACGTCGCGTAACCTTAGCCTGAACGGCAGTTTTGCGGTCGAAGTGTTTTTGCCGCCCTGAGTCCTGCGAGATGTTGGAGCATTGAACCTGTGACGCGAACCAAGAGCCTGTTCGTCGACGCCCAGGGCATCGAAGCCCAGATCTTCAATCTCATAGTTGCCTAGATCCACTGGTTCGGATGACTTGGCAGGAAGTGCTTGTTGTCGGAGGTCTCTCAACAATGCAGTATCACTGAATGGCATGTCGTCTGGTGAGGTAGTCATCTCGAAAGGATCATCGTCAAGCAGACTCTCGACTGTATCTCCATAGCCTTGAATTTTCTGGTTTTGGTCATCATCAAGATCTCCTATCAGTCCGCTGATGGGACCATACAGACTGGAACTCATGTCGTCATCCAGAATCAGATCGTCTGGGTCTCCACCAGCATCATTCGGCTCTTCGTCGACGTCGAACAAAGTCTCCATCGCTCTTTCGGGCTTGGCATATGCATCTCCAGAGAAAGAAGATATCATGTCGTCGATAGTCATGGGTTCTGTCAGGTACTTTGACTCTTTGCTCGGTGGCGTGGGAGGTGCCAGTCCACCTAGTATACTCGACAGTGTCTGGGTTGAGTCGGCGCATGTCTCTAGGAGGAAGAAGTCGTTGCGTACATCGACTTCGACTGCACTCTGCCCTCCCTCATCCTTCTGATGAATGCGCGTGTTGATAACCGCTGACATTATGGAGCCAACTGACGAATATCCTTTTCTCCAGAATGTATTCAACACACGGGTGTCGACTACAGTGCTCTCTGGAGGATTGCGAAGGGACGAAGACGTGTCCAATTGGACGGCATGAGCGTCATCAGTGATCAAAACGCCCGCTTGATGCAGCTCAACGTCCACGTGCATGGTCTCTGTCGGAGGGATAGTTGTCGAACATCGTGCATCTGTAAGCACAAGGAGTCCTTTCGAGGGCGCGTTCTGAGGGGACAGGCCGACTGCTGAGTTGTGTAGCAGGAGGTGCAGCTGCGTCCGCTTCGTCGTCTCCGGATTGTGGGTTTGCGCTTGATCCTTGTCGCTGCTAGTCTTCGCGAGATCAGCTATGGAGCTCGCCAAGTCTGTTACGATCTCTTCAACATCGGCGTTTGTATCAGTGCCGGTCAGGTCCAACAGGGTCTGGACGCTGTATTCTGCGCAAACGTTGTAGAGCTTGACTTTGACCACCGGCTCAACCTCATCATCAAGCATCCTAGCCATGACCATAGGCAAATTGTCAGGCCCAGAGAGGGGTACCAGCGCATGGAGGAGTTCGGCGCCATTCGTCTGAGCCACTACAACATCAGACAAAGAGAGTGCCAACAACGCAGGAAGTCCAACGTGAGCGAGCTGTAGTTCTTTGAGACCCACCTGCAAGATTCCGAAATGGTCATTCACAGGCACTCGGAAATCCACATTCTTGACACGAATGAGACTGAGTAGACCCGGTCGTTCGTCCTCTGGTAGATACTTGGTGACAGCCGACAGTCGGGCGACTTGCTTGTTCAGTGTCTGCAAATTCTCCAGGCATTCAAGATCGTCAATCTTTATTCGGGCATCATCGACAGTTAGGCGAAGGCAGGAACCCTTGCGCCTTTGCCGCAGGAGAGTTTCAAGCAATATGTCTTCGTCATTGTCATATTTGTCCTTTGAAGGTGTGATCAACGAGAGGAGTCGCTCAAGATCCTGCTCTTGTGGCGCGAACAGGAAGTGGATCCAAAGTCCTGTAAAGTCGGCACGAGCAGGTGCGGTGCGGCTGTTGTCCAAGTATGGCCCGCTCAGACGCAGAGCGTTCGAGAACCGGACAGAGGCAGCTTGCTCACGATAGACGCCTTTGAACGAACCGGATTGGAGTGCAACGGCAGTTCGCTCGGCACTGATTGCCAGACTAAGGCCAGCGATGCTGGCATTGATTTTGTATTCAGTTGATGTATCGGTCGTTTTGGCATCGTCTTCGAAGCGTACACGTTGCTGTCGATCAGGCGCAATGGGGGAAGTTGAGGGCGATGTCTCCAAGGCTATTGAATTGCCGATGTCCAAAATTCCACTAAGCCCGCCAAACGAGCTGAAGATGTCGTCAAAGATATCAAGATTAATGTCAATGCGCATAGGCCGTGTTTCGATGCCAACGCTGCTTATAGGACGACCGACGTTGGTGCACTTGCCGGTGTCAATCGTTACCCGTAAGTCTTCGTCAAATATCATACTCTCGGAAAGCGCTTGGGCATTCTGGTCAAATGCAAGTAGTGTGTGTTCACCAACAGCGAATGTCAGTGTGCCCACCCGAACACTGTGCTGTGCTGGACTGCTACTGATCCGAACGTTCCGAGTAGCAAGACAGAATAAAGCAGGATTATGACCCGAGACCCCTTGATCAAGGCGGGCCTCAAGCTCCTCCCTGAACTCGACATCTAGACACTTGACATGAACAGTCAAGATTGTGTTGGCGGTTGCGTTCTCTTTTTTGGTGGTTTGGGCTTCATCGCTCTTGGAAGTGGCCATCAAGGCGATGCTGATGTGGTGCACAAGCTTTGCGGTTGACATATTCGCCTGGAGCCTCACTTTACCAAAGCGTACTTCCATCTCAGATATAGTCTTCTCAGCGCGCCCAGATTTAGGTGACGTTGACGATGCAATCTCGCGTTCGGCCATTATCGAAGCTGCACCACGCCTCTGCGAGCTCGAGAGCTGAGAATACGTGGAAAATGCACCTGGCATACCGACTCGAGACATAGCTAGGCTCGAGGCGACATTGTTGCTGAATGAAGGCGGTGATGAGTTCGATGTCGGCGACGGAATTGCATTGTCTTCGAGAGAGTGTGGAAGAACGACAGTAAAAGCATCTATGTGAAGTAGCTGCAAGGTTGTTTGTACCAGGGTATCTGCAGGAGTGGATTCGTGTGGCTTGGGTGTGGAAGGTGAAGGCGTGTGGCCCCGCGGCGTGGCGCTTTCGGAGTGAGCGGAAGGATGCTGGGCTAAATCGGTCGAAACTTCAATGTTGGGTGCAATGTCCGACTTGTTCTCAGTGTCGCTCAAGCCAGCTATTAGAGAATTTCGGAACTCAGGTGAGTCGGATTCTGCCTGAGAAATAGAATCTGTTTGCCACGCTCCAGGCATGTGGTCTGCTCGGACGCTGCCGATGGCGCTTACGTACATGCTCTCGGCTTCTTCATGACTGAAGTAGCGAGATTCTTCCAAACCTGCTGTATCATTCCCGGCTGTTGGAAGCTTGGGTGAAAGTAGCAGAGGTGCCTCATGGAAAGATGCCTCGAGCGCGTGGCGCTTATTGTCAGTAGAATCAGCAGTATCTTCGGCCGTATCCGAGATCAAAGACTGGAAAAGATCCGCTTGACTTTGATCGACCGCAGGCCAAGAGCCAGTGACCACATGACTGCGACTACTTTGGGGGCTTTCATCTAGGCGAGGCCAAGATCCTGGGCCTTGCATTCCCCTGTCGTAGGGTGATGTGGCCCGGCGGCTTCTGGATGGTGAGCTCGAAGCCGCTGAAGTACGAGACTGCGGAAGAGGAAGGTTCATTCCCAAGATGAGCGATTCCGGTAGATTGTCTTCGGCGGGTTGGTCCCAGAGGTCATCGGTGGGTTCATCTCCACGACTACGTCGCGAAGTCCAGCTAATATTGTCGTCGCCCATTTGGATTCCAAGGTCGTCAACAGATTGGTTTGTTGTGTTGGCTATTCGTTGATCGCTGTTGCGAGATTCCAACATCAGAGAAGCATCCGACTCATCTCTCAAACCTCCGGTAAGATCAACGGATGAGCTGCCGTCCGAGACAGATATCCCCTCATGAATCTGATCGCCTGGCTGCCGTTGGGAAAAGTCATCCAGCGATTGGTTTAACATGAAGTCGGAGTGATGGCTTGACCTTGTCGCACGACTTGCCGCGGGCGAGGCAGGGGTTGTGATATTTGAGAGGTCGAAAAGTGTCTGTTCGCTGGCTACAAGCTCGATTGAGAAATTGTCGAATCGCAGCTCTCTTTTCTTGGTTACATCCGATCCTGGAGGGAGAACAACATGTCCAAGCCGTGCAATTACATTCACTGGATCGTCGTCCGGGCTTTTGTCAGATGCTTCGATCTCCAACGAGACGCGGACTGCGCGAATCGTCAACTCGAGTCGGTCGACCAGACGTTGGAGCCATGCTGACAGAAATCCTGGCAGTCCTGGTGCCGCACCAGTACCTATATCACTTCCGTCACTGCTTTCGCTGACAATGGATTCGTCCATAGATTTTGTATTGACAGCCACAGATGCCTCGAGCTCGCGTCGCTCTTCAGGAGGCTCTTCCGCGAGGAATGACTTTGCCAAGTCATCTGTGGTAGGCAGCCTAGGCTCCCCATATCTCCTCAAAGGGGGTGTCTGTATCCTCCGGGTTGTCTTTCGATGCGATGGACTCTGAATATCCCTTGATCTCCGCTCCGAATCTTTTGCTGTCTCCGTTTGTGAATCTTCCTCTCCTGCCAATTTCGCGATGACATCCACCCCATCGACCTCAAAGGATATACCTGAGTTCACGATGTCCGCTGGGATTGTCAGGCGCAAGAGCAATATCCTTGCCGATTCCACGCGCAGGTTTGGCGGCAACTTTGCCAGGGTCGCTAGGTATTCCACGTTCAAGTTGACATTTTTGAACTCAAGCGCCGTTTTACGTCCCCAACTGATGTCTAGGTTATCCAAATCTATTCCCGTTACGTCGAGGAGCCCAGATTTGTTCAGCGCATATCGAAGCAGGCGCTTCTGGATCGAGGATGGTATCCAGCCCGTCATGTTTGCGAGTCGTGTGAGAAGGAGGAGTGAAGTGGACTAGGTAGAACAACTCCCAGGAAGGTCATATGCTACCAGAAAGTTTGCAAGAAGGTATTTGCTGGAGGACAACAGGACCGATCGATGGTGTGCCTGTGGCTTCGTGAGTCCCCGGCGTTCATGTTGAATCAGTAATGTGAGGCACAGCCATAGCACTTGATGGAGAAGTTAGCGGTGATCGGATTAAAGAAGCCTCCTGGGATAGAGAGCACGAGCGGTGGCTATGGGCAGCAGCGTGACGCAAGTGAGTCGATGTTGACTTGAAGGGCACATGCTCGCTCGCTCGACATCGGCCCTTGGGCCATGACGTTCGCGGCTAAGCTACGGTTCCGCCCGTCACCGTGGTCTGGGGGCTCCGGGGCTACCTTGAACCCTGAGGCTTATCTTTTCGCCCCACATCGCTGCCTAGCACGCGGCTGCCTGCATCACAGCCATAATTCAAAACCGAGGTCGGGCCTCGCCGGCCGATGTAACGTGACAGATCAGGCTTACTTCAAGCATTACATCCACCAGACAAATTCACTTCAGACGCCATGACAAAAGACAGCACAATGTCAGAGCCGCAACCCGTCGCAGCGCCCGCTGAGGAGCGCGACATCAGCAATGACACTCCAGACAACGAGGAAGAAGAGGATCTGGGCATTCCATCACTAGACGAACCATTTCTCCAAAAGTATATGGACGGTCGTGACGCTCTGATTGCGCAGGAGAAACGCCAGAGGAGCGATCATGCCTTCAAGACGAGCATGACCCCCATGGCTGCTGAGGCTGCTGCCACGGTTTCCGCCATCCGCTTTCAGGAACAACAAACCATCTGGACTCACGACTTTGAGGACGAAGTTGCCAAAAAGGAAGGCATCGAAATCTTCCCTGGCATGATGTTCAATTTGGCCAGAGACCGTATGGAAAAGTCCAAGTTGTGGCAAATTGTGAGGAAAATGCCCAAGGGCGCACTCTTGCACTGCCACATCGAGGCCATGGGTGATCTCGACTGGTTGATCGAGGAGGCCTTCAACACCGAGGGTATTTGTATCGCTGCCGACGTACCTCTCGACTCTCCTACATCATTGCAGAATTCGCCTTTCAGATTCCGCCATGTCAAGTCGCCAAGTGCCACAGAGTCCCAGTCCATCTGGACATCCTCTTACGTAGCCAATCAATCAATCCCAATCAACGTGGCGGCAACCAATTTCCCCGATGGCGGCAAGGAAGGCTTCGTTCGCTGGTTCAAGTCCCGCGTCACTATCACGCGACAAGAATCGCTCGATCAACATCTTGGCCCCAATGCAGTCTGGCGCAAATTCACAAGCTGCTTTGGCATTCTCGCGAGTCTCCAGCACTATGAGCCCATCTTCCGCAAGTTTATCCACAACATGCTTCAAGGCCTTCTCGCAGATGGTGTAAGGTGGGTCGACATACGATCTGTGTTTGTTGTACCTTTCACCAGAGCTGGGGAGGAGAAACCCGACGAGGACTTCGTCGGCATGCTTCAGGCACTGCAGGAGGAGATTGATGCCTTCAAAAAATCCGAAGAAGGCCAAAGATTCTGGGGCGCAAGGTTGATCTGGACTACGATTCGCAGCTTCGACACTAAGACTATCGCCAACGATATGCTCGAGTGTATCGCCATGAAGCAGGAGTTCCCCGATCTGATTGCTGGTTATGATCTCGTCGGTCAAGAGGATCTAGGCCGCTCTCTTGCCGAACTTACCCCGGAGCTCTTCTGGTTCAAGAAGCAATGCGCTCAAGCTGGGGTTGACCTACCTTTCTTCTTCCATGCCGGAGAGACTCTCGGTGATGGCGACTCAGTCGATGAGAATCTTTTCGACGCAGTACTCCTGGGCACTCGTCGCATCGGTCACGGTTTCAGTGCTTACAAGCATCCGCTGCTGATCGACATGATCAAAGACAAGAAGATCCTCATCGAAAGCTGCCCTGTAAGCAACGAAGTACTTCGTTTGACTGGCAGCATAGCCTCGCACCCCCTTCCCGCTCTCCTTGCACGTGGAGTATCATGCGCGCTATGTAATGATGACCCGACTGTTCTTGGTCACGGCCTTACAGGCATGTCACACGATTTCTGGCAAGCTTTACAGGGCTGGGAGAACCTGGGCCTGGGAGGCTTGGCCAGTCTGGCCGAGAACAGTGTGCGCTGGGCTGCATTCGAGGACTCGTCGGCAAAAGAATGGTCGCAAGACATCAAAGATGGTAGGTATGGAAAAGGCATCAAAGCTCAAAGATTGCAGGAGTGGCACGAGGACTGGGAAAAGTTCTGCCAGTGGGTGGTGCTGGAATACGGCGCCGAGACCGACCGAGACTTCCTGGACTAGACGGTATCACTCGGTGGTCGTGGCCGCGTGTTGAAGCTATGCATGATGGGAACGATTATCTCTTGGAAGCAGGGCGTCGGGTAAAGCGACCTCAGGATTTTCAACAATCTTGTCGAAACGGACAGATCTATATTTATTCAACGATGGACGAATGTCAAATGAACGCAGCGCCCCAGTTGCGAAGAAGCCAAACAACCCCCAGTTCACTACACTCCCATTCCGATCACGATTATCATGGTGTACATCCGCACTTCGACTGCGTGAGCCTGTTGACATTTGGGGTCACAATTTCTTGTCGCAATGTCTACGTCTTCACCTTAGCATTTGCCGGAGGGTTGTAAGCGTTGGAGTTTGCGCCTTTAGGTGCTCACCCAAGTATTATGTGAGATACGTACCGCAAGAACACTTGACTATCTTTGCCGGTATGGCACGTATTCGAGGATCATTGCGACTTCGAGGCGGGAATTCGAACGGTAACATTGTCACTTTGCGTGAGTGCCTCGTCGCACCTTACTCACCTTGATGCCCAGCACTTGCCGCTCGAATCTGAAAGCCGGGTCTTCTTTCCAAGCAATCGCAGCTAGTGGTTCGACACATTGTTGTTGGATCTCCGATCAATAACACCACCCACCTCACTTCCACATACAACGCGATAATTGATATTGCCTCCGGTCATCCGCTAGCAGCCTATGAATATCAGCAAAGCTACAACTCGCTTGACGATCATACACACACATAACCAATTCACCACATTCGCACATTCACGATGAGCCACAGAGCAGGCTCGTCACCTAATCGCAGGACCGCGTTCTCCGACGCGACACTAACAGCCTTGTTCGGCCGCCACCGCACGCTGATACCCACCATCGAGTCAGCATTTGCAGCGCTGGGTCTCGGAGAATCAAAAGCTCCGACCCTGTTAAACCTCCCAGCTGAGCTGAGGCTCGAGATCTTCGACTACATCCTTCGTCCTGGCGATGTATACATCCGCTGGAACGCCCGAGCCGCCAACCACGACATTCGCTTCGCCCACATCCTCGAGGACTGGGACAGTGATCCCCCTCCCAACACATATGTGCCTCTGCGTCGCGGGCCTGCCACTCAACCACCCCGCTCACCGACTCATTGCGAAACGCAATTGTTCCTGGTCTGCAAGCAACTCTGCGACGAAGCTATGCACTACTACCTCACAAAAAACACCTTCCACATCATGGGCCCCGACTGCGCCCTGCCATACCTGAGCTAGGGGCTCTTCCCGCCGCGTAATGCGCACATCCGCCGTCTTAGCATCGCCTTCGACCACCGCGCCGTCGACATCCAGCGGCGCATGCCGCTGTTCATCGCCGGCAAAGACGAATGGCTCGAGCACCACCCCCACGAAGACAACGACGGGTGGAGGAGACACCTGCACAATGATTTCGAGTGGGATTTGCAGCACACGTGCTGGATGCCGCTGGTCTGTCAAGTCCATCAGCTGGCCTTGCGGTACCTCGAGGTCAATGTGCAGAACTGCTTCTGTCCTTGTGGGTGTGTGAGCCAGCTTGCTTGGGCGGTTGGGTGGCTGTGCGATTGGGAGGAACAGCCGCCGGACGTGCTTGTGGTGTCTGGCACGAGGAGCCCGGAGGAAAGAGAGGGGGTTGAGAGAATTGTGAAGAACCGTTCGCGCAGCGATTGGCCTGAGTTGCGGTTTGAGAAGTGCTTGGATGCTGTTACGCTTGCAGTTACTGGTAATTAAGGAGGATGGCGGCCGGGAACACCAGCTCCATTCATTCGCTTTAATGAGAGTCCTGGTCAGTTTAACGTTGGGCCGGAGTGAGAGAATGTATCATCTCGCTTGTACATTCGCTCTACATGAATATTGCTGTCTTCTCGCATGCCGAACTCTTTCCCGTGCCATTCAAGCACAGTCAACATGCAGTGAACCAACATCGACCATCGGTTTGGGGTACGTAGGGTTAGGTCTACATTGATTTTCAACGGAATATCTCGCAATTGTGGCACCTTTTCTTGACGTTCAGTTTCTATACATAGCATGTTGAAGCCTGGCAGAGATTCTCACCCTACATGGCAGCTCACTGATTACTCCCATGGACGTTACCCGACGCACCCACCCCCTTTGAACAACAACATCACCACGGAAGCCTCGAACAACACACAAGAGATAGACAAAGTTTCCGATAACTCAAGATATATAAGAAAACAATTGATGAACGTTCAAGTCCCTGACGCAACAAATCGCACCATTTTTGTCTCCAGAACAAAAACACAAGGGTATCACTTCTTGCCGCAGGTATCAGATCCAAAGGGGAAAAAGAAAAAGGGAAAAGATTTTGTCCAGTATCGCTCAATTCGCTCGCTCGCTCGCGTTCAAAAAGATCAAGGAAAATACAAAGAATGGATGGATGCATGCATGAACGCAACAACCTCAATATCTGCGTCGTAAATCCGATAGAACACGTAGAAAAATGTCGATAAAAGCAGGGAAGTCCTTGAAAGAGACCGTATCCAGAAATCCTTTGCAGTGATCGTGGAAGTCGCGATAGTCGGAAGAACAGGTGTGTTTTCCTGGACTACTGGGGCTGTCCGTCCTAGAAGACGAACTGCATCTCTGTGTCGCCCTGACCAACAGAGGACATGTCGAATTGCACACCGTCCATGTCTTGGCTAGCAAAAATGTTGTCCCAGGAGACATCGTTGTCGACGTTCCACTCGAAGGGGTCCACAGTCTTCTCGTTGTCTTTATTCAACGTTGCGGCCTGCTGGTCTTGGTCCGCCGCGCTTTGCTCGATTGGCTTCGACTCACCGGTACCAAGACCCAAGCCACTGACAGCAGCATTGAGCATTTCCGGCACCGCAACGTCGCCGTTGCCGAAAGCGTCCCATTCGAAGTTGATACGCAGGTTGTCGCTGCCACTGACATCTGAGTTCAGACTTGCGCTTGAGCTCTTGGGGGTAGTTTCGGGGGAGCTGGGGACGCCGGCTGCATCATCCGGACGAAGACCCCAGTCAGTCACAAGAGCACCGGTAGAACCATCTAAGTTGAAAGGCTCGAACGACGAAACACCAGCAGCAACAGTGGAACTGATTTCGGCCCAGAGTTGATCCTCAGTGAGAGACTGTGGGGCCCCGGCTTCACTGTCGGCAACAACGAGAGGCTGGTAGCCGATCTTGTTTGCTATCGTGTGATGAAGCGCTGTCGGACCGTCGGAATTGACCGCGCTTTCTTTGCCAGCAGGTTTTACAGTAAGTTTGTTGCCTGACCCGGGTGTGGCAAATGCTGTAGCTTGGCCCGCAGGCGTGCGCACTTCTTGCTTGATAGCAGGAGTCAGTGATGATTCACGCTTCATGGCACTAGCCTTGGTAGGCAGGAGTCTGGCTCCAGGTTTGCCCTTGTCTGCGAGTTTGCCAGGCAAGGGGTTGCCGTCAAGATCCACCCCCAGAGTTTCCGCAGCGCTGTCCAACAGGAATTGCAGGGGGTTCTCAATCTCGGCGTGTATGGAATCGAAGTGGCGCTTGAGTTCATCCTCGGTCTCAAAGCCTGTGATTGAGGCTTCGCACGAAGCATCTCTGGTGCACTTCCAGCGTTTCTTGTCTCTTTCCTCAGCTTCGGCTCTAGCCTGCACCTGTGCCTTACGCAGCTGCTCGGGGCTGTTTGCCTTGACACCACCAATTCCAGGACTGGCGCCAGATGGAGTGCCTGTCTGTCCAGCTGGAGTTGCATCGGCACTCTCTGGTTGTCCTGTGCGGCGCCTTTTGTTGGGCGGGATCTTGAGGTTTTCTGGTGTAAGGGTGACAGCATTATCATACTTGGGAATGCCATGTGGGCTAGAGACACCCACGCCCCAATCGAAGGATTTGTTGTCCGTCGGCGCTGGTGGAGGCCTTGAAGAGCTGGATGCCTTGCGGCCGTGCTTGGATCCGGACTTTTCCATCGTAGGAGCTTGATCGGCCGGCACCTTTGCAGTCGCCTGCTGTTGTTGCTGTTGCTGCTGCGCTTGGCCTTGCTGTTGCGCCTGCTGAGCAAGCTGCTGATTAAGCTGCCCACGAGCTTTGGCTTGGTTCATGTCGCGAAGGAACTCGCCGACGAGCCTCTGCGCATAAATAGCGCTGTTCAAGTTGATCGACAGATAACCTTTAATGCTATCGGTCGAAGCGTCCCAGTTGTGGTACACCGTGATTTTAGCCCTCATAAGTTGTTTGATTCGATCCTCGGTGAATTCCGGTAAGCGCAGCGCAGTGGAAAAGATCTTATCAATCTGTGAATACGTCTTGTAAATTTTCCTGAGGATTCCCGTGACCTGTTCCACTGCCTGAGGGTCTTGCTGGACTTGAGGACCCTTCGGGTGATTGACCTCTTGATACAGACGCTTGAACGTAGCATCGATATCAGAAGTAGTTTGACTCTTGTTCTCGTTCTGCTGTGGTGCCATGGGAGCTTGCGAAGCCGTTGGCGCTCCACCTTGCATGGGCTGAGCCCCGGCGTTAGCTTGCCGAAGGCTGTCATATCTCTTCTTCAGCTGCTCGCGCTGTGTGGGATTGAGATTTTTAAGCTGCTCAGGTGTGAGGTTTGGAAGTTTCATATCCGCAATGGACCCGGACGGGCGCATCTTGTTCGCCTGTAGCTGTTGCTGAGCGTTTGGGTTTGGTATCTCCATAACATCGTCGTTAGCTGAGGCGGGTGGCTGGGCACGCTTCTGCCCTGCTTGCTGCTGAACCAAAGTTGCCTCATTCACAGCCTGCCCTGGCGTACGATTCGCCCTCGCTTGTTGATTACCAGCAACAGCATTCTGTGATAGCTGGTTATGCATCTGAGCTTGCTTCAGGGCGTTGTTCTGGTCGACAAAGGTCTTCCTTCGGGTTGTTATGATGATGTTTCTTATTTGATCATCGGTCATTGCATGAGAACCATTTATTCTCTGACGGAACATCGCAATGTCTCCAGGGCCTACAGGGGTGTCGGGAGGCATGCGAAGCGGGCCTTGATTGGGACCCATTTGGGGGACATTGATGCCTTGTTGCGTTTGAGGCGTGGGCTGCATCATTTGTGCCGTAGGTGCGCCAACGTGGCCGCCATTTTGCATGCCTGCATTTCCATTGTTGACCATGTGACTCGCATTCTGAGCTTGTGCTTGCGCTTGAGCCTGCGCATGTGCCTGTTGTTGCTGCGCTTGCTGGTTCTGACGTTGCATGATGACCCACTTTACACCGGCTTGGAATTCTTCAGGGTGGTCGTTGAACCATTTGCCAATCATCTGGTTGAATCTCTGTAGAGTGCCCGGTTGTAAACCGTTTGCGTGAGCGTCGATATGCATCTTGAGCTGTCCCCAGCTTCGCACGTTAGGAGGTACCACAATGCCAAGCTGCTGTAGTGCAGCCTGGGGGAACGGACGCGAGAGCATTGCTTGGTGTTTCAAAGCAGGTGGCAAATGATCCATAGCAGTGCCAGGCGTCTGTTGCCCGGGTGTACGTTGTGGTTGCTGTTGATGCTGTTGCTGCTGCGCTTGTTGTTGTTGTTGTTGTTGTTGCTGCTGCTGCTGGGCCGCTTGTTGCTGCTGCTGGAGCTGTTGCTGTTGCATCCGTGCTTGCATTTGCGCAGGATCCATGCCTTGGGGAACCTGTGGCTGACCTTGCGATAACATCGCCTGTTGCATGTTCATATCCGGCATCCCATTTGGCATGCCGTTCATACCAGGCTGGTTGACGCCTTGTGGACCACCCATCTGCATGGCATTTTGGTTTCGTCGCTGCTGTGTTGCCGCCCACTGTTTGATGAAATTGGGAACGTCTGTCTGTGCTGTAGCTCGCAATTTTTCGATGATTGGCGCAGGCATGGTGCGGATAATGTTCTGGGCCTGTGGCACCTGGAACACAGGGTGAGGTGGTAGGCTGGCAAGCAGTGCTTGCATGTTGACGCCAGTATTATTGCGGTTCACCATGCTTTGGTGATGCTGCAACAAGGCGTTGGCGCCGTTACCAGATGCTTGACCTTGCTGCTGCTGCTGCATATTGGGTGCTCTGTTGGGTTGCTGAGGAGTGTTTGGTGTTTGGCTACCTGGAGGCTGAATTGGCCTGTTGAGCATAGTCATTGCAGGACTTCCACCCGCAGCGCCGTTGAGCGCATTCTGAGCGCCCATGTTCTGTCCGTGTAGCTGTGCTTGCGAAAGTGCTTGGGCTCTTGCTACATTGTTGGCATTGTTGCGCATCTGCTCCTGACGTTGCTTTTCCCTCTGCATCACTAGCATCTGCATCTGCTCTCGGGACATGTTGGGTGGCATTTGAGCACCACCTTGGCCGTTGCCATTTGCAAGCATGGCAGGGTTGATGCCGCCCGGTGGTCCGGTTTGTGCATGCATTTGGCCGTTGAACATGTTGTTGGGATTATTGCTGGCAGGGACAACCTCGTTCCCAGACTCTTGCAGTTTAAGTGCATTAGCCTGCTGACCCATGATAGCCGTGAAGTCGAAATTGTTACCCTGCTGAGATGCGCTTTGTGTCATGTTTGCACCACCAGCGTTGCTCATTTGCATGTTCTGTTGCTGCTGCTGTTGCTGCTGCTGTTGTTGCGGCTGCTGCTGACCGTTACCCATTTGTCCAGAAGCCCTGCGATTCATCACGTCTTGTCTCGCTTTTTGGAAGATGAACTGGACGAGGGGATCCTTCTTAGTTGCCGAAGCTTGCTGGCGCTGCTGCTCATTCATGCTACGCATGACGCCGTTACGTAGCTGGGCCTTCTTCTCTTCCGTGAGAGAGGCTAGCATGCGTTGAGCAGTTTCCTGGATTTCCTGAGGAGTGGGTTGCTGCATCTGCGGAGTTTGTTGATTTGGAATCCCGTTCATGTGCTGCTGCGGTTGCTGTTGATGGGCATTTTGTGACATTGAGAGTTGCATGTTAGGAGCGCCAAGCGGATTCATGCCGTTGTTTTGCATGTGCTGCGCTTGCATGTTCATGTTCTGGGGTTGTTGCGCACGAGGGTTCATCTGCGCGCCAGGTGCATTCATCGCTTGGTTAGGCGTCATCTGCCCTCCGTTGCCGTTAAATCCCATGGGACCAAGATTCTGATTGCGCTTTGCCGAGATGTCGGCGAGCTTTCTCATTATGTGCTGGTTGTAGTTCTGGACATCTGGTGCCTGTGAGATCGTGCTGTGCTCGTATTGCAAGGCTGTTCTGAGACACTTTTGAAGATCCGGCTCGATGAACTTGAGCTGTGTGATTCTAGGATGGAGCATTAGTGTCATGCTTCTGCTGGCCAGAATACAGAGAGTGACCTACAATTGCATGACCCGGGTGACTCTGGCACCCAAGGGAACTGTGGCCTGCCACGAATTTTGGAACTTGGGGAGCTCGCTCTGCAAGTTTTGCATGATCTGCGCAGCGACTTGGTCGTTGAAGTTGTTCGGTTGAGGGCGTTGCATGCCGTTCACCTGGCCAGGCATGCCATTCTGCATCATGTTGACATGCGCCATCTTTTAGGATATACGGCGGCGTGCGCGCGCACTGCTGACTGCAAGCGTAATCTTGCTATGGTTCAACGGCGAAAGCCGGTGGCTCTCTGCTTGTGACTGTATCGTCGTTACGCATGCATCGGTGGGGCTCAACTGCGGGAGCGCTGGGTTGGGTTGTTGTGGTGATTTGCGGGACGTCGACGGTGGTGAGAGAGTGGGCGAGGGAGAAGTGTCGCAACAAGAGGGCCGATGAGCGCGGAGGATAGGTCCAGAGCGCGAGGGACTGGGGTATGCGTGTTGGCGTTGCACGAGAGCGGATGGCAGCAGCAGGCCCGCGGCTGCGTGAACAAGGCTGGCGTGCTCGTGCGCTTGCGAGAAGTCGGCTGGCGAGAGCGAGGCTACAGCGACGATGCTCGGCAGAGGTGGTGTCGATGTTGGAGGAGCGAGAAGAAGAAGAAGAAGGAAAGAATCAAGTAGCCGTCTAGGTAGGAAGAGGAGAAGGCGTGCAGGTGAGTGAGTAAGTGAGTGAGCGAGGTGGTTGTGGTGGTAGTGGTGGTGGTGGTGGTGATCGTCTTGAGAGAAGCGAGGCGCGCGGTAGTGAGTGAGCAGGCTGTCGATCACAGGGTCGGTCGGCCGGTCGCCTTGAGAATTGGTGGGCTGAGATGTGGAGGCGGCGTGTCGAGGCCAAGCTCGTGAGCGCGCAAGACGGGGCGGAGAGGGGGGGGGGTGAGGGGTGGCGAGAATGTGAGCTTGAGCGCAGTCGAGGGCGAGGGTGTGTGAGAGAGTGTGCGTGGTGGTGCTGGTGGCGGTGGTGGTAGTGATGGTGGTGCAGCAGCAGCAGTATGTTGGCAGCAAGAAGCCGGCGACCGATGGGCGGAGCGACGAGACAGAGTTAGAGTTCCCGCTAGCCTTCATGGGCTTTGTTTCGAGAGAACTAGTCCTGCCACGACGCTGCCTGCAAATGAGTCGAAGGCAGTTGGCGGGCAGCATCGCGCGTATCATCCGTGAGGCACGTGGACGGGACAACGGTTCTTGTCGTGTACTATTTATCTGCTGCATGGGCAGACTGTATTGAGCACCTGCAAATAGACAATGCCTGACTACTCTCATGCAAAGCGGTGACAGTCTGCCTACACAGACGCCAGACGAGAGGCGGCGGCTACAGCCACAGCCACAGCCTTAGCCTTCGCTCGGGATCCGTGCCGAAAGTAATACTGCGGACGCGGCGCGTGGCCCTTGTTGCAGAGTAGGGCAGCAACGATCGTGACTACTGCCTACTGACTACCACTCCCAAGCGCGCCCCTCACCGCACTCGCGGATGCACGTATGTGCTATGCGATCGCCGATATCCACGAAACATCTTCTCTCGATCCTTCCGTCTGCGACAAGATCATGTGAATCACGAATCATTGCCCCTGAGACAGACAGACACCGCAGCGCTGCACACTGGCACTCGCAGGACTCATCAAGCAAAGTGCTCGCAGATCCGTTTTGTCCACTCCACAATCCAACGGGGCGAACCGAGGACCGCCCACCCCTAAACCGTGCTCCAGACCCAGACCCTGCTTAGCTCATCCGTTGACATTGATCTGCACCATCCTACTCATCCTACGGCATGTGTGCTATACTAATGTCTGACGCGTGCTGCACTGTTTCATCAATCATCTCCATCTATTCACTCTTCAATCTGAAAGCCACTGTGACAATGCTCTGTCCCGTCTGCCCACCGAATGTAAAGCTCGGGTATTTGGCATCGGCGAAGAACTCCAGCCGTCCATCCGCAGGCGTAAACCATGATAGCAATTCTTCCTTCGTCCAATTGCAGCTCGTCACCACCAAGAATCCTCCAGCCGCCAGCAGAGGCTCTACCTTCTGCCGATACGTCTCACACGAGTGCTCTTCTCCCTCGGTCTGCGGCATGAGCGAAATCGCATCGAACGTTCCCTTGTCGAGCACAACATTGAACCCAACACTCGTGTCCACCCAGTCGCCAGGCTGCGCGCCGAGCAGATCCCACTCTTCAAACCGCACAGCCAGCTCTAGACCTCTCTGTTTCTCGATTTTGCGAGCCAGCGCCACGCTCGCAGGGCTGTAATCCACTCCCACCATAACTCCTTCCCATGCATCCTCACCCTCTCCATCCTCGCCCTCCCGCAGCGTGAACAACATATGTCCATTGCCTGTTCCCAAGTCCAAAAAACTGCTCGCTCCCTCGCCGGCTCGTTGTATGTATCCATCTTCTTCAAGAGTGTCCAGCAGCTTCACGACTGCCTCTTCGGCGCCATTCTCGTCGAACCAGATCGTGCCTTCGTCTTCGATCGACGCTGTGTTGTTGTCCAGTTCCCGCACATATGCGGTCTCCCAGCTGACGATGCGTGTCAGCGTGTCTCACCCGCAACGGCACAGGTCTGGACGTCTTACATACTACTCCTTCGTTCCTAGCTCACTGGGGTCGAGCAGTTTGCGCTCGGTGGTGCTGGCCATGTTGGGCTGAGATATATGTTTATCGCGATTTATGGTCTTGGTCGCGAAGCTTGCTGTGACTCGTCCTGCGTTCGTTATGTCTTCACAGATTCAGCATGCAAGTGTGGTTCTGCTGGTCTCGAAGCGCATGTTGTGAGTCCTCTGAAGATAATTTGGCCGATGGCTGCCTGAGGCACGACGTGCCTACCGTTGACAGTGCTCGATTCTCAGCTGTTACGCTATTGTTAATCCGAGAGGTCCGTAATAACATCTACAGGCCGTTGGATGATCAAATGTGCCATCCTTGTAACGTTATGGATATACAGAACATCTCGAGATACCCGAATTTTTCGTCTATCGCCCGCCACCCAGACGCCGCTGAATGGCACAAGTCGCCGCTGGCAAGACTGTATTCGTTCTGGTAGGAGTTCATTTTACATCTCACTACTCAACCATTGAACTCGGCTTTCAGCCGTCCTATGCCAGGGAAAGAGATCTCACGGCGATCTCGTAATACAGGGACAGATCCTGTTCCGAGGGCACATGTAGCTCACCAACGTCGCGCCGCTCCAACAGCAGAACGCAGTAAACCTCGACCAACGCGTCATAACCATTCACATCATATTTCGACCTTCCGTCTTCGCACTGGTATCATCAACGATGACATACCCCTCCTCTTGGCTCAATGATGAAGTAGCACAACAGACAATGCTTTTCCATTACACCCAGCCAATCCCTCGCCAGGAATTTGTCCACGTTCCAGGCCGCCGATCACTTTCTCGCAAGCTCATCAAGCTTTCTGCCTCAACGATGCCGGGAACGTGGTCAGCATGCTTTACACCTTACACGTGGTTGGCCGAATCGTCGACTTGACACACTCGCGAATCTGCGAGTCCATAGTGTTTCCGTTGACGATCTTGGTCGACATCCTCCTTGGCATGGCTGAACGGCAGTGTAGCTCGAGGCTCATAGCCATGAGGGAAGGTCGAAGCAAGGTATATGTATGTTGTGGCGTTCTGCATTTCGAACAGAAGTGTCGAATCCACCTTCTCCCTTCCTGCCTTACAGTATTGGAGCCAGAAAGCAAACATGCTTTCCCTCTTGTGTCTTCTTGTTGTTACTCCGGCAGCATTGGCTGATTGGAGCGGCAATGCTAATTATCTTCCCCCTTCCCGACGTCACCCTAGTCTCGGCATCCACATGCCCAAGGTGATCAAGCGTCAATCCTCACCTTCGTACATGGATGCTGGCCGCCTCAACTTCACCCACGGTGTAGCATCCGGCGATCCTTACTCGGACTCTGTCGTTCTATGGACTCGTGTAGCTCCGTCGATTGACAACGACGCCAGCAACACCACTGTCAGCGGTACAGTGCCGCTGTATAATCACAACACAGACGAGTACGTCGAAGCAAGCTCGAACCCAGTCTGCGTGGAGTACGTTGTCTCTGAAAATGAAGACCTGAGCGATCCGGTCACCGATGGAAAGGCGTACACTTCGAGCGATATCGATTACACAGTCAAGGTCATCGCGGACGACCTGGAGCCGTTCACTGGATACTACTATCAGTTCAGTGTATGCGACAGCGACGTGAAGAGCCCTCTGGGACGTACAAAGACAGCACCCACAGCCGACGACGATGTCACATCCCTAGGCCTTGCCGTCTTCTCCTGCTCGAACTTCCCCACCGGCTTCTTCAACGCGTACGGCAATTCAGCCAGGAAGGACGACGTCGACTTTGTCGTCCATCTCGGCGACTACATCTACGAGTACGCAACGTCCACTGCCGCCCGGCCGGTGCAGCCTGAGCGTGAGATCTTCACTCTGTACGATTACAGACGCCGTCTTGCTACTTACCGCACCGATCTTGATCTACTTCTCTCGCACCAGAAGTTCGCTTGGATTCCTGTCTGGGATGATCATGAGATCTCCAACAATGGATACCGTGATGGCTCTTCTGGCCTTAACAACACTGAGGAATCATTCGTTAAAGATGGTGGTGTGAGTGTTGATCAGCGAAAGGGTATGAGTGTTCCTGATTGATTTCAGGCAAATTTGACGCTGCGCTGACAGTCTGTACAGTATGTGCTATACCAACGATAGTATCTCGGCCGTAGTGCACCGCACCTGGATGGGCTTTCCTTCATTCTCTCCTAAGCGATTTCTGAGAACCGATCCCGATGATGCCGTGTTCCTAACTTAAGCTTCTTCAGATGAACGCTGTGCGCGCCTACTTCGAATGGATGCCTATCCGCCAAGTCGACATGGACGACAACCTCCGTATCTGGAGGAGCTTCTCACTTGGCAAACTTGTCGACCTTGTAAGTGTCTATATGTCTGCAGATAACCCGTGTCGTCTTGCAGCGAGACGCTGACGTTCTCATAGATCATGCTTGACACTCGCAACTACGACAGAAGTATCACTACCCTAAACTGGAACGAGGTATGTGAAGTCCCTTCAATTTTGCACACCGTCTCCAGCTTAGTCACTTGAACAACGACGACAAATACTTATTTTATTTCTAGGATTACATAACCGAGATCTCCAACGATGCTGGAAGAACCCTCATGGGCTCCAACCAAGAGAACTGGTTCTATCGCCAACTGAAGGCTTCCGGAGAGCGTGGCGCCACTTGGCGCCTCATCGGTAGCCAGATTGTGTTCTCCCGCATCAATGTCACCACTTGGTTTGGCACAGAAGAGAACCCTTACAACAGCGATGCCTGGGACGGCTACATGTCGAACAAGAACCGCACGCTCAAGACTCTCGTTGACCACAACATCGGCAACAACATCATGATGGCCGGTGATTCTCACCTGAACTGGGCCTCTGACCTCGTCTGGCTGGGCACCGAAGATTACCACCCATCCACAGGTGCCGGCGCACTTGGAGCCGAGTTTGCCGGCACAGCTGTCTCGTCGAACTCCCCCTTCGGCGCCAAATCTTCCATCGCTCAGGCAAACAACCAATCCTCGCTGCTCATCCGCGACAACGAAGAGCTGCAGTGGCAAGAGGGCTACTACCGTGGCTACTACGAGATGCAGATCTCGCCTGAAGCCGTGCGCGCAAGTTATTTTGGGCTGCCGAATATCCGGACTCGCAACGGGTATGAGATCAGCCTGGCCAACTTTACTGTCCTGGAGGGTGGCAATGCACTGCAGAGGCCGATCGCTGGTGGCGAGGTTGAGAACGGTGCTTTGAAGAATGGCACGGTTAGTGGAAGCAATGTGACGTTTGACACGAACAATGGAGAGTGGTTTGTGAGCGATTTCAACTTCACGGGTGTGACGCTCGGTGGCAGCGGCTAGGTGGGATTGATACATAGATCATCAGATGTAAGATTTTTAACATTAGAACGCCAATCCTTCAGCGTCACTTCAATATAGGAATGCCCTTGAACTCTCTCGTGACTCCAGCGATAGCCTCCTCCACGGGCAATCTTTCCATGCTGCTGGCTCCGAAGAAGCCGTGCAGCCCTTTGCACCTTTCGAGCACAAATCGCGCGTCTTCTGGTTTTGCGATAGGCCCGCCGTGGCATAAGACGATGACGTCCTGTCTGACCTTCTGTGCCGCGGCTTGAATCGCCTGGATGTCTTCAACACACTGCTCTAGCGATTTGCCTGTTTTTGCGCCAATCGTGCCGGAACTTGTCAATCCCACTGTGAAGTAAGTGTTAGCAAGCTGGACACAAGAGACGTGGGAGGTTGGATTTACTATGCGCCACAATGACATCCGCCCCGGCTTCTGCCATCAATTTCGCCTCTTCCGGATTGAAAACATACGGCGTCGTCACCAAGTCCATCTCGTGCGCAATCCGCACCATCTCAACCTCAGTGTCATACCCCATTCCCGTCTCCTCCAAATTCTGGCGGAAATTACCATCAATGAGGCCTACAGTAGGGAAGTTTTGCACGCCCGCAAAGCCCAAGTCTTTGAGCTGACGCAAGAAGCGTGCCATGTCTCGTCCTGGATCCGAAGCGCAGACGCCTGCGATCACGGGCGTGTGCTTGACGACTGGCAGGACGTCAGAGGCCATCTCGACGACCACGTCGTTGGCGTTTGAGTAGGGCATGAGACCGGCCAGTGAGCCTCTGCCGTTCATTCGGAAGCGGCCGCTATTGTAGATGATGATGAGCGAGATGCCGCCGGCTTCGGCGGATTTGGCTGTGAGGCCGATGCCTGTGTTATGGTTTAGCTCGTAATCTTGGTGGCAAACACGATATCTCTTTTGGAGTTGACATACCGGCACCGGCACCTACAATAGCAGTGCCAGATTCGATCTGCTTTCTGAAAGCAGCCAAAATTTCTTGGCGATCTGTAGGAGGTGCCATTTTGGTGGCGATATTGCGTAGAGAGGTGAAGTCTGTCTGATGATGATCACAAATCCGTCGGCGACTTATAGCTGTGACAAGAATTCAAATGTTTCGGACGGAATGTCGCGGTACGAAGGTGGTTCAATGATGTGGTCGACGTCAGAAGCAATTCCGTTTGTCCCTGCAGATGTGGAGGCGCCGATCGCTGTTGTTCTCCACTTTCGAACAACTGCACCACGTAATGATGTTAATCTGGTGGTCCTTGACAACTCTACCGCTACTGAGCCAGGTTTAACCCAGACCAGTACCTTCCACTGAACCTCACTTTGATTTTCAAAAATGCCTCACATCATCATCCTCGGCACATGCGACACAAAGCTCCAGGAACTCCTCTACTTACGATCTCAGATTCTCCAAGGAGATAGCAATGGAACCTCAACTCGGGTCACTCTAATAGATGCCGGACGATCACCCACAGATAGCGAGTATATCGACATCTCGCAAAAAGTGCTCACTTCGACCTATGCACCATCAGAGAAGCAAGATGTATCAGAGCTACCTCGAGGCGATGTTATCAAGTACATGATTGCTTGTTCTATCAACTGTGTACGAGGACTATATCAGTCTGGACTTGAGGACCAGGCCGGAGCCATTCATGGTATCGTCTCGGCTGGTGGAACTGGCGGTACTTCGCTTGTCTCTGCGGTCATGAGGGAGGTCTTCCCTGTCGGGTTCCCAAAGCTCATGGTCAGCACGAACGCATCTGGTGATACAGGCCCAGTTGTTGGTGAAACAGATATCACGATGATGTATTCTGTCGTTGACATCGCTGGCACCAACAGTCTTCTGAAGCGCATAATATCAAACGCTGCAGGAGCAATCACAGGCATGGCAGGAGCGTACGAGCGTTCGCTCACTGAGCAGTCACACAAAAGCGAACAGCCACGTATGACACTCGGTCTTACAATGTTTGGCGTCACTACTCCTTGTGTCGACAAAGTCCGCACTCATCTGGAGGCGAACTACCCCATCGAATGCTTCGTCTTCCACTGCACAGGTCATGGTGGCAAGGCTATGGAGAGGCTTGTCGAAGAGGGCAAGCTCGACGCAGTGCTTGATCTCACCACGACAGAGATCTGTGATGAACTGATTGGTGGCAACATGAGTGCTGGGAAACACCGTCTCGAAGCGGCGCTCAAAGCCGGCATTCCCTACATTGTTTCGGTTGGCGCAACAGATATGGTCAACTTCGGCCCAAGAGCTACTGTGCCTGAGAAGTATAGTCAAAGGCAGCTGTTCGAGCACAATCCTGTAGTGACGCTGATGCGTACGTCGGAGGAGGAAACTGCTATGGTTGCAGAATTCATCGCTGGAAAGATCAGTCGATTCGCCAAAACGCCGGACAAGGTACAAATTGTGTTGCCTAAAGGTGGCGTTTCTATGATATCCACACCAGGCGCGCCGTTCTATGATGCGAAAGCTGATGAGGCACTATTCCAATCTCTTGAGTTTAACCTCAGAGACACCGGCGTGTTTGTGGAGAGCGACCAACGAGCAATTAACGACGAAACATTTGCTGTGGATGTCGCCGAGCGCATGGCAAAATTGATGGGATTGCGAATCTAGATACACGATGCATGTTCGCGGAGGAACGTACCTCAATGAGCAGACGCTCGCGTACACTTGGTCACACAGACTACAAGAAACCTACCAATAGCCTGATGAACTTGTAGTGTATGTACTAAAGCTCATGAAGGAGCATGTGTGGGGTATCTTGTATGTCCGGGGTGATAGGTCAGTAAGATGTTGGTAGGTTTCGCTTGTGACTCCGGGCAAGCCACATCGTAAAGTCCGGAGGGGAAGGTGGCTTTGTCGTCGGTTAGTAAGCCATGCTTCTTCAGCCTTGGCTGAACGTAGCTTTCGCGCTCCGATGATTAGCTACACAATGGGCTTTCGGTCTTCTGAGTTACCGAGCTCGAACAGGCTGTTCCACAAGGCCGGAGGCATGGGTATAAAGATAAGTAGAAAGCTGGTTGGCTGATCTCCAGTTCCAATTAACCACTTCAAGAATCCAATCACCTTGACAGACAACAACAACAACAACAACAACAACAACAACAAGCAATCACATCCCAATAATGTCTTCCAAACGTCTTCTCACGATCTTCGGTGCCACTGGAAATCAAGGCGGCT
Organism: Cladosporium colombiae; assembly: GCA_026122715.1. Taxonomy (NCBI): domain Eukaryota; kingdom Fungi; phylum Ascomycota; class Dothideomycetes; order Cladosporiales; family Cladosporiaceae; genus Cladosporium; species Cladosporium colombiae. Next base: position 1,313,518 of record JAKZFA010000001.1, on the reverse strand, counting down.
CCATCATCGACCTCGTCCTTGCCCGTCCGGATCTGAGTACCAAGTATGCTCTTCGTGGCATCACACGTGACCCCACCAGCAGCAAGTCACAAAAGCTTGCATCGCTGGGCGTCGAAGTCGTGAAGGGCGACCTCGACGATGTCGACTCATTGCGAACTGCAGTCCAAGGCTCGTACGGCGTTTTCGGCGTCACAGACTTCTGGTCCATCATGTCTAAGTCCCGCGAGATTCAACAAGGCAAGAACATCCTGGTCGCGTGTCAATCAGCTGAGGTCAAGCACTTCGTCTGGAGCTCGCTGCCGAATGTGTCGAAGTTGAGCAATGGCAAGCACACCAAAGTCGAGCACTTCGACGGCAAGGCTGAGGTAGAAGAGGCCATCGAAGCAGACAAGGGCGGTATCATCGCAAGCTACTACATGCCGGCAATGTTCATCGACACCCTCAAGGGAATGATTAAGGACTACGGTGGAGGTCCAACACTCTCGCTACCTTACCCTGACGAGAACATTGCCGTCCCCCTTCTTGCCCCGCGCAGAGACACAGGCAAATATGTTATGGGACTGTTCGAGGCCGAGGACAAGGCCAACGGCGTGGCGGTTCAGGGCGTCAGTACATGGTCCACGCCAAAGAAATTGGTAACTGAGTTGGGCGAGCACGTCGGCAAGGAGGTCCACTTCAAATCAATTTCTGGTGAAACCTTCGCCTCTTTCCTGCCGGAGGCCATTCGCGAAGATCTGACCGATATGTTCCTCTGGATTGGTGAGGATTCATACTATGGAAAGGGTAGCGAGAAGAAGCAGGAAGAGAGTGACAAATTCTTGGTCAAGGATGCGGACTTGCAATCTTGGGGCGATTTTGTCAAGACCAGCGGACCATGGACTTTCTAGGGCTAGTATTATCGGAGAGGAATTGAACAATTCAATGTAATTCGTATCATGCCAGTCTCAGACTATTCCTCTCTCCGTGTATGTAAGTTTTTGAAGCTCGAAAAATGCTCGATGGAACTTCGATGTAATGTTGACAGGACCAGTAAATCATAAGAAGTCTATCAATGATAACTAGTCTGACACCATGTACTCTACAGTACACGCGAGAATCAAACATCACAAACTTGACACGATGCTAATACTCGCCTGCCGATCCGGCAATATTTCCCGTTTGCTCTCCACTAGAAGCTCGGTGTATTTGCAACCGTTGCCAATTATACATGTTGTTTCTCAAGCTTTCACTACTTCGGGTTACATCTGCAAACCTCAGAATCTGGAACCGCGCGATACCGCCACCAAAAATTCCAAATTTCTCTATGACCGTAAAATTATCTCGAATTTTACAATCCCAACACAGCGCGCAAGCATGGTTCAAAAGGGCAAAATAAGAGTCTCCCCTCGCGGGATCGAACCGCGGGCCTCAAGATAACGATTGCTCGTTGAACAGTTACAGTCTTGCGCTCTTCCAGCTGAGCTAAGGAGAGGAAGTGAAATCACCAATGAACTATGATTGGCTTGCCACATTGTTGAATATATACTTCAATTTTACATGCTCACGCGTCCATGACAAGGATTACTACTTCGCAAAATCATTCTGATCGTTCTTTGATGCAGAAATGTCAATTGTCCGGGACAGTTGCGAGAAAAGCCAGATTCTCGGCCGAAAAGCTTTCCAATCGAAATTGATTGAAAACCTCATGATTTCTGATTGGCTAGCACGCTACTGTGGTCCGCTACAGTTGACAAATTATCAATAATTGCCATTGAGAAAATGAGCGGAGAGTTTAGTGTATTCCTGGTCAGAGTGCTAATATCAGCGGCTGTAGATATATGTGAACGTGGTATAATTGGTACGAGCCATTCTGCACACCGTCGTTTGTCAAACAGTGCGGAACTCACACCAGTTGTCCAATCTGCCGGGCAGTCGTGTGATCGAGGTGAAGCGCCTACATTGTGCAAACCTATCGGTGAACCTTGACGATGAGATTGTCAGAGTAGATGTCTCGTTGGTGTATTGGCATGGAAAGGGGCAGGTGACAACTCGAGAAACTCATTGTCTCTAGATATACGTGTGTTCAAGCATCGACGTTCGCCACAAGAGCAGCAACAAATTATCTCTAGGTAACAATGAGGCGCGTCAATCCCATTGTGACACTGAATCATCGCGACTACAATAAAAGGAGGATCAAGTAGACCAACGTAGGCTTTAGACCGGCATTCGGTGTATAAAATGCATGGATAAAACAAGACGTGCCTGTAACAGTAGTGTTAGTAGGGTTAGGGTGTCAGAGTAAGAAAACGCATACATGAAAAGCCAAAGGCTTCTAAAGGTCATCCCAACGCCATCGCTCAAACGTCATGATCGATCCCGATAGTTAAAGCACATCACATAACCTCGGCGATGCTCTGCCTCTCAATGATACTCTTCTGCTTATCGTTCCTCGAAACGCGCCAGTATTGGTCCGCGTAGTCGCCGCACTGCATGGCACGCAGGAAGTCCTCGTCGTGCGTGATGACAATCAGCTGGAAGTTCTTCTGCTGGCGACGCACGCGGATGATCTCGGACAAGCTCATGGCAAGCGCACGAATGTTGTCTTGATCCAGGTTTGTGGTCGGCTCGTCCAGTGCGATCAGACCACAGTTGACTCCGAAACACTCAGCCAACGAGAGACGGATGATGATGGATGCAAGAACTCTCTGTCCAGCGGAGCAGCGTCCACGCATGTCCATCTCAGCATCAGACTTGTACATGACTACACGGTAATTGTAGCTCTTGTTAGCCTTGGCGTCCTCGCTCTCGGACTTGATGCGAATCGTATCGATGTCGGTACCTTGGTACGTCTTGCGCCAAAGCTCGTCGATGATGCGGTTGATCTCGTCCATCTTCAAGGTGTGATACTTCATGATCGCCTTGTCAAGCGCACCAATATAGCGACCAAGATCTTCGATGCATGCCTTTGTTGTTTCAACCTGAATATGCGCGAGTTTGTACTGCTTTGCAGCGTCCTTGTACTCGATCTCGTAATCGGCCAACAGTTGCTTTAGATTGTTGTCCTTGGTTTTCATCTGGCCGACGATGGTGGCTTGTTGTGAAGCAAGGTCCTGGCGCTCCAGCTGGTATCGCGCGCCCTCCCTTTCGTTGCGGACCTTGTCGGCTTCCGCATTCGTCTGCGCAAGCCTCTCGATATCAGCACGAACAGACTTGAGCGCACGGAGGTCACGGCGGTAACGCTGGTTGTCTGAGATTTGGCGTTTGGTATCATCGACGTTGCGAAGAGCATCTTCGTGCCTCTTGACCTCACGGACAATGGTCTGTTGATCCTTCTCGAGACTCTCGACCTCCGCCTTAAGGCTTTCGATCTCACGCTGAGCGCGTTTGAGCTGACCCTCGCCGCCTCGTTCAATGTATGACTGAATCTCCTGACTGGCCATCTTGAGCTGGTTCAGGCTGGCGTTGAGCTTGTTGGTCTCCGCTTGTAGCTCACGATCCTTGTCCGCACCACGACTGGAGATGTCATCGTACTTCACCTGAGCTTGCGACAACTGCGGTCCGAGGTCTTGAATCTCCTGGTCAATCGTACGGATTGCCTCGCGGTGTCCACCGCTAGCACCCTTGAACTCCTCAATCTGGCCTTCAAGAGATAGCTTCTCTTTGAGTTGGTAGTCGGCAGTGCTCAACTTGTTCTGGATGTCGCGCACCTCCAGCTCCAACGTGTTGATGAGGCTCTTGGAGCGATCCTTCTCGCTGGTGAGTTTGGCGTGCTGGGATTTTGCGGTCCTCGCTTCCTCGTTGACTTTCTTGATATCGTCCTGCACAGCTTCCAGACCACGGGAACCACCAGAAGACTTTTGCTTGGCCAAGAGTTCCTTGATCTGCGCATCAAAGGTGCTGATCTCGTTACTGTACTTGGCGATGTTCTGCACCGTGCGGGTCATAGCATCGATGTCCCGCTTCGAAGCACGGCGCTCGTCGACCTCACCATCCTGCTGCTCTAGCTGCGCATTCAGTTTCTCCCTCTTCTCCGCGAGCTTGCTCTCCTCGGCCTCCAGTGCGGGGATGTCCTTGATCGTGAGTCTTTCCCACGTGTCGAATTCGGGCCCGACAGCTCTCGCAGCCTTCAATTGCTCCTCAAACTCCTCTAGTTCCTTGGTATCAACCTCTTGGAACGCGGAGAGTCGCTTCTCGACCAAGGATCGCATGCTGTCTCTCTCCTTATCTGTCTTGAAGCCGCGCCTGCATGTGTTGCAAGCTTTGTGCTCCTTCGCAACGGTCAGACACTCTTCAAAGTACTGGCGGATGAGCTTGGCAGAGTCTGCATCCGATTTGGAAATGCTGTAGCTGCGCTCAATCTCGTTCAGCTCATCGTTGTAGTCCTTGGCTTCACAGTCGAGAGCATCTCGAATCGCTTTGGCGGCGGACTGTACGTTGGCGCGCTTGCTCTTGAGGTCAGAGCGAAGACTGTTCAGCTTGAAGTCGAGCTGCTCTAGTTCTCTTCCGGTACCGTCGCGCTGCTTCTCAGCTTCAGTCACACGACTGTGCTTTTCTTCAAGGGCATGCTGGAATGCAGCTTCGACCGTGGAAGGCTCCCATCCAGCACCGACAATGGAAGTGATCTTGTCGCCGTACGCTCCGGACATCGTTTCGAGACTCTTCTGACGCTCCTTGAGCTCCTTTTGGACAAAGTCGAGACGAGCGGACTCGCCAGCTTGACGTGTGCCTTGGACCAGCTCCACATCCAGTTTCTCCTTGCGATCGTCAAGGCTGCGGATCTGCGCATCCGCCTTGCTGATCTTATCGTCCCACTTCGAGTTCTCGAAAGCACTCTTGTAGGAGCCCAGGCGATTCTCGGTGTCTTGCAAACTGGACTCCATCGCTGCTTTGCCGCCTTCGTCGACACTGATTTGGTCCAGCTGGTGTTGCAGGCTGCTGATCTTGCGGTCGTTGGTGGTAATAGATTGTTTTGCGCTCTCTTTGCGTGAGTTCAGAGCAGACTTTTGCTCGTTCAAACGGGCGATGATCTTCTGGGCCTTCTGCAGTTCCTCAGAAGTCTCTCGGCGAGCACGCTCGAAGGCAGCGTTCTGGTCGCGCGCCATCTTAGCGATGCGATCCATGAATGCTCTCGCCTGCTCGTCAGTGACCTCGAGATCGAATCCGCGAATGTTGTGACTGCGTGCTGTCTCTTTGACCAGAGTCTCTCGGTTCTCGAGTTGGCGCTCGTAGCTTTGGTGCTGGGCCTCGTATGAGCCGGACTCACGTTCCTTCGACACCACCTTGCTGCGAGCATTGTTGATGTCCTGGGTGAGAGAAACATAGCGGCCTTTACTAGATTGTAGGTCCTCCTGGTAGCTCTCGACACGATTTTGATAGTCGTCCAACATCTTGTTGAGCTCCTCATCAGACTCTGACATCTCTGTGAGATTCAGCCGCAAAGACTGAACGCTCTCCTCCTTCGTCCGCTCCTCGATGCGCTTGCCGGTCAATTCGCCTACAACCTTGGCAGCTTCTTCGTAGAGGTCCCATGCCTTCTCGGCCTTGATGGTAACTTCACGGATCTGTTGCCCGAGCTTTTCACTTTCGGCGCGATCGATTTCGATCTCGTCAGCCAACTGTATGCTCCTCTTCTCGGACTTCTCAGCCTTGTCTTTGTCAGACTTGCTGTGTTCGTAGTCCTTCTTGAAGCCGATCAACTTTTCGTTCTGGCTTTTACGCATTTGCTTGATGTTCGTGATCGCCAGTGAATACTTCTGAGCCTCGAAGATCTTGTCGAACCTCTCCTTCAAGTCCTTGGGAGCAGCCAGAGGCCAAAGACTCTCATCCTGGTGACAGAAAACGACGCTGTCAAGAATGGCTTTGCTCGTACCGAGATACTTGGGCATGATACTGTTCAAGTCTGTCACACGGGAGCTCATCGAGCTGTTCTCACCGTTGCGCACCACACGGATGGTACCATCGAGTGCCTTTAAGCTACGCGTGTTTCTCTTCACAGTGAGCTGGAGACTCCTGGTGCAGATCATTTTGTTGTTTTCAGTGTTCCTGAAGCTGAGCTTGACTTGCGCCATAACCTCTTTGTCTTGGGCAAGATTTGGATCGTGGACAAAAGCACCGCCGACCTTGCTGTTGGGTGGCATCTCACCGGACGTGGCGAATTTGAGGCACTCGATGATGGTCGTCTTACCAGATCCATTGGTGCCGACGATGAGAGTGAGTGGCGGGGTGAAGAAGATGGTCTCAGCACGGGTGTTGTCAAACGAGCGGATGCCCAGGATGGACAACTTGTCGATGCACGACATGATGGGCAAGTCTTGTTTGTGATGCTGGCTTGGATGTGAGTGGGGACTGCTGCTCGATGTGGTGGTTTTGGGTGGCTGTTGCCCAATTCAAGGTGCAGTGGTGGATGGAACTTTGGTTTAGCGAGAAAGTGGCTGTTATGCTGACGTCCACAATCCTCCTCAGGCGACACTCAAAACATGTTTGTGGTGCCAGTGAAAGCCAGATCTGCTCCAAGAGGCGCGCGCGGAAACATGAAGTCCAAAGCACCAGCGCCAGGCAGCAAACGCGCGCCGACCGCCCGCGTGCGCACGTGACGTCTATAAACCATCGTCTGTGCGCCGACGAAACGAGGCCTGACAGTCCTGACGTATGTTGGTGGGCGCCGCGGCGGATGCAAGTCATGGGCAAGTTGATGTGGACGGAAATGCGCGATCGTCATGCGCTTTTGCGACTAGACGACTTCACTTCCTCGTCCGTGGCCGCGTCGCCATAGAATTTGACTGCGTTCCCCATACATACGTACACTGTTGCATACCATCCCCATACACCGCATTCGCTCCACCCCCTGCGCGCCCCGACACATAGAATCTCGCGTGTCCACCGCCCCTCCACACTGCCGCATCGAGATCTGTGGCGCAACCGCTCCCCAAGTCTCGCTGTCCGATCCGGATCGAACGCAGCATCGTCGATGCGCGCCGGGGTTGTTGTGGCCTGACCACCACGCTGGGACAGCACGCGCAAGACCACACCACCGCCAGGCATGTCAGTATACCAGGGTGCGCCCACAGGCAGCTCTGGGCTCGGCCAAAACCAGCTGCCCGGAACCGCATCCGACATGTCGCTTATGGACCCGTCTGCCATGATGGGAGGGCCTCTGGATCTGGACATGTCGCTGCCGATGGACCTGGATATGGACTTTACTGGTGCTGGCACAGCGCCAGCCGGTTTCGACTCGTCGGGTGTGTCTGTCGATAATGCTATAAGCTCGCGGCCGCTGGATCCTGTCCTCATGGGGGGGACCTCTGGCAACGCGAATAATGGATTTGCTGGAGGAGACGTCGAGCAGAATTTCCAACAGAATCAGCAACAATTCCAACAGGAAGATGAGAAGCCACAAATGTCAGGAGCGGGCGCAGGGCCCTTGCCGACAACACATGGCATGCAGACTACAACCCAGTCCACGTTGACAGAATTCACAAAGAGGAGGAATTGGTCGCAGCGCATTATTGAAGAGCTGAGGGACTTCTTGCACATCCTGACACCAGATGGTCGAATACTATACGTCTCGCCGTCATGCCGGAGTATAACAGGATACGAACCACAGCAAATAATTGGAAAATTCATTGGCGAGTTTGTACACCCGGACGACACTGGAATTTTCATGCGCGAATTCAACGAGAGCATAGCGAGCGGCAACGCGCTGCGCTTCTTTTACCGATTCAAGAAAGAGGATGGCAACCATATGATCTTCGAATGCCACGGACACCCACACATTAGCCCGGGAGAGCCAGAGCCGCAGTCATCATTAGCAGGTAAAACGCCCGCGCAGATACAAAATACGAAAGTCGCGGGTGTCTGCAGAGGCTTCTTCATGATGGCGAGGCCATACCCGACCAAGAACGCTGCTCTGCTGGATTCGTTCCTGGAGCACAAGATCGAAAATGAGCGCTTATTAAAGCGCATTGGCGAACTCAAGCGCGAAGAGCTCGAAGAACAAGACGAGCAAGATCGCATGTATGCCGAGCAAATTGCAGCAAGCACAGCAGGCACGACTCCATTAGATAAAGGCAGCAAGGCACAGAAAATGCACGGCGATTCAACACCCGTTGAAAGTCGCAAAGAGGCCACACCAAATTACCAAGGCATGCCACCTCCCGCCAAACCTACGATCTCCAACACAGCCCTCACCCGTCAGAACCTCAGCGACGCGCTGAGCGGGCAGAAAACAGAGGGTATCGCCGACAAGATGTCTCGCTACGAGTCCTCCGGCACACATCTCGAGTCAATCGAACTCCTGACAGGTCTGCGCTATCGCGACGGCGAGCGCAGCCACGGCATTTCCACAGGCGACACATCGCCCGCTCTGATCCGTGGCGACGCCGGCATCGCGATCCTCCTCGACCGCGATCGCGAACGCGACAGCAGCAAGAAGGACAAGAAGAAGCTCAAAGTCGCCGACGAGTACGTGTGCTCTGACTGCGGCACGCTGGACTCTCCCGAGTGGCGCAAAGGCCCCAAGGGGCCGAAGACGCTATGTAATGCTTGCGGCCTGCGGTGGGCGAAGAAGGAGAAGAAGCGTACAGGCATTGACGACGGTAAAGACAATAGTCCAATGGGCTCGCATGGCGGGCTCCTACCGCCCGGGCTATCAAAGGGTAATTCGGCCGGAAGTGACTGAGAGTCAGTGCAACACTTTTGCTTTACGCACGTACAGAAACCTCTCGAGGTTCATGCTCGCTGGCGCGAGCTGTTAATGCTCCACGATATCCTGTGCGGCGTTCACAGTGCAACATGGCTTGCTGTGTCAAGCGTCGCTATTTGACTGCTCAGAGTTTGTGCATAAAGTCACGCGTTATTTTTATTTCTGTTTTCAGCGAGTCGGGAAGCGTGAACGAGCCTATACCCCAACGACAGGTTCGTCACTGGTAAATGGGACACGAGACAATTCATAGACATGTATTGAGAAAGCTCTGAAGAAATTTGGTGGATGCTGTGAACGTGACATTTTTCGATACGCGCCACATCCTCATAATACTCATCGTACAAAACAGTGGCGCCATTTCTCGGCGCCCTAGTCTAATTTCCTGAAGCCCAGCGCCATTAAACAAATATTGCGCATCCACTAGTACCTGTCGCCACTCCTGAAGAAGCTCTTCTTAAACCCTTCGGCGACTTCGCTTCCGCCTCCGCCATATTGTGAGCCTCTCATACTCGCTCCCAACCTGCTGCCCGCCACGCCGGCATCCACCTGTGCGGACTCGACGCGTTTGCTGAGGTCAGCAGCGCCAGAATCGATGACTTGCAACTGCGCCAGGTGGGAGTTGAGCACACGCACAATCTGGCTCAGAGGATCTTCGCCCGCATCCTTCGCGGCCTTGCCACTAGCAGCGGACGAGGAGGAAAGCTTGGCGGAAGCATCGTTGATGCCTTCGATCATTGCACTAAGGCTCTGGTTCATCTCCATCAAACGGTCTGAACAGGCCTCTGCGGCCTTGTAAGTGGTTTCCCTCTCGCGGTCGACTCCGCCAGTATCGCTGAGGCCAGCTTGCTCCAACAGACCATCGACATCGGCTTCGTACTTGTCAAGACGAGCCTCGAGCTCACGCTGACCTTGCTCCACTGTCGAAAGCTGACGCTCGACCTCAGCAACGTCGCGCTCAGCTTGGAAGCAGCGGGAATAGAGCTTAGAGATGGAAGTGCTGTTGGTTGTGAGTTCGCGATCCCAAGTTCCGACCTGAGTCGCGAGCTTGGCGAAGCGTGTCTGATGTGTGGCGAGTGAGGTAGACCATGATGTGAGAATCTCGTCAAGAGACTTGCCTGCAAGTCGTGAGGCAGGCTGTGCCAACTGTGTGGGTTGTGAGGTTTGCTGGCTTGCGGGCTGCTGGGTTGTGGTGCTACCAAACAGAGAGGCTCCAGCAGCAGGAGTAGCAGCGGGCTTGTCGGTGGAAGGTGTTTCAGCAGGTTTGGCGGCGCTCGTGGCTCCGCCTCCAAAGAGGCCTGAACCTGTGGTCGCGGCAGGGGTGGCTGTGCTTGTGGCAGGCTGAGACGAAGCAGAGGGGGTAGCGCCAGCGCCTCCGAATAGGTTTGATGTGGTACCAGGGGCGGAGCTCGTCGGAGTTGCCTCTGGCTTTTTGCCAAATGCACCCCCAAACAAACCGCCAGATTTCGGAGCCTCCGCAGGCTTTTCTGTGGTCGGTTGCGCAGTCTCGGCTTTCTTCTCGCCGAAGAGTGACTTCGAGCTGTCACCAGTAGCTGGGGCGCTGCCAATACCGAACGATGTTGCTGGCTTGGCTTGTGCGTCTCCGCCAGTGGAGGGTGTCTTGTTCTCGTCGGCCTTGGGTTGTTGTCCGAAGAGACTGTTGGCTGGCTTCGCAGCTGCAGCGGCTCCACCAAACAGATTGCTAGCGGGAGGGTTGCCAGCAGGCGTGAATGTCAATGGTGCTGCAGTCTTGTTACCCTGTGGTGTGGTGCTGTTTGTATCCTTTGAGCCCAATCCCTGGAAGAGGCTTCCGCCTGGAGCGGCACCAGGAGTAGTTGCGCCATTGCTGGCTCCTCCAAACAAGCCACCCGTTGGTGTCTTGCTCTGTTGGCCGACCGCGCCGCTCGCTGGGGCTTGTGCGCCGCCGAACAAGGTGCTACCTCCTGTGCTGGGAGCGGCAGCCTGTGGCTTGTTTCCAAACAGGCCGCTGCCGCCAGATGCTGGTGCATTTCCACCAAACAGGCCACCTGAAGCAGGAGCTGCACCGGAGGATTGTGGTGTGCTAGCGGCAGCGCCGCCGAAGAGTGAGCCCCCGGCCGCTGGTGCTGCAGCTTGTGCAGGTTTGGGCTCTTCTTTCTTCTGTCCGAAACTGAAGCCACCGCTCAATGGAGTGCTGCTTCCGCTCTGTGTAGTCGCGCCGCCCCCGAAGAGACCACCTCCAGTCTTCTGCTCTCCTCCATTGGCAGCAGGCGCCTTTGCGCCAAAGAGGCCGCCGCTCGAGGGTTGTGGTGTTGTTGAGGCGCCTCCAAACAAGCTCTTCTGCTCGCCGCCAGTCGAGGATGCGGGCTTTGCGCCGAACAGTCCTCCTCCGCTCGATGGTTGAGGTGTCGTCGTTCCACTGCCACTGGCCGCAGCACCACCGAATAGACTGCCGCCGGTCGCGGGAGTTGTGCTGGCACCGCCAAAGAGTCCGCCGCCGGAGGTAGGTGTGGCTGCGCCGCCAAAAAGCGGCTTGCTCTGCTGTTGAGTGTTATTGGCGCCTGCATTCCCAAAGAGCGAGCCACCAGCAGCGCCGCCCGAGTTGGGCGTGCTGGATCCTCCGAAGTTGAAAGCCATGTTGGTGGTACGTTATGCTCTTTGCTGTGTTTGCGGTCGGGTGCTGGATGCGAGCAGTGAAGTGTGGTGCAAGAACTCCAGCTGGAGAAAGACGTGGGATAGCCGGTGGAGACTCAATGGGTCGCAGGATGTGTCCCGTGACCAGGAGTGGATGGGTGAGGGTGTGTTGGTGCTGGGCGTGTTCAAGCGCCGCAAAGTTGATGGATCTTGGATGGCAGTCGCGAAGCTCAAAACGCGGAACAGGAAGGCGCGCTTGAGCTCCTGCGAGTGCCTGAGGCCGTCCGTGAGTGAAGTGTCGCCGTCGCAGGTGGGTGGGGCTGGGGCTTGTTCGTGACGGCGATTGACTGGACTGCTGCTGGGCTGTGCCGCTGCTTGAACAGCGACGAGGGAGTCTAGATTGTCTGCACCGCCACGCCTCCCTCAGTAGTACATATATCCTTGCTCTCTATTCACCCCCGTCCTCGATTTATACACACCACTCCATTGCTCTGCCATCCGGCCACACCGTACCCACATCCCTACCATGGCCGACCTCCAACCACCCAAGCAGGCTCCCGAGGATCCTGGTGCGCATGAGCTCGATGGTACTGAATCCCCTTCGATTGCAAGTCCGACGTTTAGGGCCGTCTCACTAACACCCTACAGAATCTTCAGACGACCATTTCTCCTCAGCATCCGAGGGCGACGCCGTCCGACCAGTAAGCTCGAGCTCGAACCCTATCATGCGCGTGGAGCGCGTCGACGACCGACCTGCCCATGGCGAGGTCCCTGGCACCGACGCTTACAACAAGCGACTCCTGGATGCTGTACCAGACGAGGTTGAAGTTGTGCCTGATGGACAGCGCTCAAGATCCAACACCACCAGGAGCCGCGCCGCCAGCAACTTGAGCACCCACAGCGGCACCAGCAGCCCGATTCCTCGTACTGTAGTGGAGAGGGTTGACGACAAGCCGGCACATGGAGAGGTCGAGGGCACAGCTGCAAGAGAAATGCGGCTAGCAGACGCCGAGCCTGACGAGATCAAGCTGGTGTCGCCGAGCGAGGGTAGGTGAGTTGGTTGGCCCATATCCGACAAGGCGTGCACTGACACAAGCGCCACAGAGACGAGAGCAACTCAGAAGGCCATCCCGTAAACGAGGAAGACCAACAAACATGGTTTCGCAACATGTGGGAAGGCAAAGAAGAGCAGGTGGCTCAACCTGAACCAGCAGAAATGGAGCAAGAAGCAGAGGCAGAACCAGCAACAGCTGCCGAAGAGAACGACTTCAACGATAACGACGACGATTTTGGCGACGATTTTGACGATTTTGCAGAAGGAGAGGAGGCGGACGATGACTTCGGCGATTTCGACGATGTCGACGAGACACCAATGGCGCCTGAGCCTCAAACTCAGGTACAGACGCAGCAGCCTGATTTCTTAGCCGGTCTTGTAAGTAGCGTACAAAGCGATCTCCATTGCCAGCAATTGTTCCCATCAGGGCTGACCAGTGCTTTCTAGCCGTCGTTGAACTTCGCAACATCCGCAGATATTGACTCTTCAATGGAGCCATATTTAGACTTGATATTCCCCGACTCAAAATCCACACCGACGCAACCAGCACCCTCGGACATCACAGGAACCGCTTTCCTGTCCGATCGATCACTTTCATTATGGCAACAACTTCTTCAGCCACCTCCAATGGCTCCGCCAAACTGGACCAGAAGCCGAATTCGCCGCCTCTTTCTCGTCTCACTCGGCGTGCCTGTGGACCTTGATGAGATATTGCCGCCTTCTAAACAGAAACGCCTTGTCCTTCCCAACATCAATCTTTCTTCGACAGCCTCGCCACGCCACAGTACCGCCATTGATCGCCTCAAACAAGGCTCGGCAAACAACAGTAGCACGTCACTGGATTCAAAAGGTGCTGCGAAGACGAAGCAAAAGCGGCACACTCTGCTAAAAGGCCCTCCTCCACCACCGGACTTCGATCTCAATGCCGCAGCGCTGTTATGCTCAACAACATATGAGGCATTGGCGAACATGCTCGACGAGGAGCTACGAGCGCATTTGGTCACCCTGGACGAGATCAACGGACGAGCGAGTGGAGTGTTGGAGTACTGGCTGATGCGACGAGATGAGGGTGTCAAGGAGAAAGAAGCGCTTGAGGGCGTGATAGAGAATCTTGTGGGCTTCGTCAAAGGACGCAGGGGAGGTTGATACGGTAGAACACGTTGCGGCCATGAAGTGGCAATTGATAACTGTAATGATGTACCAGCACTACTCGTTTTGTGCTACGTTCCCCCACGTCATCCGTCGGCATTGCAGGTGTATTACTTGATTGGCTGATAGATGATCAACCCGAATATCCATGCGTAATCCTATCAATCGGCCATACGGAAGTGCCGGGCATGTTGCCGACGATACATGTGGCTTGATTACCTCGAGCTCAAAGCTGCTACTCGGGGCTGGTTGTGCCGAACATCAATGCGGAGAAGTCACGACAGCTCAGCCATGGGTGATGCGATCAGGGCTTATCAAGAAAGAATCCCACGCGCTTCACCTAGTCTCATGGGTCGGTGATCTGTATATTAATTTCACGCTTGTTAGATTTTAATTCTCGGAAGTCAAACATACACGGCCATGTCGCTCGCCGCGACCCCAGGCCGCATTCTGCGCCGACAGCTCCCGCGCAATGGCGCTGCCGTGCAGCAATTGAGCGCTCGACGATGCTATGCTGCCGACGCTAAGAAGGAAGAGAAGGAATCGTTCAAGGGCCAGCTGTATCAAAGTACGGCGGAGAGGCTGCAAAGAGACAAGGCGGAGCAGGCACGCTTCGCGGGACACAGAGAGGCGCAAAAGGCGCGAAGCAGTCCACCATGGCTGGTGCCGCTTGGTATGTTGGTACAATTGAAGAGAGGGTATGTGAGGAACAGTTCAAGCTAACATGATACAGTCCTGACCGTCGGCGCAATTGGAGGTTACTTCTTCGGCAAGCAGGTGCCCAGCAATCCCGACACAGCTTCGACCAAACCTTTGTCACAGACGGAGGAGCCTAAGCACGATGTCTCGCCAGCAACACTACAGGCAGCATGGACGGAATTCAAGAACATTGTGGGCGAGGAGAACGTGTCGACACAGCAGGCAGAGCTCAAGTCGCATTCGGGAAGCGAATGGAGCACCTACGCGAGTCTGCCGGGTGACGTGCCTTTCGCCATTCTCAAGCCTGGAAGCACAGAGGACGTTAGTGAGATCATGAAGATCTGCCACAGGAGAAAGATTCCGGTCACAGCATACTCGGGCGGCACTTCGCTGGAAGGCCACTTTGCGGCGACGCGCGGTGGCATTTGCATCGACTTCAGCCGAATGGACAAAGTACTCGCACTGCACAAGGATGATCTGGATGTTGTCGTTCAGCCCGCCGTCGGTTGGGAAGAACTTAATGAGGATCTGGCGAAGGACGGCCTCTTCTTCCCTCCTGACCCTGGCCCCGGCGCTATGATCGGAGGCATGATCGGAACTGGATGCAGCGGCACAAACGCCTACCGCTATGGCACAATGAAGGACTGGGTGCTCAGTCTTACGGTTGTGCTGGCTGATGGCACCATCATCAAGACCAAGCAGCGCCCTCGCAAGTCTTCTGCCGGCTACGATCTGACCCGTACATTCATTGGCAGTGAAGGCACCCTTGGTCTTGTCACCGAAGCATGCCTCAAGGTTACTCCCAAACCCGCCACTACCTCTGTCGCTGTCAGCACTTTCCCTACGATCCGCGATGCTGCCGACTGTGTGTTCAGCGTTGTCGGTGCCAGTGTGCCTGTCGCTGCTGTCGAGATCCTCGACGACGTGCAAATGAAGTGCATTAACGACGCCGGCTCTACCTCCCGCTCATGGCAAGAATCTCCCACCCTCTTCTTCAAGTTCGCCGGTACTCCCTCTGCAGTCAAGGAACACGTCGCAATCGTCCAGAAGCTCGCCAAGCAAGCCAAGTCCAACTCTTTCGAGTTCGCTCGCTCTGCGGAAGAGGCTAACGAGCTATGGCAGGCCCGCAAGGAGGCTCTGTGGTCCGTTATGGCGAAGAAGCAAAGCTCTGATGACAGCGTTTGGACCACCGACGTTGCTGTCCCCATGAGCCGCCTGCCCGAGATCATCGACGAAACCAAGCGCGACATTGCCCGCAGTGGTCTGACTGGCAGCATCGTCGGCCACGTCGGTGACGGCAACTTCCACTCCATCATCCTCTACAACAAGTCTCAGCACGGTGTTGCAGACGAGCTGGTGCACCGCATGGTCAAGCGTGCGATTGAAATGGAGGGCACAGCGACTGGAGAGCACGGTGTCGGCCTCGTCAAGCGTGACTACTTGCCGCACGAAGTTGGTCAAACGACTGTTGATTTGATGAGAAAGGTAAGTTTCTCGCTGATATACACTTTGAAGAGACGATCGCTGACAATAATTGCAACAACAGATGAAACAAGCTTTCGACCCATTGTGCTTGCTCAACTGCGACAAGATTGTGCGCATGGCCAAGCCGGCTCCAGGCGAGATTCAAGAGTGGTAGGTATCTCAATGTATCCGATCATCTTCAAGCCAAAATAAGATGTACGTGCTTCTGCGCATATGTTTATATCTATTCATCCTAAGATGTTGACGCCAAAGTGGAGACCGTCGTTGTTGCGTGGCCCTCGAGATCCGGATGGTAAGTCTCGTCAATCAGTCATATTGAAACTCTTCACACCAATTGCCAGGAGGATGAAATTGCTGCCCTCTATTCATGTCAGCTCCGACATACATCCAGATATCTTGAAGACTTACGGCTTTCTTGCAGTGAATGTATGGAGATTCACATAAATGCGATTCGCTGGTTGAGCAATGTATTGCTCACACTGCGCCGTGAGCTCTCTGACTGCTTCCGGCGTCATGCCCAACCACCTCGTCAGCAGCTCCAGGCTGAGGCCTTCGAAGAAGCCATCAGTGTCTGCATCAGGACTTCGCCACGCAAGTAGCATCCGCTCGCCGATCAAACGTTGGCATCTGTCCAACGACCACATGCACAGTGGCAGAGTGTGCGTGCGGTGGATTCGATCCGTGAAGCCGGTGCTAACGAGCAGGCCGTCGATCTTGGTTGGGTCTGGGTTCAGGGGTATGCCGCGCTTCCAAGATGCTACGGCAAGCAATTCCTGGAGCTTAGCAACAGGACTGCTGCTTTGTATCGGATTTGTGTTTGCGGTTTGGAAGGTCCTACGATGTTTCAGTCGAGGTCAGGCAGCGATCAGGCTCAGCTAACAGTCTGCGGCATCATTGGAAAGAAGCCTATGCGCGCGAGGAATAAAGTAGGACGTACTGCATGCCAAATCAGCATCCTGTCAGACGAAAATCACACTAGACATGTTATATCGTACCCAATCGATGAAAGTCATCTCGATGTGTCCAGTGGCCGGCACCGCCAAACTAGAGCATGCATCATCAGCTCTTATTGACAGATCTACAGGCTGATATGGAACACAGACTCAAAGACTTTGCTGAGCAATGCTCGCTCATCCGTTACAGCACCGTTGAGATGCGCCCTATAGTGATGAGGTCAGTATCACGGCTTAGTCCTCCGTTGAAGAGCAAGTTCTACAGTGAATCTTCATGAAGCTTGTTTGCAGGATGAAAGTGAGACGTACTGCTAACAATGTTAGTAAACTTCCAAGAAAAAGCGTTATATTGTCCCAGATACTGTACCATGCGGATGTAATCGAAACTATTGACACCAAGCGACGACAAATCTTCGTCAAAGTCCAGTGCCAGATTGTTGTTGCCCAGCGTCGGCACCCGAAAAACCACATTCGGTGGTGGCATTCTTGCGGCAAGTCAGAGGCTACGTCAAATTTAACGACCTTAGGACAAACTTACCGATCCTGGCATTCCACGAGATCGACGCCGACGACTGTAGCGCTTGGAAACGCTCTCGCAACATCGCATACCCAGGAGCCATTACCACACCCTAAGTCCAGGACTCTATTCGGATATTGAACGCCCGTCAAGGGCACCATGGTGAGATGCTCTAGCGAGAGGTTGCCCTCTGGCAACCCGTCCCTACTATAGAGGCAATACTGGTAGATGGCACCATTTAGAACATTTTCGCAGTCTCTTGCAATAATGTCACAGGGAAATGGATATTTGTCTGGACGCCAGGCGTGGTAGTATTGGTTGTTTCTTCCAATGGCCAAGAATCGAGTGTCGAACTCTTGGACCAAGACAGGCTGAGAATTGAGCACGAGGGATAGGTAAGAGCTAATGATTAATCAGCTGGGTATCTATGCGCGGCAGGATGACATGATGTGTACAGACCCGTTCGAAGCCATTGCGAATGTTTCTGTTCTGAATTTCCTGCGATCGATGCCTTGGTGAGGTATACCACCAATGAACGCCTTTGAATGTTTCGATATCGAAATTGCGAAATCGCAATCCAGCGAAGAGGGACTGATCGGGCACTTATAGAAAACTTAACAACTTCACAAACGACGATGCAGCATTCAAGTATGATGGAAGTCGACTCTGGAGTCAAGCCTATCACGGCACGCTCCGTAAATGTGATGTCGCAACAGCAGCTGCAGATCACAACAAGGATTTCTGAGCAGGATAGTAAGATTTCTCGCTACAGACCGAGATCTGTATGCGGAATCCTGCTTGGGGCCGTTCTTCGATCTCCTTCGATCAAGCGTGCAGAACACGGCCGCTGGCGGGACCACATTGCACAACTGCCAGCAGTGCCTCACTAACAGACAGCAGGTGGGCCGCTCCGTCCGAGCAGATACGCTTGTCATTCGACGGACATTGGCATCCCCATCATGACTAGATCATTCATCGAATCAATGGTCGAGCGGAACGCGTACCGCAGCATACGTTCCGGGGATCTCGACAGGCTGCACCCCAGCTACTCAGCATTGGGGCGAGCGCTCCCCGGCTCCCGTACGCCAACCCAAGCTTTGTCGGGTCGCCGGATTGACAGAATCCTGCTGTGCCTCTGCTTACAAATGTCGACGACGTCGTACAACGATGGCTTGCCGCTTTAGCGATATCCGGACAAGTGTGTAGCAGGCATAAGATCAAGTCGAAGCCACAAATACCGTCCTATCGTTGCAGAAACTGTAATCACTCCACCGCGTCGTGCAGGGATAGTCCGATACCGACAGTATGGAACCTCTGATCATTGGGCGGGGAATAGCAATGAAGCAGGTGCACCTGCTGTTTTCATGACTCGGACCCTGCTAGCGAGTTATCGTAGCAGATCCAGGCCCAGACGGTCGGTACAGCCTATGCACATTTTGTGCTTTGGCACATAAGGCGGTGGCTTCTTTGCTCCACAAATCAAGGGATTGATAGAGACATACGAGCGATAGATTCGTCTTCTCTGTCTTCCATCATGTTTGCATGGTTCTAGAATTGGATTCGCAGTACGAAGCCTAGCTCACTCGTGAACAGACAAACGAGCACCTCAGACACTCCACTTCTTCGATCGTGCCGTGACAACCTGCCGACCAAGCACAATTCGTAAAAGTGTGCGCTTATCCTCTGCCCTCGATTGGCGGTCCCAACCTGTCGGGTCCGGGCCTAGCAACGACGGGAGAAAATCTGATCAGTCTCCTCGCATACTCTGACCGCAAATTCGGATTTGACACTGAACAGCCCGCACCTTTCGTCTGAGCTGTCATTCAGGAACATGTATGCAGGTGGAGATCCGTGCCGTATGCCCGTCAGCTGCACGCTATTCCCTTTCGTGCAGTGGTGACCCTTGAAAAGGCTGAGCGCCATGCTTCATTCGGGTCTATTCACAGGAATGTCACTTGTGATTGTTGGATTGCCCAAGAAGGGGCAGTGCCAGCAGTGAGTCCTTGTTTTGGGAAAGAGGAAACGTCCACCGGATCATTCGTGTGGTAAGTTGGGCATTCTACAGCGCTCGTGCGGTTGCGGCTCGCTTATGTAGCCTGCCACCACGATCTGCATGCCGAGTCATGTTCTGTTGGAAACCGGGTCGCTGGATCAATTCATGTGACCTCTCGGACTCGATGATTTAAAGTGAACCGTTGTGATGGATTTCTATGACTTGTCCACAGACAGGATTTTCAGGAAAGTTGGTGTTGGGAAGTGTTGATTTCAGGCGACATAACACTCTGCAAATGCGAAGTGGGTATTCCTTTGTTTCTGTTGCATGAAAGAATCATCCGCCCGGATCGATTTGGATCCCGACAACCAAGAGCATTGCTCTGCCTGGCACGCCACCGCAAGCCCTCCAAAGTAACCGCTTTCAGAAAAGATAGCATCGTCTAAACGCGGGGATCCCATTTTTGGTTCCTCGAACGCCTCGCCAGTAACTCCTCGCCAAAGCATGCCGCACTCATCGTCAAGGGAGAGAGAAACATAAAAAAAAAAAGAAAAGGCAAGCGAGCAGCGAGCTCTAAGCAATCCCGCCCGGAGCGTAGAAGCGAGCCTCTCAACACCCTTGCACATCTGAAGCAGGGTACGCGGCTATGGCGCTTAAAACCAAGAGTGTGTATTGCGGGGTTGTCTCCCGACTGTGAAACTGCAAGCCATATCCAAGGATCAAGGATATCGGGTAAAGACGTCTAAAATTGATGGATGTGGCTTGAATGCATCCTGTCCATGGGCGGGTCGTAGGGCGGCCACATGGAAGCATCCTGAAGATTGATCAACCTGACGAGTGCTTCATCACGAGAAGTTCCTGGAAGCACCCTTTGATTGAGGTGGCGAGGTTGATGTGGATGCAGGAGAGATTGGGGTATCAATTGGATCATCCATAGATGGTCTTGGGGATGCGCCTGGCGAAGAGGTAGTGGTTGTTGCAGGCTCGACTTGACCGTCCCCAGAGGAGCGCGCAGGTGTCGAACTAGCCTCAGCTAGCTGCAAGGACGGTGGATCGGATAGCGGACGAGTCGTATGCTATAGGTTTTCGTCTGACCCTGGTCGTCTCGCTGTCCAAATGTGACTGCCGATGCATTAGCCTTGACAAATCCCAGTCCCCATCGAGTCGGCAGTAAACTCACAGAACATGGAAAGCGTGAATATTGTCGTCTTTGATGACGTCCAAGACGCTGCCCACCAAACTATCCACTTGTGCTCTTGACCATCCCAAGTTCCGTGTCAAAGGTCCCATGGTCAGCCCATTGATCATTGATACGGGATCAAAGGCCGTGTTCTCTTCATTTGTAATCACTTTGTACCATGACCCTACTGCACGCTCACGCTTGTGTCTCCTGTCCAGCCAGGTATCACAGAATGGTAAAGGATATTCGTGTTCGACGACATCGACGAAACCAGCTGCCTCCAACAAGTGCTTGGCGTCGGGGCATGCGATTGGTTTGTTTGGTGTGGCTTCTTGCATGAGCTGCCACCATCTGTTGATGGGAGAGTCACGCGACAGGGTACCGTCCTCACAGCGAGGTGTGAGATCAACTTCGAAAAGCTCGACCTGTCCGGTCTTCGGTCGAAGATACCTGGCAAAGAATGTCAATTCGTGCAGGCGAGCAGACCATCGGCGATTCACAGTACCTTTTGACCTTCTCGAGGAATCTTGGCCAGCTAGAGATAGCTCCACAGAGTTGAGCAGCGTGGATCAGGTCAAACGAATTGCCAGCAAAGCCCCAGTCTGGTGCTTCAAAGTCGAACGAGCTGGCTGGGTTGGAGTCTGGCGTTCTCCAAGTGAGATTTCGACCTTCACTGTGCACGATTGTCAGCAATTAATGTTTTGCGAGCTGCGGGGAGATAGCACGGCAAACACCCACACTGGCTGACCACCCACAATGTCCAAACCAACAATCTAGAAGCGAATCAGTCAATGCCCTTTCGTGGACGCAGTCGAAGCCATACCTCAGCATCAGGATAGCGTCTGCAATGCAAGTTAGCATCTGCGAAATTGGAACTGTGTGGATTCGTGCTCACCTAGCCATATCGGAAGCCCAGATACCTGTGCCACACCCGAGATCCAGAATGCTGTACGGTGGTGTTTGTGATGGGACGAGCGGTCTCGCAACTGCCTGCACATATTGACTGCCTTCATTCTCGATGTCCTTGCCTGTGTGGTTCAAGATGATACCATGTATCAAGTGGTACATCATGTCATACCGGCTTCGTTCTTTCTGGAGTTGATGTAAGCTTTGTGAATTTCAGCTGTAAAGCTTTGAACGCAGCGTACCTCGTCCATCGGATACGGATATGTCCCACGCTTCCAAGCGTGATACAGTCTGCCATTCTCCTCATACACGCTGACAGCACGACCGTGAACGTAATGTTGTTGTACGTCGCCACTCGGTCCCGAGGGATTGAGAAGATTGCTGAACCCTCTTGGCTCACTGGGAAAGTTATCAGTATGAAGGATCAATTGCGCAATGGAAGCAACAGCTCATACCCCATGACTCAGGTCTCGCTGGAGGCTTTGGCGAGAAAGTGTTGTCCGATGCCGGCGGGAAATCCTTCCACGCTGGCGAGAGATGGACGGTTTGAAGCACGATGCAGAGGAGGGTAGGCTGATGATCTGCTTCGAAGCACGATGGGGATGGATATATACCGCGGCAAAGACACACGCGCGACCTCCCAGCGACCGGAACAACAGAACAGACACACGCAGTAAACAACGACGAGAGCGCGGGCGGCGAGTGAGTGAGGTGACAGCACAGCAAGCAAGCTCGGCTGGTGGATTCTGGCTGGTTTATGGGCACTCGCTCCCGAGTCTCTGGAGAGTTGGCCGGCAGCAGCGAATCACGCCGCCCGTCTCCACAGGTCGGGAGGGCGGGCCCAAAGCTACCAACGATCGGCTCGTCCACAGAGCTGGGTCGGCGCGGTGGACCAGGAGGACAGCGCTACAACAAGAGCCTGCGCAGCCTACTGTACGCTACGACGCTGCGGGCGCCGTCACCACCACTCCTGTGCCTGCAGCCTGCTACTCTGCCACTGGGCACCAGCCTGTACACCGCTAGCAGCCCCGGCAGCTCGCCTTCATACACGCGCGCCGTTGCGCCAGGCTCGGTTAGTGTCGAGGTCACGTATATGCAGCCTGCCAGCGGCCTGTTCCATGTGCCACATATACATCAGCGCCCTGGGGCCACGAAAATCAAAGCTACTCCGCCCATCCCTGTTGAAGCCGTAGCGCAGAACCAATACCACTGCCCCGGGTCGTCGTGCTGGGATGTGAGCGGAGGCCCGGCCGGTGGCAGGCTGCCTGCTCTTGGAGAAGCAGGGTGGCGTGGCCGGCGGTTGAAGAGCGTGCGGGTGGTGAACTGGTGCGCGGTGAGATAGGCGGTGTCGTACCTCGTGCAGAAAACGACGCCGTCCCAGACTCCTTTAATCTTTTTGGGGCGCAGAACGGCTCTCGTTGAGACCACGGTAGAACATCGTCGCGGTGTGTGTGTGTGCGTGCGTGCGTGTGTGTCTATGTGTCTGTGTGCATGCCCCCACGTCCATTAGTTACCACTCTGTCGGTATCAAGCCGCTGCCCTCTTCCGCGTCGAGATAGGCCCGAAGCGACATCTCCTCGTCTCCAATTTTACCAGTGGCCGCCGCTTCCAGAGCATGCATCTGCCATCCTCCATCGATCTCCTTGATTGCCCATACCGCCGCCGACACCTTCATATGTCAGACCCGTGGCAATGGCACGCTAGAGCTGTACGCGAAAACGCCGGATATGACTTCCACATGCAAGCTTCCTGAGCCGAGGGTATTACTATTACCTTGCAATCGATCTATGAAATGCGCAGGGCCGGGCGTACGAGGAACCCGACCTTCATGTTTCCGCCACCCCCGAAGCAAGGGAAAGGCGGTTGCATCCAGTCAGGTCATGTCTTCCGTATGTGTGTTGTGTGTAGAGTCAATACAGCTCTGGACCCTGCACTAATTGAGGTTTATGTACTGGTATGTACACTATTCTCTTGCCTTAACACTCAACCCCTCTCCACAAGTATAGTACAGTGGAGAAAATTATGCAGCCCACCGATCGCGGCCCAACAAGTGATTCATGGCTGCTGACTGCAGCAACTACAGCAGTAGTGAGGGCAAGGCTACTACTAAGTTACAGGACTAAGACGGCGAGGTTTTCTCCATCGCACAGCCCTGACAAACGCGGCGCTTGCCAAGCTTCGACGACCAAGCTGGCGTGAACGGTAACAGACCCGTGGTCTGGCTGAAGGGCTCACTGGCCCAGCATCACGCGACTCGTACAAGTTTCATGCACCCCAGCGGCCACACACCACGCCATCCATGCCGTGTTACAGCAGGCGGCCACGAGGCGATCTGAACATACGTTCTCCCGTCCTCACACATATTCATGCCGCCCGTCGCACCGGGCCAGGCTGCAACACAACATCCGGACAATTCGCAACGCCGCGTCGTATTCCGAGTCGCACAGCAGATCCATCATCTCTTTCCTTTACTGCCCGTATTGCATCAGAGTGCTACCTGATTGAGTGGAGTGTCCTTCGGCAGCTCAAAAACTCCTTGTGTTACAGCCCTACAGTGCAACCGGACCCATCAGTACTGCATCTCTGTTTTGAGTTCGACGCCTGTGGAATGGCTCTTGGTAGCTTCGCTGCGCAGAACGGTTACCTGAAACGCGATTCCAGGCTTCCACTAGACCAGGCTGCATACCATGACTTCACCGATTCGTGCCTCTGCCTAAAAAACGTGTTTGTACCGTATGCGGCGCATTCACCGCCAGTTTCGTATGCAACGGAGATCCCGTTCATACCGCTGTTCTGTATAACAGAAACAAGTCAGCACTCATGCCTGCCCGTTACGATCTGTAGCTTGGACACCGACTTTACTCGGAATGGAAGGCGACTTCATACAGGGCCTGCGCTACCCGGTGGCGGATTCATCTAGGGCTGTCCGTCAATGCAAGTCTCCACACCATCTACCGGCTCTTGGGTCAGATTGCCGTGCCAGCTCATACTTTGTGTTGCATACCCAGTCAGGCTCTTCGATCGGTTCCGGATGGATCCCAGGCATCGTAATTCATGGAGACGCGGCCGCTGACACATGTATTCCTCGCCACACATGCGTCTCTGTCCCGTAACGGCAGGTCAAGAGTGAAAGTTCCGGGAAACTCCCGTTGACCTTGAGGCACCGACGGTGCGGATACAGTGCTGCTCACCACCATGTAGCGGCAACCCCCAGTAGCAAGGCTGGAACCATCCGGGCCAAACAGTGCATTAAATTCGCCCATGCTCATTTACAACCCAGCGTTCGATGCTGGGAAGTTTCAGACAGCATCATGATGGTACCATCATGTCAAGATGTCAGCATTGGTGTACTCGCTGTACAGAGGCTGTGAGAAGCGAGCACCCCTGATGTGATATCAAGCTCTCACAACCGATACAAGGCTAGAGGAACTCTTGTAACATTTATTTAAAAAGCTAACAGCAATCCGCTCCCTGCCTTACTGCGAAATATCTCAGCCACCACAAAGGGCATCTGCACGCAGGCCACAAACACACCGATTTTACAGGTCGTACATCTCAGTCAATGGCAACAACGTGAGGCTCAGGTATAGAAGATAGTCTTCCTTTTGAGCAAGTGATGCCGCTTCGCTAATCCGTCTTCGCACCAACCACCTTCCTGCAATCTCGAAGGTCGCTTTCGATGTTTGCCTCAGTAGTCCCAGTCACCAGGACCACTGTCGCCAAGATGAAAAGCGCCACGGCTCCACTGACAGCAGCAGTGACGGCCAAGTGAAGTGACAGATCACCAATGTCGCAAAGGCAAACGTACACCATGCTAGCCGTCAAAATCACGAGGCCAGTCGCGATCAACTCTGGTCGCAGTTAGCTTGCATCAAAACCAGACAACATCGTATCTTAATGGAATTATCACTCACCAGTTCTGTACTTGTAAGTAAACTTACGACACTTTTCCGCGTGGATGCGGAGTTTGATCTCTCTGTACAGAATCCATCCGTACTCGGCACCGAAGATCTCGAAGTAAATGGTCGGGTCGTAGCTGCCCATCTCGCGCCCGCGTCCTATCTTCCATCGTGCTGCGACGTCTTGCGCGTCGCTCTGCGGAATACCTTGCTCCCGCAGAAGGTATGTCATAAAAAGTCGTACTTCTTCGGGCGGTGCAGCGGGCTTTGGGAAGGTTGGCGTCGGCTGACTTTGTAGGGTTTTGGTATCAGTGAGAACATCACTAGTGAGGACGTTGGACGACATTGTTCGGATGGGGTGAATTCGTTCGGGATGCGGAAACGACTGTTGATCAGCTTCAGAAAGTCAACGTTCAAATGCTCAAAGTCTCAACGTTGTCGTCGTGCTCAGTTCGACGGCGCGTCTTGGCGTCGAATCCTACGCTTCACAAGTGTGACTGATGCGATGTAAATAGAAAGAAAACGTGACATGCAATCGCGTTGAATACTGCTATGCGTTCTTACTTAATGACCCAATCCTCAGATCTGCGGCGGCTCTCGATCAACGTGTCGCTGCCCGGCAACATCTCCCCTAACGACATCCTCGTATGTAGGCGATGGCATGCCAACTTCTACCGGTGATGGTATGGCATGCCAGAACAGAAGCTCCGGGTCCGCTCTGACGCTGCTAGTCGTGCTTCCGTATGCTGGAGGCGGGTTCGTCAATCCCTTGTCATTTACTTGACACATTTCTGGAGCATGAGGCGCGTCGGCAAATCCGGAGTCATGGGCCTGCACGGGTATGGGCGCGGGAGGGATGTAGTGAGGAGTAGCGTCTGTAGTCGTAGGTACATCTTCGTGGTGGCGACGGTGTCTGCGTCGGCGCGGCGCCGGCTCGATCACGACGATCCTTTTCTTTCCTCTCCGGGAACCGAGACAGCAAAGTCTGACCAGAGTGTGGACGAAGACAATGCTAGTCAGGAGCAACGCGAGCACGAATAGGACGTGTAGTAATGCCGAAACATTCGATGATGTAGTCACCAGCGCGATATCTTCTGGATGTCAGCATATAGGTCAAGAATGAAGGTGATAGCGATGGCTTTACAAGTCCCAAGCAATCCGAACACGGCGAAGCCAAGAATACTGCAAACGACACATTGGATGTTACTGATGGAGTCCTTGTGCTTGCGGTTCCTGGGCCGCTTCCATGCTTGTTGTTGCCGATGTTTATGTCGTCGCCGCTCTTTCTGCTGCAAGAAGACGGACATGGCGTTCCGGTTCATATCTGGGTGTTCGCGTGGCGTTGAGTCCGGTGCGGAAGGATTGGCTGTGGGCAATATGTCGGGTTGTGGACGCCATGGAGGAAATAGTACGCCTGGGACGTCGGCTGGCGAACACAGTGTTGAAGCCGCCGGAGAAGGTATTGGATCTGCTTGTCGTAACGAACGAGTGGCTGCTGGGTGTATTGTCGGACTTGGTGCGGCGCGATCTTGTGGCGAGCTTGTGGGCGATGCAACCGGAGTACTCGTGACAGATCCAAACACAGATCGCCTTAACAGATCTCGAACGTTGTCGTGAACGCGCGATAGCCGTGAGGGCAGGGCATCTTCGACGATCCCAGCTTCCAAGTTACTCGAGTCTGGCAAAGGGCTGCGCATCTTCGCCAATATAATATCACGATCCGTGGAAAGAACAAATCCAGCCCGTCGAAACAATCAAGAGCAGACGAGGAAGCTCATTAGCAAACACACATCCCTCTCTGCAGGCGAACCTCTATCAATAAACAATAGATAAATGAAAGGAACCCTACCGTGCAATACCACCCCACATATCCGCCCACCACCATTTCTGCACGCCACCACCCTATCACTCCCCCTACACTCGCCTCTCAGTAAACACTCCCCACGCCGTCAGGTCGTAGCACAGCAGACAACAATAGCTGCAAGGGCAGCTCTGGCCTCGCAAGCGATGCCACCCGGCGGCTCAAAGGGGGTGTCACCCGCCAGTGCGAAACGCGGCCGCCAGCCGAGTCGTGCCTCACAGCCTCGCCAGCCAACGGCCAATGGAGCTGCGGTTTGCGCCCAAACGGACGTCTGCAAGTCATCATGCGCGAACAGAACGAGTTGCGGTGTGGTTCGCGGCGGGCTTGAAACGCGCTGTGAGTGGGTGTTTCGGTGGAGCGCTGTAGGCCAATCAATGCTTGTGACAGGGGGGATGGTCTGGGGCGAGGTGCAGGTACCGTGCCCCGGTGGTTTGGGAGAGGGTTGGCGTTGGGCATTTGTCACTGACTGCTAAATCAGGTTATGTTGCAGTTGAGGGTGACGGATAGATAGGGATTGGGAAGTGGAGTCGCATAGGAAGTGTAGGGCTACTGATGACTCTGAGGCACAGTCACATGTACATACTTGTAGACATACATGTATATGTCTTGGTTAGGGTTAGAGATGAGACGAAGTACATATGTGCACATGTAGTGTCAAAACAGTGGATTAGACCTGAGCATGTCACTGCGTCATGAGAAGTATCTTTCTAGGAAGTAGATCGTGGTGTATAGACACTAGAAAATTACAAATATTTACAAGATAACATAGGGGTATGGTGAGAGCACCTTGACTCAAGGAAAGTAGAAACGAAATATTTGTTCATCTCAAGGGTGAATGCCAGCATCAAGCAGGTCAGTCGTGAATAGATGAATGTAGATTTTTGTGGGAGGGCCAGTCGATCACGGTGTCCAAAGAAGAAGGCACTGTCTCTCTTCTTAACAGGAGCAACGGAAAGGACCTCCTCGTCCAGCTCAGAGAGAGCAACATCCTAGATGTAGTCTCTTCATATTCTTACTGAAGAGGCACGATGTGCTTGTGAAGAGGGTCGACAACTTCAGGCTCATCGATGGGTTTGCCGAGGAACTCAGGAGCTTGACGCTTGACAGGAAGGCCAACGTTAACAGGGACCTTATCAGCGTGCTTGCTGACTTGGTGGACGCTATCAGTAACGGCGCGACCAGTGTCGGCACCGGTGGTGTTGACGGCGGAAACAGTTTCGTTGGCATAAGTAGTTTCCGATTCAAGCTTCTTCTCATCGACAGCAGGGTCGGTGGACGTGGCCTCCGGGGTATCGAGAGCATCGTCGTCAACGTTCGGGACAGCCGTGGCTTCATCCTCGAGTTGACGCTTCAATGGAAGTCCGAGCCAGTCGAGCTTCGACATGTTCTTGTAGCCCTTCTGACCGGCAGTGGAAGGTCCGGGGCCCTTGCTGGCAGCAGAGTCTTCAATATCTGTCCAGGCTACAGGGTGTGCGTCAAGGTGCTCCTCGCCGGTAGGGTGAGTACGGATATCCTCTGGCTTGACCTCCGGAGCCTTGACTTCTTCGTTGTTGATCTTTGTCGGGATTCCACGCTTCATGGGAAGGCCACCAATGGGAAGTTTGTCAAGCTTAGCCATGTGCTTGCTGATGCCATGGTAGCTGGCGGATGCAGTAGTGGAAGCCTTAGCCGTGGTGTTGTCGACAGCAGATGAAGTGGCGTTGTGCGCATCGGTAGCAGTGGCGACGACCTCCTCTCCGCTGGCAGCGGGAACAGCGGGGGTGGTAATGTTCTTTTCGCTGACCTCAGGGGTGGCGACATCCTCCTTTTCGACCTCAGGCACGCTGCTCAACAGACCATCAAGCTGGCGCTTTACAGATGGTGCCTCAGGCTTCTCGGGGAATGCCTGACGCTTGAGGGGAAGGGCACTGTTCAAACGTGTAAGAGGGTCTTTGGAAGCTGCCTTCTTGGTTGGTTCGGGAGTAGCGCTGGATGTCTCGTCCTCGGTCACGCCAGGGATGGTAGAGTTCTTCTCGGTCTCGGCTGGCACGGTAGAGTGCTTTACAGTCTCGACAGGGATGGTGGAGTTTAGAGTCTCAGGGACTGAGGTCTTTGCAGCGACAGTGGGGCTGGCAGTGACTGTGCTCTCATCCTCATCAAGAGAGTGGTGGTAGCGGCCAAGAGCCTCCTCTGACTTCTTCTCGTCGTAGTCGCCATCGAGGGTTTCAAGGTAAGCCTCGAGCGGGTCCTTCTTGGTCTCGGCGGTGGGGAACGATGGCTTCCCAGTAGGTGTGGGCTCTGACCTGCGGCGGAGGATGCCAGGAATGAGGCCGAGGCCGTCGGATGAGGTGGAAGATGAAGAAGATGAAGACGAAGAAGGGTCCGCCGGGGTCTCCTCTCCTTCATCTTGCCTGCGAACAAGGTTGGTGACCTCGGGTGCCTTGGGGAGATCTGCAAGTCCACCAGTAGGCATTGGGGCCTTGGTGTTCAAGTCCCAGGATTTCGCAGCAGGCGCAGCAGCTGCGCCCACGGCGAGCAACGAAAGGATTGTGGTGAGGTGCATTGTGTCGACCTCTTGACTTGATAAGCAAGAAAACAAGGGCTTGAAAGAGCGAAAGGCGAAGCGAGGTCTGCCGGGTGTGGATGAGAAGGGAAAGGAAAACGTGGTACTTGCATGGTGGCTTGTTACTTATATTGAAGCTGAATGTGCAGCAAGACGCTTATCTGAGACCAACATCACGGCGCGGAGTGCTCGAACGGCCAACGTTCTGTAACGTTGTGCTGGGTAAATTGAACTTTGGGAGGTGAGGTTGGCGGTAGCTGACAGAGATGAGCCGATATAGGGAGGACGTTTCTTAACAGCGTGGCGGGCCGAGATGAAACTCAACACCGCAACTTGGGTACCATACCGCCAACAGCGCAAAAGAGGCCAAAGCGGGTGCACCGTATCTTAGATGTCTTGGTGAAAGTCCCGCAGATTAATGTTGAATTGAGCACGCAAAGCGATCGCGTTAGATGGATTCAATCTGTTGTGATTATTGTCACGCGAAACACAGCGCGATATTGGCTCGGCACAGTTGGACCGGGTTTCTTCAGCAGTGCAGGGATGCAGATTTGGTCCTATGATATACACACGATTCAAGTGGAGCGCATGTGTTGGTAGTTCGACGGAGTTCCGTGGCTGGAGACAGAGAGGCTGGGACGGGGTGACAGGAAGGTCTTCCTTACCGTGAAAGCTGCCTCGGTACCAGGGACATTCGTTCCACGCGCATTCGGTAGGTTCGTGTGTGCATCAGATGGATTGTGCGGGCGGTATGCTTTTCTACCGGCAAGAAGTGTGGTTGTTGCTGGCGGAGAATACACAGCTCGCGCGAGGAGGACGCGACGTGGTGGAGCACGCCGGCATCTCGCGCGGCCAATGGGGAGCTCGGTGGAGGGGCGGAGTCAGCTTAGCACCAATTGCCGGTCAGCATGAATGGATGAGCGCATCATCGCGCCTGCCCGTCTACCACGCTGACGTCTATGCCGCATCTTCTACCGCCGTGTCGTGTCGTGTCGTGTCGTAGTCGTCTGCACGCAAACACTCGACGCCCACGCAGCCCAAGCCCATGTCATGTCATGTCGTGCTAGCTGGCAGCGCGCTGCAGTAGTCGCCTTCAAGGTAACTCCCACACCTCTTCCTCCACCCCACCCACCCACTGTACCTCCATACATCCATCCTTCCTTCTATGTTCCCCTCCCTCCGTCACGCATCTCATCTCCTCCGTCAGCCTATCGTAAAGCTGCCAACACACCTGCACATCCAACAAGCCCGCTTCTCCCGCACCCTCCGCAGCATGGCTACCGAATACAAGCTCAAGGGCTTGACCAGCGTCGACCTCAAGAACGGCCAGAAGGCTGAGTATGAGGTCGAAGGCATCGAGGGCGGCAAGGTCCTGCTCGTCAAGGCCCAGGATGGCCTTCACGCAATGTCGCCCAACTGCACACACTACGGCGCTCCTATGGTAGGTTTTTGTTTTCCAGCAAATATATAACCACTGTCTTACCTTGTTTCTCCTCAGGTCAAAGGTGTCGTCACCGGCGACGGACGCATCACCTGCCCATGGCACGGCGCCTGCTTCAAGATCTCCACCGGTGATGTCGAAGACGCTCCGGCTCTCGACCCACTCGCCAAGTTCAAGGTCGTGCAAAAGGATGGTGGTGTATACATTGAGGGCGAGGAATCTGTTATCAAGGCCGGCAGAAGAAAGTTGAACATCAAGTGCTCTGCGAAATCTCAGGACAGCGTCCTCATTGTTGGTGGTGGCAGCGGAGGCCTTGGTGCCATTGAGGGTCTTCGTGCGGGCGGCTACGCTGGAAAGATCACTGTCATCACATCCGAGCCTTACCAGCCTATCGATCGCACCAAGCTCTCCAAGGCTCTGATCACCGACGTATCGAAGATCGCGTGGCGCACACCCGAGTTCTACAAGGACGGCGATGTCGACATCATCACTGGAAAGTCTGTCAAGTCTGTCGACTTCAAGGCCAAGAAGGTCACTTCCGACGACGGCAAGTCATATGATTACACCAAGCTCATCCTTGCCTCCGGAGGTGTCCCCAAGTTCCTCCCAATGGACGGACTCAAAGGCGACCTTGACAACGTCTTCGTTATTCGTCAATTGACAGACGCACAAAAGATCATGAAGGCTGCTGGTGAGAATGGCGGCAAGAAGATTGTCATTATTGGTAGCAGCTTCATCGGCATGGAGGTCGGCAACGCGCTCGCAGGCATGAAGCACGATGTCACCATTGTGGGTATGGAAGAAGAGCCCATGGAGGCTGTCATGGGCAAGAAAATTGGCAGCATCTTCCGCAAGTTGCTCGAGAAGAATGGCGCCAAGTTCAAGCTCTCTGCCTCGGTCGAGAAGGGTACACCCAGCAGCTCTGACAGCTCTAAGATCGGCGCTGTGCAATTGAAGGACGGCACTTCTCTCGAGGCTGACCTTGTCGTTGAGGGTGTCGGCATTCGCCCATCGACCGACTACCTGAAGGATAATTCAGCCGTCCAGCTTGAAAAAGACGGCTCGATCAGCGTTAACGAGAAGTTCCAGATTCCGGGCGTCGACGATGCCTTCGCCATTGGCGACATTGCAACCTTCCCGTACCACGGCCCGTCTGGCAACGGCAAGCCAGTGCGCATCGAGCACTGGGACGTCGCCCAGAATGCCGGCCGTAGCGCTGCTCTCACCATCAACACCAACGGCCGCGAGCACAAGTCCTTCATCCCCGTATTCTGGTCCGCTGCTGGCGGCCAGGTGCGCTACTGCGGAAACACCCCGAACGGCTGGGACGACGTGATTGTTCACGGCGAGACCGACGTGAGCGAAGGCAAGCAAAGCTGGACTGCATACTACACCAAGGGCGAGGAGGTCGTCGCCGTCGCCAGCATGATGCGTGACCCCTACATGACGCAGAGCGCTGAGCTGATGAGGCGAGGTAAGATGCCCAGCAAGAGCGATCTGCAGAAGGGTGTGGAGATCCTTGAGATCAGCATCCCGAGCGAGGTGAAGATTTGAGGGAGACGATGAAGCTTCGAGTGGCAGGCATGACGATGAGCGAGACAGCGCAAGGTATATATGAACTTAATGAATACCATACCATAATCAGACAAGATATCAGACACTACACCTCGCGATTATGCATGCTTATTGGATCTTTTACCTTTGGCGAAGATACACATGCGTTGCACGACTGTGAGATAAAATGCGTGAAAGTGAGACATATGCCCCAACCCTACTAACCCACATCACCATGATTGACTTGCACTCTGTTGGACCAAATCTGTCTCTTATGCTTGCAATCGACGATTGTGCGATATGCAGTATGCTTTGGGACCATACCAGTTTCGCATTCATGTCTAAAAAGCTACGCAGTGAGCAATTTGAAGTTGTTGTTTGCATTGATACAAGATCGAGATGGAAACCAACGACTTCGCGTAGATACCTGGACAGAATCACAAGCGGACAATGACAACGACTATTTGCACAAGAGACGAAAAGAGGGTGCAAGTCACAATTATACATGCACATCGCAATCTTGACTTCATGTATGGAACTTTGTAGCTGTGGTCTCGCACTGTATTCGGACGACATCTTTCTGACAAAGACAGCGAGTGAAGCCTAGACTATCGAATTGATGCATGTGTCAGTCCATTGCTAGGAGGAAGTTTGCCAGGCCTGTAAAAGATACTATCGTGCATACATGCATGATGCTTAAGACATGCTTTTCGATGGGCAGCTGCATCAAAGGCAACGCTCAATTGTTCACCACCCGCATCCTAACAGGCAAACATCAACGCCGACGAACATATACTCTCAACAACCACACCAGTCCGACACGATGCCAACCTCCACAACACAACACCACTACTCCCCCAAACCCACCATGCCTCTCCGCCTCTGGCCCAAACGCTCCAAGCGCAAACAACTCGAAACCAGAGTCCGCCGCCTCGAGAAAGAGAAGAAACGCTTCGCCACAACGCTCGACGTCTGCAACTACTGGAACGAAATGGCTTCCGGCAGCGGCTTGACCAGACGCATCGCAGCACTGGAGACCTGGCAGGAGAATACCGACACCGTGCTGCTGAGGCTGATGCAAGACTTGACTATCGCTGAGCGAAAGCTGAACAAAATGCTTCCTCGCGATGATGGCGACGACGACGCGACCTCGGAACGAGCGTGCACTGCAGGAGCTTCGTCGCTGGATGTCTCTAGCGAAAACAATGTTGGACCTAGTCCGATGCTGTTGCCGAGAGAGACACCGGTCACGTTTACGAGACGCAAGTCGGACGGTGCTGAGAGAGTCACTCTGGATGGCTCTGGCCTGCGCTTGTCGCAGTCTGCAAGGACCATCTAAGTGTGCATAAGCATGTTTATTGCACTCGCAATCGATGTATGGGCGCCTTGTTACGTATGTCATTTCGATAAATTTAATCTTGAGCGTAATTCGGCAAAGAGGACAGAGGGCGAACATTGGCCAGGACCGAAGGACTCGGGTGGTGCTTGGGTTTTGGACATTCAGCGGTCCGAATGATCGACATGGAGTTTTGAGCGTGCACAGGCTGGCTCACTGATCCAATCTACGTATTGCCCGGGTGGGAAGTTCAACGGGAAGTCGAGATGTATCGATGTTTCGTTGCAAATCATTGTCGTTCCTTTCATCTACCCGTGATGAAAACAGAGTCATGTGGTCTTTCGCCCAAAGGGGAGCCATACTGCCATGCGAAATTCCCATCCTCGCACAGTCGCGTATTGACAAAGCCGATATTTAAAGTCCCCAATGACTTATTCCAGCAAGAAACTGGAGGTATCCCAGAGTGACGCACGACACGGATTTGCTATGTGCACCGTTCCTTCGTCTGTATGGACCTGACATCGCATGAGAATACTGTAGCAACAGCGTGTCATTCATTCCCGACACTGGACGTCTCAGCATGCTGAACGGACACATTCGCGTGCATGGCTTGTGCACATCGCTACGGGTTCTCAAAGCCCATTACAATGGACCACAAACATACCACTGCGTGTGAGGAAGCCATTTGCTGCAGCACTCAATTCTGAACCTGCCATATCCTAAGGTCTTCTCTCACATCATTCTCCTCGAGCTCGCCACGTTTCTTCTGTGGCCTGTGTTTTCTGCCAAAGCTGTATGAGACACTCCCGTGGCTCCCATATGAGCTCTTCGAATGCGAGTGGAAAGTGCTGCGACTCGAGCTCTCAGGTGTTCGAGCAGAGCGATCGCGATACATTTCATCTGAGTCCGGGTTAGGCGTCGAAGTACCAGATCTCGCTGTATCGTTGCTCGCCCGAATTGTAGCCGGACGACCCATCCGTCCCCAGCCGTCACCGCCAGCGAAAATATCCTCGATGGCCTCGTCGGCTTTCAGCTCACCGGGCTGGGCGGACCAATACGCCGCGAGCGTCCGGCGGTACATGTCTTGCATCTCGCCAGCTTCCCTGCTGTTCGCGTTCAGACTGGGTGTTGCGCCGTCGACGCCGTCGATGTTTGCGCTATCACCATTCGCGTGCGAGCCTGACCCATGTCCCACTGATACTGGCTCAGCCGAAGATATAATGCCCGCAATGCCGCCAAACACAGGCGCCGAACGCAGCGGCGGCGCGGTGAAGTCCCTCGTCCCTTCCACATATCGCATGTGTATGCCGATCTTGAGTGTACTGTTTATCTTGCTGTCCTGCATCAAGTATCTCCGCACCACGCCCTCGGCTTCTGGCACGTGTCCGGGCGAGCTTGGAGGGCCAGGACTCTGCACCTCGCTGGCCTCCACGTATTCGGCCAGATTGAGCTTCAGCTTTCCGAGAGTGATGCGCTCGTTCTTGCCGCCGGTGCCGTATTCCTGCTGGACCTCAAAGTCTGCAAAGTAGTCCTGCAGCATGCCATCCTTGCTCACGGTGAGGCGGACGGGGATCTGCTGCTCGTAGTCGTACTGCACGCGGTGGTCCTTGATGGGGCATTTATGGGTGCGGCCGCGGTGTTCGGCGGCGCGCGAGGTGGGCAGATGCCATCGGACGAAGCTGCTGCCGGCGACCAAGGGCACGTTGTTGAGGTCGTGGATGTGGAGGCTGAGGTCGAACTTTGCTCGGCGGGACTTGGGCACGAAGGTCATGGTGTGTTTGAGCGATGCGACCGAGGGCAGGCGTGTGGCCGCCCGTCCAGCGCTGTCATGCAGGTCAGCTTGTTAGCTGCGTGGTGGCCATTGGATGGTTGTGGAGCGAAGTGAACGATGATGTCGGCATCCGCGCGATTCCTCCAGCGGGTTGGAACTTCGTCATCTGCCTGCGCGCCTCGGCCATCAACCATCACTGGTGTATTTTGACATCAGGGTGGTTGTAGAAATCTACCACATGCAATAGTATGATGTGTTGTTAACATAGGATACAAAGACATACATCTTCAAGAATCACAGGTGCTATATTTGAGGAGAAGTCGTGTACCTTCCTTCCGTGCTTGTCCATTACGGTGTTCGGGCAGTGACACCAACACTTGTGCTACAGGAGAATTTGCGTAACGACGAAGAGAGTGGAGCTGTTTGATGAGACGCAAGAGCATTTGTGAATGGTCGATAGGATTCGACAATGAGAGACATCGATTGACATTATTACATGGATCAAATAGTGGTATCTTAAAGCGTCCGAGCGCTGTGACCCTCCTGCTTTCCGCACATTCCCTCAGGGCGGATAAAGAAAATATTAATCAGGGGAAGGTATATGGTAAAGTAGCTCAAGGGGGCCCTAGGACGACGACCAGGCCGCCCTTTGAATGTCTCGCTCCTCCTGATCATCATCGAATGGGTCTCTGGCATGTGGCCCAGACCCGACGACGGTCTTGTGCGCCTCAGGCTCGGGCTTAGGTTCGAACTTGACCATGACGAACTGGTCGACGCTGGTCTGCACTTCGATGCCGTGCTCGTCGTGGCGCGCCTTCGTAGGCGTTGAGCTACTTTTGCGAGATGCAGCGCGGGTCATGTCATCGAACAAGACATCCTCGTCGTCTGACTTGCTTCCTCCGTAGCAGCTGGAAAGGCTGCTGTGTGTGTTGCTGGAGAAGAGCTTGAACAAACTGCGACGGAACCCGAGGAGGGTGGGAGTCGACTTCTTCGGTGATTGCGACTCGACTTCGCAGATATCTTTGGACTTGTGTAGGGAGTTGTCGTCGCCGCTGGAAGTAGAGTTGTTTGTGGCGACTGCAGTAGCATCGGAATCTTCGCGTCCGGACTTGCCGCGCGAGCCACGAGAACCGTATTTGGAGCCCAGGGATGCGAGGAACTGGGGCCATACACGCTGCACCAGACCCTTGAGTGTGGGCGCGCAAGAGCACAAGATGGCGACATTGACCTCGACTGCGGACCAGATTGAGAACATGGGCGAGTGCCATGTCTGATCCATGTTCGTCATGATCGGGTAAATGAAGATACAGCGCAGAGCACCGATCAAGCAAGTCCTACGAAGTGGTCAGCAAGCAAGCAGGAACCTCGCCGAAGAATCAGAAACCTACACGAGACCGATGCAAAACACGAGGTAAAGCAAATTCTTTTGGCGCTTCGGAACCTCTAGGCTCCGGATTACGCCAATTGGAAGGAGAGTGACGATGAGGTCGGTGACGAAGTTAATGGCGGAGTTTGCGTACCTATGAGTTTGTGAGCAGCGTTCTACCACAACTGTGCGGATACACTATACATACCATGTCTCCATGCGAGGCAAGCATCGCGGGTCATGGAAAAAATCGGTTGTAGTCCAGAATGCGTGAATCGGCACGCACATGATCATCGAGCTGAAGACCGCCCAGAGAGTCCAGAGAACGGTGACACCGATCATACCGAAGCAGGCCTTGCGGAAGGTCTCCTGGGGGAAGATGCGCAGGTACTGCAGCA
This sequence comes from Cladosporium colombiae, assembly GCA_026122715.1. NCBI lineage: Eukaryota > Fungi > Ascomycota > Dothideomycetes > Cladosporiales > Cladosporiaceae > Cladosporium > Cladosporium colombiae. The sequence continues at coordinate 1,276,124 of JAKZFA010000001.1, read as the reverse complement.
AGATCGAGAGCTTGGTGAAGCCGAGAGCTGCGTAGTACGACCACAGAGCACACCAGAAGTAGATTGACATGGCAATCTTGTCGATAGCAGGATCCCAGACGTGAAGACCCATTCCTTGTTCCGCTTGGTTATAGGTCGTGATGCAATACATCAGCGAGAATATGGCAGCAAGAACGATGAAGCCGTCATCCAACCCGGTCTGCTTCGCAATGAACACGCGAGTGCACATGCGAGCGATGACCATCAGTCCCATCAGTAGCGTGAAAATCACGCATACAGCGAAAACAGCCTCTTGAGAAGCATGTCCCGAGATACCGGCAGTGTCTTCCATGCCCGGGGGAACCTCCATGGTCGCTGGCTGTGGAGGATGATATCACACTAAGAGAATGGCGAAGTCGTGGCCTTGACAAAGCAAACCGACCGAGCGAAATGATATGAACAAGGGGAGTTGATAAACGAAAGATGACATCGGGAAGAAGGGATTCGTACTTATCTACCCAGGTACGAGGAGTCCGCCAGGGCCATGAGGGAGATCGTTGAGGCCCTTGTTCGACCGTCCACGCGTGCCATCTGGGATTGCCGATCAACGGACAAACGTGCCTGGCCCTGAAACAGGTACGATGGTAGCATATTCCAGATGCTTAACAGAAGAGATAGATCGTAAGGTAGGGTCCGTAGCGTACCAGTGCGGCGCCAGACGGGCCGTAGAACGATGTGGGCAGTGGGGTATTGCTAGCAGTGTGGGAAGAGTAACTTTTGAGCCGAAGCGTCCCCAATATGCATGCAAGTGGGGTGCTATAGACGTTGTCTCTTACCTCCTGGTGGGGTAAACCGTAGATGAGATCCCGTCTCCAGTCATACTGTGCCTTTGCGAAGGACTGCAACGATGCCATGTATTGCTTGGGGAAGAATCCATGACGATGAGTTGGCGCAGGCTAATTCATCGTACTCAAGTCTGCGTACAGTCCTCGAGACATTGTGAGCATACTCAGACCAAGGGGAGATGGACTCGACCAAGACCCTGAACGACCATGCAGGCAAGATGTCACTTGCCGGAAGACGTTCCAAGATGGAGATGCCATGCAGTAGCGCAACGGCTGTCTTGCATAATCTAAACGCAGTGCTGATTGGCCTTAACAGACAGTACATATGTACTTGTCTACTAGCTTGTGTACGGTGATCATATCCCTCCCAGTCACGCCACTGCAAGGACAACTGGTTGTCGCGCAACAGTCCGTATCTGCTGAACGATGATGCTTCCTAGGCTTGTGGTGGATGTTACATTGTATAAGATATCTTGGCAGTGCTTCTGAAGCTGCTTTGAGTGATCCATAGCACAGATAGGCGTAGGAGCGTGCGCGACATCGGGACACGATGAACCACTGCAATGGGTACAACTTATGCTGATCTTGTGTTCGCTAGACAGGTGGTGTCGCTGGCGAGTAAGATGCTTGATGTAGCCACGTAGGGGGGCGGCTAAAATAAAATAGAGCCGATTCCGTGAACCGGTTGACAGCTTTGCGAACGGGGCTTTGCGCTTTGGCCATGTCTATCTCACCCTGCAGGAATAAAATGCACCGTCACTTAACCGAATGACATATACCACCCTCGACATTCCAAATGCGGTCGCCAGTGAGCCCAGCGTGGTCTCTTGCAGCTGCTTCGTGCTCAGCTAGACATCTTAATCGGCGAGATCCTGCCCTGCAACAAGGATCGAGAGGTCTTCAGATCAGTGACCTTCGCCATCGAGAGATCCCGTCGGATCTTGAGTGCAGCCCGGTTACCAGGTACGCAGGACAGACAGAAAGGAGTTAGCAACTCTCGTCATCATTACATTATATAGCAGTATCTCTCGCCTGAGGCATCCTCTGACAGCTCTTCCTGGCTCGGGATTTCATCAGAGCGAACCAGTACTCATTCCTCCCGAATCTGATCTCTGCAGGACACCAATGTTAGCTTTGCAGAATGACCAGGGTGTTATCACTTACGTCGACGCGAGACCGTCGACAAATATGCCAATAGTCCTGCGGTATGTTTGCTTCTGCACGACATTCGCTGACTCCATGTACTCAACGGCATATAACGTCAGTTCAAAACGGCTATCAGCGACGCAACGCCAGAGTGGCTTGAGTGTCTCAAAGTGCGCTCTGGTGCGTCGTGCAGTCTGCCAACATGTTCGTCAGTACGGAAAAGCTTCTTATCGTGATCTTGTTTGACCACTGGAACTGAGTGGGTCAAGCATACCAGCCACGTGCAGAGCTCCGCGAACCTCGCTGAGCATGGATTTAAGTCGCCGTTAATATCATAGTTGTCGTTGTCAAAAGCGTTCCTAGAATGCGCAGCAACTGAGATTTCGTGCCAGAGCGCTCGTTTCCACTGTGGCAAAGCGGCTATGAAGGCCATGCCACTAATGTCGCTTTGCTGTGTGGTGGGGATTGTGGGCATTGTTACAGCTTGACGAGGGTGGCGCTATTAAGTGGCTAGAGGTATACAACAGGGTTGGAAAGTACGCGAGAGGGTGGAGTTGTCTTCATGAGGTACATGTTCACTACCGACAGCTATTGACTACGCGTAGCTTTTTGGCATGATGACTTGTAGGCTGCTGCATGTCCACTTTGACTGCGTGAAGAAGTGGGAGGCAAATAGCAGCCTTGTATAGGTCAGAGCTCAAGGGTAAGGCTGGTCATGCTTTATGGATGCTGGCATCGTTGCGCCAGTACCATCAGGCAAAGAGAAGGTATCCGTGTTTTTCCATCGAGGGCCTTTTCCTCTCATCGTACTGTCTGGCTTACTGGTGCAGACGTATCGATGCACCCAGAATGAAGTCGTCATTGTGCGCGTTGTTGTTGTTGTTGTTGTGGTATACAGTGGGCACAAGCCAGCCTCAGCTCCACATTTGATCTGCAGCTCGCGATTGTGCGCGCAGCTCATGCGCCCAGGTCGTCACCAATCGACACTTTTGCTGCCATTACAACACACCACAATGGGCTCCCCTACAGCTCTTTCCAACTCATCGCTACCTGGCGACGAGGTCACAGATGCCACATACGCCTCTTATCTACCCACCGACCTGCCATATAACGAGGACTTCCAGAATGAAATCAGCCGCCTATTGCTCAACCCTGATGCGCAAACCGACAAGGGCATACGCATAATCCCAGAGACCAGCGATGAATCACCCGAAGAGGGAATTTCTGTTCGCGCAAAAGACATCCTGCCCGCGAGCCTCCCTTCAATACCGAAAGATGAGCTCCCAATACCGCTGTCAGACCCGCGTCGCATCTACGCCAGCAAGATCCCAGGCGTCAAGCTCACTCACCCAGGCGGCTACTTCGAAGGCGGCCCCGGCCTAGATCCTAAACTCGACACCTTCAGCCAAGACTACCTCGGCCGCAATAGTGATGTCCGTTCAGCTACGGACCTCGACGCTGCGAAGCAACGCGACATCGACGCGGAGCTTGAGAAGGCCAAGGAGAGCGCACAGAAGCGGTTGAAAGCCATTGAGCACAACGAGAACATTCAGAAGCAAATCCGTGCCTTGGAAGCCCAGCACGACATGGAACTCAAGCTGCAGAAGCGCATGGCCGCGGAGCAGAAAGCCAAGCGCGAGGCGAAGGAGAAAAAGAAGGGAGAGAAAATGGGTGAGTGAGGAACCGTTCGCGCGTTGGGCATTTTTGGGTCACGAATTTTATGAATATTTGGTGTAACTGGGCGCAACGTATGATACCCTGGGCTGGAGCTATGGAGTTACTCTACAAATAACCTCGTGGCAAGGGCTACATGTAGCATGATTTTGGAGTACGAGAGGAGAAGTGACGTGACTGTGTGGCATCGTGACAAGCTGTAAATACACACCACCACATTGATTGCAAAAGCGCAGGACCCGAAAAGCCGACACGTTATCATCTCACGAGTTCGTCTCCCTCCCTTTAGCATCATCTCAAATCATTGAATGGGACCGACAAATGCCGTCCAGGTTGGACGTATCGCAATCATTTCTCCTGAACTCGTTACCAGTGCCGTTAGTTTTCACGAAGATATCCAGAGTATTATCTCGAAGCGTGTTGCCCATCACGCGGTTATCTCTCGCAATAGCTGGGCCGCCTATTGCCAGGCAGGCGAGTGACGGGAATTCAGAATTGCAAGGGTCGTCTGCCACGACAAGGCCAGCAGTCATGGGGTCATCGGTCTTCCAACCCTCCACATGATTTTTCTCGACCCGGGCGCCTATCGCGCCGTCGAGGATGATACCACTCGCACCGAACGGAGCACATGCTGGTTGAGCGCGGAACAACTTGTTGTTTCGGAAGCGTACATTTCTGACTCCCGGGTCGAAGAACGCTCCGTAGCAGGCATCGCTGACTTCGTTGTCTTCGATCTCTGCGCCGTTGGTTTGGATGCTGTGGAATTGTGAGTGGTTCGATCAGCGCAATGTCCTTTGGTATTTAGCGCACTTACCACAGACCGATAGAGTAGGTGGAAATATTGTTCTTCGACACCTTGACCTTGGAGAAATTATCCATGCAAAGACCAATGAAGTGGGAGCCCGGGATTGTAGAAGTGATCACGTTGTTCGAGACTTTAGTGTTCTTGGAGCCGGCTGTGAGGAGACCATACTTGGGTCCATCGAGGAGCGTATTGCTGCATACTTCGACGTTCTCGCCGCCGACGACGAGGATGTTGAAGCCTGAGAATCCACTGACGGTGAAACCAGATATAGAAACGCCTTTGACAGGTTTCTGCACAGCGTTGACGCGTTTGTGCTCGCTGACAAATTCAGATAGATCGAGACCGCTACCAGCTACGCAAATGCCTGCCTGGCTAGAGCTGTTGTCGGTCGGTGGGCTGATTGGCCCTGCAAAATTGGTGCATTCGTTCTCGACAGCGAGTTCTGGTGGCGTCAAAGTGACTCCTTTACCGACGAGGGAGATACCATCATTCTTGATCAAGAGCTGTTCGGCATAAGTGCCGGAGTCGACGACGATGCGGCTGCCACGGGATGCGGTGTCGATCGCAGCCTGGATCGATTGGCCAGCTCGGACACGAATCGTCTTGTCGCCTCCTTTCTTAGCTGTAGTTTTCGGTCAGTTCGACATTAATACAGCAGTGTTGTGGCTTGCTAGACCTTCGGCTTCTGGCAAAGCAGAAGCACAAATGAATGGCACGAGAAGTGCAATGAAGAGGATGTTCAGCATCATGCAGATAGCGTTCTGACAACAGATCAATCTAATGTTGTACGACACGAAATGTCAGCCTGCTTTGAACGGTTTCAATCGATCGCGACGAAACCACTCTGCCGTCGAGCTAGTGTTATATATGCAACAAACGTCTCCCACCGTGTTCCCACGCGAGTCCATGACCTAGGGTACAGCAGTCAAACACGACCTTGGCATTGCAGCCGCTCTGGTGACGATGGTATGACCTTATAGACAGTAGACACATAGAGTCAGCCATGGCTAAAAGTCTCTCCGCCCTCAGCGTTCTATCTTTGTCACGTACCGAACTCACGAATGTGCCAAGAAAATGCTAGACAATACAGGTCCACAACGGACGGTCGACTGCTGCCAGGCTGCTGGCCTGACACTGCTGAAATCCTCTGGACATGCAAGCGACTTGTCGATTCTTGACTGTTCCTGGTAAGTCTCTGAGAGGTGGTCAGCAGACGGTGGTGTGACGTTTGGGCCACGCAAAGGGCGACTTCGCTTGAGTGGCGTGACTTTCGTTTTCGGAAAGCCAAATAGTCAGATTTAGCTTCTTCATTGAGGTGACCAGTCTTGAGAAGCGATTGGAAATTGGAGCTCTGTTACCACGAATCGTCTATCTTATCTGCACGTTGCATTGGGTCTTGACTTGTGGGGATCAAAGAGGTGCGAGCTCACAAGCTGTATGAACAACCCAGCCAGATCGCTCGCTCTGCAAGAACTACCTAAAAGAAAACAGGTACTGTTATTATGACACTACCTACCCAAAACGCCATCGCTAATTTATCTCAATCTTCTATCAAAGTCTTACACGACCGTCCTCGGCTCGTCCTCCGAACCATCGCTTCAAGGCGCTGCCACCGTCACTATCCCTGTCGTCGTTTTTCATCCAATTGGGCATCGTGATGCCATTGCCCAAGTTTTGCATCCATTCCGGACGATCAGTTGTCTCGAACGTATTTTTCACCCGCTCTGCAAAGTCTTGGTAGAAGTGACGCGCTGAGTCGTCTTCGGGCTCTTCCTCACGATTAGTGATGGTGTTGAATTGGCGATTTGCTTCGCCGATGCGTGGGTCGGCGTTTGCGTGCCCAGGGATGAGAGGTGCTTGCTGCGATCGTCGTGCGGGCGTAGAAGAGCCAGCGCTGCCGGAACCTCGTTCAAGGTCCAGCGATGCGCCACGTGGAGACATGCCAAGTGTCGTGCCTTCGCTTCCTGATTGATTCCCGCGTTCAATCAGAGCACGACCTTCGCGCCAGCCACCAGTGCCAAACCCTGAAGGGTTATCCACGTCGTCGTCTTCGAGCACGCCGAAGCCAATGACATTCTTCACCTTCCCGTATAAGTTGAAAAGAGTTGCAAGGGCAGGGATGAGAATGAAGCAAGGAAAGTAAGTGCTGAACCCACTGCCTAAGGGCGTCAGATTGACAAGCTTGCCCAGGAAGTGATAGAAGCTTGTCTCTTTGTAAACCGAGGCAGGCATCATTGTGATGAAGTTGAAGCTCAGCGGGACCGTCAATTTGGCAACTTGCAAGCTGTACCAGCATGCACTCTCTGCGTATGTCTGGCGCTTGACGAGTGCGCGGTTTCCCCAAACTTTGACATCGGAGATGGCATACAAAGCGCAGGCATCCATATAAAGTAACCAGGCTGCTGCGATGATTTGGCCAAAGAACGGTACCTGACCACGATCCGAGTCCGGATGGTGAACCACTGTCAGGCCAATGATGGATAGCTTCGATGAGAAAGAGCTGACGACTTCACTCCACACCACGAGCACTGAAGCGCAGCCGAAGATGACAGACGATGCAATGCGAAGGTACGGGATGCCATAGAAGTGCAGGTAGAAACGCAGGTTTGGCGTTAGGACTGTGATGCCGCGCGAACCTGGTCGTTGCTGGCCAAAGTCGAGCTTCCGAGATGTCGCAGAGTCAATAACTGTTTGAACGTCTTGCGCTTGCTGACAGAGGCGTGCCCATTCGTCTACAAAGCGTGCCCGCTTGTGTCGAGCGCGCTTCAATTTCCTGGTCAAGTCTGCAAGGTAGCGCTCAGTGAGCACTGCCGGGATGCTCGGGTTGGTCGCGCGGGCGGCAGCACTCGCTCCCGGTCTCGAATCTGCCAGCGTGGATGTCTCCACTAGTTCATCGATCCAATCTTGCGTGTCGCTGCTTGTTCCGCTCTTCCGGCTCTTAAGCTGTAGCGCAGTGTTTTCCAGCACTTCCAGCTCTTCGTAGGCCTCATCCAGCTTGTCTTTTATCTTTGGCGCTTGTGTCTGCAACCGCCTGAGTCTTTGAGAAAGACTCGCATTCTTGAATAGTCTCCTCGGCATAGCAACCAGGCCGTGTCCCATGAGTCCTATGGCTAGAACAAGACCCCACGCATACGCCAGTGCCATCACGAGACCCTTGATACTTTCCCCGTGGAATCCGTTCTGCAAGATGAAGTATACCAGGCCAGCAATCGAAGTGCTTAGCACAACCAGTTGGTAACGAGCGTTGCTTCGAAGAGAGTGCAGGATGCGCCCTCTTGTGTCGCGGAAGCCAGAGTCGCAGAACTCGCCCATAAGCGGAAGGATGAACCACGTAAGGACGAAGGTCAACCAGTACGTAATCCTCCAGGTGACGAACACCGCTCTTTCTGGCAGCCAGATGCCTCGTTTGGGGCCTTCGCTGTCGGCATTCTCGGTCGATGCAAGGTCGATAGGCACGAGAAGGATGATGGAGCAAGGCAGGGCGAGAGAGAGGAAGACCGGGACCAGCAGGTAGCCTGGAGTGGTCCGAAGTGGTAGGAAGTGCCGTAGCAGCAGCAGCACGAGTGTGGATATGACCAGAAGGGAGAGTATGGCGAAGATATCCGAGCCCAGCGACGACGAGGCAGCCATGTTGGGTGAGATTGGAAGAGAAGTCGTAACCATTCGGCAGCTGCGGGTAGGTGGTATAGAGGTCGAGTACGATGCCACTGATGATTCGGAGGGTATGGCGGCAGTTGTGTTGAAGGGGTGATTCGGTATAGAATGATTGGCTTGGGGTTTGTTTCGGTGTTTCCTATCTCCCTCTCCTTGAGATTCGCGATCACGACTCGCCAAACGATCGGAAAGCCACGCGGATGACGTACGCGCGCGCCACAATACCACCAGCTAAGAATCAATGCACCAGCCACAGATATGAACTCCCTAGTCATGTGTCGCCTCGGCAAGTAAAGAAACCCACTCTTCTGCAGTCTTCGCTGCATCATAATCCTAGATTGAATTACCTTCGGGCGAAACCCGGATTGATTGGCGCAGATTGGCATGTCCAATTGGTAATCATGAGATATAGATATGCTCGTGGTCTCTGTCTTCCTGACATACACCTACGGTAAGGACACTTTCTCACAACACCCTCATACCATTCTCAACACACAGTCAAACAAACATGGCACCACAACAGATCAAGCAGTGGGTCACCGAGCAGAACGGCCTGGACAACGTACGCTTCGAAGAGGGAACCCTTCCTACGCCTCAAGATGGCCAGGTCCTCGTGAAGATCCATTCCGTTGCCCTCAACTTCCGCGACACTGAGGTCTGCATGGGCGAATACAACCATCACAAGTCTGTCGAGAAGCCCGAATCCATCGTGCCTGGATCTGACATGTGTGGCACTGTTATTTCTGGCAATGACACACTCAAGACTGGCACCCGTGTCATGAGCATCTTCAACCAGAAGCATTTGACTGGCACCATCAAGGCCGAAGCAATGGCCACTGGTCTCGGTTTACCCCTTCCTGGTGTGCTCGCAGAGTACCGCTACTTCGACGCCAATGCTCTTGTGGCTGTGCCCGATCATCTGTCCGACGAGGAGGCTGCATGTCTTCCCATCGCTGCTGTGACGGCTTGGATGTCTATCAACTGGCAGCAGCCTATGGGTCAACCAGCAACAAGCAAAGGCGACCAATTCGTCCTCCTTCAAGGCACAGGCGGTGTTGCTATCTCTGGTCTCCAAATTGCGCACGCTGCTGGGTTCAAGACTATCATCACATCCTCCTCCGACCAGAAACTGGAGAAAGCCAAGTCAATGGGCGCAGACTTCACTATCAATTATCGCTCAAACCCGGAATGGCAGGATGAGGTCATGCGTATCACCAACGGTGCCGGCGCAGACATCATCTTCGAGAACGGCGCTGCCAAGACCCTTCGTAAGAGCTTTGACTGCATTGCCTTCGGTGGCTGCATCTCATGCATCGGTTACCTCAGCGGCAAGGAAGACGACGCAGGTGACAGGCTGAGCACTAACGTGCTTGCACTCAGACGCAATGTCACCCTCAAGGGTATGCTCAACGGTCCCAAGGATAGGTTTGAGGAGATGGTGGAGTTCTACGGCAAGCATCAGATTCACCCCGTGATTGACCGCACATTCAAGTTTGAGGAGGCCAAGGATGCGCTCAAATACCTGTACAGCGGCAGCCATTTCGGCAAAGTCGTTGTGAAGGTCGCTCAGTAGAGTGTGGCCTAGTATGTAATGAACGTAGAAGGCAAAATGCCAGTCATGACTACGCAATCACTTTCTCAGTCTAGCAAGCGTGGCGCCCATCTCTTCGCCAGCCTCTAGTGCTTGCACAGTCAATTCGTCGATCTTGGCCCTCTTTTCGCAGATCTCGACACACTCATCTACCTTGTTTGGAGGAATTACGACTACGCCATCCAGATCTGCTACAATGAGGTCCCCGGGGTTGATCATGAGTGGCTGTGGTTGCTCTGGTGAGGTGAACTCAACCGCAACGTTCAATGCCGATGCTCTTGTGAAAGTGTTCGAGCCGAGCGAAGACGAAGATTTGGCAAACAGCTATCAATGATAGAATTAGCACATTAACGCCAGCGAAATGGGGCAGTAAGACTCACCGGAAATCCCATTCCTCTGTGCTCATTAATATCACGAAAGTTGCCATCGATCACCACGCCCTGGGCACCAAGATACTTCGCTCGCGTACTCATCAGCCCGCCCCAACACGCCGAATACATGCCTTTGGGCTGCGATATGAAGACGACACTATCTTTCTCGATACCATCGGCAAAGTGGTTCTCTGTTTTAGGAGCTGTGGTGTTGCTGGCTTCGACCATTTGGACAGTGTATGCGGGTCCGAAGATCTTAGTCTCGCCGGCTTGTTGCAAAGGTGAGAACATCTTGATCCCATGCAGATAGCCGCCGTAGGGGACTTTTAGTTTAACGAGAGCGTCGCCGATCTGTGATAGATTTTGTTAGCGGACAGTCGTGTTCGGATGGCTGTCGGGTACGTACGTCGCATGATGAGAAGCGTTTGAGAGCTGTGAGGCTTTTGGAAGAGGACATTTTCCCGGTCTATTTACTCGAAATTCAATAGCCTATATAGTGTAAAGGCGATCTAGGAAGATGAAAATGGTTTACTGTATTGTGTTCGAGACAGGTTGAGATGGATGGTTTATAGGTTCGCTTACAAGCCTGTCTCGGCCAGATTCCGAGCATACCGACCGGAGGTAAGGAATCGGAGTGCACCTTGGCGATTGGTCGACACTCCACTTTTTGGACGATCCTTCGGTAAGTACGGACCTAGACTTGGAGGTCAGGTGTTATTGTAGGCCGACTGGCCTCCTGCTATGCCACTTGACATCAACTGATACCATGATAATAACCACTCAACACGATTTTATTCGCATACATATCTTTCTCGTTCTCTAGCTGATGTGTTAGGCGTCTTCAAGCATGGACTTTACTGGACAAGTGCGCGTGACATCTTTGTATCTCAAGGCAAACTTTTGGACAAATGGTCACACCGACGCGAGGTTGTCGGACGTGCGTACAGCGACGTGTAAAGTGCGATGCCGCTCGGCCAGTCTGCGAAAGATGCGCCAAGGGCAACAGATCATGCATTTGGAACCCTAATGAACTGGGAGGACTCCGTTTCCAGGATGAAAGCGAGTTCGCCCAAGGGAAAGCCCGTAGACCTCGTGTCGCCAAGTCTGGCTCTCCGTCTGCAATCATAACGACGAGAAAATCACCACCAGCTCCTCAACCGGCACTCACGTTATCATTGGATGACCAGGCATTCCAGTACTGGACCCGGACCAATATCACACAAGCCGATACTTTACATGAGGCAGCTCACGAGTGGCACACACATGTAATCCCGTATCTGCTGAAAGCCAAGCCCGGATCATGTATACACCTCGCAGTCTCTACGCTTTCCCGTGCAGTGTTTGCTCGAGCTCGCGGCGTGCCTCAAGCTCTAGCGCTAGCAGATCGATCTTATTCCCAGTGCCTTTACAAGACACAACAAGCGGTCGGCGGGCAGTCTCATGAGAATATGGACGAGCTGCTTCTCACCACCATGATGATGGGGTACTTCGAGAACATTCGATACAGCACGTGTGTATCAGAGACTGGTGTACGGGAGAGAACCGCAATTGGAGCTCGATACACGAACGTGTTCTGTCACTACGAAGGTGCCATGGGCCTTCTCCGGATTCGCCGTGAGTTCTGCATTGATACCGACGGAAACCTCGACAAAGTGGCGCGTCGCCAGATTGTAAGACTCTCCTGCATTCACAAGTAGGTTTCATTAGCTGACAAGCACAGATACGTGCTTCGGTACTGCGCGGAAACCCTGTTCCCGACTGGCTACAGAATGGCGAGGAATACGGTGAAGTAGGCCCAGCATTACAGCTCGACCGATTTATGGTTCGTGTTGCCGCTTTTCGAGCGAGAGCACTTGCGTTCTTCCCTTCGGCATCTGCTGGGCTGTCTACAAGCACACCAGACCTGGACTTCCTGGCTCATACCGGCAAACAGCTTGAGGACGATCTAGTGGACTGGGCGGAGTCTATGTCAATGTCCGAACAGTATAGCAGCCGCAAAGAGCACCTGACAACTGTCCCTGAAATTACCTCCGATCTCGACACATTCGACGGTCGCCGTAATACACATACTTCTCCCGGCCACGCTTCACTATGGCTTCGCCAGCGAGCACTCCGACTCATCATCAACAGCATCTTCATCAAGTTCATCTCAGTACGCATGCAGACGAGCACAGATCACGACCATCTTCTCATGAAACAAGGCCACATGAAAGGGAATCTGGACTCGATATCTCGGGAGCTTTGCGCTGATGTGTCATACTTCTTCAAAATTCCACAATCTCGTGACGGAGAAACCCTGGTGCCCGCCCTGATGACAGCCGAGGGCGAATTAGCGATACCGCCAAATCTGGCAAGTCTGCTTGCCTGGCCGCTTGCAATAGCAGTCAGCATTGAGAATGTGCCGGAGCCACAGAGGAAGTGGCTGCAGGGCAAATTGGGAAGCGTTGCGGATTCATTGGGAGATGCTATTTTACATGATGTGCGGAGGAGAGATGCTTTTGTATTTTGAGGGAACGAGGGCACTCAGACGGTGTATCTCGGCACCTGACATTGACCGACCATACATAAGATGATGTGCGGGATCTGTCACATTGCCACACTCTCGGCCTCAAATCTCTCAAGCGCTCATCCACTCAGCCATGTTTCCAAATTTCAGCGGTCTCGCCACTTGGGGCCACGGCTGATTACTGATGCGATCCCCCGTGTCATACGAGCAAAAATTCGCGTTCTTCAAGACCCATGTCGAGCGCCTCGCCTCGCATGATACCACTGACATAGCATTCCCCTATGAATCTGTAATGCCCTTGGCCGTCAGGGTGTAGAATGAATGGGACATCACCGCCATACAAGACACAAACGATGTCCCCAACTTGAAGGCCTTCGGGACCAGTACCAATGATTGCATCGGCATTATCTGTTGTGAAGACTCGCGTGCCTTCATTGACTTCATGCAGCCAAAGGTCAACCTCATCTGCAATTCCTCTCCATGTCCTTGGATCAAGCCATCGATTCAGTGGCAATTTAGCCTTCGATGCCAGACTTGGTAGATGATGAACCATCCACGCGGCGCCCAAGGATGCCTTGATCATGCGATCCCCTCTTTGTATTGGAAGATCCGAGACGAGGTCCATCCAAGCAGGACAATACTTCCAGTCTTGATCCAAGGAGAGTACTTCCAACAACAGCCTGCAAAGTGATTGTACCGGCATTGAGGTTTCGATAGTGTTGATGCAGTTTTGAAGAGAAGAAAAGTGTTGCCAGGTGAAGCTGGACGTTTCGAAATAATTGTCTTGGTCTCTCGAGCCTCTCCAGACGTTACCACACGTCTGTACCGTTCCGATCTCGATGCCGATGACCCCTATTTCACGTCTGGATAACTTCTTGAACTTCGCCGGATGACCCTTGCTTGCTAGCAGTGGAATTGTGATTCGAGAATCCCTTCTATTATCTTTCAATCGTCTCATGATAGGCGAAGGGCCTGCGAAGTCGGGGCACCCTGCATCATTTAAGTCAGATACTCGTATGATGAATTTGGAACGTTAGGAATTGGAGGTAATATCTCAGCAGCTGCAAGACTTGTGAAAGGATTAACGCTCGATAAGAATAGATCCAGATGGGGTAGGGGTGGAACATACTACAGACGACGTCAGCATACTTGTAACAGTAGAAGGTTATGTTCCCTAGATCTCTTACCATGTTGGCAGCCCAGGAGTCCACTGCCGGTGTCGCAGGGATCTATCCACGTTTGGCTTGCTGTTCTCACGATAGATCGTCTTGCGATACAATAATTGTAAGGCGTGCAGAGTTTTCGTTGTACGGAAACAGTGCAGAGTGAAGTCTGCAAAAACCTCCTGTGTAGTCATCGTTGACGTAGAATAGTTGATCTGATACGAGGTGCCCAAGCCACACAGAGCGGCAAGACCATAGACATGATCTCTCGGATGGCTGCATTCGCTGCGTAAATTTGAATCGATGATTGATAATGCCGACACTGGTCGTATTGGACCGGTCTCCCTTTTGAACTCAAGACAGGGGAGTGCAGCTGTCATCAGCATGATATAAATACTATTACTGATTGAAGTCAGTCGTCGTATGTCTGAGGGTGAAGCATTTGTCTTGCTTTGTAGCACGGACGCCGTCGGCGACGTTATATCCATATCCTCTAGAGCATGAAAGATGAGGCGTGCCGAACATGCAAGAACATCAATGTCAATACGAGATTTAGAGGTGCGGACATCGTTGCTCCAAGCGAGGATAATCTCTTGTACACACCAAAGCCGCTTGAAGATATCTCGGTTTAGACAGTGCAGGAGCTTCGTCCATGGAATTTGTTGCAGGCTTGATGCAGTGCGGGCAGGCTGTTGCTGTATGTGGTGGTCCAAATTTTTCCATGTAAGCGATAATCGATGCGCAACGAAGTTATTCTCTGCTTCGCTGAGCCACTTCATAATAGGTAGCACGGACTGCAGGTCAAACTCGCCCTCTGACTCAAGCCCCATCCATGATATGCAGTGGCTCTGCCCGTAGATGAGGTGCATGCGCTGGACTTGTTGTGCTTTCTCTCGCTTGTCGGCTTGGTTGATGCACAAGCTGTCAACCCACAACAGCCGCGGCGTTCTGAGGTTTCTAATGTGAACGAGTGCTTCATACAAGTTCAGCGTGATCGAGACAAGTTTTTTGGCACAGTGAATCTTTCGCGTGACACCAGGGTCGCCCCATGCATAGGAAAGCGTTACAAAGTAAGGTCGATCTGGTGTGGTCACGCTAGAGAGTGAGACCGGGAAGACATCGCACTGAATCCTGCTGTCGTCCTCGCGGGCGAGTTTCTCCGTGAGGCGATTCGGCCAGCCTGGCGGGTAGATCTTGAGCAGACGGATATGGTCAGGACTCTTTAGCGGTTTGCGAAGTCTGCATGAAATGAGTCCTGGGGCTTGGTTGCTCGGCCTTTCACATTGGTAGATACTGTAGGGAGGATCGTATGGGTAATTCCACTGTGGCATTTTGAACGTGTCAGAATATTGAAGCCGAGTGAGACTACGCTCAGGTCTGAGTCGATGTTAGACTGAAGCATTTAGAGACAGAGAAGGCGAGAACACGCGCTTTCGAGGCTGTTCAGCTGCTTTCGCTTCTCGATGTACAGTACACTGCCCGCATGAGCGCTTATCTAGCGTCGACATAGCCCTACTGTGTCTTCTGGCAACTTCTTATCGCTTATGATGTTGTGGCTATGGTCTGAGCTTGGTGACATTTTATCTAGTTGCTTTCGGTCAATATCCCGTCACTGTGGTCCGTGACAAGTGGTCCGTACTGACCTTACAAGTGTACTAGAAGGTAGTCAAGCTTGCCAAGCATGGTTGTTCTTATCGGAATATCTCGGCCAACAAACATGGCAATGAGCAACGCCCATGTTGCGACTGCTTCGCTCACATACGATCGAGATATCAATCCTAGAGATACGCAAGCATCGAAGCTTAGAAAATTGGATACGCCGGATTGACAGACTGCCCATGTAAACTCTTCCGTGGCTCATTTTGAGCAGCTTCTCATGCTCGACGCTCTTCACCAGCTCTCTGATGTATCGCTTCTGAAGGCACAACGACAGTCTCCACGTACCGCTTCCTTCGCCCGATGAACTCTTCGCGGCGCGAGACAGACCGATCAACGGCATTGACATCCCAGACACAGTCGAGATAGACATCTACAAGTCCGCGAACAGCTTTCCACACACCGTGGTCTATTTCGTATTCTTTACGGTGGCTCTCTGGCTAATCTTGTGGGAATTCGTTCTCTGTGACGAGCCAAACAAACTGCGAAAGCCGTCGATTAAAGGGCTGGAAGGCTTCACGGTGTGGCAGACGCGGAGCCTCGAAGTAGATTCCGTGGTCGTTCTTGTCCCATACATATACGAGTTCTACTTAGATCATAGTGTGTATGTTTGGTGCGGTTTTAGTGGGTGTGAGGTATTCTTGCTCTTGTCTGTATCGTAGATACGCCAGAGGCCGTATATCCTTTCTCCACTAGTTAGTTGAATAGCGGAAGGGTGCATGAATTGCTCGCCGCTCTCAACATACATAATGCGCTCTTTATCGAAACCGCCCTCATCTTGGCTCGCGTAGGCCACCATGTGAGTGCTGGGTCCGACCTGCACATCACTATGTCGTAGGTACGACAGTGAAGGTATGAGCGTAATGGCCTGGCTACTGTAGCCTGCCACGCTTGCAGCAGTAGCGTTGATGTTCCAAGGAACATGTAGACCAGTATCGGGCCGTGGATACAACAAAGTGTTCGGTTCGATGGAAACAAGGTCGTCGAGCAAGCCAAATAACTCGGTCAGAAATTCGACAAGCTCGCTGTGGTCGTCTTTTCGGGTCGTCATCGATTTGTACAAGCGATGACAGCTATAGTTGGTTTGTCGACTGACAGCCGTCGACAAGCGACCCACGGTCGCAATAGCAGAGACAACGAGGAGCCATGTGCGCGGCATGACACGGACGCCGTTGGCCTGTTAGGATAAGTAACACACACTACATCAATCATTAGCAAGGGTGCCTCCACGAGAGTTGTTAGAAAGGAAGAATAGACTCAAAGGGACTTTAGAAGCAACAGATTGTGCAAAACGCTAACCTGTTTGAGGTTGATTTCGATTTGATCCATATGCATTCGGAGTTTAAATCCGAGTAATTGACTCTCGCTGGGGCCAAGGGGAGTGGCTGCTATAGGCAGCAAGATATGCTAGGTGAGCATCCTACCAGGGACACGACCGCAAATGTAGAGTACGCCGATGGATTTCGAGCGTTCGTCGACGTTGACATTCATCAAATGAAAGTACGCCTCTCCGTTTGGCACTGAAATCGATCGTTAGAGGATCAGAACTGGGACAGACTAGTGTTCGAGCGACAGTTAGTCCTTGATTGACTCATCTGCAAGTCCAACACGCACATCAGAAACCCGACATATTGGTGTCTTCCATCCTAGTCACAGGGAAGATAATAAAGGCAGCCAATTCATCTGCACTACTTCTCTTGAGCATTGGCACCTGATGGGAACAGACATCCTGACTAAACATTAGGCAAGATGGCACCGCCTTCGGCCTGGTTTGATTCGAAGATGGCACACACAGCCGACGAGATGCACGCCAGCAATGGCTGCCATCCCGACGTAGCACAGGCATTGAGCGACTACTTCCACCGAATGTTCAGCGAACAAGAGGCGGCCAAGAGAATCACAGCGGCCATCGTCAATGAGAAGATTCCATCTCAAGAGACCTACCGACTCTGGGCTTTGCTGAGTGAAGCCTTAGTGGAGTTAAGTGACAGAGATCGACAGATGACTCTCGGTCTGCTGGCTCAGATCCGAACGCTTGCACCGGCATTGGGTATACGATGGGTGCGCCTTCCAGGATTCTCCAGCTTGTGGTACGATCTGAACCGATTTCACTTACACGAAGGCTTTGGAGTAGGAATATTTGATCCCGGAAGCGAAGATGAGCTCCGGCGATCATATGAGGACGTTGGACGTGCTGAAGCAGAGATGTTGGTTTGTGGCTTAGACGTGGCGAACGAAAATTGGCTATGAAGTCTTGAACCTGGTCGGTACTGATGTATCAGAACTCGACGTCCTGATAGGCCAAATCTTTGCATGGTTGGATGTTGAAGGGTCGAAGCTGAAGGAGAAATTCGAGTCGGAAACGGCTGTTCGAGGCTACGTTCGCAGTCTGGACGGCGATTACAGTAAGAGACAAACCGTCGGAAGGACTCTGGCGGAGCATTGGGCAGTTTGGAAGGAACGACTGCTGAGAATAAGTCAAGGGCGAACTGGTTTGTCTAAGGTTGCGAGAGGTCTTGCAGCTCAGAATCACAAATTAATGTGATACTCTGTCACCCTGTCGCCCTTATTCGGGCTTCGATCATTGATGTAGTTCTGTCTCTCAGCTGAGTCTTCTTGGTCGAGGGGTGTAAAAGGTCTTATTATTATTTACTGACCGAAATCTATTTTCCCGGTAGGCATGCTCATGGCAGTGGCCAGACAATACAACCAGCAGACGCTACTCATTTTGGATTTGATCGGTACACTCGAAGCTCAGCCACAGAGTATTGGGGTAAAAGGGAAGCGGGGGCATGCATGCTTAAATGCGTAGTCCGAGACGAAGATCAGAGTTCAACGAGTATCTCCATATCTGCATCCTTCGAAGGATCTACCCCGCCTGGCAACAACTGCATATGTAGGAGACAGCCGCGTCCTCGTCTCGTTGAACAAAACAGACAAAAACCTTACAAGATACCGCTAACATGTGGGACTTGGAACACCTGAAGTACGCGGGCATCCGCACAATTGTCAGCACATCCCTATACGTTCGCCGCTCGTCGTGGCTCTCCCCGGCCACTCAGCCGAACCAAGTAAAGACATACCCATCTCGCCCTAATCTCTGGGCATGCCGCATATTCACTCCACCTGAGCACGATGGGCAAAGTAAACTTCCTCTGGTAATCCGCGCTCACGGTGGAGGATTCGTAAGTCATTGAAGCCAGTACCATCACCCTACCGAAACCACGCCCTGCTAACATAGCAACCCGCAAACAGCTAGTCAACAACCCCTCTGCAGACGACCCCCTCGCTCGCCACCTCGCCGACAATGCCAATTGCATCGTCGTCAGCATCGACTACAGCAAATCGCCGCAGAACAAGTTCCCTACAGCCTACGAAGACGCCATCGCGCAGATCCTCGCTATTATCGACGACGATACCCTCCACATCGACCGCAATCGAGTCATCCTCTGCGGCAGCTCAGCCGGAGGCAACCTCATGCTCTCCATCGTGCAAGACCCACGCTTGCTCCCGAAAGTGCTAGGCATCGCCACCATCTACCCCGCCGTCGACCTGGCCGAAGACGGCGCATCGAAGATGGCTCGAAGGCCAGACCCGACGATCCCGGATTTCATCGGAGATTCCTACGCCGACATCCTTCGTCTGTATCTCTCGTCTGAGCATACGCCGTCTCCGAAGGATCCCAGAGTGAGTCCGGCCTATTTCGCCGACAGGAAGGCTTTGCCGCCGAATTTTGTTGTGATTGGGGCGGAGCACGATATGTTCTGTTATGAGGACGAGGCTATGGCTGACAGGCTGGCTGGAATGGTTGGTGGTGAGAGGGAGGAAACTGAGACTGGATGGAAAGTTGGTGGAGTGCAGTGGTCGAAGGTCATGGGGCAGCCGCATGCTTTTGATGCGTTTCCGGCGAAGGCGCCTATTACGGAGGCTTCGCGGCTGGCTGCTGTGGATGCGATGTACGCTTTTCTGTCAGAGTGGCTAGTTGGAGTGTTTACGGCGGACGCTTCAGGATAGTTTGCAGGCAGGTAATGCGTGAAAGAAGAATTTTCGTGGACCATTGAATGGCCCGAGTCAAATTTGGTCGTTCATCGTTTCAACAAATGTACATCTCCTGTAACTACCGTGGCAGCTCACCCAACAGCATGGTCCTGTCTGTGCTCGCGCTCAGCACCATGCTTCCATCCGGTGAGATCCTCACATCGTTGACGGTTCCCTTGTGGCCGGGCAGTTTGTGCAGCATCTTTCCGCTCTGGTTTTCCCACACGGTGACTGTACCATCTCCTCCACCAGCGGCTACCCTCTTGCCTTCACCATCCCAGCACGATCTGATCAAGTTCTTCTCCAATCCAGCCTGCGCGCCATCGAAGACTCGCACGGCACGATCAGGTGGCGCGAAAGGTCGAATGTCCCAAGTGCGCACTGTGCTGTCGTGGCTGTTGGAAAGTAATGTTTGCGAGTCCGGAGAGAGCGAAAGGGATGTCACTGTGTCGGTGTGTCCGGTGAGGACGTATGATTCCTTCTTCATCCGCAAATCCCACACACGGATATCGTTGTCGATGCCACCGGAGTACAGCTCGTTGCCAGCCTCAGCGAGGCACACTGCCGTGACAGGATAGCTCGTCTCAATAAAGTCCATAGCCTGCTTCGCTCGCGGGTCCCAAACGCCAATGTACCCATCGTCACTTCCAGAGACCAGGAACTCCTCGCCGCGCTTGCTGACATCGATGCAGTTGATCACTTCCTCGTGGCCGACGTGTCGTCGTATGCGCTCGCCGGTTTCCACGTTCCAGCTGGCAATGCGCATGTCCGCACTTGCGGAGTAGATGACGCCGCTGTCGCGCGACCAGTGTAGGTCCAGGACGGCGCTTTTGTGTCCGGTCAGCATGCCGTAGTTGTCGCAGTCTCCGGAAGTGTTCCACAGGTAGATGTTGCGGTCCATGCTGCCAGAGGCGATGTGCGAGCCGGTAGGGTCGAAGCGAGCGCAGAAGACTTCACCAGAGTGGCCTGAATCTTGTCAGCTGCCTGTGAATCTACATTGTGTTGTTGCAGAGTCTTGTCTCACCACTCAATTCCATCACAGATGCCTGCAGACCAGCTGCCCTGTTGCCCTATTCGATTGCAAAGATCAGCGATTGCGCTTTCGAGTCCGCAGCTTTAGCTGTAAGTCGCACGACATTATGTTCCATGCGCGTAGACTCACTCCTTGTATGAGAGCACCACTGCTCGAGCCATTGATTGTTGCGAGCTCATTGCCATTCGCTTCTGGTCTCGCGCGCTTCACCAGCTGCGAGCTCCCGAAGGAGGCAGGTCTCTTCTCGCCCGACATTTCTCAAACGCAGTCCAAGCTCTGTTGTTGCTGCCTAGCCCTTGCCAATAGCTCTTTCTGTCGGATGTCCTCGTCCGGCGTTTCTTTCGGGTGGCTGGTTGTAGATTTGCTATCGGTCGATGCACTGACAGAGAAGTGCGCAAGGTTTCGCGTAGAGTGTGAGTTGACGCGACAAAGGTTTTCGGAGATAGTATCCAGAGTAGCACGCGCTCCTTTCCCCGGCAAGTGCACGTGTCAACGAAGTGAAGTGAATTGCGAGCTTGATCTCCAATCGTCGCTTCCCCAAATTTTGAGATGGAGCTTGAGCTGGTCCGCGCTCGCTCATATCGCGGGACCCTTGCGGCTACTGTATCACCAACGACATTCACCAACTCTACTACTAGCTTGTACAGCCGTTTCCTGCTCCTTCGAGTGATGAGCTGAGAGTCGACTCTGCGCGCGCGACTGGAAAGCGTGCACACATCATAATATCATGGCGTCCAGCAAATACGCCCGCATGGGCGAAGAGTGAGCCCTCATCGCATTGATCTCTCCTGCTATGGCACATCCAGCTGACTGACAGCTGCGCAGTATCTGGAAGTAAGGACGAAACGCAGCCCACAAGCAGCCCCTCCCTCGACGAACGCAAAGCAACTAACGAACTCCCTCCCAAAAAGATCCCGCGTCGACAAAGTCAACACCGAAGTCGTCACCCTCACCTACGGCACCATCGTCGCCTCCCTCTGCCGCGACCTCACACTCCCCTCCAGCAGCGCGAAGACCGACTACGCCGCCGTCAACGCCGAGCTCGACCGCATGGGCTACAACATTGGCGTGCGCCTGATCGAAGACTTCCTTGCGAAATCCAACACGGGCCACTGCGCCAGCTTCCGCGAGACCGCCGAGGTGATCAGCAAGGTCGGGTTCAAGGTGTTCATGAACGTGACGCCGACTGTGACGGGCTGGGCGCAGGACGGGAAGAGTTTTGGCTTGGTGTTTGAGGAGAATCCGTTGGCGGATTTCGTGGAGTTGCCGGATGATGGGCGGGCGCAGGAGGAGTTGTGGTATTCGAATATTTTGAGTGGGGTTTTGAGAGGGGCTTTGGAGATGGTGAGTTTTGTGCCGGTCTTTTCGGGTCGGAGGGTGGTCGTTTCGTTCGATGCGGATGTGATGCTGACTGGGAGGTACAGGTGCAAATGCAGGTGGAGGCTCGCTTCGTCAGTGATGTGCTGCGCGGCAACGACACGACCGAAATGAGGATCACGCTGATACGGTACATTGAGGATGAGATGCCTCCGGACGATGAGTAAGCTCCGTTCTGCAACTGAAGAAGATGGTCGGCGTGAAAATAGATACCTCCTACAATGCTTGTTATGAAATCAATTATGTCAAAGTTGTTTCGGGTAAACCCTTATACTCCAGTGAGTGAAAGTTGGTAGGGAAGAATGATCGGGGTCTGATGTAAACAATTTTGCGTGATACGTAAGGTACATGTACCATCTCACAGACATGTAAATGAAGTTAATTGAAGAGTTTCGACTTCCGCATTCTCCTCGATTCGGGTGATCCCATGAGCTAATGCTACCATAATCCACATACTACATTGTGGTATGAACACAATGCATGCGGCTTTTGATTGTCATTGAGCTACGTGCAATGGCTTGATTACAATCATTGGTGTATACATGTATGCACTTACACCGTACACTAGGGTTTGGGGTTACCTATATCAATTGTGACTTTCAAACATGACATGGGGATTTCCATGTGTACATGTACAAGTATTGATGTAAACGATTGTCTTGCAACACGACGAGATTCACCGACAGCTACCACAGGCAACAGCAAAGGGATATTGGACCTCATTGAAATCGGGCATTGCGACTGCTACCACGACGAAACATTCCCCTCTCGACAGGACTTTCCACGTTGGAAACTCTCCAGCGTCGCGGGGCCTAACGAGTTATCACACAACGTTTTTCGCACATGGCTCTCCAGTTGCCGTACGCTGTCCGAAATAATATGCTTTCAACGCGCACCTATAGGTCGATAGGATTCGCGTCTGTAGAAGGACCACGCGGATCGGCATCAACACACTCACCCACCAAAACACGACTCCAAACATCGTGAAGCACATCAAGCCATTATTGAGAGCGCATGTATGTAGGCTTTTGGGCATGTCGAGTTGGTCTCACCGACACAACACAACCCATCGAGCGATCATGCCCCACGATCGATCGGTGCGATGATGGACACGCTACTACTTACAGCGCAGCTGATTGCTGTACCCGGCCTCTTCTGGACAGCAGACCGGACTTGGCGCCGGCTTAGGGGTGTGCAGGTTACAGCAGTGGTGAACATTTGCGCAGATCGGGGGGAGTGGAGAGGGGAGGGTGATGATGAGCGTGAGTGCGGAGAAAGGGACTTGCACATGTATTGATGCGTGTGTGATATGGGCAGGATGCTGTCCGGTCTCGGGGTCTGATTTGTCTTCAGAAGAGACGTGCGTGCGTGTATGTGTGTGCGTGGGTGCGTGGGTGCGTGGACAGGGCGGCGGCGCGGTGCGAGGGTTCGATGACAGGAGGGCGGCGGCGGCGGACGAGCACAGGAGATGGCCGGGTGGCTCAACGTGTGTCATCGGCAGCGTGGGCGAGTGCTGGGTGGCCAATGGCTGGCCGGGGAGGGCAGGCGGTATCACGTGCAGGGCAGCTCCAACGTGGTCTGGGCGGGGGTGAGGTTGATGGTGGTTGATGGTGGATGGTGGATGGTGGATGGTGGGTGGTGGATGATGAGATGGCTCAGATGGGTAGGTTGGGCGTGTGCGAATTATTGAAAGCAAGCAGCAAGCAAGCAAGCAAGCAAGCAAGCAAGGTGGTACCAGCATTCAGGTAGATGGTGCAGGAGTGCGCGTGTGGATGTTGCTATTTTATGATTTCACTCGCAACTATCGTTTGATCGACCAGTTGCAGCAGCGCCACTCCCGTGAATACCTGACTGCCTGTACATACCGCAGCAGCAGCAGGAATATCCCCAATAATCAATCACGCTCTCGTACATGTGTATTATCGTTATTGATTGATTGATTGCCGCTCGCCCCTGGCTCTGGCTGCGCGCTGCTTCCGTATACCGGGACCGGGACGACTGCTCGACTGCTGTGCGCCTGTCGCCCGTCCACTCCCAGCAGCCCCCAGTCCCAGTCCCAGTCGTCTCTCTCTCTCTCTCTCTCTCAAGCTCTCCAGCGCTCCCTCGCTCCCAGCCGCCAAGAGCAAGCCGACCGACTGCGCGCCTCTCGCCTCGACCACCACCCTCCCTCCCCTCCCTTCCCACCACCACCGGCCCCGGCAGTCTGGCACGACGCCTCTCCGACACCAACACCACCACCACCCTGCTCTCCCTTATGCCTGCCCGCCTCGCTGCATCATCGCGTCCCCGCCGCTGAGCCCGCTCCCTGTGCCTGTGTCGCACCTGAGCCCGCCTCGTTCGCGCCACTCCGCCCAGCAGCGTCTCCACACTGCCGTTCGCGCAGATCGCTCCTGCCCGGCCGTCGCTCCCCACGCGTTGGCACCCTCGACTCCCGGACACACCTCCAGCCAGTCCATCGCACTGCACCACTCTCCTCCTTCGCTCTTGCCCGTGAAGCGATTGCTGCACCGGACTGACCTCTTCGCCGACGCGCGCTGCGCCTGGCTGAGACCACCGCGCGACCGCCTCGAGCGCATCAGCCTGCACCTCGCACTCGCGCATCCGCACCACATCCCTTGCGCTCAGTATACCTCCACGCCCGCTCGCTCCCACGTTCGGGATCGCTCATCATGAGCCAGCCGCAGCAGATGAACATGGGCGGCATGGGCGGCCCTGTCGGCGGTGCGCCGCCCCAGCAGCAGCAGCAGCAGCAGCAGCAGAACGCCGGCACGCCCTCGAATGGGAGCGGTGTCAACGCGAACGACAGTGCTGAGACCGTCAAGCGCCTCAACACATACATCTACGACTACTTCTTGCGCAACCAACACTACGACATCGCGCGCGCCATGATCAACGCCAGCAGCATGGAGCTCCTCACCCAGCCCAAGCAATCGCCCAGCCAGCGCCAGAACCAGCCCAATGGCGTCGACGAGATGGACACCGACAGGCCCAAGGACCTGCCCGAACCAGGACTCCAGAACACAGAGGGCCCCTTCCTGCAGGACTGGTGGTTCCAGTTCTGGGACATTTACAACTCGCGTCGCAACCATCCTAGCAAGCAAACGACCGTTGGCTATCTTGCCGCGCAGCGCGCCGGCCAGAAACAGCGCGGAAATATGATGGGCGGGATGGACCCTGGCGCAGTGCAGAACATGCGCCAGATGTCCATGATGAGCAACGGCATGATGTCGAACGATCTCAAGAAGGCCGCAATGCAGAACGCAGGTGCCACAAACATGTACGCTTTTCTTTTTTTTTTTTTTCTAACCCACCTAACATCACTTCGCGCGACACTACTGACACACCACACCACAGGACTCCGCAACAGCAGATGGCGCAAGTGCAACGAATGCGCGCCGCCCAAGGTCAGCAGCAAATGATGCAAGGCCAGCAGATGGAGCGCTCAAACTCCCAAATGGATATGAACGGTCCGCGTTCGGGATCCCCGGGTTCTGGCGATGCTCCGTCTCCCAAACGGCAGCGAATGGACGGAAACGTGCAGCAGATGGGACCGCGTCCCGGCCAACAGGGCCAAATGCCAAACACTCAGGTGGGTCTCGATACATCCTCCCTCGATCCTGCCGCAGCGAATCAAACCCGTGAGCTGCTAGTCAGGTCCGGCATTGATGTCAACAGCATGCCTGTGGAGCAATTCAACCTCATTGCAATGCAGCCCACTAACTACCAACAAAAGTCTGCGGAGCAATATTCCCAACAAATGCAGCAATCCGCGATGGTTGCCATGAATCAAGCAAAGTCTAACATGAACAAGGGCATGCCTCCGAACGTCTCCGCCGCCATGGGTCCAGCTGGTGCCCAAGGTAGCCCTCTAAGTCAAGCTGGAATGGACCCGACTCTCGAATTCGGTCCCAACGGCGGTATGCGCCCCGGTATGGTACCTGGCGCTGCGGGAGCCGTGGCAGCCGGTGCTCCCGGTGGTCCAAACAGCGGTAACCACGCACTTCAAGATTATCAAATGCAGCTGATGCTGCTGGAGCAGCAGAATAAGAAGCGTCTGCTCATGGCAAGACAAGAGCAGGACAGCATGTCATCACATCCCGGCATGCCCCCGGGGCCCAATGGTCAGTTCGCTCCAAACATGTCGCCTCAAGGTAGCCGTGCTGGCGGGCCTTCGCCAAACCCGAACGAGATGGCACGTGGCACGCCTAAGATGCAGCCCGGCGCGTCTCCGAACGGCCACATGCAAGGCCGCGTCTCGCCTGCTCCTGGTTTCGACCCTTCCCAAGGCATTCCGCCGAACATGCGCAACCAGATGGTCATGGGCCCCAATGGCCAGATGATGCCTCGTTCGCATCCACAGTACGCTGGTGTCCAAGCCCAACTGACTCAAGGACAACTAGAAATGTTCAACCGGGCGAATATGATGCCGAACGGTACCTTCCCTGGCGGCGGCCAGCCAATGCCTCCGAACATGATGCCTGGCGGGCCTCCCATGCAAGGCCAGCAGCAGCCTGGCCAGGGACCTCCGAACATGACTCCACGTCAAGGCAATCAGGCTATGCCACCTCCTCCAGCTCCGCAACCGAACGCAACTGGCGCCACACAGCCAAGCAGTCCCGCCCCAGCTGTCGCCCCACCGACTCCTAACCAGAGCAACAAGCCGAAGCCGGGAGCCAAGAAGGACAACAAGAGCGCAAAAGTAAGTCCCCAATGTAGTTATCCATTTGTCTCCACCATAGCTGATACTGACCTACAGAAGGCTGCGGCGACTAAGAAGGGTGGCCAAACTGGCGCCACTCCAGCGTCAGAGTCAGAACAGCCGCCAACGCCTACACCTGCAACTCCCATCACTCCTATGAACCCCAACTCCTTCCAAAACAAACAACAGATTGCACCCAACGGCATGCCCAATGGCGCTCAGCAGCAGCAGCCTCAGCATCAGCAACAGCAAAACCAAAACTCCAATGGAGTGCAACAACCACCTTCCGATATGGGTGGACCTTTCGGCGGCAGCGGCAACCTTGTTGACGAAGGCTTCGGACTTAACATGGACTTTGCTGACGTTAGTGCTGGAGGCGGCGACGTTCTCGATAACTTCGACTTCGACAGCTTCCTTAACACGGATGACGGTGGCATGGGATTTGATTTCCCTAGTTTTGATGGTGGTTTGGAAGCTGGTGGCGACGGTATGGGTGGCCAGTGATCTGCTGGTCAATCTACCGTTTGCACCACTCCTTACTGGACCCAATCTTTCTAGGAACCACACTCCAGTCACACAGCACCAACGGCAGTCGGCTTGCGGCATCGTGGCTCGGAGCCTGATAAGGCGCTTCGCGACTGACCGGGCGCAACCTTTTGCGACCATATCATACCGCATGGACGTGCCACGATTCACGGCCAACACCTCCTCCTGCAGATCTTGCAACAATCTCCTAACCCGACTCCGTTAATATTCGACTATACCTCCTTACGAACCGCCGGTGCCACTCTTAACGAATCCTCCTCGCGGCAATATCCCCAACTTTCCTCACGGCGTTCTCTCTTGTTCTGGAACAGAAGACGAAGACACACACATTGCATTACCCTTATACCTCTCGCTCGAAATTTTGCTATGTCCTGTTTTGCCGTCGTTTTGTTTTCCTTTTTCTACCGCGTTGCTTTCCTGTGCTTTTGCTCTTACTTGGATATCCAAACGCTCAAATCTTTGTTATTTTTTGTCGGCTCCTGTTTTTGGGGGTTTCGATGAATGGTGGAGGTTCACGTGTGCGAGGGACTGCAGGGTTCCTATCGATGCGTCGGTGGCCTGTAACTGTCGCGATGGTGATGGTGGTGGTGGTTGTGGTGTTTATTCTCCCTTCCCTACTTCCGGGGCCGATGATTTGGTTACACGGGTTTCATGGGACGAAAAGGCGGAGATGTGTAGATTATGTATTGAGCAAAAATTTCCTTTTTGCGTCATTGTTAAAATAATGTGCCTTGTGGATTGTTCGTGGCTGAATGTAGCAATGTGCTTGTTTCCGTACGATTTGATGTTTGAGGTTCATGAGGATATGATGTAATTATTTACTTCGCTTTCGTCTCCAGTTGCCTCTCCACATTTGCGTTCCAGCTCACATGAAAGTCAGCACATCCAACCTTCATTCTCCAACCACCACTACAATGCGCCCACAAACCTACCACGTCGCAACAATGTGACAGCCTGTCTAGCACGAGGCCTATCTCTCCGGTCTCGCCATACCATCACAAAACAACAAGGAGTAGTGGTAAACCCCATCCGAAACAAAACTCCACAACAATACAATGCTCAAATCCATCTTCTACGCCCGCTTCCACCCCGAGCGCGGGCCCGACATCCTCCACCAGTATCCACCCGGCAGCATCTCGCGCTCGACCTCTTCCGGCGGTCTCTCGTCTTCCATCTCTTCCGCCCACGGCCACGCCCACGGCAGCAGCAGCGGCGGGCACGGCTTCTCGCTGCTGCCTTTCTCTTCGATATCTGCCTATGTGATCCCGCCGCACGAGCTCTCGAATCGCGCGCTTGCGATGTGCGTGCGGGGGTTCAGGGTGCTGGGGTGGCCGGTTAGTATTGAGGGGGAGGGGTATGAGCGGAATCGGTTCGTGTTCAATGTTTGCTTCGTTGTTGAGGAAGAGACGGAGCAGGTGCGGGATGAGGGAGCGGTGAGGAATTGGGAGGGAGTCGTGAGGAAGATGGCGGGGTTCATGAGGGGGTTGGAGGTTGAGGGGGTGGGAGGGGTGTTGAGGAGGGAAGAGAGGGAGGTTGATGAGAGGGTCGCGAGGGGGGAGGATGAGGGGGATTTTGAGGGCGTGGTGGGTGGGGTTTTGAGGGAGGTTTGGGAGCAGGTCAATAGGTTCGGGGAGTGTTGCGTTTGGGTTTCGGGGACGCAGGTGCTGAATCTGAGGGTGGAGGAGAAGAGGAAAAGGAAGAGTGGACGGGACAAGGAGGCGAAGGTGAGGAAGGTGAGGGCTTGGGATGTGCCGTTGTTTGTGCGCGAGTTGCCGGATCAGAGAGGGTGGACGTGGGATCTGGTGCTGGAGAAGGTGCACCCTTTTGTGGACGGCGTGAATCATGTCAAGAGAATTGCGAGGCTGGCGGATGTGGACATGAAGCTGGTCAAGAAGGCGGTTTGGGAGTTGGTGTTGCACGAGCGCGTGATGCTGCTGGATATCTTCCATTTCCAAGCCGTGTATACCCTGACTGCCGACTTTGCACTCTTCGTGGGGAATCTTGAGGTCATCGATGAGTGCAGGGAGTACGTCGCCATCGATCCCAAAGACGGCATGTTTGCCAGCGTGCTCGACAAGCAGGTCATAGACGAATGCTCAAAGACACCTGACAGGGCAAAGATTCTGGAGCTCTACAGCACCCTCAAGCCCGGTCTATCAGTCGCAGACCTCTGCCTGGCACATCAGAGCCAACTCGCCAACATCGACGTGCGCCGCTTCATCACTTTCGGCGTCATCAAAGGCTTCCTGAAGCGCATGCACAAATACGCACTGGCACTGGACCCACCAGACATGCAAGTCGCTCCGCAAACTACATCGGAAGACCTGGACAAAGCCTGGAGAAAAGCCGCATTGTCCTCGGGCTGGGCGACACCACCTGTTGACGTGGTTAGTTTACGGGAGAAGTTGGAGACTGAAGAGGAGAGGGCGAGGCAAGAGGGTGCAAAGCTGGTCAGATTTTTGGACGGGAATCATTGCCTGGATCAGATTTGCGTGGAGATGGGCATGCACGAGAAGGAGGTTTTGGGAAAAGTTAAGAGTGGGAAGTTTGGTGAGGTTGTCGTGTTTTGTCGGTAGGTTTGGGCTGAACAGCAGGGCATCAGCTCGCTTGATCCTTTGTTTCTTCTGAAGCATTCGGTCAATTGTCGCCCAGCTACGATTCTGGTGAGACAAACGGAAAAGGTAAAAGACATGCTTTGTCTTCCCAATCCGGCGTCTCGCGCAATGAATCTGCAACTTTCCACATTTCAGCGGCAAGCTTTACTCTCTGTCTACGGCACGCCTTTTACATCACAGCGGCAAACTATACCGTCTTTCTCGAACCCGCCACAAGTGGAGTCCCATCTCGAAGAATGAGTAATTAGCATGCGAGACAGGCCAATGGCCTGTCCATGTGGTGGCTGTGGACCAAACATTACGAACGATCGACAGCGATCGGAAATCCCAACGGACTACATCGGCTCCGGACGAAACAAGCGATAAGGAGAAATTGGAATGCGATTGTCAGAGTACATCCCGAAGATCATGCTCAATTAAAGAGAGACCTGTGTGATGCTATCGACCGCGCAAACACCTCCGAGATACAAAGCAATGCTGTTTTAGCCGCCGCTCAAGCTTCCCTGCTGCCCAACTCACTGTCGACAGCGAGAGAGAGGACGGCCGCCCACGAACTTGCGCTACGTGAGAAGATCCAGTCTTTGCGGGATCTCACAGCTCTGGTAATTATAGAGGACCGCATTGGCGCGCCTGCGGCCGCTGTCAGAAATTTCGATGCGGGAGACCGTATCGACCAAGTGAGAAGGCAAGTCGATTCAGCCGCCACGCTCGTGGCCCAACGGCGACTCGAAGAGCTTCAGCCCTTGTCAACTCTACGAAAACGGTGGGCGTCTAGCGC
This sequence comes from Cladosporium colombiae, assembly GCA_026122715.1. Taxonomy (NCBI): domain Eukaryota; kingdom Fungi; phylum Ascomycota; class Dothideomycetes; order Cladosporiales; family Cladosporiaceae; genus Cladosporium; species Cladosporium colombiae. The sequence continues at coordinate 1,245,648 of JAKZFA010000001.1, read as the reverse complement.
CCACCGTGATGTATTCTCAAGGGCCTCGTTTCAACAAGGGCAAGACAACACATTTGTTCCACTCGGCGGTGGGAATAGCGACACTAAGCTCGGTGTGTGGATCAGGACTGACGCCAACCGCGACATCATCGATCGCACTGTCATCAAAGATGTGTGTTTCGATTACGACCCGAATGACTGGACCAATCCTCTCACTTGGCAGAACGTTGGCGACCCTCTCAACAAGGTTCTCACTGAGGCACATGTCATGGAAAGACTCCGAGACACTGACGACTCGCAAAACGTGGTAGGGCTAAGATCGTGGCAGTTGCACGCTGAAGAATTGGTATTCCGGGTAGGATGAAGCTACCGTACCTACGTTGGAGTGATCACTGATTATGACTCAGATGTATATCGAGTACTGTCCGTATGGAGATTTGGTCGATCTATACGACTACCATAGAAACAACGATGAGCCGATTCCTGAGCCCTTGCTCTGGCACATCTTTGAATCACTGGTCAACGTGGGCCTTCTCATGGAGCAAGGCGGCATCACCCAAGCAACAGCTGGCTGGACCCAGATCCTTCACCGGGACCTCAAACCCCAGAACGTTTTCCTTGATCTCCATCCTCAACCAGTGCCAAGCGGGGATAATTGGGCCGCATATCCGACAGCCAAACTAGGAGATTACGGCCTCGCTGTTGAAACTTCACCCGCCGATACTCGGAATCCTGGCGATTTCACAGGCGCAGGTACGCCTTCATACCAAGCGCCGGAGCAGATACACGTGCAAGGAGCCAACAATCCTCCGCGCTTGACCTCCAAAACAGACGTGTTTGGTGTCGGTATCACGGTCATGGCACTGATGTCTCGATACCGAAGCGTTGGCGTGGAGGACGATTGGTCAGCTGCTCGTGGGGGCTCGCGGCATATCAGTGACTTGCCACACTTGACAGATGAAGCGGCGGCCGACTATTCCGATGTATTGGTGGATCTGGTCTATGACTGCGTTGAGTACGACCAGAACAACCGTCCTTCGTTTTCGGAAGTGCGGGACACCATCTTACACTACACGCAAGGCGCAGGTGGCTTGCCGCAGAACGACCTTGCACGTGGGATGCGAATGAACGGTGTCCAGCAGATGCACCAGATTGGCCTCAGATACGATCGTTGGGCTGTTGGGAATCCTCTGATCGTCCCGGCAAACCCTCCAGTTACCGCCCTGCCAGTCAATGGCCCTGCTCACCGGTACTTCACCAGTGACGAAGATGAGGATCAAGATGGGGATCAGGAAGAAGAAGACGAGGAAGAAGAGGAAGAAGATGAATAATACAACGACGCTGATCCCGATAACAGTGATGAACCACACAAGACTCTATATGAGCGTAAACTGTATCATAGCTGTAGATTCCGTTCTTACATTGTCAGAATATCCACGCATTCGAAAACGAGACCAGGACAACGATAGGCTGTGTTCATGGCGCGAAGGCAGATGACGCGAGTTGATATCCAGTCGATGTAACGGGAGATCCCGAAACAAGCATTTGTGCTGTAATCGTTCAAGTTGACAAAAGAATGCGTTGTATGCTACATGAACACCCAATGAATGCACCGCGGCAGCAAAAGTGGTAGTCTCGGCTATGTTGATCGGGTGATGTGGGGATGAGAGATGAGGGCAAAGGTGGGGACCTTGGGAGCAGTTGCCGATGGAGGATCGAACGAACAGTCCCCGATATGTACATTGTCAATTCGTACTAACGGTTCAAGCCTTACATTTTACCTCATTAGACTGACCAGTCTGAAAGTCAATATACCACAGGACTAGACATGGCTCCTATCGCGAAGATCGAGTACTTCCGTGTACTGCCGAGAGTGAGAGCTCCAAGCACTTCTATGCATTAAAATTCCGGCCTAACAATTCTATAGTGGTTATTCGTCAAGATCACAGATAGTGAAGGCCGTTTTGGCTGGGGAGAAGCATCTCTCGAAGGTATGTGGCTGAACATAGTCTAGTTATGGGTGAATGAGATTGCTAACACGATTGTAGTAAGTGCACTACCCAAAGAGCCTTTCCAACTCTGATCACATCGCCATGAATTTGAGGAGGAGACGTTGTCAGCCCTACCAAAAGTACAACGCGACTGACCAAATCATATAGGGCCACACTGAAGCAGTCGAAGGCACCCTCAACGGCTACATCACTCGCTTTGTAGGCCACGAAGCCGACGACATCGAAGCGATCTGGCAAGATGCCTGGCGGAAATCCTTCTACCGCGGCGGCCCAGTCTTCATGTCAGCTCTCGCTGGCATTGACATCGCTCTCTGGGATCTGAAAGCGCGTAAATTCAACGTGCCCATCTGGCAGTTGCTAGGAGGCAAAGTCCGCGACAGAGTGAATGTGTATGCATGGATTGGCGGTGATCGGCCGAGCGATGTCGAAAGTGCTGCGAAAGAGCGTCTGGCGCAAGGATTCAGAGCCATCAAGATGAACGCCACCGAAGATGTCGGATGGCTGGACTCTCCTGAGGTACTCGAATCGAGTGTGGAGCGACTCAAGACTGTCAAGGCACTCGGCATGGACGCTGGAGTCGACTTTCACGGAAGGTTGCACAAGCCAATGGCGAAGCAACTCGCTAAAGCACTCGAGCCGCATCATCCTCTGTTCATTGAGGAGCCGCTTCTCAGCGAGCATCCCGAAGGCATCAAGGAGCTCTACGGGCAGACGACGTGTCCGATTGCGCTTGGAGAGAGATTGTACTCTCGTTGGGACTTTAAGCGGTTCTTCGAGAACGCCTCTGTCGACATCATACAGCCAGGTGAGCATATTGAGTTTGGTCGCTACTAGTCTTTCACTGATGTTTTGTAGACATCGCACACTGCGGCGGCATCTCTGAGCTCCGTCGAATCGCAGCAATGGCAGAAACATACGATGTAGCAGTAGCACCTCACTGTCCCTTGGGACCAATCGCTCTCGCCGCTTGTCTGCAGATCGGAATCTCTACACCCAACCACCAAATCCAAGAGATGTCTGTAGGGATGCACTACAACGTCGAAGGTCAGACTGCAACCGAAAGTTATCCAAAGTATTCTGCTAACGAGTTTTGTTTGCCTTCCGCAGCTGGTGAGTACGACATCAACACCTATGTCACCAACCCAGAAGCCTTCACCGTCAAGAACGGATTCGTCGAGGCTCTGCAAGGCCCTGGTCTGGGCATAGAGATCAACGAGGGAGTTGTGAGGAAGGTCGCAGAGACCACGAAGCCTTGGGACCTCAAAGGCTTCGTTGGTGAGGATGGCGGATATAGAGAATGGTAGAGTGCCACGAGACACGTCCATGACTTGAGACTGAACAAATGAGCAACCTTGAAGTATCGCATTGGGATAATTATGGCATCCTGGAGCTTTGTTACGTGACCCACTACTGTTCAGTCAACATCGGCTGGATATGACAGGCGATGTATGATGCTACTTGACAATCATGGACAAAACTTCAATACAAATTGAGCAACAAAACGTCAATGAACATGAAATCTGAAGAAACAATAAAGTAAATGGGTTCCTTTGGATCAGATAGTTACAAAAAAAAGTCATCAACTTTCATCATTTGTAAAAAAAAAAGGAAAGGAAAGCCCCAAACCAAAAGTCCGCTGGGGTATGTATACCTTGAGCCCTTTCCTCACCATATGCGCAATCCGAGAGAAAACCACAACGAAAGACCCGGACAGATAAAGAAATGATTTAAACTAAACATACGGAAAAAGAGAGGTTTGACGGACAAGGGGAAAGAAAAATAGAGGCGTAGACAGATGCAGAAAACAATTGCATCTAGTCGTCACGGTAGAACTTTTTGAACACCAGATGCAGCAGCAGGTTCACTGCCAACTTGGCGCCGGCTTCGGGACCGCCGGCGCCGTCTTCAAAGATGCCGATCGTGTTGCGGTTGTCGTACTGTGCTTGCAGCAAGTCGTCGAGCAGGACGTTGGCGCTGGCGCCGGGCAACATCATGCTACCCGAGCTGGCCTCGAAGTGGAACACGCCCACCTCATCGGAAGAGATGACGACGTTGAGCTGAGTCCAGTTGTCCATAGGGTATGCGTGCCATTGGAGTAGTACACCCTTGTCAGCCAGCTGCCGTGCAGAATACTTGTACGAACCGAACTTGGGCTGGCGACCGGCCTTCTCGAGCTCGCGCTCATGATTCCATTGCTTGGTAAAGGGAAGGCGGAACGCTTTGTGACCGGTTTTCTTGTTGGCGAGAGTCTTGAGGCACTGCTCGATATAGTCGTTGTAGCTGGTAAGCTGTTCCTCGAGGTATGTTGCCTTCTTGTCCAGTCCAGCCAGTGTTTGGCGGGTAGCGTCGGATTCGCGTTGGCGTTCCAGGCGGCGGCGATGCTTTGAGCGAATATCAGCAGCAAGAGCATTGAGAACCTCCTGGTAATTGTGCTGTCTGCTAACGCGATATTGCGGTGGTGTTGACGGATTCTCAAGGTTGAGAATGTTCTCCAAGGCTTGCGACTTCACCTCGGCGTAAGTCATGTGTTCGAAGTCCAGAGGGTTGTTGTTCCGCATATCATCCGAGACTGCGGATGGGGTCTCGGAATAGACAGACAATGTACGGCCACCTCTCATGCTAGCTCTTGGGTCGAAAGCACCTTGCTGATAAGCCTTTCTGGGGCTGCGTGCTGGCGACCGAGACTCTTTGCCTGCAATCTCTTCATCGACCAGTGTGTACCATTTCTCGTCGTCCTCGTGACTGATGGGGCGAAGCAGGATCTCCATGAGGTTGGAACCCGATTGCACTCTGATAATAAACAGCACAAGTCGCTTGGTTGCAGTGAACAGTGCCCTGGCTTCGGCAGTAGGATCTTCTTGGACCTTGTAGCGAGACTTGAGCGTAAGAGTGATCTCACCGCCACCTCCAGTGTTTCCAAGGTCAGCCTCGTTGCCCTTGGGAGTTCCAAGATCAGAGAGGACTTCCTTGATGGCATCGTCGCGGGTAGGTGCGACCACCGCAATGTTTTCGGTGACCATTGTGTGCAGCTGGAAAATGTCGGAAAGTTTGATGTATACTGTCGGCTTGGTCCTCGAGTACAGATCGGACATGTGGTCGGCGTCGAAGTGCTCCTCGGGGCTTTCAATGCCAAACAGGCTGTGCAAAGCATCTTGCCATCTGGCAAGGGCCTCACCGATCCAACTGTTCAAGGGCTGCAGGTACATATTGTCTTGGCTGAAGAGCCTTCCAGACGAGCAGACTTGGCCCAGCACGAGTGTGACTTGACCAAGATTGCGCTTGTGCACCGGGGAAAGACCACGATCAATTACGCCCCACATCTCGGGCTCGCGGAATGCAGGCAGGATGTAGGTCTTCCAGATCCAGTTACCGACAAGTGTGGCCAAGTACTCTGGCTCCTCATGTGGGTACTGCTGTTGCATAGCATTGAACTGCGAAGAGGCGAGGTATCGAAGGCTGTACGGCATCCGGTGGAGAGTCTCCTCCAAACTCAGGAAGAACGCGTCACAAAGATCACGCACGTCCTGAAGGTGTTCAACATATCTTGCTCGCACCTCAGGGTCACGAATGATTGTCTCTCGTGGTAAGTCGCGAGGCCTCCTGGACGCACGACCGGTGCTGAGCTCTTCATTGTTAATGATGGCTTGGTGGATTTGAAGAGGGTCAGATTCGAGGTCGAGATGTTCTTGTCCACAGATGCCGTCCTTGACAAGACCACCGAGCAATGACTTGAGATAGCTTCGATGGATTGGCGATCGAACATGAGTAAGGAACAGGCGCTGGTGCATAGGGCCGTTCTGAGAACGCAAGAAATCGTCCAAACTATTCGTGTTACGCACAAACTGTTCGATAGAGGCCACCAAGAGTCGCAAGAAGTAGTACTCTTCTCTGCTCTTGTGGGCGTAGCAGAACAGCGTCAGTACCAGTCGTTCCAGATTCTTGCTTTCCTTGTCGGCAAGACCTCGTCCAGATAGTTGGTAGAAGAGGCGAGCAAGGTATTCTGGCTGAGTCTGCAGAATGAAAAACAGCTCTTCATATCCGGAAAGCTTCTTCCTGGAGTTTTTGTTTAGTGCCTTGAGATCTACGCCGCCTCCAGATTGACGAGTACCGCCGTTCCTCAGAAGAGAACTTGCGCTACCTCCATAGTGCTTCTGGTGCTTCACAACTTCGTCCAAACTGATCTTGTTCTTCACCAAGAGGCCGACCTTGACGTCAAGACCTTCAACGTAGCCTTCGACTTGTTCAACTTCGCGGACCCGCTCAACAACGAGTCTGCGCAGACGATCCGCCTCAAGCTCGCTTTCAAACTCGAAGTGAGAGTCAGTCAACAGATGCAGATGTTTCCTAACAACGGGCAGTGGAGGGTTGGCGCCCTTCATCAATGACTCGTAGGATTTGCCCTGCTGCCTGGCACGTACGAAGGACTGCAGCTTGACAACCTTCTGCATGTTCGTGCGATAGTGCTCACGCTTCTCTTCAAAGTGGATGCGAACCATGAACGCGCGTGCAGCTGCCTGCACTTCGGTGATTGTCTCTTCGTTTTCCTCAAGCTCTGCAAGATCGTCTCCGACCTTGGCTCTCACCAAAGTTGCTCGAGCAAAGCCTTGCAATTGGCAAATTGAGTCCTCTTGGTTCTCAAACTGAACAAGTTGCTCGAAGACTCGCTGCCGTTCGATGTATGCCCTAGCAAGAGATTGCAGGTTGACGACGGTCTCTTCTTGGTCTTCGAGGCTGGCCAGTTGAGCTCCGATTCTCTTACGCTCCAGCATAGCTCGTGTGAGCCCTTGTAGCTCGATTGTCTGCTCAGTGGTCTGCTCGAGCTGCTCCTTGAGCTCCGTGGTACGGAGTCTGCAGATAGATGCTCGGGCCAATGCCTGCAACGAGGCAATCTGGTTCTCAACAGTCTTCAATCCAGCTTTGTGAGACTGCGCATGCTTCTTCGCTAGCTGCGCCCTGAGGAGTGATTGGACCTTGATGATCTGGCCCTCCCGGCCTTGCAGTGCGCCTATAACTCTTGCCTGCCTGAGGCGGGTCACAAGACCACGGCATGCAGCCTGAACATCAACGATTTCAGGTTCGTGAATTTGGCGCTCGCCGTACTGGTGACGTTGCTCTCTGCGATGGATGAGGCCACGAGCTGCTGCTTGCAGACGTGCTATGTCAACGGTAGCATGTTTTGCCTGAGCGCGCTGTCCTTTTGCATTTCGTCTGACTCGGGATCCACGAAGCTCTGCTTGAAGCTCGACAACAGTGTTTTCCACATCCCAGAGTTTGTTCATAAAGGCAGAAAGCTTTCTGCGCTCGATTGCACCACGAGCAGCGGCCTGCAATTCGACCACAGCAGCTTCAGTCGTTTCGTTGCGGGTTTCCTCCCATGTATCGGTGGCCCTCCAGCGACCAAGAGCACCTCGTATGGCTGCTTGAATCTCCTTAACTCCATAGCGTTGAGTGCGGAGCTGGGTCTTGATGTTCTTGGTCTCCGCTCTTTGCTTCCTACCACGCCATAGAGATTGTATCTTGACAATACGTTCAGTTCCTTCTCTTGATGTCCATGACTGCTCGCGTTGCTTCAGCCCTTGCCGAACAAGCATGGCTTTGGCGGCAGCTTGCAGTCTCTTCGTAGATGAATCCATGGAAGAACGGAAGTGAAAGATCTCCCTTGCGAAGCCTCCTCTCATCTGTGCCTGTAGAAGAGCAATGTCCGTTTCGACGTCCCAGAGACTCTGCATCACGTCCCCAAGGCGCATACGAGCAAGCGCACCTCGCATCTGACTTTGCATGTCCTCAATGACGGCTTCTTGCTCGCGCAGTAGTTCTTCCGGAGTGGGTTGTGGCGGTGGTGGTGGCTCGGGAATGTCCAGCTCTTTGCGCATGCCACCGAAATCAGGCATTTTGATGCCACTTCGGTCAATTCCCTTTTGTGTCTCTTCCAGCTCTTCTCCTGTGAACTCTAGCTGGCCGACAAGATGAGATATGGTGAAGGATGTGATTCCACGACGATACAGCAACCATGATAGAGCGTGGATGCAGTAGATAACCTTTGGCACGTTCTTCTTCTCGTACAGGTCAACCAATTCGAATCGGAACAGCTCGGGTAGTTCGACGGCAGAAACAAATCTGAAAAACATGGCGATGTTGTCACTGTGCCTGTACTGGAGTCGGGGGGAGCGGAAGATGCGCAAACTCCCAAGCATCGTCTGCAAGTCTTGTTCCATGTTCGGTGCCAGGCGGTTCACGACTTCGGCAAGAGTGACACCGTCGCGGAGAGATTCTTCGAGTTGCACGATTGGTGGTAACTTGTCTGGCTCCAGTACGTCTTCTATCCAGGCGCGCGCTTCTCCAATATGACAGAGGTATTCATAAGCTTGCAAATGCTTTCTCTGAGTATCCATCCATTTTGTGCTCTGCCATTGTGAACCAAATGTGGATTGCGACTTCTGGTGTGATCCCTGTATTGAGCCCGATCGCTGAAGTCGTCTCCTTCCAGTGAGTCCAACAACCTGTTCATCAGGCGAATGTACACTTAGATCTTCTGCGCCATCATGAGCAAACTTCGAAAGATGTCGCAGCTGGGGGGTCGTGCTATTTTGAAGCGTAGCAAGCTCCTTGTCGTCCAGATGTGGTACAGTGGTATCCACTGAGCCGAACCTGGTGTGTCCGTTCGCTCTCGGTCGCGTGCTAGCTCGCATGGAATCACTCCGGGAAAGTGTTGCCATACTATTACGGTTTGGCGATGTAGGTTGTAGGCTGGGTGTTGTACTCGACAATGAGAAAGTTGTGTCCACGCTCTGTCCCCGGCTGTGTGTTCGCACTGGCGACTTTGTGGGCGAAGAGGGTGAGTTGCCATCTCGGCTCACGGGTCTCAGAGCAAGATCGCCATGAGACTTGCCTCTGCGGTGCGAAGGTGAGTCCGGCAGTGTATTAGGTGCTACTGTGGCGAGAGCGCTGCGAGTCTCGGACTGGCCCAGTCCCTTTCGCCAGTCATCGTCTTGTATCTTCTTTGGTGTGAGATCCACGCTCATACTGGTAGGCCGTCCTGTCTTCCGTGCCGGTTTGGGTGTCGTCTGATCCTGTTGTGCTTGCTCCGTCTTTTCCCTTGCCTCCCATTGAGCGAAAGCAGAGTTCTTCTTAACAGGACTCTCACTGCGCTCTCTTTTGGCAGCCGGTCGACTCACAAACGGATCTGCGCTGGAATCGTAACCGCTCAGACCGCCGGCGCTGTGGTGACTAGAGGCATTGCTGCTTTGCGTGCCGTGTCTGCTCGGGACCGAAGAGCCGTCTGTGCTGCTGCCGTTGGACAGTGTCGACAATGTATGGCGAAGCGGCGAGGACTTTGTGGGCGAATGATCTCGAAAGCGGTTGTGTGGTGGTGACGAGGATGGGTTGAGTTGCGGGTGCGCATATTGAGACGGCATGTTGGGCGCGATTGCCGGATGGCGGTCTCAAGTGCGGTGGTGTGTTCGTTGTCACTGGCGCAGAAGGCGCAGTGTGTGGTAGGCGGCCGTCTGGTGGCCGTGTATTCGCGGTTATTAGTGGATGTATTGGCGAGTCAACAGTAACATCATGTTGAGCCGGTGTAGAGGTGTGGTTGGTGTGCCTGCCGCATCAAGCGAGTGTGCAGAGTAGCGAGCGAAGTGAGGTCGAGCAGGGGCAGATTGGAATGTGGATGGGTTGATCGATCTTGCACGCACACTGGCACTGACTCTGAGTCTGGCGTGGGAGATGAGACCGCGTAGATGGGCTTGACTGCACGGGACGCCGGCGTGCTGTTGCTGGTGGTGCGAAGTTGGGCAAGCCGCTCGACGGTAAACAACAAAACAAACCCCAGCACGTAGAGAATTGACCTATCACGAGCTGCAGTGTAAAAGTCTCCACTCCACACTTGACCGGCTGAGGCTCCACTCCGCCGTTCAGGTAACAACCCAAGCTGCCTGCCCTGTGCTCGCCGGCCGTCGGAGATGCCGCTGATTAGATTAGATCTTTTCTCTGAAGAAGTCAAATTTGATCGCAGCCCACTCGATCTCTTCTCTTTTCTCTTCCTTGGGGTAAGTCGCTACAAGCATCGAGTCCTTGGATTTGAGCTCTGCTAATACTAAATTAAAGGCTACTTCCCCCCCATATACCCCACCACCCAACAACCGGCGCAATGTCTGCCAACGGTGTCAAGGTCGAGGATGCCTCCAAGGCCCTCCAGCTCCTCGAGCAGTACGAGGCCAAGGATGGCATCTCAGTCTACGACTTGCTGGACGAGAAGAAGATGGGCGGCCAGACATACAACGACTTCCTGCTTCTGCCTGGTCACATCGGCTTCCCTGCCGCCCAGGTCGACCTGACCTCCAAGCTCACCCGCAACATCACTCTCAAGACTCCCTTCACCTCCTCTCCCATGGACACAGTCACCGAGACCGACATGGCCATCCACATGGCTCTCCTTGGTGGCATTGGTGTGATCCACCACAACTGCTCTATCGAGGAGCAGGCCGAGATGGTTCGCAAGGTCAAGCGTTACGAGAATGGCTTCATCCTTGACCCCATCGTCATCTCTCCCCAGACTACCGTGCGCGAGGCCCGCCAGCTGAAGGAGCAGTGGGGCTTCGGCGGTTTCCCTGTCACTGGTAAGCCGGATCGTCTTCTTTGCTCAGCACAATATCCACCACACTTCCCTGATGAATAACAAATTTATTAACTTTCGTTCAACCGCACGCCCAGGGCCAACGAGCCCGGGGTACTGTGGAGAAAAACATATACTGATCCCTACACAATTCCTCTCGCTTTATTTGATCAAACAGAGTTGAGAGTTTGAGCTAACCAGCTAAACAGAGGATGGCAAGCTTCGTTCCAAGCTCATTGGTATCGTCACTCCCCGTGACGTCCAATTCCACGACGATGACAGCTCTTCCGTTACCGAGATCATGAGCAAGGACCTTGTTACCGGCAGCGAGGGCGTCACCCTCCAGGAGGCCAACGAACTCCTCAGCAAGAGTAAGAAGGGCAAGCTCCCCATTGTGGACGCCAAGGGCAACCTTGTCTCCCTCCTCTCGAGGTCCGACTTGATGAAGAACCTTTCATACCCCAACGCCAGCAAGCGTCACGGCACCAAGCAGCTGCTCGCTGCTGCAGCTATCGGCACCCGCCCTGTCGACAAGGAGCGTGTTGCTGCCCTTGTTGAGGCCGGTCTTGACGTTGTCATTCTTGACAGCTCTCAGGGCAACAGCATCTTCCAGCTTGAGATGATCCGCTGGATCAAGGAGAAGTTCCCTAGCCTCGATGTTATTGGCGGCAACGTCGTCACTCGCGAGCAGGCTGCCAAGCTGATCGAGGCCGGCGTTGACGGTCTCCGTATTGGTATGGGTGCCGGCTCTGCTTGCATTACCCAGGAAGTCATGGCTGTCGGCCGTCCTCAGGCCACCTCCGTCTTCCGCGTCTGCGAGTTCGCTTCCCGCTTCGGTATCCCCTGTATCGCCGATGGTGGTATTCAGAACGTTGGTCACATTGTCAAGGCCCTCTGCCTTGGTGCTGGCACTATCATGATGGGCGGTCTCCTTGCCGCTACCACCGAGTCCCCCGGTAGCTACACCATTGGCGAGGACGGCCTCCGCAGGAAGATCTACCGTGGCATGGGTTCCATCGATGCCATGGAGGACAAGAAGGCCAGCGGCACTTCTGATAAGGCTGGCAACACCGCCAAGAACGCCGGCACTGCCCGCTACTTCTCTGAGGGTGACAAGCTCCTCGTCGCCCAGGGTGTCTCTGGCTCGGTCCTTGACCGTGGCAGCATCACCAAGTTCATTCCCTACCTCTCCGCTGGTGTACAGCACAGTCTCCAGGATATCGGCACGAAGTCGATCCTCGAGCTCCAGGAGGGCGTCAAGAGCGGCGATGTCAGGTTCGAGTACAGGACTGCTTCCGCTCAGCTGGAGGGTGGTATCCAGGGCTTCGTCGGTAGCGTTGAGAAGAAGCTCTACTCTTAGATTTCGATCTGTATGGTCTCAGGCACAGAAGGACAAAAACGGGTGGATGAATTTACGGTTGTGATGCGTATGGCGTTAATGTTGGGTATGGCGGCGGCTAGCATGGCCACCCTGTTCTACGAATGAAAGTTTGTTTCTCTTCAGCTTGCAACTTCCAAGTACGTGTTGACGTGTTGTGTCCCCTTTGTACCACGTTGCGACGCGCCTTGTGCTCGTGTACGCTCCTGTCTCGGTGGTCGTATGAGCACATTTGCCTCGAAAGGGGTTCACCATCTGAGATGTGACTGCTCTCCTGCAAATTCAGTAGCTGGTGTGTGAAGACACCTGAAGATCCAGGTTGAAAGATGCGGCAAACAGGACTTCGGGAGGTTGCATCACAGCACAGTGAGGCACATCATCCGCTTTAGAAGAAGTATAAAACACCACGATACATGAAGTTCGAGTGAAATGTGCTACACATTTCGCGGCACGGAAACTTTAGCGCCGATGTTCTAGGCGCTCTCATCCAGAGCCAGACCAAGCGACCCCTTGAGAACCAAACTTTTTGCCTCACTACCGAATCCTTCGCGCGATCATTGGGAACAAAAATAACCACAGCTTTCTCCTTTCACCAGTAGTCCCGAGGAGGCGAGAGATGCTGTTCGGCATGTAGCGCGTCGAAACAATCAGCCACGCGAACTAGGCAATCTCGGCTGCCTGATCCGCTCTGCTCGACCTGCAACTCGCCGCGACATTAATACTGTAAGTCTATCTTCCGCCTTTCTGTCTACGTTACTCTCCTTCCGCCATTCCTTGGGATCCCGTCGACTGCGGCGCGTCGCCCAATTCAACATGTCGAACCCATTCGCGAGCCTCTTCAGCAAGAAGCCGAGTGGCACCATTGCCACCCTGGCTCGACTTGCTCCTGGTGGACGCTCAGATGAAATTGCCCTCACACTCGCGACTTTCGACCCAGCGACCTGCGCACCTTACGAATGTATCTCTTACGACCGATCACGAGACTGGAAGACTGCTGAAGTCTCCGTCGATGGCAAGCCAACGCCCATCCCCCTACCACTGAAGGAAGCGCTCCACTCTTTTCGCCACGATCGAGATTCAGTACTTCTCTGGGCCGACCTTTTGACTGGCACCAGTGCAGAAGAGCGCAGTCAGCAAGCTCAAGTCATGAAGACTGTCATGCAGAACGCTCAAAAAGTCACATGCTGGCTGGGAAACGGAAACGAGCGATCTCCCGAAGCCTTTGATGTGCTGCAGACCCTTGCCAACTGGAACCAACAAGCCAGCATACAAATCAACTTCCCCAAAAAGCTCAGTCAAGCGACCATGCGCAACATGAGTGATCTGCGAGATTTCCTGAGCTCACGCGATCTGTCGAAATTGAAACGTCAAGACGCAGGCCTGTGGCGGGAAATCAATGGTGCCATCTCCTCACCTTACTTCAAAAGTGGACACGCAATCACAGACCTCATCCTCGGTAAGGAGGTTTTCGTCAGAAGCGGATCAGGGAGCATTCGCTGGGAAGATTTCAACGCGGCTGTCCGAGCTATGCTCTTTGTCTTACCAGGCTCCGATGGTATTCCCTCTCCCTCGCTTGGGGAAGCTTTCCAGCTGCTTGCCTCCATAGATGTCTCTGTCCAGCGAGCCGAGAAAGGCGAGTCACTCGAGCTGTTGCCTATGATCCAGTCAGCGCGCGACGCCGCGATCCCCAGCGATCCACGAGAACTGGTCTTTTCCATTCTGTCTATCGTCACTCCTTCCGAAAGGGTCAAAATCTTAGGCAACACCACCGAGCCTCTGCCTGTTGCAGACTACACTAAGACCACTGAGCAAGTGTTCACAGAAGCGGCGAAGTACATAATCCAAGAACGCCAAGATCTTCTCATCTGGTGGAACCAAATTCCTACTTGCCAGCGAAAGATTCGCGACCTACCGAGCTTCGTGCCAGATTGGTCCACACCGATTCCAAAGTCGTTGACTTTCAGTGACCCTAAGAACGGACTCCGGATGTGGTCCGAGTCGATCAAGTCACCAAAGCGTATCTTCGTCGACGACGACAATGCCCTACACGTTCAAGCCCACGCATTCGATCAGATTGTGCATGTTTCCCCGGCCTTCACTCAAGAGAACTTCCGCGGTTTGCTTCTCAAGATGTGGCGACAAGCTATAATTGTGCCGGGTGAACCGAAAGAGCAGACTCTCGAGAAGTACTGGCGCTGTGTAGTCATGGACACTAGCGCAGAGTACGGTGAGAGCCTGCGCGATAAGAAAAAGCCAGACTCGGGAATGTGGGTCAACTTCCAGAGCGTGCTCTGTGAGGAGATGGTCTTACACGATCTTGGCTGTACGATGGTAGAGCTGCAAAATTCCCCAGAACTGCAAGCGAGAGCGAGAAATGATCCGGGTTGTGCAGAACTGGGCCCGTCGACTGGTAAGAGCGCCCCCATCGAAGAGCTCATCATCCGCAACAGTCTTGGACGTCGCATGTTCGTGACATCCAGTGGCAAAGTGGGCATGACCGCCGTGGAAGGACCAGACGACTCTTCAGAGCAACGTGTGCCCAACTTCGACGGCCCGATGGGCGACAGCCTGGGACGATCGATGCTCAGTGCCTTCCAAGCGCACCTTGCTGAGAGAAACCCAGAGTTGGCGAGAATCACTGCGGAAGCAATGCAAGGAAAACTGCCTGGCCAGCGCGCACCAGGTGTCCGATCGGGAGATTTTGTCGTGGCTCTTGTTGGAGGTTTCCAGCCCTATGTTCTGAGGCCTGAGTCTCAGACTGAAGGTCTGCAAGACGACGCAAAGTATGCCTTTGTTGGCGAGTGCCATCTGCAGGGTGCGATGGACGGTGAGTGTTTGGTGGATCCTAATGATCTTTACGGAAGGTGGAAGCAAGTTCCGCTGGTTGATGTGCTCATTGTCTGAGAGCTTCGAGGTCGGTTTTGTGACGCTGTTGGAGGCAACCGCGTTCGCGATCTTCTCGGGTTTCCTGTTCTGGATGGAATGCTTTCACTGGCAAGGTGACCATCAACACGACTGGAGCCGAGGTAAGCGGTGCAGTCCATCACGAAGGTCTGGTTCACCACAACGATGGACCCAAGGCGTATGTATCACTGAAAGCGAATAACAGTCGATACGAGATTTGATGTACGCAAATGGAGTCTGGACAAATGCAAGGATGGCACCACTTACGCACACGCACATGCAAATGCATGTGTAGTTGTCTCTAGGGTTAGTGTTCTGGTATCTTCTCCGCCATTGACTGCGATTATGTTTTCAACGGACAGCAGCGTAGCCTATAGCATAGTTTACTGATCCCACTAATGATTTGGATTCTTCTTGATGGGAATATATCGAGGATCTGCAATGCATGAGAACCTCTATCCAAAGCAATCCTCCCTTTGCCCTTATCTAATGATCAAAACAATAGAACTCTTTGGTTCCTGGTCAGCTGATGTGAGATGCATGGCAGCGGGACCAACAAAGTGATCAAATCACGTTGTAATACACATGTGTACGTGGCCTGACAAGCGAGGCCACCTGCACCCACCATAGTGTGGTCTGATGTGAAGTTGATCTAAAGATTGCGTGGCGTGCGCGTCCAAGAAAATTCTTGTTATGTGGCGCCGCACACCGACTTCAAGGCTTTTTGCGGTCTACTGATGCGACAGTCAATGAGTACTCTCAGAGGCTCCAAGTACAATATGTGAGATGGTGTATTGGTAAATGTCACGCTAACTTGTTAAGCTTTGGCAGACAGCAGCACAAGATCTATCGCGCAAGGCTTGGTCAGCTCAGCCACTTCAAAGCCAACACGCGCTGACAGGGTGTGCTTGTTTTTAGCACTTACATGTACCGATACAGTACACTTGCTTACCGAGCGGCAATCTATACATGATGGCAAATCTGGAATTACGGTATAGATGGCATTCTTTGAACCTTTGCCATCCTGTGTGATAAGTTCGTCCGATCATCAGAGGTCGATTCATTACGATCCATCACACCCTACAACTATTGCTCAACAAAGACACACACCAACTATCGAACGATGTCCCTCCCACGATGGGTGGTCCCTCTGTTACTCGCCTTGCTCATGATCGATGCAATCATCGAGCTTTCCTTCATCAGCAGCATGGTCGCATGGCTTCACTCAACTGCTGGCGGCGAATTCGAAGTCATAGCACCTGAAATGCAAGACACGATGTCTTTCAATCTACACGGCAAACCGAAGCATCTTTTTCTGAACCAAGGACACACCAGCAACGGCGCCGCTGGCACCGCCTTTGTGCTTGTCGGCCTCGGCGGTATTCTGGTGCTCACTCTCCGCCATATTGCGTCGACGAGCAGTCAAGCCACGAGAGTGACCACCTTAATCTACTTTGCGTGGCTCATATCGACTGTTTTGTCAGCGCTACTCAGTCTTGCGGCCCTTGCGTATACATTTGCTGTTACGAACCAGACTCGTGGCCAAACCATCGACGTTGCCCTTGCTGCCTCTTTAGACAGTCGACCATACCCTAACTATGTCGCTTATCCTAAGAATGACTGGACACCTGAGACCTGGTTCGAGGCAGTGCTGGAGCTGACATTGGTTGAACCGAGTCTGCGCTCTGATATCACGGACCACTTGAGGATCATGCGAGCATGGAAGTGGAACCTGATCCCTCTCTTCTTGCTTGGAGCGGCATTCTCTGGCGTTGCGATACTGGGTGCATGGTTGGAGCGGAGGAATAACAAGATTGTCAGAGGAGAGAAATTTGAGCCAGTGCGTGGTCAAGAGGAGAGTGCTTGATGCAGGGCACATAATTTGATCGCTGTTAGGAAACACGGGATCCATTGACCAGATGGGATGGTTGTCATTTCGCAATGAGCACTCTCTATCCACATTTCGAGCAGGGTCACTCGGGAGGGTTATGAATACCATGGCGATACTGCATGTGTATACATTCTCGAATTGGAGAACTTTCTTTTGGCGCTCTACTGCTGCGACAAGTCAACCTTGCTCCACCAGAATTCTGATTCCTTCCGCGCCCAGGTGTCAGGCAATAACTGCGCTGAAGGACCTGTCGGACCGCCGACCAATTCCTTGTTCTCCAATCCGAATACCATTGCTTTTGGTTCATCTCTTGCATAAGACTCCCATAAAGGACAGCTCAGATCCTTAGGTGCGATCTTATTGGGATCACTCGTAGCGATGAAGGAAGTGAGGTAAGCGTTGAAAGTCCTAGCGAGCTCCCGCTGTGTCGGTGAGATTTTCACCACGGCAGGATCGACTACTTCGTAGCGCATGTTGTCGCCGTGGTTTGCCAAGTTGAGGATGGTAGAGTCAAGTGCCCATTGATAGAGGTAGACCGGAGATGACATGGCGGCTGATGCGAATTCGGCGGTCTGACGGACCGGTGCCACGTATGCATATTGCGCGTACGCTGCTTCGATCCTCTTATATTGCGGACCGACGTTATCTCGGGTTTCGACGTAGGGCGAGTCGGCGAACTTGGATGGATCCGGATACAGCTCGTCGATGGTCGTGATGTCTGACGGGCTGAGCAGTGGAAGTAACTCGGCGAAAAAGTCGGTGAACTGCTCCGATTTGGACATTTGCTTGTCCACGTACATGCTCCCTTCATTCCGACAGAAGCCCGTCATAATGGGTACCTTGTGGAATCTGCCAGATTCCCAGGACTCAAGCGGTGGTCGAGGGATCACATCCCCATCGATGATCGGCTGGAAAGCCCATTGAAGGCTTGGGTTATACTTATCAAAGACCGCAGTCTGTGCCTTCGTCACAGTCTCGTACGAGACAGACCTCAAAAATGGGAAGATCTCATCCTCCGGGCAGTCTGCAGGACAACCTGTTGCTTCCAAGAAATCCTTGAACTGACGTTCGTGTATATCTGCTGAGAAAGGGCGGACAGCACGAGAGGTCGATGCTCCAGATTCGATGATGACTTTGTGAAAGAGTGGAGCTTTGCCTTGTTCGTAACGCATAAGATGATGGCCAATCTGGGTTCGAAGTCAGCACATGTGGCGTTCTGCAAGGATGGGATATACTGACCGAGTGTGCTCCCGCTGAAAGACCGATAAGAGTGACGTTGTCTGGATCACCGCCGAATGCTTCGATGTTGTCCTGGACCCATTCGAACATTAAAACCTGATCTCTCAGGCCAAGATTGAGGGACCCTTCCTTGGCAGTAGTCGCCGATGGTCTGCGCAAGGTCAGCACTGACTCAAAAGTGAGCTCGAATCGTAGATCTTACAGAAATCCAAGCGCTCCGATCCGGTAGTTGAACGAGACTGCAATGATAGGAGCTTCAGACCAGGCCACCATTGATGCTGTATTATGCATACTCGCGGTACCTCGATTGTAGGCACCACCATGTATGTATATGGCAACTGGCAATTTGGAAGCATCTCCGGTGACCTGTGCAGCGGGCCGGCAGACATTGGCCTGCAGACAGTCTTCACTGTACTCCAGCTTCGGGCCTCCAGCAAGAAGTGGCTTTCCTGGGGCTGCGGGTCCGTACTTTGAAGCGTCTATCATATTGTTTATAGACGGCTCGACTTTGACGGCTGGTCTGAAGCGACGATCGCCGGTAGGTGGGAGTGCATAAGGAATACCAAGAAATGCATCAACAGGTGAAGGGAGTGCTTCGCTCAACGTACGGCCAACGATAGTGCCCTGTGGAATTTTGACTACAGGATCGCTGTACTCTTTTGCTGCTCCCATGGTCTCTGAAGTTTTGGGAAATAACCTAGTAAGTGTTTGGATATATCTTCAGTTGGTTCACAGCGTCGCTTCTGATTGGTGGACTGGAAGCTAGGTGTGAGATTCGCTTCTGCTGGGAGATAGCTTGGAGGACTGTTGTCGCCGTAAAACTTGCGATGATGAGTGTTCCAAGTCGAGATGGGGCTTGGACCGTAGTCACAAAGAATATCAGATGAGTCTCTAGAATAACTTAACACCTAAGGTCACAGTCGTGGTAAGCACGCCAGGTGTCGGGCAAGCACCGATGCCGGAAGCAGCTCCCACGAGTCAAGGTGCCAACTCCACGCGCGGGATCCTACGTATTGGGTGACAGGTACAACTTTTCCCCTCTCGGAGATGCACGATAGGCTGATAGTCGGCTATTCCAAAAGAATGCGGAGCCGCAATCTACCTATCTACTTATCTATCGTGTTCGGCATATGCTCTAAAAGACAAGTCGGCAAGGCGAGCTGCCGCCTCTATCGTTCTCTTGGGTCCATAGCTAATGGCTGACAAGTGTATACAAGCGATTCGTCAGATCGGAATCTCTCCCCTTGCTTGTGTCACGCCTCTGCTTCGGATTCTTAGACTTGCATATCCGCAGGCTTAGTCTGCATCGCAACTCGCCCTCGCCCGCGGCCAACATGCCTGGGGCGGCCCTCATACCAAGACATCACGCCGAAGGATAGGGCAACTTGACATGACCTGGTACTGCCAACCTTGATGCTTCCCTATCATGTGCCTATCTATCTATTGCGGAGCCACGTTGCGATATCCCCGCATTCGTATCCTGGTCACTTGATAGGTATCGGCATTGATGTCCGTATTTGAGAGCATCGGACTACATAAGACGTTGCCCATGTGCGGACCTAGCAATACGGCGATCTAGGTGCATTGACATCTTCCATTCTCTTCGCTTCTACCTGTTCCTTTACTGATACTCTTTGCCTCTCGTGACTGATGGTGTATTTCCGTCACAATGGCCGATTCAAGAATGTCAGAAGACAAAGCGAAGCACAGCCTCGAGAAAGTCATCGAACCTACTACGAAAGCGACTTCCATCGCGGAAGGCGAGACTATCGACCTCGACGAAACAGAGAAATTCCTCCGCGAGCACAACTTCAGCAATGGATATCTCGAAGAGCTCCTCAGCGACAAGGCGAAACAGCGAAAGCTGGTCCGCAAGATTGACCTCATGGTTCTCCCATTGCTTGCCATAACCTACGTGCTTCAGTATATTGACAAGCAAGCCATGTCGTACGCTGCTGTCTTCGACCTCTTCACTAGCACCGGAATTTCCTCAGACCAATACTCCTGGTTCGCCAGTATATTCTACCTTGCTTACCTCGCCGCGGAGTATCCTTGGGTTTTCGCAGCGCAGAAATGGCGCATGGGAAAAATCGTCGGCGGATGCGTCCTCTCATGGGGATCTGTCTTGATGTTCACAGCTCTATGCAAAGGATTTAGTGGGCTCGCTGCTTGTCGCTTTCTACTGGGGTAAGTGGCACTGTCTCACCGGCTTCGTGGTTACGTCTAACTTTTCACAGTGTCTTCGAAGCTCCCATAACGACCTGCTTCATGATGATGGTATCCATGTGGTACGTCCGCGCTGAGGCTCCGTTTAGGGCTGGTCTCTTCTACTGCTGCAACGGTGTCGGCTCAATGATAGGTGGTATCTTAAGTTACGGCATCGGCCAGATCGACAGCTTCCCTGTATGGAAGGCAGTATTCTTGGTTTGCGGTGGCATGACAGTCATCTGGGGCATTGTGCTTTTGTGCTTCCTCCCCGACGACATCCTGTCGGCACGGTTCTTCTCCTTGGAAGAGAAGGCTCTGCTCATCGCACGCGCTCGTCTTGCGAAGACTGGTGTACTCAACAAGAAGATCAAGTGGAACCAAGTCAAGGAGTGCTTTTGTGACGCCCAGGTCTTAATTCTGGTCCTGTTCGTCCTGCTTAACGAAGTCATCAATGGGGGTGTTGCCAACTTCGGCAAACTGATCATGTACGCACAAACCTTCCTCCGCGCTACTACTGTTCTCACATCAGCCTTGCTAACACTCTGAACTAGCAAGGGCCTCGTCGGCGACCCGCTGCGCACTACCGCATTGGGCATACCGCAAGGTGCATTTCAAGTTATCTGGATCCTCAGCGGAACATTCGTCGCCTCCAAGTTCCGCAACTGCAGAACCATTGTTATGGCATGTTGGTTGATCCCGACAATCATCGGCGTCATCCTCATGTGGAAGATCGACAGAAAGCAGCACGGTGTCGGTGTTCTCTTCGGATACTACTTGGTTGGATGCTACGTGGCGTCACTGGTGCTAGCGCTCCAGATGCCGACGACAAACCTCGGAGGATACACCAAGCGTATTACAGCCTCCGGCATGGTGTTCCTCGCGTATTGTGTGGGAAATATCGGTAAGTGATCTAGAGCTCCCAAAGATGCTGGAAATATGCTAACAATATCGCAGTAAGTATCTGATCCAGCAACCCCAAAAACCTCCCACTTGGTGAACATGAACTCCGGCTTCGGACTAGCAAGCTGGAACTGTTCTTAAAAACACTACTGACATATTATAGATTGGCCCGCATGCTTTCCTAGGTGAAGAAGCACCTCTGTACCCTACCGGTTGCAAGCTCATTCTTGCCTGCTCCGTAACCCAGATGGCACTTGCAATTATCTTGAGGTTGTTATTGGTCCGCCGAAACAAAAAGAGAGACGAAGCAGCGGCAGCTCTCGGACACGAAATTGACCAGGAGTACACTGATGGAGCAGACTTGACGGACTTTGAGAATCCTCACTTCCGCTACGTCTTGTAAGATTGTGCCAGTAGCACATTTCTTAGACTAGATATGTTATGACTTGTATGATGCCCCAGAGCCATCCTGGAAGATATTACAAACTGTCGTACGAGTGAAAGTTCGATATGTGTTCAGCATTGTAAAAAGGAGAAAATAAGCTCGATGCAGTGAGACATCTCCGTAGTTTGCACGTGCTGGAGGACTTAGACAAATAAGCTTACCGTGGCTTGCTTCTTGGTATCGGCAACGCAGACAGACTCCTGCGCGCGTCTTCCTCCGTTGTCGCGTCAACTACCTCACGCGGTCATAGTGATAGCCTGTCTCCCAGGAGGAATGCCATAGACCTCGGTGGCATTTCTTGGTGGTTGATCTTGGGTGTAAGGAAGAACAATAATCTCCATGGGAGACGGAAGCAAAAGCCAAATGCCGAAACCGCTCCCCACCTATCCTGAGAGTCGACACACAGACACACTCCCTGCAGATGCTTCTCACGCATGACACACCATCGCAAGTTTTGCAAGCCTCGCAAGCAGTCAGCCGCCGTCTTGACCTCGGGTTTTCACCATGTCTCTGCTCTTTCCCCGCAGATCGCGTGCCATGGGGAGGGAAAATGGCACAACGATGATGCAGCCAAGCAGCGACCAAGCAAATACCAAGACCCGTGGCTGCGAGCTTCCAGGTGATAAGACAATTCTTTCGCTACTGGCACATGGGGGTCACGATAAACGCACATGGCGTCAACGTGGACTGGCTATGTGCGAAAGTCGAAAGACGGATCGTTGGACATCGTAGAACATCAAGCTACTGTTGATTCTCTGACTACTCTCCTCAAGGAACTCTCATAACTTGATATAGAGGCCTCTTTACCAGATGCGGCTGGGGCAGACGTTACACAGCAAGAGCGCATCTGGTGTAGCTGCACCTGCCGCAGATTGGGTGCTTGCACAGCAGCCAAGGCTGGGCACCGTCCTGATCATTGTAATACTTCGCCTATTGCAGCCATGATCAGCATGGCGGTGATTATTCATTGATCCACCCTGTGTGCTTATAACCCGTTCTCATAGCCCTGTGCGCCCCTGCAGTGGCGTTCACTCATCAACACCCGATTGCTTCTACCGATCATTCCCCCGACCGACGCACTCGTCTCCAAGCAACGAGATGGAATCCACAGGTCGAGAGGCTGAGCCTATTGCCAAAGGCCTTTTGCCTGGCCTGAAACAGAACTTCCTAGACCTCTTCAAATGGGAGCAAAGAGTTGAGATTCTCAACGAGTATGGCGAAGCTCGTTACGAATGGATGCGTCCAACGCCTCTCAGAAACCCCTTCTCTCTTATGGCTCAGCTGACGGCATCTAACTGGCTGTACTTCGCCGTCGGATTGGCCTCATGGACTGCCGACGCCTTCGATTTCCACGCTCTCTCGATCCAGACCGTGAAGCTTGCGGCTTACTACGATCGTACCAACACAGATATCTCGACCGCGATTACCCTGACGCTTTTGCTCCGCAGCGTTGGAGCAGCATTCTTCGGCGCTGCCGGTGACAGATATGGTCGCAAGTGGCCAATGGTAATCAACATGCTAGTGCTGGGATTACTGCAGATCGCAACTATCTATTCAACAACGTTCCAGCAGTTCCTTGCAGTTCGCTCTCTGTTTGGGTTATTCATGGGAGGTGTTTATGGCAATGCGATTGCGATGGCGCTTGAGAACGCCCCAGTCGAGGTATGGTCCGCAAACAGCACGACGTTGAGTCTAAAGCTGACCCATTGAAGGCTCGAGGCCTCATGTCAGGAATCTTGCAACAAGGTTACTCCATGGGTTATGTTTTCGCCGCATGCGCGAATTTGGGAGTCGGTGGCTCCACCGAAAGCTGGAAGACTGTCTTTGGTAAGGATGGAACGCCTACTATGCTTTGACGTGTACTAACGCTCCTGTCAGTACGTATGAACTCCAGCACTTTCGCAACGATCGTCAAATCCTCGGCCGTCGTTCTCCCTTCTAAGAATGATCTGGATCGGCAACGGGTATATTATCTGTCACGCAATGCTAACTTACAATTGAACAGTGGATCGCGGCTGGCCTTTCAATTGGCGTGGGTCTCGTACGCATCGCATTTCCGGAGTCAAAACAGTTCCGCGACAGGAAGGCTGCTGGACACAAAAGCGTCAGCGCAGGCGTTTTTTGGGGTGAGGTGAAAGTCATGCTTGCTAAGGAGTGGAGATTGTGCATCTACACCATCATATTGATGACCGTAAGTGGAACAAGAGGAAATTGCAGTTCTGCATTTGCGCAAGAGGACTGACCATAACATCGTTTAGTGGTTCAATTTCTACTCTCACACAAGCCAGGACAGCTACACCACGTTCCTGCGGACCGAGAAGGGCATGAACAATGCCGTGGCTTCAACAGCGAGTATATTGATGAAGACTGGTGCCTGCGTTGGCGGAACAATCATCGGCTACCTCTCTCAGTGGGTCGGCCGTAGACGTGCGATGTGCGTTGCTGCACTCATTAGCGCCTGTTTGATCCCGGCTTGGGTCCTCCCGAACAAGTTTGGAAGTCTGGCAGCGTCTGGATTCATGCTTCAGTTCTTCGTCCAGGGGATAAGTCATCACCTCCCACTCATTAAAACGCGCGCTAACATATCTTCCACGCATGGGGCGTCATCCCAATCCACCTTAACGAGCTTTCTCCGCCGGCCTTCAGATCCACATTTCCGGGCTGTAAGTCGAGGAGCATACCAGTCGCCGACTCATAAGCTAACATGTGGCAGTGACCTACCAGCTTGGTAACATGATCTCTTCGCCCAGCGCCCAAATCGTGAACGCCATCGCGGAGTCGATCTCGATCTCGGCAGTTGGTGGCCCTAGTGTACCAGCATACGGGCCAACTATGGGTAAGTAGATATTTAAATGCAAAAGGGAACAGGACACTGACCTCCGCAAAGCCATCATGACCGCTATTATTGCGCTTGGAATTGCTGTCACTACTGCATTCGGTCCCGAGAAGCGTGGGCGTCGTTTCGAATCCGCTGTCGTTGGACAATCGACGGAGATCAACTATGCTCAGCGCAAGGAAAGCGACATTGAGAAGGGCGACCAGGTTGATCACGTCGAGACTAAGTAGTTGTGTTGCGTTACACTGATGCTGCGTTGCGCGTCCGAAGGCTGGGACTATGAAGGCTTAGTCCTATGAGACGGCTTTTGAAGAGTTTATGATTTTTACCTAGTTCGCGATATAGCCGAGTGAAGCAGCGCCTAATGAACACTACTTTAAGTTTTGAGCAATTGTTGGAAGAGCCCAGGACGTCTCGAGGAGGCATGCATTGATGCCATTGGGTAGCTCTATGTGGTTTTCTGTCGCCTGTATAGCTGGTGTGGCTATAACAGGATGAACAGACATCGGAAGTCTCCATTTTGCTGCCAGTCTGTATCCTTCACAACACCAAATATATCGTGTCCTATCATGTCGACTTGGTTTTGACACCTTGCTCGCTGAACCAGGCGAAGGGTCCACCGGACAAGTCAACATCATCCTGCGTCAAGCTGTCGACCATAACCATAAAGACATAAGCGCCAACAGCAGTAAAAATATGCCACCAGCCATGAAACTCCAACACGAAACTCCAAGGCATTCCAATGGCGCGCTTCCATGAGGTCAGTTGGGCGCAGTAGATGAAGTCCAGCTGCCAGAGAAGATAGCCGAACAGGAAGCAAGCTGCGTGGACGTCAGCCTATAGTCACGATACAAGTTTCGAGGATCGAGGAGAAATTACCTCCTCCAAATATCGCCAGTCTTCTGAGGTTCTGCCTGTCCTCAGATCTTCCAATGCGCTTGCTGATCAACGATCGTGTTTGTCCAATAACAAGCAAGATTAGGAACAGAAAAGTAAGCTCGTGCACCACATGCTCATTCATGTAACTGTGATACAGAGTCTCCACAGTGATGCCGCCGATCAATGCCAGCGCAATATTGCGGGAATACTTTGGTGATTTACCAAAAGTCGAAGCGCGATGCAGACAACATGCAGTTGCGATCTGCATAGAGGTATCGTCGGCTAGTGGCCATCTCCGTTAGCACCCCATGCCGTCAACGGCCACTCACGCTGGGCTAGCAAAGACTCACAGAGTTGTGCATAGAATTTGACAAGGCCGTGGAAGAAGGCCGAGCACAAACCTACTACGCCCAAACTGTAGTAGAGACTATCGGATGCCAATGATGAGTTCGCGGTGCGGCGTCGGCGGAGACCTTGATAGGCATAATAGACTGCCCTACACGTTAGCCGAGATCTTCAACTAATTGCTTAGGCAGCTTACAATATGCCAAGTTCGATACTGTATTCACAAACTCCCCTACCCAGCCGGTAATGATGAAGTCCTCCTCGCAAAAACTGGAAATGGCAGAGTCAGTGGACGAGATTCGCCACCAATGGCTATGACGTTTGATACCTGAGGTTCGCCGTCCGCCCACCGAATACCGGTGTCTGTGGCGTTGCCCGGTATGAAATAGAGAAAGTCATATTGGCTGAATCGTGTTGTCGGTCTGTTGCTTAGCCGAAGTAGCGAGACGAATCTGCACTGCTCGGTTCGGAAGGCGTGGGGGCTGCGACTGGGACTGGGGTCCAGTGGGGCCGGATGATTGATATGCCGACTGACCTGGGCATTGAACAAGCACCTTACATACTTTGCATACCAACTCAAAATACACAGCACGACTGAGGCAAACAGGCCGAATCTCCAGTGACTACCAGAGCTTCTAGCAAACCACCACAATGACTTTCAACGTCCTCGTCACAGGGGCCAGTCGAGGCATCGGCAAAGCAACAGCCATTCTAGCAGGTGCTCGAGGCTGGAACGTAGGAGTGAACTACCTCAACAACGCCAAGTTCGCGGATGAGATAGTGGCAACCATACAAGCCTCTGGTGGCCAGGCAGTAGCGCTGCAAGGAGACATGTCAAAAGAAGAAGACGTTCTGCGTGTTTTCGACGACATGGAGAAAGCCTTCGGCCCATTACACGGCGTCGTCATAAACGCAGGCATCACAGCTCCCATCATGCCACTGGCAGAGATGGCGACAGAGAGACTCCGAAGCGTCTTCGATGTCAATGTCTTCGGAGCATACCTATGCGCTCGCGAAGCTGCTCGACGACTTCCCAAGACGCCAGGCGACGCCGATCGCAGCGTCGTGTTCGTTTCCTCGGCAGCTGCACGACTAGGCTCTCCAAATGAATATGTGGACTACGCTGGATCCAAAGGAGCCATCGACACGCTGACAGTGGGCCTCTCGAAGGAATTAGGCCCGAAGCGCGTCCGTGTGAATGGAATCCGACCTGGGATCATTCGGACCGATATTCACGAATCCTCTGGTGATGTGGGGAGAATTGAGAGGCTTGGGAACGCGGCACCGTTGGGGAGAGCTGGAGAAGCGGAGGAAGTTGCGGAGGCGATTGTGTGGCTGATTTCAACGCAGTCCAGTTATGTGACTGGGAGTATCATAGATGTTACGGGCGGGCGATGATCTGCGCAGCCAAGCCGTTGTTCAGAGCAGTGGCTTCGGGACATTGCACATTGTGAGTGTATGATGTATGCTATTGTTGGATGCTAGTTAAGAGCCTATCGTACTTCATAGATCGATCATGCGGCATGCTCAATCGACTGAGCCCTGCTAGGCTTCTCTTTTTCGTAGCTGAAGCTGTTGCCTCTGTCGCTGTGAGCGGCAATGGAAGCCTGTCTAATCTGATGCCTGTACCCAGGCGACTTCCAGGCCCTGCTCTCGTTATTGTAGAGCTCGTTAACCTGCTCAAGGGTCATATCCTTGGTCTCATAGATGAAGAAGTACACGAAGAACACGGCGATCCAAGCGAAACTACCCCAGATCCAAAACACGTTGGATTGAGTGGGGTTGAGGGCGCTGGTGAGGTAGGGAGTGATGAAAGACAGGAGCCAGTTGAAGAACCAGTTGGCGGCGGTAGTCTGCGTGCTGGTCAGCATTTGTTAAGGGATTGATAGAGGCGTGATGTCGACTTACCATAGAAAGACACTTGGCACGAGTCTTCAGTGGGAACAACTCGCCAGTCACCACCCAGGCGGCAGGACCGAAGCTGGCCGCGAAGAACGAAACATAGACGCACAAGAACACGAACTGGGCAAGTGCAGATCCGTAGTTCTCAGTCGTGTTCGTGGCTACACCGGCGATGGCTACGATGAACTGACACGTGCCCATGCCGAGCGCACCAACGAGGAGTACTGGGCGGCGACCGAATTTGTCAATGCAGTACAGTCCGGGAAGCGTCGTGAAAACGTTGACCAAGTTGATAATGACCTGGAGAATGAAAGCGTCGGGAAGCTGTTGGACGTTTTCGGCAAAGTACGAGGTACCATAATAAATCTAAACGGGCTGTGTTAGCAGTGTGCGGGTCCTCATGCATCGAGCTCGACTCACGATGAAGTTGATGCCAACAAGCTGCTGGAGCGATTGCAAGGTAATGCCAGTAATGGTACGCTTGCCCATGTTGCCTCTGAAGCATTCGATGTACGACGCAGTACCAAGAGACTTCTCATACTCGTAATTGGCTTTGATCCCTTCCAGTTCGGCAAGGATGTGAGGGCTGTCCGCGGGCAGACGACGAAGGAACACGAGCGACTTGAGAGCCTTCGTATCCTTGCCGACCTTGACCAGATAACGAGGCGTCTCAGGCAGAAACGCCAGCCCGATAGACAGGATGAGTGCCCAAGCAAACTGAATAGCGAGCGGAATGCGGTAACTGCCACTGTCGGTGCGGTCCTTCGTGGCATATGAGACGATGGCAGCCAGGAACAAGCCGATAGTGATGCAGAGTTGATAGCAACCTACCACGACTCCTCTGATCCACTTAGGCAGGGTTTCGGATTGGTACATGGGGATCTGAGCAGAGATGAGACCGACACCGAAACCGGCAAGAAGGCGACCTACGCACACGTTAGCCTTCTGTACCACAAGAAAGGCCGTTTATGGCTCCAGCAACATACCAATGATGAACATGATCTGCTCCGTAGCAGCAGTCTGAAGAGCAACACCAATGTTGAAGGGAATCATCGCCGAGACAATGATGCCGTACTTGCGACCCAACTTGTCCGAAACATAGCCAGCAGAAAGAGCACCAACGAATGTACCCACGGAGAGAATAGAGACGATCAAAGCCAGACGACCAGTGCTGG
This sequence comes from Cladosporium colombiae, assembly GCA_026122715.1. Lineage (NCBI taxonomy): Eukaryota > Fungi > Ascomycota > Dothideomycetes > Cladosporiales > Cladosporiaceae > Cladosporium > Cladosporium colombiae. The sequence goes on along the minus strand of JAKZFA010000001.1, from coordinate 1,216,944 downwards.
GGTAGTTCATGGTTTCTTGCCAGTAGTCCATTTGCTGCAGACCGGAGATGGTCGATGTATCGTAACCATAGAGAATACCAGCGAATGAGGCGAACAGGCCGACAGTGATGCCAGGCCACGCCGCACCAGGCTCGTCGACAGGCTTGTTGAGACCCAGCATGATTACTCTGTAGTATTGCCCGCTGTGGGAGAATGAGAAGAAAAGGCTGATCGAGACTGGACAGCCAGCAGCGAGAGTGACCACCACCCCAAGACTTATATGCGGTTTCCTGTGGGCCTACCTTTCACTCTTCGACGCGAGGATCCATGCCATATTCGTATCATGCTCGCGGGACAAGCAATTAGTCGCAAAGGCCAAGCATATCTGTTGAACTTCGGTGATTTTGCTACCATGCATCCATCACACTTGGGTGCATGTTAGGGCTCCATACGGCCTTCAGCAGGAGCAATATGGTCGACACGTGCTCAAACAAGGTGACGCGATCGCGACGGCCAAAACCGCAGCTCTTGGTGCGTGCAGCTGTCAAGATCGTGGCGCCGGGGCACTTTCGCTGCCCTTCGGTCTGAGCCTTTCACGATCGTGTTTCAAGGGAAGGGTTCCTCCGTGCCTGACGCCAAACAGCATTCCGTCATGTCTCACGTGTAAGTGGCTGATTATACTCTCGCGCGCAATATAGGTGCACGCCACAACCGGCTGGGCGGTTGAGGCGCCGAAGGGCTTCGAGATGCCGAACGACTTGGCTGCCGTCACGGACACAACTCTCACCAACGTCAGCAAAAAGGTTATCAAACGAGCTGCGCCAGCAAGCAGCTATGCGGGCCATGGCAAGTTTGCTTCGGAGCTGCTCTCGGACGCTTCGACGCGATCAAGCGAAAAGGTTGAAAGATTGGCAATCCTTGGCCCATGCACCGCCCTCTGCAAAACCTCTCCGCGCTCGCCCGCTCGCTTCTCCATCTGGGGCTCAATCTGTGGGTGTTGACCAGTGCATTCGGGCCTTCTGTGGGCTCGCAATGTGACAACACCATAGGGACGACTAGATAATAGCGGGACATTTGTGTGGGAGGATGGGGTTCATGCGCATGCATACGTGGTCTGCGGACATGAAAAGGCGCGCCAAGCTCGTACGTCCCAGCTGAGCGAAGATGCTCTGTAGAACCGTATGTTGCCTCTCAAGGATTTTTATGCTTGACCCCTTTAGTAAGAGTCCTCTTGGCTGTGATCCTATCCGGGCGCCTTGCTTTCAATATGCAACTCTCACCAACATAATTTTGAATGAACCTACACAACTACACAGTGATCCATCGAGGCAGACTCTCGCTAACACCGCAAAGATCAGGCCTATCTCTCGCCAGGAACCGAAACCATCGTCTTGTTCTCAAGAGCTCATCAATTGAAGATGGCTTTGTGCGCACTCTCCTTCTCCCTCGTCGAGTTGAGAAGGTGCTGAGTGACGTTGAGCACCAGCTTTATGTGCTCCCTGTTCAGTCCCTCGCCACGTCTAAGAGCAAGGAGTTGGGCAGTCTTCAGCACGTTTTTGATCTGCCGTCCGTTAAGAACGAGGGTACGGGCGAGATAATCAAGGTCAGATTCGCTGATTTCATGCGGCAGTGTGCGCTTGAGGTGCTGAAGCTGTGCCTCGTCGGAGTCTTCTGTTCCTGCTTCTCCAGCAAATTTTGGTGGTTTGGCACGAGCTGCTGTCTGCGTGACATCATGCTGCTTGAGGAAGTTTGACCAGATGGTGCGACGGGACTCGGTAGTGAGTTCGTTGTACTGGATGCTGATCATGATGCGGCTCTGGAAGGCCTCATCGAAGGTCTGGACACGGTTCGTCGTGAGGATCATGTTGCCGTCGTAGTACTCCAGGACGCGGAGGAAGATGCTGACCAGCTTATTGCGCTCGAGCTCGTGCAGGCTGCGCTGTTCCAAGAAGACGTCGGCCTCATCTAGCAGGAGGATTGCGTTCCAGCGGGTACACATGTCAAGCACTCTCTGAAGCCTGAACTCCACCTCGCTGGCGTCCAGGCCCAGGTCACCTGCGGACATCATGTAGAGAGGAGTCTTCATCTCCTCGGCGACACTTTCGGCTGTAAGTGTTTTCCCAGTACCGGGCGGACCACAGAGCAAGATGACCATGCCGCGACCCTTGCCTTCGACAACGTCGTCAAACTGGCGGCGATAGATCTCTGGAGTGGACGCGAAGCCCAGGATCAGCTCTTTTTCGTTCCCCAGGAGTACGAGGCTTTCAAATGCCCTTGTGTTGAAGACAACATCTGACAGCGAATCGACGAAGAATTGTAACCAGACCTTCTCTTTCAGTGAGTACCCGCGAACGACTGGGGTGCAGATCAACTTCTGCTCGTCCGTCAACGCGGGGCGTGTAGGCTTCTCGTCGTCGTCGGCGGAGGCGCCAGCCATCCGTAAGTGGTCGATGAAGTCCATGTTATCGTCCGGCCAATTGCATTGTCCTCCAATGCCACCGTCTTCGGAGGCAATCTCCTTGTTCCTGGACTTCCTAACTGATGCGTCAGTAGCGATCTTCAATCGATGGCAACTTCTTGATATGCTTACAATGGAGACAAGATGACAGCAGAGTTCGGGTTGAACTGATCCCAGCCGTAGGCGTCGAGTACTACCCGACCCTTAACTGAAAACTTGACCATCTTGTCACGCTCATCTAAGCGCCATGCAATACCGATATAAGCACAGTAGTGGGTTCCAGCGAAGCTCTCGACTTTGGCGCCGCGCTTGATAAGTTTCTCTCTCAAGCTCTCCATTGACGGATGACGGTCAAAGGGCATTGCCGTAAGGGTAGGGAATGCCTTCGTGCCTGTAAGCTCATTGTCAGTAGTTGTTGCCATCGAGCTTGTCAAGAAAATGAGAAGATCAATGGCTTCGCGGCCCTGCAGTCCAAACACCCGCCTCTGGATCTCTAGGCATTACTGACCTTCATACGGGTAGATTTTCAGGTTGAGCTTGTCAGTGCCGAAAGAGCTTGCGCCACCATCGACGAACTGACACACAAGCCAATATACTGGGTTGCGACAGGAGTCGATGCCATAGTGCTGAGATGTCATGCGGAATACGCGATCCTGGCCGTGCAGCTAAGTATAGACCAAGCATCCCGGCTGGGAGACGGTCCACATGAGGTCGTATGTGATGACACCCTGCGACATCATGTCTTGTGATGAAGAGATGGTTTCTTCGAACTCTGTTTCGAGAAGCTTGTAAAGCAGCTCAGCGTGCTCCAAACGCTCGGCAGCCTGCTCAACATCGTCCTCGCCATGAATTCCGTCTCTCAGCTTTTGGACCTCGGCCTTGAACTCAGTCCAGCGATGAATGAGTGGCTCAAAGTTTCCTGAGAACTCGAGTCGACGCAGGCCGACTGTGATGTTGGGATAGCCTGCGAGCACGACTTTGAGGAGGTCCTTGAGCAGCGGGGATTGGATGACGACCGAGTGAAGCGCAAGAACACGGCGTGGGTCGTTGAAGACGCGGCTGTACCTAGCAATGATCGCATGCTTGAGAGTGTCAGCGTCCTCGGCAGGTTTGCCTAGGTCCTCGGGGAGTTTAGCGTGCCTTGAGAATCGTCAGTAAGAAGCTCATATTCCAAAGGGCCGAAGTAAATGCTCACCAGGTGAAGCGGCCACGCGAAGTCGGGAATCATGCCGACATCCTTCTCGTCGACAATGACCAACTTCTCAGCATCCTTAGCCAGCGCCTTGTCATCGGCTGGCGTATCGCTTGATGGGGTGTGTTCTGCACCCGAGGGCGGAGGGTAGTCCTCGGAGGTCGAAGACGTGTCTGACATGACGGACGGCCTGCGGTGTCTTCCTCTGCCGCGTCCTCGTGCTCTGCCTGGTCTGCCTCGAGTGGAAAAGATGCCGTGAGATTCCAGTGACATGTATGAGACCAGTGTATCGGCCGTTTGAAGGTAAGTGATGAAAAGTTTTTGTGGTGGTGAATGGTGGTTAAAGAGAAGGAGATGGATGAACTTTTGGCAACAAAAAACAAAATCGAGGTCAGGAGATCAAGAGCTGACGTCCGTTTGCATTGCAACCACAAGAAGAGAAGGAGCGAGGTTGTAGTAGCAGCTGATTGGACGAAGCTGCATGCAGCTGCCTAAGCAGCTAGGCAACCCGCATGTAAATGTAACGACCGGTGAGGTACCTCATTAGGCATCACTCTGCTGTAGCCTTGCACAAAAACGCAACATGACGCAAGTCTTCCTTGAGACCCAATGCTCTCATCATGGTTAGAGCGCAACGCATTCATCGATAGACAATTGAAGGCTAGTTTCCAAAGAGTTAAATAAGTATCGTTGACCGTAGGTCTATACATCCCTATATACAGCTATACATTCAGCCTCGCAATCTTATGACAACCAGCAGTAGTTGAATACTGAAACCATCTCCTAAGCCTCAGGGCTCAACGGCCATAGTGGCGCAGCTCCAGCCACCTCAGACCTGGGAACACGATACCGGCCCAGGCGAAGCCAACATAGTTGCCCATGTCTCCGCCATACTCTCCAACCTGTGCCGCGAAAGGTCCAATATACCACACTTGGGCCATGCTGAGGATGCTGCCTGCCCAGCCGACCAGGAAAGCGACGAGGGCTGCGAGGCCAACGGGAAGCTTACGATGGTCGTCCCACGCATCCCAGTTCCAGCCGAGTCCTCGCCACTTGCGGAAGATGAGGTGTTCCTCCAAGAGAATCGCAATCCAAATAGAGACCCAGTAGCCCATCAGCGCGAGGAAGTTTGTGAAGATCTCGGCGAGGTGTGCGCGTCCAGCGATGGCGCAAACGGTGAAGATGATGACACCGAGGGTATTCCAGATCACGCGAGGGATCTTTTCAAAATTGACTCCGAGAGTCTGGAAGTCAACTCCAGCCGCGTAGACAGGCAAGATGATGTTGCCGACCAGACCGAGGGCGACGATGACGCCACAGAACGATCCGAACGCACCCAGCGGACGGAAACCTTCCACGATGAGAGCTCCTTGGGAGACGCTGTATGCATCGCTCCAGACTTGATTGAGCGCAATACCAGAACCAAGTCCAATTCCCACGATGAAAGCATAGGTGAACGATAGTGCCAGTCCAACAACAGTGACGACGAACACTTTGCTTCTTGGTGCGTACTCGGGGTAGTACACGAAAAGATCTGCAGCACCTCCGCTATAAGTAATAGCAGCAGCAAGACACAAGCTGAAGAAGCTGAGTCGGTTGCCAATAATTGTAAGTCGGTCTTCGCCTTCAGAAGGGCTTGTAGTTGAATCGAAGTTTGGACCGGCCACGCCTGCCAGAATCGAGATCATGACGATCTGCGGCAGCCAGGCATATCGCTCATACATATGGAAGACGGTATATCCAAATGTTGTGATGACCCAAGTGATCACAGCGACAATGACAATGCCGACAACAATGTTCAAGTTGCTGGTGCCACTCACTGCACTGAGCATTTGGCCAGCAATGACCGCGTCCAGAAGGGAATATCCAAGCAGAACGATAATGTTTAAAATGACGATTATCTTAGCAGGGTACCAGCCCATCGAGTATCGAGCGAAGACCATAGTCCTGTTGCCAGAGCTTGGGCCGAAAGTCGCGACGTAAGCCACGGGCAGAATACCAACAAGCATACCGAAGACGGCGCATAGACTGGCCTCGAGGAAGCCCAAGTGGAATACAGCAGGACCGAGCATCCCTAGAGTGATGTTGTTGGCAGCTAGGTTGACACTGAACCAAAGAATGCCAATCTGACCAAAACCCAATTGGCTCAGGCTGTGTCGGTCCTCTGGCATTACTCGCTGAATACCTCGCGCTTCCATGTTGTATCGTATCAATGTCTTCTCGAAAGACTTGATGTAACGCATGGCCCCATGGCTGGGAGCAGCCTCGAGATCGGTAGTGTTCGTCCGAGTGGTGACAGGCGCAAGGTTTGGCCCGATCTTCTCAGCATCGTGCATCCTCTGACGATGCGATGTGTGAGCAGACTCATCCGCAGCTCCGTGCTCTTCCATTGTAACCTGCCAAAGTCAATTCCATGTCTACAGGCCGAGAAACGTTTCTCGAAGCATGATCCTTTCGCTGGCGTTACCCAGAGCAAGTTCAAGGCCGTATGATCTCAGCCCGACTCTTGCTGCGGTGCGACACATCGATGGCACTGAGGAAGTGCAATGTTTGCGTCGCACCGCAGCTGCAAGTCGAGCACCGGCTCATGCTGTTTACGGGCTATACCTTGATCTTGACTTCCAGACTCGGCTGTGCTACTCGAATACATTACGGTGGGATAGCGTACAATCGTGTGATATTTTATGCGAGGGCAGGGAGCAATCTGTAGTAGATAGCAGATGTTAGTATAATGTGGCGCATTGCAGATCCGTCCACGTGCGACTTCGGCGGCGACACTCTTGGAGAGGATGAATGTCGGGAGGTGTCGCACTTGCCTAGTAGTCGCGCGACGACTGGGTGGTGTCTCCACTGAAGTAGCGACGAGGGTGCTTCTAGAGACGATCGTATGCCTTCTGCCAAAGCAAGTTGAGAGACGAGAAAAAAAGATAAGCGATTGCGGCACTTCCAAGAGTCGAGCATGGCATACTTCCACTAGTGCCGACCCTGCGATCTCTGTTGGCGGGGGTGAATCACATAAAGCATCGAAAGACGGCACAAGGGCACACGGACGTGATTGGGTCTAGAGCCGTGGCAAGGCCAAGCCGTCTGAATCATCAGCGGCTTACTATAGTCACATCACGTGGACCTCTATTATCCACCCCTGTACAGCTGGTGATTCTTGAAAGAGCTCCCACCATACGCGCCTTTAAAACGCGAACATCACCTTCAGGATGCCGCGTCCATCGGACTCGTACACTCATAGTCAATTCGGCATAACAGAAGAGAACGCCGATCCGCGCAAATCCACAGTTCGCTGCAATCATTGCAAGTCATGGACCGGCAACATACGCAGTCTTGACCGCAAGAAGTTGCACTTGACCAAGTGCGTGCCGTACTGCAACTGGCGCGCTGCTGGTAACGGAGAGGAGCTGCAGCCCTCGCAAACTTACAACAAAAGAGGCCGTGTTTCACTCGCGAACGACCAGTAAGTAACGAAAAACACATCTGGCTAGCCGACCTTGGCTAGCTCCCGCACCAACGCCCTTTCGCGCCTTAGTCTGCCGTCCTCGCGCCAATACGCGTACTGACAGGCTTGCAGGCATTCTGATCACGACCGCCCATTTGAGGACGTCTTTAACCCTGCTGTCGTGCTGACCAAGAAACCCGGTATAGTCGACCATTTGCTTGGCGTGTCGCTTGTTGCATGGGCTGACTGTGTATAGACGTGAAAAAGGTGCAGCTATGTAACGCGCCGGTAAAGACCAAATGCTGCACCACTAACATCGCATTCAGGCATACGAAGACTGGTACGACGACGCGCAAAAGGTATATAGCCTATCAAATGCTGGAAAATGCAGTTCTGATCACATTCGTAGTGTGCCAGAGTTCGTTGTCTTCACTGTGGATTCGTACGCGCAGCAAACGTTACTCGCCAGACAGAACATCTACTCCAGTGTCAGGATTTCCTTGAATCGGCCGACGGGCAAGCAGCAATACGAAACGGCGAGATCGGCATGCCTCCAAAAACGGCAGCCCAGACTGGCATTTTGGGTGGCAATGTTGCCAATCCGCACCTGAGTGGCGTTCGCCGAGGCGGCACCAATCAACCATTGAGGCCACGGCAGTCTTACGGAGCACCAACTACTCCTCATCGTACTATGGCTCCGCCAGGCCCGCCGAAGCCAGCACCATCTCTCGCGAATCACTTACTCAATCGTGACCCGGAAGCCGTGAATTCTGCCACGCAACACGCGTTCCTCTCCCATGCAGGATGCGGGACCATATCTGCACATGGCTTGACCCAATGGTTAGCACAAGACGCCCATGTGTCAAGAGCTTTCGTCAGCTTCGTTGGTCGGTTGATCGGCAAGATGCGTCTTCCAGATACTGCCATCACGATGGAAAACACCACGTTCCGCACTTTCGATCTATTGATCAGCACTCTCAACAATGTGCGTCGTGAAATGAGCTTCTTCGATACGACTGCTAGCAAATGGGGCCTACGTATCGAGTCAGAGATACCCAAACCTGCGACTAAAGGATTTATCGATTTGCTTTCCGGTGCCTCAAGCTCCAGTGCATCGCTCTTGGAAGGTCTGGTCTTACTTTGGACCACTGAACACGTGAGTTCGAGCCCTCGATCTTGCGGACGCGCTTTCCAAGACTAACGCACATGTCAGTTATACCGTGCTTCATGGCACTACGCCAGCACATTCACCAATAACAACACAACAAGCTCAAACTACTCATTGCCCTCATACATGACCGGCGGGCACGGCAACGTCGGAAACCCATTCGGCCCTGATGGTTCATTGAGCCTGAGCAACGAAGCCCACATCAACGCTCTCCACCAAGCATTGATCCCCAACTGGACCTCGCCCGCTTTCAGCAAATTCGTCGACGCCTGCCGCTCCATCGTCGACGAAGTGGCCAACTCGATGACAACCGGCAACGGCCGCGAGGAGATGCTGCGGTGCGAACAAACGTTCAAGCAGGCGCTCTGGCTGTGGAAGGGCATATGGCCTGAGGTCAATGGCATGGGCGAATCGGACGATTTGGCATCTGCGGCGCCGATGCAGCCTTCCGAGACTCCTCAGTCTGCTGGCGGAGGTGCGCGGCCAAGCAACGCTCAGAGGACCAACAACACGAACGAGGAGCCGATAGAGATTCGAGACGACGAGTCTGGCGAACGAAGCGTCGGTCCCGACGGTCAAGAAAGCGACGTTGCTCAGACGCCGTACAGAGGCAGTGGGTTGGGAGCAGTGCACGCTGCTAATCAAACAGGCTGAGTATGTAAGGCACTCGAGATGAGTGGTTCGATGGTTTATCTTGCAAGCGAGGCGTTGGGGGAGTGTATTAAGATACCCGCTATGGTCTTTGTGCTATGTAAAACAGGCGAAAAGAGTGTGATTGCTGTTCCAGGCCCTTCATCTCCTTGCACGCCGTACGGTAAGTTGTCGCTCTCGGCCATTTCTCGTCGACTGTTCACAAGAGACCGCAAGTCTGCCTGATCATTGCTCCTGGAACGGCGTCGCCATAATCAACATATTTATCACTTCGACTTTGGGGATTCTGCGATCATGCAATTGAGCAAGCCGCTTCCTCGAGGCCACCCACATGGACACATGACAGCAGCAGTGATCTGATCATTGTTTCACGTATACGCCCACCTTCTACAACAGCAAGATCTGCTGCTGCGCTTCACTCTCTCAAACACGACTCGAGTCGTGCGTGCCGCGACGGTGGCTGGGAGAACAATAGAGGCCAATCTGTCCGCCACAATAACGCACGGGCCACTATCATTCAAGAAACCACGACAATAGTACAATGAACAGCTCTACTGATCATAGACGACTAGAAAGATCACGGGCTGAGCTACAGACATCCAACAAAGACACCAAAATCCAATCACTCCAACAAACCCGATCTCTCCACCAAGTCCGGAACGAAAAGACAGAGAAACCCATCCTACCAACCACACCAACAAAACAAAACCACCGATCCAACCATGATGGAATTCATGCGCGGCCTCAAAGACACCGGCCTCACCGAAGGCCCCATCCACGTCGAAGAAAACAGGGCCGCCGCCATGCACCTGGAATACGACATCCTCATCCGCGTCGACATCCCCAACATGCCCCTCATCCCGCACACCCACCAGCTCATCCTCGACTCGGAGCCGCTGCACGTCCTCCAGTACTGCCGCACCATGACGCTCGCCCAGGGCCGCGTCCTCTACCAGCTCTGGGACGAGTGGGAGCTCTGGCCGCCGCGGCACCGCGGGTACATCGTGCCGAGGAGTGTGGTGGCGCAGGCGCGCGGGCTGCCCGTGCGTGACAGGAGGGAGGATTGGAAGGGGTTGCCGAAGGAGAGGGTGCGCAAGTATGAGGAGGCTTGGGATGCTGTTGTGAAGGCGTGGCCGGGCATTCCGGGGTTCGGGGCGAGAAGGGTTGTGGAGGAGTTGGTGAGGATGAAGCTTGGGAGTGGGAAGTTCGCTGTCGACGCGGCAGTCAAGAGGTATGCGATGACGTACTGGACGTCCTATCAGGTGAGGCTCGAGGCGAAGGGCGTGGGTAGATGGGATCTTTTCGCTTATCGCAAGGCGGAAAAGGAGGTTGAAAAGCAGGTGGCGGACAAGACGAAGGAGGTGTTGGGGAGGTGGACCAGAATCGGCGTAGCGTTGCCGATGGAGTTCTACGAGGATCACAAGTTGGTGGATCCGCCGAAGAAGCCGGAGAGCTCTGTGGCGTACAGACGATTCAGTTGAAACGCCTTGGGCATGGAAGATGGGTGAAGAGGAGACGCTGTGATGGAAAACATTCACTTTTACATCATCGGGAGCGCTCGAGGAACGCGCGCTGGTCGTGCCTTCCTTCATAAAACTGCGTTTGGCAGACAGCAGTGGCCACGAGGTAGAGAACAAACGCCGCCTTGTCATTTTCTGCAGAATCGAAAGCAGCAATTTCAAAATCCATCAAGACTCACAACAACAACACTGCGCAACTCACCGCTTTCAACGCCCGTTAACATGCTCTTCGTCGTCATCCTACTTCTCGCTTTCCTGGGCATCAACCAGGCCAACGCTGGGGTAAGAATCAGCAAGACCACTCTTCTCAAACACCTCAGACTAACCTCTCACCAGGTCAAACCCCCGAGCGTCCCTTCTGCAGACCAGTTCCGCCAAGGCCTCCAGCTCGGCACTCTGGCCTGTAACGGCACCGCTCCACCGGTCGAAAAGACCGCGGCCTACGACATCGTGCACCGCTTCTGCGCAGACCACCAGGGCGTCAACATTGCCCACGGCGACAATTTCACCACCTTCTACGACACCGTCAACGCCACGCGCCTGCACTTCAACGTGATCAACGAGTGCGCGCCCAACGGCGTCTACCTTCCTCTCAAGACCTGCCTGAGCGGCTTCACTCGTGTCGCTGAGTGTTCGGCTGACTGCGGTTTCGCGTGGACTGCTGGTGGCCAGACGACTATGGATTGCATGGCGTTCGACATCAGTCCGGAAGCCAATGTCAATCCTGTCGTCGGCGATCAGGGCAATGGGGTGGTGGTCAGCTGTGAAGGCCTTTGTTAATAGCTCGCGTGGTCTTGCGGTTGGCGGACCACCGCAGCGAGTGAGTGATCGGTGTGTTACTGTTTCTTTCGCGCTTGCGGGTCGAAGAGCTCCTGGCAGGGACTTGTTTCAAGCCAGGAGCCTACCTACATAGCCGAGGAGATTGCTGGTGAGATCAATGAATACCAAACGCAAACAATTCTCGTTGGGCGTCGTGTTACCGCTCCGTCTCCCCCTTCCGTCCCCACTTCGGCAGCTGACGTCCGTCACTCTCCCGAGACATACAGATGACGAGAACAACAATCCCATAATCCTACGCTGAGAGTTCGATAGACCCTTCCTTCCTCGCTCGTTACACGACTCGTTGGCCATCACGGTTGCTCGGGGCGAAGAACAGCCATCAGAAAGCAAGCTGCAAAACTTCGGCAGAGCCTCCGGAAATCTACATTATATGCAGTACCCATCCTTATCTGGCGGGCGGGCTTCAACTAGCGGCAAAAGGCAACGACAGACAGCTTCTAGAACAGAAAAAAAAACGTGGGCCTGGCAGCCTGATGAGCTGCGATAGTGCTAAGGCTAGTTCGATGCGACAGGTCTGCAGTTGAACGCGCGAAGTGGGTGATACACGTTCTCTGTCTGCACGAGCCTTACACCCTTATGTGAGAGGTAGACGCCACGGAGACACGAGTTTGAGGGCATTGCCTGGGCAATACCAGGCGCTGTCTAGGGATTATTGGCACTGGGAGTTTCCAGCCTGCAGACAGCGGACGGGCGGTCGCAGAAACAAAGGATGGCCCCGCGACGCGAGAAGCTTCACGTACAGTGCGTTTGCCCGTCCGATACGCACATGCAAGAGGCAGCGCGAACACGTTTACACCGCTACTCGGCCATTGCTACTCGTTGCTTCGCCATTCGTGGGCGGGCCGCAGGATGATTGCGTGACGAGTCGTGCAGAGGCACAGGTTGCCCGCAGGCCGTCAACGTTCCTGCCCCGTGTGGATGCGTTGAGCAGCGAACATGGGAGCGCGAGTGCTCGAGCAGGTGTAGCAGTGAGCGCTGGTGCTCGAGTAGGTCTAGCAGGAGTGTGAGCGTGGGTGGGATGGTGGGCACGGTTGGAGGAGAAAGCTCGCGCACATGTGCTGTGCTGTGGCTTCCAGAGTGGTTGGCTGGTTGGTTGGTGGGGGCAGCAGCGGCGGACAGCGGACCCCTCGTTCTGGCTGGCGGCGCTCCGTCGAAAAATGTCTCGACGATACTGCTGTACCTGTCTGCTGCACAATCACCCACCTTCTGCTCCTCCCGCCCAACTGAGCACAACCCTGCCGTCGCACCAAGCCGCTATCCACCAATCCAACTCTTTCGCATCCTCCTCTTCCCGTCGGCCCTTGCACCGCTGACCTCACGCCTCCCACAAGCTGACGCGCCTGCTTGCCCACCAAAAAACCACGTCCCAACCTACTACTCCCCAAACCGCCCCGCTCCTCCTCCTCTTCCCTCTTCAATATGAGCGGCACTCCTGTCTCCCACGCTCAGCACCCTCCCCACGGCCACCCCGACAACACCGCACCCTCCACCCAGAACGTCGACCGCGCCTCCACTGCCTCGCACCCGCCCACCGACAAGCCCGATCCCACCACCTACCCTAGCCATGGCGCCCAGGGAGGACTCGCCGCCGCCAATGCCTCCGGTCCCGCCGAACTCTCCAGTCTTAAAGTAAACCTGCGCTCCGCCCTGCGCCAGTTCCCCGACTTCCCGCTGCCCGGCATCCTCTTCGAGGACATCATGCCCATCTTCGCCGACCACGCCCACTTCACCAATTTGATGCGCGCGCTCGAGCTGCAGGTCGCCGCCGCCTTCAACACCACCGTCGGCGAGAAGAGCGGCATTGACGTTGTCGTCGGCCTCGAGAGCCGCGGCTTCCTCTTTGGCCCGACTCTCGCGCTCAGGCTCGGCGCTGGCTTCGTGCCCGTCAGGAAGCAGGGCAAGCTCCCTGGCAAGTGCGTGACCGAGGGCTACCAGAAGGAGTACGGAACCGATTACTTCCAGGTGCAGGAGGGCTCGATCAAGCCCGGTCAGAAGGTCATCATTGTGGACGACATTATCGCTACTGGTAAGTCGCGACGTTTCCTGAAAGGGTGGCTTTTGGATTCAAAACTGACAATCAACTTCCAGGTGGCTCCGCTGCCGCAGCCGGCTCTCTCGTCCGCAAGCTCGGCGGTGACCTCGTCGGTTTCCTCTTTATGATGGAGCTCGACTTCCTCCAGGGCCGCGCGAAGCTCGACGCTCCCGTGCACACCCTCCTCTCCGGCCAGGAGGAGAGCCTCGAGGCTTCCAAGGAGAAGGAGAGGTCATGAACAACCACAAAAAAGTTATTGCATTTATAAGGAAGTTTTTTTTGGGAATAAATGAGTCATGGATATGACTTCTTCGGATCGAAGGTACAGAAGCAGTGGACAATATCCACAATCATCTGGATGTCACTTTGTCTTGCTATACGGACATCATGAGAGATTTGAGATGAAAGACATGCATACCAAAAAATATGAGACATATAACATAGATAAGAAGCCATTGAATATGCTTCAAGCCCGAGAGGGCTTCTGGAAATTTTATTTTCGACTTTTGCATCGTTCCATCACGTTTGCTTCGATCCTCTGGGCACGATGGGAAACGGCTGGTCTTCTGACCCTTTAGTGTCGTCTGCGCGCGAACTAAGAGACGACTAGTATTTCGTATCAATTTTGGCACGACAAACGGCAATGATCATCGATCCACAGTGACGTTCAAGGGTCTCCTGAAACATGGAGCCGAAAGCAAGCAATTGAGGTTGTGCTGATCTTATACATTAGAAAATGATGAGCAGAAGACTTCGACACTTCAACTTCCACAAACAAGACCACTACGGCGAAATGGCGTCAACAAGAGACCTCGAAGACACTCTCCCCTTAACCTCACCATTAACCCAAAAACCAGGCTTCGAAGATAGAAAAATCGCAATCTACACCACCCTCCTCTTGGAACCCTCGCAGCTGCAGCGACTAGAAGAAGACCTGCGTAACGCAGACGACATTCTCAGCACGGATGTCGCCCGCCTCGCGCCCCAGCCACACTTCAGCAGCGTGTTTGACATCTACAACCACCACATCGATCTAGCCGAAGCACAGGGAGACTCCTCGCAACACGACCCGAGCTATTTCATCGTCGCCGACCAGGAAAACTGGAACGAGAAAGGCCTGCTTTTCGTCAACGTCGTAGCCGTTACGGAACAACGGGATTCGTTCGTCGGGGTGTGTCGGTGCGATTTGGAGACTGCGACGCAGATTAAAGCGAACTTGGAAGTTGGGAATATGGATTGGGTTGATTACAAGGAAATGGAGCAGGAGGAGTTTGGTGGGGAGAATGTTTATGGGAATGAGAGGTATTATCCTGTGGATCCGACGAAGTGACGTGGTTGGACTAAACCAGACAAGCTTGTTGGGTTGTTATGCGAGACGGGCGAGGTGGGCTCGCTTTCGGGGAGAGGGAGCCGCGTTCTGCGCTGTCTCTGTCTCTTCTGCTGGTTCGTTTGGTAGCTCGGCGAGCAGGTGCTCGAGTTTTTGGATCAGCGTTTGGGCCAGGCTTGCGAGCGCAGCTTGTTCTTTGGAGCCGGGCTTCATGGGCCCATGGGCTGCCGACTGCAGTCTACCGAACCAGTCGAGGCGAGAATTTCGCAGCCATTTGACCAGTTCCGGCTCGGAATTCCATCGCAATGCATTTTGGTGGTTCAGCATCGAGGCTCTCAGCCAATCGACCCAGTCGTTAGGGTGCGGGATCGCTTGGCACAGCTCGTTTTTAACTTTCTCGTCGTCATATGCGGCTTCGATATGAGCGATAAAGGCAGCGCTGAAGACTTGCTGGCATTGACGGACCGACTGAAGAATGATCTTGTTGCCGTTGAAAACTGGGACAGGTGTGGCTTTCGTAAGCCCCTCGGCGGAACAGTCGATGTACAGCGTGTCGTGCGTAGATGCAAGGACACCACTGTCCAGCACGATCTGGTCCGCGGAAATGCTCTTCACCCGTCCCATACGAACGACATTCTCAATGCTCTTCAGCTGTTCAAACTCCGCGAGCGAGACCGTTGCACAGCGATACATCTTAGGCCAGACCTTGTCAGATAGCCGCAGCAGGTGTCCGCACTTCTCCAGCCGAAGGAATAAATCTTCGACAGAATGAGCGGCCATAACAGCCTCGGCTTGGTTTTTGATAAACCCTCTGTTCCTCGCTACGAACTCTCCGCCAGTCTGGAAAGCAGCGCGATCGAGCAGCCACGAGTCGCGAGGCATGATCCAGGTTATCTGCGAAGGTGGGACGCCTGCTTTGAGGAGCCACAGGCAGGCGTCGATGCCGGTCTTGCCGGCACCGACGACCGTGTAATTGTTGAAAGGGCGAGAGATCTTTGCGAGGTCGTTGGGTGTGATGCACTTGGCACCTGTCACTTCGTACGGAGGCCGACGCATAGCTGGCACAACGACCTGCAGATAAGTGGCATCGACCACGCGCGTTTTTCCCGCAACGCGAAAGACCTTGCCACTCACAAGAGAGTGGTACTCGCCGTCACCGTCATACTCGCAATTGGGGAAATACTGGACCCGCCCGGATGGTAAGAAATGATCCTCCAGAACCTGGCTGTAGTATGTGGAGATCTCGTCGCAGGTCGCGAGCTCCTGCAGACCTTTGTTCCAACCGACCTTGTCGATCGCGCCTCGGCCGAGTGGTCTAGAGTTGACGCCGTAAAAGAAAGAAGGTTGGTGGAGGCGGACGAAAGGGTAGGCGAGATTCCAGTGTCCTCCTGGGCGGTGATATCGGTCGACTATTGCGGCTGTGGCTTGGGTGTCAGACAGGAGAGTGTCGACGAAGGCCATGCCCATCGCGCCTGCGCCGATGATGAGGTAGTCTGCGGAGATGATCTGGGACATATTGCAGCGTGTTGCGCCGATCGATGTATGGATCGAATGTTATTTCTGGGATCGCAGTATCGTCTGTTGTCGGCATATAAGCTTTATCAGTAGAAAGCGACCAGCCAGCAGTCCTTTCGCTCGCGTACTGAGCAACACATTCAAGACTTTCCGTCTGAAGATAGTCCCAGCTGTCTCAATATCACAATACGAATCCTAAACGCGAGGTTGTCAGCCTCGGACGAACTTTCCTCCGTCTCTGGATTCAGCTGAGGACTCTACCTCCGGAGGTAAATGCAGACTGATGGCGCTGTATCAATAACTCCCAATGTACGGAACAGGTCCTTCCATGCCGTTCCTTGCCTTGAAGGGCAGGGATGATCAATCGCAAGACTGACTAACACAACGATGATCGAATCAGTGTGGAGAAACCTATATGAGAGTTTGAGATGAGCATTTGAGGTCTTATGCTGAGAAATTTATTGTGTGAGCGATATCACGTTGGCAAGGGAAGAAATGAGACGGGGAGCAGCGCAACATATTTTTGCAACAGCTACGACGAGCTGACGCCAACGCAATAGTCGAGGCCTGACTGGAATTGCAATGAGCAGTTTTCGCCGTTGCTTCCAAGTACGGGATTCCACTGGTACAGTTGAGCGGTCGTGATGCCTGGATGGAAGATGCGTCAGCATATTGTGGACTCTTGGTGGCGCGGATAACTTGAGGCACTTACCGTTGTTTTGCGCGAAGATGTAGCAGTAGTCACCGCTGACCGCCTCGACGTATTTGCTGCAATTTTTGGCGATACCTGCCTGGACTTGGAAGCCTACGCAGG